>CM067894.1:3703277-5059552 GCA_034621355.1 Mycalesis mineus | reverse complement strand
AGCATAACAACTTGCTTATTTAGTGAATGTGGCGATGGGCGGGGCACATAAGTGCTCTATGGAGTGAGTTGAGACTTGAGACAAAACTCAAAGACTTTGAACTATCCAACCAACATTAGTATGTTTTACTTTTGCTTCAGTAATTATGATTATCATCATCATCATTAGCCGATGGACGCTCACAACTGGACATATGCCTGTTGTAGGGACTTTCTTTCCTGTGCGAGTACCCCACTAAGTGATGCAAAAATTTTATTTACTAGGATAGTTTCTGGGATTACTGTCCAAAGAATATAGAAGCTCTCATTTTTGGAAAAACACTGATTTAGTAAAAGGAGTAGTTGAATATTACATCTAAAACTACTCATGAAATCATTGGAGACTTGCGTAACGAAATTGAAGAGCCCGCACTCTAACGATTCTTTTCTCTACAAGAGGCCACAAAGAAACGATGTACGGCCATTGATTTAGGTGCCAAACATCATCCCAACATCCCACTGACGAAAATTAGTTTTACAAAGGAACCATATTACATGTAGGTAGATAGCAGATGTGTGAACATTACATAATCCACCTATTTAGGTAAGTTAATTTAATTCAAGTGCAGTTAATGAATGACGTAATTTTACGCCTGTTCAAATCGCACGAGTGACAATACGCGTAAGTTGTTGCCTCTATAATATAATCTACCGAGCGAGAACAGTTCCACCGCGGGCGTACGGACGGTAGCGCGTTAGAACCGCCGCTTGCGCTCCTGCGCATTCGGTACGAGTAGGTATTTTTCCGCGATAGCCAAATAAACAACAGGTTAATAACAGTGCTCGCCAAATAACTGTTCTAATTTTTCTATCCGCTGTAGCAATTTATTGTCCGTTGCATTGTGTGTCTTTTGTCGGAAAATTGCGCTGTGGTTTGTCGAAAACTCCAACACGCCCAATAATGGAGAAGAGCGATTCGTACGCGATAGTAGATTTAAATATTTGTGATAAGGATTTAGAGAAGGCTGACAGTCCTGATGCCATAAAGAAGATTCCTCTCACAACAGTAATCAAAATACGTAAGTCAATTGTAATTGTACAGCGAAATTTCTAATTTTGTTGCAGTAACTTCAGTGTATTTCTCAAACTTATTCGGGTAATTTATCGAGCTTATTGGAAACGTTGTTTTTACTGAAACAAATTCTGTATTAAATTATAATTAAAGTAATTATTTATAAATATGGCTAACCATCCAATAAATATGTCATTCTGAATTTTATTAAGTCGAGGAGGACAGTTTTTACAAAATATAATTTACCTACTAAGAGTATAAAACATTCGTCTTAAGAGACGACGAGAACAAAAAAGCAAATTTTAGAAATAAATGCAATGAGAAGCTGCACTGCCTATGATATAAAGTTTACATCACAAGACATAATAGTTTACAGGCCAACAGAAAATATTTATTTAAGACAAGAGCTTTTATATAACCTGAACTTTTAAATCACCGATTAAACGGTAGATAATGGCAACATTTTGTACTTGAGGTTTCGAGGAGAGGTTACATGCTTCTCGCTAATCTGAGCCCATAACCTCTCCAAGCTAAGAAGTTAAGTTTATTATTGTAGTAGGTAGACGGTATACTGTTTTGCAACGAGATTGATTTACTTAAACTCTCCCGCAGATTGTTTGGGAAATACGTCTCTGTATCAAAACATAAATTTTCTCGTGGCATTATAAACAACAATAGTGTTTACTTTTTGCAATAGCAATAATTAATAAGCTTAACAAGAACAGTAGAGTTTATCTTTCTATTGTAATCATGTACACACATTCGTAATGGGAATAAGAGCAGTAGTCACAATCTTCTTTCGTATTGGTTGTATGTAAGAAATTATTAAATTTGATGAGAATACAAATTTACCTTATATATCGTATCTAGAATATATTTTTAAGCAGATCCCTTTTTATTACAATTTTTGAATCACCGGTACTTATTTTATAAAAAGTAACTTTTTACGTATTAATGCAAATGACAAACAATCAAAAAGTTCCCACAAAATAAACAACTTCTAAATAAGAATACTATCTATATATTAATGTATAATAAAGTAATACAAAAACACTACAGTGAATCGGCTGCAGTTTACACCATAGAAAACAGTTTTCCTAATTATAGCGACAACATAAAACTGTTGATGAGCACGTTCGTCGTTTCCGCTCGCTGTCCTCAATGTTGGTACACGGCACACCGTCCAGGGACACGAAAACTAGACACCGGGAACTGGTACTGTTCCACTTCGTTACGCGCGTTGCAGTCGGCGAACTTGGTACCTGCATCTGTACAAAGAGCATCGCAATTTGCATGGCCAATTTACCCGCCTCGCTTTCACGTCTTGTTCATTCAAAAGAAGCGCTCCAATGCTGGACTATTGCGATTACGTACAGGATGTCGCCGACTCGTACTTCCGCATTAGTTAACACAGCCAAATAGGAATGTACCAAATATGTGTCCACCTATGTATGTTTACAAATTATAAACAAAGTCCTTTCATGATGAATAGATAAGTAACTAAGCGAAACTAGAACGCTATATACCTACTTATATAAATTCTGGTTGCATTTCTGTGTTGAATACACGTTGGGTGCCTTTGAGTGCGAAATATATGAAAGTTCTTTATGCACCAGATATAAAAGGTTTTCATTGCTACTTCTTGGTAGAAAAAGAAAGATATCTGCAGAGAAAGATTAAACAAATACTTTTCTGTTTATAAACGAAAGTATAGTATCTATGAATATCTCTTAAAATTAAAATTGTTATTTAATTTAAAAATATTTCGTGATTTTTCGAATTATATTACTTGGTTCAGAATAAAGAATATATCTAAATAATTAGTAGGTAGTAGGTATTTGTTATGTTGTTTTAAATCATTATTGTGTAAATCATTATTTTTGTTAACAGAAAGAGATCGTGGTGAGCGTGATTACATAGGGTTTGCGACTCTACCGGAGCAGGTACACCGTAAATCTGTCAAAAGAGGGTTCGACTTTACGCTTATGGTTGTTGGAGAGTCAGGCCTTGGAAAATCAACACTAATCAACAGCCTATTCCTTGGAGACCTATACAAAAACAGAAAAATTTCTGATGTACAAGGTAAAAATCGACTAATTTTACTATATTTATAATTCTATATAAATGATTAGGGACTTTTCATGTATAGGAAACAATATTGATAATAATGAAGAATACGTGTGATGATGAGAATATGTAACCTTTCTTAATATTAAGCCTATTAAAGTTATTATTTTATAAATGTTACTACGGGTTTTTACGGTTGTAAAAAATAGAATAATAATAGCATAAATATAAAAATCCCATAATAATAGCATTAAATTTTTGAATTAAATAGATAGAATAGAAAAAACAACGACCATTGAAAAGAAAACCATGGAAATCGAAGAACGCGGCGTCAAGCTTCGGTTAACTATAGTAGATACTCCGGGCTTTGGAGATGCTATCAACTGTGAAGATTCGTGGAGAGTCTGCTCGGCGTACGTCGACGAGCAGTTCCGACAATACTTCACCGATGAGAGCGGGTTGAACCGGCGACACATGCAGGACAATAGGGTTCACTGCTGCCTGTATTTTGTACCACCATGGGCCCATAGGTACTACAATTTCCTTATTTCAAAGGTGTATGACTCCAACTTTTACTTACATACCATTATTTTTTAATAGTTTAAATGCTTATTTTATTTGAGACACTATCCTTATTATACGCTTTTCTCTTTATATTACACAAACGAGTTCTTGTTCACCATTTAAAATCACATGGGCATCAGAAATGTAAGTAGTTATTTAGGTAAGCATAGTCTACTTAGGATAACGGAAAAAACTTACCATTAAATTAAAAATTAACATTACCATTTATTCAATCAAGAGTATTTTAATAATGACTAATTAAGCTATAAAACATTTTTTATACATATTTTCAAGATACCATCTTATTTAGATCACAGATCAGATCATATCCTCAATGTTAATAGGCGAGAGTGAATAATAATGTTGGTAAAGGAAGACCAAGGCGAACGTTCCAGGATTAAATCCAAGATATTCCGATTAAAGGCCAGGTGAAAAGAATTCTAAACCGACGTACTTGTGTGAAAGATTTATTACATTGTAAAATGCGAGAGAGATATGCAAACATCAATTCAAGTGGAAGGATATATATAGTTTCTGCGCCTACCCCTTTTTACAATATATGTCTAAATTACAGACAAATCCGGGTTGCAGGAGGTAGATAAGTAGTACTAATATTTGCATTCCACGATACTTGTCAATAAAACCTCGTTGTGTTAATATCGCTGATAGCAATCTATAGCACTTCGATTGATTCATAGTTTCAAAGATAATAACGATCATTCAATCAGTGAGTCGGTTGCTCGATTACAATATCGCTTTATTCATTTATATGGGTCTATTCGTTTAAGCCATTAAAGCACTTACGTTGGTACATCTTTGGTATTTTTGTCGCTGTCTTATTTCTACTTGTTGTAGTGACCTAAATATTAATAGTGTTTTTATAGCCGCTCTTGACAACTTAGAAACATCGAAAGATCAACCGATACTCCTAGTCCTAGTATCAAAAGATGGTCAACCTATAAATTTAAATTTAAGTAAATATAGTTAGGTAATTTCGGCCGAGTGGCGCAGAGGGTAGTGATCCTGCTTCTGCGTACTATGCTGTGGGTTGGATTCCCACATCTGGACAAACGTTTGTGTGATGAGCATGGATGTTTTTCAGTGTCTGGGTGTTTATCTATATATTATAAGTATTTACGTATAATATATTCATCAGTTATCATAGTACCCATAACACAAGCTACCTTAGCTTACTTTGGGGCTACATAGCGATGTGTGTAATTGTCCTATAATATTTATTTATTTAGTATTCATTAATTTCATAAGTTTCAGTTTTCATTCTTTTGGTTATAAAATTTGTACCTAACTATAGATGTTTTTGACTTTCCATTTTCACAAAAATCATTTGAAAACAAAAACCGTACGGTAAATAGCCATTGACGATGATGGTTTGCTATGGTCGTAAAAAATGTGTGCATGAAATCGAAAATCGTCGAATTTCTTTGCGTGAGCCCTAAACATTTTGAGTGAAAGTTTGTAGTTAAAAAATGGTGAAAGCTAACATTGTGAACAGTTTGCGGCAGGTCGACTTGGAGATGATGAGGCGGCTTCATCGGAAGGTGAACATTGTGGTGGTGATAGCAAAGGCGGACTCGCTCACGGCGGCCGAGGTGAAGCGACTGAAGACTCGCATACTGAATGATCTAGACGAGCATCAAATACAAGTATGACGGAATTATTAATTAATCCTTTTACTTTTCTTTTCAATACTATGTCTGTTCCACACAATTTCCAAACTAAGCAGATAAAGAATTTAACATTTAAAAAGGTAAAATGTATTTAATAAACGCTCTACCATGAAGCACCAGAGTGTTTGGTAATTCAAACTAGACAAATTTATCTTTTTCATCGTCAGATTAAAAAAGTGAATGATCACAAATCGCGTTACTATCGCGTTGCATAGTCTAATATTTAAGAGCTAGATACATCGTACCTAAATACATTGTTAGTACAATTTAAGTAAAAATAGTTAGTACAGATTTGTACCTACCTACTTTACCCGCTCATTAATTAGTTACAATTAATTTCTTACTACATTCAATTTCTAACACCACTAAGCTATAAATAGCTAAATTATACATTAATATTTACAAATATTTAAAACTGTGGTCTAATAATTAATTAATTATTAATAAGTTAAAATAAAAGAATTAGAATTTAAAATCGACCACATACAAATGCAGAAATCTACTTAATAAACGTAAATAACGGAGAAGTTCTGCTCAATAAACATAAATATCTCAAAATATGTTTTTTCGCTCACACACAGACATACCTAAAAACATAAGTTCCTAGACCGCTGATGATTTGATTAAAGTGCAATTGTGATTATAAAAATAGACTGTATTTTTATATAGGTATACCAATTCCCGGAATGCGACAGCGACGAGGACGAGGAATTCAAACAGCAAGACAGAGAACTGAAGGCGGCAGCACCTTTCGCAGTAGTAGCCTCCGACACAGTGCTTGAGATAGGCGGGAAGCGAGTGCGCGGACGACAGTACCCCTGGGGCATTGTTGATGGTAGCTATTACTTTAACTTAGTTATGAGGGCTGATATTAATTGTTAAATAAACTCTTAGACTATTAATAAGAATTCTAAGCTAAAACGTTGTTGATTTTGAACAAGCTGAATCTTCGTAGGTAAAACTATATTGTGGATTTTAGTGATATCAAAGCCCCTCATCTCTAACTTTTCTTGATAATAAAGTAGCCATACATAGTTAACTATGTGAACCGATATCGTTGACATGGTGACAATATTTTCTTTGAATATATGACAGGGCAACCCGTCGCCAGTCACCCTTATTAGGAACATGGACTCAAAAGTATCAACTTTCGTAAAATTCGGTCTTGCTCTGCTTGGACTAATACTTGAAATAATAATAATTGTAACTGTTGCTCAGTGGAAAACCCGCGGCACTCTGATTTCACAAAGCTGCGGACGATGCTGATATCGACGCATATGCAAGACCTGAAGGACGTCACGCAAGACGTGCATTACGAGAACTTCCGTGCCCAGTGCATTTCACAAATATCACAGCACGCCATGCGGGAGCGAGGGTAATTATGTTCAATTTTATAAACAGCCTGACTAATGTCCCACAACAGGCCTCTCGGACAGGAGATCGATTTGTTACATCAATCAAGCAATTATTTGCAAATTTCGATATCATTTTTGAATACTTGGAAAGTTTTTAGTCAATGCGTAGTTAGTACACGTATCTACGTACTTCGTGCAATAAAAATGTTACAAAATTATGTATTTTCTATTTTAGAAAAACAAAAAAAAAATATAAATTACTCACGTTTCCAGAAAGCTGAAAAGAGATTCAATGGGCAACAACACCGACGTGGTTTTTACAGACACCGATCGCTTATTACTACAAAAGGATGAAGAGGTAAATATAAGTGTACAAACTACCAACTACCTACATTTTATATAAATAAATTACTAAAATAAACAAAACAAAATTAAAATATGAGCAACAACATAATTATTTTAGGTAAACCTATAACATGATGAGCCATGTTAATCGCACACTGTTTAGTCTATTTACGGATTCTTTAACCTCGGAGTCGCTTGTGAATTTTTCTAACCTACCTACTGCAAAATGTGGTTCATGTCTATTAGCAGTTTGCGATCAACCGACAAGTAGCTATGTCAATTTAAACGAAGTTTAACAATAAAGTGTTTCGTGTTAGGGCTATCATGGAATTCGTCGTACGTAAGATTTTAACACATAATGGCTAAAATGCATGGATTGAACATTTTTTAAAATATTTTAGGCATTACTCAGATACATAAACATACAGCTCATGTAGGTAGACTTCATGCATTATGACATATTTATTAAAGTAGGACAAATCTTCAGGCATCTTATAACGCATGGTTAGAATTTATTAAGGTCAGTGTGCCTAGTGTGAGATTACTTCAAAACAATCGAAAACTTCACTTTCGCGTTAAGGGCAAATTTTATATGGAACTGAAGCAGCGCCCCTGGCGGGAGTGAGAGAAAACTCAAATGGGCGAGTGTCAGTTATTATCGACATTTACTTTACGCCGAAGTTACTCGAAGCGAAAAAGTGAATAACTCTGATTGGTTAAAACAAGTTTGTGCTGAGTGTAAGTCACAAATAACCACCGATCGAATAGTAAAGTTTTCGCAAACGCGAAGGTTAGCTGTCACTTTAAATTTCATAGTGAGAGTGGACCGTGAATATGTTTAGAAGACTACACTTATTTATATTTTGTGTAAACAGTGTAAAATTAAGAAAGACCGGTTATATTTCACTTGGAAGAGGTCGCTAAGATAAGTCTATTGAGAAATAACAACGCCAAGTTTTGCCTTACGATTTACGGCAACGCAGTATAGTCATCACTTTTCCATGAGACTGCTTGTTTTTATACAAAGTTACAACCGTTGCAATGTGCAAGTGAAGGCAGGCAGCTGTCCGCAGTCACCACAATTAGTGTCACCGGCGTCATTATCCTTCAACTCGAAGATTGTGCAACAGCCATAGCAATAATCATGGTGAAGGCAAGCTATCCCCAGTGACTACAAAGGTGTCCTTAGCATCATTATTATCTTTGCAATCGAAGGACAATGAGAAGAATAATCATGATGAAAGCAGTCAATATGCAGTAATCACAGTTTGTGTCCCCGGCATCATTATCCTTACACTTGAAGATTGTGCAAACTTACAATAAACATGTTAAAGGGAGGATATCCACAGAGATCAGTGTCACCGGCCTCATTATTCTTAGAATAATTAGTGTGTTATATTTTTAATTTATTAATTAAAACAAAATACAAAGGATACTTTATATTTTCAGAAACAAAAGAAAATGAAAAGGTTCACATATTTCTTTGATTTGCAATTACCCGTAAATAATTTTTGTCAATATTATTGTATTTATTCTAACAATCATGAGATTATATACATAGCTAATTTCAAATAAAAGAATTTATTAAAAGGTGTTGTTGTTTATTTATCTTTATCAATAGGTATCTTTCATTGCCCCATTACAGGACCAGGCTTTTTGACTCTGTAACTATATATCTTACATGTTACTAAATATGACTGAGGCTGACGATGTAACAAACTGAGGCACAATGGTGTAATACCACCACCTTGCAGGCTACTACTGGAATTATAGCTCAATATTTTTTCGTCGGTTACTCCTAACTAAATCAGGAAATGACTCCAGAAACTCATGAGCCACTAAACCAAGGAGGACATTCTTTATTATATAACTAATCATAAATGATATATTACATTACTAAGTATTTTATGTTTAAATAAAAAAGTTTAAAGAGTTCAGTAATATTTTATTAAATAATGGTATTTAGTTAAATTTTAATATTTTCAGGTATAAACTTTTTTAAAACTCTGATAAAATTGTCCTATTATACTATGCTAACACACTTTAATTTTAAAATAAACTAAACAAAGCTTAAACATACAATAGACAAATATCTCTTATAAATCTAATCCTTATTCAAACTTATTGTTCTTATTCCATTTATTATTAATTCATCTGTGGTTTCTTAATAATTATATTTGTTCGGTGAAAGTCTTGTATATACAGTGCTTTGTGCTGGCTGGTCTTGTTGTACTGCGATGTGAAACTTCATGTAATATTCTAATAATGCATTATTGGATGTACTTTGCATAGACCAATTAAGCTCCGGCTAAACTAGCTGGTATGCAATGCCTGTAACAATGAAAAACTTATAATACAACTAGTTATATACATAAATAGATCCAATTCAGACTATTATGTTACTCAAAATAAACTGCAGAAGTAGTAAACACTAAAACTATTTGTAGGTGAACTTTGTTGACTTAATTTCTTAGTAAAAACCTCCCAATTTTTAATATTATTCTGGGACAATTACACACATCACTATATATAGCCCCAAAGTAACTGTAGGTAGGTATGATAACTGATGAATATTTTTATATATATTATATATAAATACTTATTATTATTTTAATATACATTATATTGTATATATAATGTTTATTAAAATAATAATAGCTATTATATAGAACTATGTGGATGATTATATACCATCAATAACTAAAGAATGGCTACAGGTATCTTGATAAAAGTTGGTATTACATACATAGTACTCTGTTTTCCTGATATATTTATTGAAACAAGATGTAAGTCGGTCACTGGGCTCAGTAGGTATGTACCCAATATAAAGAATACCAATAATATATACTTATTTAAAAAATATTTATACAAACATATTCCTTACTATCTGTTTGTATATTACATTATCTATCTACCTGTCTGGAGAAAATATTTGTAAATATAAATAAATAATATATAGTTAATTAGGTATATGTAATTGATGTTAAGAAATTTAATATAGATTTGTAAGCTTAGAATAGTAAAAGTTTCAACTAACCTTTTTCTATGTAGTTTTTCATCACAATTCTTTTAAAGTATTTAAATTGCAATTGTTTCATAATTATACTCTTATGTCAGAAGTTTGGGAAGATATTCCTTTTTAAATTACATGATTAGGTATGTAGATACTATTTAATAAACCAAAACGAATTTATATAATTCAGTTTTGGTAACACATCCACATATTGTTATTAAGAAGTAATTGATGTTTTAATGAAACTTTTTCCAATTTTCCACGGTTTTCGTATCGCCACTACATCACTGTTCAATATTTGCACCTGCTCCGCCAAATTTTGTATATTGCCCAGCCTTAAACATAAAAAGTAATAAATAGGTAAGTATTTGCAAAGTTCAATAATCATAACCTCACAGAAGCCGAATATCTTTTCAAATTCCACTTACTGCTTCATAAATGTGACCATTAGGTCGAATTGAGATGCACTAGTTCTCATTTTATATTATTATTTACTCTTTAAAACATTTAAAGGGTAGATTATTTAGAAGATGTTAAAAAATTTAAGTTTAAGAATTACGAAGTTATTATTTAAGACTTTGAAGTATGCCAAACCACAGCAAAACAATCTTATACGAACCACAGTTTAAAAACACTAAAATGAAGACATTATGACCACCTCAATTTTAATAGATAGTTAATTCCATAAGTCCACTTTATAGAATTGTCATTTTTAATTTGGTTGGTTAATACAAATGATATTTCATTTTGATTGGTTAAAATATCGAAGCCAATTTTTCACTAATGAACAAACTTTTCGAAAACGATTGAGTCCACACTTGACCACTTTTCGATTACGGCAGCGTAAAGTTATATCGATTAACGCGAATGTGAAGTTTTCGATTGTTTTGAAGTAATCTCACACTAGGCACTCTGATGCCATGTCATGAGGTCACGGAGTTTAATAATATTAAGGACACACTCATCATATAGGCTCGATTTGTCTGCAGTCTGAAGCATGTACCTTATGACTAGATAGTAAGACCACGTCATTGTAAAGCTAAATGCCTAAAAACCCACGAACCATCTACTTAATAGGGATCCATATTAATACTTAGGTTATTAAAATCCATAGTAGGCTGAGTAGGTACAAGATAGCATAGTGTTAAAGGTGATACATATGGTATATTTGCGCAGCGTAGCTACTTTTAGATCTAACTCTTTTATCATAGCCTTTTTCAAAAGTAAAAACATTACAAAAACATACCAAACGACAAAACACCCCCATTCAGAGTATGTGCTTGAAATATTACTTTCATAATGTATTCATACGAGTAGAATGAAATTAGTTGTATGACAAAATTAATGCAACATAAAATTGAATTTAAAATTTGTTTATAGTCTACGGTCTGGTTTTGCGATGCAAATTCATGAGGGTAAAATGTACGTTCCTTGTAAGATATGTCCGGCCATTAGTCAGCAGATTATTTAGTAATGATTAAGCATGAAAATTGTCATGAAACTAACTTCAAACTACAATTTTAGTAACATAGGTGTGGCTATAACTAATAATATATTAATTTATTTTACAGATTCGACGTATGCAAGACATGTTAACTCAAATGCAACAAAAACTAAAAGCTTCCGATAAGAAACACGACAGCATTATCGATGTTTAGAATATAGACTGCAAAAATTAGAGTTTAGCGATTTTGTTTTTAGTTCTTTAAGTAGGATTCCTATAACGCGGTCGATTTTAGTAATGATTGTTAGCCGAGAGAAAATTGTAAACTTAGAGAGGAAATTAAATAAATAATACATTAAGATAGGTACTATTGTAGGTTGTTATTTAAAAATAACTAGGAAAGACCATAAAATATTGCAGTCGTTGGTTATACCTATGTACAGATGTTTTGAAATTTTAAAACCTCCAGAAGCGGTTGCATTTCCCGCGTTTCAGGCGTAAAGGAAACTAGAGAAACTTCCGGTGCGCATTTATAAGGACCGATTTTTATTTTTTGCTCATACACTGTACATGTACATGCGCTACTGTATTTATACTAGTACATTTACATCTTTTATAATACGATTTTATGACGTATAACTAGAACATTTTAGTTATAATTTATAATATATGCATGTACGTATTAAAATTTTTATTCCAAATGGTCACAAAAATGTTATAGACAATTAAAATTATTGAATTAAAGGATAGCGGTTGTAGATTCAGATTAATTTAAATCACAGGCTGTAAACACACTTAACCAAAATGCTCAGTTAGAAAGTAGAGTGTAGACAGCAAGGTCTGATATTACTAAAATTATTAGACTAAATATACTTACTTAATACTCATATTATAAGATTTAAAATGTCTAATATAAACGTTGATCCAGTCACTTCTGAAAGTTTAAGGAATGCAGACTGCTTCAAGATGGGTAGACTTAAAAACAGTAACTATGAAGTTTTATTGAGTCACATTTTTATTAAATTATTTTTTCTTACTTGAATAAGTATGTAGAATCACTGCATCCATATAATAATACATAGATACAATCTCACTGAGTAGTGAGCTGATGAGTCCCGGATATGATGAATTGAGTTAGGTACTTTAATCGATTAAAATTAGTAATTGTTGAGGTGATTACGATGAGAGCAGGTGATAGGACAAAGCAACCTAACAACAAAGATATTACATAGGTACCTACTTCATTGTGATTTTTAATAACGGATTTGTGAAGTGGAAAATGTACCAAGTCTCTGAATCAAGACAGATTTTCTCAACCTATTTTGTGTTGAACCCCAGTTGACTCTACTAGCGGCTCGGAAGGCAGTCGTCTTTTGAAGAGCCGGCAAGAAACTCAACAGTTTTTTTTTAAATCATTCATAGAATTAATTATATTTAATTGCCTCAATTATGTACATATTCACCGATCGTAAAAAAAGTATAACATAACATTTCAATAATCTATGAACCGACTTCCTTAGATCGCTATAAAGAAAATATTAAACAATTATAGACCAAGTCATATTTCGAGATTTATCTACTATTAATTATGTACTATTATGTTAATTATGTAGTATCTATTATTATGTATATTATGTATTACCTACCTACAAACATAAATAAAAATAAATTAGTAAAATTTTCATATAGAAAAATATATGAATTTAGTTGTACCATAGGTAATCTATACTATTGCAATAAAAATACCTAGTACCTACTAATTTCGTAGATAACCTACATTTTATGGCGTTTTTAGATAAATAGGTACTAATAATAGTTATTTTAACAGCTACTTTACAATTTTAAAATTTACCATATACATGTATGTAATTGTGTTCTTCTATGTAAATCAATTTATAAGAGCATATTACATTACTGCCACTATAAAATTTTTATTAATTACATTTGTACAGAAAATATTTAAAACATTTAATTTAATTTATAATAATTAATTGATCTGATAATAATTGTATATATTTTTTTATGATTTTAAACTTTCGACGAATTAAGCATTTGTCTACAAACACATTCTTATAAATTATAATAATACCAAAGTTTTAATGTGAATTTTGTATTAATATTAATACAATAAATTGATACTTTACGTATTATTAATTATTTTTTAGATTGATTCCCCCCTTCTAATATACAAAGTCTTATATCCTTAGATATTTCGACAATATCCAATTTATGTCGAAATAGGTATCTACTATCTACCTAAAGACAGACACTTATGCCCGTTTTCACCGTTTCCTAAATTTTAAGGACTACTTCGCAACTTTAGGCAACACTTATTGACGATTTCGTTTTCACCAACCTTTAGGAAACACCTAACCGCTTAAATGACTCATTAGCTTTAGGAGCCCGAATATTCACTTCATAACGGGACCCTAACAAAAAAAATGGATGACAACATGAAGCCATTTCATTTCTTTTGCTAAAATGGAAGGAAAGTTGAGTGATTTTCTGGATGATATTGACGCTTTTGAAACATTAGAGCTAATTTCTAATCCTAGAATTTTATCCATACTAATATTATAAATGCGAGAAAATGTAACTCTCTCGTTTCTTCGTCTGCCTGTTATCTTTAAACGGCTAAACTAACTAACTTGAATATAAATTAATGTTTAGTTTTTTTTTTAATCTGGTCTATCTAGACTCTAGATTAGAGAGACACTGGTTTGTCTGTTTAATACGGCTAATTTCAAAAACGGCTGGACTAATTTTGTGGGTTCTTACGCTAGCAGATAGCTAATGTTATAAGTAACTTTTATTTTAGAAATTTTATTTATTATAATTACAGCGCCAGTCTGTCTTAGGCAGCAGCGGTAGGCAGGCTCCTCCTCTCTCATTGTAACCCACAGCGCTAAATGAATTTAAATTACCACTTTTTTCAGCTGTCCCAAGATGCACACTATTTTATTTGTGTGCATGTACCTATCTACCTACCAACTTGTAAAGCGAGCGAAGCGACTAATGATGATGATGATGGATGTATGACGGGAGACAGGAAACAGGAAATCCTATAACTGAAACTACAATAGCGTGTATAAAAATACTGAGATAGATATATATGTATATCGCTACTAGTAAAGCTAAATTTGATTTCGAAGAAATTCTTGACACTAAATTAGTTTTTTGCTGCCCCAGGGCAACATCTTTTGACTTAAATCAGATACCTCATTGATTATGATATTAATAAGTTAGTTATAGTACATAAGTTCAATTCATGAAGGTGCAGTCGCACCCCACTATTTGTCGCAAGGGGAAAGTAGTATAGTCTATAGTAGTTAAAGAGCTATAGCCATATACGGTACATTTTCAAGAGTAAAACCATTTGAAAATGTGTCTATGACTGTCTTATTAAATTACCTACTACTAATACCAGCGCATAGTACTACAATAATTATGTGAAAAACGTAAATTTATCTTAAAATTGCCGATCTATTTAAGTCTCTACTTTCAATCTTAGCCCAAGTCAACTGCAAAAATTATTTTGCCCTCATGGTAAAAAAAAGAGATCCTACTATCATACTTGCTTCATGACTAAGCACTAATTCATGCTTTCACAAAGTAACTTCCGGTAGGTGTTTGAGGGCATAGACAATTAGAAATGTCAATTTATGCTCTTGATGTCAATGTCACATCAAACTAATGTCATTTCATTTTTTATGTCATAAAGTGGTCATAAATTTAGTTTCATGAATAGTATTTTAATAATTTCTTATTCGTTTTTATAAAAACTGTCATAGAAAGACAATTTTGGGATACTATGCAATAAGTTGCATTGATTTCATCCATTAAATACTATAATGGCGGACAGAGATCTGTCGTTAGGACCTCGAGAAGGAGTAACGTACCCGGTAAGGGTTCAATACTGTGGAAACTGTTCTATGCCGATAGAATATTGCGAATATTATCCTGAATATGATAAGTGTAAACAATGGTTAGAGAAAAATTTACCGACAGAGTTTGAAAAAGTAAAAATAGGTGAGTTAGTTACAGTGCTAGGAAATGTGAGGTTATATGATAAAACTTTTGTTAATTGTTGAACATTTCTTAGATGAAGAAGATAACGCAGGTGGAGAAGAAGAAAAGAAACGTCAGAAGCGAGGTGGCAAGGGTATGCTAAAGTCTAAGAAAAAGGATGAAGTTCCCAAGTTAGTGCAAGTCTCCCGAGCTCCTCGAGGGAAAAAGAAATCAGTCACAGTTGTGTCTGGTTTAAGTACTTTTGGTAAAACCTTACTTATTACGAAAAATTAACAATACTACTTGTAATTATAGAGCAAATCTAAATCACTTAAGTAAAATTTCAAATCGGCATTTCACTTGCATAATGAAGCTCACAAAGTTTGACTAAAATACTAATTTCCAAGGCAATTAATTAATTTAGCTAGGTTTTATTAATGGATAATGAATAATTGCCAAAAATACTACCAAGCAAAGCTGGGCCAACTGGTTTATAAATTGTAAAAATTAATTTTAACCCACTTGGTATAAAATAAAATGGCTTCCAGTCTCCTGAAAACTTAAATCTTTTAGTTAAGTCTACATAACCTTTTTTGACACAGTTTTTATTTAAAAAAATTATAAGGAGGAGGTTTACAATTCATCAGAACCTTGTATTATCATTAGATAGGATTTGGGAGGAAGGTTTATATGAATATAGGTTAATAAAGAATGTAATGATACAGGGCCTCTATACAAGGGTCAACTAGTACAAATATAAACCCTGTAAAAGTGACTGGATTTGAACATACATCTAAGGTGCTTGAGCCTTGAAAATTTGACTCTAATGTAATAAAATTATGTATATGTTGTTATAGACACATTGAGAGCTTGAGACAATATTAATTTTGTTTATGAATTTTACAGCTATAGATTTGAAAGTAGCAGCTAAATTCTTTGGCACAAAATTTGCATGTGGATCATCAGTTACTGGTGAAGATGAAATAGTAATCCAAGGTGATGTAAAGGATGATCTATTTGATGTAATTCCTGAAAAGTGGCCAGAGGTAAAACAAATTGAAATTGATTTAAAACAGCCTGCTAAAGTGGAGTATGGTAAAATTATTTATAAATATTGTATTAATTTCAGATTGATGAAGATAGTATTGAAGATTTGGGAGATCAAAAGAGATAGACTGAATATCAGAGAATTATGATTCTGTTCTAAACATGATTGCATTAACTTTTTTTTATTCATCCAAAATAGATACGAAATTTTGTCAATCTTTTATTTATTTTACCAGCTTTTGTCATAAATAAAAAATACTTTTACAGGAAGAAATATTTGTTTTGTATTATATTTTGGCTTTTTATTTTATGTACTTAGACAAATAACATTCACTGATGAATGAATTTTGATACATACTAGTATCTAACGTTACTGCAATGACCATATATATAACCAACTGCCAATTGGTTATACAAGATCGAAGGCTCAAAAACTTCCAGTCGAGTATATTTCTTCTATGTTGTCTTTTCACGTAGAAATGACGTCGAACTGTATATATGGTAATAGTAAAAAGTAATTTTACTTATATAGGTAGTATCTAAAGATTTAGTCATATTGTAGAGACATCTATGTTTCTACTTAAAAACTAGATGTTTCCCCATATTCAGCTAGATGGCGCAATAGGAAATAGTTTCGTAATATACCCAATAAAGGTTTCGGAATAAAATAAATTAGTGTTTAGTTAGTTTAAATAGAAATATTACATAAATATATATGTAACATTTTTATATTATGAATATACCTCGATATGCAAAATGTAAATACTTTATCCTTGGTTTATCATTATTAACTGGCAACCTTATACCTATTTTTTGATATAGCAACTTCGTTTTTACTTCGCAAAATTAAACAACACCAATAAACACAAGTCACAAAATAAAATCACTTTTACACGTTTTGCGTTCATTGTATGTTGTGTTTTAGTTATAGAACAATGAAAGTTTAATGCTGTCCGCTTAGTGTAAGGTAACTTGGTCCTGGAGACTTAAAGGAAGTGATTAGGAGCTCAAAATCAGAATGTAGCGCTTAGTCAAGTTCCATAAACGAGTTTTCCAAATTTGTGATATCGATCTTTGTCTAGTGTAATTTTATAAAGACTCAAAATGTCAGTGGTTAAAGCAAAAGCCCTTGTGAAAATGGAAGTTATTCAAGTTGGTGAATACGAATTCACCAAGCAAGATATAATAGGACATGGAGCCTTCGCCATGGTATACAAAGGAAGGAAAAGAAAGGTAACTAAACATATTACTATCTACATAACGATCGATTTGAATACCAAAACAATACAAATATTTACTTTCTTTGTATAATAACAGTTAAAGACAAGTGTAAAATGTAAAATTTGGCCGTTTGAAGCAATATCGATTTGTTACCACTGAGTATTCGAAACGTATTAGATATGTTGCCAACAAACGCAAGAAGCTAAACGTAACGATCAAAACATCCCATTATTATTCAATAGATAAATAACAACAATGCTAAGTACCGTTAAATATAAATGGAGTGCTAATTTTGATATAATAATTTGACTAACAACATACTTGGAGGTTATTTTATGGAATACAGAGTGTAAAAAGATTAGGAGAATAAAGTAAAACTTTCTTTTATTATCTTTAAAGCCCATTATGATTGAACCCCTAAAATCAAACATCTTTAAAGGTCTAAAGGTTGTAATATTTAAAACACAATAAATAAATTATAATATACTTTTATACTACTTCATACATAGCTACAGATAATTTAAAATTATGATAATATTAAATTGACTTATTAACTTATCTCATTCATTAAAAATAATGTTATAATATCTTGATTATAGTAATGTAAACAAATGAACATATATACCTAATGTGGAATAGTAAACAATTGGCAAGGAACTACACTAAAGCCAAAATATGTGTGAAATATTTATCAACAAACAAATTAAAAATCATGCTAATTTACTTATTAATAATAATATATAAAATAAATTTACTAATAATTTACTTATTAGTAAATTTATTAATTTACTAATTTAAATTTAAATTAATAATTAATAAATTTAAAATAATGTTTTGTTTTTATTATTTAAAACATTACAAAATATCCAATTGGTCTAAGCTTATTAATCTAATTTATTGTCATTAATTCATCATTAGTAAGTTAATTAAAATTATTAGGTATAAAATGACTAGAAATTTATACCTTCACTTTTAATTTATTTAAAGCCAAACATGATTTTGTATGTTTATCAAAAAGATAAATATAGAAAATCAAGTTTGGATTCAATATAGACGATACAATAAAATTATTTTCAAGTATCAAAATTATAAAGGCTCTCCCATATTTGTTAAAACTGTTCCATAAAATAAGTAGATTTTATAGAAAGTAAATTTTTGTTATCATAGACTAAAATATGATTAAAATTTAAATTTTTTTAAATAATTAATGATGCAATAATAATAAAATAAGACTTCCTTTAAAAAAATAATAAATAATCCTGATAATTCATCTGAGTTTTACATATCCAAAGTATGCACATTTCATTAAAAGAATACATGTAAACAAAGGATGAGTATGGGAAAGTGGAGAGGTAACATCTCAGTCCTTATCTCTTGTAAGCAAAATTGCCACTTTTTCAAGAATTATTGTTTTCTGTCATTTCAATGGCTCAACTATAGATTTAGATAGAACTGAAATGGGTTCTATAGACTTTACTAATATCTGAATTTGGGCCTACAACTTCACCCACAAGAAATTCTGTTTTATGGAATTTTCTCGACAGAATCTCGTAGCCTATGTTTTTCCCAAATCTTACATGTTTATCCCTGTACCTACCAAAATTTATCTAAACAATATTAAGTATTGATTCTACAATAATAGACATCATAAACCTGAGTTGTGTTAAATATTCATTAAAGTAAAAATATATAATAATAATAATATCTTTAATTAGTGGATAATATTATGTACCTATACTAAAGCCAAACTCGATTGAGAATGCTTGTCAACAAACAAATTTAAAATGAAGGTAGGAAATGCAACACATTTTGTGCCTAATAAATTTAAAATAATGTTTTGTTATTTTAAAAAATCTTATTTAATAGATGTTGAATATATTAATTAGTTTTAAGCTTACTAATCTAATTTATTGTCATGAATTCGTCATTAACTAGTTAGTTTTAAAAAATAGGTGTATAATGACTAGTGATTTCTACCTTCATTTTAAATTGGTTTGTTGACAAGCATTCTCTGTCGAGTTTGACTTTAGTATAGCTGTTGTCAGACCTCTGCGCTAACATCCATGCATTGTGATGATTAAGATTTTTTGCTTATTCTCCATTTAAAACAAACAATTGCTATTATGAAACAGTGGAACCCTGGTAATCCTACAAATTCGAGCAAACATTTTCTTACTGCCAAAGTACTCACTGCATTCTGAAATTGAAAATCATGCATTACCTACCTAGTCAAGATTTATTAGCTCAGTGTTTTGTTTTTACAAGAAGTGCTTGGTAAAGGTGGTAGATTAGATAGGCTTGTTGGATTACAAAGGGCGCTTGATTACCGCCCTATTTGTATAGAAAAACTGTATATAAAGCTGTTGATGAATTCAATGAATTAATTTTTGTTTTAACTTGAACACTACAAAAGTTTAGTAATGTATTTTCTAGGCACTTGGTTTCTACTCATTACTATAGTTATTACAATAAATTAGAATCAATATATGTTATATGATGAATGAGTTTGATAGTCCAGCTGTACATTGCACATCTATTGAAAAGTATGAGAAAGAGTTATAATTGTATATATTAGGAACTACAACTGCTAAGGCTTTATTGAGCATTTTGTAGTACGATTAGAAGAAAATTATCACCTTAAGTTAGATTTCAGATCAAGCTATGTTTACTTTTTATGACCTTACCAAGAAACAGTTATTCATCACCTAGAATAAAACTAGTATTAAATAAATATGTGCTGTAGTTTGCTTAATGTAATCACTAATAATTTTCAGAAACGTTGGGGGTTGCATTAATTTATACAATGACTATACTAAAGCCAAACTCGATTGAGAATTCTTGTCAACAAACAAATTTAAAATGAAGGTAGAAAATGCAACACATTTTATGCCTAATAAATTTAAACTTGTGTTTTGTTTTTTTATAAAATCTTATTTAAAAGATGTTCAATATATATTTTTTAGTTTTAAGCTTACTAATCTAATTTATTGTCATGAATTTGTCATTAACTAGTTATTTAAAAAAATAGGTTTAAAATGACTAGTAATTTCTACCTTCATTTTTAATTTGTTTGTTGTTAAGCATTCTCAATCAAGTTTGGCTTTAGTATAGGTCTATACTCTTCCGGGAAGTCCATTTGGTTCTGAATGTAGTGGTAAATGTACAGCATTTTTTGTATGTGTGAATGCTAAAAGAACATTAACACTTTATGTTTCTTCAGTTTAACACTTGAACTCTTGTCTGTACACTTTACAACTACATCAAAGCTAAATACTAGACTTTGGGTGGAATGGTTCTGGTGAGGACTGATTACCCATTTGGCCTTAAGAGACGTCCCCTCTAGAAATAAAATACTAGACTTTCGGGAATGACTATATTTAGTGTCCTAATGAGCTGTAAGTAATAACAATGTGTTGTAGTTATAAAAACATTGAATATTTTATTGTTAAACATCATAAATTTTTAACTTGAACAGGGGAGGGGAGAACAGGCGGGGAATCTTTATATGAAAGTCTATGCTTAGAATTAGAAGGCTACTTAGTGGAGTTCCATGCAGACAAAGTCGCGAGTGACTGCTAGTACAATGTAAATAAAACATCCATTTAACATAGCATGCCTTGGCATTTGAAAATTTTACAATTACATGATTTTTATATATATCATTACTATTGATATAATAGGGGAATTAATATCTGTCAGTTTGAATAATATTTATTATTGTAACAATACAAATTGGATTAACAAATATTTATACATCCATTGCTAGAATATAAGCATACAGAATGCAATATGCTAAGATAAGTGGTTTGATACAAATAATTTGATGTCTGTTTCTATGCAGCTGCCATTAGTTCAGCTGCCGTTTAGTGAGTGTACATATATATGTATTCATTACACCGATTCTAGGTGTGTATATAACAACTCGATTTATTTGCACGTGTCTTTAATTTACTAGCGTGCATTATAATCTACCGTTCCCTCTGGCAATTCATGCGGTATTTTGTTGCAATCGTAAGCTATCCTTGCCCCACTCAAATTGTGAAAGCCATGTTAGGTCTCTAGCTGAAGCTTTTTAGGTTTACGATCTAGTTATAATAAGGGAAAGAAATATAGCTTCGATATAAATAAATTCTGTATTTAATACTAAAAGTGGATTCATGACACTTGTAATTAGTATTACTTAACTGATATTGTGAGTTCGATTCGACTATAAAGTACGTGTCGTACTTGGCGTTTTTACCCGTGTAGATCCAGTTCTTGTGGTAGGTTAATTAATGTGGCTGTAATCTATTTCTGTGCTTAATTTAATCCAGATCTGATCAGCCATTCTGGCGCGTATGATTCACCAACTTAATATTATTGATATTAACTCTTTAGCTGCGTACCTACCGCATGTTATTCCTAAATTAAGTCATACCTACTCGAATTATGTAGGTGCGAGGGTACCGAAATGTGTACCAGTTTAGAGTTCGGTTTCAGCGCTTTGTGTAAAACCGGCGAGACAAAGCGACGCTGCATAATACGACACGCGCGGTGCACTCCAAGGGCGATATTATCATAGAGTGTAGGCAGGCACGTGCGATGTGGCGACCAAAATATCGCCAAGCAACTAACCATATAGTACAACACAGCTAGCAGCTATACAATGTGACGCTATAAGCGTTCCCCGCACGTGAAACCCTTTAAAGCCCACTCGCCCACTGTTTTTATGAGTTATTCTAAAGTAGCTACATACATAATAAGTAATACAATAAATTTAAATCTGACGAATTGAATGAGTAATAATGGCTATTGATGATACTATGACTTTGATATTTATTTACTTAAATGAACAAAAAAATTGGTTCACAGTACTGGCATTTGTGAAAGTATTTTTTTTGCTTATACATACATACTAAACTAAATCCTTTTAATAATACATTTAATACGAAAAAGTCAACAACCAGTATAAACAAATACAAATTTAAATGACCTTTTTTAATAAAGTGCGTCTAATCTCCTAGAATACTAAACGGACTTTCATGCGGTTTTCACAACTAGACTTTAAAAGCATTATATTATTATTACTATCCAAATGATGGAAATTCGACACGGGCAAAGTCTCCGGCATCCGGTAGTTGCGTTGTAACTACGAGTAGGTAGCTTACTGATTATATCTTACGTATAATTTAGGTACCTGGTAAAGTTAAAATGCAAATTCTGCTGATAAAAGATAATATAACATTGCGGCGATTAACATGTTTAAAATTTAAATGCACTAGCAGGTGTATTATTCAATAGTGATATACCTAATTATATCGTTAGAGTGGTTAAGTGATGATTACATTTAAAGCGTAGTATGTACCTATGATGAAATCAGGTCAAGCAGTGTTCGGCGCCTGTGCCTGTAACGCGGAATGTAGGGCGGGCTAATGTTAGCCCAACGCCGGCGCACCGTTCCCTTCACGATGCAAGCAAATAAACTGATGCCTTTTGCACTAAATATAGGCTATTTTGCACAGTCTGCATGTTAATAACATGCAGACTGTGCAAAATAGCCATTTATTAAAACTCGCAAAAGGGGAATGTTATAAGATCGTTTGTAGTGTTTGTTTGTGGCACTAGCGCAATATCTACCTGTGATGATATTAGGTCAAGCACTGTTAGGCGCTTGCGTCTATACCGCGGTATATTAGCCCAACGCCGGTGCACTTCACAGTGCAAGCGAATAAACTGAAGTTATTACACTAAATATAGCCTAATCTGGACTGTTTGAATATTTATCCATTTATTTAAACACCGACAGAAATAGAAGGTGTTAAAAGATTAACAACAAACGGAATTGTATCTATATATGACTGTGGCGCTGTATATCTACCCATATAGAAATCAGGTCAAGTAGTGTTCGGCGCCTGTACCTATAAGGCTCAACGAGCACATCGTTCTTCATGATACAAGCAAATAAACTTCTAACATCTCTACAGCTCACTATATGGCCTAATATGCAGTAACTGAAAGTTTAACCGTTTTTAAACCCCCTTTTAAAATAAGGCTGTTATACGTTTCCGTTGTGTCCAATAACTGTGGGTCAGTAGTGCTAGAGTTACACTACTATCTACTTACGTTGAAATTAGGCGAAGTAGTGATACTATGCCAATACCGACGCACCAAAGATTCCCTAAGCTGCACTGTCTGAATGTTAGCAACTTTTAGGTCCCAACACAAAATAATAAGTAGTTTGTTTGTGGATGCGCGGTAGTATCTCTAACTACCCATGTTGAAATCAGTTTAAGTAATCGGCGCCAGTAACTATAGGGCGGACTTATATTAGCCCAATGCTGGCGCACTAAGTAGCAGAAGCAGCAGCAAGGCGCAGATAATCTGATGCATCCAAACTAAATATAGCCTAATTTGCACTAGACAGTGCAGAATGATTAGCTGTCAAAAGTCAAAAGAGGATTGTTAACGGATAACATTTGTAGTTTGCACTAGTAATCAGGTCAAGTAGATTTCGGCGCCTGTGCCTATAAGGCGGACTAATATTAGCCCAACGCTGGCGCACCAACGATTTTCTTCGCGATGCAAGCAAATAAACTTACGCCTCTACACTAAATATAGCCTTTCAACTAATCCGCACTGTCTTAATGTTTAGGTCATATTTTAGACGTTAAACCCTCGGCGCAGAAGCAAAGGATGTTAATTTTATCGTGCGAATGTGTGACTCTGTATTGTATTGTTGTTTCAAAACGAAAGGAATTATTTAGACGCGGCTATTTTAACAGAAAGCAGATTTTAATAGATATATAGATATATTTAGCTGTGTAGATGAAGATTAGGCAATCCGAGCTAAAAATATCAGCTTTTTCCAATACTGTACAAGAGGGACTACCGGGAACTTTTCTGAAGTTGTAATTTTACTTGTTTAATTCAATTAACTATTCTCGGATTAACTTAAATTTCAAGTAACAAAGCAGGCAGCTGTGTATACACACGTTTGTAATTATAATATAAAATAAATAGCCACAATAAATAATGACTATTTACAGTGTCTTTTTAATTTTTTTCTCCCTAGCAACATTAATTTATTACCTAAGAAAGTAAAATGTACAATACTTTTTGACGATTAAGAATAATATTTTATTGATGAAATATGGCAGCTTTAATTTTTAGGGTTAACCATTATTGTTTTGAAAAAATGTAAACTAAAAAAAATATAATATATGAGTTGACGATTCGTAATTAAAACTTATTGTTTTCAAACGACGAAACGTATTTTGACTTAGTCTATAACTTTAAATACATTCATTAACTGTAAAGGCAAGTTTGCTATATTAATTATTATTAATGTCGGCAACAAAAGTGCTCTAAAAATGAGTAGCAGTCATAAGTGTAGTAAAGCTTTTAGTTATGTTAATGAAAGAAGCAAGACTCACTATGTCAGCATACTGGAACCTCAAAGTTCTGCGAGAAATAGACGGGAAAAAATACTTCGTGTCTATAATATTATGTATAGGTAATACTTACGACCTTTCTTGTTACTTGAGGTTATTAAAAATCTTCTTACATCCGCATCTGAGACTTACTGCCATAAGATGCTGTAACTGTTTCGAAGTCCCATACAAAGGTAAACATTCGTCACATATAAATACAAACACAATTTACATCATGTTTTAGATCTTTCTAAAGGTTATTATACTTTTAATTTAAAAGTATTAGATTGGCACGTGATCGACTTTCGATCAGATCCCTATTATCAATGTTATGTCCATAAGTAACACAAGTACTTTTAGAGTTTCGGAAGATAAAATTCATGCAACCATAAACAAATCTTGACTATCCCTAAATTCACACTTTCCCCTGTAATACATGAACTGATTCTCATATTTGTGGCCCCCTTTCATGTTTTATAAATTAATTCTTTATATTTTTCAATACACGAAGTGTTTCCCATTTATGTGGCATCTTCGTGTATCGTATATTTTCAAAATATGTGATTAGAATCAAATTCTCTTAAGAACTTAAAATTCCAATCAATAATAGAGTGGTATCACAGATACACACAGAGCGATCCGAGTAAGTCCTCAGACAAACTTTAGATCGATGGCATCTTTCTATTGAAAGATATTCAATTCCGTTCAATATTAGAATGGTATTACAGATACACACACAGAGCGATCCGAGTAAGTCCTCAGACAAACTTTAGATCGATGGCATCTTCCTATTGAAAGATGGTCATATGCTCCATCCCGCAATATGACGGTGGCCCGCTACCAGAAATGCTAGTTCTATGATGCCAGGGCCGAGTGAGGGTTACCGCAAAACGTCTAACTTAATAATTATAATATGATAGCCACACTTCGTGAATGCAGCCTCCGTTAATGTCTCTATAAACTTCGCTAGTTGCTAGAACATTCTGCGCCGACCACGTCGCATAGCTCGCCGAACCGTTCAAAGAACCGGCACGATTCTGTGGAAAGAATCTACTAATCGAATCTCTTATTAGAGAAACCGGAGCCCCCCCCCCCCCCTCAAATCATTTCTGTGTGAGAGAAATGTATACGGCACAAGTTATAGAGGTGTGTTCCTCTTTAATTACATACCTCGATACCGAGGTGTAAGGCGTTCGAAAACAGCACATTTTATAGAGGTGTGTTCCTCTTTATATTGGATTCTAATTGTGAGAAGTTAGAAGAGAATAAGGCACTCAGTAAGTCAACATAGAGCTCAGACATCCGTTTCAAACATCTCGTCAGATGCAGATTCAGAGCTGAACCAAATGTAAGCGGCTAGTATCTCACTCCTCAACCAATCAGATGAGTATACCTCGTTACGAGGTGTTATGCGTTCAAAAAGCTTTAACATAGATATAAATACAACAGTCGTATTTTATTGTGTAAATGCCCAAGCTGTCGAGGCATATTTATATGAAGATGTTAATATATTTATATTATAATGTGTCTTGCTATCACATAATTCAATAATTTATTTTATTAAATTCTATATTTCTTAGTAAGGGTGCATAACCTTACTTGATGGATTATTGCTTATTAATCTCTTTCCATATATGCCTTCTCACACTATTTATAACCGACCTCTATGTATTATTTTCATCGCTCGATGAAAACACAGAGGATGACACAGACGCGGAGCGCTGCATCGTCATAGACACAGCGGACACCCCCTCTCTCACACATCCCCACATAAGTGGCGGCGCGCGCTTCGCTCAAACACCGAGCAGATCCTTCGATCTAGCATTCGTTCGAAAGTCACTTCACTATTCGTCTCCGGCAGCCGTCGGGGCGTATTTGACATACAATATGTATACAAATTTGAATGAGGAGCGCTTCACGATTGTGCATTCTATTAGAAGATACTTCTAATTGCTCGTTTTATATAAAACACTGTTGTTTATCGTTTTACTATTCTTTAATAAAACACTTTTATATATTTTACATGTATATATATATTTATATATATTTTAATTATTTTTCAGTGTTATTATATATGTTAGTATGTACGATTATGATCGTCACAATGCGTATCAAGGTTCATCACTTACATTAGTACTAGCAACTTTGCCTCTTACTATATACAAATCAGCATGAAGAAAGAAGTAAAGTACACATTTACAACTTTTAGGATTAAGAAAGCACTATCGACCTCTGTTTCAGAACAACCATATTATGAAAGCTCAAAAATAATTCACTGCATTTTCTACGATATTTAGCTACATTTTTTGTTATCCATATAAATGCTTGACTGTGAATATAAAAAAAATACCACTTTTCAATTTATCATCTGTTTATCTGTATCAAATAAGTTTTTAATTATTTCAATGATATTTTAATATAATAATTAATATTTCTTTTCGTTTTATTATTATCTTGCAGGGATAATAGTCACGAGTATTTATTTGACAAGTATTTGTAAAATTTTAATGCGGAAATCTCAACCGAATTCCCTGCCAACCGTTAGTTATGCGATTTATAGCAACATACCCGATATATACCCGTAGAGACAAAGCGCATTCTCTCGCATACTCATAGTTATGATTTATAAACGACATAAGACACTATTATAATGTATTATATTAAACGCTAGTTCACACTAGCGTACGTGCCAGTCGAAACTATGCACGCCTGCCACATTGTCCGTATGTAAAAAAAAATATAAAACTAAACGTTTAAGCAGTCGTCCTGAGTTCCTGACAAACTATCTGTGTGTCTAGTGTAAGATTTTACCGCGTCGATATCGAAAACAGTAAACGCAAATTTTATATGGAATTGGAGTAGCGCTATCTAGTTATAGTGAGAGTAAATACTTATTTTTCTATATAATTTGACGTTACGAGTGAGTACGTTTTAACGCAGTCGCTCGGTGAAAAACTCGCACTTGCCCCACTGTTTATGAAGATTGCATTAAAATCCTTTGCATAGAATAAAAATAAACATTGGCAATATCTCTTTCTTTACTCTAGATATCTAAGTTGCCCTAGACCTACTGAGCTCGCCTTTGGTAGAGCTACGCTCTTTCAAACACCGTAGTGACCCTGCTGCATTCCTAATAAGGTACAAATATTAAGAACTCAACTACCAACGTATACGCTGCACTAAACTAATAAACTGCTGCGTTTACGTTTGTCAAACGTCTACGCCTACGATACGCTTTACAAACGCCAGTATGGAGGAGCTCTATTGCATATCACAAGCTCTTAACTATTTATTCCACTATCTATATATCTATATCTACTATCCGTATTAGGTTTTTGAAAATAGTAGATTGTTGTCATAATATGCTAACTGGACCGAAGGTAGTATTACTGCAGATTACTCATATATACACCCAGTAGCAATGGATTTTAGCACTTTTCTTTTCATTACAATTGCTTGATTATGATCCAATACAATATTGAATAGTTTAACAAACAATCAAAACAGTAGTAATACAAATAAGTTGCTCCATTATTCATCTATCTATCTAAATACCTTTGACGAACAATTCTTGTGTATGTATAATGTATGTTAAGTAGCTTTACTACTTAATAATAGATGGCGTTGTTATTTTATTTGTATTTAAATATAATTTCCAAAAAAAATACCGGTCAACCAGGTAGGTACTGATTAATATACTTATGAATTAACTACCTTTTCGTTTTTAAAGATGGTTGTTAATTTATACAAATATCCTAAATATGGTATATTTTCTCTATTATGTTTTACGTATAGGTATGTTCGTTGTCGATAAATCACAAAAAGGTATAAAAACATTTTTTTAAATAAAAGCGACTTGGAATAACTAAATGACGCAATTATTTTTTACTTTTTAGTGCATTTTGAAGTCGGTATTATTTTTTTATTTTAATTTAAAAAGACATACCTAACTGGAATTCTACGTCAATACATCAATCACAAGTATAACAAGACATCACTAATCTCAAAATTAACAATTGTAAATTCTGAGATTAGTGATGTCACTGATCCCTGACTTACCGCGGTGAGTCATACTCGAACGTAAGAATAACCCTTTACCCTACTTTTTAAACGTCCATGTTTCAAGTATACCTTTCTCTTTGTTATCAGAATCCGTCGCAATCGGTGGCAGTGAAAGTGGTCACAAAGAAAGGTATACAAAAGGCGTCGGAGATCCTCGTCAAAGAGATAAAAATCCTGCGAGAGCTGACGGCGCTGCATCACACGAACCTCGTCGCCATGCACGACTGCATGGATAGTCCTGCTTATGTCTATGTAGTGATGGAGGTAAGTGTCAATGTTACAGTTACTGTTATTTAATCTACTCAGCACGAAACATTTAGTACGCTTTAAAAGTAGTCACCTATGGAACTGCTCAGGTATACCATAGGCAGGTAACTAAGCCTCTTCTTCAGAGTGGATTGTGCCAATGAATTATAACTTCTCTAGTATAGCCACTCTGAACGTAAAGGACATACATGTATATTTTAAATTGACAAAACAACAGACAAAATGTTTTTGATACACTATTTCATTACTATGATTACAGGTATAAGTAACTTAATTTTATGAAGATTTCATTCGTCAGATAGGCATTAATTTTCATTTAAGCGAGTAAAATATAACCGGAACAATAAAATTACCACACAATGCCGAACTGGTCCGATTGCTTTGTTTAATTCGGTACGAGTTGCTTCAACAATTACCAGGAAATGCTGAAGTTGTTAACGAGCATTAGGTGCCGTCCATAACCCACTGGCCTTGCCCTTAATCCATCCGGCGATAACGCGACACCGCGTATCGGCATCGACACTGCATAGGTAGCAATAGGTATTTTAGCTTACATGACAATTACGGGAAAGGCACATTAATACCAGACCAGCAGACATCTACGCTATTTACTCTTATAATAAAATGTAATAGGATGAATAATATAATAGCAGTAAAACATTTAATTACAACAAGAAACTTATATATTTAATACTTATATTTATTTTACCAATATTAGTATTTATGTATTAAATATTTTATCAGTAGTGTAGCGTTCAATATCCCCTCTCCCATAAGGAGGGAGGCCTGGCCCTGTAGTGGGCCGTTAATAGGCTGATTATGATGATGATGATGATAGCGTTAGGAATAAAGTTTCCTTCTTTTATTTCTTGTACCTATTCGTCTTTCTATAGTCTTCTCCCACTGCTAAGGGTCACTGGTAGAGATCTCTTAATGAGATAGGTGTTTCCTTTTCCAAACTTTTGTTTCTTTCTTGTCATTTGTAACATTTAATTTTTTGATACAAAATAAATAAATAAAAAGAAACCACATTTTTAAAATTCATGTCAGTGTTCTTTTTAAGGTTTTGTTATATCATCAGAGGATGTAACAAAAAATAGAATTTCACGCAGAGTTTCAGAAGTTAGTTGTAAAATATGAAAATCGTTACATTGATTTGTCATATTGACAAATCAGTACGATTTCAGCAGGAGTATACCATGAGCATGCCATAGATTGAGATGTAGGCGTCGCGATGGTTTCTAACATTCACAAAACACTATTATCGCGTACTTAAACCTTGGTTTTCTTCGTTGCGTAGTTGCATTGCGGAGGTGTAAACCATTGTCTGATACGATACAAAATATGCGTAATTTTACAGTGTACACAGAATACCTATGTGTTGAAGTAGCGTAGCTTTGACTTTAGTATTTTTAAGTGCGTAGGTAATTCCACATTTCGTCTAAATATGGACCTCGCTCCTTTTTTTTCTTTTAGGTTAAATAATAATATCATCATATAATATTTCGTTGCGTAATATGTGCTTGAATTCATATGTGTGTATTATGCTACAAAAAAAGCATAATTATTTGTAGAACTGAATTAACCATACTCGTAAAGCAACAATAAAATACTGTTTTACTTCGTCATTTTGCTACCTCTTGGACATTCTTCCTTGTACCAGTGTTATAAACACTGAGACAGCAGAAAATCCAAGTCTAGCATACTGTTAAGTCCAAGTCAAGCGTACATACATGCGTGCAGCATGTTTGTATAAGTTTAAGACTCGTTATCGGTATTATGCAACGTGAACACTAACCGGGTCACGGTTTTAATTTAAGTGTGATTAAAAGCAGTATGCGCTTATAATTGAACTTTATACAATTTTAGTTAACTAAGAGTGTCCTGATGTTGTGTAAAACATTTTAACGGATACTATTTTGCAATTTTTCAACTCCAGAGTATCTTTATAATTTCTACTTATTTCGTATTTTTAATTTGACAAACTCACAATTGCAAGCTCAAGATCAGTTTTTGGCTCAGTTCAATTCGGGAATCATAATTTCTAAATACATAGTCTCAGATTCCCCATTGACACGATCGCTTTGAAAAATGAGTGTCCGAATTCACTTAACTTAGTTGCTGTGTAACCCGTACTAAAGCGGACTCGGTTTTTTAACCGACGAAAAAAAACGGAGGAGGTTCTCAATTCGACACGTATATATAATATAGATTTTTTTTTATGTAAGACCACGCATAACTTTTTACAGAGTTGTCCGATTTTGATAATTTTTTTTTTATTAGAAAGGGTATACTTCCAAGGTGGTCCCATTGCCATCATGTTAGGATCTGATGATGATATCCTTGGGAAATTGAACGAACTCTTAAAATTTTGGAGGCACGCTTACAGCGATTTCGGTTTTTGTCTCGGTATCGGTAGCTTTTTGGCTACTAGTGCGTATAATATATTATGACAGTATAGTACGAATACGTTGCGTAGCGATAAATCACAAAAAAGTAAGAAATAAAAATTTTTAACAAAAAATAGAACCGACTCAAAACGCACTAAAAAGTAAAAAATAACTGTGTCATTTAGTTGCTTTATGTTACTTAAGCATATCTAGGAGCCGGTAAAAGCCAAGGTTTCTACTTTAAAGATGTTACCTAGAACCCACCAACTGCTTTACTACGTAAAATAAATGCTCCTTAAACTTGGTTGGCACCGACTTCATAGATATGCTTAAGTAACTTAAAGCAACTAAATGACACAGTTATTTTTTACTTTTTAATGCGTTTTGAGTCGGTTCTATTTTTTGTTAAAAAATTTTTATCTTCCGGAAGACCACAAGTTAGTAAGCCATGTGGTACGGCGGGAGACTTTGTCTGTGGATAGTTTACTATATACTTACTCGTTTATATACTGTAGCTATATTTCGTAGGATTTATCGATCGTCAGAGTTAATAACCTTTCCCTTAGTTGATTTATATATAGATAGATAGTTAAAAACATGGCTTAATTTGAAGCGTGAGTGAATTAACGTATTTTATTACAATATTTCGATGATTAACACATTTTAGTAACAAGAGCGGATGTTACCTACATGGTAAATATTCTTATCTTTACAACATTTGCTGTGTTAGTTTTTACTCCAAATTGGTAGCCAATGTACACAGTAATTTTCTTGTACTAGTACACAAGGCAAAGTATACAAACATTTTCCTGTTCCCTATGGAAATAGCATTAATATGGATTAGTTCATAAACATATTAGATGTTTTGTGTTCGACTGTGATTAGCACTGTCAATTTGTTACCCAGCGATTTGTACAAAGCAATAGTTGTGATTTGTTAGGTATATATGATTTGCCGTTTCACTTTGCTACATGTGCTATAGACTAAGGCCGCTATGTACAGTGTCTATGTGAGATAAGGAAATCATTTGTGCGTGTGAATCAAACCACGCGGTCCTCGCGTGCCGCCGCGACGCGCCCTACTCCGCGAGCACGCCCGACTCCAAACTCGATTCGTTTATAGCTCAAGATAAATGCGAGATAAAATATACAGATAGACAGAATTTAGCCGTGAATAAATTATGCTATTGCGCATTTGAACAAACCAAATACAGTCTGTAATAGGTCAATGATATATAAACAATTAAATGATTAGCCGAACAGCTGATATCGCCGTAGACGGTAAAATTTATCTCATTCTCAATTACCACTTGGCACGTTGATAATACTCGTGGTCGTAGGTACGCCGTGCTGAACTGTGTCGCCGATTGACCCGCTAACCTTCATAATCATTTCGTGTGTACAGCTTGTAACTTTGTACTTCCAATTCGCTTATAAAACTTTACGTAATGTGAATAAAGCGTAGTTACCGGAAACTATTTAATAATAATATTTTTATATCTGCTTCATTAATTTAATGATTAGTTTTGAAACGATATCATACGATTTGACTGGTCGTTCTATTAATTTTTTCTTCTTTCCGAAAAAATTCTTTGTAGCACCCCGGAGTTGGAAGGCTGTTAATGCCCTCTCAACCGTGCCTCGGACACGAGCACGTTAAGTATTGTCATTAACTCATTAATGTCTGAGATAACCGTTACAGTGTTAACTATCATCCTAATCCCATCTATCTGCCTTGAAATTGTGGTGAGCGTAACTTCCAAATCCCCTCTCCTGTAAGAAAAGAAACTCTTCACATTATGGTATGACGTACACCTTAGCTGGAGAGAGAGGACTCTGAAGGGCTGTGATAATGTTGATCTTGATAAGGTAGCAGTTATTGCGCAAATTGTATGTAAATAATGTAAAAATTCCTGATACTAGCTAATCACCTGATTGGTACGTGCGTCGTACGTGCTTCAGTAAAATTACTATAGATTGTGCTGTCTGTTCGCGTTCGTGTGTATTTCTAGCAAATAGCTTTACTATAGAAATATACAAGCGTTATACGACTTGACTACCTCGTTGGTCTAGTATTTAGCCTATGGCTTCGATCACGAGGTCCTGGGTTCGATTCCTAGGTCGGGTCACGGAATAATTGTGAGCTTTTTCATTCTTCTATGAAATGTTCAGTATATTCCAAGCCCGGAGTCTGGAAGTTGGAGGTGTTACACCCCCGTGCCTCGGAGAGCACGTTAAGCCGTCGGTCCCGGTCACTATCATCAACATCTGATAGTGATCGTTAATAAGTGAAACATTATCACCCTAAGCCCGCCAACCCGCATTGGAGCAGCGTGGTGGGTGTACGCTCCATATCCCCTCTCCTATAAGGAGGGAGGCCTGGCCCTGTAGTGGGCCGTTAATAGGCTGATAATGATGATGATGATACGACTTGATGCTTTTATTACGCAATTTGGTATAAAATAGCTATTTTCGATATTGGTACATGAACTTTTTTATACTTTTACTGTTGTGGGGAATAAAGTTGCTACAAGCAAAAAAAATAATTATTATCTTTAGTCTCAACCGTTAAAAAGAAAGTAAACCGTTACATTTTGTGTACAACTTTTGAGAAAAGTGGAACAAATAATGTTATAATGTTATTTATTAATCCAATATCAAATAGCAGTGTACCTATTTACACTAAAATAGTACCACTTCAAGTGTGGTGTTTTGTATGTAATTCATATTTTGTAGGTTATTCAAACTATAAGACATGCGAAAATTGTTTACGCCAAGCAAAATATATACGAGTATACCTACAAATGCGAGTCGTATTTATTATCAACTTCTGTATCTTTATGATTATTATATTTCAGACCTACTTAAATAATTTGACATATATGTACCTACCTGTTAAAAAGTTTTAAAGGATTCTTTGTATGTGACGAAAATACAGAAATCTGTAAATAAAAAATAACCTTGTAATAAAGAGCTTTCAAGCATTTGGTGACAAAGTGTTGGATTGGTGACCTCGCACCGGAAATTATCCGATTTCGATATTCTCGATTTGGTCTTTCTTTCCTCTTGGGATTGCCTGAGAGGAATATAAGGAATAACGATATCCAGAGAATACAGGCAGGTCAGTCGTGCATCGGACGTCCATCGGCTGAAGAGAAGTTGTGACAATGCGAATAAAGTAGCGGGCGTTAGCTGGTCCTAAATGTGTCCGGTATCCGTCAATGACCCTAACAAAAATATAAGACACGTTTTGTAGGTGTGATAGATACAATTTATACCTGGGCAACACGTGCCGCGTCGCTTGACACGTGTTGCCCCATCCTCGTGTAGGGTTGAGCCTGCGCGGCGGCGCGGCGGCGAGCGCGGATCTAGATAATTGCGCACAAACCAAGTACCGGCTGCGTACCGAACTACCGACGCGACGCGCGGCGCAATATGCGTCACTCGGCGCACGTCGTACTCGCATAGCGAAAGCGAGCGAAAGCGGATCTACTATGTAATATTGCTATATTGCATGTAAACAAATAATAAACATTGTTATTGCGCAATTTTCGTATTATCACAACAACAATAACAAAAAAAAATAATTTATTAAGGCGAAAGCGGAACTCTTATATACCATTTCATGTGAATAGCAATAATATTAATGCGCAATATTAGTTAAATTTATCACAACAACAACAACAACAACAAACCAGCAAAATAATCTTATTATTGGAATAGTTGACGGAACAAGCTGATATCATCTAATTAAGTGGAAAATCGTCGCATATAACAGATCATCACCTCGGTGGATACCCAGCACGCTAGGAGCACGTTCTAATTAAATAATAATTGTAGAGTTTACTGTTATGCATTTCACTTTGCGGTTTCAATAACATATTACATGTCGACGTATTCTGCGGTTTAGACACCAAAACTTAAAACTATAATTTATAGGGATCGGTAATCACCTACGCAAACACCAACGCGATGTATCTATAGAACCGAAAAGACATTCCTCGACAAGATAAATAATCATCAATGACACCCTGACCTCGAACCGATCGTGACATTTAAAAAAATGTTTTTAAGGTCCGCTGTATACTCATATCTGTTGGTTGAAACGACCGAATGTAGAGGTTTCAATGTCAACATTTGACAATTTTATGTATGTATGCGCGCCCTAATAATGTTTAATTGAATTAATATTCAGTATTCTGTTTAGTCTTATTATAAACACGTGAATATGCCAGTTGTTATTTTCGAGAGCATAGAGGTGAAATACAAATACATAAATACAACTCATAGAATATATATGCATTTATATCTCATCTTTATGTTCTAAAATGTATGTTATTTATTTTCAATTTATCTTTTTGAATAGTCAATGTTATTGCGATAAACAACGATAAAATTCAGTGCCTTTTAAACTGTTTAAAATGTAAGCTTTTATTACGGTCGACAGCGTAATATTAATAGAATCTCAAGGGCATACTACCTAACGTATAGCCGGAGTGTTTTAGTTATAGTTTGTGTTGCGTCAAAACTAAAACAGCATTATGTAAAGAAGCCAAAGAAAGTTCATTGGCCAACGCCTCGAGTTGTTCGAGGTAGTTATAAGGCGTGGTTTATACCTATGTGCTGACGCGATTAAAATATTTCTTCAATAGCTCTACGGCGACGTTAATTTTATATAGGAGACTTACCAGTAACATTCAGACAGTCAAGAGTCAAGACGCTAGCAAGAACAAGCGAAGCGTGAAGGGCAATAACAAGACCCCTCTGTATATGTACATAATATAAATCTTGTATTTAAATAAAATTCCAAGATGGCACTTTTTTATTTTAACCGGTTTAGAATTACAAGTATAGTATAGTCTCAGGTTTTGTTTTTGTTTTGCAACAATTGTTTATCTATATAGATGTCATCTAAATCAATGGCAAATATTTGCCACTGCGAAAACTTCTCTTATAAGTATAAACCACGCCTTATCATTGTGTTCACTGTCATGGTTGTCATCATGACTCAGAAATTAGCACATCTTTGTTTCCACTAATTAGGACATGATTTACCAATAAAGCGGTGAAAAAATTAAAAGATTCATTACAATAATCAACACACTTGTCTTGCATACACCTGTTCTTTTTGTTAGGAAGCTCTTGTTATAGAATTCAATGCACTAATTGTGTGTGTTTGCCTTTCGTCATATCTATACCTGCTACATATCTCAAAGAAATTGATCAGATCTGTTTAAAAATTATTGTATTATACATATAATCTATATCCAAATTAACTTGCCCCGCGGTTTAACTCCCGTATGTAGTATCTAATTTTATTCTCTTTGTTTAATGTGTAGTTAATTGTTAAATACTTCATTAATCTATCAAGGATAAGGCGTTACTGAAACGTGTGTCAAAGCGGCATCCGGCTGCCGCCTCAATCCTTGACTGGCTTTTCTTCAATTCGAACCAATAGTTTCTAAGATTAGCGCGTTGAGCCAAACAATCCCTTACACACACACAGACACACGTAGTAAATATACACAATTACACACATACACAACATAAGGTATTAAATAATGTAAAATTACTCTTTTGTTTGAAGTAAAAGGTTGATTTGAGTAAATATACACACATACACATTATAAATATTTACGTTGATTAACCGTACCCGGAAGACGATAGCGACGAGTTTTGCGTCGCGTGCCTAAATTAACACCACGTTGCGTAGTTACAACAGTGATAACGTCTACGGCGTATGTATAAATAAACTGCTATAGTTTGCTTGCCCAATTTACTTTGCTTCGTTTATCGTTGCTCTATTGCCTAATTGCTCAGCTTTAAATCATTAAGTACTAGTAGACTCTATTATTTCTAGCCTACTGATTTATTCTATTCTACTGATTTATTCAATTTTTATTGACAATTGCAATAGTAAATATTGTGAGTCACAACTCGAGAGATGTAGTTTTTAGGTATATTTCATACATGCTTAATGCCTGAGGGATTAATTACTGATTTCCTAATGAAAAATGTAAGTAAGCAACCACCAATATTTGAGAAGTCGACAGAGTTGGTTCACCTCCACCAACTTTGGAGTCAGATCACTGATATTGACGTTGTAACTACATTTTAGAATGTGGAAATAACTCCATATTAGGAGTAAGAGCTTGCACATACACAGGGAATAACAAGTGTAGGTACTTGAAATTCTGTGTGAATGACTAATGTGAAATTCAGTGGGGAGGCCATTACCCCTTGATTTATTATACGAAAATGACTTACGAGTTACTTACCTATAACAAACCCGCGTGTACTCTGTCAAAGTCACCCTGACTTAATAAGGACGTAGAAGTACGGGTTCCGTACTTTGCTCCCTTTTCGTGACCTTATTTTACTCCTTGGGAAGTAATCATAATCATTATCAGCCTATTAACACCACTACAGGGCCGGCCCCCCCTCCTTATATCCACCACGCTGCTCCAGTGCGGGTTGGTGGGCTGTGGGAAGTAACCTTATATATTTTTATTGCATCTGTATGCAGTCATAGTAATACCTATATTTGTGGAGCATAATAACTGACGTAACGGTAAGTGACCTCATGTTTTATTCAAGTTTCATTTTCTCAGGCGTTACGAATCGCACGTCGATCAAGCCTCAGACCTTCAGTGTACCGTATTGGATAGTTAATATCAGCGACTTTACTCGCGTTAACCTACTTTATAAATAATGTGTATGATAATACATGTACATATTTCACTAATATTATAAAGTTAATGTTTATTTTTAACCGACGAAAAAAAACAGAGGATGTTCTCAATTCAACACGTATATATTTTTTTGTTATATAACTTTTTGCAGAGTTGTCCGATTTTGATTATTCTTTTTTTATTAGAAAGAGCACACTTCCAATATGGTCTCATAGTCATCATGTTAGGATCCGATGATGATATCTTGCTTTACTACGTTAAATGAATGTTCCTTAAACTTGGCTGGCACCGACTTCATAAATAGGTTTAAGAAAATTAAAGCAAGTAAGTTAATGTTATTTTTTACTTTTTAGTGCGTTTTGAGTCGGTTCTATTTTTTGTTAAAAATTTTCGTATTTGCTTTAGTTGAATGCGCTAATCTAAGTAACTATTGGTTCGAATTCTAATTATTTCAGTGTTGAATAGCCCGTTTTTTAAAAAAGGCTATTTGAAATTATTTTGTTTATCTATCATCTACATGTTAAACACAAATGAAACCGGCTTTTGATACAATGTTGCACACTCAAACCAATCTATAGTAGTTTTTCATTACGAAATTTATTAAAACTACTTTTAATTAGCGTAATAACCTTCAAGTTATGTTAGGTTAGGACTATTATTAGGTTAAGGTCAATTTATTTTTCGTTTACACCCCGAAACACTTATCGACAGCCATGGAGTCTCTCGTCAAGTAGCTTGTCTAATGTCGTTAATTTTTTAGTCGTTGATTAACAAACGTCCACGGCTTCGTCCACAATGAGTTGAAGGGACTCGTAAGATTTCTGCATTTCACCATCATGGATGCAGATAATCTATAATTACTATAATACTAGCAGCATTGAACCCTGCGCTTTAGAAGGCTAGAGTCTAGAGACGAAAATCACAAAAAAAATGTACTCTGCGGCTTATATAAAGGACAGTTTATTAAATTGCGGACATTATCAATTCCAGTTCTAGCATAGGCAGTTTTGCGGCCTTATTACTGTAACTGTAACTAAATTCAAATAGTGTTTAATGTAAGAATGATTTAAGAAAATATAATAAAAATGTGTTGATGTTTTGATTAATGTTCTTTTGCTTATTGTGCCTTTTGACCCCTTCTGATGATGTTGCTAAAAATATCTAGTATTAATATATGCATTTCTTCTTATATTTTTAGAAAAGTTCTCCACTAGACTTGGCTGTTCTAGGCCAATACAAAACAATAGTAAAACACTAATATATTCATATATTTATTTGTTACTAAATCATTTAACACAGATCTAATTCAAAAGAATTGCTAACTGGTTTTTAAAACACAGTTATAGTAATTTACAAGAGATTTAGGGCGTGTTAAATTAGAAAGTAACGTTTCAACAAAGAGTATGCAGTAAATTATTTAAGGGTAAAATAAGCCTTAAAATGTGCATGGAAAAGTTTCATGAACTTAGGTAGAATTCTTTAGTTAGGCGGAAAACATGTTCATAGAAGTGTAATCAAAGATAATTGTACAGTTATGTATAAAATGATCACATCGTGGAAGTATAAAAACACACAAGAAGTTTGTATGAATTAATAACTAACTGTGTTAATGGAAGGTAACATGAGAAATCTTTAGAGCAGACTAATTACAGTTATAATGGCTGTAAGCTACAGGCTTACTTCAAGCTTGCTCGAACTGTTCTTATAGCAACATCATTAAATAGTATAAAACAAAGTCGCTTTTTTATGTTTGTTCGGTTGTGTGCTTTCTTTATTTATTTTATTTATTTAAGTACACTAATAATATGCATATAAAGACATACGCGTTAATACAATTATAATAATGCTCACATTTACTTATACGCATATCAATAACTAATGTACATAATACTCGCCAAAAAAGAACATGCAAACAGACAAATAAACATTGAATGAAAGAGGAACGAAAAAAATTAAGTAAATTATTAATATTAAAAAGTCACCGATAAATGATCGGTAAGTTTTTTTTTAAAGAGTGGAAAAGAATTACAAAAACTCCTTTTTTTTAAGTCGTTTAAAAAATGTCAAGCTGTAATCTTTAAAACTACGCAACCGATTTGCATGCGGCTTTTTATCAGATAGAGTGGTTCAACAGGAATGTTTATGTGTATAACACATGCACAATGTAGTAGCGAAAAACTGAAAATTTTAGAGGTTTCTGATGTGATGTCGTAAATTACCGCATTTTTTGCACTTACATTGCAAACGCTGGCTAAACCTAGGCTAGGAGATATAACAAAATAATGTTCTACAGTATTACACAACTTAAAAAGGTCAACAAAAAATTCCGCGATGGTATATGTCTATCTCTTAGGGATAACCCAAAATAACCATTTTTTATCTTATACTTTCAACCTAAAGTAATGATTTTTTTTACGAAGTGATTTTAAGCAATACTCCTTATCCAATTGAGTGTCTTAAAAAAATTGTGCATTCAGTATAGATCACTATTGCCCTTTACAGCATGTAATTTAAGTTAATATTTTCCAAGATATGTAAGATTCAAAATGCAACGAGCCGAGAGCGAAGATTCCAATGGACGAGCGTTTGGGGGTCGCGCGAAGCGTGCGTTTTTTAGTATACTTTACTATCAGCATTGGGACCGTTCAAATATAGTAAGCAGATTATTGTCAGCAAAAGTAAGCAAAGTTCCTACCCCCTCCCCCTATGCTTACGTAAACATTTTTCAAGTATAAATTACATATTTTTTTAATAATTGTCATAATTATTAGTGCTGAGATTGGATTTTACTGATACAGTATTCAACAGAGAATTCACGAATTTTTGCTATTCGTGTAAAAAAATAAATAACTATCGATGACGTAATCATCATCTAGACCCCCCCACCCCCCATGTCATCAAAAATAAGCAATACACAGACCCCCCCACCCCTCTATAGTGCTTACGTAATACTTGAACGGTCCCATTACAGCCATGCGAAGCCAGCGCGGGTCGCTAGTATAGAATAAATGATTTGATTTGCGTGATGATTGTTTAGAAAAAACATTATTAAATGCACGCTCCAGCTGATTCGTGATATAATGTATAAAATATTGTAACTGGGCAAAAGTGTTTAACTTTATTGTTCTGTTATACATTACATATATTAATTTAAAATCACCGACGTAAATATGGGGTGTTATAACTTTGTCTGTCGCCGAATAACGAATAGGCCGATTATGATGTGGTTTACTTTGCATGCTCTAAGGGATTCTTAGCGATGGTCGACAAAAATGAGATAAGCCAATTTAAAAGATATCGGTTTTTGTATTAACATGAAAAGAATCTGACATAAAAATCGTTGTTCTATTTCAATTTAATATTAATTTTGACTTGATGCATCATTGTCCCTTTCCATTTGCTTGTTTCGTGTACATTCTAAAAGTAGCAATATAAATGATTGTTTCCAATAAAATATCAGCGCACCGCGAATATGACATAAATTCTGCAGCGTGTTTCATCATGGTAATCTTATGCAACGTTGATAAATACGTCCACTGTTCTATTGGCATGATGCCGTTACAGAACACCGTAATGTCTCAAAACAATATAAAATACATATTATATATAACAAAGGCGAAACTAAACGTATGTAAAAATATGAATAATAGTAGACAACGACACGGTCGATTATAATTGTTTTAGTACTTACTATAGACGTTATATTAGCCAAGCCAAGTTTTAAAGCTTCAATAGATCTACGTTTAAGGCATCAAATTCCAGTGATCCAGGGTTCGATCCTAGATTTAACTACTGTGGTATTCACCTCAAGTTCCACGTCTTCACAAGTTTTGTTTAGTTGAGATATAAAGAAATTATGTTAATGATGTGTAAACATGTCTTGGCACAAGTTTTGTTTAGTTGAGATATAAAGAAATTATGTCAATGATGTGTAAACATGTAAAATAGTATACTTAAAATCTATTCCTAAATACCAGTTCCATCTGATTGAAGTGAATACTCTACACAAGCTGGTATAAGACAGGAGTCATTTTATAATAGCTGACCCTAACCCATTGACCGATATACAACTGAAGGGTTATTGCAATGAACGATATAATGAGCACAACGATTACCAAGCTAAATTAACATTCTTTGAATAAATAGAATATTATTTTCTTCCACACAATCTGTCAGCTATATTCGATTATAAACGAATTTTGAGGCTAAATCATCATCATCATCTCCCTATTTTAACGGCCTACTACAACCTTCTTATAGAAGTAGGGATATGGAACATAAACACAACAATGCGAGTTTACGGGTTAAAGTGATAAAAATAATGCTTGAATCTTATAACGATGTAACACTTAAACTGTGTAATACCACTAAGCTCCTAACTCCTTAGAATTTATTAGAAGAAAGAAAAGCTCATAGGTACCTATATCACAGCCCGAATTAGGAGTCGCACCCAGTACCTTCTGATCCGAAGTCGCATAAGCTAACAACTGTACGAAAGAGGAAGCTAAGCGACCTTAGACATTAATGTGAGAAGATATGCGTAGCCTAAACTTCGGAGGCCTTGTGTTATCCGATGTCTCGCTTCTACGAGTATGTCCAGCTATGAACGGAGGTCGTTTGAAAAATCCACAATACTTATGAAAACAATAGAAAAGTAGCCAGTACTTCTAAATCGATATGAATTCTAGTTACACCTACTTATAAGAATAAAAACATTATAAACTTAAAAGGATAATTCATAAATAGTACATTAATAATTCTATATACACATTGTCTTGTGATTTATAGGATTGTTTGTTTACTGAGAAAAACTAAGTACAAGTTGCAAAGTTACGAACAATGACAGTATTCCAATAAACTTTAATTTAATCGACTTTAAAGAGAACTATAAATCTGTATTATTGTAAACGTTCTTTTGCCGTACTTACGTCACGATAATCCCCTTTTTCATTCAAATCGTTGATAAGTTCAGCTTCACTTATGTAGAGCGGCAACTTGATAACCTGTCTGAACTAATAAACGTGTGCGATTGCGTCAGGTTGGTTTCTCTTCAGAAACTTATCGAGTTGGAAAGTGACGCGCCGGAAACCACAATCTTTTCAGCTTTCTATCATACCACAGTTGAACTTAATTTTAAAATTGACTAGTCTTTTATTATTTTACTGCCGGCTATAATGTTTGCTTATTAAAAACTCCAATCAAACCAGTACCGGTCTTTAGCAATACGTCGCGTTGTGAGAAAATTATAAGCAATATTCTAGAATGTCATAAAATGTCAGTGATTGTATATTTCGCCTAAATTATGGCTTGTGAGCCATGCCTTCGACATTTATAATAGGCACCTGTTAGGTTTAGATCGACGTTGCTTTGGGAAGGGAGCAGGTAACAAAGGTCTACTTAAAGCTTATATACTTTTAATTCTTTCATCGGGTTCAAATAAGAAATTATGGCTCCGGTCGCCTGACACTTCGCTTCTTTGCAACCCTTAATATCTTTAACTCCATAGCTGTCCACTGTATTGATCTTTGGCAGGAGTAGTGGTTTGCGGATATATACAATTCTATAATGTCGAAGGTCAAGCTATCGCAGCCTCTTAGACCAGAAAGAATTCTATAACATCAAAATGTCATGGATTATAGACGCATCTGAAAAGTCCCCAAATGTAATTTATACAACCAACCGGTGTACGTATGATATTAACAATTTATAAATACAAATGTATTAATCTTTGAAACGGGGACAGTAACCTTGAGTAACAAATCGCATGTTTTGATAATCAAAATCCGGACGTTGATATGTATGTGGAGCATACCACCTTAATTCCACTGCGCAGTGCATCGGTCATAGACCTGGCAATGTGCGAAGTTTTAGGTCAATACCCCGTGCAAGACGATGTCCCAACAAAGCCCTATCATCTAGGTTGCTAAAGTTCGAGGACCGTTTAACCCATGATTAACACTTTTTGTTTATAAATAAGAGTAACGTGGAGTGATAAGTGACGACATACGAGTACCTACATCACAAGCACTGTGTTATTTACTACCAGGCCTATACGTTGTGACGTATTGTATTCATTTTATTTTCATTCGACGTGAAATTGAAAACATAGAAATACAATGACTGAAATCAAATCAAATGCTTATTGATTGTCGTCTGTTTAAGCTGCTAATGTTTATGGAAAAGATTTATTTTCTTTGGTGATGAAATTTTGTCGTTATCTGTCAGGTTATTATAATCATAGATAACGCTAAATCATTTGTAAAACTATTTAGAAATGTTACTTTTTATCCAAGTACGTGATTATGGTAGAAACTACAATAAAATAATTCGATCGTTTGTTAATCATCGAAAACAATAAATATGCGATAGAGGAGAAGAATTTCAAACGTGGTTTAATTGTCATTGTCTCTATTTCTGAATAGTTAAACACAAAGTAACTTTTTTTTTGTACGCTATTCTAGACTTCGCAACGGGTTTTGATACTGTTTCCACATTGTACCTGAGAAGTGTTCACCGAGCCGTGTCACAGTGTATGGTAAACAAATGCAGTAACTTGAAATTCGCTATTTTAACGTATGACGCTGGTAACGGTAACAAGGGAAACGGAAAAGGGTAAATGGCAGGAGTTATAGGATAGGATTTATAGCGTGAGTGAGTAATAAATCCTACCATCGTTTACCGCTTGACCTATTATTATTGCCAAACACGAAAGCAACATGGACTGGCCCAAGCAAAATGTTACTGTTCGCTGTGCGCTAACGGAACATTACGGGATGTCGCGGTCAGTCAAGCACGCATCCGCCCGTATTTTGTACGTCTTGTTTATTATCTTTACTTTCTCAGGTTTTGCAAAAAAAGTATTATTAAAATAAAATAAATAAAATAAAATAAAATTCGTTTATTTCAGGCCGTGACCCATAATGTTAGTATAAAATCAACAAAAAAAACTTAAAAACTATGTTAGTGTTACTACATACTTAGAAAAATATTAAATTAATTTAAATATCTGCCTGCTCGCGCTGTCGCACCGGGTATACACATATGAGTGTTTACCCAGTGCCTCAGCACAAGGCAGTCAGGCTTCTCAGCAATCACCCTCAGCATGAGGTTGGTGCTCCTCCTCACCCTGCTCATTAGTGACGCAGTTCGTTTGCGTATGACAGTAGTAAAACTGTCAGTAATCGCGTAAGCAAACATGGCTGATGCGCTGCAGTGCCGAGGTAGCCCCAACATCACCCTGAAGGCATTGCGGATTGTTTTTGTTTTGGTCATACAAATTGTAAAAATTGTAGTGAAAAGTGTGTATTGTAGTCCTATAATGAATGAATTATCTCAATGTGTTAGTAGTGTGAGGCAGCCAGTTATCGACATGCTGGATGCACTGCGTCGGCTTAAAGTGTTGTGGTAACAAGCAAAGCAAGCAAACACATCAAGAATCGCGTTGCATTTTTTAAAATAAAAATGCACGTTTCTTCGTTTACTTCTCCTCTTGGGTTTTTTTAATCAATTATTTCTATTGCTGGAGGATATCGAAGGATCTGAATCAGTAAAACAAACTGGCGGTTTTAGGGCATGTATTAAATTATGTATCACACATAATACATACCACCTATTATTTCAAAAAGTATTTAATTTGCATATTTGGCTTTTTTACAAAATTATTATGTTAATTTTTTTTGTACAATTTAATTTATATTTATCATCTGACTAAATAGTTTTTGGTTGATTTAAGGCAAGTTTATGATATTAATAAGATAATGATGATTATTTAAAATTTAATTTGATTACAATTTCTTTTTTGTAAATTGTCACTCAGTTGAAAATGTATTTACATTTAATTACAACTATCTTAACAAAACTTAATCTAACTTTGGGGTTCTTAAATATCATTTCAATGACAGATACACGATGAATATATCGAGTCCACTCCGTCTCACCTCCTACTTTTAAAATCTAATCCAAACGTCACCATATTTGTCCAAAAAAATAAATATTTGTCCTTCAGATCGAAACCATTCACTTCTATGTTTAATGAAAACTTAATAAAAATAAATATTCCGCATAATTTTTATTTTAAACTGGTGATTTGTCTTGTAGTGGCACTTCTTCAGGTGTTGTACCATTCGCATTTCTATCTGAACGGTCGTTAGGCCTTGTTTCGGAATTAAATCTTTTTCTTATAGAACTCCAATTCTTTTTCACTGTAATTACAGCTATTATTATAACCATACCTGCCACAATAACGGCAATCACACTTTTGTCTACTCCACCACCTCCTGCTGTTTCAGTCGTTTTTGCACCAACCTTCACATCAGTGTCGTTGTCGTTAGACTCTTTAGGAGTATCTATTACTATACTTTGCACAGCCACCTTTTCTTGTGGGGCATTGTTAACTGCACTACGAAGAGAAAAATCATTAACAGGAATATTGTCTTTGGATCCAGATCCCGCTTGTTGCGGTACTAGTGGCGATTGTGATGAGTCTTTTGTTTCTGAGGTAGATGATATGTCTGGTATCGCCATTGTGATATGATTTTCTTTTGTACTTGGATTAGGTGGTACCTTAGAGTCTGCTTCGGCATTGGATTTTTCTGATGAAACAACCTTTGAAGGCATATTATCTGATGTTTCGGTATCCTCATTGTCGATTCCGCGGATGAATGGAATCGTACCAGGCAAAGCGACGTCAAGTAAATGTTGAGTGTGGATAAATGCATCTGAACACTTTAATGAACTTTCCTCGCAAGATTTCGTGCAAACAGTTGTTAATGTATCCTTTAAAGACGAACATAACGCTGCCACTAGTTCGGGTGAAACTTCTGGTAAAGTGACTGTACGAAGAGCTTTATAATTTGAGAAAATCTCTGGAGTCTGAAAATAAAAAATCATGTTACATATAAAAATGTATTTTAAGAATACTCGTGTTAATTAGTAATATCCGTTATCCTAATGTATACCTTGATCAAAGTTATGTGTTAAGTTGAACTTTATAGCTGTCATCATTGGCGATTAATAATGCTTAATTGATATCTCATATTTTCTAAGTGACAATTCAGTTTAAGTTAGAACCCCGTAAAATGTGTATCCCTGAATTGATACTTACTATGCCTGCTACACCGTACTAGAACCCGCTTGTTGGTTCTTCTTTAAGTATTGGTATTTAACACCGCCGAAGCAATAAACTAATTGGAAAGTAATTTTAAGCAAAATTGTTAAAATATACAAATAATACTAAAACTAACTAGTGGTGGCATTGTAGAGATTTTCATTAATCCGCGATTAATTAATTTATGAACATTGAAGATTGTTTATTACTGTATAATCGAAGGCAATTTAAACCAACTTCATTATAACTAGAAACTTACCATTTTCAATTCATTGCCGGCCAAATCCAGTTCTTCAAGTTTATTCAAAGAGTTCTCCAAATCTGTTGGATACTCTATGAATCGGTTGTTCGCCAAGTTTAGTGACACCAGTTCTTGTAACTCGCTGACAGACTGAAAAATTAATGAAAACAAAATATTAAAAATAGTCAAAAATTAACACATACTGCTACTAGTAGCTACTAATTGTAATACTACTTAAACTATCACTCCTACTATACTATATCTATTATTATTTATTGTGTCACAAAGGCGAAAGATTCAAGGTATAACCTATCTTCATTTTAAATTTCAGAAAAACACAAACTCTCACATTTAACACGAATCTTTCGTCTTTATAATATTAAAGTACATATATTATGATAATTAATTTATTTAATTTTAATTTTTCATTATAAGAAACTGTAAGTGAAAAACTTAAGAGTAACATAAGTTATGGTAGTGTAGAAATACTTACTCCATATTCCAATTCAGTGATTAAATTGTCGTTAGCATTTAAAACTTGTAAGTTCTTGAGTTCTGAAATCGCTGTAGGTATCACTGTTAATTTATTATTATTCAATTTTAACGTTGTCGTTTTTGGATCTATCTCTGTTGGCAGCTCAGAAAGATCAGAACCTGAACAGTCTACTACATACTTGTTTGAATCTCCTTCTGTAATACATAAACATGGTTTTGGACATGGAAAAGCTGCAGTAGCAGTAGGTTCTATAACCGTAGTATCACTGATGTCATCATTAGTAACGAGATCAACTGTAGTTGTCAGTGTTGGCACAGCTACATCTGGTACTGTAGACCCTGATGTGGGTTCAGACGTTTCCGAAATCGTGGTTTCAATGCCTTCACTGTTCGTCTGTTCATCTTTGGCTAATGTTAACGTAACTACATCTGCTGCAGTAGAACCTGATGTTGGTTCAGAGGTTTCTAGACCCGTTGTTGTAGTGCCTTCATCTTTAGCGACTGGTTTTACTTTAGCTGTTATTGTTGGTACAATGATGTCTACTGTTGTCGATCCAGACGTTGTTTGAGTAGTTTCTGCGGCTGCCGTTTCTGCGGCTTTATTGTCAGTAATTAGGTCATCTGCTACAGTAGTTGTTACTTCAATGTCTTCAGTAGTAGTAGTAGTAGTTTCGCTGACCTCATTAGTTGTTGCTTGCTCATCTTCAGCTACCAATAATGGTACAGCTACATCGGATGACGTTGTAGTTGTTTGGGCTACTTCAGCGACGGTGGTTTCACTACCCTCACTATTTGTTACTTGCTCATTTGTTGTAGAAGTTTCATCTGCTATAGTAGAGCCTGATGTTATATCCGTACTTTTGGCATCGGTGGTATCAATGTCATCATTTTCAAGTTGTTCTGTTGTAGTTGTTGGAGCAGCTGCGTCTGTTATTGTTGACTCGGAAGTTGTTTGAGTAGGTTCCACTGTTTCACTTATCACTGTAGTTGCAGTCCCATCTGAAGTTTCTGGTGTTGAATTAGTGATTTCTAAAGTACTTTCCTTGTTTTCGTCAGTTAATGCTGATGTAGCCTCATCTGTTATAGTTGATTCTGACGCTTGAGTGGGTTCCGTTGTGGGTGTATCAGTGTCTTCGATATGTCCATCCAATTCTGAATGCTCCGGAGGGAATTGGTTGTCAGTCTCAACTTGAACAGGTAATTCCTCTGCATTTTGAGATACCGCGCTCTCGATTCTGAAAATTATTACAATATTTATCACGTGACTATTAAATATTAAAATAAAATGGATATACATTGTTTATCATAACGAGCTGACGTAAAATCGCTAAGTACAAAGATAAGAATAGTGATAACTGCAAGGGTGTAACAGTTTCTCTGAATGAATGAACTTGAAATTATATAAAATATATTAACATATTAACTAATATTGTTCTTGGATTCTTATTAAAAGTATTGAATGAAGTATACTATTGCTATAAAAACACTACGATTGGTAAATGTTATGTTATGTCATCATACATTATTTTAATGCAAATTGTAAACAATATGAAAAATATACAATTTTTCTCCCTACATTAATAAAATAGTACCTAATTTAATAAATCGGTATATTCGAGTACGATATCTTTAACCAAAACTTGATACTTTACTCGTAACACGCGTCTAATCTAATATTATTTTATTTTATAAAAAATTGTTATACTCACGCAAAAATTGCCAATATTATTAGGTAAAAAAGTCTCAGCTTCATTGCCACTTGCACTACTTACTGACTGGCTAGTTTTAATAACTCACTCCAGGTACTAGTCTAGTCGGTTCGCGAAACACATACTCAACTGACACACTATTATCACTCAATGATAAGATTACCTGCGGCATGGCGCTGCTTATCGCGAATCAAACTTGATAACATTGTACGAATATACAGCGAATATGTATCGTATCGGCTGTAACGAATTTTCGGTAACTCATCGTTAGACAACAGATGACACTACTGAACTGAATAGGTGGGCAATCAAAATACAACTCGTCGTGATAACAGTTGTATACTTTGGAATCTTCATATCAGTAGTATATTGTTTTTTTGTACACGATTTCCGCTTGTAAAAATTATTCTCTGAAATGAAATCAATTTTCTCTGAAATAGTAATAAGTATGTAATATTTTTATGAAACATTTATTAGTCATATTATTTTGTTTAAAAATGTACTTGTCTAATAGATTAATGAACGATACTGTATAAGACTGAAGCATAATATATAATTGGAAACTACACAATTCTTCTAATTATCTTAACATTGCTTTTGTTTTTATATCTGTATAAGATTTTCTTACTTTAAAATTAAGTTTTTATCAGCTACTTTACATCACGTAAAAAGCTTGTGTTAGGAGTAGGTAGGTACGAGTATCAAAAAGTAGGGGGTTGATGTACCTCAGGTCCGGCTCATAATCCTGTAGAGCTCTAATGCTAGGTCATCATTAAAAACCTATTCGTAACGTCCTCTTGTTTGAAAGGATATTTATTTAGGAGAATATCTAGTCCACAAAAATGTTCCAATGCTTGTTGACAGACTAAAGGTTTGGTGGATTCCAATGACTTAAACCCAGGATCTCATGTTTCGAAAACGCATAGGCTAACCGCTGAAATAACATGTAAATTTGCATTTATACTTACTCCCTCAAACAACAAATGTTAATGAAATGGAACTGAAAACGTGGCTCTCAAATTCCGACTTATTAACGTTTTTGTTTGACACGCTGTATGGTAACTGTGTTTCTGTTTTGTGCAGTATTGCAATGGCGGAGACCTGGCGGACTACCTGCAAGCGAACAGGCTGCTCAGCGAGGGTACCATCCGCACGTTCCTCCGGCAGCTGGCGGAGGCGATGCGCGCGATACACGCCAAGGGTATCGTGCACAGGGACCTCAAGCCGCAGAACATCCTGCTCACACACAACGTCATGCCGCCGCGCACGCCGCACCCTACCGAGATTACCCTTAAAATTGGTAAGTGTCGCCAATTATAGTTTATCCGTATTTTAGAATGTCGTTGAACTACACACTCGTCAATGAAATACTCTCGCCGTCTGTGTTTGTTTGTTTATGCAGACTAATCTCAAAAAGCAATATATTAGGATTTTCAAAAATACAAAGAGAGCGTGAGAAGAAAGATAGGTAATTTTCGTGTGGACAGCAAGATCGTATCATCATATAATGAATCATACATAAAAAAAAAAAAAAAAAAAATATACGTGTCAAATTGAGAACCTCCTCCGTTTTTTTTCGTCGGTTAAAAAGCTATTATTTTGCTTAATAATTATTTGTTATTCAAAACAATATAATAATAAAAGATAAATGATGTGAAATGTGAACCTGCCGAACTAAGTTAATTAAAATGTGGAGTAATCCTTAGAAAGGCAGCTCACGTATTAATTATTATAATGACCACGACACACACTTTGCGGAAAACATTTGTAGAGAATTCATCTAAAGCCCTATTACTAAACGAATTAGCGTTCTAGTGCGATGCCCTATAAAAAGCGAATAAGTGTGTAATACATTCTGAACAATTGACATACACTTTTATAGCTCAGGCAGACTGTAATTTTCAAATACTAGCTATTTGCAATATAATCACAAAGCCCAATGCTTAGAAATAAATGGTTTTGGTACCTGAACCCAAATAAAAACAATTTTTATGACTTGTTTCCATTAAGATTCTCTGGATGCACTGAAATGATATGCAGTTTAAATAAATTAAGCACCGCTTTGAACAACATTACGATTTATATAAAATCGGATTAGGGAAAAAGTTGTCTAATAAAATTTCGTGTTAAGATATATAGAATTAGCTAGTTGCATTATACCGACAGGTTACTTTAAGTTTCTAGTCAATAAAGATTATATACACAAGAGTGTTGCCAAACAGATATGGTACATACAGATATGGTTATTGGAAACATACATACACGAATACATAAATTAATTTTCACAAAACTTTAAGGAAAATGCTTGTGTCCGTTTTATACCAACGATGATTAATGCTTTCAGTGTGTCATCAACTTCACGGAAAGGATTTTGATGTTATGTTTTAACAAAGTTATGTGGCTTCTTAATTGTTTTTATATTTATCTTTATAATCTTAATTAAATTTTTCCCTTGACATGTTTTGGTAGGTTTGAAAAAACTGTTTATTTTATAACCATGCTTTATAAGTATGAAGATACATTTTTAATACCTGTGTTTCTTAAAACAGCGGACTTCGGCTTCGCAAGGTTTCTGGAAGAAGGGAATATGGCCGTCACGCTGTGTGGATCACCTATGTATATGGTAACTGGAAACATGTCTAATTTATCCGCGATACATTGTAAAGACCGTTTTGACGTCTTGTTAGGAACTCGAGGAAACGTCAACGGTTGCTTATGGCATATCGCTCCGCTATCGAAGGAGCGGGTCTTATTTTGTACATTTTATGAGTTTCTTCTATCAAGTAACAATATTGTTAAAAATTAAAAAATGTTGATGTAGATAAATTAGTAACTCCCGAATACTTAAACGCAAATCAAAATTAAGTACGTCTTATTTTGACAGATTTCTATTGCAAACTGTAAAGTAAGTTGACTTAAAACGTACCACCTCTTAATTCGGACAATTTTTCAGGCACCCGAAGTTATAATGTCACTAAAGTACGATGCAAAAGCCGACCTATGGAGTCTAGGCACGATAGTGTACCAGTGTCTCACAGGCAAAGCGCCCTTCCAAGCAACTACGCCTCACGAACTCAAAGCATTCTACGAGAATAGCGTCGACCTGCAACCCAAGTGAGTAACTTATAGCCAGAATATCGTACTTCATATATAACCATGGTGACATTTTTACACGAAGAAAAACAGGACTGTGACATAAAAATTGAAATAAAAAATTCTCGATTGTGTACCTTGCTCGGTAATATGATAAAATAATGATAAGATTGTAATAGTCTCTTTTTTCTAAGGCTCATCAACAATTTCAAAGAAAACAATGAGTAATGAAAATTAGTGGATACTTTTTATATTAAACGACGACTGACTAACTAAGACTAATTAAATTGACAGATCGCAATAAAATTGGTGACATTTTAATGTCATTTGATGGTTTCGGATTATTTCGGAGTTTAATTAAGTTTTTGACGTCTCCTTGGCACAGTGGTAGATATGCGCGGTAGATATATAAAACGGAGGTCCAGGGTTTGATACCCGGCAGGGCAGATTGAAATTTTTCTTAATTTGTCTTGGTCTGGCTGGTGGGAGGTTTTCGCTAAGGCTAGCTACCTTAAGGTGTTCCGGTACGATGTCGTGTGGAAATCGAAAGGGGTGTGAATTTCATCCTATTCCTAACAAGTTAGCCCGCTTCCATCTTAGATTGCATCATCATTTAACATCAGATGTGATAGCAGTCAAGGGCCATTTTATGTCATGTACCCTCATAACGAATATATAAAAACCACGTTTCGTTGTTTTGAAATTGTATAATCTTGATTCAGACTACATTTTTGTATATGAATTTTCGAGTAACAATAAGTTGTAGCCTCGCTTTGCTTCTTTTTTATTATCTGACAAGATCGAGGTCACGTGGACTAAATAAAGCTAATAAAAACTTTTTTTTTTTTAAGTTCTACCAAACAAACCCAAACATTACATTGGTACGCCATTTAATAGACGAAGTATTAATTCAAATTATTCACAATTTTTTTAACATCTTGTTAGCAGGTGTGTTGTAATGTTAAATGTATAAAGGTGATGATTTTTTTGCTCCATTTTTTTTGTTAAATTGTATCTGCGCAGTCAGCGTCCACGCTCAAGGTCGGCTGTGTAAAGTGGCTCGAATTATGCGCGGCTTCCTTATTTAACTGTTGCGTTACGACTTACGAATTATGTCATGTGTTAACTCAGTTCTATGCTCGCTTTAATCCCAATTTATGACTTAGAAGAAAGTCCAACTACCTACTTTGGTCCAAATATCTCTCTTATTGAAGAGAGAAGGCATGTAGTGGCCCGTAAAAATAGACTAATGGTTATGATGTTGAAATAGACAACCTGAATGATTGATACGTTATGACTTACTTTTTCAAATGCGACTGGCAGTTTCTGCGATCGGAGCGTTCAATCAAACAATTAAAATAAACTTCGTGTAAAAATGTTTAAGGAATCGAATTATCACTTAAATTTTAATGTTTTACGTTCTTTAACTCTTCATAGTACGGGAATGCAGCCACGAAATTCACAACTCCGGGTTGCTACTAAGAGATTCCTTAAAAGAAAAACCTAATATTTCTTAGCCCAATCTAGGAACATCATCAGCCACACATTCTAACTACAGGCCTACGATGTAGTTGAAGACTATTTAATCGCATACAATGTTGTGTAAATATATATTCATATCAACTATTTTATACGAACTTTTTCAATAAACTGCGCAAAATAGTAAATTAGAATATAATTTATGTTTAATATATTCAAAATACAGTGCTCTAGTGATTCACTATTCAGTGCTTACCAATCCGCTTGTATATGTACTAAATAAAACACTAATGGACTCGTCTCGTATATTGTTTGTATGTTTGTTGGTTCCGTGAGAGGGCGGCGCGTGCGCAGGCATCTGTGTTTCGTTTCAACGCTCGTGTTTATTATAAGCCTCACGAACTGATGTTTCTGGTTTTAGACGAAATGAATTAAATAATGTTATGTTATTATGCTATTGCAAGATTTAGTGTCCTATTTCTTGATATTTGTTTTTTTAGAGTTTCAAAGCTTATTCGTTGTTTGAAAAATCTGAGAATTTTTCTTCGTTTATTTTTTGATTAAGGAAATTCTACTTTAACATTATATGTGTAAATATATATAGTAAATTATCGTCCGTCGGTTTGTTATCTTTATTCACTTAGTTTCGTAGCAGCCAACCGCTAAAGACCCAGAAAGCTTGATCTTTAATGGTCTTTTTCCGAGGATTGCCATGAAGCTAAGTATATGGCAAAGAATGTAGTTATTTCCCGATAAAGTTTGTTTGATTGAAAAAGATTTTTATAATTTTTTTATATGAGGTAAAATTTAAAAGCTTTAAAATTTCTAGATCCTTGAAATTTGCTCTATCTGTATCTACCGAAGCCACTATAGTCCAAACTCAACAGATACCAGCCATACTTGTTGATTGTAGGAGCATCCATCAGTTAACAATATCACGAAGGTCTGGCAATCATAAACTTTAAACTATTATTACTAGTTTATACTAATGTATGAATGTATTGCAGAATGCCGTCCGGCACCAGCCCAGAGCTGTGCAACCTGCTGATCGGTCTCTTGCGTCGGAACGCGCGGGAACGCATGCCCTTCGAAGTATTCTTCAATCACCCGTTTTTACAACGACCTAGGACTACATCTATCACAAGTTAGTGACATCATATATTTCGCTTGTAATGTTATGTTTATATATATACTTTTAAACTAAAAGCGGCCTGGTGCCAAGGTGTACTGCAGTTTTCAGTTTATTTTGAATGTATATATGTACTTAAATTTTGTATGATTATAAAATCGTAGAAATTTTAGACACTGATGTAGTGGCTATCACTACAATACAAAAAAACTTACTCTGCAATTACTTTTCTTTAAACTGTAATCTTTATTCTTAAATATTTTTATAACCTTCGTGTTGCCAATACGTAATTCCTCTGCGTTACTGAGAGGAATCTTCCTCAACTTCAACCGAAGTACCTTTAATGACATCTCTGACATCTACGTATGTATATGTTTAATTATATAAACTTTACATCAGTTGAAATGCTCATAGCGAACGTGTGATTATTTGTTTTTGAATAGTGTCCACTGTCCATGATACTAATAACGTCAGTTATTTTATTAAACAAAGAGGAATCTACATCAACTCTTACTGAAATATCTTTAATAACATCTGATATTGTAAGTTATTTTGTATCCATATTATGGAAAATAAACAATTTATTTATTATTTTGTTATTTACATACATGTTTTGTCATAAAGATTACATCAGTAGAAATGCTCACAGTACACAAAGATGAATCTACATCAACTCCAACTGAAATATCTTTGATAACATATCTGATAATTACATGTCTAATGACATAAAGGTTACATCACTGCAAATGCTCATAGCATTAGGTGTAATTATTGTTCTTTGCGTAGCATCCATGATACTAATTATAACATCAATTACTTAATTACTTACCAAGAGGAATCTACATCAACTTCAACTAAACAACTATCTTCAACAACATCTCTGATATTTATATACATGTTTAATAACACAAACGTTACAGCGGTGGGAATGTTCATGTTGATATTAAAATATCGAATTAAGGGAGTAGGTAGGTCGATTGCAATGAGATTTAATACCTAATGGTTATATCTCTTGCGCGCAGCTCGACTCGAATTACGAGTAGTATTACTCCAAAAATTCCCATAGGAATCCGTTATTGTTATTTATTATCGCAGGAACTGACCGTGTTCAAGGAAGCAAGATCCCTATTTGCGTGAAATTAACCTGCAGATTTTAATGGTAGTGGTAATGATTATAAACGTTTCAGGGATGCATAATTTTTAAAACTCGAGGGTAGTTAAAATTATATAAAACCGAGGGTTTCAAGAATTAAGCAATCTCAACTTTAAGGGTAGCGCTGTGAAGTCGAGACCTTGTCCGTGAATGGAAACGTTTATTTATTTAATTGTAATGGTACTTGAATTTTAATTCTTAAATAGTTATTTACTTATCTTACTGTTTTTAATGCGGTAAGTTAGTCATTAAGGTCGAGGCGCAAATACAAATTCTATTTCAATTATTACAACGCTTATAAAGTTATCTTCATTTTATGTATTATTCATAATTTTTAATGCATGATCTCAAAGAATAATTCTAATGTTAAATATTAGGTACATTATGTCAATTTTACCTACCCAATCCAACTTAGTAATACAATAATACAATTAATTGTTGTATTGCCTTATTTACAATCAACTTGGAACTTTTCTAATTATTTTACATAATCATTGTCAACTACACCCAAGTGCCACATAAGTATTTCATAATAGTGAGTCACTTAATTATTTTTCCTAGCTCCACCCCTTGACAAGAAAGGCTGACATAAAATTGTAAAGCTTAGTTCAATGTTCCAAGAAATGTTTATTACGACGAATTGTGTTATTTTAAAATAACGTTTAAATGTAGAATCCGCTATTTTTCTATTCATAAACAAATGTTAGTAATGAGCGTAGGTTCAACGGAATAAAAGATGTTCTGTAGTTTACTCAAATAACGGATGAAGTGCTAATTATATTACATGTAGCGTTGGCCTCATTCAAACACTACCACCATAATATTCGTATAAATTATTTGATGCTTAGGCAACCAACACATTAATGTATTTATATACTTAGATGTTTCAACAAAACCACTACAAAAAATCATTTGTAACTCTATCATTTTAACTATGGAATGGATACCCTAGGTATAATTAATTGTGTTCAGACAAAATCAGTGCATACCTAAATTTGTAACCCTTTACTATGGAATAGACTTTGTAGATAAATCAAGTTTTAATTTACCAACTTTGTTAGCGTTTGTAACGTGTATTTAGGTACACTAAGAACTCAGAGCCTCGTGTACTGCGTACACGGCGAAACCATAAAAATCACTTTTATGAGGAAAAAATCCGAATGAAACATTTGCGGCGTTGCATAATAGAATAATTCTACATCAATTTTATACTCGTAGCTCTTGGGATTCTGATTGAGTAATCGGATAATTGTCGTTTATTGACATTTTAAAAGTTACGTTTTGTTTATTTTTTGCTTCAATGTAAGTGCACCTTTATCCTACACGCGCGTCGATGACTCACTGTACTATATTACGCGAATGATCTACCTAAGAAGTCCTCGCATATCTGCCAATCGATGGATTATAAATTTCTGAACATTTCCCAAATATATAATTTGCTTTTTCAGTATTTTTACGGGTAATGAATAATAATTTTGCTATCTACAAAGAGTGTGGCAACGCCATCTAGACCAGAATAAGCTCCGAAGTTGACCTCGCAATTGAACAATCTTCCAAGCATTCTTCCTCGGTCTCAGAGTGAAATATATAATCGTATATTGAGATAATTTTGTCGCGCCTACAAAAAGTTATGATATTTCATTTTTTTCTTCCGTATTTAACGACGTTATTCGTAGGGGATCCCAAAAAATCAAAGCTACGTCAAACTAAAAGTAAATTTGTAAAAAGCGCGGAACTGCCGACAACTGTTTAAAATATGATACTGTTGCTGTAACGAAAGTAGACTTCTGGCTTGCCATTATCGCTACATCATTAATTTGCAAACATCTTTATTTATAATAGAAATGAATGAGCAATTTGACGAATTGCCAACATAGTTATAAAACTAAATTTTACCCAAACGTTTGTATGTACATATATCAATTTCTTTGGTACATGTTACCAATACCAATTCAGTATTGTCAATTTATATGTTGATTACATCCTGCAGTTCTTTCATTAATTAGTTTACATTTTACGCAAAACCCGTTTGTGTGTGATTTTTAATTATATTATGAAACGCTTACAGCTTGTAGAGTTTACCGTGTCGTGGGAACAAACCCTCCTAAATACCACACAATAAAAGTAAATAGATATTATGACCCAACGTATGAGCTGACTTAGAATTGTTATAAATTTAAAGCGGTAGAAGATGGTGCGATCCAAATCTCAATCAAAATCTCTACAACCTACTTAAGAACTTGATCGAACTAGAACCGCTATAAGATCTATATATATTGGTATCCAAAACTGTTCTAGTAGGCACAGTGTTAAGGGGTCTCATAAATCTATGTCCTTGTAACCAAGACTCGCGGTCTTCTCGGAGTTTTCTCTATGCTACATGATGCACCCGACACCCGTATGGTGAAGCCATGAAGTGTTAAGATATTCGACTTTATTGTTTACTATCCGTTCATGGAGAGAGTAATATTAAAATATACGAAACAAGAATTCCGCTCAATGGGCATGTTTATATCTTTAAAATATGTTCTGAATTAAAGAAAAATAAATAGATACTTGCATATAAAACTAATCGCGGAAATTACTTATTCCTAGTTGGCAAGCCAAATCGCACATCAGTACTGAATAAAGAAAAGTAATTTTTCGCCATCGCGGAATTATGTGGTTAAATAAATTTAACAACCTACTTCATTTAATGTCGCCGTGAATCATTTTGTACGGATAGGATTAAAGACTAGAGAACTATTTTTAGATACATATATGCCATTTCTTACGTTATTCTATTTCTTACATTACGGCTGTTTCTGACTGTAATTATATAAGTTCCATATCGATTAAATGTGTCTTAATCTTGTATATTTTATTAACATTATGTATGTATATATGCTTGTATGTATGCCCATTTCTTCGGCACGCGCTACAGCCTAAACAGCTAAACGGATTTTGAAGTAATTCGGCTAAATTGTGGAAGTGACATAGGCTATATGAATTTTCAAAATGGCGGCTGTAAATGGAGGAAAAAAGGGGGGACGTGTGCATTTTTTTCTTTTATCCTAGCAATATCGGTATCAAATGAAAGGTCGTAAAAAGACCATTTCAAAAATATAAATATCATATGTTTATATTACTGTTTTAAGAAGCAATGTCAAAAAGTGTACCAAGTGTACCGTCTCATTTCTATACCACAAATTAAAACTAAAAAGTCTCAAATAAAATTATTATTATAAAAACAAAAAACCCAACTGCTTGGAAGTTATGAACTGAAAAGGGAATAACAAGGATCACTATCTATATAAAATTCTAAATACTTTATGGTGCTACAGGTGTGGACAAAATAGTTTACTACCTGGGAAAGAAAGACCTACCAAAACTTAGTTTTTTGTTTTTATAATAATAATTGAAATAGATTGTTATTTTCGGAGACCTTGTTTCCCTACACTATTATTTGTGACTAAAAATGGATCTTCCTACAAACTTATTTATAAATTTTATTTATAATTGATATTAATTAACCATTGATTGTCCACTAAAATTATCTCTTTCCAGCCACAATTGTTATAAAAATAGCTACTAAATGAATACTGATTAAACCTAATTATGTATTTCTCCTAAGGCTTCAGCGGTGGTCTATTTATAATGCGCTAATAATACTTCCCAGCACTAAAGTGTAAATTAATACATTTGAATAAAAACAATAAGACCGACTAAACAATAAAACCAAACTCTTGTGAAATACGCATAAAATATTTGTTGCTGTAAACTTCCGTATAATTTTGTATACGAATTCGACGAAGTGACTCATTCGTGATAGCTTCGTGCTATTGTTTTTCTTTCGAAATCTGTGACAGTTTTTACTATTTGGGTTATTTATTTCTCGACCTTATGTATTGCGATTGGTTCTCAGTATACTATAATAAATAACAAAAGATAATCCCGTAAACCTTGTACCGTATTGCAGTTGCATCGTATAATAAAATACATAACAACTTTAGTTATAGTTTTATTGATATCGTGAATATCTCCTGTTTTTACTTGACCGATTTTGATAAAGCAGTCCACTTATAACTATGGCTACCTTTGAATAACTACTAAATTTCTCTGTAATGTTTAGGTACATAATGGTTCACTATGTGTGTTATAACTTATAAGTAAAAACATTTATATGTGTGATCATTAACCTTTCTATAAATACTAAATTGGATGAAGTCATTGCACAAAAAGTCTCGTATTTAATAAGATTCCTCTTCGGGCGCAATAACCTTACAATTTGTCTTAACTTCAATAGTCTATGTTGTGTCGAGAGGTTTCGCTTCAACTCTTTATATGCTCGCTACTTTAACAATACTGAGAAAAGACGAGTTTAATGAAAACTGCGCCGTATGGTGAAGGGTTACAGTTAACTTTTGTCTAGCCCGTCGTTTATACTGTATTCATTACGCCACTAACACCACGCAGCTACTGTTTACATGCATCTACATATCACGCTTTCTAGTCCGTGAATTTTTGAACATACTACATATACCTAGGTGTTGTGTCAATGATGGTGTGGTTACGGTATTCGAATATTGTTCAGGTTTGGACTCGGACCTGCCTGACATATTGGAGAGCGTAATCGAAGGCTGTGTTGAAACTAACTGTATCCTTGAGGAGTCCTGGGACAGCCGGGGTATTTCTTTCGTTATTTACAGTAATTACGCTTGATCTGTGGGACCATGCATTAGTTACGTCTACTAAACTCATCTTTTGTAACTCAGTACTACGAGTAGTACCATCCGTCCGTATCTATCGTTAATGTTGTACATTTAGATTAGTTCACATTTAAATAATAATTTACTTTAGTATTCTATTTATTATTAAAAGCTCGAGGAATCAACTAATTCTCCTGAATTGTCTCTATTGCGATGTTTTGTACAGAATTAAGGCGTAGTTTTCTGAACCCCTCAGCCTTTTTTACGCGTGACGTAATTAATAGATGGTCTCTTTGCATGGGGTGGGCTAATGATTTTGTCTATTCGTTTTCACAGCGATGTGGCCATTATTTATTTTAAAATGAACACCAAACAGCGCATGGCTTTGGTTTCGTGGGTTGATCATGTTTATGACCCACTGCGTGGTTCAAAAATTTAAGGGACTATTGCATATGGCAACATTTATCACCCACTGCTTTATTTGTTTCGCATCATCTAATCTTGTTACGTGTTGCTATTAATCTTTGATAAATAATTTATCTGAGCTTATAACGTTTAAGAATCCTAAAGATTTTGTTTAGATAAGTGTCGCGATGTCGTACGCTGAATGCTCTACTATATGTACAAAAACTGCAAATCTTCTTTTATTGATGAAACTTCTATTTTAGTTTTAAATAAATAATAGAAAATAAAAATAAAATTATCGAATCTTTAAACATTATAAATTATTCTATGTTAAGTAAAACTGATTAATATGTCAATATCATATTATGTTCAGTACTTGTTTGTACATGGCAAGATTATTGAAATTAGCTAGTTATAATCATCAGAAAATCGCTATTTGTACTTCATCTCTGAACGTTGGCTTAGTTTTTTGTATACCTAATGTCATTAGATCATTTCACGTAAGTACCACAAATAGCCTTGTGAACTGGTAAAATAAACTAGCTAACCAAAAGCATTCCAACTCGCACCAAAAATAAATTAAAAATAGACAGTATAGACCGTCATCACTGACTGAATGTCACAAAAAGTTTTTGAAAATGACTGGATTACGTGAGCGAAGCACGTTGCTTTAACAAACTATTTCTTTGTGTTGAAGAATCTTTATAATCAAATGAAGACGTTTCGGTTGTAGTTTATATTAGAACGTGGATTTTTGTTTTTGTAGCGTAAAAAGTAAAAAAGGTTAGGTTAGTTAAAGCTCACGGTGGTATTCAAATAAAATGTATCACTGTAAGCTGTACATAAAATTTTAGTTTAATTACACACAAAATGTGTAATATAACTCAGTTTTTTTTAAGACACCAAATTGGCTTTATGTAAACAGTATACTATTGACGTATTTGTGTAATTTTGCCATGTATGTGTAAAGGTAACATAGATGTTGGCAAACATTACAATTGACACATGGTTGTTTGACAGAAACCAGTTCGAACAGCGCCCTGCCAACAACGTCAGCGCCGCGCGCGCCGCTGCCGCAGTCGCAGCCCCAGCCGGTCGTGCAACCAGCCAAGAAACCAAAACCCTCGTCGTCCAGTAAGTTTATTTGACAGTATTTACTTTATTTACAAGGTTCTTAACTTATGACAGTACAAATGAAGTAACTGTTGTGAGAGGTATGCCAGTAAAATCTCTCTACAATCTGCTAAAAGACCAACGTCAAGCTGACTAGAACTGCAGTAAGTTCCAATCTAGAACGCGTGTCCAAGGCCGGTCTAGCAGGATTCTTCCAGATTTGGATCGGGCAGGGAGAATAATTCAATTCGATTAAGCCTACATCTGTGCCGCAAGTCTCCGTCTCTGTTCGGCGTTTTTCTCTCAGCCACACGATGGTCCCGGCACCCGCACAGTGTATCCATACAATGCTAAGTTTTTTTTTTTTTTTATCGTCTACAAGTTAGCCCTTGACTGCTATCACACTTGATGTTAAGTGATGATGCAATCTAAGATGGAAGCGGGCTAACTTGTTAGGAGTAGGATGAAATCCACACCCCTTTCGGTTTCTACACGACATCGTAACGGAACGCTAAATCGCTTGGCGATACGTCTTTGTCGGTAGGGTGGTAACTAGCCACGGCTAAAGCCTCCCACCAGCCCAAGACAAATTAAGAAAAATCTCAATCTGCGTCTTATAAATCCACCGCGCATACCACTGCGCCACGGAGGTCGTCAAAAAGATATTCGTCTTTCATTGCTGGGCCGATTCTGCCCTTGTTTGGTTCTTGCTGGCAAACCACCCAGGTTGGTTTAATTTACCCTGTTAATATGAGTGGGTCAAATTTTCAAAGCTAAATTAGAACCACTTGGTTCAATTGGATTCAAATATGCAATACTTGCTTTGATAGTGCAATAATATGGAACCATGCACTTGGTCCCACGATGAAGTCGGGTAGTCGTCGCAGATTGTAAACTATCGGCCAAATTGCTACATGAGTGCAGTTTAAAAAAATCTATGATTATAGTCTGGTTTTGTCGCAATACTACAAGCATAAATATAAGATAGTAAAATATAAAGATTTCAAAAAAAAAAAGTAAACCTTGTACCGTATTGCAGTTGCATCGTAAAAATAAAATACATAACAACTTTAGTTATAATTTTATCGATATCGTGAATATCTCCTGTTTTCACTTGACCTATTTTGATAAAGCAGTCCACTTATAACTATGGCTACTAGCCTTTGAATAACTATTCAATGCTATTAAGTATCGGCCAAATTGCTACATGAGTGCATTTAAAAAAAACCAAGGATTATAGTCTGGTTTTGTCGCAATACTACATGCATAAATATAAGATAGTAAAATATAAAGATTTCAATTAAATTTCTTGATAAAAAATACTATCGGTCATGATAATGTGTTACCATTTTAGTATGTGTAATTAACATGAAGGTACATAATCTCTTCAAAGTTTCTTACTTCTCTAGACTCTAGAGTCTACTTTCTAGAGTCGACGGGAATCGGTTTTACTCTTCAATACAGAGTAGAGCAAATCTTTATGACTAAATTTTAGCGTTTACGTTCTATTTAGAGCAGCGCGATAACCTTCGCCGATGCTGCCGTCGTCGCCTCATATCGATTTTATTGCTGTAATAATTCAATCAGGCATCCCTACGCTACACTTTTAAGTGTCTCTTTTGTGTAGTTTTGTTTACTACAAATATTAATATAATAATGAGTTTTAATTGTTATATTTACAACTGTATTAAAAATGAATAAAATAAGTTTGTGACTCCTTTACACCGCAATTATTGACCTGGGTTGACTGAAATTCAGAATGGAGATAGATTATATACTAGATTAATACATAGATAGGAAGATTACTTTTTATTCATATATTCGAAGGTAACTACGCTGGGAACAGCGTGTCAAAGCTAATGATATCTATAACATGTCCTGTTACATCAGAGTTATAATTGTCAATATTTTTAGGACATAAATAGCTAAAATCTAAATATAACATAATTAGCGTCGTGGAGATTCAGTAAGTTGGCGCAGGAACAATGTCGCACAACTGTTCGCCTCATCGATACACGTACCGGTTTTTTTGTTTTGCCAGCTTTCTAATACAATCGGAATATGTATTCAGTGCTCAAGAGAACAATAGCTGAACTGCGTTTATATACGGGTTTGTTTTTATTTGTGCACTTTTAATTGAAAATAGCGTTCTAGGTGGCACTGTCGGTCGATCTGTGTGAGTTTCTATATAATTTTGTATGTAACGGTTTGTTACACATCAATGCTGTTTTACGTGATGCATGCTGTAGTTACAAGCAATTAATGCTCATATAAATTAGACTTGCCTATAGTTAAGCCATTTAAATGAAAGGAAATAGATCAATCAGTCTTGAAAAACTGATAACATTTTTGCTTACAAAGTATAAGGACAGAGATAATACTCGTCCGTTATTTATTTATTATTATTTATTTCAGTATGTACTCATAAGTAGATGTTATAGCTGTTTTTAATATGAGTAAATTCAATTTAATCTCACAATAGTCTTTGGCTATTATTAAACGCCATAAAAAACAATATAGCAACATGTACTCAAATAGATACGTAAAAACGGCATTTTTAATGAGGTATCAAACGTTTTAGTTGAAGATTTTATTCTACTACCACTTTCCAGATTCCAAAAGATAATTTTATAGATAAAAAATATAAACTTCATTATAGATAAAAAGCGGCAAAGATAAAGCAGATAAGCTCCGCCTGTTTCTAAGAGCGCATGTTTGATCAGCTTTGTTCTATTGTTACGTTGATCGCATTTTAACATAATATAAAATAAAATATTTGGTTAAGGACGCGTCTCTTTATATTATAATTATTTATTTGTTAGGAGTAGTCACGTTGTCGATAAACGCAGGTAATGCCGCGTGACAGTCGTGTACCTATTTTCTCACCAGCTGTGTAAATATAAATAAACACGCTTGATTAGAGCGTTTACGAGTATAGCTGAACCTTTTGTTATCTAAAACTTGACAAATTTTATAATTATTATGTAATAGTTGTTATCATCTTATCAGATACCGTGTGTTCATCTAGGCTTTAATACTTAATGCATATTAATGAAGGAATGAAAGTAAATCCTAACGTAAAAGTGAACTCTCCTCCACCATGTTTATGTTGATAAGCTAAGTACGCGAAATAAGTAGTCTTCGTTGAAAGCTAAGTCGAGAGTATACTGTCAGATCTTGTAATTTTTTCCTTCTACATTTTTTATTTATCACAAGTTAGCCCCTTAGGTCAATTACAACCGGTGATGATGCAATCTTAGACGGTAACAGGCTAACTTGTTCCTTGTTGTGTAGGCCCTAAGCCAGACCGGACCAATTTCGTTTAATTCAGTAATTTCAATCGGGAATCGAACCCGGGAGCTCCCACTTGTGAATACATCGCGCATACCACTGCGCCACGGAGGTTGTCAAAACAGCATTGTATGATTACAGCGGACTCGTCGGATCTGTGGCCGGGCGCGGAGGACTTCGTGGTGGTGGACGCGGACAGCGGGTCGGCCGAGGGCTCGCACACGTCGCACGGCTCGCACGGCTCGTCCGCGTCGGAGGCTGCGTCGCGGCCGCGCTCGCTGGCCCTGCAGGCGCCGCCGCCCGACGCCGGCGCCGAGCCGCCCGCGCCGTCCGCCGCGCACCACGCGCACCCGTCGCACGACAACACGTCCAATGCACCGCCCACACGAGTCAGTTGTTTTATATTGTGTCTTTGCTTTGTGCAGCTCATAGATATCAAACAATTTCAATTAGTTGAATGTCTATTGCCTGCATTAGGCATTTTGAGGGATGGGATCAAAAGGGGCTGCCAGAGACCGAGGGCTTGACAGAGAAGGGAAGAGATGGACTGACCAATGAACAAACCAATCCGTCCAACAAATGTTGTAAGATCCAAGCCCAATGCCTGGAAATATTCTCTCTATTTTTCTATATAAAATAGTGTGTAAGTGTACTGATTGTTGGCTTTACTTATGGGTGAACGGTTACGAAATTCACTTTTAGCTATTGTAAGTTATATGCATAATACTTTTGTTAAAGACAAGAAAGGCATGTACGTTCAATAAATGGTTTAATGAAAGGAATACAAAACAGTAGATTTATGTTGTTGTGTTTTTTCAATATTGAGTGAGTGGTTTTAAAGGAGCTTTTGTAACATTAAAAACGTGTGTGCTTTCTGATTTAATGTAGTTGATGTTGCCAGGGGCCCAATACCTATTACAAAATGTCAGAATTTTTACCTCCTTAAAAATATATTATATAATTATAAACTATTATTGCAAAACTTGCCGCCTATCCGTAAAATTATAAGTCAATACAGCCACCTTATATATATCTATTCCGATTAAAAAACCATAATTATTTAAAATATCAACTACTGGAACGTACACTACCTGGCAACATTATCTATATTTTATTTTATTTGTATGTGTTGCTCCGTCACTAACCTGCTAGATAATGTGGTGTTTGTGGACAGAACCCGGCGAGCGCGTGCGATGTGCCGCGCTCGCAGCCCATAGACGTGCTCCGCTCTAACCACAACCGAAACACCGCCAACATCGGCTCGCTCTCGCCGCCCACGGTGAGTAACTAGCTGTTCACGCGGCGCGTTCTGCAGATAACGTGGTGTTTGTGGACAGAACCCGGCGAGCGCGTGCGATGTGCCGCGCTCGCAGCCCATAGACGTGCTCCGCTCTAACCACAACCGAAACACCGCCAACATCGGCTCGCTCTCGCCGCCCACGGTGAGTAACTAGCTGTTCACGCGGCGCGTTCTGCAGATAACGTGGTGTTTGTGGACAGAACCCGGCGAGCGCGTGCGATGTGCCGCGCTCGCAGCCCATAGACGTGCTCCGCTCTAACCACAACCGAAACACCGCCAACATCGGCTCGCTCTCGCCGCCCACGGTGAGTAACTAGCTGTTCACGCGGCGCGTTCTGCAGATAACGTGGTGTTTGTGGACAGAACCCGGCGAGCGCGTGCGATGTGCCGCGCTCGCAGCCCATAGACGTGCTCCGCTCTAACCACAACCGAAACACCGCCAACATCGGCTCGCTCTCGCCGCCCACGGTGAGTAACTAGCTGTTCACGCGGCGCGTTCTGCAGATAACGTGGTGTTTGTGGACAGAACCCGGCGAGCGCGTGCGATGTGCCGCGCTCGCAGCCCATAGACGTGCTCCGCTCTAACCACAACCGAAACACCGCCAACATCGGCTCGCTCTCGCCGCCCACGGTGAGTAACTAGCTGTTCACGCGGCGCGTTCTGCAGATAACGTGGTGTTTGTGGACAGAACCCGGCGAGCGCGTGCGATGTGCCGCGCTCGCAGCCCATAGACGTGCTCCGCTCTAACCACAACCGAAACACCGCCAACATCGGCTCGCTCTCGCCGCCCACGGTGAGTAACTAGCTGTTCACGCGGCGCGTTCTGCAGATAACGTGGTGTTTGTGGACAGAACCCGGCGAGCGCGTGCGATGTGCCGCGCTCGCAGCCCATAGACGTGCTCCGCTCTAACCACAACCGAAACACCGCCAACATCGGCTCGCTCTCGCCGCCCACGGTGAGTAACTAGCTGTTCACGCGGCGCGTTCTGCAGATAACGTGGTGTTTGTGGACAGAACCCGGCGAGCGCGTGCGATGTGCCGCGCTCGCAGCCCATAGACGTGCTCCGCTCTAACCACAACCGAAACACCGCCAACATCGGCTCGCTCTCGCCGCCCACGGTGAGTAACTAGCTGTTCACGCGGCGCGTTCTGCAGATAACGTGGTGTTTGTGGACAGAACCCGGCGAGCGCGTGCGATGTGCCGCGCTCGCAGCCCATAGACGTGCTCCGCTCTAACCACAACCGAAACACCGCCAACATCGGCTCGCTCTCGCCGCCCACGGTGAGTAACTAGCTGTTCACGCGGCGCGTTCTGCAGATAACGTGGTGTTTGTGGACAGAACCCGACGAGCGCGTGCGATGTGCCGCGCTCGCAGCCCATAGACGTGCTCCGCTCTAACCACAACCGAAACACCGCCAACATCGGCTCGCTCTCGCCGCCCACGGTGAGTAACTAGCTGTTCACGCGGCGCGTTCTGCAGATAACGTGGTGTTTGTGGACAGAACCCGGCGAGCGCGTGCGATGTGCCGCGCTCGCAGCCCATAGACGTGCTCCGCTCTAACCACAACCGAAACACCGCCAACATCGGCTCGCTCTCGCCGCCCACGGTGAGTAACTAGCTGTTCACGCGGCGCGTTCTGCAGATAACGTGGTGTTTGTGGACAGAACCCGGCGAGCGCGTGCGATGTGCCGCGCTCGCAGCCCATAGACGTGCTCCGCTCTAACCACAACCGAAACACCGCCAACATCGGCTCGCTCTCGCCGCCCACGGTGAGTAACTAGCTGTTCACGCGGCGCGTTCTGCAGATAACGTGGTGTTTGTGGACAGAACCCGACGAGCGCGTGCGATGTGCCGCGCTCGCAGCCCATAGACGTGCTCCGCTCTAACCACAACCGAAACACCGCCAACATCGGCTCGCTCTCGCCGCCCACGGTGAGTAACTAGCTGTTCACGCGGCGCGTTCTGCAGATAACGTGGTGTTTGTGGACAGAACCCGGCGAGCGCGTGCGATGTGCCGCGCTCGCAGCCCATAGACGTGCTCCGCTCTAACCACAACCGAAACACCGCCAACATCGGCTCGCTCTCGCCGCCCATGGTGAGTAACTAGCTGTTCACGCGGCGCGTTCTGCAGATAACGTGGTGTTTGTGGACAGAACCCGGCGAGCGCGTGCGATGTGCCGCGCTCGCAGCCCATAGACGTGCTCCGCTCTAACCACAACCGAAACACCGCCAACATCGGCTCGCTGCAGCCCATAGACGTGCTCCGCTCTAACCACAACCGAAACACCGCCAACATCGGCTCTCGCCGCCCACGGTGAGTAACTAGCTGTTCACGCGGCGCGTTCTGCAGATAACGTGGTGTTTGTGGACAGAACCCGGCGAGCGCGTGCGATGTGCCGCGCTCGCAGCCCATAGACGTGCTCCGCTCTAACCACAACCGAAACACCGCCAACATCGGCTCACTGTAACTCACCGTGGGCGGCCGAGCACATCTTAATTAACAAAATTAAAAAAAACATCTGAAAACTTAAAAAAATTGGGCAAGAAAAAATTATCTGCTGTTATAACTTAATAAATAATATAAGAATATGATGATAATTATAATTGACATGTAAATATTTCAAAAAACTATAACTATGAATTCATCAAACAGCTTCATCTATAACAGCTTAGTATAAAATTTGTTTATATTCGTAGGTACCGTTCACAATGGGGACTCCCCCTTCGACTCGCAGACGAAGCGCCTCTGGGAGCTCCCCGCCGCCCTCACTCTGGCAAGTCTCTCCGACCAACAGTCCTTCATACAGAAGATCAGGTACGATATCATTACCTCATTTAGCCTATCTAATTCTACCTACCTCATCATCCTATATCCCGAAAAGATGAGGTGTTCTAAGTTTGTCGTGTATGTTGTATGTGTATGCGTTATTTTGCGCAACGCCCCTTTTAATAAATTTATCATTTCCAGGGCTCGCCAAATTTCTTGTAGAATTTTTATCCGTGTTAAAATATTTTTTTGGTATCTTCCAATTTAATATATAAATCTAAATGTAAAAGACTGGTGAGAAAGAAGACTATTTCTTCGACCTTTTATATGTGTATACTGGAATAACACATTCTAGACTTTTAGAGGAATCATAGCTCTTAACATGATTTTAACTTTTCGCCTTTAACTGAGTGCAGTCCGTTATCTCTTTTTAGGCCGACTTTGATATTATATAATGTAATGATTTATGTAAAGGTCCAAGGGTATCGGACCGCTTGTATTTATCATTCACGAGGTTTTTAAATTTAAAGATTATTGACACACAACATTAACATTATCATTATTATTTGAATCAATGGCCTAATTTAGATTGTGTATGTGCCAATATTTCACGTAAGAATCATTGGCTGTTTAAGTAATTAATACAGCGATACGGCCGTAGGACGATCACGGGCTTAAAGGGCCACATGAGCACAAATCTAATGGGCGATAATGCTCTATTGTAGGTGAAAGACAGAAAATTAGGCAGTATTGAGTAGGCGCAGAGATGTAGGCAGCACACACACTTCCTAGATTTCAAAACATTTGCGAAAATTTACTATATTTATGAAATGCGTGTGTGGAAAATGAGAGCATTACATTCAATTGAATTGATGAAATGATAATTTTTAATTTGAATAAAAAATAATTCGCATAAGAAAACATTTTCAAAGTGTGAGAGGACAAAATAAGATTGAGAACCTATAGTTTAGGCTGTACCAAAGAGTACATCATATAGGTATTCGAAATATATAAATATCCTTTGGCAGTTAGGCAACAAAACTCCATGATTACCCCAAGTTTTGTGTTAAGTTCGTGATTTGGCAGACGCTAAGAAAACAAGTCAGCGATTTCCCAATTGACGTTGACAGTGTTTTCATCTTAATTGTACTGTTTACCAACCAGTTTACACTAGAGAACAAACGCAATATCATGCATAATTTCGGAATTGGCGGTACAGCGCCAGGACAGTGACCGCTATAACCAAAGAGATGTGTTCGGTTCGGATCCCTCCGTCCCCGCAAATTTTGATATATTCAAAAGTTATATCCTAAAGTGTGGTTAACACTATCCAATAAAAAATAGAAGAGTTATACACTAGAGGTTGTGAAGTTATGATCGTAATGGTAATGCAGGGTCGTCGCCGCCAGTTACGCTGGCAGCGCTGAAGGCGAGCGGGGAAGCGTCGCCCAAGCGCGGCGCGCTGCCCGACGCACTGCTGCGTGGCATCAAGATACACCACGACCCGCCCGTCTACATACCCAACCTGCAGGAGGAGACTATTCTAGCGGTGAGCAAGCAGCACTAGCTGTATAGTATCTGGACGATTAAACTGTGCTCAGTGTTTTTAATTTTCAATTTTTAACAAAAGTTCTAAGCCAGCTCGATGATTGCTAAAGCAATTGGTACGTCTCGTTTTCTGATAAAAGTCGATCACCTAATATAGATAAAAAACAAAATGCAACAGTTTTCCTTACCGTTTGAAAGAGATGTGTGGCATAACCTAGTAAAAGAACACAGTCCAATAATCTTCTAAAATTGCTCATTTTTAACTAACGTATTCAAAAATAGCTTACTTCACCATCGGAGGTTGAATTTACTAAAACAGTCGACATGAAACTGAAAGATGCTCTTTTTTGAACACAAAAATGAATAATTAGTAATGTTGGTCGGCAGGAGGAGCACAGCAAGGTGTTCTCGCAACTGAACTTCGTGCTGATGCTCGCTGAGCTGTTGAGCGACCTCGCCGTGTCGTGCGGCGCGCCGCTCGCCGCGCTCATGGACGCCTCCGACGGTAAGGCGTTACAGGTAGAAGCCTGTTACATATCATTCATTAAGGGTTAAAGGAGTAAACTCTAAGACACATCAAAGAAGTAGTCTAAAACCGCAGAAACTATCACAGGCACTAGACACTATCCTCGAGCAACCAGACGAAGGGTGATTCATAGCAGTGGAAATTAACCAATTCTAAAGAGGCTGTTGAAAAGCATACACAATTAACTTTAGGAAGTTCCTTTATAACCTTCTCGTCAATCAGATCAGGTCCTGGTGCTTTTTGTCTTCCTGGTTTAAAAGTCCTGTTCGAATTTCCTTGTGTTAACAATACGAGAGGCTTGTGTAGTTGGAAGTTCTGGAATCTTATGTTTAGATTAATGTCAGATTAATCGGCATATGTTAATGCTGTATGTGGTGCAAATACTTTTAATAAATAAATGGGTAGTTTGATAAATAAATGGGCAAGAACATTACGATCTTTTATATCTGTTTGACCGCCTAATGCACTGTCCCAGTGGCTAAGGCACTAAGGCAACTAATTTAGTAAACAAGATACGTTTGACATTGCAGAGAGGTGCAATGAGAACGTTCGACTCGGTCTGCTGGTGCAGGCGATGCAGGCGCTGGCGGCCGGCCTGCGCCTCGCCGCCGCGCACTACCGCTCGCGCACGCTGCAGCCCACGCCGCAAGTGCGCAACGGTACGTGCGCGTACACACAGACAGTACACTACGAGCGCTTGTCATGTCATAAAAAATCATTCGTGTTATAATGCAACTCATTATTTGACAGTGGCATAAATAACTTACTTTCTACTCCTATTTCGTAATCTACTTAATATAAAACTTCCAGCCATAACACAAAGCTATACATTCCTACTATTCCTTTGTTAATGTTTATTACAAATGTTGGAGTTAGCGAATGCGTCGTGAACTGACAATTTCTATTAAAGCATGGGTAATGGCATTTTAACATTTATACGTATTTTCAAGTTTTTCAAAGTCAATTAGCCATTAAAAAACTCATAACACACATTAGTTGACAATGCCACAAATAATTATTTTGATGTCGATAGTATACAGTCGGGAACTGTATTTCTAAATTAAGTTTTAAGCACTCATTATACAAATAAAAATTATCATAATTTTCGTAGTAATTTAGTTTCGAAAAGGCATTTTTTACAGAATTGTTATTGTTTACAGTCGTATCTCTTATGAACGGAAAGTACAAATGGATAGTGAACGAGTCACGAAGGCTCCACGAAGCTGGCGTGACGCCAGCTGTATGTGATAAAATCCTCTACGAACACGCCATCGAATTAGTAAGTTTTATTTTGTTATCATTTGACACAACAAACATTGCAAGCATTCTATAGCCTGACCAAGAGATTACATTAATTTTGTGTTCGTATTTTAAATCTAATAATAGAAGAGATAGTTTGGAGCCTGAGAGGATATACTACGTTTCTTCGAACTATCACAAGACGGAATTTATCGCAGACAAAGTCGCGGGCGTCCGCTAGTACGTTATATAAATGGTAAATGTTGTCGCCCTCAGTGCCAAATGGCTGCAATCGAGGAGTTGTTCGGCGACGTGAAGGAGTGCGAGCGGCGCTACATGTCCGCGCAAGTGCTGCTGCACTCGCTGGTGCAGCGCCACCCGCTGCATCCGCACCACCGCACCACGCTCTCCAAGTGTAAGAACATTGCGCTCCTTTGTGACCGACGAAAAAACAGACTTCTCAATTCGATGCATATACTCTTTTTTATGTATGATCACGCATAACTTTTTACAGAGTAGTCCGATTTTGATAATTATTTTTTTATTAGAAAGGGTATTCTTTCAAAATAGTCTCATAGTCATTCATGTTAGGTTACGATGGTGGGATCCTGGGAAAATCGAAGGAAAGTATGATACATATAAAAAAATAGGACTTGAAAATGCACTAAAAAGTAAAAAACTAATTGTGTCATTTAGTTACTTTAATTTACTTAACCATATCTATGAAGTTGGTGACACCCAAGTTTTTCACTTTAAGGACGTTACCTTAAACCCACAAAATGCTTTGATACTTCGTTAAATAAACTTACCTTAAACTTGTATGGCAACATCACGCCGCAACCAACAGGAGTGATGAAAATGTGAAAAAAACAAACGTGTAACTTTTATTTTCGTAATCTTATTTTATTTTTACGCGGACGAAGTCGCTGGCATCTGCGAGTTCTTTATAAATTCTAAATTGATAACTGACAATAATATAAATTTAACTTTACAGACAGAGACGCCGTTCAAAGGCGACTCAACTGCCTCAAAGGGCCGCGAAAGATCATGGACGTGAAGTTAGAGGCCGGGATCTCATAATGCAATAAGACATCTTTACCTAGATATAAGTACACACGACACGCAAGACGACGAGAAGTGATTTTATTTTGTTTAAAAAAAAGGACTTGCAGTGATAAACTATTAAAAAAAGTGTATAAAAGGTTATATAAAGTGAACAATATCAATACAAAGTAATCCTCATACACACATCTGTTGTTTAGCAATGAAGATTACCAAAAATTGCAATAGTGAGTTATATTTTTTTAACTGTATGTAGCGACGTTTTCTTGCTAGTGGTAGGATATATACTAGAAACCCCTAGAGAGAGTAGTGTAAAGATTTTAGTACAGCTTAACATAAATTCTAAGTAGATAATTGTGTCATTATGCTGTCCCCATAAATTTTTAATGGTTGTAATTATTGAAATAGTCCTAATTATACTTCTATATACATATTATGTACTTCAGATTCAGAATTCAGATATTAAATTCAGCTTCAGCTGAGCGCCAGCACTCACTTTAAAGAAACATACAAATATACCTTCAGCCGCCATCGACACTTTTTTAGAATTTAAATATTATAAAGTAAAAATATAAAAAAAACACAATAGAAAGTGTAGAATGGTTATTCGAAAATATCATAATTATTGTATTACATTTTATTATTATATACATATTTGTAGTGTTATTTAAAGTGCAAAATACGAAACAATATCTCAAAGTGGACATGATAGAGAGATCTCATTATCGACCAATAAATAACAATATGGCATTTTTAGGTTAAGTTGAAAAATGATTTAAGTATTTTTTGAAAAAAATCAGTATAAAAATTATTTGTCTATATACTCACAACAAATTATGTTATATTGCCAAATTGTGATTATTATAATTGTGAATTTTTTTTTTCAGAAAGTTCAATGCTTTACCGAAATAAGAATAAAGACTGTTGTAATATAAATCTAGTTTTTGTTTTAATAAATACTTATTTTAAACATCTTCATTTGAATATCATTTTTATTAAAAAGAAACATAATATTGAAAAAAGTTTATTATTCCACAAAATTTAATTTAGTCTCCTTAATTAATACTGGACAAAAGCCCCTGCACCTTGGTTTAAAAATTTATAAGGCTTCATTCTATTTCGTCCTCGCACACACTGCAGCATAACTTTATCAGGTGGGAACTCTGGAGACCCCATTGTTTCCAAGAGAACATCAAGACATGTCAGTAGCTTCATGATTTGTGATGAAAGAGTACACCGCCCCTTTGCACTTGCATCCCAATCTGTATTTATCACTCTTTCTATGTCTCTAATATCATCATTTGTCGAGGCATTATGAGTTCCATTCCAGTGCATTGTTAATGAGAATAGCGGTGCCTTTTTTGGGTAATCACTAGACAGTGCCACTAAAGCAACGAGCTTTGCCGATTGCCTCGTGACAATTGCACGGTATAACATATTCACCTCAGAGACCAAGTTTTCAGATATGAAAAATGTTGTTGAAGGTGCTTGGCTATATTCAGTCCAAGTTATTGACTGCCATTGGGTCAGAGAACCAGACAGCCTCACTGGACAAGAGAACCCTTTACTGGGTAAAATTTTACCAGACTCCATATCTTGAAGTTCCTTCATTAATTCCACTCTTGCTTTTAATCTCTTTTTCAATGTAAAAATAAAATTTTCCACACTGGCCACACTAAGGCTTTGACAAGGCTGAATATTTCTATTGGTTTTCCTTTCGTCAGATACAATAGCCATAAAATCTAAGCCACACATCCTTTGAGCCCATATGTAAGGCTTTCCAATTTCTGAGATGAAATTTGAAAATGGTTCGGATATGCCAGCAGCATTCAACAAGTAGGCAGTAGCAGGGTGGGGCGAGTCACTACCGGTGTCACCAACATACAGCTCGTTCAAAACACAATCCCCAGTCAATACATCTGCCGCAGACACTCCAGTTACAGGCTTCGACACATTCATAATAAATTTGACTACAACAATCCTCAGATGAATCATGTAAGAAAAGATCAAATCGAGAGAAATTTCATCAGAATTCTTTACAGTAACATGAACATTGAGTGGATGTGTTTTGAGAACCTCTTTCTTTTTGGCCTCAGCTTTTTCTTCTTTGGATATCTTGGCAGTTCTATGATGCCTTTTCTTTTTACTATCTCTGAGATCTTCATCATTATTATCTTGATCAGAATCTGAATCATTAGAGACAACTACATCACTCTCTTCATTTGTTACCTGCTCTTGCCTTCTTGCTTCATCTTCATCTCCAGTAATACCTACAAGTAAATTACATTTTAACCACTAATATAATAATAAAGTGAACAAGTATTATGACCTTCCAAATGAAGTAACAGAAAGTGGCTATTTGGTCAGTACATATACGGAGTAAAAGAGGGTGCGAGAGGTGTACCAGTAAAATCTCTACAACTTGCTGAAATGAAATACCTTGACCTGAATAGAACTGTAGTTAACTTCATTCTAGAGTGTGTGTCCAAAGCTGCTGTAGCAGGATCCTACCAGATTTGGTTGGGCAGGGCTAACAAGCAGAGAAGGAGAGTGTTGACCAGTCACAAAGAGCACTCTTGAGCCTACACCCCTGCTGCAAGTCTCATCTCTATCAAGATATTCATTTGTATTTTATTTAAACAGTCTTTAGGATAGAAAAACAGAAGGTTTATCTAAAAACTTATACTTACCGACAGTTACATTGTTAGCTCCAAGAGCATCGGAGTAGGCACCAGCATTAGCATAAAGCAAAAACAAAGGTGGTGGCAGGAGAGCCGCAGCCTGTGCCTCTGCACGTTTTTCATCTAGCCTAAGAGCCAAGCACTCTTGTAGAGGTTTTGTTGCCTTTAGTACATCTCTCAAATGTGGTCCTAGAGCATCTAATCTCGACCGAGCAGCAGCTATGGCGGCCGCCACACGCTCCTTTGAAGCAACAAGTTCACTACAAACTCCAGCAAGCTCTCTACGCTGACGTAACTCCCACTCCAACCTTGCTAACTGTAGTTGATGCTCATCTGTTTTTGTTATTTCCTATAACAAACGTTAACAACTTAATTATTAACATTCTCTAAATTTAAGTTTTCTAATTTAATTGCACTTACTGGACGTGAAATCTCAACTGGGGCATCTTTGTAGAAATCCTTGAGTGGAACAAGTTCTATTTCCTCATCTTTTGATTTAAACTGTAGACATTTTGTTACTTCCTTGTCAAGATGATCTGCTTCATATAATAAGTTCTGCAGTAGGAGATGAGTAGAGTCCACTCTCTGTTTCTCTTTGTGTAATGCATCTCTACCAGCTCGTGTCCTAACTTTTTCCAGTCTGTTTAATTTTTTTAAAGCAACCAACAATAAAGATGCTTCTATTCTTTTTGCATTAATTTTTTCATTTGCCTAAAAATTAATGTAACAGTTTAAATATTAAGTCATAACAATTTTATATAGTTTATGAAGACTAAATATCATACATACCTCATCTGTACCCTTAGCTTTCAACTCTGCCACATCAGAAAATATCTGCCGCACATCCTGGCATAACTTTTTGAACAAAGACGCATCTTTGTCAGCTGAACGTATATGTGCCTCAGACTCTTCAAACTCAACAACTCTCTGAAATAGAAAGGTAGGTATTTCTATTGAATTATTTACAGACAAAGATGATCTATACTAAAGCCAAACTCGATTGAGAATGCTTGTCAACAAACAAATTCAAAATGAAGGTAGAAAATGCAACACATTTTATGCCTAATAAATTTAAAATTGTTTTGTTTTTTTATAAAATCTTATTTAAAACATATTGAATATATTAATTAGTTTTAAGCTTACTAATCTATTTTATTGTCATGAATTCGTCATTAACAAGTTAATTTAAAAAATTAGGTATAAAATGACTAGTGATTTCTACCTTCATTTTTAATTTGTTTGTTGACAAGTATTCTCAATCGAGTTAGGCTTTAGTATAGTTAAAATAATGCAAATGAATAACAATTTATCAATGATGAAGAAAACAGGTTGTTCAGCACTGTTTATTCATAATATATACTCGGATGATGACCGAGGTACCCTGGTCATAAGCCTAATAAAATACTTTAATATTTTTTAGTATGCTCAATTTGTTAAACGTAAAAGTCCATAGTCTACTGTTTTGTTTATTGTTATTTCATTATTGAATATAAATATAAATTGTATTATGCTAATATTGTCAATGACAACTGCTTTTATGATCCGAATTGTAAAATTTATATACTACAATTCTATCTCTGCACAAATTCTAACCTTGTAAACATCAGCCGGTGACAACTTAGTATTAGCGTCGTTAGAAGTTTGGGAGGTTAATTTTCTGCGTTTCTTTGTTGAAACATCATCTTTACCCATGTTTAACTTTAAATTTGTACAATAATAAAATATTAAATGAAAATTGTTTTGCCAAACCTATTATTTTTAACACATGACCATAAACAAAGTATGACGTACAAAGAAGAACACAGATTATCAGAGCGATATCGGATATATTATGTCAATGCTCCAATATCAGAGACCATTGTACTCTTGCTCTCCTCTATGGATTAGAGCAATATATACCACATAGTACAATTAACTCTGTCGCTGAAAATATTGACCGTTACTCATTTTCATTATAAAATATTCCGGGTTCGATTCCCGGAAATTTCGAGTGAGGTTTGCTACTTTCCAAATTTTTTCCTTAGAAACCTAAATGATATTGTGCATAAAGTGGCGATAAAGCTAACAATAACTAACTGGAATCGTTGTCGCTTTTATTTAACTACCTACTTACCTTATAAATATTTTTCGTTACAAAACTATTAAGGTCAGTCATCGGTAATATTATTGATGCATCACACCCAGTACACGCAACCGATGCGTGAACATAAACGTCACAGCACGCAGACCTACGGCGAATGGCCGGTTTATTAGAAACTGGATAATGTGAACAAAGCGTGCAATGTTTATCGTTTGTTATTACTTATTATAAGGACTTTAACTTGGGAGTATAATATACGAATTACCTCATTTGACTTTCATTTAATCATTTTATCAACGACAGCGAGACTGATTGGGTCTGTTTTTTTTGAAAATGTCGGAGGAAAAGTTTGAATTACGTGTAGTTACTTACATGAGCCCCACACATCCCGTGGAGTTGTACGAGTTGATTCTGGAATTGCTGGAGGAGGCTGTAGACTGCCATGCTGTTTTACAATACGAGAGCCGAAGTCCAGGACCAATACCTGGTCGTCCAGATCCATTTACCAACAATAAGATTGATCTAGGTAAGTACTTACCTGTCCAGGTACAAAATTAAAGCTAAAAGAATATGTACTATTAAAAATAAATAACTTCATAATCCTTGATAACAATAAATATTTTTAAAAATGTATGCTCTTGTTAATTGTAAATAATAATAAATTGTTAATTTTTCGTTTTACCTACTTAACCGAGCGTTAGGTGAATATATCATATTAGACATCAAATGAAATATCAATATTAGAAACAGTGATAGATAAAATCGAGTTGTATCAAAATCGGTTCAGTAAATGCTTTGACAGTGTAAACTGCTGCTCCCACCTATCAGTCTAATAATGACTTAGATGTTACTACGTAGGTACATTTATTTCTATAACATAATAAAACTGAAATTCAATAAATAATTATAATTTATAGCACCTACTGAACCCAAAACCACGCTAGTAACTTTAGATACCTACTTATAGTTACGTTTGTTGTTAGATTTATTAATTACGTAACCAATGCTTATGGTGGCCATGGCGTTAATGTTAATAAACAAATTAACATAACATGGAACAACACGTATTTAGTTATTATTAACTCGCAGCGTTCATGACGGCGGCCGCTTATATGAAGCTGCGCGAGAAGAAAAATGAATTCGTCGAGCTACTTCCGGTCACCCCGGTGTTTGCCCATCAGATGAATGTGGAGAACAAGCCTGGATACTTCTCGGATATAATCATACACTGCGATAAAAAGTGAGTTTTCATCACATAATTATGTAAAATAATGGATCAGGTTTTAACTCGTAACAATTTTTTAACCGACGAAAAAAAACGGAGGAGGTTCTCAATTCGACACGTATATTTTTTTTTTTTTTTTTTTTTTTTATGTATGACCACGCATAACTTTTTACAGTGTTGTCCGATTTTGATAATTCTTTTTTTATTAGAAAGGGCATACATCCAAGGTGGTCCCATTGTCCTCATGTTAGGATCTGCTGATGATATCCTGGGGAAATTGAAGGAACTCTTCAAATTTTAGAAGCACGCTTACAGCGATTTCGGTTTTTGACTCGGTATCGGTAGCTTTTTGGCTACTAGTGCCATATAATATACTATGACAGTATAGTACGAGTACGGTACGTGGCGATAAATCACTAAAAAGTAAGAAATAAAAATTTTTAACAAAAAATAGAACCGACTCAAATCGCACTAAAAAGTAAAAAATAACTGTGTCATTCAGTTGCTTTAATTTACTTAAGCATATCTAGGAGTCGGTGCCAGACAAGGTTTCTACTTTCAAGGACGTTACCTAGAACCAATAAACTGCTTTACTACGTAAAATAAATGTTCCTTAAACTTGGCTGGCACCGAATTCATAGATATGCTTAAGTAAATTAAAGCAACTAAATGACACAGTTATTTTTTACTTTTTAGTGCGATTTGAGTCGGTTCTATTTTTTGTTAAAAATTTTTTGTATGCATCGTTAACGTTACTCTAGGCAGGCTAGGTAAAGTAAAGACGGACCTATCGATCGTGCTTTCTTTTTCACTTTCCCTGCTATACTAAAATTGCTTATATAATAATAGTTTTTTAGATCAAGCTGATATTAGTTACGACTTCCCTAAGTGCATTTAATTTTTCGAAATGAATGTCTTGTTTACTGGACAAAAGAAACTCACTCTATATTAGTATAACTCTCTACACACATACACAGAGCAAAAGGTACCTACAATCTACCTTACTACCTACTACTCAGGTAGGCACTTACCGTACCTGATGAAGTATTTATTGATCTATCAATATAGAACACAAAAATATATATTGGTGAAATTTCATTATTTAAATTCATGCATTTATAGTTTTACCTCAGTAAATAAGTACATAGATTAATTGTTATCAACCACGTCAAGTTCCTGATAAGAGGGCTTCTAACTTCTATTATTACTCAATCGAGTTCCAACCACAATAATATCGAAACTAAATAAACGATCATATTTTTATAATGTTACAGTAATAAAGTTATTGTTGACTTGTTTTAGAGCACACAATGTTAACACTTTGTTGGATCTTAGAGGATGTACTTTTGCGTACAGCAACGAAGAATCTCTGAGTGGCAGTAAAATTGTGTTGAAAACATTGAAAGAGAAAGGAGAGAACGCTTCTTTTTTTGGATCCCTTTTAAGTATGTATAAAATAATTGTTTTCTTGTTTGATATAGATAACCACCCTACCTAATAACGTTTAATTGAAATCTATACTATTTATAAAGAGGTAAAGTTTGTAAGTTTGTAAATAAAGGTCTGTCGCGGCTAATCTTCGGAACTACTGATCCGATTTTAAAAATTCTTTCACCAGTAGAATGCTACGTTATCGGTGAGTGTTATAGGCTATATTTTATATTTGTATTGCATATATTACTCGAGTTATCACAGTTTTTGTCGCGCGAGTCGGGCCGTAAAATTTATTAAATTTAGCTTTATGCGCGTACTCTGCCTTAGATATTGGATATAATTGAAAACTTTATGCTTTTTAAAAAGTTCTACAAAAAGTCCGCGATAGCATATATCTATTATCTATCTTTTATATTTTGGCAGATATATAACAGTGTTTTAAAAAATCATTTAATTCATATGCTTACGTTTCCGTCATTATTTATAGAAGTAAACTTAAATCCTTATCAAAATAAATTATTTAATAATCACAAGGATATTATAGAGATAAGATTTGCCTTTTACAGTATGTTAATTAGTTATATAGTTTCGGAGATATAACAAAATTTCAAACAAACATGACAATGCCGCTATATCGTCCAAATTAAGTTGACCTCTTCCGTGTGATGTTATACGTGCTGAATAGGGATCAACATTTTGGTACTGATATTTTTTGAGAATTCGATCTTTGATATTTTTCTTTCAATTTACTTGGCATGGCAGACCATATTTATATAATATACGAAAAAGTTTGTTCTTAAGGGCTTATCTCTAGACCTACATGTCGGATTGTAAATTATTTTGTTTATTATGAAAGCTAGACTCAAAAGTGAAATAGACTATTAAAAACTATACACATCAGCTTGCCATAAATATATATTGTTAATGTTAATGTACTGTAATATAGTACATTATTTTACAAAAATGTAGATATTAAGTACACGGGACGGGACGGGACGGAGGATATTGATTCACGAGAAACTATAAAAAAATTAAATTGAGAGGGGTAGCGGGAAAAGAGCACACTTTATATGAAAGACTGTCTTTAAAATTAAAAGGGTACTATATATTGTATTTGTGGGCTTATTTACTGAAAATTTACACAGCATTTTAATTAAAGAAGTTATTTAGGTACATAAAATCTTTGTTGATTTTACCAATTTTGGTGAAACTTTTATAGTTCTAAGTAGTAGACATAATCAAAGTGTAAGGTACAAATCAGACTAAGCGTAGCGACGCCTAAAGTTCGTCCACTACATATTGTATTGTTATTCTCTATTTTCAAATCATTAAATTGCATTATTATATGAAATTTTTAACTGGAATACCAATTTTGGTAAAACATATATTTTTTTTTTAGTATGACCACGCATAACTTTTTATAGGTCTAAGTAGTAGACATAATCAAAGTGTAAGGTACAAATCAGACTAAGCGAAGCGAGGCGTAAAGTACGTCCACTACATATTGTATTGTTAATCTCTATTTTCAAATAATTAAATTGCATTATTCAAATACGAAAATTCAAAAATTGAATCCATTTTTGTATAATAACTAATAGCGATGAATCTGCTATAGGCAAAAATCAAGACACAACGCTTCGCTTTGCCTCTGCGCGAGTCTGATTTTAAGCTTTTGTGCTTTCAGTTTCAATATGACTTGCTTCACTACCATAGGAATATTTGACTTACATTACTTTTCACACTGTTTAAAAAATCAAGTGTGTAGTGCATTTAGGTTATTACCTGCAGTAAATTAGGTAATAAATATTGTAATAATTACAGAATCTGGATCACATTTGGCGTCTGCACAAATGGTGTTGTCTAAACAAGCCGAATGGGCAGCAGTTGATTCAACAACACTCCTTTATTCGAAAAAGTTTATGCAGGACGGCGGGAAAGAAATCATTACCTTAGAGACTCTCGGTCGTTTACCGCCTTACCCTATTGTGGTAAATTCTAGATTGCCAGGTAGGACGCTTATACTATTAGTGCAATACACGTTCAACGTTGTTAGATGACGTAAGATACCTCCTGCATGCCAGCCCCTTAGCAGTTGTTTATAATGTACAATTTATTAAAGACGTAAAATACGATTAGATATCATAAAATAACGATATTAAATCGTGACTTTACGGTTTATCAAAATCGGTATAGTGTAAAGTGCTTAAATTTCTTTGGTATCACGTTATTCTTTATTTAATCTCGTGCTCGTGCTTGTTTTATTTCAAAATGTATCCAGTGCTTTCAGTCGCTTTAAATTTCCTATCAAATTTAAATGAAAAATAAATTTTTAATGTTACAGATAGCATAAAAAATGCGATAACCAAAGTGCTACTGAGTTTACCACAGTCAATAGAGTGGAAGAGACAGTTTGCCAAGTTTGGCATCATAAAGTTTGACACCAACTCTAATGGTGCTTACGATGGGCCGCCTGCACAGATGTGGTCCATCCAGAACGAAAAATTCAATGTTAGATATTATTAGGCTGTTCCTAGTCATAAGTTTAGTTTATGTTTTATATATTCTCTATGTTGATTACACACCAAAAAACTAATTAAATAATTCCACTAATACTTTTTTAAGAGAAAAATATATTTAGACAAAAAACTCAATAAAATATGTACTTTTTTAGATTTTGTTTAATTTGTGTGATTTTGTTTGTTTCCTCAATTAGATTTTCCGATTTTTTGTAGGAGAATTTTAAAAGATATGACATCTGTCTTCTTTCCATACTGAATGTGGATACTGCGTGGGACTTTTACAGCAAAAGCTGGTTCATTTTTTGTAGTAGGTTGTTTAGTTTGCTCCTGAAATATTAATCAAAATGAAAATTGCCCCAAGGTCTTTCATACTAAAAAAATTTAGTTAAAAATCTTTACTCAAAAATGAAAGATATTTTATTATATTACAACAATCTCATTAAACTTGTAATTTTCAACAAAAGTAACATTAAATCAAATAACAGTGAATGAAAACTGGGTGTGATTCAAAGAAATAATACTTGTTACACATATCTATAATAAAGATACATACTACTGCACAAGACTATGACTACAAATATTAACTGTTAACACTAAACAACTCCACCGCCATTGATGTGATCAATCTCTTCTTGTGACAGAGGTCGTCTTCTGTAGCGGGGCGGCAGGTCTATATCAGAGATGGGAGCACTACTCATTGCAGCTGTAGATTGCACCTGTACACCACCCTGAAATTATAATTAATAATTTTACTGCTGTATTAGCATCAGATGCCTGGATGATAATGAAATGGTCTATTCAGATAAGTTTAAGTTGCCCATCATTTAAAATAAATATCATTGGTTCAAGTTTAGCCTAAGGAACATTTAAAAACCAATTTTTACCAATGTAGTAATTTCAGATATTAGCGTTTTTGTATACTGATCACCATTTCCTAGAAGTTCAAAGTAACCAAGTTTAATGTGTCCAGATGGTACTTAAAGATTTAAAGCCATGAGTTAATTACTATTAGGGACAACAGTAATTTATAAAACATATAGGATATGTTTTTCAAATTGCTATTTTAATTTTTTTTTTCAAAGATTGAGGGTAAATTGGACAACCCTAGATGAAGACGTTTGCATAATACGTTCCAATTGTCTAGTTATTTTTCAAAATTTCAAATAAATCATTTTGAGAGCAAGGTCATATAATAATTTGTAATGAATTACTGGTGCTGCTGATGCCCCAGAGGCCGCGGCGGGAGCACCCGCGGAGCCTGCGGGACTTGCACCCCCATGAGATGGCGCCTGTCCTTTCCGGAATTTGATAACCGGAACACGAGCTAGAATTGCAGTAATTCGCATGGTAAATATTCAACGGAATAAATAAGACTGAAACAATTTTTTTATAACTTTTGCAACAATTTGGCAATCCTGATTCCTGAAAAAAATATTGAAAATGACAATTGAGTTTGACGCCTGTCCAAGTCAAAATGTGACATTGACATTTACAGATAATCCAAAAAGTATCTTTCTGCCAAAATTATCGGTAAATTGCTCGGAGGAAAGTTATTCAGATGCGCTAGAGACTGATAAAATAGTGTAAACGGCTGGAAGCATTACTCTGACCCTAGATTATTTATAATTATATTATGTTTAATCTAATATATCCGAACTTATGGAGCCGATTTTAATGAACATTTCAAGTTAACATGTATACCATGGTACTTAGGTACATACATACATAACATCACGCCTTATTCCCGTAGGGGTAGGCAGAGACCACATCCCTCCATTTGCCACGGTCCTTGCACACTTCCTTAGCTTCTTCCACTCTCATTAATCCTTTCATACAAGTTCGTCGGTTTAGGGTAGGTACTCTTGACCTGGCCATTACTTAAAATGTCCTGAATTTGGTTCAAGAACATTCACCTAGGCCTTCCCCTTCCAACATTTCCATTCACCCTCGCCTCATAAATCTCTTTTGCTAATCTTCTTTCATCCATTCTCTCTACATGTCCAAACCATCTAAGTTTAAAAGGCCGATTGGTGCAGTGGGTAGTGACCAGTCTTCTGCATCCTAGGTTGTGGGTTCGATTCCCACACCTGGAAAGATGTTTGTGTGATGAGCATGGATGTTTTTCAGTGTCTGGGTGTTTATCTATATATTATAAGCAGGGATGCGATTTATTTGAAATACTTATATTTCAAATGCTAATACAAAATGCAAAATACCTATTTTGTATTTTGCATTTAAATGCCTTTTTGTAAAAAGCATTTTGTATTTTATTTGAAATACCTTTCGAGACGTATTTTGTATTTTTAATATTCATTTCAAAATGCAAAATTCTTTGTGATTACATTTAGCCAACATTACCAGCCAAACTAAATAAAATGAACGAATAACGCTTGTATTGCCGAATTTGACCGATAGAGACGCTTGCAAAAAAAATTATAATAATAAAATAAGAATAATCATAATCGAAATAAATGGCCACACAATTCATAAAATAGTGCTATGGCTATTTTTCCGTTAGTTTAGTTTTTACATTATTTTAAGTAAATATTATTATTATTAATAACATAACAGAATTCATTAATATGCGTACTGATAAATATAACTAAAATGTCACACGTAAGATGCCATTTAGCTCAGCATTGTATCTCTATTCTATTTCTTATGATAAATACCTAAAATAAATTACAATATCATACGATTTGGTCAAAAGGTATTTTATTTTGAAAAAGTATCTTGAAAATAGCTATTTTGCATTTAGCATTTGAAATACAAAACGCAAAACTATTTGGTATTTTGCATTTAAAATAGTAAATATAAAAAGTATTTTGCATTTTGTATTTAAATGCTTTTTTGAAACCATTTTGTACATCTCTGATTATAAGTATTTAAAAAAGAAAAATATTTATTTAGGAAAAACACCTCTAATACAAATAAAATACAATAAAATGCAGGATGTAAAAGTATCCCAAATCCCAAATAGGACCTCACTCAGCAATTTGCAGTGCCTTTCAGGACACCGCACTGGTTTTCCGTGAAGCCCGTCAGATGAGGTGACGTCTGGACATTATATTAATATAAAAATACATAATAAAATATAAATGAGTTACATTATATTAAAGTTATATAAATATAAGAAATAATATATATGCCATATCCAACTTTCACTGCCATACATAAGTGTGGACACCAACACACCTCTATGCACAGTTAGTCTTGCTTTTTGGGACACTTTCTGGCTATTCATAAATGCACGCAGAGCACCATTCACCACGTTCCCAGCATTTACTCTTCTTTCAATATCACTCTTCCACGTTCTTTCTTTTCTATCTTTCGTAAATTACACCCAACCAGGTATACAAACTCTTTTACTTCTTCCACTTTTTCTCCATCTATCACAATATTACAATCTGTCACATATTCACCTTTTTCAAAAACCATTACTTTCGTTTTTCTAACATTCACTTTCATTCCTTTCCTTTTCAAAGCTATATTCATACATGGCCCGCTTTTCGCTCCCATGAGGAACGAGACGTGATGGATCGCGAATCTCATCGCCGCCCTTTATGACATTAAATTTTTTATTCGTCATTGCGTTCCCACGAGTAGCGAGGGAAATAGTTACCATTTTCTGTAATTCATTAGCAGACGATGCAAGTAATACTTGATCGTCGGCATAGAGAAGACGATTTGATGAGGAACTCTTTAATTCTTAAACCAAATAGGTACACTTTCTTTCAAATCTGTCAAGCAGTCCATGAATAATTTAAACAGCCATGGCGACGCTTCACATCCCTGCCGTACGCCTCGCTCCACTGGGAACCACTCAGTGTATGCCCCATTTATTCTGACACAAGCACATTTCAGAGCTCAGATCAAACTGCTGCTCACCCTATACATGGACAATGTTGACCATAGTTAATTCCTCACCACACGGTCATAGGCCTTTTCATAGTCAATGAAAGCACAATAGGCTTTTTGAAGTTTAGCTAAAAATTTTTCAGCTATACACCGTAAGGAAAACCTTACCTGATCTGTACACTCGATTCCTTTCCTATATCCAGCGTGCACATCCTACATTTACCCATCAGTTTCATTACTCAACATTTCAGTCAACACCTTTGCGTACAGTTTGCCGACAACACTAAGAAGGCTGATCCCGCGGTAATTTTTGCAATCTTGCTGTGATCCTTTTCTCTTGTATATTGGAACAATAAAATTTATAAATGTTATCTTACTGTTTTGATTTCATAATCAAAGTGAAATTTACTTTTTAACATTATTTTTACAGTGTTGTATGTAGTTTAGCCCAACCCGCATTGGAGCAACTTGGTGAGTTTACTCTCCATATCTCTCTACCTGCCTTGTTGGTCTACTGGTTAGCCTATGTGGCTTCGATCACGAGGTCCTGGGTTCGATTCATGGGTTGGGTCACGGAATATTTCTGAGCTTTTTCATTATTCTATGAAATGTTCAATACATTCCAAACTCGGGAGTCAGGAAGTCGGTGGTGTTACACCCCCGTGCCTAGGAGAGCACGATAAGCCGTCGGCCCCGGTCACTATCATCAACATCTGATAGTGATCGTTAATAAATGAAACATTATCACCCTAAGCCCGCCAACCCGCATTGGAGCAGCGTGGTGGGTGTCCGCTCCATATCCCCTCTCCTATAAGGAGGGAGGCCAGGCCCTGTAGTGGGCCGTTAATAGGCTGATAATGATGATGTAGTTTAGACGGACTTCTACAGAGTTGAACTGTAATATTCAACGTCGTAGTAACCCAATCACTATACATAAGGAATATAAATAAAATCCAAAATTACACTGTAACAGTTTAATTAAATAATAATTTATAATTTCACTTTTGCTTAACATTAACAAAATCGCACTTTAAACACATACTCAATCCAAAACAAAATAATTAAGAAGCATATTTTGTAATACAAGAATACTATAAAAACAGTTACATTCACATACAACATGCTACACCAGTACTATAATAAATACACATGAATATTTTAAAATAGGGAAATATATCCCTAAAATGTAAATGACATTCGATAAACACTAGATCTTTGTTTTGTATAACGTTATGGTTGTTCTAAACGGGGTTGCGGAAGTTCTTTCCTGCATACTTGGCAGCAGCGCCGAGCTCCTCCTCGATACGCAGGATCTGATTATATTTAGCGAGACGCTCCGAGCGGCACGGCGCTCCTGTCTTAATTTGTCCGGTGGACAGACCCACTACCAAATCAGCAATGAATGTGTCTTCAGTTTCACCAGATCTAAAAAGTTAGAAAAACGAACATTAAAATGTAAATATTAGAAGTGATGATGATTTACACATACATCGAGCGGGAACACTAAACTGCTTGGCGGTATATCTTTGTCGGTACGATTGTAACTATCCGTGATCAAAGCCAAACCTAGACCAATACAGAAAATCTCAATCTGCCTTGTCGAGAATCGAACCCAGGACCTAAGTCTTATAAATCCACCGAGGATAACTGCGCCTCGGAGGCTGTCAAACATTAATTGCATGAATTGGATCATATTTCTGAGGTGCAACTTGGCCAGGAGAGAGAGGTAAAGTTATTTACTATTATTTAAAAGTAATGACCGCGTAAAGAATTATTTAGTACTAAATAATTCACTGCATAGACAATCACTTTATTGCTTTGTATTCAGAGCAGATTTGAAGTTAGGTGGGACTATACTATGTCCTCCTGATTTCCTTACCTGTGAGATACCATGGTTCCCCAGCCGTTCTTCTTCGCCAACAAGTGTGCATCAATAGACTCTGTTACACTGCCAATTTGGTTCACTTTCAGCAAAAGACAATTGCAGGCTTTCTTCTCAACGGCTGTTGCAATACGTTTTGGGTTTGTTACCTATAAAATGTAAGTATTTTGTTGACATTATTGTGTAGGGTAGTTGCAGTTTTGTGAGAGTTAATTACTTTACTATAATAAGTTTAAGAATAAAAATCATCCTTAGACAAAATTTGGCATTTAATGAATATTTAATTTTATGTTAGACACTAACTAAGCAATTTCTTCAAAAGAGTAACTATACTAAACCAGATATAATAAGGCCAAAACATAATTATATTTTAATAATGAACATGAATAATTAATTTAAGCAAAACTCTAGTAAATAAACTGTTCCTTACAGTAAGATCATCTCCTACAATTTGGATGGGGGTACGAGATGTGAGGCTGGTCCAGGCTGCCCAGTCGTCTTGGTCGAAGGGATCCTCAATGGACACCATGGGGAAGTCCTTGATGAAGTCCAAGTAAACCTCAGCTAACTTTTCAGAAGATAAGTAGTCAGCTGGATTAGACTTGGGGTTCTTGAAGTCAAGATCATAGCTACCATTTTTGAAGAACTCAGAAGCAGCCACATCCATACCAATTTCAATCTGCAAAGAAAAAAAAGTAAAGAGCTACTCAAAGACTAAGATTTAACAATAACCATGTAACTTATGTAGGAGTTACTGTTAAGGTTTTCTACTTAATAATAACTTACACTTACATGTATCAATTGTGACAATTAAGTTTGTTGTGAAGGAGGGAAGCGGCAGCCAGATGCCACTTTGACATACATTTCAGTCGTGCCTGCACCTTGCCAGTGATCAAGTAATTTATGGATGTATGCAACTTTGTCAGCATAGAATTTTTATCATATCAAAAAAAATCAAAAATATCTTTATTTGAAACAAAAAAGAAAGATGTGCATAAAACAATGGCATTGCAATGCAATACATTTGTGACCGCTTACCTCCAAGATTTAATAATAATAGTACAAATATTGTTTGGTTTTGGATAATCGATGCATGCAGTGCGTACATGTATCAGTGTTTGATGAGCGCATGCGTGTGTGTGTCTGTGTGTATGTAAATGAGTGTGTATATATTTAAGATATACTGATTAATAATCTATATATATGGTCCCAATCAATATCTGTCACTAAATTGTTAGTCTTGTTAAACGATTAGGAAAATATGAAATTACACTACAAATCATTGGGCATTAGAAAATCAGCAAGTTTTAATACCTTGCCAGTATAACCAGCTTGTTGAATAGCATCTTGAATAAGGAACAGTGCATCCTTGTTGTTCTGGATGTTAGGTGCAAAGCCGCCCTCATCTCCTACAGCAGTAGAGTCCAGGCCAAATTTCTCCTTGATGATCTTTTTGAGGTGGTGGTACACTTCGGAACCCATACGCATTGCTTCACTGAATGTTGATGCACCTATTTAAAAAATATTTCTATAATATTTTACTGGAAAAGATTTGGAATGTTGACTATTCTTTGTACTCACTGGCATTTAAATTCAAAATTAAAATTCAAAATCGTTTATTTCAAGTAGGCTTATTACAAACACTTTTGAAACGTCAAATTGGACTATTTCTAGTGACTCTACCACCGGCTCGGAAGGCAGGCCTTGATGAGAAGAGCCGGCAAGAAACTCAACAGTTGCTCTTTTTATAATACTATCAATAGCTTTTGCAGATGATAATATTATAAAAATTGACCGAATTGCTCGTTTCTGAAGTATAAAGACAGAATTTATGTCCGCAGTCTTTCCCCACAACAAGATGCCATAAGACATCACACTGTGGAAGTAAGCAAAATAAACCAGCCTAGCAGTTTCTAAATGGTAAACTGTCTTTATTTAATTCTAGGGAACGCCTGTGACTCCATTTGTGTTTTATACTATTATAAAGATATTATGTCCTAACTATTTAGGATATAATATCTTTGTACCAAATTTAATTTAAATTGGTTCAGAAGTTTGCATTTATAAATTGGTATAGAAGTTGAATGCTAAGTAAAGACATCTATTAGCAATTGGATGATATTATCTTATACAACTGTTAACTTTCCTATTGAAGGACTTTCATACCAACTTAACTTATAATCCAAACTCACTGTGCAAATGTAACCCACATGGATATTAATGGTGCCTGTATTTATAACCTGCCCAGTAGTTTGATAGTTTTAGTCACCTAGTTTTATTTGGGCACATTTAGTTAAGTTCCTATAGGATCCTATTATAAAAATCATGCATTGTCATACTAAAATGAAATCTAATTGAAACTAAGCATTTGATTAATTATTTTATAGTTGCGAATTACCTGTGGGCAAGATCATGAACTCTTGCATGGCTAGTTTGTTACCAGCGTGGGAGCCGCCATTGATAACATTGAATGCAGGCACTGGGAGCACAATGTTGTTATTGCCGGCCAAATCTGCCAAATGTTTGTACAAAGGAACACCCTTCTTAGCTGCACCAGCCTTGGCTACTGCCAGGGACACACCCAAAATGGCATTGGCACCAAACTTTGACTTATTCTCTGTGCCATCCAGAGTAATCATAAATTGATCAATCTGGAATAATTTAATTATTTACATTCTTAGTACTTCTACATTCTGTTACAAGTATTTTCAAACTGTGATATATCTTATTATTTGTTTATAAGTAAAAATTACTATTGCAAAGTAATTACATTTTATAACATGGTATTAAATTGCTAAACTTAATTTTATATCACAATGTATTTTTTTTTAATAATTTATTGTACATACTTCTTTTTGCTGTGTTACTTCCAGATTCTGTTTCAGTAACTCTGGTGCAATAACAGAGTTGATGTTTTTGATAGCAGTTAAAACACCTTTGCCATGATATTCACCCTTCACATTGTCTCTGAGCTCCAGAGCCTCATGGACTCCGGTGGAAGCTCCAGATGGCACAGCTGCCCGGAAAAGACCAAGCTCTGTTACCTGTGGATATAACATAAAAGATATAAATTTATTAATATTTGAATAGTAAAATTTTAAACACTATGTATGAATATATACAGTTGTATGCTATTGGCCTATTATATTTTATTTATAAAATAGTTCATTTTATGGTACTGTATTCTTTAAACCTTAACTACTTTTTGACTGCCTCCGTGGCACAATGATAAGTGCTATAGATTTATAACACTGAGGTTCTGGTTTTGATTCCCGGCAGAGCCGATAGAGATTTTCTAGATTGGTCTAGGTCTGGCTTTGGCCATGGCTAGTTACTACCCTAGCGACAAAGACCCGCCCCTAAACTACCCCCATGTTAAAATTGGCATAAAATACCGCATTGTGAGTTGAATTGATTCCATAGTTTAAATGTGTGGTTTACATGGCAAAAACGATCTAGAAATTTTAAGTCAAAAATATAGACCTATTTATAATGGTCATTGTCAGTTTAATTTAATATTTACAAAAAAATATTTACCAGATCAACTTCAACAGTAGGGTTGCCACGCGAGTCGAAGATTTGACGAGCCTTGATTGACTTGATCGGCATTTTGATATTTGAATGAAGCAAAACCCTGTGAATGACATTATATGTTGAATTCAAATAATTATTCATAATTTATAAACACAAATGGGTTAATCTCTAATTTGTTTGAAGGTAAATGTTAGTAAGTTTGAATTAGGGCTAACAAAGTTATTTACACTCAAAATTATATCAGAGATAAGTATGACCAATAAATCATTTGTAGTGCTACACGAAATATAAACAGTCTAATACACTAGAAATGTTTCAATAATCATCAATATACTATTATAGTTGTAAATCACTGTTTTAAATATAATATAACAACTTACTTTTATGAATTATTTCAAGATTTCGTCAAGTTGACTTCTTTAACCTTTGCAAATAATCGGAAATTGCATTCGCCGGTTGTCGAGTAGGAATGGTTTGACCTTCACAAGGTGAAATTAGGGATGTTTTAAAACCGTAACAATATAAAGAATAGCAATATAATTACGAAAGTTCCAATAATAAATTACCATTTTCTTCATTTCTGCTTGCTACGTTTTACGATTTCGCGTAATTAATTTAAGATTGTTTCAGCAAGAATATAAGCATTCGATTCCTTTGAGACCAGAATGTCAAGTAAAAATAGGAGAAATAGAGACTATATGTACAACCCTTACTAGAACCCAGAGTCGTAATGGCTACGCAAGTCATTAAAAAAATTAGTTATCTGTCAATGTCATATCAAATGAAAACATTGTGATTTGGTACCTACATATTTTTGTAGTTCTATTAAATTATGATATAGAAATTAAAAAGAATTCTCTGAATTATACAAATCGTCTAAGATTTTTAGATCACAATGAGTACAAAAGATAAAGATGCAGGAGACGAAGAAAAGAAACCTGTTGTAATAAAAAACGCAACTGATCTTCAAAGGTTAAAACTAGAAAAACTAATGAAGAATCCCGTAAGTTTAAAAACCACTTATTAGGCTGGAACACTTTCATTTTCACAGTTAATATTAAACTCCTAAATAAAATACATTCCTCCTTTATATTTAGGATAAACCAGTTGTGATTCCTGACGGACCTAAGCAGAAGACGCTAGCTCCGCCGCCTGATTTTGTACGAAATGTGATGGGATCAAGTGCTGGTGCCGGTTCAGGGGAGTTCCATGTTTACAGGCATCTTAGAAGAAAAGAATATGCTAGACAAAAGTTTATACAAGAAAAAAGTGAAAAGGTATGTTGACATACATTGTAAAAATTTAAAATAAGGGAGTACTTCCGCCAAGTCTAGTTGTTTACTGTTCCTATTACTGTGTGCCTTTTATTATTATCTGTGCCTTATTCTTCATTTTGATTATTATCAATATACATCAGCCATTCAATACTATATTTATTTACAGGAAAAATTGGATGAAGAATATCACAATAAAATAGAAGAAAATAAAATAAAGGCAGAAGAAAAAACTGCAAAAAAGAGAGCCAAAAGATTAAAGAAAAAACAGAAAGCCAAGGTGAAAGCAAAAATGCCAAAAAATACAAATAGCGCTTTAGGAGGCAATAAATCGTACAGCGATGAATCTAGTGACGAAGCACCTGAACCAACTGAGAAAGACAATGATTGTTCTAAAACTAATTCATCAAAAGATGATTCATGAACTGCTAGAAATATAAGAGTTATGATTTTAATGAAGTCTTTGTTTCAATTGTTACCTTTTAACTGCCCTAGTTTTTAGTGTTTAGGTACTTATAGTTCAGATAAAAAATAAAAAGCTAGCAATTTATTGACTCCTGCTGCCCTATTGCAATGTAGTACAGTGTGGCTAGTGCGAGATTTTACAGTGTCAATACCAAAAACAGTAAATGCAAATTTTATATGGAATTGGAGTAGCGCCATCTAGTTATAGCGAGAGTAAACGCTTTTTTTCTATATAATTTGATGTTACGAGTGAGTACGTTGTTACGCAGTCGCTCAGTGAAAACTCGCACTTGCCCCACAGATTTTGGATTCTGGACTTGATTACACACTATTCAATCATCACAATGAAATAATAGTCCAATTTTAAATCAACTGCTTTTGGTACTAGGTAGTGGTAGTAAAATTATTGCAGTATTTTCATAGTTCTCTTGAAATATTTTTTGTATCCCTCCAATGATTAGATTTAGACAGCTTTGATTTTATACAAAAGAACAAAGAAAATTAAGTTTCTAGTGAAGTTACATCAGTTGTAACATTTTTTTAAGTATTTAGGTAGGTAAGACGGTATTGTGTAAAAACATTTAAAAGTACCTATTGTAGTTATTCTGTTTATTTCAAAACAAAAAGTGTATTACATATTTTATTATAAAATTAATACTAATTAATATTAAAAATAATTTGAATTATTTCTCTACTGAACTGAGGCCATGACACTGTCCTCATTTTTCTTGAGAATCACAAAGCCTTCCATGACTGGTGACAATGGGATGTACTCATCAGTAGCCAACTCTGCTCGTTCACCAAATGACAGCAACACAGGAGTGGTGTGCGTGTGAGAACCGGCTATGGTTTTAGGAGTTCCAGCTTTGCCAATCACATCTACAGCCTGTAAGTAAATTACATTCATTAAGATCCATAAAATATTGTTCTGGAATATAAATTTAATTTTATACAAAAATACTATTTAAGTAAATGCAATTGGGGTGTAAAACGGTGAAAAATATTTTTTTAACTTATTCTCAGACTCCACTAGATATACAAGAAGACATATAAAAATTAATCAAGCCATTTTGGATGAGTATGATTACAGACACAGTGATACTATCACATATTAGATTACAATATTTAATAATTTTGACCAAAGATTACTGCATTATATTATAAAACCAATTTCAAACTTAGTTAAAAACGAGCTCTAAAACTGTCTTAAGTGAATAGATACTCCACATTTGTAACTTCAAAAATATTGTACAAAAAAATGATCCTTTTCAGTAACACTTACCTGACCAACACGTACGCTCACATTTAAGGGCTGGAGGTTATCATCAAGGGTGACAAGCCAACGAGGCTGCATAGCTGTAGCCAACACATACAGGAGATAGTGGGATTTTCCAAGAATTACTGTGAAAAGAAAAATTCTGTTAAGGTAATGTGCTGACGGCCTCCGAGGCGCAATGGTATGTGCAATGGATTTGAAACCATTTGCTTTAAGAAAATACATGTCGGTAACTACAGACGACTAAGTTAAGCGTTTGTAGAACATACGCCTACGTTAGCAAGAACAATACATGACACTTTTTAAAGCTACAGGGTCTTTTTACATCTGAAGGAAGATACATCATTATCAGCCAATAGACTTCCACTGCTGGACATAGGCCTTTTTTAGGGACTTCCAAACACAACGATCCTGAGCCGCATGAGGCCAGCGGCTCCCTGCGACCCGTTTGATGTCATCAGTCCACCTGGTGGGGGGTCGACCAACACTGCGCTTTCCGGTGCGGGGTCGCCATTCTAGCACCTTCGGCCCCCAACGTCCATCAGCTGTTCGAACCACGTGCCCCGCCCATTGCCACTTCAGTTCTGCGACTCGCTGAGCTATGTCGGTTATTTTGGTTCTTCTGCGGATCTCCTCATTTCTGATTCGATCACGCAGAGATACTCCGAGCATTGCTCTTTCCATCGCCCGCTGAGTGACTCTGAGCCTTCTTATGAAGCCCGCAGTTAAGTTAGTAACTGCGGGAAGGAAGATATGTTGAGCGTCAATTCGTGCGTTCGACGCACTAACACATCTTCACTTAGTGTGGAGGGTAGAATGTTTTACGCTTCTTGTCTAACTAAGCAACTAATATTATGCGAAGCATTTTCTGTGAGATATGAGAAGACCCATAAAACGAAAGTAACATATTATAGTGTTGGTTGAAACTCACTGTTTTTGCAGTCTAGGAAGGCGGTGAGCACGACCAGCAGCCCAGCCAGCGCAGGCTGGTTGACGAGACGTCTGTCGGCATGCGCCGGGCACAACGTCACAGTGCCTTTGCCCGCATGGCACAGACCTTGTGCCAGGCGCACCATGAATAGATGCACGGGTGACTTGCCGTGGTACAACGCCAGTGCGCGCAACATTGTTGCCAGTCTATGAAAGAAATATGTGTAAATATAACATTAGTGGTATGTGATCTCCATTCCTGAACACATCGGTCCCTGAACCGACAGAGTCGACATATATCTATCTTTTAAGGATAGCTTGCTATACTCATTCTATGGTTTAAAAGAGGTCATGTATATTTGAAGTATTTTTTTTGGGTTCTGGGACGTTAGTCATATATGTATGTTTTTCTCGCAAGCGTTACCTGTTAGTATCAAATAAATAAATACCTTGCATTGTTGGTACCGGCGCCGACGAGCCCCATAGCAAAGATGGCGTTGTAAGCGACGTCGTTGTCGGAATCGTGCGAGTACTTGTTCAGCACGTCGATCACGGACAGTTGCGGGTTGGACACGGAGCACAGCGCGATCGCAAGCGGCACCGCGCGCCTCACCGCTGGCTCGCCGTATCGACCCTGCCATTCATATGTTCAACTGAGACGAATATGTTAACATTGGATGGATTCACCATGCAGGTGCCGTGTCCATCAGTGAGAGATAGAAAAACGTTTGTGAGCAGTCAACGCTAGCCTTCACTGCTCGAATTATTGTGCCTGCCCAATCAAATCTTTTAGGATCCTGCTAGTGCAGCTTTGGACACTCATTCTAGAATGGAGCTTACTCCTGATCTAACCAGGCCAAGGTCTTTGACTGGTTTGTAGATATTTTGCTGGTATACCACTTGCTCGACAAAGTCACGAAAAAGTTGACCACTTGACTTAAGATATCTCTATTTAAATCTTTATTGATATTATAATTATTGGCGAAATAAAATATAATCTCTTATTTCCACCTGTCATGTCTGTAATGTTAACAAATCTTGCAAGTTAAATTCCCATTTCCCAGTTTCCAATTGAGTTGAAATCTAATATATAAAATTTCCCTGTTACAATGTTACCGTACTCCTCCGAAACGGCTCTACCGATTTTTACCAAATTTTGTATGCATATTCAGCAGGTCTGAGAATCGGCTACTTTCTAATTTTTATCTCATTTTATTTTAATGTTTAATGCAAAACAATGTTTGCTGGGTCAGCTAGTATTTATATAAAAAGGGGTGAAAGCGCAGAAAATAGCTGCCACTAGTTAAATATAACACATCTTGTGTTATATTTAACATTAAATATAGCAATGGCTAAATGAGGATACAATACAACTTTCAGTATTTACCAGTTGTCCAAAGATACGCGTGCACATCTCGGCGCCAGTTTCTTCACCCAAAGCGATGACTGCGACGCCGAGGGTGGCCACAGCCTGTACTGACGATAGCTCCTTGTTTGCTTCCTTTTCTTTGTCCTTCTCCTTGCTTTTACCCTCCTTTGACTTGCCTGAAACAACATATGCCGCAATAAATCAAGATATCAATGAATCAGAAACAAATATATACAGAAAAGTTTGATCGTTCAAATGGGTACTGCTGCAGTATTATTTGTATAATTTATTGCAACTCCTTTAAGCCAGGGCTGTCTCCACATGAGGGTCCTCACTCCTCTTTAGAGATCAAGAGTTTTCCTAGTTAGACCTTCTTAAGGTATTCTTAACTGCCTGTGGTCAGCGACTTCCTGCAAACGCAGGAACGTCGTGTCGTGTCTTGAATCTTAAGTCCGACTAGCGGGTGGTTGACCGACCCGCGGTTCTTCTCATTTTTGATTCGATCACGCTGAGATACTCCGAACATTTTCTCTCCGTGAACCACCAAGTTAACTAACGGACACTAGCGACTTTGAAATCTTCAATGTACATAATTTGATTGGTTTACAGTTTTATTACAAGTGCTCACTTTTGTTCTTGTCATCTTTCGATGTACCAGAGGTACCGCTGCTACTGCTGCTGCTGCTGCTTTCTTTAGATTCCTTCTTGTCTTGTTTTTTAAATGCTGTGTCTTCTGCTGACGACTGTTCGTTCTAGACAAAAAAGAACTAGGTGAACATGGAACACAGTTTGATTTCATAAAAGTAGCTCAAGTTACACAGCAGCTGTGCATGTAGGTGTGTGTGTGTGTGTGTAAAGTGGTACCGTACATCCGTCTCGTAGTGCTTGGAGCAGATGTGCAGCATCTGTTGCACGACGAGCACGTCGCCGGTGGCTGCGTACGCGCACATCGACAGCGTGGTCTGGCACAGCGACTGCTGCGGCTCCGGGAGCACCTCCAGCGCTGCCATTGTTGCCTCGGTGCGCTCCTTGCATCCTGAGGAAAAACATTGAATCGTTTATTTATTTCGTTACAATACTCAAATTTTGAAGAAAGTGTTTAATCTATACTAATATTATAAAGAGGAAAACTTTGTTTGTTTGTTTGTTTGGTTGTAATGAATAGGCTCAAAAACTACTGGACCGTTTATAAAAATTCTTTCACCATTCGAAAGCTACATTATCCACGAGTAACATAGGCTAAATTTTATTTTGGAAAAAAATAGGGTTACGTAAAATATTTGGGTTTTTCGGACACAAGGTGTAAAAAATCAACCAGAAAAGTTATTTATTTTACGTACGCTGCCTAAACTATAAAAGATAGAACCATAAAATGTTCTAATTAATTGGAGATCTTATAAATATCTATAAAAAAGTCCGCGAGACACTATACCTATCTATGTCGAGTGAGGCACAACAACCATTTTTTTATTTAAAAATCTTGATTTTTTTTGGACTACATTTAAACGCATTTATTTTAACTCATGCTTTTAATCCTTATCAAAATAAATTGTTTCATCACTAAGTACAGTTTATATAGATAATATTTGGTATTTAAAAGATTAAAATTGGACGTTTGGTTTTGAAGTTATGGCGAAATTAAAATATTACTATTTCTGCGTTGCGAAGTGAGCGTCACCAAGGCGGGGGCGCGCGTGCGGGAGGGGAGTTTAGATCTATGTTATATATACGATGATGAATTAAGAATTCGATCTTTGTTCAAATATCTATTTAGTACACGGAAGAGTTTGTTCGTTTGTTTAAACCGGCTAATCTCTATATGCGTGTCGGATTGTAAAATTATTTTTGTTTATTCTGAAGGCTAGACTCAAGAGTGAAATATACTATTTAATATCAATTTATATCCATCAGCTTGCCATAAATATATATTTTTAATGTTAATGTACTGAAATGTCATACAATGTTTAACAAAAATGTAGACCTTTAGTACACGGGACGGGGACGGAGAATATTGCTTCACGGGAAACTATAAAAAAATTAAATTGAGAGGGGGAGCGGGGAATGAGCACACTATATGTGCCTTTACACATTTTGTATGAAAGTCTGTCTTTAAAATTAGAAGGGTACCTAAGAGGTTTTCACGCGGACGAAGTCGCGGGCGATTGCTAGTATTTACTATGTTTGCAATCTACCTTTGTAAAGTGATCCCCTGAGGATAGATCATACAGTAGGTATTTCTTAAAGCATTCTTTTGTCAGGCTTGGTTTACTTTATTTATTACTTGCATTTGTTAGCAGTTTTTTGTGCAACATCAATTGAATCAATTATTGAGGCTTTTTTTTTTATCTACTATAAGTTGGCCCTTGACTGCTATCACATCTGGTGTTAAGTGATGATGCAATCTAAGATGGAAGCGGGCTAACTTGTTAGGAGTAGGATGAAATCCACACCCCTTTCGGTTTCTACACGACTTCGTACCGGAACACTAAATCGCTTGGCGGTACGCTTTTGTCGGTAGGGTGGTAACTCCCACCAGCCAGACCAAGACAGATTAAGAAAAATCTCAATCTGCGCCGCCGGGAATCGAACCCAGGAACTCCGTCTTATAAATCCACCGCGCATACCACTGCGCCACGGAGGCCGTCAAAGTCTGCTTCAAATTACACAGTTTACATATTGTGTGATATTTTCTCAGATCAAGTGTTGTTCCAATGTACCAATTTCTGTAATATCAATTTTTATCTATAAATGATTACCTAAGAAACACAAGCCTAGGCCCAAGTGTAGGAACCTGGCATAGGTTGAAGAATGTAGGTCTTTGTTGTCCTCAATGAGTCGTTGGATTATTGCGCATGTTACCTGTTGACAAAAAAAAACATATTCATATTGTAAACGAGAGCAAAGGCTGTGTGAAGCTGCTATGGACCGTGGCACAGCGAATGAGAAGTGCAATGTGACGTTCATGTCCTCTGGGGCACCATGGCGAGACCAGAAGATGAACAATTTGTACAAAGTCGAAAAATGAAACATGAAGAGAAATGCGGATTCCGGGTTGCCCACCCTAGACAGGGCCCAAGTGACCGGGTGGTCGTAAGGGCCATGAGTGGTAGGATGTACTTACGTCACCGTTGCACGAGCCGACGGCAATGAGCCCGCAGGCGACGGCCGCCAGCGCGCAGATCTCGGGCGGCGCGGCCGTGTCCGCCAGCACGGGCAGCAGGTGCGACAGCACGTCCTCGCGCTGCGTGCCCGCGTACGCTATGCCCAGACCTACGCATATTTGAACATGAAAGAGCTGTTCCATTACCGTACTCAGGGTATTTATTATAATCAATACTTTGATGCAAGTCTTAAGCACTGCCTGCATTCAAAAGTTGTAACTATAATAATAGTTTTATAGTGTCAAGATAAAATTTACATTATACTAGCAATTGGTACATCTAAATTTTCTTATAGTGAGAAATGTTGTTAAAGATTTTAATTTGATAATACCTTTAAAAGCGAAAAAGTAAAGGGATACCTTTTATAAGGAGACAAGATGAGATTCATAAAAATAAGACCTTCTTATACAATTGATGATATTCTTTAGCTAAGACAAAAATTTAGTAATGAAAACAGATATTTGATACAGGTTAGTATACTCACATAGCTCCTACTTCAGTATTAATGAAATAATGAACAAACTATACCAGATGTAAGGAGCACGATAACGAAAACTTAAACAAGTGATTCAGTGCATGGTTCTGTGTCTCTCAGCTTTTCAATGCTTATTTCAAGATTTTGTAAAATATCTGAAGTTTTTTTTAAAATTAATTACTGCATTGAATCACTGTAGTCCATCTCTTATCCGTATTGTTCTAGACAATAATTGTAACTTTTTTACGAAGTTTTCGTTATCATGTTCCTTACACCCGGTATAAATAATAAACATTGATATAGTAACCTAGCACACTGCCAATCCTCAAGTTAGCACTGGAATGCAGCACATAGTCAGACAGAAGGGCGAGTGCAGGATCACATTCATTCCGCACTCCGCAGTTAACTAGACCGAGAGCCAGCAACGCCCCAGCCTTTATGTGCTCCTCGGCTGTGTACAAATACTTGTCTATGGGAGTCAGACCGCCATCAACATCCCATAGATGGATCATCCCTAGTGACGCCGCTGCCGACAGCATTCCTAAAATACACAATATTAAAAACATTGACTATAATGGAAAAAAATGCATATTGTCAGCTATTAGTGGCGAAATCGACAATAGCTTATGAAAGACATACCTTATGTGTAAAAAAAAAGATATGATCGTCGACTAATAGCGGACTTTTTCTCATAAAAATTACATACATTATTTTGTTTTATCTCAAAGGGCTTAGGCAACGTTTTAATTAAAGCGCTGCGACCCTTTCTACTTTTGTCCTTCCTTAGGTATTACATTATCTATTGGTGAAAGTTGCATGAAAATCAGTTTAGTTTAGTCTTTGAGTTTATTGCGAACAGACAGACCCAGTGAGGGACTTTATTTTATATTAGTATGTAGTGTTTATAGTTATTACATTTACTTTTATTACTCCAAGATATGAAACAAACAAAATTCAAACAAACCATGGTCCTTATTCTTATACATCCACTTGTTGCCATCCTCAGTGGTGACAAGCTTGTCCCTTCCAAACCCAGCGTTTACAAACGCATTCACAAATGTGGCGGACAGGTTCTGCCTGGCTGAATCAACGGGATGTTCTGCTAACAGCGAAGGTCTTAGAGCTGACCCAGCTGACTCCAACCATGTTTTGTACACCTCCTCAGGTGTTTTAGGCTCCATTATGTCAAGCTAGAAATAAATTCAATAAGACTTTACGCTGCAATTAAATTTACTAGCATTATCATTGAAATTAGCGGTTGGTACCTGTTTTCAGCTTAACAAAGGCCATCATTCACAGCCCATACAAAAAATATCAAAATTAAGTGCCGGCCAAAGACAAAAAGTAATTATTTGGATTGAGGGTATTTTTCTTTTATCTTAAAAAATTATAGAGAAAAAGACTAGAGTGTAAAAAATCCTAAATCTAGAACTACTTTGCAATGTCTATTTGAAATATAAAACATGTATATTTGAAAGCAAACCTAATTAGGTTTTCTGTTTGGTAAACTCAAAACATAATAAATAGTCCTTACCTCTCTGCCCAAACTAAGAAAATGATCATTTATGTGAGCATTTAATAGTATTGTCCTTAAATCTTCATCATCTAATTCTAGTGGAACATATTGTCTGGCCAACATATAACACAGCTGTTTTTTGATTAGGCTATAAAAATAAAACAGAATTTATAGCATCATTTTTAAGCAAAAATCCAATTTAAATAAAAAATAAAAAATCTGGCTTATTAAGAATTACGACATATGTTTCTATATTTCGATTAAAATTGCCATTGAGTTGAGTTGATAAAAAAAGAGTAACAATTAAATTGTTCTAAAATTTTTTATCTGTCCTTTTCTTTACAAGTATCCTCTGAATTTATTCACAGATCTATAGGGCATCCTACAATGTTTATAATGGTCAATGACTCAAAATTTTGTATTATTTTCTTATAAAAGAGAATAAAAGTTATGACATATAATGAAAATTGAATTAGAAATCATATAATTTTATACTACAGAAAAAAAGATAATATTGTACTCACATATCATTGCAAGCATTAAAGACTTCTTCACATTTGGCCTTGTCGTGTAATTGCATAGCAACTAGTAGAGCGCGAGGATACTCATTGAAGCGCAAGTATGTGTCTAGCACACCTTGCAAGATTTGTGTGGACTCTGGTTCAACCACATAACTGGCACAGCTAAAATTAAACAAGCACTTATATTACTTCTACTTTACATAATACAATGCATTTAACCATACATATGTTTACTGAAATGCATATTGCATTTGGGTACATCTGGCAATAAATTTCTGATGGTATTTAGTTCTTTAAAATCTATGTATATAAAAGTCAAATACTGATTAAGCACTAAATCTCTGAAACTATAACACCTATTTGCATACATTTTTTTGCTTATGTCATATTATTTTATTTATTGTACATGTAGCTATAAATTTATTAGTAGTATTATGTAGACAGGTTAGATTTCTTAAATATGTTATTATACCTATTGAATTTTGTTCAAGGTTGTACCTCTCCCACTGCTAAGACTCACAGGTTAAGTGTTCCGGTATGATTTTGGTAGATAACAAAACGGGTGTGGATTCAATTCCTGACAAGTAAGCCCACATCCATCTTAGACTGTATCATCACTTACCATCACATGTGATTATAATCAAGGGCTAACTTGCAGTGAATAAAAAAGTAAAACATTTATACTACATACCCAATTAAGTACAGGCAGACTCTGGGATAATTGCTCTGGTCCATGTGTTGGGACAGCAGATCTAAACGATCAATCTCCATAAGCAAGTCACAAGCCTGAATCTCAGCAGAGTGCTGCATATCGAAGGCGACCACATCACGCACCAGGGGCATTAATGTGTTCATATTTTCTATGTTCCATTCTTCTGCTATTTCACCCTCCAGTTGTCTGATAAATAAAAAATTACTCTTGCTATAACTTTTTCTTTTCTTTTTTACTTGTGAGTGCAGTTGACAGACTGCAAGGCATTGGAGGAAAATTTGGCAAATGCAAACTACCTCTAACCAATACAAAGCTTTCAAATAATAATTTTTTTTTATCATCAAATCACCTGGCACTACTAATTGATTAAAATTTTTTGTAAGTCTAGCTTTTGATTGCTACTTAATTTTATTGTTAAAATATAATATTGTTCCATCAATATTTTCCCAGCATTAAACACAGACGATCTATTTAATTTTTGAGATCTAATGTGATTTGGAAATGATCGATGATGATTGGCCTCTATGATACAGCCTTAACTAGTTAATGGGCCAGGGATTCATTGTATAAACTAATCTTGAGCTTTTCAAATAAATATATTTAATTATTTTTAACAATTTTGGTCTATATAGGACTTTGGTTTCTTAACTGGGACCTTAACCACATGTAGCAGTTTGTGATTACCAACAGCTTTTACCAGAGACAGATTTTGTTTATCTTATTTAACTAGAGTGCATGTGTTTACTATTAGTTATAAATGCCCTACATACCTCACATATTCATGGCCCCATTCACCAACATTTGCCATTGTCCCTAGTAGACAATACTTGAGACATTCCCTTTTTTCAGCAGCATCCTAAAACATTATACATTGTTACAAGAATTTAGAACTAAATAATGAAAAAAACTCCATTTCACTAAATACATTGACATGGACTTTTAACTATAAACAACAGGAATATATCCTGTTGTTTATTGATTAATATTGTAAAGGGAGTACACAACATATAATGCAAGTTTGCTCAAACTTTTCATGCTAGAGTTAATAGTACAAAAATTTTGTATTATACTTTCAACAATAACATAATAATTTTGTTGTAATTAGTTATTGTTGGAATGAATAGAAAATAATACAATAATAGAAATATTTACAAAAAAATAATTTACTACAGCCTGTTACAATAGGATACTCACAGGAGATCCACTAACACCCATAGCTAATACAGAAACGACGTCAGCACAAAATTTCTTTGTCTTTTCATCAGTAATCTTTTCATACACTAGTTTTAGTGCTGGGTAGTGCTCTCTAAGAAACTTCAAAGGTTTAGGCACTGAAGTCATAGATGTCGTCGAAGTTCTTATAAGGTTGCTTAACATCTGGAGCGCCGGTAAGTATAGTTCCACCTCGCTTCCCTGTAATATATAAATGACATGGTTAGAATGACGGCAAACTATATTTATTAAGATTTAGTTGTTATAACTTACGGTAAGCTTCTCAACAAGCATGTTGAGTTCTTCTTGAAGGCGTTTATCCTCTTCAGACTGTAACAGAATTGATGTTTGTTAGATATTTTTTGCAATGATAAATCTTATTAATATATACAACAAAACTGTGTATCATTACCAAATCATCGTTAGGTGCTGGCGCTGTCTCAGTGCTTTCTTTCTTAGGCTCTTCAGTTTTATTTTTTACTGTCATTTTTAATTATTTATTTCTATACCGGGACTTAATTTCACAATTTAGTTTTTCAATAAATCGGTGAACATGAATGATTCTTAACAAATTTGACAAGTCACTGCCATAGACGGCTAAAAAACAGCAAGCAGAACCATAGATAATACACTTATACCTGATATAGATGCGCAACGCTATAATAGTTTGCAGTGATTCTATCCACCGTCTAAAGATGGCGTTAAATATTTCTGCACAGTACTAGAAACGCCAAAAGATGGCGCTTTTTAGAAATACCGAACCATGGTTCATATTTAGGTTAATCTTTTAAATATTTTTTATTTTAAAATTATAAGGTAGTTTATTTTAAAGTACAATAAGGTAGTTTATTATTAAAGTACAATAATTATTATTTATTAGTTCATTAACTACCTTATAATTTTATAAAATAAAACAATAAAACATAGGATATCTTATTTTTATAAAATAAAACACTAAAGATTTATTTAATTTTATATTTGGCATGAATTTTATAATAATCGTATGCCCGCTTTTTAATTATATCATTTTCATTAAACTTTGAAATCTTACCCCTTAATATTTTATTAACCCCCATACACCAACTGTTGAGAATAAGTTTTATTGACAAAGCAATGACAAAATCTTTGAGTTTTGAAAAATGTGCTTGACATTTTGAAATTACATTAAATTCACAATACATTTCAATGTGAAATTGTATTTCATTGGATAACAGTCGAGACTCTGGTGATTCCTGCATGCACCGACTGATTGAACGAAAAATATCCTTCATCATTAATGAAAATTCGTTACTTGGGTAGGTTAAAGATTTTTTTGTATAATCCCTCTCATATGTATAAGATTTAGCTGGTTTTTCTTTTGATATTAATACCTCGGTGCATACAGGACATTTTTTGAAAACTGTTCTTGCTTTTTTTAGTACCCAGCCCGCCACATATTTTTTAGTTTCCAAATTAATAAAATCTTTATCGGTACCTGGGCTGGGAGGAGTAGGAGTCTCTAATGCTTCCAATAAAACATTTATATTTTGCACATTTTCATTATTTTCGATACCAGCGCAAGTTTCTTTCTCTAAGAATTGTTCCATGGATTGTAATAAAACATTATTATCGTCCTCACAATTGGCGTTTCCAGAATGGGGTGTTGCAAAACTATTTATAAGGAGTGTTTTGTAAGCATTTATAAATTGGTCACAAGTCGGGTTTGTGTTTCTTACACCATTACTTCGAATTTTAGAGAAAAAGTTTTCAAGAGGGTCTTGATTTAAATTTCTTGGGAGCAGGCTTGTAATACCATGAGCTTTTTCCAAAAACGACCACATTTCGCGAATTATGCATATATTGTGGATGAAATTTTTAATGGAAGGAACTTTCTGAAATATGGTAGTACCATCTTTTTTTTTTTTTTCAAATCCCATAGATCTTAAAATGGGCAAGACCTGCTCCCACAATTTGAAATGTGGGGACCCATATTTAAGGCAACACCTAAACTTTTTACTGCTTTCTTTGTAATTATGACCGTTGAAGGAGTCAAAAAGCTGGTCCATTATGCGTAGAAAATCTGCTGTGTCGTTACATTCGTTAGGAAGAATTTCATGTTCTGTAAAATGAAACAACAATATGATAATTTTTTACTACTCTCTAATACCAGAGAAACATTTTAATAACACTTATAGAACACAACATATTATGTAGCATTAGTGTTTGATAAAAAAATTCTGTTTTTGCCATACTAGAGAGGAATATTTCCCAATATTCAACCGTATATGAGAGGGGGCCTAATGCTAGTTTCACACTTAAACTTTATAGTCTAAACGACAAGTTGAAAATGGTACAAAATAGAGATACTGCTCTTAAAATTACGTGCGATAGCTCATTGGATTCGGAATGACGTCTAGAAAAATGTGCTAAAAGCGTGTATTAGCACATAAAAAATTGCAAAAGTTATAAACAATTAAAGATGAAAAAAAAATGGCATTTCGTTTTTTACCAATATTTCATAAACTATTAATATTTAAGAAATTTGAAAAAAAGATTCTGAAAGAAGAGGAAATTTCCAATAAAAAACTCCTAACTCTCGGAACTCTATCTCCATTATTTATAATTTTAATTTAACGCTGAAGATAGGTCTACGCGTGACATTTTTAGGATGGGCGCGTGGCGTCAAAAGCGAGTATGGCGCATTAATTAATTTATTTAAAGTATTAAATTTTTTTTTTTAATTTGAAAAAATTATGGTGTGTTCTAAACACTATAAATAATTTATTCCCGTTGGAAATTTTACTTAAAGTAAATTTTTCAACGAGTTAAACAATTGTTGACTAACGAAATTTTCTCGAACTATCGTCTTAATTATAAGTGAAAAAAAATGTTTAAATAATGGTCGTAAAAAATGTTCGCTTCGTAGAGCCTTTCTTACATACATACTTAACAAGATCGAGCCATAAAAGTTAAAAAAATATTGATACTTTGTTTATAACAATTTTTTTACTTGAACAAAAACTTAAAAATCAGAGTAATGTTAAAAAAATTTTTATTTTATAGATCATCATATTATCGTTTTTTTATTAATACAAGATATTAACTAAACTTCTAAAATTACATACAATAACAAAGTATAGAAAAAAAATTATTAACATATTTATATTTTGTTTGACAAAGACTAGGTTATTATATATATATTGACAGGCTACTGTAAGGATTCCTATTTCTTTAAATTTATCACGAAGGGACTCACGGGGTTTTAGTTTATATATCGACCGAATTGCTCGTTTTTGAAGTATAAATACAGAATTTAAGTCAGCAGCCTTGCCCCACAATAAAATGCCATAAGACATCACACTGTGGAAGTACGCAAAACTAGTCTAGCAGTTTCTACATCGGTAAACTGTCTTATTTTTCTCACTGCAAATGCAGCTGAGCTAAATTTACCTGTTAGTGACTCTATATGAGCGCTCCACTGAAGTTTACAGTCGAAGGTTACTCCTAAAAAGACTGTGGAACTTTCCATCTTTAGTGTTTCACCATTTATCAATAAAGACTTATCTATTTTTTTTCACATTTAGTAATGAAAACTCAACACATTTAGTTTTCTTTGCATTTAACAGTAAGTTATTTGCAGTAAACCAATGCGACACATGCGATATGGCACAGTTTACATCGTCAAAGTTTGTTTTATTTCTATCAGTCTTAAAAATTAAAGATGTGTCATCAGCAAACAGTACGATCTCACAAATGTCGCTAACATGGTATGGTAAATCGTTAATATACACTAGAAATAGAAAAGGACCCAAAATTTAACCACGATTGAAAAGGAGATGAGCCACGCGACTTTATGTCATTAATGCATACCTTTTGAGTTCTATCACTGAGATAAGAGGCAATGAGATTAAGTGCAACATTTTTAATGCCATAGTGGCTCAATTTAATTAAAAGAGTTAGATTAGAGAGAATTATCTCTATTGTGTACCATTTTCAACTTGTCGTCTAGACTATTACTGTTTTTTCACAAATGGAGGAAAATCTTCTTGAGCAGGGCTAATCATGTGAACGAGACATACCAAAGCATTTAGTTTAATAACATCAATTATTATATACTTACTTGTGCAAAATTTAATAGCATTTGATAATCTTTGGCTGAACACCTGTGCAGCATATTTGACTTTCATCTTCGGGATCTTTTCTTTAACGATATGTGACTCAGTTAATTTATTTACTAGCCTCAGTTCATCCTCTTCATTGTCTTTCTCCATAAACATAAGTAAGTGCTTCCATTTAGCTACTTTAACCACACCGTTTTCAGTAAATCTTAAATTTTTTACTAAAATGTTATTTCTAATTCCCTTCAACAGATGTGGTGGGTCAAATAAAGGAAAAATTTTGAAACCATCAACCTCGAAGCTCTTACTTTTAAATTCTAAACCATTCTTGACATATTCTTGTACTGTTTCATCACACAAGCTTTTAATTGTGCTCATATTTGTGGTTGATTGGTCACATACTGTACAGATTATTTTTAAACCAGTGGAAGCTACTGCTCGAATGGACTCTTTAATAAGAATTTTTAAATCTTCCTTTTTAGTTGCACTTTGGCAAAAAGTAAAAGAAATTGGCTGTTTGAATTTTCCTTTTATGCTTTTTATCATTATTACTAATGCATGATCTGCTATTTTCTTAGTTTTTTTATAACCAAAGTCTTCAAATCCTACGATTTCTTTACAAGAATGATTGTAATACAGACCTGGTGCCAATGCAACCTCATCAAAGATGAGACTGCACAACCTTTTCTCCATTGGTAGTTTTCTTATAGATTTCTTCAAATTATCTATAATGTGTGAATTTATTCCAGGCTACATAGTTACATAGCTTAAAAGTTTTTGTAAGGTTCTCTTAGATGGTAGGACAAAAAGATTTTTGAGAAAATTATAGCCCTTGGGACTTTGTTTCAAGATCGTCAAACTAAGTATTTTTTCTTTTAATGAATATTTTCGTCCGCTTGGTTTTCTCCCATGTTTTAATTGCATGGTCATGAAAATTTTCATAGGTTCTGGAAATTGTTCAAAAATTTTTAAAAATGCTTTTGATTTTGAAATTCTCTCTGCCATTCTAATCTCCTGTGTTTGCGATTTACATTTGTTTTTAAGTTTTGTAATAGTTTGTTTGAGCAATTCAATTTTCTTTACAAGACCTGAAATACAAAAATTAAATAAGGGTCTCAAGTTTTATAAGACAATAATAAGCAAACAATCTTCTCAGAGAGAGTTGCTAAGAGTTTTTATAGGCTGATAATGATGAATAATGAATTGTCGAATTGATAATTCATCATGTCTGTTGGTCTGAAGTTTAGCTGAGAATATAACTACAACAAGTACATGACCAGTGCTGTAACTAGTTTGGTGCCAGCAATGCCCAGGCACAGGCCAAAGAAATGATCAGATCAGGTCTGCCACCTGGGCAGCTGTGAATTTTTTATTGGGTTAGAGTTTAAAAATATAAGTATTCACCTCTTGATTTATGTGATGTCACCAGTGAGGCTCCACTTATAGCTCGATTTTTCTGCTTCTCTTTAGAAACTGAAAAATAATAAACACACCATTTCATTTTAAGAACTTTGAAGATATTTATGTACAAAGAAATTAGAACTCAATACTAATAAAATCTTTAATTTTTCAAGTTATCTTGATAAAAGTTAGTAAATTTACTATCTTTGTAAAGGAGGTCGGTCACTTTTAATGTTATGACTTGATAGTCACTTGTTGTGTTTATAAATGCTCCATAGCCTTATCTGTAGCTAAATTACTATAAATCATATATAATTAAACTTATTTTCTTTCTAAGCAGAAGAGCGGAGAATGTGAATATAATTCATCTTTTGTTTTGAGGTTAGGACTGAACATAGAGAGTGTAATTGAATTTCGCATTATTAAAATAATCTCTTCATCTATTATATGTTGTAATAATTAAGCTTATATTTTAATTTATCTTTATATTATATACAAGGAAAGATATTCTTTATATACAAGGATATAAACAATATCCTTGTAATTATACACAAGCAGGTAGGTAGGTATAGGACTTATGACAGTAATAATGTTTGAAATTAGAGTCAGTGTTTAGTTTTAAGCTTAAAAAGGACTGAAACTTAAGCAGTAAAACAGATTAAAACAAAATGAATAGTAGCACTTAGTACATAAGGGTATTTAGCAATTATTATTTTTTTAATCAGCCTGCTTCAAAAAAATATCATAATAGCTGCAATTGGTTTCTAAAAAATTAAGTATTTTTTCGCAGAGAGAAAATTCGCAACAATGAACACTTTCAAGTCATATTTGACCGACCTTATTTATAGAATCTACATATATTTTATAAGTGAAATACCTTCTGACTCTCTAAATGACAAAGTGCTTGTAGATGTCATAATAGTTTCCACACCTTCATCTTGAAGACCTTCTGGGATATCTGTAAAAATGTAATTGCAATCAGAGCTTGAGCACATAACTACATGCTTATCATACAAATAGTACCCTAAAAATAAAAAGAATTTGATCAATTAATTTTGTTGGCATGGTGATTAGTTCAAAGTTAACCTCTATAAATTAAATTAAAATCATTCAAATCCAGTGTCAGAAGTCGAAAAGGTCATTGGGATTTATGTATAGAAACTATACTAACAGCCTATAAAAATAAAATAGGATATAATAATATCTAGATAAATGCCTTTAGCTTACTATACTATGGGTCGCATTACTGTAGACAACAGGAAACAGGCCAAAAATGATTAAAATAAAATAATAATGTTTTAATGAGTATTTCCATTTATAGGAATGAATATATTATCTATTTTTTATAAAAAAGTAGCACAATTTCCAATGGTGAGATGGCTATGGATAAACAAGCAGTAATAGGTAACTATTGATACTATTACTACCATGCCCTGTTGGATTCACCATGCACATGAGTGCTGTTTTAACAGGATTCAATAATTAAATTGTGTTATAAATAATAAATATCTTCAATTAATATTGTATTTCTTATTAATCTGTCATATTTTATTCCCATGGTTAAAAAATAAATAAATACTTAAAATGGTAAGTGGAAAACTACTTAAGAAATTAAATCTAATTTAGTTTTTGTAGGCATACTTTTATAATTAGGTCAGATTTTGCCCAATGGCCTTTATGAATGATTTTGTTTTTGCTTTTCCCTTTAATTTAAATTATATAAGTTCTACTGTAGCATTATTTTTTGACTTACTTAAATACAATGTAGGCACTGCATTTCTGGTGAGCTGGTGACTTGGCAATTGAAAATATTTTTCAAAATGTCTGTAGCAGAGTCTGATATTATTATATATATACTCATTGCCATATCCTTGAGTTCTTGAACTTAAAATACCTTTCCAAGAATTAAATTTTTCCTCATGTGGGTACTGCCACTTAGGAAATCTATGTAATGGACCTGAAAATATGAAGAATTATATTGATTATATTGGCTTACGAGGCTTGAAATTGCAACTCTTTCATAGACCGCTTTATTGAGTACAACAGTTCGATACTGATCACAATTTCAAGTAGTGGCTAGACAGACAATAAAAGTAGTCTTAAAACTATATTATAGAAATAAACTTACCATCAACAACACATCCAAAATAACATTTCAATTGTGATTTTTGAGGCATTTTGTTTTTAATCCGGTAACGAATGCCAGGTACGTCGAAATAAGCAGAAGACAAAAATCAATATGAAAAGCCAGGTAAAGTCGTTTTGTGAAGGAATTACGGAGTCCAAATACAGTCCAAGTCGTCGTTTTCAAAAGAAATCACTTAAAAACACTAAAATACGGAAAATCGCGTTACCACTAACCACCAAGTTATCCAACGTAAACGTTAAATGATTTAAAATTTTAAACAAATTGACAAGAGAACGAGATCATAGACTATTCTATAATTATTATGCGCGTAAAGCCTTATTCCTGCCATCTATCTATACTCTTTGGAAAAACATAAAATAAGTTTTAACACCACCGATGCTAGATGTCGCTAGTTTATTTGTAAATTTTAAAATAGAACCGTTTTTCCCCCGAAGGGTAAAAAACGGATATTTAGGTTTCAGCCGTAGCTTGAACCACAGATGAGATTAACGTTCCAATACTCGTCATCAACATAGTCTATCTCTCTCTAACGCTAAGTAAACTCACTACACCATGACTATACTTGTCCTTGTTTAGCACTCAGTGGGGCGACGTAACCGAAGAGGCAGCGCACGGCGGCCATGTTCCTCAGTACTTTGAGCCGGCAAGGCCCTTAAGTGTGGTTCAAGCTACGGCTGAAACCTAAATATCCGTTTTTTACCCTTCGGGGGAAAAACGGTTCTATTTAGGTGTTCGAGCCTATGCTTGAACCACAGATGAGACGTGTTTACTATCTGCCGGCGCTGCATCACTAGTCGTAGTGCTCGACACACGATACGTGATAGTGCTAAGCGTACTGTGACTCTTGAAGTAGTAATAAGAAAATAAATATGAACAAGATCGAATTAATGAAATAGATTCATTAGGTCTAGTTCTCACACAAATTACGTATTGAAAACGAATTTAAATTTTGTTACCAAAATAAGCTTTCCATCTACGAACTAAATTTAATCGTATCAGTTACTATTTATACGTATAACTAAATTAATATCAACGATTTTGTTATTAGTCACTAGAATGGTGAGAATCTTCCAATATTGGGGTTGCTAATAAGTTATGTGGAAAGAAAGTATTATTTTTTTTTTTTTTTTGATCGCTAGTTGCCTATTTTTAGAATATCATCAATGTTGCAATTAATACAAATCCGGTTGATAGTTGCAACTACTGCTCTGAAACTACTAACCGTTGTAGAAATGCCTGCTGCCTAAGCAATGTTTTAATCCAGCCTGCTATCGTAGGTCGAGAAAAATTCCTAACTTTTCTCCTTATAGTAATGAACAGGTTATCATTACAAGATATGTTATGGCGCGTTTACGTATCTTAAATAGTTTTCTTAACCCAATAAACCAGATCCAGTCGAAATTTGGAAGCTGCTTCTCCTTTCTTTAACAGCCAGCCCGATTGACTGTATACTGTTGAATCGTTTTTAGGACCCAAGTTGGGCCAAAAATATTATACAGTCTCCGTTATCTTCCAAGTTACCCTCTGCCCTCTATAGATAATAGAGTTAGCTCATAATTTCTTCTGCCAGTAGCTAAAAGAAGTAGAACTCAAGTGTGCCTTGACACTGTGAATATAAAATTCTCATTAAACTGGTATGAGTGTAAAAACCACATGTACCAAAAATCGTCTATTGTCTATGAAATGTATTTTTTTTAACCAGAGGGTTGTTAGCAAATAAAAGTTTGTAAGAAGACGCCACATCCCTTTTAAAACTTATTTAACAAGAAGATGGGAACTGAGTTCGTGGGCTTTCACAGGGTTTCCGAAGTTTGCCACAACTGATATATGTCCTGAGTATACAACCTGAGCACAGGTACTTAGTCAAATTTTGAAGGGTAGGACTATCTACTGGGATGTTATTCTCAGCCCACTTGCACCGTCTTGACCAGATTGGTCTGTAGGTTTTAATTAGTAACGAAAGTATCTAACATGACTCTAGGAGTCGCACTTCTTTTGACCAGTTTGTTATTTGGCCTGACCATTCCAAGCAAACCAAGCCGCAGCTCTAGGTGTTCTACTCCTTGAGGAGCACGATTTGTCCTCAGGTTTACAAGGTTTAAGCGAAGATTCGGGATCAAAAGGGGTGCTTTTGCCTACATTTGGTTTAGTTCCGGTTTCTAGAAGACTCTGTTTCGGTTGGGCGCTATTAGAATGTATGTTTCTTCTGACATTCGTAGATACCGCCAAAATATGTGGAATTAAAGCCGGTGACTGATATATCTATACCAGATTGCATTTCGAATTCCTGCTGAACGCGTCGCAGCACGTCGCGTGGCTTCTCCGGTCGGTTGAGTCTTCGCTAACTAACATACTTCGAAACAACCGCTTAGAGTCTGGAGGCAAAAAGGTATATCTCTTCTGAATATTCTTGCTGATATGCCATTCCGGCAAAGCCATCTTCCTCGATAGCCCGTCCGCTATTTCGTTGTATAGTCCCGGAATATACCTAATGTTCTATGAGGTGACAATTTTTTTGATTGCAAAATTTTACAATTTTCATCGTAGCATTCAATGACATCGTCGATCTATGCTATCATTGCTTGTTTATATATGCTACAGTCGTTTCTCGGACTGTGCCATTACCGTGTTGTTGAGTATCGGACCCCAGTATTCGGAGGGTTTTGTATATGGCCGACAATTCCTTTAGGTTGCTGTGCCATTTTTATTGATGAGGTGACCGTAGGTAACGACTGATTGCTATGGCAGTCCAACATCTGTCCGCTGCGTCCGTCGTGACAAATATTGTTGAATTTAGATAATGGATGGGTGATGTCTTGTGCAGCCACCAAGTTAGTTAAGTTCTTCTTGAAGTATATCTGGGACTGGATGTCCCTGATGAGGTCAGGCCTGCGTTAGTGGTCGACTTGCTTTCTGAACCCGACGGCAATGAAAACGGCTTTGCAATGCAATCTTGCAAAGTTTAACCTGCCTGTGATAACCTTGGCAGCGTACCAACTCCATCGAGCTTTCCTTTGTATGTTTCGAATACATTTCTGCGACTGTTGAAATTAATGCTATCAAAAACCCTTGGTTTTCTTCGTTGTGTTCAAGGTAATTCCTAGGCATTCTATTGAGGCCGAGGCCGAGGTTGATGATTTCCTTTGATTGATTTGCCAACCCAAACCATGCAGGTATTCTGTTACAAATACTACTTGACGTTCTAGCACTATCGGGTCCCCGTGCATAAACAGAAAATCGTCGAGGTAGATAGTTACTCGAAAACCTGAGGCGCCCAGGTGAAGCTGCTGCACAACCCAATTTGGGTAAACGATGATGAAGCACTTGCCAACTCAAAGGCAAGTCACGTCATATCGTATGTTTCCCCTTAATAAGAAAGAGACAGATATCGACAATGATCGATGGGCACATAGAAGTATACGAAAGAGATCGATTTCATCATGTTGTCCCGTTACCTCAGAGGCGATGGAATTTGATAATGCGTTATCAGGCGAAACTTTGGAGCCAAGACGTAATCTTCGAGCTTTTTAAAATAAATATCAGGCGGTACTGTCCGTCTGCCCTTTTCCCCAAAGACATTGGTAAAGACCTGACCAATGAGTGCTGGGTTTTAAGACATGGGATTGTAACATTTTCTTTATTTCTAAAGACATCTCCGCTGATGCTCGTGTCCAATATCTGAAGGTGGTTAACCGGGAAAGTTCTGTTGTTGGAGGAATATTTGTAAATGGTATTCTGTAGCCATTCAATATTTCTATAATAATTGCTGGTGCCCTTTTCAACTGTTCTGCTACCTTTGCAGGGTACGCTGCGATGAAAAAGTCACTTTTTACTCGTACTTGTAAAGGAGGGTTCCTTTCCCTGGTGTGCTTTGTAGGGAAGAAGGAATTTTGATGGCTACCCCTTTCCTCTCTTCTTATTGGGGATCTTTGTTTGGGTATTGCGATTTTTTCTTATTCGAAGAATAACATTTTGAATACTTCTGAATCCTTTTCTTATGTCTGTGAGGGCATTGTTCTCAAAGAAATGAATTTCCGAAGGCAGGATATCCTGCTAAATACCGAAACACTTTATTAGGAATAGATTTGTGAAATTTCTGCAATACATATTTGTAGACTGCAAATATGTAAGGCATTTGAATTCTTTTTAAAATCAGAGTTTACCCGGCCGACTATATTCTTAATATTTGCTAGAACGGTGTCTAGTTTTTAGAAAACCAAGCGTTGTTGAATTAGCCAATTTATTATCGTTCCAAGAGTTATGTCGTATTTTCTTAGTATGTCCACCATCTTACAGGATGGCGTTATTTCCCCGAGAAGATTGTTAGGTTTAAGGGAAGTAAATACTGGACTTGCTTGGGATTACTGTTTCTGAGTGTCAGAGTATACCTCACGTTACACCAATGTAGTGTAATGTAGTGGATCTGCTCGAGCCAAGTTGTTCTGTGGTAGATTGAGTAAAATATTACGTCTGAATCATTGGCCTCGCTCAACTTTACTAAGTCTCTTTCAGCTTTAGCAATCTTCCTCCGCATCTCCTCTTTTTTACATTTCTGCAGAAACGTTTTCATGATCCTGAATTTGATCACAATCTTCTTCGAATTGTGTGCTGTCTAGAGGTGATCTATATAAATTATTTAGATTTTCTTCATAGCATGCATCCAGCGTACGCCCTCGCTGGTTTTTCCTTGTAGCGTCGATGTTCTCGTGCTGCTCTGCCTGCTTTTTTACCATTTAGTTAAGTAGTGACTTCTGCTGACTTAGCACTGAAGCGAGGAGGTGCTCATTGCTTTGTGGAGCAGTTCGGGGTGCTGAATCTGCGGGCGAGCTTGAGACGTTTGCGTATGCTGGGCGTTTGGCTGCGCTGGGGTGCCCTTGGCCTGAATTTCCCGCTAAACGTATGACTAAGGTCGTCAATATTGGATTTCCTCCTCACCTTGCCCCCCAACTCACAGAAAGCATGAGATCACTTTGTAAGTAAATGTATGAGGTTATCTTAAAATGTTCGATCTGATCATCCTGTAAATATATTATGCTAGTAAGTTGGTATCCGGCTCGAGCTCGAGCCATCCACTGTGGGGATCGCGTAACCCAGCTTAACTACCATCGTTTGTGGCACGTGGTCTTTTTCAAATAAGTCTCTGAAGGAATAGTTATAAACGTGCCAATCGCGCCAGTCCTTTGGACATCAGTGGACGAAATTATTGCTTCAAATGAGCTATTATCTCCTACTGGACACGATACCAGCTCTCCCATTGCAGATAGCTAATATAAACGGGGAGTAATGTTTGAGTTAACCTCACGCCAGATTATGTCGACATTACAGTCCAAGTCGAGGCGACGCCTCAATAGTTATTGCGTCTATTCAATCTCGAGGCGACGCTTCAAAATAGGCGTTGCATTGTCATAATCTCGCCTCGTCTTCCCAAAGTCGAGGCGACGCCTCAAAGTAGGCGTTGTATCGTCGCAATCTCGAGGCGAAACAACATCTCCCACACCTCATCTCAAAGTCGAGGCGACGCAACACGTCATCTCAAAGTCGAGGCGACGTCACACTTCACCTCAAAAGCCGAGGCGACGCCACACTTCCCCTCAAATTTGAGGCGACGCAACACGTCATCTCAAAGTCGAGGCGATGCAACACGTCATCTCAAAGCCGAGGCGACGCTACACTTCGCTTCAAAGTTGAGGCAACGAAACACGTTATCTCAAAGTCGAGGCGATGCAACACGTCATCCTAAAGTCGAGGCGACGCAACACGCCATTTCAAAGTCGATAGCTGAGACATTTGTGACGACGACTGAAACGTCGTGTCAAACGAAACGACAATTAACATTGTCTTTTCCCCGTCGCTGGGCCAGTAGGCGCCGAGCGAGGTGAAATCGTCGCTGAGTCTGGGGCGTCGAGCGGAATTGTTCGATTCTGAACAACTTGTTTGGATTCGGATTGTGTACAAAAACGTTTCAATAGAAACTTATCGTACACTAAAAATAACACAGTAAAACGAAGGTATAAGTAGACATACTTGAAATTTAATATGCCGCACGATTCGTTATATAACACTCGTGCGTGCACACTGGACGAATATTGAAAGCGTACTGAGGAACATGGCCGCCGTGCGCTGCCTCTTCGGTTACGTCGCCCCACTGAGTGCTAAACAAGGACAAGTATAGTCATGGTGTAGTGAGTTTACTTAGCGTTAGAGAGAGATAGACTATGTTGATGACGAGTATTGGAACGTTAATCTCATCTGTGGTTCAAGCATAGGCTCGAACACCTAAATCGAAATTTGTACGTCTGTTTCACCCCCATGAGCAGAACAGTCACTTGAACAGATTGTGAAAACCAATTTAAACCGTACCATAGACAATAACAACTTGTAGCTACACCTATTCTTTTCACAGATCGAAGATCCACGATGCAAGATGTGACATTTTGTATATGGAGGGTAGAGGAAAGGAGAGTCATCTTATATGGGAGAAAAGTTGAAAAAGTGTCCAGTTGTATGCGTTAAATAACAGTTAAAAAATCCTCCACAATCGCGCTAGTGGATGCACAGGGTATGGTATGAATGTAGCAATCGTAGATGAATTGAAGTATGCCGAGTTAAAAAATTTAATGTCATTATCGACTAAAGTAGTTAATTATTGAGAACTTCAACAACTTACGTTGTACAAAATATTGTGGTAAATATAACCTTATAGAATTATAACCAAACGTGCGTTTAGAGTGATTTTAGTTCGTAAACAGTAAATAGTACGGTTATTGATATATAAACATTTAATTTTATGAAAAAGTGAGTGAATAACAGAACAGTTATGGGTAAAATTTGTGTTGCGAAAAGTTGTCCAAGTGGACGTAAATCTCAAAACAAAAAAAATATACTCTAACAATATTTGGCGCTTCTTTTGAGAGTTACTTTGATGCAACTGTGGCGCCATCCTAATTTAATACATTTTGACAGACACTTTTCCATATACACAGATGATCCTCCTTTCCTCCACCCTCCATAATTTTGTACTGCCGAGCGCCTTTCACTTTACTGTACTACTTGGCTGGCTGTAATGAGATAGATCAAAGGTTCCAAACTTTTTTCTCATAGACCACTTTTGAAATGCAGCTAGTCGCGATAGACCTCCTTACCACTTTGTTTATTTATTTATTTGTTTAGTGAATGAAGGCTCTGCCTTCTTCTAAACTGAGGTTATTGCTATAAGAAGCATAGCAGAGAAATCGGCTAGATTAATAAATAAATATTTAGTTAGTCCTAGAGAGAAATAGATTAATTTATAAACAGAGGTCTACTTAACTATTTTACGGTGTGCGGCCGGGTACTCGATATCCGTAATCCATTCCTCGATATTATGATATTTCAACATAGTTTTGGCAACTTAGAGTTTCCGTAAAAAGACGTATATGTGTGAGTAACTAAATATAACAAAAAATTATCTTACAAGTTTCAGACAGAATTATTTCAATAATTTACAATATTTTAAAAAATCTAAAGATATTTTAGAGCCAAACAAAACTCTAAAATACATTACCTTGACTATTTTTGTTGAAATGAAAAAAAATATTTGTAATTAAATAATTTTTTTATTATTATTTTTTATTTGGTTTTGTCCTTTTGGCGTCAAGTTGTGGCAATTGGAGGGATGTGTTTTTCGATGACGAATTCCGTCATATAAAATGTTGATTTTTATGCCCTATATTACCCAGGCTATTATCGCGAATGTACTAACACCTCATTCATTATTATCGGTTCAATAATTTAGGCGCTATGGTGGATCATAAATATAGACAGCCAAAATCCTTATCCTTCCCTGGACTTCAACCGTATATTATTGAACAGAAATTTACCAATATTACCACAGTAAATACCTATACATTTTTGAGTTTAGTTTTATGATAAAGGACAAGAAATTCGAGATTCATTACCTTGTTTTATGCAGGATCGAGCAGCGGGTACCTATTGTATTATTCATCGTTTTATTTAACATGTTTTGCATAGCGAGTGAAAAAATATGACACCGGAGATCTTATATCACGGTTTCAGTTTACGATAAGTATTAGTCGAACGCTGTTGCCTTATAAGTTAAGCTGTCGCGACAAAAACTGCTGTAGTTCAATATTTTTGGTGAATTGTAGATAAAATTTCCATTTTGTAGTAAAAAATATTAGTCGCTATCTATTTATATGAGTTCGTATATTATTAACTGAATTTAAATAAAAGTAAAGCCCTATAATATATCAAACAGAATGCAAAGAATCAAAATAAGGGAAACAGTTACATTTAATGTGAAGAGATTCAAAGGAACATGTATTCAGGAAGATAAATTACTCAGCATCAGTAACATGCCACACCCGAAATCATTGCCAATAGTAGGAACACGACTAGATTTCATTGCTGCTGGAGGTGGATTAAAGTTGGTAAATTTTATTATTCATTTAATAATTATAACTTTAGAGAACTGGTAATGAATTTCAACTAATTTTATTTATTCAGATTGCATGAATACATAGATTCTCGACACAAGCAACTGGGGTTTATATTTGCGGAACGTCTTGCTGGAAGCACAGAGCTTGTTTTTATAAGTGATCCCGGGCTTATGAAATCACTCTTTATTAATATGGAAGGTAAATACCCTATGCACATATTACCGGACCCTTGGGTGTTGTACGAAAAAATTTATGGCTCACAAAGGGGGCTCTTTTTTTTGAATGGTGAAAAATGGTTGCACAGTCGCAGAATATTAAATAAATATTTGCTGAAAGAAGGTACTGAAGATTGGATAAGCGTTCCTGTAAGAAACAGCGTACAAGTTTTTGTACAAAAAATAAAAGAAAAATTAGACAGCGGCAGCAAAATTGAAAATTTTGAGATGGAATTTTATAGACTTTCAACAAACGGTATGTTAACGAATCACATACTCGTATTATAGACAGATAAATCATCAATTATCAAGACTTATAATTTAACAAAAATTTTTAATTTCAGTTCTTGTAAATGTCCTGCTGGGAGAAAACTCAATGCAGCGTAGTCAACACTATGATAACATGTTAAATATATTTTCGGGATCTGTGAAAAAAATATTTCAAGCTACCACAAAATTATACGGATGGCCAGTAGAATGGTGTCAATATTTAAATTTAAAAGTATGGCGAGATTTTAAGGATTCTGTAGATTTATCACTACATTTAGGTAATACGACGTCTTCTTCTTAACACTTAATATCCATGCTTTAGGCTCGCGTGTAAGTTTCCTTTATTCTACATAAAAATCCATTAGTAATTATGATAAAAACCTTTGCAGCTAAAAAAATGGCTTTTGAAATTATCAAAACCAAAGACCAACATTCAGGATTGATAAGTAAATTAGTGCAAGAAGATTTGGAAGATGAAATGATAGCAAGGATAGTGGCAGATTTTATCATAGCCGCAGGTGATACGGTAAGGACACAATAATTAATTATTTAGTCGTAAAAATTCAGATAATTACTTAGTAATCTTTTTCCAGACTGCTTATACAGCATTATGGATATTTTTGATGCTTTCAAAAAATGATGACGTTGTGGAAGAAATTCGCACAAAAGAACATATTGTAAAATATGTGGTAAAGGAAGCAATGAGACTGTATCCAGTAGCTCCATTTCTGACTAGGATTTTACCTAAAGAAACTGTGTTTGGGAATTATAAACTTAAACAAGGAGTAAGTATGTAATATAAATATGCTACTATTCGTACCTAGTGTATTTTTATATAATTATGTGCTATTATAGTATTTTTAGCTACAGCAAAAACATTACTAAATTGCAAGTATAAAACTGAGTTATTCCAATATTTGCAGTAAAATTTTGGGAATGCCCTCCAAATATTTTTTAAATTTGTCGGTGGTTTTCAATCTACTCTCAGTAGTCTACTGTCTATTTAATGACGGTTGATAGCTGTTGCAATTTTTTACAAGGTTGTCAAAATAATTATTTATTAAGCAGATAAAAAGTAATATTTTTGTTTTTATATTTAAACAAAACTTATAATGCCTAGCGATAGTATAAAATAAGTTAGTACCTAATTCTGTTTTATTTTTCCTGACACATTTTTTTATATTACGACAATTATAAGAAATGTCATGTGAATATTCAATTTGTATCCGAGAGGAAAAATGGACTTTCGTCGTCACTATTTCTTAGTAACGTTGCAGAAATTGATCAAATCGTCCGAAAAAAAAAATTTTTTTTTATTTCTGTACGTGGGACATAGATCATTAATATTCTAAAATTGTTATTTTATTCTCTGTATTTGAGATATGCTGTCAAGAGTCAAATCAAAGCCAATTTGACATTGACAGTTAAAAAGATAGGTATTATTGCTAAAAGAAAAACTTGGTTTTTAAAAGTACCTATGAAATGGTTTAGAAATTAGAGAATCTACATAAATATGAATTACTGTATAATTTTTAATAGCTTTAGAAGTAAACCGCTGGTACGCCACATTCGGCCGTACAGTATAGCCAGCAATAAAGTCTTAGACAGAAGAAGAGATGAGTATTCATTTGGTGCAAAGAAAAACTTATTCCATGAAACATCACTGCCGATTTGTATCTACAAACGAGGTATATCAATAGAGGGAATCGTGAAATGGCAGGAACAGACTTACAACAGCATAGCTAATAGCAGTGTAGTAAACATTGTACAAGATTCACTGCTGTATTTCCATGATATTACTGGTTTAACTTGGTCAGCTACAATCATAACCTCTACGTTACTTATTCGCGCACTTATGACATTACCCCTCACTGTATATCAGAATTACATTTTAGCTAAAGTTGAAAATATTGGATTTGAATTGAAAGAATTGGTTAATGAGCTTAAAAAGGAGACAGCTGTAGCAAAGAAGATGTATAATTTGAATGATAAGCAAACTGCATTAATATTCAAAAGGTCAATCAAAAAGCAGTGGAGGATTCTTGTTGAGAGAGACAATTGCCACCCACTAAAAGCAACATTAGTTGTTTGGTTTCAAATACCCATTTGGGTGTGTATGTCTTTTGCTCTCAGAAATCTAGTGAACATGCAAAGAGCTGATCCAGCTGCACTGGTTACATTAATGGAGTTACAAGTTGGTGGTTTTGGTTGGATTCCAAATTTGACTGAAGCAGATCATTCCTTTATACTACCAGTAGTGTTTGGATTGACTAATTTGGCAATAATTGAAATACAAAGAATGTCCAAGCTTCGAGAACCATCAAGGATTTATAACATATTCACAAATGGGTTTTGTGTTTTCTCTATAGTCATGATTCCAATTGCCGCAAGTGTACCATCCTGTATGTGCCTCTACTGGACTACTTCTAGCCTTTTCGGATTAGCTCAGAACTTGTGTTTGTTGTCACCTTCCTTGAGGAGAAAGTTGAAAATACCAGAATCACCAAGTGAGCTGGAAGACCCTTATGGTCATATGAAAGAAGAAGTTATTCATAAAATAAAAAAAGTTTTTCCCTAAGTAATTAAATGTCATTTATTCAAGAATCTTGTGCTCTAGTGAATTAGAACCAATTGATTTTGTTTATTCCTGAGCAAATAAAGCCTCTGATTAATGCATAAAAAGTTATGGAATCATTTAAGTTATTCTAGTCAGTCAGTTTATTAAATGAATGTGTAAAAAATCAGTGGACAGAATATATGCTTATGTTTTTTTGAAACAAGGCTGACTTAGGGTTCTAGCACTTTTAGGTCTTTTTTTGCAATGACTTCAAAAAGTACTATGGTTGACATTGAGAATTTAAGTTCAATGTTTTATTTATTACAGACTCCAATTATAGCTTCAATTTACACATCCGGACGCGATGAGCAAAACTTTAGTAAGCCAGACATGTTCTTACCCTACAGATGGGACAGGAATGATTCTCGCAGAGAAAATATTGTCAATCATAAGCCTTCAGCATCTTTGCCATTTGCTATGGGTACTAGATCTTGTATAGGGAAAAAGATAGCACTAATTCAACTGACAGAACTTGTTAGTCAGGTAATATTTTGAATCAAATTAAACTATAACAGTAAAATTATCTTTTCTCCAGCTCCAGGTTCAAGTTTGATGTGGCGTTGAATCATGAGTCATTCAAGTCCTGGGTCAGGCTTCAGCCAGTTGGGAAGTCAGTGGTGTTAAAAACCTGTAAACTATTAAATGCTAGTAATACTAAAAGAGTCACTTATTATTATCACCCAAGAAGATATGACCAAAATTGAGAAAGGGATGCTTAGATGGTTTGGGCATGTAGAGAAAATGGATGAAAGTAGATTAACAAAAGAGATTTATGAGGCGAGGTTGAATGGAAATGTTGGAAGGGGAAGGCCTGGGCGAATGTTCCTGGACCAAATTAATTTTGATTAATGGCCAGGTCAAAAGTACCCTAAACAGACGAACTTGTTTGAAAGGATTAATGAGAGTGGAAGAAGCTAAGGAAGTATGCAAGGACCGTGGCAAGTGGAGGGACGTGGTCTCTGCCTACCTATGTATGTAAGCATTGCTAATCCACATCAGAGCAGCATAGTGCTGAGCTTGATCAGGCTCTTATAATGGGTAGGCCTAATCCTGCAGAGATCCACACAAATAGACTGACAAGGTTGATGATGATGATAATGATGATAACCAAGTTAAAAGGAAGTGAACTTAATGTAAATTATACTTAATAATAGATAATTAAATATTTTTCAGGTGGTCAATAACTTTGACATTAAATGTACAAACTGTAAGGATGTGAAAGCTGTGTCTTCACAAGTGTTAGTACCAGACAGACATTTAGAATTTGTTATCACTGTAAAACAATAATAAATAATGGTATGTAATAAGGACTAAAGTATAATGTAAGAAAATGTTCCTTTTTATATTGTAGGGGAGATTTCATAATAAAGAAATTGAAAGATGTAAAAGCTTATTAATTTCTCACATTTATTTTCATTAAACATTATATTCTACTGAATACAGGTAATACAAACAAGTATTTTACCATCCAATTATTCACAAATAAATAAAATAGGTACCTGCGTGCATATATTACATTAACTTTTAGGTACCTATACATATTTGGAATGTTTATTATTAAAGTTTCTCTAAACAAAATTACATGACATCCATTTCAAAGTACAGCTAAGATGAAAACAATATGATTTATATACATATAACAAACTAATACTGTAAATAAATGACATTTATTTTTGTAATATTTAAATTGTAACAAAGAACTTTGTTCACTTCATCTCAGAACATCTCCATTCAAGAACAATGAAATAGCTTTCATGACAATTAAAACCTTTAACAACAGAGTGGATGTTGTAAGTGTAAAGCACACCATGTTTGCGTATTGCATGCAATATAGATGTATGCTATATGTTCAAATAGCTTCAAACATATTAACATATAGACTTGTAACCTTGTCTCAAGCTATCGCGGCCAGAGTGTCCTATCGCTGGACAATCGATCCTGTACCGCGTTCCAATAATTACTACAACATTAATATATGGATAAAATATAATAGATATATACTTGCAATCGATTTTAAGAGTCCAATTAGTTAATCGCTTGTATTGTTTAGCTATTGGTACATATCTTACCGATACCATACCATAAGTAACAAACCACTAATATTTTTAACATGATACATACAATAATGTAATTTTCCCCCACTTTGACAATAAAATAAAAAGTCTGAATTAATTAGCAAAAGTTAAAAACAGGTATTTGGTTGATAATGTGTAGTAAAATCATCATTTATTTTTTAACAATATTCATAGATTTACAAGACATTTATTTACTCCAACAGGTAAAGTTTAGTAAAACTGCTATGTATAATTTTAATATTAAAACCTTCAAATGACTACACAGCAATGACTATAACAGACACATACATCTATACTTACATTTTTTAATTAATAGTAGTAAAATATTTTTGTACAATAACTAATAAAGCAAAAATAAGACTTATAATTGGAAGGAGAATAATTGTGGGTACTAAATGCCCAGGAATACAAAACTCTGAGCTTTATAGGAACTGGAAATATTGGGTTAAATTCTGATAGATAAATTTCAGAAATGCGTAAAAGTACACAAATATCATTATAACCGTAGGGATTGAAGCCTAAGCAGAATTGGCAGTGTGGTGGTGTTTGTTAGGTGACCAACAGATGGCAGTGTTTCGGCAAACAGAAACCGTTGGAGTCCATAGCTCATAATGGCATCTTGATAATGACTTGATGGCTAAATTCAAATCTAAATAGAGCTTCAAAATAGTTCAGACGACTAACACTCATAATTAAATAACTCAATTTTTCTCATTGTGATCATAACCAGTTTTCATGATTTAAAATTATAAACTTTACTTTATCAACTGCCTCAGTAGCATGGACTTGATGTCTTCTAGCAATTGTTCCTTGTATTCCAGAGTGAGGATATTCTGAAAACATTTAACGCGTTCCTCTTCAGACATCTGCCCAGTCAATAAGTAAGCCACAGATTCCACACACAAGAATCCCATACCGTCCCTGAGTGACCATATGTATATCTTATCAGCCGTTTCAGGCCCCAATTGAAATTGTAATATAGCGCTGCTTAAAATTTCTTTTAATTTTTCAAATAAAAATCTGTCAGTCAGAAGCAGTACTTCTAAATTAGTTTCAAGTTTTTCTGCCAGGGGGAATATTTCAATATCACTTTTTGCATTGTTTAAACCGCATTGCAGAAGCGTAAATAGATATTCGAGTGCTGGTTTCGAGACATTTTTTATTTGCACACATTTTTCAACTGATTCTTTGAACTGGCCCATCAACATGGCGCTAAACACTTCCGAATGCTGGCATAGAAATACTTTATTAGCTTTAACTGTTGATGAATCGTCTAGTTTGAAAGTCACTATATCATCAGGCGCCAAATTATCGAGTATAGGATCGTAACTAACGTAAACATTTGACTTGTATCGTTTTTCTAAAATTTTTGGGTCTTTTATGTGAACATTATTGGCAAGTTTTGCTAAAGCTATTACACAATCTTCAACATCCTCTTTGGATTCAGATATTATGTTGAATAATAAATTCAAACCATTGCAATCTATTAAATACTTTTTCAAAACCTTTTCAGTCCTGGAAACAAATGAAAGAATATTTGTTTATGAAATATTTAAAATGGCATTATGTGTAATCTACATTTTTTTCATTTTAAATGTGTATTGTCTTACCTGACAAAGTAAGGCAAAGTCAGTGAAAGTGTTTGTTTCATAGATGAAGTGCCTTTTAATAAGTGATAACTGATTTTCCCAATACCGTAACTTGACTCCGCTTTTACTGACAGTTGAGTTAATAGTTTAGAACTTAATTTTAATATCTGGAAAGGAAAAAAATATATAGACACAATACATGTTATACATTCAATATAATATTATATTAAAATTAAAAAATTAGAGATTTTTTAGCGAATTGCTTCAACTACTGTCGACCGACGACCTCCGTGGCGCAGTGGTATGCGCGGTGGATTTATAAGACGGAGGTCCTGGGTTCGATTCCCGGCGGGGCAGATTGAGATTTTCCTTAATTTGTCTTGGTCTGGCTGGTGGGAGGCTTTCGTCGTGGCTAGTTACCACCCTACCGACCTATTTTTATCGACTACATGTTGGCCCTTGACTGCTATTACACCTGATGTTAAGTGATGATGCAGTCTAAGATGGAAGCAGGCTAACTTGTTAGGAGTGGGACGAAAATCCACATCCTTTCGGTTTCCACACGACATCGTACCGGAACGCTAAATTGCTTGGCGATACGTCTTTGTCGGTAGGGTGGTAACTAGCCACGGCGAAAGCCTCCCACCAGCCAGACCAAGACAAATTAAGAAAAATCTCAATCTGCCCCACCGGGAATCGAACCCAGGACCTCCGTCTTAAAAATCCACCGCGCATACCACTGCGCCACGGAGGCCGTCAAAACTTTACACTTAGTGCTAAAAATCATAGGATTGTTTTACTTGGGAAAACCAATTGTACGGGTTTATAAATCATTACCGCATGCGTATCCGCGGGAAGTAATTAGAAGTTTTAATTATTAGAATCATTTCAAATGTGGCTTTCAGTCTAGAATTTGCCGTCGCTTTAATTGTCGAATCGCCTGTAATTTCGTCAACTGCACAGCCAGGTGATTCGGATGTTGGACTGGGGAGGTTATCTCTGATCACCAACTTTCTTTCAACGCCTCAGCTCATAGTCTTCAGACTGATCGCATGAGAGAAACAGAACAAAAATAAAATGTTAGAATCGTTATACTTACTTGTTTACATTGTGTGCATTGGCCCGGCGGATGTTTGGTACTCACAGACATTTGATGTAGCCTCAATGGAAGCCTGTGTCTCAATATATTCATTAAACACAGGTGATTACTGTAATAAAATGGTAAAATTATTGACATATTAATACTATGGGTCAGCGCTAAAAAGTGTCCGAACCAAAAGAGAGCTTAAACGCGAAAAAGATTTCTATTCACATTCAGTCTCATATTAGCTTACTGAGAGAATACACGTCAGTAATGTTTCAGAACAACGACTGCATAGAGTTGTTTTATTGGTTAATATTTGAATTTTTTAATTCCTTCATTTTTGAATTGAAAATAATTAATAAACTTTTATTTTTTATGTCATGAATAATTATTTTTTTATGTCATTAATCAAATCATAATGGTAAAATGGAACCCTTCCGTCCGTCGGTCCGCCTGTCCGTCCTTCACACTCGATTATTTTGATAACTATAAGAATTGTTTACATGAAATTTGGAACAGTTATTTAAAACAGTGACCTAACATCATTGTAGTAAAAAAATATATTTGTTGGTACTAGATTTATCTCAGCATATAGAGGTTACTGATCCATTTAAAGTTTGCTGTGAATATAATATATAGGTTAAAGATGCCAAAAAAAATTCAAAACTACCTACTCTACACCATTTATGTTGTCCAATTTTCACGAGAAGCTGCCATGTCAAAACAAGGCTGCCATGGCAACCGTCAGTCAAAGCTGATTTCGTATTGCAAGCAATTAGATTGTTGCAAATTAGACTGTATAACAATATTATAAGACATATATTATAATGTTTTAGTTTGTTTATAAAAATACAAATATATTCTAGTATATATATTATATCTCTCAGGACACTTTTGTTGTGAATTTTTCATTACACCCGAAGTCAATAGTTATTTTTTAATATGTCAATGGGTAAAATGTATAAATACCAACAACACTCATGAAATCATCATAACTAAAATACTATAAGGTAAGTTAATTGAACAATTACTATTTTACAATACTTTAATATTTTTAATAGCCTATTAGAGTAGAGCAAAGATACTTTAAACATCATTATCATCATGATCAGCCCATTAACGGCTCACTACAGAGCCAGGCCTCCTAGTGCTGTACCGTTCGGTATTTGGAACATTTACCTGATGACTCTAGCCAGTATCCGCGCGGCCCTGCCCATGGGCCGCTGGCAGCGCTCCACGTAGTCGAGCAAGCCGTTGAGACACTCCCTGGTGGTGAGCAGGTCTGTGAGGTGGTTGGGCACGGCGTCGTCGCGTATGCTGCCACATGTGGTACATGTGCCGTGCGTCACTCGGATCATTTACCTGATGACTCTAGCCAGTATCCGCGCGGCCCTGCCCATGGGCCGCTGGCAGCGCTCCACGTAGTCGAGCAAGCCGTTGAGACACTCCCTGGTGGTGAGCAGGTCTGTGAGGTGGTTGGGCACGGCGTCGTCGCGTATGCTGCCACATGTGGTACATGTGCCGTGCGTCACTCGGATCATTTACCTGATGACTCTAGCCAGTATCCGCGCGGCCCTGCCCATGGGCCGCTGGCAGCGCTCCACGTAGTCGAGCAAGCCGTTGAGACACTCCCTGGTGGTGAGCAGGTCTGTGAGGTGGTTGGGCACGGCGTCGTCGCGTATGCTGCCACATGTGGTACATGTGCCGTGCGTCACTCGGATCATTTACCTGATGACTCTAGCCAGTATCCGCGCGGCCCTGCCCATGGGCCGCTGGCAGCGCTCCACGTAGTCGAGCAAGCCGTTGAGACACTCCCTGGTGGTGAGCAGGTCTGTGAGGTGGTTGGGCACGGCGTCGTCGCGTATGCTGCCACATGTGGTACATGTGCCGTGCGTCACTCGGATCATTTACCTGATGACTCTAGCCAGTATCCGCGCGGCCCTGCCCATGGGCCGCTGGCAGCGCTCCACGTAGTCGAGCAAGCCGTTGAGACACTCCCTGGTGGTGAGCAGGTCTGTGAGGTGGTTGGGCACGGCGTCGTCGCGTATGCTGCCACATGTGGTACATGTGCCGTGCGTCACTCGGATCATTTACCTGATGACTCTAGCCAGTATCCGCGCGGCCCTGCCCATGGGCCGCTGGCAGCGCTCCACGTAGTCGAGCAAGCCGTTGAGACACTCCCTGGTGGTGAGCAGGTCTGTGAGGTGGTTGGGCACGGCGTCGTCGCGTATGCTGCCACATGTGGTACATGTGCCGTGCGTCACTCGGAACAACAGCACCATGACGCATGCAATGCCCGCCGACTTCGAGTTTATATCGATTTTGCATTTGTTTGCATCTGTAATGTGTTTTAATTGTTTGCTTCTGTGTCAATTAAGGTGCCTACAGAAACTGTTAGTTTTAGGTAACCTACCCTATCTGTCTCAAAAACTTGCATACTGTTCCATCCTGGATGTAGTTATGTGATTCAATAACAAAAAATTTGCATCCATTCACCTCATCCAAACATTTATAAAGTGATTTGAATTTCTTGCCGAAACCGATTGTGATGACCAAATTTTCATTTGAGGATAGACAAGATTTTTTTCGTCCGAGAAATTAAAGCAGTTTTATTATGACATTTAAAAACTGTCAAATACAAAAGATAATTGTGTCGACAATGTTAGAGACATATCATATTTAAAATTTTTCATAATTGAAATGTTTATAAATAATATCAAATACCTTCTGATGGTGACTTCGCATCACTGCTATCATCATCTAATGTAAGCTCCACGTCTAGTTCCTGAGCGACCTGCGTCGCTTTCAAGTCAGTCGCGCTAGTAGAAGGTGTTTTCTTATCATCTTCCTCAGCATCACCTTCGCTGCACACTGGCGAATAGCGGCCCGATATCTCTGAATCTGAACTTTCTGGAATCATAAATAGGTACTAACTTTTTTGTAACTGACCACTAGTTGCCGATTGATAAAATAACCAATCGGCAACTATACCGGGTGTAAGGAGCATGATAACCAAAACTTAAACCAATGATTTACTCCATAATACTGAGTTCCTCTTTGAGAATTTTTGGTTGTTCATTTTATGACTTTGGAAAAAAAATCTGCAGTTCTTCTAATTAATTACCGTTAAATCATCAATATTAAATTAAAACCAACTAATAATTATTGTTAATTGAAACTAATTGTAATTTTTAAACACACGTAGTATGTACCTACAAACAGGCCTGCGCTGCGCAGGCGCTTCGCCGCCAGCGGCCAGATATTGTTGTAATCGTACTGTCCGCAATACATTGCGCGCTCAATAAATCCAAAATTGGCAACCCCTCATTTCCGACATTGGTGGTTTTCAATATATCATTCTAGACAGTAATTGTAGCCTCTTCACGAAGTTTTCGTTATCATGCTTCTTACACTCATTATATTTCTGGTGTTTTCAGAAACTTAACTTTTTTATGTTTCCTATACTGCTACTATGGGACACACTTAAAAAATTTCAGCTTCACATACGCCTGTTAGTTAAGAATACCTATATTTGGTTATTAATATTACTAACCATTTTGAACGCTATAAGGCGATGAGGGCCCGGAGCTAGCAGGACTCCATTGGTAATCCGTCCAGTAAGGAGATGTGGAACTACCCTCTCCCATGCTCGTACCAGAGTCTGGACTCCAATCAAACCTACTCTTCTTACTGGATGAGCCGCGGTAATCTGGACTGAAATCCGAACTTCCGTCCGAGGCTGGCGACATGGGCCCTTGGTCACGGCCGGGGCTTTTGTCCGAAGGGAACTGTTGGTAAAGCGATGGCCATTCTGGGCTTTTTGGCTCCCAGAAAACTCCTGACGACCAGTCCTTACTGGCCATCTTGATAAAATGCGATGGCTGAAAAGGGCCGGCTTGATTATGAAATAGGTTTATACAAGCAATATACAATCAGAAATACTGTAATAAAATTCGTTACTTTAGAAAGGTAAATTTTGATTTCGATTTTGTTGATGATTTCGACTGGGCCGATTAAGATTTTCTAAATCGGTCCAGATCTGGCTGGTCTGGTTTGGAGACTTAGGCCGTGGTTAGTTACAATCCTATCGACAAAAATGTACAAGCAATGGATTTAGCGTTCTGCTACGATGTCGTGTACAAACCAAAAGAGGCGTGGATTTTATCCTATTTCTAACAAGTTAGCCTGCTTTTTTTAGATTGCTTTTATAGATTTATCACTCTTTGCAATCACTAATTTATTAATTAATTTATAAAAAATAAACAAGGAGCATGAATTATGCAATGCTATAGTAAAAGTCAGTTATGAAACCTAAATATACATAACACTTCAACGGTCCAACCAACCTTTTTAGGACTTTTCGATCTGCCTCGCTTATGGCCTCTTTTTCTCTGAGGCGGTGGTTCCTCATCGCTGTCGCTGTATTGAGAATCATCGCTGACGATTGCGTCTACAAAGCCAACAATCATGTTGTCCCTTTCTATCACCACCTTCAAGTCATCTCCGGTTTCAGACAACAATATACTTTTTCGTCTCGTTAACAATTCCTTCCCTTTTTCACGACTGGTCATATTTCGTAGTGCCATATCATATACGGTATTCGTTTCAACTTTTGGCTTTTCTTTACGCTTTGGTGTTTCCTGTTGTCCAGTTTTTAGATTATGTTCGTAATCCATGGTGGAAATATATTCAGTTAGCTTGTCAGTAAGCAAGCCCACTAGCCCCTGGTGAATAAGTAGCTGGAATGCTGAAACGAAATACTACGTTTACAATTTTATGCTCACTTCTTTCTGTACGACCCGAGCGGTTGGGTTGAATGAATGACAACATTAAAATCTCTCAAATATCTCATTTAAAAAAATTTTAAAACAAAGTTCCCCGAAGTTTACAGTCTGTCTGTAAACTTTAAAGACTACAGAACGAATTTTGTGAAATTCCTGAAGAAGTTTGTAGTATATAAATGTTAATATTTTTTATAAAACGGCTCAAATATGACTGTAATTTCTAGAAAAGTTGCACAATCTGGGAACTTTTATTAAAAGCCTAATCCTTGAAATATAACAAAACAATAGATGGAGAAATTGTTTATCTTTATTAGAAGTAGGTACAAAAAGTCTGCGACGGCATATATATCATTTGAGGACAGATTGCTATACCTACTCATTATTTTCTTCAAAAAGGGTCACGTATTTTTTTGCGTGTTCAGTTTTCTTGGATGTTCGCAAAACACTATTATGTTCGCGGGCATCTGCTAGTTAGATATATTATGAAAGACACTTACAACTATCGTCGAATACATATTGCAGCAGAGCATGCATGGCGTGCGCGTTATCGCGAGCGGCCGTGACCAGCAGAGGCAGCCCTCCGGAGCGACGGAGCCGCGAGCGATTGACCGCCTCTCCACTTAGCTGCGCCAGAGCCTTCGCTGCTCCTTCAGGCCACCAGGCCATGTCTACAACACATACTGTACTGATAATCAATGTTTTCACGTTTGATGGTAAGCGAAGGTGTTGCCTATCTGTGAAACACGAGTGTATAGAAGGTGCCAATTTATTCCTAATTTTTTAAAGAAAATTGCAGATTACTGTTAAGCCTGGTAGCTCGATACCAATTTGTTATTTTGTAACGCTCAGACCACAGGTGTAAAGGGATGTGAAAATGTCACCCGACTGCCGCTCAGGATCTGTCTCAAAAATATGTTGGAGCAATATCGCGAAAGTTTAGTATTCATTGTCTACACTAATATTATAAAGAGGAAAACTTTGTTTGTTTGGTTGTAATGAATAGGCTCAAAAACTACTGGACCGTTCTTAAAAATTCTTTCACCATTCGAAAGCTACATTATCCACGAGTAACATAGGCTAAATTTTATTTTGGAAAAAAATAGGTTCCGTAAAATATTTGGGTTTTTCGGACACAAGGTCCAAAAAATCAACCAGAAAAGTTACTTATTTTGCGTAAGCTGCCTAAACTATAAAAGATAGAACCATAAAATGTTCTGATTAATTGGATATCTTATAAATATCTACAAAAAAGTCCGCGACACACTATACCTATCTATGTCGAGTGAGGCACAACAACTATTTTTTTATTTAAAAATCTTAATTTTTTTTGGACTACATTTAAACGCTTTTATTTTACTCATGCTATAAATCCTTATCAAAATAAATCATTTCGTCACTAAGTACAGTTTATGTGGATAATATTTGGTATTCAAAAGACGTTTGGTTTTGAAGTTATGGCGAAATTAAAATATTACTATTTCTGCGTTGCAAAGTGAGCGTCACCAAGGCGGGGGCGCGCGTGCGGGAGGGGAGTTTAGATCTATGTTATATGTATACGATGATGAATTAAGAATTCGATCTTTGTTCAAATATCTATTTAGTACACGGAAGAGTATGTTCGTTTCTTTAAACGGGCTAATGTCTATCTGCGTGTCGGATTGTAAAATTATTTTTGTTTATTTTGAAGGCTAGACTGAAATATACTATTTAATATCAATTTATACCCATCAGCTTGCCATAAATATATATTTTTAATGTTAATGTACTGAAATGTCATTCAATGTTTAACAAAAATGTAGACCTTTAGTACACGGGACGGGACGGAGGATATTGCTTCACGGGAAACTATAAAAAAATTAAATTGAGAGGGGGAGCGGGGAATGAGCACACTTTATATGTGACTTTCACACATTTTGTCTGTCTTTAAAATTAGAAGGGTACCTAAGAGGTTTTCACGCAGACGAAGTCGCGGGCGACTGCTAGTACATTATAAAGTTATTCAAAGTAATTCAAAGTATTTTTTTATTATTTCCAGCAATGTCTTACCTGCTGAATGTTTCTGAAGGATGCCCACTAAGCATTCTACTAATCCCGCTGTGCCCAACAGTGGTCGACAAGTAGACAAGTAACAGAGATTCATTAAGCATTTGAGCGCCATAGACTCATGGTGCTTAGTGAGCAACACGAGGCATAGGTATCCTCTGCCATCTCCTTGAATCTGTGAAAATATTTTTTTTTAATATGTCTACGTCTTAAAATTAATTAATTTATTATTAAAATAATAAAATAATCAGAGCAAAAAGTAACCTATGTCGTAAAAGGAGTACAATATTGTCAGTTTTGAAAGTATTTTAAATTACTGTCTTTCCTTATAGAATACACAATTGTTAAAACCGTTACGTTGAGGTACACAACGAAACCTTCGTAAGCTTGAATTTTCTGTTTCTTTGTTCATAGAGTTCGTGTCGAAACGCTTAGTTGCTAAGTTCTTTGGTCACATACGAGCTTGGCGTAGTCTATTATATTAACTAGTATATTTTTTTAATTCATTCCAAGTTACTCCTTAACTGCAATCACACTTAATGGTAAGTGATGATCCAATCTAAGATAGAAGCAGACTAACTTATTCTGCTTCCATATATAGCAGAGTAGTATATAATATATCCACACCCCTTCGATTTCTACACAATGTACTGGAAAGCTAAATCGCTTGGCGGTATACCTCTTTGTCGGTAGGGTGGTAACTAGCCACGGCCGAAGCCTCCCACCAGCCAGACACGGATTAATTTCAAAAATTTCAATCAGCCCAGCCAGGAATCGAATCCAGGACCTCCGTCTTATAAATCCACTGCGTATACCAATATGCCACGGAGTCCGACAAACATAATAGCTCACTTCGCATTGCCGTCCTGCCCCATCCGCTGTGTTGCACAACCATAAGGATAAAATGTCTAATAAATAAAAGGTAGCTAAGGTGCAACCGCTTCCAAAATGTAGTAATCCTTCCACATATAAAGATCTTAGTCCGATTAGCGTTCTACCTTGTCTCTCTAAAATCATAGAAAGGGTAGTAGCTAATCAAGTATCAGAACATGTCGAAAATAATAAGATCATGCCTATTCAGCAATCGGGGTTCAGGAAATGTCACAGCACGGCAACCGCACTCACTAATGTTGTTGATGATATCTTGACTGCCGAGGATAAAGGAATGTGTACTATTCTAGTGTTACTAGACTTTTCTAGAGCATTCGATGCCATAAACACTACACTTCTTTTATCTAAATTGTCTTTTTATGGATTTGATACTTCAACAACTAAATGGTTCAATAGCTACCTAACTGGAAGATCTCATTTTATCGAAATAAAACGTAGTGATAACTCCAGTGTGGTATCGACTATATCTCCAGTTACGCGGGGATTTCCGCAAGGTTCAATACTGGGGCCTTTGCTCTTTGCTATTTATTCGTCGGATATCGTAAACTGCTTTCAACACTGCCAATATCACCTGTATGCCGACGATGTGCAACTATATATATCTTTTTATCCGAAAGACCTAGACGCAGCTGTTATCAAATTAAACTGTGACTTGAGTAGTATAAATCACTGGGCTAAAAGAAACTGTCTTGTTCTGAATCCAGAAAAATCTGTTTTTCTGCTTCTAGGGTCAAAGCATAATATTAATAGCTTAAATAATCATAGTTTTAAAGTAGCTGTAGATAATAATGTTATACGTAGGGTAAATGAAGCTCGAAATTTAGGTGTTATTTTTGATTCTTCACTGCGATTTGAAACACATGTGTTAAATGACGTTCGAAATTGTTTTTATAGGCTTAAATTATTGTATAAAATCAGAGCGTACATTGGCGTTGATCTCCGGAATAAGCTATGTGAGTCACTTGTATTATCGAAGCTTAATTATGCCGATACAGTCATTGGTGGTAGATTGTTGGGTAGAACCAAAAAATTAATACAGCGTGTCCAAAATGCCTGTGCTCGGTATTGTTATAATATTCCGCCAAGGAGCCATGTTACACCTTATATTATCAATGCGAACCACTTAAAAATGGATTCGCGTCGTAAATTGCACTTCGCCACATTGCTGTTCGGTGTAATAAAAACTGGGGTACCGGAGTACCTCGCAAAAAAGGTAAGGTGGATCGAATCCCGGTCTACAGGTAAATTACGAAGCTCCTCAATCATTCTAACTATGCCTCAACATAGAACTGCTGCCTTTCGAGGCAGTTTTAAGTTTGCTGCCACTAAGTGTTGGAACGTTGCGAGATATTCAAACAATTAACCTCTTTAAGGCCAAACTTAAATCCATGTTATTGTTAGAACAAAACCAATTAACTGGCAATTACTAATAATAATTTATTTCAATTACATTATTGGCAAATTGGTGGCTTCAATATTTTTGACACTATAGTGAGCAGCGCATTTAATTAGACTAATTTTAAGCTTTAGTTTTAGATTAATTTATCATGTTGTGGCCTTACTTTATTTTATGCTAATATTTAGTGACTTAAACACTGATTCTAGTTTTATTTTATTATACTTTGTTTAATATTTTGTTTGTAGGTATCTCTTTTTATTCCTTTTTTAATTAGTATTAACCACTTATAGTTGTTAAGTATTATGTAGTTATTTTATAGTTTATAAGTTAGTAGTAATAGGCATAGTAGCATAAACACGTCCGTGAATGTACAAGGCTCCGCCTGAAAACCAGCGTCACAGCTCGCTGTGGCTTCATGCTGAGGCGGAAACCTTGTTTGTCCACGACGCAACATATATTAGTTTTTTCAAGAACTGTTGTAATATTTTGTAGTTTGTTAATTGTATTGTGTTGTGTGACAAATAAATTCTATTCTATTCTATTCTATTCTAATGTATAAGAAAATGAAGTTACCTGCTCAGCACAGTTACCAACTGGATAAGTTGTGAAATATCCTAAACATTTGAGTATTCCTGATATGAGGTCTTCTTGACTCTTCTTTGGATTTTCTCCATCTTTGCCAGAATTAGATTTGATAAGTCCTATAGTTTCGCATTCGGTTGTTAACAACATTGACACGATGCGCACGGCATTTAGTTTTAACATCTCATCACGCTTGTCTTTTACCATCCATAGTTGCCTAAAACATAAAATCATGTAAGTACGCTTTGTTCAAAGTTGGTATTTATTGAAAAGTATTTCTTCTTAACACGTGTTATGCGAGAAGGTAAGGTATGTTATGACTACATGGCACATTCGTACAACTGAAACATCTACCGAAGCTGGTGAATCCCATATAAAATTATAATCTTAATGTATTTTTTATTAATACTCTTTTGCGTTCTATAGTTAAGTTACTATACTAAAGCCAAACTCGATTGAGAATGCTTGTCAACATACAAATTAAAAATGAAGGTAGAAATCACTAGTCATTTTACACCTATTTTTTTAAATTAAATGGTTAATATAATTAAATTTAATATATTTATTATCAATTAAAAATTAATATACTTATTATTAATTAAAAATTAATATATTTATTATAAATTTAAAATATAAATTTATAAAATCAAAATCAATTATTTTATTAATTTAAATTAATATTTATAAAAATATAAAAATTTTAATAACCAATTAAATGCTACCATTCCATCAGTATTTTCTCGAATCGAAATAGAACTAATTGTTAATCATTTAATGAGAGATATGAGATAGGTGCTTACTTAAAACTTTAACACAAAGTTAAATTCAATTTGCTTTGATAAATGAATGAATGATTGATTTGTTTTAATACTCCAACCAATAAAAGAGTCGGGCGCCAAAGTCCTAGTAGAGTATTTACACCATCTTGAGGGGAATAAAGGAGTTGGGTAGTTAGTTTGTGTCTGGAGTGCGGAGAGGATATACTTTTACACTGGTCGAGTTGGACCAGTGTAAAAGTGTGTTTTTAAGAAGTAAATTAAATTAGGGAGTAAAGTAAGATGGGTGTAAATAAACTACTGCTCTGAATCTTTATAATACGTCAGGAATTATAAAAATCTATTTCATGTATCAAAACATTGTATACTTGCAATATATCTGTTCGTGAAGACAAAGTCTTTGTAACCCTAGAAAACGCCCAAGAGATTAAGAACCACTAAAGATGATGTCAAGAAGAATGGTGATACTCCGATATATATATTAACCTATATCACAATATAATTTTGCTGTGCAGGACCAATACGACATATTCATTTTTAAAAAATTAGTTAAAATGAAGTAGAGCATACTGCTAGTCAAACATGACATTCTTGTTGACATAATTAACTTGACACTTTGTGTGAGTGTGCACACATTGCTACTCGTTACGTAGTAATAGAACTCACATTCTTGCAGTTTTTATTGCACACTTGCACTGTAAGCGTTTGAAAAACAAAACACTACGAGCCATCGTGGATTGACCAAGCTATAAAACTAATTAATAAATTCAATATCTTTTAAATAAGATTTATAAAGAACAAAACATAATTTAAAATTTATTAGGCAAAAAATGTGTAGCATTTTCTACCTTCATTTTTAATTTGTTTGTTGACAAGCATTCTCAATCGAGTTTGGCTTAAGTATAAGTAGGTACTTACTACTCGTAATTGTGATAGTGTATGGAACTATGGAAGTACATTTGGTGTTTATTGTTTTTCCAATTGCTAATTTAAATCATTTAAGGCTATGATGGGACTTTAAAGCTTTTGATATAACACCCCCCAGTCGCGTAACAAAGATTCTAAGATCAAAATCTAAAAACTTCAAATGCTCCACCTGCTATGATTATTATTAATACAGTCAGTCTATTAACAATCACAATAAATGTGGAGTACTAATTCTAAATCGTCAGATTTTATTGCATTAAACATAATAAAAATAATTATTAGCATTATAAATGTTTACCGTATAGCTCTCACGACCATGGAAAGTGTGGCGTAAGATGTGGATTGGTCCCTATTATTGATAATCTCAAGCAGTGCTTTAACAGCACCGAAGTTATGCAAATTTTCTGCATTGCAAGGTCTTTGCGCTAAGTTACCAATGACGCGGGACGTCCTTCCGACGATGCTGTCTCGACATACGGTGTTCAATATCGACACCAAAGTTGCGTAACTATTTAGTTTACCAATCTGTAACACATTTGCATGTAATCAATACCAGCGACGAGCGGCAACGCGTTGCAGAATCGATTAGCAGTGCTGCCAGCAACGTCGCAACGTCAGTGTTTTGATAGCGTATCTTTGAGGCATGCGAACGCTTTCATGTAGGTGATGTTATATACAAATGTACATAATATGATACTTTACATAATATAAAATGTATAAGTTCCGAATTCTGATGTACCTATTTACTCAGAATTCGGAACTTATACATTACAAATTATGCATTTTATACATTTAGTTAGGTTTACAGCTAGCGGCATATCTAATAACAAAGAAATAATTATTTTACATAACTGAGATTTTGAATTATGAGAAAACGACAATATTTTAGCGGACTTTTATCGAATCCAGCACCTCTCGTATTTGAGTTTTATTTTATATTTTACAAACATTTTGGTTGTATTTGTGGACTTATCGTATCAAATATAAATTATTAAGTTCTGACGCCCCTTTTCCGTGACTTGAATCAATATTAGAAACCAGATAACGTTAGAAATCGGAAAACTCGTCTTCGCCGGCCCGCCGCTGTGGAGGCGTTAATTGTGTAATTGAGGTAGCATTGTCTATTATTATATTGGGATCAATAGGACGCTCTTAGAGTGTCTATTTCTAGTAGAGGCAAGTATTGAGGGCCCAAAAAGGGCACGAAAAAAGCTTTACCCGGTTTTTAGTTATTAGGTAAGTTAATGATAATGCAACTTCATTTCACACTTCAATAGGCCTAGGGGGCGAGAGATTAGTGCAGAGAGAAAGAGTAAGGTTTTGGATGTATGTTACACCATTAGTCGTTTTATGCAATTACAGCTGGGCCAATTTGGAAACTCCTGTTTATGATTTGAAACTGTATACGCCCAAGGTGGTCCCATAGTCATTAAGTCAGGATCTGATAATGGAATCATGAGAACATTGAAAGAACTTTTCAAAATTTATAGGTAAAGTACACATGCACAATGGCCAACATCATGGCCAAGTGCGGAAAAAGCTCGGGAAGAAAGAAGAAGAAGATAGGTAAAGTAGCAGTAGTAGTATTTCACATGTATATTAGGCAAAGTATAGAACAAAATGTTTTGTAATGATCAGATATTAGAAATTTTTTATATTTTTTTATATAGACTACAAGTTGGCCCTTGTCAGCTATCACATCTGATGTTAAGTGATGATGTGGTCTAAGATCGAAACAGGCTAACTAGTTTGGAGTAGGGCAAAATACACACTCCTTTCAGTCTTTCAGTTTTTACAAGACATCATACTGGACCACTAAATTGCTTGGCGATAATAAAAAAAATTGAACCATTGAAGTTGGTTCAATATTTTAAATCAATATTTTACCCACAAAAACTAAACTATATATATATATATATATGAAGTCTGTGCCATCCAAGTTTACAGAACATTTATTTAATGAAGTAGCAAAGCACTTTGTTGCTAACATCCTTAAAGTAGAAACCTGGGCTTGTACACTTGTAGGCAAAAAGCTACCGACACTTACACAAATACACACATTTATTGCTGCCTGTATAATTTGAAGATTTTATGATCCTATTAAAAAAGAATTATAAAAATCGGACATTATTATGAGTTAAGTGTGATCATACATTATATTCTTTTTACTCTTCACATATTTTATTGTTCAAGTCACAATTAGGGTTGTACTTTATTTCTTCAGAAGGATACAAATCCGATATACAGAAATATCTAACAGTCTGAAACAGCACTTAGGCAATTTTTTTTCATATTCCCACTTTAATGGGATCTGTGCAGGTGAAACTGCAGGGCACCATTTGCTTATAATTAAAATTGTTAATATAAGTTATACATATTTAACCTAAGTACTTAAACAATAAATATAACACAACCAAATATTTTAAGACCAATTTAGCAAACTAATTTTTTAATTATAAATTAACTAATTAAAACAAAATGATTCAAAATATGCATTATAACCAAAATTTAGAGAATGTATTTTGATAATGCAAAATAAGTTAGCAATGAAAAATAATAATATGAGCCTATAACATTAATGTTATTTTATAAATCACTTATTGTAAATCTATACAATGTATGAATATGTAATAAGGCAAAAAATCAATATAAGGAAGGATCAAACTATTATTAGCTTAAATACTTGTAACACTTTACACTTACCAATAAGCTGCTCTTTTCTTCTAAACACACATTGCCAAGTATGCTAAGGGATAAATCAAGTATTCTTTCGTTTGGTTTACGTAAATGTGGCAGTAAATATTCTATGCCACCGCATTCTCGAAATAGTTTAATGCCCCTATCATTTATAATTATTGTAGATTTAATTTTTATAAGAGAATCTTGGATGCGTTTAGATGATGAGGACGTTAGACCTTCCAGAACCGATTTTATATTGGTTTTATCCATTGTGGAGAAAGCACTGCATTGATAGACACTCACGACACAAAGAGGATTGAAATTTTTTCAGCCATTTGAAATCAGTATCATATAATATGTAATGTAATATAGTAGGTACTTGATAGGTAAATATATTAATTTGTCAATATTGTTTCACATTTGTGAGGGTAACATAAACTCAACTGTCAGTCAGACGTCATTATTTGTTTTTTTACTTATTCTTACCCGCAGAGAAAAGGCAAAGGTACACCGTAACCATGTCTTCACTATATAATGTAGTAGACATATAGTAGTTATACGGAAATTGACTTTGATTACATATTAAAACCAAATAAAAGGGAATTGAAAAAAAATCTACTTTGTGTATAGATTTACCTATAGATCAAATAATACAATAGATTAGGTATATAGGATAATCTAAGATAAAATATAAATTTACTCTGTGCACATGGGTGTGATTTTGCGATCTGTGATGTGAACAAAAAAAATGGTTTTGCGATGACAGATTTTCTGAATTTCTTATACATTTTCACTGAGGAATACTGTGATATCTTATTACTGTAACATAAAATTGTCATGAAATCGTTTTGTGAGAGATGAGTGTCTTCGGGGATTTTCAACGTGTGTGGGTGCAACGTTTTCCTGAGAGTGCTCTACCAGCCGCTTGGGAGGAAGATGTAAGAGCCAATTTGGCTAAACATAAACAGAAAGTAGCTATCCTTAGGGAGGAGTTGGAAAAGGAAGAGTTTTATGTTGAATATTTAGAAACTTTACTCTCCGACGTCGAGAAGCATAAAGCGGTACAGGGAAGTAGAACGGAGCCGCCCTCGGGGACTGACACGAATGATGATAAGGCATCTGATAGCAAGGTAAATCAATGGCTTATCTGACGATCTATTTAGTAATACAATCGAAGAATGTTTGTAAAAACTGTAATATTATTTGTTTGTCAACTTTTACACATACACACATTAAATATTTTTTAGCTATAAATCTAATTGGAATCACAATATGATTAAATACTATTCAGATCATTCAGCTTGTAAGGGTCTAACTTTTTGTCTGAATAATATCAAATATTTATTATTAAAACTAAAAAATGAAAGATTTCTAAGAAGTTCATGTTCAATTGCTGTTACATTTACATTGAATTAAAAATTTACTCCATCTAAGCACAGTGGCAAAATTATGTGGTGTAAGTTGACATACCTAGACTTTACTTTTAATTTTTAGACAATTATGTTAAAAACCTGTTTTAATTAATAATTCTGGTTTTTGATCATAGAAATTGTAAAATAATACATTAGTGGAATGGAAACTGGTTCGTTAGATAATCAAACTATTCTTCTTTATTGTCCAACTAAAACTTCTAATTTGGAATGCCTTAAATGTATTTAAAAATGGCTACAGTATGATAAAATACCTGGTGACTTGGAGATTCATTATTGGCAAAGCTTTGAAATGATCTCTTTTCTACAGTATCTATTTATACAAGGCATTTGAATTAAGTGTGATGAAATGCCTTATATTTTATTAATTACAAAATATATGTTTCACTTGTATTGCATGCATGAGACAATAGAGTACTATATTCCTCATTACATAGCCACTATTGTAATGTTATGTATAATGTATTGGAAATTATCTACATATCAATGCAAGTCGCAGTTTAAGTAATAAGAATTGTTATGCTGCATTTAAGCATTACATGTATCTGTGTCTCATTCTCCTCCATGCAGGCTCTGCACAGAGGACTGTACATATTTATTAATATAATAAATGAGAGCTCTTGATGTTAGAGCTAGCCTGGGGCATTTCATAATGCTTGTTCCTGTCTTTATTGTTTCTGTTTAATGGGTGTAGTTGCTGGTAAAGGTATTGGCACTGGTCTACACCTTATATTGTCTGTAATCATTGCTTGCCCCATGCAAGCTTCATAACTGTGGCTGCTCCTATTAGGTTCACATTTTTTAGGAGTGATGTAGTAGCCAATTTTTTATTATGTGGTAATAAAAACATTTATCCTCAGTTGTTTGATTGTAACTGACTATAAATATGAGATACATTCATGGTTTGTAATTTCTGTGCCCCTCCAAGGTCTGCACCCTGTTGACTCCCCTGGTATTGTCTTAGTTACGGCACTCTGTATCTTAGCTTATTTACTTATTGCAGCATTTAGGGGCAGAGATATAGAACTTTTTAAGACATGTGTTACACATTTCTCATCTCATAAAAACCTACCTACCACAATATATTTGCCAGAACAAAAATAAAAATTTACTTCAGTACTTAAACGCACACACGCACACACATCACACGCGCGCGCACACACACGCACACACACGCACGCACACGCACGCACACACACGCACACACACGCACACACACGCACGCACACACGCACACGCACGCACGCACGCATATGCACAAAAATACGCACACACATAAATATGCTTGGGTCAATATAATTGTTTTTATTTTAACTATTGAAACTGCATTTTTTCTTTTTGTGTGAAACATTTCTTTTATTTTTGTGTAAAACACTGGCTCCTAAGATACGGGCTAACATAGTTTAGGGGCCAGGGGTTCATTGTGTTAGCTAATCTGTAACTTCTCAAATAAATATATTCTTATTCTTATTTGGGTTATCTGTTTGTTCTATCAAAACAGTGTAAAAATAAGGTTATAGCAATTGGTGTTTCTTTTGTTACATAGGACTGTGATTCACTATCAAAGAAAAGCGAAGCAAGTTTAAAGAGTGATGACTCACTTGAACCTTTGGAATGTGAAGAAGAAAAAGTCCATTTAAGAACTAAACCTGTAAATTTTGCTGAGAGAAGCTCTGTGAATCAATGTATAAATGAACTGTCTTCAAATCTAGCAGCAGAGGCTGCGCGCAAAAGATGCAATAGTGAAATTGTACAACGAACTGATATTTCTAATAATGGTAAGATAACTTTTTTTTTATCGACTACAAGTTGGGCCTTGACTGCTATCACACCTGATGTTAAGTAATGATGCAATCTAAGATGGAAGCCGGCTAACTTGTTAGGACTAAGATGAAATCCACACCCTTATCAGTTTCTACATGACATCATACCAGAACGCTCAATTGCTTGGCGGAACGTCCTTGTGAGTAGGGTGGTAACTAGCCACGGCGAAAGCCTCCCACCAGCAAGACAAATTAAGAAAAAATCTCAATCTGCCCCGCCGGAAATCGAACACAGGACCTCCGTCTCATAAATCCACTGCACATACCACTGCCCCACTGAGGGCGTCAAATTATGTAAAGTATTGATTAACTTTTCTATTATGTAAAGTATTGAAGTTTGGCACTGAAATCTATCAAACTTGTGTGTATGTAACATTTTTGTTTATCAAGAAAGAACATACAATATGTGAATGTGCTGAACTGCTTATGTGCCAGTTAAATGTTATTTAAATTAATATAAAACTTGCTTTAATTTTGAATCATAGTACCCATAATACCTACACTGATTTTGGGGCTATATAGTGATCTGTGTATTGTTCTATTATATTACTAATATTTTATTACTTCAATTCAAAATTAATCTATTCTATAAGGATATGATCATTTTGAATGGACATTTTATGTAAGGTTTTTTACAAATAAAATGAAAAACTTTTTAATGAGATAGACAACAATTTTCTTACTTTTGTCATTTCCTTCAACAAACTCAAATATTGCCTTCTCTGCCCTATTAAAGCAAAAATTACAACAAAAAAGTGTTGTTTTCAACTAAAAAGAAATTACTTTCTGTAATAACAATTTGCTACTATGAGCATTCTAACAGCAAACATCATTGTTATAGTTTTTTGCTTATAAACAGATTGAATATATCTTTCAGTAGATGTAGAAACAACAAATAAAATACAAAATAAAACCCGTCCAGCATCACAAGCAGGTGATTTTGTAACAGTTATTGAAGTCAATGGCTTGAAAGCTGCAGAGAATGCGGCCAGGAAGCCAGATGATTCACCACAATCATCGGAGAGTAGTTCTGCGGAGGCGACATCAGCTTCCAAAAAGAAAGTGCCACCAAAGTGAGTAGTCCAATTTTAATCATTACACTTTGTTACTCTCAGGAAAGCAATCTCATAATATTCAGTTTTGACTTAATGTAATATCAGTTTAGTATATTGTCTATGCCCAAGGTACATACACAACGAAAGGATATTGTTGCCAAAACAGTGGCAGAGCTTTTTGCCTCAATGTAATGCAAGCGATATTCTTACAATACCACTAATAGGCAACAATATGTAATTTCTCTTCATGCACATTCTAAGCCATCAGGAAACACAAAAACTCATTATTAATTACTCTTAAAAATTTAATACATTTTCTATAATTATGTCAATAATTTTAGTTACAGTAAAAGTAGTATACTAAGTTAATAAGTTTAATAGCATTTTACTCTTCAATACAGGTACTAAAAGATTGGTATGCGAAAGCAGACTATATTTTCTGTCGTTTTGATGGTTCAAGTATAGTTTATTGTAGAATCTTTAGAAAAGTAAACTCACATGAGAGAGGTATACCAAATATCACTTTTTTTAGACCACCACCAAAAGTGTTCAACAAAAGAGGTGCATCATTACCTGAAACTGGTTTAGTGGATGACAGTCCTCCTTCATCCCTTACAAGGAGGCTTCGTAATGCGGAGTCTCGCGAATCCATTGGCAGTCGAGCCTCCACACCTTCAATTAGCGAAAGAGTTAGTATTCATTTGTTTAAGTATAAAATTATAAATTTAACATTGTTATCAGAATATTTTATGGCTTAAGGCGATAATGTTTAACACATAATAACCACTATTTGATGTGGTTATAATAAAAGAAGAGCAGCATTTCCTGAAACAGGGTTTAGTTGATGTCAACTCTTACAAGAATACTTCATAATGTTGAGTCCCTTCATATCGTTGAATCTATTGACAGTTGAGCCTCTATACTTACAATGTGAGAAAAAGCTTATTTATTGGCCTGTTACAATCTATGAAATAAACAGGTAGAGTAAAATTTTAAAGTTACTGAAAATAAAGAAAATATGAGTTTGGGAAGAGCAGTTTTGTATGAGCAAGTAGTTAATTGTATTTTTGTATAACAAAATTGACTTGATGTGATGTTTGTGGCACCACCTCTGAGATTTGTTATGTTTTCCCAAGAAATAGCACAATAAAATAATTTGTTTGTAGAGGTATTAATGGAAAATCCTATAATACGAACTCAGTGGTGCGGATCAATCTAGAATTATAACGTAAATATATCAAGCGTCAAAGTAGACGCCGTGCGTGGAATAAATTACTTTATTATTATCTTAAAGTTTTCCCTATGCCTGCCATTCATTGTTCTCGTTGTCGTTATAAATAACATATGAATCAACCTATTATGTATATCATTAGTCATACAAGTACCTTCATACTGTGTATGTTATAAATTGGGTGAATGGAATACGACAATCAGTATGGTACGAGTATAATACGAATGAGAAATTGTTACCTGTTATTTTTAAAGAATATTGAATATTCAAGTTTTATTAGTTCCTATCTAGCCTTGTCCAGTTTTTCACTATAGCCTAAATTTGTAAAATATAAATCGGAGATTACACCCCATTAAGTGGAAAGTTTCATTAATGGAATAAATTTAAAAGGTAAAAAGGAGGTCTAAAGAAATACCCGCTAGTTTAAAAAAAGCATAGCCTAAAATTGCTCTGTTTTTTTTTGTAACTGCAATATATAAAAGGTAACAATTTTACAACTAATAGATATTTGTTATATAGGTAAAAAGCTATGAATCCATTAATTCTCTATCTTCGGAGCGCAAGCGGTCAGGCGGCGCGGCCACTCCCAGGTCCATTGACGAGGAAGTGACATCAACAACCCCTGACCTGCCCGAAGCGTCGGACGACAAGTCGGCCCCTATATCCTTGGAGAGCATACCGGCGGCCGTCCCATCCGCCGAGGACGAACCTTACTACGATCAAGTGCCGGTCGACATTAATGACGGCGAATATGTTTACATACAAGCAGGTACGGTAAATTAATAAAAGTAAATATGACATTACAAATAAGCTAACAAAAAATATTTAGCTATATGGTTAGTTTATATATAGCAGAAGTGGGTACTATTGTACTACCCATTCCTTAGCGTTTCGCTTATAAAAATATCGCATAACTGAGTCCTCGATTGCACGATACAGGGTACAATGAAGATGGCAAGATGAGATAAGCGTGAGAGCTGGTAACAAAACCAACCCTTGTTAAGAGTGAAAGAAGAATGCGCCGCACTTAAAATTATATGATAAAAAGTATTGTAAGTTTAAAGGTTTGTCTGGTTGTAGGAGGCGCGGGTTCGAGTACGGAGGACGGGTCGAGCGGCACCAGCACGCTGCCGCTCAGCTGCACCGCGTCCGCGCCGCCCGCGCCCGACTCGCCGCTGTGCGCCACCGCGCCCAACTACGTCAACATACACTACTTCATACAGTGAGTGACTGCCGTGCCTTTACATGTGTAGTTCGTTTGCGTTTAGAATGCAGTGAGCGCCGCCCGCGCCCGACTCGCCGCTGTGCGCCACCGCGCCCAACTACGTCAACATACACTACTTCATACAGTGAGTGACAGCCGTGCCTATACATGTGTAGTTCGTTTGCGTTTAGAATGCAGTGAGCGCCGCCCGCGCCCGACTCGCCGCTGTGCGCCACCGCGCCCAACTACGTCAACATACACTACTTCATACAGTGAGTGACTGCCGTGCCTATACGTGTATAGTTCGTTTGCGTTTAGAATGCAGTGAGCGCCGGCCAACCCCGCCCCCTAACCAATCGAATCTTTTCAAATTACAAGGTCAAGCTCACAGTGACTAATTGAAGGCATAGGTTCTAACGCGACGGTTGTGTCCTGTAAATGGTTAAAAAATTATTGGTTAGGGGGCGGGGTTTGCACTGCAATCTAAACGCGAATAAACTATAGTATCTAACAGTAGACACAAACACCCAACACTAGTCAAATGCATATGTGTCATGTACGTCAATTTTTTTTCAACAATTTAGCCCTTGACTATAATTATTTGCTTAGCCGTGAATTTCAATAGGGCCAGCCGGGAATTGAACCGAAGACGATTTTTTTTTATTTTCGGCACATCTCATGCAATAACAGAAAACCTTATGAAACACGTTAGTGGGATACACATGTTTAATTATAAGTCAGTACCTACGTGACGAAATACTCGTGCTTGTTCGGTGGTCAAATATATTTTAATTAGAACATTAGTTGGAACACGAAATACGGAAGCGCTCCATTTAAAACGGTTTAGTTGTCGTGAATTATCATTTACAGTAATGCGGTTAGTCAGCTGGTTACTTTGGCACTGGGTAATAACGTTATTTTTTTGTAGATAAATCAAAAACAATAAAATATATGAATATAGTGTTAATAAGTCACCAATTTTACTACCAAACTATCTACTAACTACTATATTGCTCCAAATCGATTTTACAAAAAGGAAAAATCAATACTTTAATTTAAAGTTAGACGTTCATCTGCAATATCTGATATAGATCGTTACACAGGCAAACATTAGCCGGCCAATCTGCATTGAAGCGGCGTATAGGCTATGTTCTATTACCCCTCTTCTATAAGGAGGGAATCTGGGCCAGTAGTGAGCAGTTAACATAAATTATGCAAAATTTAACCTGACTTGAAAACGCACTAAATAGTTAAAGATATTTGCGTCATTGTTTAAATAAATTAAAGCAACTAAATGACAATTATTTTTTACTATTTAGTGCTTTTTAAAATTAGTTTTTAAAAAGCAAATTAGATTTTTTTCATACTTTTTAGCTATGGTAAATAACTAAAAAGTATGAAAAAAACAGTGAACATATAAAAACCTACTCATACTAAACTACAAGGGTACTATTTATAGGTACGGCACTTGTAGCCAAAAAGCTGCGGACACTAATAAATGCCGAAGTTGCTGCAAGTGTGCCTATTAAAAATGAAGAGCTCCTTCGATTTTCCCAGGATCTCATCATCAGACCCTAACATAATGACCATGGGACCATTTTGGAAGTATATCCTTTGTAATAAATAAATAATTTTTAAAATCGGACTTCTCTATAAAAAGTTATATATATGTAATCATATAAACGCGGATACGTTTAACGTTTGCGAATTACGGAGGAGATTTTCCCATTTGTGTACAATGTTCTCAGGCAAGCGGGTGAAGGCACCGAACCAAGCGAGACCAGCTCGGAGCTGGCCGACTCGAGTGACACGCCGCTACTGCTGCGAACTATATCCTCCGACACAGAGGCCGGCGCAACTCCGCCTGTTTTAAGAAAGCTTCAACACCAGGTTAGTTACCACTGAAATCAACGTACTCTCCATTAATCGAAACATTTCTTCAGCGAATTGGACCGACTTTCAAGTTCTTCTAGTTTTCATGATTGACTTTGGTAAAGCTTCTGCGCTTGCTTTTTACGGTGACACAAGCTACCTACGCTTACTTTGGGGCTATATAGCTATGTGTGTAATTGTCCTATAATATTTATTAATTAGAAGAAAAAAACTCAGAATTATCCCACAACCCCATCCAAGATTTGAACCCACGAATACCTAATTTAATTAATTTGTCCTTATTTTCTATGATATCATAAGTGCTTAATAATAATGCTAATATTTTATCCTTATTATAATCAAGTGACTTATACTATCAAGTTGCAAACAACTAATCTTACTTAGAAACTTGTTTATTGAATTAAAATCTTTTTATGAAAACAATGTATACTAAATTAATTACCTTGTTCCTATTGTTAATATAATTATAATTAATTTGTGAAGTATTGTAAACTAGGGGGCATCCCAGTAGTACCCCATACCATAGTTCTATAGAACTGTTGGGATATTTTCCAGGCTGTCAAATCATATCCCAATAGTTCTATTTAGTACTGAAGTATAGTTTTTGCTCTTGACTTTACTTGTAGCATGGAAAATATAAACTTTATATTATTTTAATTGATATTTTATTTTTTTAACAAAAATATGTCCCTTCCGACAGAAGCTAAGTTGTTTAAAAAATATTCTCTTATTTAAGAAGTTACAAGGGGGATACATTTTACCTCTTTCACGCAAATAATTCAGTTTAGAAAGAATGATATTAAAAACCTCAATATCATTTCCTATCCATGGACATTAAAAGACCTATCCATGGACATTTTTTATTGCAATCAAAAGAGACATACTTATAAAAACTAGGTAATTTATATGTAACGTACAAACAAGATGTTGATATCGACATTTCTTTAATTTTGTCCCATTAGTTCTATATATAGACACTACACTCTAATATGGTGTATCAACAGTTCTATAGAACTAAAATTAGGGGGTACTACTGGGATGCACCCGTAAACTATAGCTATTAGGTAAGATGCCTATAAGGGCATATTAAGATCATTTTAAAATCATTTAAAAATAAAACACAATTGAAAAATAACATTTATTATTATTTATTAATTACATTAACTTCATTATCTTCCATGTTATAACTACTAAAGGTATGCTCATTTGTTTGGTATACATTTTTAATATTATCTTGGAGGTTTAACTTAAACCCATCATCAGGTTTGTAGGACGAACATATCTTCTCCCCAGTGATTAGGTGATACTTACAAAATTCACAGTTATAGCTTAAGCATCGCGAGTAATAACATATGCCGTCAGCACAAAAGGAATCAATTTTCAAATTTTCAACTAACCTATTTGTTAAATTTGTGACATATTTTATGAAAATGTCCTCAATATAGTTCAGAAGTATTTTGTCTAAGTCCATTGTTAAAAAGTTATGCGTGCCGTTGTTTCTCAATGCAGCACCTGTAAAATAGATTATTATTTATGGATAAAAGTATATAAATTACTCATAATTTAGTTAAGAGACAGATATTATATTAAAATATTACTATCATCATTGTTGAGAACAGGGAAAATTGAGATTAGATGCACCAAGTTGTTCCATTGCGGGTTTGGTTGGCTTAGAAAAATAACATTTACTCTTGCTACGATCACCACCAGATGCTTTTTTTTATTCATTACTGTTGCATGTAATGTAATGTATGTACAACTACACCGGTCGATAAGTGATGATGCAATCAAAGATGCTAGCAGGCTAACTATACTAAAGCCAAACTCGATTGAGAATGCTTGTCAACAAACAAATTTAAAATGAAGTTAGAAAATGCAACACATTTTATGCCTAAAAAATTTAAAATTATGTTTTGTTATTTTAAAAAATCTTATTTAAAAGATATTGAATATATAAATTAGTTTAAGCTTACTAATCTAATTTATTTTCATAAATTTGTCGTTAGCTAGTTAATTTAAAAAATAGGTGTAAAATGACTAGTGATTGCTACCTTAATTTTTAATTTGCTTGTTGACAAGCATTCTCAATCGAATATGGCTTTAGTATAGTTAGGTGTAGGATGAAATCCACACGTCTAACGACACTATACGACATCGTACCGGAACGCTAAATTGTTTGGCGGTACGTCTTTGTCCTTAGGGTGGTAACTAGTTAAGGCCGAAGACTCCCACCAGCCAGACCTAGACCGATTTAGAACATATTAATCGGCCCAGTCGTACATACCATACGCCTCGGACGCCGTAAAAATAATAATGACAAGGTCCGACTCCTAAGGGCTAAGAATTCTTTCTTAGAAATTATTGGAAGTACTCACAATGTTACACTTAAGTGGTATGCTAGTCATTCGGCCAGTTATTCTATGAAAATATTCGTTGGAAAGTTTACATGCACTTGTATAAATGCGGTTTCGGCTGCACATTAAAAAATAGTTTGAATTGTGTTATGTTTACAAAATATGGAGTTGGATATTACCTGTTCGTTAGGGTTCCTCATTGTCATGCAGCCGCCATTTCTTTATCTACATTCTCGGTAACTGTTGAAGATAACACCGCTTCTAATTCCAATGGACGATCTTCGGTACCCTGGACGTTCTCGTTTTCAGTGGACGATATAACTATGTTAGGTATTACGGTAGATTGGGAAGCTTCAGGCTTATGGTCTTGTGGTGATGTTTTTGAAGGCGTTTCAGGCGATGTAGGCATCGATGGTTCCTCGGGTTTTACCTTCGTGTTGAAACTCCTACATTCTCCAGTTATGTCAGTGTCGTACATATTGCACGTGATATTCATACATCCAAACCTGTCACACTTAATGGTGGTACACGTCTGATCGTTACACCACAAGCTCACGTTGTAACTGCCTATTTCTACAGAGTTGTACGCGTCAAAACGGTTCGTTCCAAAGCCTGGATCCGTGTCAAACGGTATTTCGCTAACATCAGAACTCCACCATGTAAATGGATAAGTTATCCAACCCCATAATGTGGAGCCGACACCGCGACCCTCAGGTACACTACCTGCAAGTGTTGAAGTTATATTGTATACTATTCTTATAACTTGGACCTTTTATCGTAACATGTATTAATTATTAGCTACAACTTACTTGAATATGGCTTGCTTAGAGATGCGTGCACTAAACACAAAACAAAAATAGATACGAGAATCTTAGAACTGATCATAATGGACAGGTATCTCGGTGCAACTTTCAAATAGTAAATGTTTGAATAGTCCCTCGTCATTCTTTTATAACTATGCCCCTATCTCTTATGAGATAAGACAGTTTCGGGAATGTTTACTTAATGAGTTATGAAGAAACATACCACAGCTTTTATAATCATTCCATATTTTAGTTTCATTAGTATAAGTTAGTATACTTAGTGTACAATTTCACGATGGGAATTTTATAATTTTTACAGTAAATTCGTTATGGATACGTAGGTATATTGTTATTTATATTTTTACGCGTATTAAATTGGCCGTTATCAATCAAATAAGATGTGTCAAACGATTCACAGCTAGTGGAATTCTCAAAATTATTTTCGGTCTGAATTTCGCACAAAATGCAATTTTCTTTTATGTTTGGGCAAAATAAAAATCTGCACAGTTGCAACTCCTCTATGCAATGTGTCAATGCTTTTAATTTCTTCTCCTTTTGCGGACGCAAGTTATTTGTTATAAAATTCCTTATTTCACTCGCAACGTGATCTGAATCCCATAATTTGTCGTCTTCGCTACTATCGAATAGGTCTAACATATTACGTTTAACATAGCCGGCAATTTCATTTAATCTAATAATTTTATTTTGATGTATATTCTTCAATATTATACGACCAGTAGCATCAAAAGTAATTATTTTAGGCGCGGCTTGGTTAATCGAAGACCATGGACTAAAATAAGTCTCCTTTTTCTGAAAATATATGTTCATTCTTATAATCAGGGTGCAAACCACAAACTTTTACTAACCTGAAACGTTATTTGTAGATTCATTATTCACACTTGATAGTGTTTTTGTTACGACGTTGCCTAAATTTTTTGAAACACGAGCAGGGAACGTGATTATTGCTGCACCTGCCACCAACAAGTCTCGGGCTCTGTTAGGAGTTTCTCATTGCCACACGATAAATCTGGCATCCGCACGGTGAAGGCTACCATGAAATGCTTAGGTATACCAATAAGCTAGCTATTTAGGGGGTCGTTTTTAAAAGCCTGGAAGGAAATGCTAAAATCAAACCACTCTCTGAAGCCTACGCTTTGCATAGAGTTATAAAACGTAACTGTTAACTGTTGCATATTACGGTAACCAAAAACTTTAATGTGCTGCGCTCGCATATATCGCTGACGATAGCCGCGTACTCATTGTGTAACTATACCTATGCCAGTATGAATTATACGTGAATTGCATTTTACAATTGAAAAATCACACATGGGTTTAGGAAGGAGGGAAGGGAAAGATTGTCGGGCAAATTTCTCACGACATCTCACTTTCATCTATTGATCACCTTATGTAATAAATGGATTTCTTATTACCAATTAATGAATAAATAATACTTTGCTCGGGATAATTTAAGAAATCATCCTGATCTACACATTTAGAAGTGCGACAAAGAAGATACTGTTAAAGGTAAAAACTTTAAGGATTTAGGTTATAGGACTGTTCAAGTTTTACGTAAGCACTATAGGGGGGTGGGGGTCTTTGTTTTGCTTATTTTTGATGACATGTGGTCTAGATGATGATTACGTCATCGGTAGTTATTTATTTTTTTTTACACGAATAGCAAAAATTCGTGAATTCTCTATGTATCAGTAAAATCCAATCTCTACCCTAAAATAATTTTCTTATTTTTAAAATTATAATTATGACAACTATTAAAAAAATACATTTATAATTGAAAAATGTTTACATAAGCATGGGGGGAGGGGGTAAGAACTTTGCTTACTTTTGCTGACAAGAGGGGTGGGGGGTACATCATTGTAATAAATCTGCTTACTTAATATTTGAAGGCCCCTTATCAAGCAACTGGGACATCATTATCTCATATTATACCGAAAAAAATATAGGAAACTTAGCTTTATTTAAAAAATATAAAATATTTAATATAAACAATTAAAACTACTATTTAATTACGTAATTATATTTTAATTGAAGCTGTTTTTAGTTTTACTTAAAAATAATAAAAACCGTAACTTACTTGATATGTGTTAGGTAATAAAATTAATAAATACACAACTTGCATTATCGTTAAACAAGACTTCTTTGAAAATTGCCTTAACTTGCTTTCATTGTAACTGCTAAAGATAAACAAAGCATGCTAGGTTTTTATCAGAGCTTTAAGAGTACCATAATTAATGTTTGTAAACAGAAAACTATTGTTTGCTTTATCGTGCAGTACGTTTCCAGTAATAAGTTGCGTAAAGATTATGTAACTTTAAGGGTTTTTTCAATTGGACAGTGGCCTAATTTACTTAGATCTTTATTTGTACATTTTGATCTTTGAAATTTTTTCTTAGATGTGACAAAAGTGGTACATTTAGACATAATGCAGAGAGTCGCCTTCCCATACATTTTTCCTATCATTTTGTCTTCTAATATATCCACGATTTCAAAACCAATATTTGATGGCAAGTCCATGATCGATTCCATGGCAGCGACACTATCTGAAAACATAGAAATACGTTAACAAATGTACTTAACCGTAATAAATCGACTTTTCTCTTATTGTCTTACCAGTTTCATTATTTCCTGTACAGTGACCTTTAGAATTGAACCTGTTGCTTGGGGTACAAATTCTGTGGAGACATGTTTTTTCAGAGCATTTCATTGAATGGCAAATACTCTGAGAGCAAAATGTTAAAATTCCCTTAATATATTTGCCCACAAAAGATATAAATACAGGGGCAATGGTATCTACGTCATTCCAGTTTACGTCTCCGAATATTGCATGTTCTAACACAACAGAGCGGTTACTATGTATTTTATTGTCTGTTAAGTTAAACTTTGCTTTTTTTGTTTCCCTTTCTACGATTAAAGCTGTAATATTTTTCGATTTGACCAATGTAACATTCTTAATTTCTGTTGGCCAATATAATAATTCTTCCTCTTCTACTTTTGTTTTATTATACTTTTTAGCTTCTTTTTTATAATTCTCGATAGGTGAAGTAAAATTTGTCGCAGGCATGATCGTACTAATTGTATTAGTTGTAATATTTTCTTTTAATATTTCGCGTCTTAAGCGTAATGGTCTAACAGTAGTTTTAAAACTTTTATCGTCAAGATCGGTTTCTATGCTGTTTTCTATTCTTAACGAATCATTCATGTCCTTATCATTACTATTTTTCGTTATGTTAACTGTTAAAAAAATTGTTTCATTCCAATCTTTTTCATTTTTAAATGGAATTTCAGTAACATTACTAGATGCGTTTTGCATTTTGACCTTGTATATACTTATAGGTTTATTAGTGTGGGAGAACTCACCCAAATCGCTATTATTTGAGTCCCCAGAATTATTTTTGTTGATTATGTTCTTGGTAATATTATACTCTGGTTGATCTTGTTTACTACTATGAAAAGTTATATTTTTTTTACCTGTGTGCTGTTTATTATTATTGCTAAAATGAGATTTCTTCTTTTTGTGTATTGTAATTTTATGCATGGGATTATTGTCATATTTGTTATACATTTTTTTATGTCCTATGAATTCTATTGGAAAAGGAAAATTGAATTGTGGAAATGGTAAACTCATAGGTGATGTTATTTCTTTATACAGTATTCCTTCTTCGTCGGTTTTGTCCTTTGTCAGATAATTATGTATAAATTCAGATAATATTTTAGGTAACTTTACATCAATCTTTACGCGTATATTAATCTTGTCGTCGTTAAAAGAATTCATTTTATTTTGATGTGTAAACTTTGATGATTTCGGGAAGCTTTCTTCAATTATATTCTGATTACTATAGGATGGTTTAGTCATTATAAAACATTGCTTACAATTACACTTACACGGAAGTTCATTATCTTTGCAATAACAGGAAGATATTGGTTTATTACTGAGTTTTGTTATTGTGGGTATTAAATTAAGTAAACTGCCTTCTTTAAAAGCTAGTGATCGGTCTGGTAACTCGGTCTTGTAATCTTCGTTTCTTTTTGTATTATCTGACATTAACAACTTCAGTGGATCTGGAAGTCTCTTTATTTTACTAAAGTAGTTATTAGATATGTCATACTTATTTTGAGTACTTTCCTTCTTCTTTGTAAACTTTTCACGATGAACGAGCGGAACTTTGTTTTTGACTTTAGATTTTTCTATGTAATTGATTCTCTGTTTATGTGCTTTATCTAAATAATGTTGATATTCGGATAAAAGTTCATCTATATCTTCATCACTCTCGCTATTACTAAACATATTTTTATTAACTTGATAACTCTAAAAGTTACAGAAAAATAAATTATATTTTTAATTAAAAAAAATTCTCTACTTTCGTTGTGAATTTTATACTTACCATATCGTTTTCAAAATCATTTATAATATCAGCGACATCATTAAATATAATTGCATCATGGAGCGGAGTTAGGTCATATTGCCTTAGCTCGTTACCTGCAAATTGTAAAACGCCAAAGCAAAATCATAATCAAAAATATTTGTTCCTACGTTCTTACATAATTTAAGGTCGTAAAGATTAGTTTAATATTATCTTACCAGAGGTCATAATGTTTTTATAATTTAGTCTATGACTAACGGCTAAAATATTTTTCGTTATGAATAATAATTTTGAGTTTACTCGTACTTACTGTCCAATTGCCCTTTGGTGTAAGTTAAAGAAAATATGCAAACAGAAATAATGGAAAACCACATAGTATCTGTTTGTATTTAAGCACTAAATATGCGAAAAATTGCTACAATAACTTTAATGAGAAAGCAGCAGAATAAACATAGACACATTGTACAATCGCTTAGACAAACGAATTATGAATCTGAAGTAATTGCATAAATCGCATTTCTTAAATAGGTAGGTTGTTTATAAACCATGCCTTAATAGCCTTTTTATTTTACAATACACGACTTCTCGATCTTTGTTATGTAATCAATGTAAAAGTACTGGTAAAAAGAAAAATCGGTAAGGTTACAATTATTGATATCCTTACATATAACACCTCCAATAAGGAGGAAGGCCTGGCCTAGTGGACTGTTAATAGGTCATAATTATATGATGATCAGGATGATGAGGATGATTCGATACATATGAAAACACAGAATAATTTTTTTTTTCAATTTGCTTAAACTCGAGATTGGCTTGCAGTCATGCAAAATAAACAGCATCATTTTGCAATAACGAAGAATTAATCAGATCATTTTTTTTATTTCAGGAATCCAATATTAGTAACAATGCGGAGGCCGAGCGACTTACAATGCATCGGTGTATCGTCACGAGTATAATAGAAAGCGAAACAGTCTACGTGGAATGTCTCTATGTAATGGAGAAGGTGACAGTTCTTTTTTCTATCACAATCAATTTTTTTACTTGTTGATGTTAAATATCTTATCCGTTGTGTCAGACCGATTGTTATTATTTATGCGTCACATGCCTTAAAGTTTCTTTTTGATAGAATATCGCTAAAGGTATTATTAGCACTAAATAATCCCGACATTCACTCGAATCCGATGGCGAGGAGCGGCTCTGTTTTTCTGTTCTAAAATAAATAATATTCTTTTGCAGTACATGAACGCTATCAAAGCAACACTATCGACATCGCAGCCTGTGATCACTGAAGAAGAATTCGGAACAATATTCTATAAGATATCGGAGCTCCACGAACTGCATAAAAACTTCCTCGAGGGTCTCAAAAATGCAGTCGCCAGTTGGGAGGAGCCCCTATCTGTTGGCATACATTTTAAAAAGATGGTATATTATTTTCTGTGTTGTAAGTGTGTATAAAGATAGAACAATTATTTATTTCCAGTCGATTTGTGTAATGCCGATAATATTTTTTATAATCAATAATACAACATAAAATAGCGAAGGCTCAATAATATAGAATTATCAATGCTTTAAAACGCCTAAAATAAGTAGTACAGATTGCTGTAATGAGCCTGCCTGGCGAATTGATAATAAACTTATAAGATGAATACAGCAATATAAAATCTTAACCAAGCTATTTAAACTAAAGGAAACTGATATAAATTATGTGTATTAATAATAATAATTAATATTCCTAATAAATTTTAGGCCGAAAACATTAACGTGTACGGCGCATTCCTGCACAACTACGGGCGCGCAACGGACGCGGTGCGGCGACGCTGTGCGAGCTCGCAACGTTTCTCCGACCTGACGCGCGAGATCGCGTGCCGCGGCCAGCCCGTGTCGCTCGACGACTTGCTGCACAAACCCGTCGCCAGAGTGCAGAAAAATGCGCTCGTCTTGCACGTGAGTAGCTCCAGATATACGTTACAACTACGGATGCTTTGCAAAGACGCTGTGCGAGCTCGCAACGTTTCTCCGACCTGACGCGCGAGATCGCGTGCCGCGGCCAGCCCGTGTCGCTCGACGACTTGCTGCACAAACCCGTCGCCAGAGTGCAGAAAAATGCGCTCGTCTTGCACGTGAGTAGCTCCAGATATACGTTACAACTACGGATGCTTTGCAAAGACGCTGTGCGAGCTCGCAACGTTTCTCCGACCTGACGCGCTAGATCGCGTGCCGCGGCCAGCCCGTGTCGCTCGACGACTTGCTGCACAAACCCGTCGCCAGAGTGCAGAAAAATGCGCTCGTCTTGCACGTGAGTAGCTCCAGATATACGTTACAACTACGGATGCTTTGCAAAGACGCTGTGCGAGCTCGCAACGTTTCTCCGACCTGACGCGCGAGATCGCGTGCCGCGGCCAGCCCGTGTCGCTCGACGACTTGCTGCACAAACCCGTCGCCAGAGTGCAGAAAAATGCGCTCGTCTTGCACGTGAGTAGCTCCAGATATACGTTACAACTACGGATGCTTTGCAAAGACGCTGTGCGAGCTCGCAACGTTTCTCCGACCTGACGCGCGAGATCGCGTGCCGCGGCCAGCCCGTGTCGCTCGACGACTTGCTGCACAAACCCGTCGCCAGAGTGCAGAAAAATGCGCTCGTCTTGCACGTGAGTAGCTCCAGATATACGTTACAACTACGGATGCTTTGCAAAGACGCTGTGCGAGCTCGCAACGTTTCTCCGACCTGACGCGCGAGATCGCGTGCCGCGGCCAGCCCGTGTCGCTCGACGACTTGCTGCACAAACCCGTCGCCAGAGTGCAGAAAAATGCGCTCGTCTTGCACGTGAGTAGCTCCAGATATACGTTACAACTACTTACTGTCGTGCTGTATTCTACGACATTTAAATAGCTCTTAATAGTTTAAATTGTACATATACAATCGTCATATACTGCCTTGTTATTTCACATAATGGAGAATTTCTGTATATAAAAAAGTTGTACGTCTTATGCAAATGAAACTACTCACGGTAAATTCGCTTGATATTAATGTAATTGTAAATATTAAACCCTGGATCCTGGACGCAACAGTTGTAGAAGAAAATATTTATTGTTATAAATTCAACTTTGATGTTCCAAACTTTGTTCTATATTGTAAAATCACTACAAACTTTGTTTGATCATATGAAGAAAAACTTTTTTAATTTTATTAGAACCTGCTGTTTTTAAATATTCAGACAAATTCTCATAAATGTAGCTCGTGTGTCCACTGGTTCTCGTCAACTCGTTTTGTTGTAATGTAATATATGAATATCTTGTAGGATCTCATCAAATACACGCCGGCCAGTCACCCCGATCACGCGATGTTGACGGAAGCATTGAACATGACGCAGCATTTCCTCGACGAATTCAATATCATACAAACGAAATCTATGTTCCCGGTAAGAAAACATGTTTATACTTCCTAATAAAATATTACAGGAAGAAATTTATCACCATTAAATACGCCTATATGTTTAATGTGTTTAGTAAAATAATATTAATATTATGTATTTAGATATAGACAAAAACATGTCGAAACTCTCATTGGTATATTTATTTCTCTCGTTATTTTATATATATTTAAAAAATATACGTATTTCAGAATGCCGACCGTGCACAGAGGAGGCTCGTCAAAAACTCGTTCATTGTGGAATTATCAGATGGACACCGTAAACTGAGACACCTGTTCCTATTCAACGACGTGATAGCTTGTGCCAAATACAAGGTACAATGCAATGCAATAAAACGCTACTCTTTCGAACTTAGTGAAATTAAAAACAGTACATCCTTCGACGCTTTGACGAAACCGTCGAAGGGTGTACTGTTTTAGAGCGATTAATAGTTAGTGCATTTATTTACCTAAAGTGTTCTTTTAGGCGTCCGGCAGAGACAAGTTCACTTTCGAGCTGAAATGGTTCATCCCACTTCCGGATATAGTGGTGGTGGAGGACGAGGGCGCAAGCGGCGCGGCGGAGCGCGAGACCTCCCCGGCCAACATCGTGGCGCTCAAGTCGCAGGCGTGCACCGTGCGGGACGTCATACTCGCGGAGGAGCGAGCGGCGCAGGACGATAAGGTGAGTGTAGGCCTTTGTCCCGATTCCGGTGATGTAGTCCGTCCGGTGGTGGAGGAATAGCGAACAACGAGTGGCGCGGCGGAGCGCGAGACCTCCCCGGCCAACATCGTGGCGCTCAAGTCGCAGGCGTGCACCGTGCGGGACGTCATACTCGCGGAGGAGCGAGCGGCGCAGGACGATAAGGTGAGTGTAGGCCTTTGTCCCGATTCCGGTGATGTAGTCCGTCCGGTGGTGGAGGAATAGCGAACAACGAGTGGCGCGGCGGAGCGCGAGACCTCCCCGGCCAACATCGTGGCGCTCAAGTCGCAGGCGTGCACCGTGCGGGACGTCATACTCGCGGAGGAGCGAGCGGCGCAGGACGATAAGGTGAGTGTAGGCCTTTGTCCCGATTCCGGTGATGTAGTCCGTCCGGTGGTGGAGGAATAGCGAACAACGAGTGGCGCGGCGGAGCGCGAGACCTCCCCGGCCAACATCGTGGCGCTCAAGTCGCAGGCGTGCACCGTGCGGGACGTCATACTCGCGGAGGAGCGAGCGGCGCAGGACGATAAGGTGAGTGTAGGCCTTTGTCCCGATTCCGGTGATGTAGTCCGTCCGGTGGTGGAGGAATAGCGAACAACGAGTGGCGCGGCGGAGCGCGAGACCTCCCCGGCCAACATCGTGGCGCTCAAGTCGCAGGCGTGCACCGTGCGGGACGTCATACTCGCGGAGGAGCGAGCGGCGCAGGACGATAAGGTGAGTGTAGGCCTTTGTCCCGATTCCGGTGATGTAGTCCGTCCGGTGGTGGAGGAATAGCGAACAACGAGTGGCGCGGCGGAGCGCGAGACCTCCCCGGCCAACATCGTGGCGCTCAAGTCGCAGGCGTGCACCGTGCGGGACGTCATACTCGCGGAGGAGCGAGCGGCGCAGGACGATAAGGTGAGTGTAGGCCTTTGTCCCGATTCCGGTGATGTAGTCCGTCCGGTGGTGGAGGAATAGCGAACAACGAGTGGCGCGGCGGAGCGCGAGACCTCCCCGGCCAACATCGTGGCGCTCAAGTCGCAGGCGTGCACCGTGCGGGACGTCATACTCGCGGAGGAGCGAGCGGCGCAGGACGATAAGGTGAGTGTAGGCCTTTGTCCCGATTCCGGTGATGTAGTCCGTCCGGTGGTGGAGGAATAGCGAACAACGAGTGGCGCGGCGGAGCGCGAGACCTCCCCGGCCAACATCGTGGCGCTCAAGTCGCAGGCGTGCACCGTGCGGGACGTCATACTCGCGGAGGAGCGAGCGGCGCAGGACGATAAGGTGAGTGTAGGCCTTTGTCCCGATTCCGGTGATGTAGTCCGTCCGGTGGTGGAGGAATAGCGAACAACGAGTGGCGCGGCGGAGCGCGAGACCTCCCCGGCCAACATCGTGGCGCTCAAGTCGCAGGCGTGCACCGTGCGGGACGTCATACTCGCGGAGGAGCGAGCGGCGCAGGACGATAAGGTGAGTGTAGGCCTTTGTCCCGATTCCGGTGATGTAGTCCGTCCGGTGGTGGAGGAATAGCGAACAACGAGTGGCGCGGCGGAGCGCGAGACCTCCCCGGCCAACATCGTGGCGCTCAAGTCGCAGGCGTGCACCGTGCGGGACGTCATACTCGCGGAGGAGCGAGCGGCGCAGGACGATAAGGTGAGTGTAGGCCTTTGTCCCGATTCCGGTGATGTAGTCCGTCCGGTGGTGGAGGAATAGCGAACAACGAGTGGCGCGGCGGAGCGCGAGACCTCCCCGGCCAACATCGTGGCGCTCAAGTCGCAGGCGTGCACCGTGCGGGACGTCATACTCGCGGAGGAGCGAGCGGCGCAGGACGATAAGGTGAGTGTAGGCCTTTGTCCCGATTCCGGTGATGTAGTCCGTCCGGTGGTGGAGGAATAGCGAACAACGAGTGGCGCGGCGGTGCGCGGGACCTCCCGGCGAATGTGGAATGCGAATGTGGAAACCGCGAATACCGTTTACTGTGCAGAAAATACGGCTGGGCAGTCGCGGCGCAGCGGAGAAGCAGCGCAAGAAGCTGGCCGAGCTGGAGGGGCAGCTGGTGCTGGCGTCGCCCAACCTGGTGTTCCGCGTGGGAGCGCGCGCGCCCGGCTCCGCGGCGCTGCAGCGGCAGCACGTGTTCTTCCTCAGCTCCGAGTACGAGCGCACGCAGTGGATCGACTCTATACACGCCTTACAGGCAAGCATATTTATGACTCATTTTTATCCGCAATTTAACATAATTTAGATGCCTGCAACACAACTACACGAAATTAGTTTTTTTTTTGGATAACTATTTGGATAAATATATGAATCAATGAATGTCTTCAAAAATTTTTAACAAAAAATAGAACCGACTCAAAACGCACTAAAAAGTAAAAAATAACTGTGTCATTTAGTTGCTTTAATTTACTTAAGCATATCTATGAAGTCGGTGCCAGCCAAGTTTAAGGAACATTTATTTTACGTAGTAAAGCAGTTTGTGGGTTCTAGGAAACGTCCTTGAAAGTAAAAACCTTGGCTGGCACCGACTCCTAGATATGCTTAAGTAAATTAAAGTAACTAAATGACACAGTTATTTTTTACTTTTTAGTGCGTTTTGAGTCGGTTCTATTTTTTGTTAAAAATTTTCATTTCTTACTTTTTAGTGATTTATCGCCACGTAGCGTACTCGTACTATACTGTCATAGTATATTATATGGCACTAGTAGCCAAAAAGCTACCGATACCGAGTCAAAAACCGAAATCGCTGTAAGCGTGCCTCCAAAATTTGAAGAGTTCCTTCAATTTCCCCAGGATATCATCAGCAGATCCTAAGAAGCGCACAATGGGACCACCTTGGATGTATGCCCTTTCTAATAAAAAAAGAATTATCAAAATCGGACAATACTGTAAAAAGTTATGCGTGGTCATACATATAAAAAAAAAAAAAATATACGTGTCGAATTGAGAACCTCCTCCGTTTTTTTTCGTCGGTTAAAAATCGTTTAAGGGAATACTACTTATCTCTATTATGAATATGTATATATGTATTACTTTATGTAGGTTTATATATCTGTATATATACATTACCTATATATTTTGTCTTATTATTATATTAATTATAGATATAGAAGAAGATAGAAGAATATAGAAGAAAATTATATTAATTATTATTAATATGAAATTCACCACATTTGATACAAATTCCGAAAAATCACAATTCTAACGGGATAGTAAAAATTTCTAAATTATTATATAATATTTTTAAACGACTTCAAAAAAAAAGGCGTTTCTCAATTCGACCGTATATATATTTTTTTTTTTTTTTTTATGTGTGTTCGCGCATAACTTCGTCGTTTATGAACCGATTTTGATAATTCTTTTTTTGTTGAAAAGTAGATAGTCCGGTGGTGGTACCATGATAAGGAAACCAGGATCTGATGATGGAATCCTGGAGAAACCGAGGGGAACTTTCAAAAATTGTAGGGACAACAAATACGTTTGTTAATTTTTCTTATAGGTATTTAAAAGCACTACAATTTGATGAAGGTCTGGAGTCGATCTGATGATGGAGCCGATCTACATATAAGAGAACTCCTTGACGATTTACTGCATTTACCTTGTGTTTGGGCTCGATTATATTATTTTATTAAGAACTTTACATTAAGATGGGCTGTGACTGTCATTGAGGGTCTGGTGATGAAGACAAAGTACAGTTAAGGGAGCTCCGTAACGGCTTACAGTAGCTACCTTGTGTTTGGGCTTGATTAATTTGTCTCGATGAGAAATTTACATTTAGATGGACTGTGACTGTCATTGAGGGTCTGGTGATGAAGACGAAGTACAGTTAAGGGAGCTCCGTAACGGCTTACAGTAGCTACCTTGTGTTTGGGCTTGATTAATTTGTCTCGATGAGAAATTTACATTTAGATAGACTGTGACTGTCATTGAAGGTCTGCAGATGAAGACGAAGGACAGTTAAGGGAGCTCTTTAACGGTTTACAGTAGCTACCTTGAGTTTGGGCTCAATTAAGTTGTCTCAATGAGAACTTTACATTTAGATGGGCTGTGACTGTCATCAAGGGTCTGGCGATGAAGACGAAGGACAGCTGAAGGAGCTCTTTAACGGTTTACAGTAACTACCTAGTGTTTGGGCTCGATTAATTTGTCTCAATGAGAACTTTATATTTAGATGGGCTGTGACTGTCATTGAGGGTCTGGCTATGAAGAAAGACAGCTGAGGGAGCTCTTTAACGGTTAACAGTAGCTACCTTGTGATTGGGCTCGATTAATATATATCAATGAGAAGTTTGTAATGTTATAAATTCCAGTTGGTTTAATGTTAACTAAGTCATGATCTGATGATGAGATCTACGAAAACTCGAGGAAACTCTTCAAACTTTATAGGCACATTTGTAGGGATGTTGGAATGTTATAACTAGCTAGTGAATATTGGTACTTATGATTTAGTTCGAGTAGGTTCTTTAATATTTTCGTTGTTGATAAATCACTGAAAAGTATGAAATAAAAAAATTTTAACAAAAAATAAAAACGCCTTCAAAACGCACTAAAAAGTAAAAAATAACTACGTCATTTACTTACTTTAATTTACTTTATAACATCTGTGAAGTCGGTGCCATCCAAGTTTAGGTAAAGTCTTTAAAGTAGAAAGCTCGGGTGGCACCGACTTCATAGATGTTATTAAGTAAATTAAAGTAAGTAAATGACGTAGTTATTTTTTACTTTTTAGTGCGTTTTGAAGGCGTTTTTATTTTTTGTTAAAATTTTTTTGTTTATTATAACATGTCTTTTAAAATAGACTGATTGTAACATAATCGACAGGCATCCTCTGCCCCACCCGCGGGTACCAGCACAGTATCAATGCTAGAGTTGCAGAGCTGGGTCACAGCGTGTCGCAGCTATTTGCAGACAGACATGGGCTCGTATCTACTGCGCAGTGGCAGGGACGACTCTCTGCTCTTAGGGGACTTGCAGCTGCATATCGGAGGCATGACCGCGCCTTTGGACACTGCTGCAGGTAAGTTAGAATGTTTTCCTGCTTATGTATGTTGTAGGTTCCTTATGGTCATAGCACACACGAAATATTGCCACGGTATCAACTCCAATATTCTATTATACGTCGCATGGTATCGATGCTAGAGTTGCAGAGCTGCGTGACATCGTGTCTCAACTATTTGCAGACAGGCATGGGTTAATATCTGCTGCAGAATGGCAAGGACAACTCTTTGCTCTTAAGGATCATTTAGACGTGCGGGATTCGCCAAGTGCCTTGTATTCTTTGAATCTATTTGCAAACAGTAGTATTTATTGTATCATACTACTTAGTGTGAATGCTTGTTATACGCGCAACGAATGCACTTTTAACATTCGGAAAATGTCAGCACATAGACAATATGCTATTGCAGAGGCGTAGACACTGCTCGGTACTCGCCAAAGACCAAGCGTGTCTACATTATATACACATTCATACACATTTGATTATAAACACGTTGCGCTCGGACTGCTTCCGAATTATCGTGACCGCGCGAATTTTAATGGTTTAGGACATTCGGCATTTGGCGAGTTCCGCATATCTGGATGGGCCTTTATAGGGAGGAAATACGTTCTGAAATTATGGACATATGTGTTTTAGCAATTGATTATATAGATCCGTTTTACTTTTTCAGATTATTATATCGTCGTGGAGGTGGACTCGTACGGCCACTACTTCCGCAAGGCTAAGTCGAAGCTCGTCTGCCGCAGCGCACAACCTCGCTGGAACGAGAGCTTCACACTGGACCTCGAGGGCTCGCAGAACTTGCGGCTGCTACTGTACGAAGACGCGGCACGACCCGTGTTGAGAGGGAAATGCACACTCAAGGTATTAATAGCATATCTACAGTAGTATTGTTGCTATACACCTGCATAGGAGAATGGCTTCGCTAAGATATGTTTATGTTTAAGTCGGAGCAATATGCCTCATGGTCAGAATTGTTTGGCATCCTATATAACTAGTAAAGAGCAGATCTTTGTTCTAGTTTCTAGTATTGAATTTACGGACTCTGGAAGCTGTTTTAGAATTGTTTCTTACTTAGCGTATCTATGTTCTTAGCAAAATTTTGCTGTGTACCTATCGTCATAACTAAATTGTGATATATATTTTGTAAAAAAAAGGAATGACATTTTTCCACCATCTCATTTGTCATAACATTCCATCGGGCGGGGATCGACTCTTAGATATTTTGAACACCTTAATTGTGGAGTTACGAGTATTTAGGCATACAACTTATCTTTTCTTAATTGTTATTGGCATCATTTGCCTGCGTATGTAGGTGCTAGCGTGGACATTTGTATTTCAAATGTTGTAAATTAGAACTACACGCGCCCGCTCTAGCACACGCCGCACGCCTGTAGTCTGATTCGGATCTAAAGTAATAGCCTTCGTTGTTGCAGTTGTCGCGCGACTGGGTTGGTGACAGCGTGTCGCGCACGGTGTGCGTGGGCGGCGGCTCTTTGCCGCTGCGGGTGCGCGTTTTGCCGCCCGAACGCTCGGCTAGGCACGTGCCCAGTGCCAAGCCCGGCGCGCTGTTCGGCGCCAAGATCACGCACGTCGCCAAGTGAGTATACAGGATGAGGAAGGCCTTTTTTTGGTACACAATATTTATATATTGTAAATAAACCTAATTTTTGATGTTGGTGGGGACCTTCGTGCACCTGAAACACATAAAGTCTTTCATTGCGGTTAGCATTTAGGCTTTCGGTTCGGTTAGTATTTTTAACAAGTGATTGTGGTAGTACCTGTCAAATAATAATATCCTTATCCCGCAAACATTAATCAAATATATCATAGTAAATCATCTATATGAGGACCAGTGTGGTGGAAGTATAAAGGTTTTTATATATCTAAAATCTCTTTGTCTGTCTAACAAAGACATACTGCCAAGTGATATAGCGTTCCATCTGTACTTTCAAAGTTATTACTTGTACTCTTTCCAAATTATTTCGCTACCATCTTTGACAGCATAACACTTGTTGACTTTATATTGAAAGGCTAACTTATTGTTGCATAAGAAAATACTAGGCTCTGTAGGAAATTTACAGACATATTTTGAACTATACGTTTTTTTTTTTAGAAAAAAATTTAAAATATTAAAATTTTTGGCTTCAGTATCAACTATATAATGTCCTCCAAAAAAAAATTGATAAACTATGTACAGAATTTGACCTGTTACAGTTTTATTATAAGTATAAAAGTGGCATAATTAATTAGTGAATTCTTATATATATTTGTGTTTAGGCGTGAAAAGCGCACCATCCCGTTCATAATAAGCGCGTGCGTGCGCGAGGTGGAGAGGCGTGGCATCGGCGAGGTGGGCATCTACAGAGTGTCCGGCAGCGCGTCCGACCTCAACCGCCTCAAGAAGAGCTTCGAGACCAGTTCGTATATTTTAGTATACCAGAATTTTTAATTCTGTAGAATTCTGACGTTTCTTAATGTAACTATAGACAAAACAGTTCCACATTAAAAAAAATAACATAATATTCATTTCATTTTAAGAAAAAATTTACACTAACTAAGTTCATATTTAATTAGAATTTAATATAGCATTAATTTATTTTCCACTAATTCATTTTATGAATCATCAAATTCGATAGATATGACGTGAGGATAAAATAACAGTAACTAGCCACACAATGAAGAACATAAATGTAAGAAACTGTTTTTAAAAAATTAAGAATTTTTCTCGATATAATATGTAGTTGATCTTAATTATATCGATGATATAGTTTTGAATAGGAAAAGAGAGAAAGTGAATGTTAACAACAAACGGAACATAATGGTTAACAAAAGGAAAATAATGGCTTTTTAAAAGAGATTTTATTTATGGTGTACAATAAAGTATATTTCTTCTTCTTGGAAATGACATCAAGGGATTTAAGATGTACTATGAATTGGTAATTTCGTATTTAATTGTGAATGTCGTGGCCAAAATATTCAATCTCTTTATTTTATTTAATGTGTAACTTTAATCTAACCATCTAATCTAAAACTGATGAATAGTTGCGAGGATCCGCCCATGGTAACGTCAAATTCAAATACACTGATTACATTGCAATATAATTATTTAATATCAAGTATATTAAATAATTATATTGCAATAATAAGATTTTAGCCTTTTAGCTATGGAGAGTAGAGGTAAGGAGAGTCATCTTATATGGGAGAAAAGTTGAAAAAGTGTCCAGTTGTATGCGTTAAATAACAGTTCAAAAATCCTCCACAATCGCGCTAGTGGATGTACAGGGTATGGTATGAATGTAGCAATCGTAGATGAATTGAAGTATGCCGAGTTAAAAAATTTAATGTCATTATCGACTAAAGTAGTTAATTATTGAGAACTTCAACAACTTACGTTGTACAAAATATTGTGGTAAATATAACCTTACAGAATTATAACCAATTTAAAAAAAAATGATTTCAAAAGTTTTATTTTGTATTTGGCGCTTCTTTTGAAAGTTACTTTGATGCAACTGTGGCGCCATCCTAATTTAATACATTTTGACGGACACTTTTTATATACAGAGATTGTCCTCCTTACCTCTACTCTCCATACTTTTACCTTATTCCAGCTTTGTTTGCAAACTGACACCGGATTGTTTTTTTTTAACTTTAGATGCCTATGAAGCAGAGCAGCTGTTAAAGGAGGTCGACGTTCACTCTGTGACTGGAGTTTTAAAATTGTACTTACGCGAACTGCCCGAAGCGTTGTTCACTGACGCGCTGTATCCTGAATTATTGCGTGCGTGGGGGTCGTCGCATGTATGTATATAAAATAAATAATATTATGACCATATTTTTCTTGTAAAATTTATTCAAACCGTGTTTATAAAATAAATTTCGAAGGAAATTAACTAATTATATAACAATAGGCCATTTATAGTTCGCTCCTAATTACTTTTTGATAATGTGTAATTATATGAATTCGTTTACCACTTTGGAAAACTGAGGGTTTTGTCTGTGCAATTATGGACAAAGTGATCAAGACGAGAAACAACTAGAATCATATTGTGAAAGATGGCACTCTAGACATATGTCGAGCATGTCGTCATCCTGGGGAGTCCCGTAGGCATATAATTTCCGGGTGTTCGCATTTTGCTAACGGCGAATACTTGTACAGAAATAACCAGTTAGGATAATCCACCAATCACTTGCTCTTCAATATGTCTATTTCGAGATATATTACTGTGGGAACTACCCAGCACCAGTTCTTGAAAATAGCAGTGTGTTGCTCTACTGGGATTGAATGATTATCACTGACAGGTATATTGTAGACCCAATACAGTGACGATCGATCAGTGCGCCGTATCATTGTTCCACATGACGATAATCTGGTAAAAGTCGAAAAGGAAAAAGTATCAAAATACTTGGACCATACTCACGAGATCTCTTCCATGTCGGATGAATGAAAATCGATTATTGTTCCTGTAGTTGTTTCAGTTAATGGTCTTTTTGCGATAAGCTTTCACTTGGTTGTTGGATCAAAGGTCAGATTCAGAAGACAGTAATTCTTGATACGGCTCATATTGTTAGAAGGTTCCTTACTCTAGAGCCCAGACCACCGGTTGCCTGGGCCCTCAAAAGCGCTGGAAGCGACGGAGCAGATTTTTGTTATAAATTCAAAATACGTATAACTATTTCAAATTATCAGAAATTCAAAATTGACATTATTACTATTATTCCTACCCTTTGTCCACTCTCCTATAAAGAGGGAGGCCCAGCTTTCTAGAGGGCTGTTAATTTACCGTCCTAACGAAGAGTCTTAAGTCAAACTAAGAGTCTTAGGCCAAACACTCGACTTGTTCCACGCTTCGTTAGGACGGCAGTATTATAGACAAATTTTTACCCGACTGCGTCAGAAGGAGGGTTATGTTTTTCGAGCATATGTATGTATGTATGTATGTAAATGGGGGAAAAAAGGGGGATGTGTGTATTTTTTTCTCTTATCTTAGCAATATGGGTACCAATTGAAAGGTCGTAAAAAGACCATTTCAAAAATATAAATATCATATCATGTTCATATTACTTTTTTAACAAAAAATGGCAAAAAGTGTACTAAGTGTACCGTCTCATTTCTATACCATAAACTAAAACTAAAAAGTCTCAAATAAAATTATTATTATAAAAACAAAAAACCCGACTGCTTAGAAGTTATGAACTGAAAAGAGAAAAACAAGGATCACTATATCTGTATAAAATTCTAAATACTTTATGGTGCTGCAAACAGGGACAAAATACTTTAACCTGCAGGGAAAGAAAGATCTACCAAAACTACGTTTGTCCCCGTCTGCAGCACCATAAAGTATTTAGAATTTTCTACAGATATAGTGATTCTTGTTTTTCTCTTTTCAGTTCATAACTTCTAAGCAGTCGGGTTTTTTGTTTTTATAATAATAATTTTATAATTATAAATAGATAAACAATTTATATCTATGGTTATAACAGGTCTTACTCAAGATACTAGGATATGGAATAGTGTAATTGTTTTTATTTTATAATTTATTTACGATCATAATGTAATTCATAGGGCGGAGGTGTATCAGGGGATTCAGGTCCGGCCCACACGAGGCGCCACGCACTGTTGAAATGTTACGCACAACTGCCAGATCTCAATAAAAACTGTATCGACTTTCTACTTAATCATTTTGTCAAGTGAGTATTGATTTACAGCTGGAGGCTGCAAACATTTACTTATCTATCACCGTGCTACACTATATTGACCATTGATATGATATTTTAATTACAGATAAATGTTTGCATTCTAATAAATTAATTTAGTTTTTCCCCAACTAATAAATTCAATATTTATTGTAGAAGTTATATAATCGGAAAATAGTTAAGGGAAACTCCATTAATGACAGATTGACTTTTCACTAGAACAACAGATATTTATTTTACTAATATGTACTAGCTGATTCGGTGGAATTTGTATAAAGATAATAATGAAAGGGTGTATGCATACTTTTCTTAAACAAATTCAAAATATATTCAAACTAGTCGAACCATTTCAATGTAAAGGAAATCAACTGAGAGCAATTCTTTTTTATACATCAAAATATTTACCTAAACTTGTTTGTTAACAAGTTGTACTTTCTGCGTCTATCAACAGAATGATAAATACCTTTAATTGCATTTACAAGGTATAGATATTTTAGGTGATAGTTATATCAAATTTAAGTAGAAAATTAAAGACTTTTTTATTGAATTACTCTTATGGATAACATCGCTTTATGTTAGTCATTAAATGTTGGTTTTCATTCTAATTCATTAATTTATTATTCGTTTAAATTGCTTTTGTCTTTCTTTTCTACTATTGTTTCTAAGTTTTTAATGCACATATTTAAAAATAAGTAGGTTTAAAGTTAAATATTTAGTTTACACGATCTTATTATATAATAATTATGTTGATTGTAACCTGTTGGTGACATTCATTAATAATAATAAAAAAGACGTGTGGCACTCGGAGACTGCCGCGGTAAAGCTATTGCATAGCATTTTTTATCAACTTATGTTTACCTACCGACGTCATTGGGGCCGTGGTCTAGCGGTAAGGCGCTCTAAGTGCATGGATTGCCAGAGATACGCGGGTTCGAATCCCATCGGTTCCGCAATTTTTTTTTAAACATGATATTGCAAAAAGTCATTAATTAAAAAAAAAATGACTTTGAAATATCACGCTTGAAAAAAAAAATTTCGGAATTGACGGGATTCGAACCCGTGTCTCTCTGGCAATCCGGGCACTTAGAGCGCCTTACCGCTAAGCCACGTGCCCCGATGACGTCGTTGCCGAAATTGTGCTTTTGATATTATGTTTTTGATAATTAAGGGGTGTTAGGTTTTTTCGTTACGGAATTTCTATATTCGGTCTCCACGCTCAAGGCCCGCGATAAAAGCTATACAATAGCTTAATAATGAACACCACATTCCAGAGTGAATCAGCACGAAAGCGAAAACAAGATGTCGTTACACAACCTAGCGACGGTGTTCGGACCCACGCTGCTGCGACCCAGCGCACAAGGCGGCAAGCTGCGCGCCGACCAGCTGGCGGCCGGCACGGTGGACGCCATGGCGCAAGCTGGAATACTGTACACACTGCTGCAGCAGCGCCATCTAGCGCAGCAGCTGTCCGCGCACCGCCCGCACGCCGGCAACACCCCGCAGCTATTGGACTGATCGTCCCTAATATTGAAGTAAGAATTATTTCGGTTTCAGTACCAATGAGTCGTAAGATACACATTCTTATGCAAACCATAGACATTCAAGTAATCTAATCAAACAGGCTCCTTCAAATATTTCAATCAAATTGGCTTGATGGTCTGTGTTAAAATTTGATCAAATATAATGAGTTTAGTAAACAAATATTAATTCAATTCGACTTTTCTTTCTTTTATTGACCTTGAAAATAAACATGAGGTCGTCATCTGTAGACATTGTAGAGAAACACAACACCTCTTGCTCGCATCGATAAAGAAACTGACGCCGCCTCAAGTCTTATTGAAGGTGTGTAATCACTTTTCTTATCATGCCAATTTGATAAAACTGTTTAAAGCAGCCTGTTTGATCAAATTACTTGATAGTTTAATACCTGCATTACACCACCTATAGTCTTATCTCACTTGGGACCTTTTATATTTGGCTTGAGAATACTCCGCCAACTTCTGTGTGCATATTTTGACGCTGGTTGTCTGTCCTGTTCAACTTCGTCTAACACAACAACTGTCTGCGAATTGCCTGTGTATACCGCAGCTTTGGAACTGATTGTCCCAAAAAATGTACCTTTAAGGTTTTTTTGAAATTTCTACCTCCTTGTAATTAACGGTCGGAATACCCTAAGCAGCTTTACCTACAGCATTCACTATATATTCCGTTTAAGAACTAAGTAAAAGGCTAAAATCTATAGGTCGATATTCTCAAACGGTAAAGAAAACGCAAGTTTGTAACTTTGGTTGTTGTACTTATAATATTACAACAATTACATAAACGGAAACCGCAAAACAGTCCTCGCCCGCGTGATAAAGAGGTGACGACAAGGAGGATGCGAGAAAGGTGCGCGCGACAATACCCTACGCCCGTCAATATATTATTTATTTATTTAATCTTTATCTGTATAACACAACAAAGAAAACATAGAACAGAGACAATTTCATTGTGTCATAATATTTTTACAATACTTTTAAATATTTTCAATGATTCTGAGTCTGATTGTCGTATGAATAAATGAAAAATGCGTCTACCGCTCGCTCTTCTCACGTCATAAGGTACAAGCATACTATGTTGGATCGCAACGGATCCGGACGAGTCGCATCGCAGCACAAAATGCGTATTAAGCATATTAGAAACGTGAAGTTGCGACTGTAAAATTGTGGCGACTGTGCCACGTACATCGCATGCACCAAAATTCTATATTCAAGCGATATATTCAGTATAATACAAGTGATTTTAGCGGAATTTTGCACTGCGGCCCGGCATAATATTCTCGTACCGCTAGGACACCACGCGCGGGTAAAGTTTAAGTTGCGTGAATTAGTAGCGCAACAGTAGTGTTCCCGAGGCCCCAGAGACCGGCAATACCTGAGCCACGGTAGTTTTCGCCATGAAGATCTTCTTCAGGAAAAATTATGTCTTTTTTGGAAATGGGATTACATTTGAAAAACTGAGAAAAATCTTGTGTCTAAAAATCATAATACAATATAATTTAATTTATTGTGCATCTATCTGAATTAGGTTAAAAGGTTTATTTTGCTGTTTAAAGCTCAGTCACAAAATATTAAAGTATGCCTTAAATGAAACACTATATAAACTATCAAAAATCTATTTGCAAATTAACCAATATTTTCGCTATTAAAGACTTCCACAGTTGCCACTTAACTAGTATTATTTCCAGTTTACTTATTGAACTGGCAATATTTATAACATTGTATGTTAGTGTTCATTTTTATAAGAATGTTGATGTATTAATTTTTGTAATTATATTGCGAAGCGGGCGCAAACATTTTATATGATTATTATATACAACTGTATTTGTATTACTATAAATACAATTTAGCATGCCTTATACATTTGCAATCCATGTAGAAAAGCATTCCATATAAATAAAACAGACTGAGTATTTATTAGGAGTTATAATTTGCACAAAACTTAGCAAGTTAGTCTTAATTATTGGGTAATATCATTCACATTAATTGCATATTCGTTAAAAGACATGCTTAGTCACATTTTGTTCCTTTTTGTTGCTAGAGCTCACGACTATACTCCGAACCACATAGATTGGCAATAAAGGGCGTTGAACCCTCGAAACTTGCAAAGGAGTAGACAAATTACTATCTAAATCTCTCTCTTATCTATATATTTTCAAACCAAAAGACTACTTATCACCAATAGGCCTAGGATGCGCAAGATGATATCTCGTGTAGAAAAAGGACTACGTCGATGTGGCTGTCACTCAGGGTCTGGTGATGAAGACGAAGGACAGTTAACTCCCTTAACTGTCCTTCGTCTTCATCCTTAACGGTAGCTACCTTGCGATTGGGCTTGATTAATTTGTCTCGTTGAGATCTTTACATTTAGATGGGTTGAGACTGTCACTCAGGGTCTGATGATGAAGACGAAGGACAATTAGGGGGCCTCTTAACCTTAACTCCTTAACGGTCCTTAACTTAATGTACGTTGTACGTTACGTACGTTAACGTAACTCCTTAACTCCTTAGCTTCTTAACGGTTTACGGTAGCTACCTTGCGATACGGCTTGAATAATTTGTCTCGTTAAGAACTTTACATTTAGATGGGTTGTGACTGTCACTAAGGGTCTGGTGATGCAGACGAAGGACAGTTAAGGGAGCCCCTTAACGGTTTACAGGTTTTTATTCTTTCATAAGTGGTTAACTACGAGTAGAGTTTTTACGTATGTTAGATTTCGATAAATCGCAAAACTATGAAATATCTATTAAGTCGCTGCCACCCGAGCTTTCTACTTTAAAGACATTATACCTAAACTTGGATGGCACCAAGTTCATAGATATGGTTAAGTTAATTAAAGTAACTAAATGACGCACTTATTTTTTACTTCTTAGTGAGTTTTGAAGTTGGTTGTATTTTTTATTAATTTTGTTTTCTCTACACGAGATGTCTTTTTTCGTATCCTATGACTATTGGTTTGGTAACGCAGATAGTGCCGAATAGCTCTTATGAGTTATGACTTAAAACAACGGTTGCAGCTTGCCTATTTTATTTATTCCATCCATAACCTTAGATGTACTATGCACATGTAATAGCACTTTTTCGAAATAGTGACTGCAGCTAAAATATTGTCATGTGCTCCTACCTTAATTTGTAATTGTTGAATATTAGAGTAAAAATGAAATAAGTTTTAATGAAATTGTTAAAACTTCAAAACATAATCACTGTAATTACTATAAAGGGTTTTTGAAATCGGACATTTTGTCAGCATTCCTAAGTAATATTTTTTTAAACCTATGGAAAATAAAAATTGCATCAAAAAAATATTAACATCGTATAATTTTTTTAATATAACATATTTGGTCTGGAGACCATTACTGTTATAAAAAATAATCCAATAGTATACTACATACAAAATAAATGAGCTATGGTCTGTATAAAGACAAGTCATAACCACAGTTATGTGTTCCTTCTGTATACTGTACCTTCAGTACTGCATCTTAGGTTGTGAAGCCACTACATTGATTAAAAAAATCATTTTTGTTTCGATTGTGATTATGTAAACACTTTATTTGCAATTCATTAAGTATTAAAAGGGACCGAAATGTAAAAAAACTTTAGCTTAATACAATCGACTGATAATAATAACTTATAAATTATTATGTTATTTTCAAAAATCCTTACAATTTATTAAAATTATAAGAAATGGAATGCATCAATTAAAATGTGAATAAAATTTTAATAAAGCTGTGAATGGACTGTATTACATATTGCAGCATTTAAATTGCTAGTCGTGCATATTAAATAAATTAATTATAATAGTTTACCAATAAACTTCTGAACATTAAAAAAACTGATGCTAGATTACAGCTATTCTTAAGCGTTTCTACAAGTAGTTTTTTATATTATTAATTTAGTACTTAATTAAGAAAACAAGCTACCAAAAACAAAAGTTCTTGAACAAAGTTATGTTTCATTCAAAGTTCTAATAATTTTGTTGATTTCAATGACACTTAATTATATTCTGTTTTATTTGTTAATAATATATTTGTCACTTAGTGTAGAAAAACTAATTATTATTATTATTATTACTTGTCTTATTCACATTTTCGCCCTCACCAAAGATCACTTTATTAGTGACATGCTTTTAATTATAATCACAAAACTATTTTTTTTTACTTTAAATAGTATTGGGTCTGACCATCTAGCATATATCAATACTAATATAATATTTATGTAATAAATATAAAGAGTTTTTGTTTGTCTAATTGCATCTCTGGAATATTAGATCAGCTTAAGATTTCAAGTAAATCAAGAAATAAAACTCCTAAACATTATTATTTTGTCCATATGCTATCCTTTATGGCTAACTAGAGATAAAGGTAATGTTTTTAAAATATTGATCCTTAATTCACTCTCAATAAAAAAGTTATAATTCAATACTCGGTTTATAGTACCTAAATTAGTGGTAACAACTTAACATGCTTTGTTTAAAAACCCGTGTCAATGATGATTTCTTTTAAATTTAATACAATAAAAATACGTCAAAAGCTAGTCCTATTGATACAATCATATATTTGCTACTTATAATTACTATTATTATGTTATTTTTAATCTATGAGATGTTATTACCCTTGAATACTCTACAGAACTCCAGGCATCTAGTTATTAACAAAGATTTGCATAGTTATTATCTTAACGTAAGGTAAACTACTGTCAAATTAAAAAGATATTCTAAATAAATTTGAGGAACAATATTATTATTTTTGACCTCAAAGCCTGGCAACTGATGTTTGGATACAAGAAGTAATACATCTCATACTGGTTGCAATGCTAGGTAGTTTTTGACCACAACAAACTCGTACATCTAAAGTTGTTATTTGGTTGTACAATACTTTCATTATTTATGATATAATTTAATTTTGGTAATCTATATCCATACATTAAATCTTTTAAAATAATGGTTAAGGGAGATCACAAATGTTTTTATTATATTAGAGTATAATAATGCACTATCATATAAAAACAGTAACTTTTTTATATTATGTTGTTTAATAACCCTGAAGATTTATAATTTAAGATATTTTTTTTTTGTATTTCATAGCATCTTATATTTGAATAGTATTGTAATAAAGGTAGGTATTGTTAATTAAATTCAAAATGAATTAAATTCTTTGCTTTTATGTCAAAGTCAATGCATTTGTGTTGTATTATTAAAATGTATTCTTTTAAAAGGCTTGTGCACATTAAAATGACAATTATGACACTCCTTATAGTGTTCAATAGGTATTCCTCAAATAATATATTTATAATACCAAGCAATCTGAGCATAAATTATAAAACAGATTTTTTCATGAAACAAGTCACAACTGAGCTCAAGTCTTTTAATAAATATATATCAATTGATAATGATTTTATGCATCAGCATTCATTTATCAACATTGTATAAGAACACTTATCGGTTAATTGTATTTAATTTTTGTATATAAATGATACTAAATGTAGTTATAAACATTTCACAATAAAATGTATTTTTAATACACCTTTAAAACTAATTTTTATTTACCATACCTTAAAATTATTGTTTTTATTGAAATAAAGTCTGTACACATCAATTAAATTAATAACAGAAGTTGATTCAATGAAATAGATACATAGAGAAACAGTTAACACTAAGAATGACATTAATGATGGTGATATTCTAAGTATACAAATAAAAAGTAAACATAGACATGTTATATAAAAAATTGTTTTTATAAATGCATTTATATATAATTGTTTTAGATTTTCATTACTGATACATTTCCCGTCCAACAAGACATTGTCAGGTATACAAGATGTACAGTTTTGAGGTCCAGGGCCTACACATGTACTGCATGTTGTATCACACGATTTGCACTCATACGAGCCTTTTTTGTTTATACAAAAGTCATTGGATTTACAAACAGATTCTGAACATTCATTTATATCAACACATTCATCATATTCCTTATTCCAGCCGGGAGCACACTGCAGACAAGCTTGTGGTCCATCGCCATTGCATTCATTGCATGCCTCGTGGCATTGTTTACAGGTGTCCATACTGCTGTAAAAATTTTTAGCACACACTTCACAATAATCTCCTGAATAACCTCTTCTGCATATGCATTTACCATTTCCTTTTCTAGTTCCATCACCATCACAATTTCCCATTCCTCCACATATTTTATGGTTCTTATCGCGGGGACATGGGGTGCATGCTTCACCGAAATGGTTAAGCGGGCAACAGTACTGAAGGTTTTCTATACATAGCCAAGTATATAAATCTGATTCATCATAGTTTTCATTAAACCACCACTTCTCTAACACCTGTTCTGCTTCTTCAGCGAGAGCGTAACAGTGGTCTTTATGCACCTTTAGTTCAGAACAGAGGCCTTCTTGTATTTCAACAAGTCTCATTTCACTTCTTGCATATGACTTTAATTTTGCCTCTTCCCAAGCTACATCGCCACCTTCATGTTTCCCTCGAGAAGTTTTATCAATCCAAGTGTTAAAAGAATCAGATAAAACTTTACAACGCTGGCACTCCGTTAATTTCTTAGACCTTTCAGAGCCTGATGCCTGTTTTTGACTAACAATAATTGATTCTCTTAGTGTAAAAACGATAAATAAAACAAGAATCGTAGGTGGAAAAACGGTAGCCATATCAAAACACGTATGAACAACCCAAGCAGTTTCAAATACTTTTATAATGCTACAGGTACAGTGCATCAAAGTATCATGAATGGAAATAATTATTAATGTATCAATTTTATAATATTTTCATTTCATAATATAAATCCAATGTATGTAAAGACTAATAGGTACATAGACCATTATATTATTGTAGTAAATACTGAAATATATAGGAATGGATAGGTTATTTTTCTTATTTACTTCACTAAATCGAATAAATAAGTATATCAAATATCAATATGATTTTGACATTGACAGAGTTTCATACCACAGGCTAATAGAATATTATACACTAGAAACAAAGAAGTATCAACGACACAAGAATGTGTAAGGGAGGAATAGGGAAGCATTGGGCATTTTTTACATAAATGATAATAAAACTGTTATTTTTTATCATAATCAAAATTTTATTACAAATATAACGAGCACACATATTTGGCAGTAATTATTGCTAAGAAAAGTTTTGGTATTATAATTAGACTCAAAGTTACAAAACATCTTCGGATACATGTCCGAAGTACTCAAAGCTCCCGGTGTGAGGGAGGTTTCAGCTTCCTAGAGGGAGGCTTGGGCACTGTATTTAGTATACACGATATTGCTTTACTCTACTACTATGCTTAAGTAATATATAACATTGCTATAAAATATTGTAATAAAAACATTTTTTCTTATCTTAGACTTTAAGAAATTAAACAATGTAACTTAGAATCAATACTGCACAAAATCTTATTAAAACTTGTGGCCCATGAGAGACTGGTAGCTTCTGGTGAAAATGGCATTGGCTTGAAAAGAAATGATTAACCATTCAATTCAATAGGAATATCAAAAAAGCACAAATGTATGACAACAAAATACACTATCTACCAGCGTGCCCAATGCTCCCCATACCCTCCTTTTAAAAAAAAATTTGAATAAGTTTATTTTTATCAAATGTTGAATCCTAATTGACAGATAAATATAATCTTCATTAAATACAATAGAAGAAGTTAACACAGATACTTGCACTTTCTTGCAGATTTCATCGTTATGTTTCTTCAAATCACAATCACAATATTTACTTCTGTAAGCAAAAAACCGTTAAGCGCATGTAACTTGGCAACCAAGTGAAATGACAGCTAATACTTTTGATAAGCGGTTTTGCCAGTTTTAAACTATAGTATTATGGTAGAAAACCTAGATTTTGAGGAATGAGGGGATGTCCAAACCTTCTGACTGCTCAATATGCCCCTATTTCCCCTACTTACTTTAAATTACGTTGGTATATAATGAGATTAAAGTATTTATTGTTTTACTAGCAGTAAACAAAACGTTCAAAAATCCGTGTAAAAAAATTAAAAGTACCTTAGTACAGACTAAATGCAATTACAATATATATACAGGTATGAAAGATAAAAGATTTATGTATTAAATATGTATATAAATAAGATTGATAAATATCGACATCTTTACACACTTCAAAGATTAAAAAATATCACTAATCTGTGGTGTGAAAATGTCTGTGATACATTGTCTGTGCATATTTTGTTATAATCTATTTTTCAAACACACGTCAAATTTCAGAATTTCAATTTTGAAATAAATTAATGTGCGAATCATGAACGATAAAATAAATAATTGTAAAGAGTAAATTATAATCATTTCCAGTCCAGTATTTTTATTTTTGTTGTAACATTGGTAGTTGGTACTGTATAGATGTGAGGGCAAATATTATGTTATGATTTGTCATTATAACCTTAGAAACACTGAACACATGCAAGTTTATCGTTTTATGCGTTTCTCCTAATTATTTTATAATATAATGGCTGATAAAATAAGGTTCGTATTTCATATATTATTATATAAATAATTATACACACTCTCAGTTTGGTATGTTTTATAAAATAATGTTTTAGGTTTTCATAGCTCCTAGGTATTTATGAATAAGTAAGCGTCTGGTTGGAATGGTAATTGTAATGGTGTGTTTCAAGTAATCAATTTGCTTATTTGCAGGCTTGATTCAAAGTTTGATGTGCAAGACAATTATGAGCCATCAGATTCGGAAAATGAATATTCTACAGCTGAAAAAGAAATTTTAGACAAACTACGTAAAAGGAAACATCAAGACACAGATACTGAAGAGGAAGTATATGGTTTTTCGGATTCAGATGACGGTTCAGAGAATAAAAGTGATTTGGGTATAGCAGATAGTGACTTAGATGGCGGGGAAAAGTCAGATGATGACTTACCAGACCCTAAAGCATGGGGCAAGAAGAAGAAGTCTTACTACTCAACAGATTATGTTGATGAAGACTATGGAGGGTTCGGTGATGATGAAGAGGATGCGCTCATGGAAGAGGAAGAAGCAAAAAATATCCAAAAGAGATTACTTGAACAACTCGGAGAAGATGATTTCACTCTCGAGTTTTTTAATAAACAAACAAAAACTGACGATGGCGATACATTGATTAAACATGATGTGAGTCAAATGTCAAAAAGACAAAAGCTACAATTATTTGAAAAAGAAAGTCCTGAATTCTCTGGTCTTGTTGAAGATTTTAAATCAAAATTAACTGTGGCAAAGGATGATTTGCAACCAGTTTTGGAATTAGTAAAAGATGGCAAGCTGCCCAGTTGTTCAGCTTCAAAATTTGTAAAAACTAATTATGAATTGATTTTAAACTATTGCACTACAATTAGCTTTTATCTTTTGTTAAAAAGTCAAAAAATAAATATTCAAAATCATCCAGTGATAAAAAGATTGTATCAGTATAGACAAATGCTTAAAAAGATGGAACCTATTTATATGACAGTGATTAAGCCACAAATAGATAAAATCTTAAACACATTGAAGAATAATTTAGAATTGCAGCTTATAGAAAATAAGAATAAGAAGCGCAAGTCTGATATGCAGTCTGAGAACCCCACCAAGAAACTTAAATTATTAAATATAGTTGAAAAAGATGATGGAGAAGATACTGGAGTTTCTGATGATGATGATGATGTTGGTGAATATGAAAATTCTAAATTAGTCAAGAACAAAAATGAAATTGAAGATCAAAATGTAGATCAATCAGAGGAAAGTGGTTTCTCAGACAATGATGAGGCAGAAGATGAACAAAATAAACCATCTACTTCTAATAAAGTGGATGATGCAATATCAGAGGATGTTGGGGATAAGAGGGAGATAACTTACCAAATTGCTAAAAACAAAGGTTTAACTCCTCATAGAAAGAAGGAGCAAAGAAATCCCAGAGTGAAACATAAGCTAAAATACAGAAAAGCCAAAATTAGGAGGAAGGGTGCTATAAGAGAGCCAAGAACGGAAATCGCTAGGTACGGAGGTGAACCTTCAGGTATAAAGGCAAATGTGAAAAAGAGCATCAAAATAAAATAGCATTAATCTGGAAAATTATGTTTATTTAAACAAAATGATTTGAATTTATTTTTACAATAAAGTGGTAGATTACATTCAGGACATCACCTTGTTTTCCTTTTTCTAATGTTGCCATCTGGAATAAGAAAAATCAAAAATAAACAGTTAAATATACAAATCAATCTGTGTTTAATATTTTTAGAATGAAAAAACATTTTCATAACTGAGTGTTGGAAACAATTTTAGTGTACAAAAATTAAAATTATTTGACAGTTAAATATACAAATCAATCTGTGTTTGATATTTTTAGAATGAAAAAACATTTTCATAACTGAGTGTTGGAAACAATTTTAGTGTACAAAAATTAAAATTATTTGTACTCATTGAAATTGGAAAAAATGATCATTAAAAAAACACTTACAATTTCAAAACCTTGTCTTTTCCACCTGAAGCAACATATGTGCCATCGGGCGACCAATCTACAGCATACACTTCATCAGCATGTCCTGGCAAATCCAATTCCAGCTTCTTTGTTTTCATATTCCAAACTGTAAGATAATATTGGTTTTATTAATGTGATAGATTGGGGCTGACTTTTTGATAAAGCTTTCTGCAATAAAACCTTGCAATTCTATCTATGTTACAAGAAAGTTCAGGACTTCTTTTATGTAAGAGTGTATTTAGGGCTTGTCTATCACACTGTTTTGTGCGGATTGGAAAGCTTATGAGTTATGGTATAAATAAATGATTAGATGACTTAACATACTGATGTATGGGGGGTGTAACGCCATCAAATTGCCAACTTTAGTAAGTCTAAAAATTTTTTTAATTTTCCAAAAAATTAGTTTTACCTTTTAGTGTTGAATCAGCACTAGAGCTTAGAAGTAGGCGTGAATCAGATGACCATGCTAACATGTATACAGCTTGCACATGCCCTCTTAAGGTTGTTATAAATTTCCCTGTTGTTGATTCCCACAACTTCACTGACTTGTCAAAAGATGCAGAAGCTATAATCCTAAAAAAATTATACATAGTCAACAATTCAATTTTGGATTACAATTATAATAAAGCTCAGCTTCTAATTACCATTGAACTATACTTATATTTACTCCTTAAACAAGCCTTGCAGTTTCTATGATGCAAATAACGTAACCTAAACAAATCAGACTAGTAATGGGATAGATGACTCGAAAAGTTTCATTACTTTAATATTTAACTGGAAAAAAATATGACATTGGTAAAAATAAAAGTGAAATCCGAAAAGATATTCAAAGTTATAAGCTGTTTAATTTTGGAGTGGGGGTCTTCTGTCCCTTTCTCGCTAAATGAAAATGTATCCTAAGCTGTATGGCGTAACTTAGGTATAACGTCACGATATTGTAAGGCCATCTCTGTTTAATTCTTAATACTTCTTATAACTTTTTTTTATTTAATTGGTTTTTTCATAATTTTATTTATTATTAATTTATTTTTTTGAAACAAATCAAACATATAGTACTTGTTGAGCTTACAGTGCCGTGGGAAACAAACATCCCTAAAGACCATGTATTCAAAGTAAATAAATATTTCGACCTTACTAATTAACTAACTAAAAATGGCTATGTGGTTAGTTTATACGCGGCAGAAGTGGGTGCGAGAGGTATACCAGCGAAGTCTCTCTATAACCTGCTAAAAGACCTTACTAGAAGTGCAGTAAGCTCCATATTAGAACGAGTATCCAAAGCTGCTCTAGTAGGGTCCTTCCGAATTTGAATATTAACTTATATATATAAAAAGTTGAACAGAGTAGGTGAGTGTTGACGCGCGTCACTAAGAGATCTTTTTTAAACCTACACCCGTGTCACAAGTCTTGAGCTCTGTTCGGAGTTTTGTCTCAGCCACGCGATGGACCCGGCACCCGCACGATGAATCCATGGAATGCTAATATATTTGTCTCTCTCATCGAATTTTAAAATACCAGTATTTTGATATCAGCCATTTACCCAATTTATATTTACCAAACTGATATATATTCGTAGTAGTAATTACTTACTTATTAATTATTTTAAGGTTTATAAGTTAAGATGCTGCTTATTGTTAAAAAAGATTGTACTTGTGACTAACCTTGTATCTGGTGAGAATTTGACATCATTAACTAATTGTTGATGTCCTGTCATACGAGCAAGCGGTCTCTTCTCTTTCTCAGGTAGCCAGAGAAATAATGTGAAATCATCTGACCCACTGACCAGCCGCTCTTCACCGTGTGGACATGTTTGCTCATATCTTTCTAGTGCGCGTTGTTGTAAAACTTTCTCTAAAACGCGGAGAAAATAATTTGTTAGCTCTCTCAGATCAGATCATCAGAATTACTTAGTAAGATAAGGGAAAGAGCTTCTGAAAAGTCTGGCTACATTTGTGGTGAGGCAGTAGGTACAGCAAGGCACTTATTGGTAGAATGCATGGTGCTCCTGGACAGGGGTCTTTACTCACACTCATATTGGTGTACTTCAAATCATACGTGAAGCTATAAGCCTTTCAGTAGCTAGAACTCAAAATCCACAAGCAAGCCCTACTCAGTCTTGAACACTGCACCAGATTGAATTAAAGGATGTAGGAAAAACACAAAAATCCCAGATAATTTAGCTATTCTGACATCTAGATCAGACAATTTTTCGAAACCAATTAAACATATAGTAATTGTTGAGTTGAGTAACAGTGCTGTGTGAACAAATATCCTTAAAGACTATATATTAAAATTGAATAAATTTTATGACCTTACAATTGATTAATGAACTAACAAAAAAGTGGCCAAAATTCAGGTCGGATTCGCCCATGAGCTCCAGATGGCTCCTGATGGTTCCAGAGCAGCAAGTAACATAATATAATAGTTCTTGTACTTTGTTATAACTTATTGTTCACAGTGTATGTATAAGGACTATATATAGCTTCAGACCACACAGTCCTAGAATCCTGGGTCAGGCTAATGAAATATTGAGGTTTTCTTTCTTTCAAGATATTATCAACATCATTCTTAACCCAGAGATGAGCAATGGGTGTTCACCAAACATACACAGACAACAGACAATCATTTATAAAAATTTTCTGCTTTCCTAGTGTTCCTTCGGTTTTAAATAAATAAATAAATATTATAGGACAATTACAACAAACGCTAATCTCTCTAAACTAAGCGTAGGTACAAATGTTATGGATATACTATATAACTGTACTTTTATATATATTATCAAATACTTATAATATATAGATAAACATCCTTTCTCATCACACAAACCTGTGCTTAATGCTAGTGTGTTGACCCAATGTGCATGACCTTCCAGAGTTCTGCATAATATTCCATCTTCTGATCTCCATACCTGGGCATAGCAATACATAATTAAAACCTATTAAAATTATTATTTTTAAGAGAAAAGTATCTTAAAAACAATAATTTTGAGCTAAAATTGATGTGGAGAGCATGTCCACAAACCGATTCAAAATGAAGGCAGAAAATGCATGTCTCTTCATGCGTAATAAATAAATTTAAAATAATTTTATTTATACACCACATAACTTGAAATAAAAACAAACAGAAATAATATTATGAAATTTTATTCAAAAGATATTGAATATATTCAATTTTTTTATTAATTTAATTTATTGTCATTAATTTGTTAGTACTATGTCAGTTAATATATTAGATATAAAATGACTAATGATTTTGACATTGAGTTAGGTTTCAGTAAAGTTGGTTGACAAATTCATTGGATTTTGAGTCGTTTATTATTAAATGTATTAATGTAAATACTTATTATAAAGATAAAAGTAGATATCTGTCTCTCACGGTTTTATGTCTAAAACTAATGACTCAATTTGGATAAATTCTAGTACTTTATATGTATGTGAAAAATAAAATAAAATATCTTGACTTTTCAAAATTCTTTACAATAGTAGTTTACTGTTGGTTTCCATATTAGCAACCTGTGAGGTGAAGCCCATAAAAGATTTCGTAAAGATTACTTGGTATTGAATTAGGACAATAGCTTTGATTAGCTATCAAAATATGTTTTTTATTACCTACTACAAGTTGGCGCTTGACTGCTATCACACCTGATGTTAAGTGATGATGCATTCCAAGATGGAAGCAGACTAACTTGTTAGGAGTATGATGAATTCCACACCCCTTTTCGTTTCTACACGACCAAACGTTAAATTGCTTGGCGGTACGTCGTTGTCGGTATGGTGGTAACTAGCCACGGCGAATGCCTCCCATCAGCCAGACCAAGACAAATAAAAAAAAATCTCAAACTGCCTCCGTCTTGTAAATACCACCGCTCATACCACTGCGCTACAGAGCCCGTCAAAATGTAGATGTAATATTATGCAGATGGGATTTTATTTCTATTTACGACAATTTATAAATAATAAGCCAATTTGTTAAAAATAAATAAATATAGTCATTTCTAGATGGACCAGTTATCAGTACTATGTATAGACAGTTTACCTTTATAGTTCTATCCTGTGAAGAAGTATAAATCAGACCAGTACCACCCCACTTGACACAAGTTACAGCTTTAGAATGTCCTGTCAGGCTGAGTATGGTTTGTCCCATCATGGTATCCCATATTCTTACATCACCATCTTTAGAGGAACTGGCTAGTTTTCGGCATTCTGGATTTCTGCCAATAATAAAAACAAAAATATATACAAACTATACCAATTTATGGTTGCTTAAGTTTAAGTATAGACTTAAAATCTAAGTTACTTATTTAATTCAAATACGGTGCAAATATTTTATACAAGATAGTAGAGGAATGTGAGCCATCTCTATATGGTGCCTTTAAAAAAAGACTGATGATAATTAATTACCTGATATAGGGTTCCCAAGCGAGTGCAGTGACCCATTGTTTATGTCCCAGCATAGTTTTGCCAATCTGGTTTCCAGATATGGGATCCCATAATATGATTCTGCCTTGCTTGCATGCTGATGCCAACTTCAAACCATCTGGAGACCAGGATATGCATAGCACCCAGTTTGTGTGACCTATTTAAAAAAATCAATAAAATTTACTGTTATATTTAACAGTTGGACCCAGTAAAGCATTACTATGTTCATGTAAAATATTTCCAGATTAATATTATCTATTATTGCCCAGTTATAAATGGTAACATTGTATGTGGTCTAAGAATGAACGAGTTACTCATTAAATGTCTTCTCTATGCAGATGATCAAGTATTACTTGCAGTGTCTACTCATGAGTTAATGTAGCTTTAAAAAGGAAAGAAATGAAAGTGAATGTCAGCAAAACGAAAGTAATGATTTTTGAAAGAGATGAATATGTAATATTTTGATAGAGGGAGAGCCGAGTGAATGTGGAAGAAGTAAAATAGTTTGTATACCTGGGTAGTAAATTCACGAAAGATGGATAGTGTGAGAGTGATATTTGCAATAAAGATGTTTAAATAAATAAATGTTGGAAACATGGTGAATGGTGCTATACATGCATTTATGAATAGCCAGAAAGTGTCTCAGAATGCTAGGCTGGCTGTGCACAGAGGTGTGCTGGTGCCCACACTAATGTATGGTAGTGAAAGTCGGGTATGGCAGAAGAAGCATAAAAGTAAAATAAATGCAGTAGAGCATTGAGGAGTATGTCCGGAATAAAACTGAGTGACAGAGTTAACAATAGTATAATAAGTGAAAAAACAGTGTGGTGTAAAAGAAGATGTAGTGACTAAAATAGAAAAAGGGATGCTTAGATGATTTGGGTATGTAGAGAGAATGGATGAAAGAAGATTAACAAAAGAGATTTATGAGGTCAGAGTGAATGGAAATGTTGGAAGAGGAAGACCTAGGCGAAAGTTCCTGGACCAAATTCAGGACATTTTAAATAGTGGCCCGGTCAAGAGTACCTTAAACTGACGATCTTGTATGAAAGGATTAATGAGAGTGGAGAAAGTGGAAGCTAAGGAAGTATGCAAGGACCATGGAAAATGTAAGGATGTAGTCTCTGCCTTCCCCTATGGGAATGAGGTGTGATGCTATGTATATATGTATGTATAAATGGTTGTTACCTTTACATACATGTAGTGGAGTTTGTGTATGTAAATCCCAAAATCTGACAGTTGTATCCCCTGAGCCACTGGCTAAATGTTTTCCTGATGGACTGAAGTTTGTGGATATAACAGCTTCAGCATGACCAGGAATAGAACTGGAAAATTATCAATATTTCTCATCTTAACAAATAGACTTTACTAAAATGAAAAGGCACAATACATACAGTGAATAGTTGCCTTTTATATATTATAATAAAATATAAAAAAGTATACTTCTTCACACCTTGCAGAGTTAATAATTATAAATTATAAATAAAATTCCAATAGATCTCAATTGTTGGTAGTATTTTTAATACTAAAATCCTACTGGCTTCTACTCATTATAAGCTTTGATGATTTCCTTTCTTTGTTCTAATTTTAGTAATAAGGTAGATCACCATACTTTCAGAAGAAGTATGTTTATTTTTTATTGTAATTCACCCTTCAATAATAAATAAAAATAAATAAAATCTTCAAATGCACTTTTTTTGTTTATAAGAGGTAAAAATATTTTTAGAGATATACCTTGTACATCGAGTAACAGCTCTGACCTTGAAGACTGCTTGCTGCTGGTAAATGATTTCTACCACTTCTTCAGAGTTCAACTTATCAACATCCAAAGCCTCTTTGAGAGTTGATGTTATTTCAACATCTTTGACAAAGAATAAAAATGGTTTGTCTTCCTTAAAAAAACATATACTATGTTATTATATTATTAGTATTAAAATACATTACCAGTCCAACCTTTATAAAAGGATAGTGGATTCTTCTTTTTCAAATGTTATTAATAAAATTGTAATTAAATGTATTAAGCTACTCAATCATACAAATGATTAAATTACTAGAAATGTGATTAATCTTTTATCAAAAAGAAACAGAAGTTAATATAGAATGTGTGATTGTTATCTTTTTAATGAAAAAGAATCCAAGTAGAACTTTTATCTTCTCAGGAAGCTTACAAAAGTTCAAAGTTGTCCGGAAAACAATGTTGTACATTCAGAAAACTGATTTTTACAGTTATTGTATTTAAATAGGATTTTTGAGTGAGGGAAGGTCCACAATTAATAATTGTTCTTATATTTAAAGATAAATAATTAATTTACGTACTTCTTTTAACAATGCATTGCAAATAAGAGTTAGTTGTTCCTTAGTAATATTTAAAGGCAAATCTAATGGATTGCCGGTCTCTTCACCCGTGTCCGATTTAAACCTTGCTTGTACACATATAGGTAATTCGTTATCTATATCCATTTTATGATCTTTTTTTAATAAGATCCAATTTAACCTTATATTTATAAATTTTAAAGATCTAACCTATTTCAATAAATGTCAAAATCACGTGTTTATCAACAAATGCAATGATGGGAGTTGGGACTTTGACAGTGATCTTGCAATGACAGTTTACACAGACAAATAGTTAACATTCTCTAGTGAATAAATTGCTAGACCGTTAGTCCACACCGTCCCAACTTCAGTCAAAGCAATCCAATGTGTGTTGTATCATCTTTGTTATAGTGCCTTAATGCATTTTTGAGAACTTGATTTCAATATAATTTCCAACAAAGTAATTTTTGGTTTCATAATCGTAACTTGTTTCAAATAATAAATCCATACAAAAAATTCGAAAATTTTTTGGAGATGGCAGATGGCAACTGCAAATTGCAACTGGCAATACTAGTCACTAAATGTCTTACGTCGGCTTTTTACTTACGTGTTATGTTTGTTGATTTATTTAGAAAATCTTCAATTGTTTTTAACTTAAAATGAAAATCTTGTACATTTTGTTTCTTTTGTGGCACGTGGCAAAATGTGATGAACATACGCATACATATAAAGATGGTGAACAAGTAGTGCTCTGGATGAACACTGTAGGTCCCTACCATAATCGACAAGAAACTTATGCATATTTCTCTCTACCATTCTGCGCTGGTACGAAAGTAACCATCGGCCACTACCACGAGACCTTATCTGAAGCATTACAAGGTGTCGAATTAGAAATAAGCGGATTAGACATCACTTTCAAAGACAATGTACCAGCCCAGCAATTCTGTGCCATCGAACTCAAAGAGCAGTCGTACAAAGCACTCGTCTACGCAGTCAAAAACCATTATTGGTATCAAATGTATGTTGATGATCTGCCCATTTGGGGAATCGTGGGCGAAATAGATGGTAACAATTATTACATTTGGACACACAAGAAATTCGACATTGGTTATAATGGTAATCGAATCGTGGAGGTCAATCTCACAGCCGAAAATAAAGAACGACTAAGACCGAACGCGAATATCCCCTTCACATATGAAGTTAACTGGAAGAAGAGCAACATCAAATTCGAAGACCGTTTCGACAAGTATCTAGATCCTAATTTCTTCCAACATAGAATTCACTGGTTCAGTATCTTCAACAGTTTCATGATGGTAATATTCTTGGTGGGTCTTGTGTCTATGATACTTATGAGAACACTCCGTAAAGACTATGCTAGATATTCAAAAGATGATGACCTTGATGACCTAGAAAAGGATTTAGGTGATGAGTATGGCTGGAAGCAGGTCCATGGAGATGTATTTAGACCTGTACCTCATTTGGCATTATTTTCTGCTCTAATTGGAGCTGGCCATCAGCTGACAGTTGTGACATTAGCAGTTATCATTTTCACAATATTTGGTGAGCTGTACACAGAGAGGGGATCCTTACTGTCAACAGCAATCTTTATTTATGCAGCAACTTCTCCAGTAAATGGGTATTTTGGTGGTTCACTTTATGCTAGGATGGGAGGGCGGCTGTGGATCAAGCAGATGTTGCTGTCTGCATTCTTGTTGCCAGTCCTGGTCTGTGGTACAGCCTTCTTCATTAACTTCATAGCTATGTACTACCATGCGTCAAGAGCTATTCCTTTCGGTAGTATGATAGCTGTAATGTCAATTTGCACATTTGTGATTTTACCACTAACACTTGTTGGGACTGTTCTAGGCCGCAACTTGGCTGGCCAGCCTGATTATCCATGTCGCATTAATGCTGTCCCGAGGCCCATTCCAGAGAAAAAATGGTTCATGGAACCATTTATAATAATTATCATGGGAGGAGTTCTTCCTTTTGGTTCTATATTCATTGAGATGTACTTCATCTTTACCTCATTTTGGGCTTATAAAATCTACTATGTGTACGGTTTTATGTTGCTTGTGTTTCTGATTCTGATGATTGTCACAGTGTGTGTGACTATTGTTTGTACTTATTTCTTGTTGAATGCCGAAGACTACCGTTGGCAATGGACAAGCTTTCTCTCTGCTGGGAGCACTGCCATTTATGTGTATCTCTACTCATTCTATTACTTCATATTTAAAACCAAAATGTATGGTTTATTCCAGACCACTTTCTATTTTGGCTATATGGCATTGTTCAGCTTGACCCTGGGAATTATCTGTGGCACTGTAGGTTACATTGGTACCAGTATATTTGTGAGGAAGATATATTCTACTGTTAAGATTGATTGAATGTTGTGTACTTTGGATAATTACTTTTTTCATTAATGTGATCTTGTATAATAAACCTTAGGCAATAAAAATTGCTAGGAAATAAAAAATAGGATGATTCAGATTTATACTAGACATTTGCACAGCCAAATTTCTCACATTCCTTGGAAATTTGCGTAATCAAAGATGAATTTGTTTATTATTCTTTCTATTTATAGACCTAAAATAATGATATTAACTACCATATTCATTAATATTTTAGAATATGGATCTAATCTAAGTCAGCAGTATAACGAAGATTAGATTTTAACTATCTTCAATAAAAGTACTGTAGTTTGGCGTGTATGTTTTCTTTAGTAGTATACTGACAATTCCTGGTTGACATAGGTTATAATTATACTAAAAAGGCTTTATTATATTTATCTACTATCCTAATGTATTGTTATTAAATTAATTACATCTATTGAAATGTTAGATATCACCCTTGGTTGTGCCAGTGCAAATTCCCAGTTATTATCTTTAACCTGGACTCAAGCAATTTATCAAACCAAAATATGCTAAAATAAGACAGTTCTTTGTGCTTTTATTATGAGCTGATGATAAAAATATATGTTTTCTATTGTTTTAGGTTCATTCCTCTCTTTACAATCCCTATCCCATTTTCCTTTCATTATATTAGATTCCTATATTATTTTGGTGGTTATAATGATTAAATATCCATAATCATTTGCAATACAATGATTTGCAAACCATTTACCACTTGTGGTAATAACGTAAGTTTGCTAATGTTATTTGATGTTATCAATATAGCCTGATGTTTGATATGAAAATCAGAATTATTCCACTGCCAATGTTTTGCTTCGATTTATCTTAACAGGTTTATAGGTGGTCTAGGGATTGATGATGGAGCTAGAAGACAGCAATAAGCAATAATAGCAATTTAGAACTAAAAAGTGTCATTGATTTAAGACTTAGATATTGATGATATGGAGCTTGTTCTTGTTAATAGGTGTCCTAATAAAATTATTTTAAGTTATCTCTTTTGTTACAGTACTGTTTTATAATATATAAATAATTAAATATGTTATCAATTATTTTCATTCAAGGGTGTTATTTTTTATAATTATGTATCTCAATCATATGTATTTTTTATGTAAATATAAAACTAGATTAATTGAAATTATTTTAGTATTTCAACAGTCTTGTTATTATATTTTAATATATTGGTCTAAGAGCCAGTACTCTTCAGACTTACAGTGTAGTAGCAAACTTTATATTAATGGTAGGTATACTATTTTTAATCAGGCATAGGATCAAAAAGGAATTAAAAATTAGCAAGTTGTTCTAAAAAATATATTACTTTTAAATTACCCAAATTTTTGAAGCTTTGAAATTCTATAAAATTTTGTAGGAGCCAGGATAAGTGCCTGCCATTAAAGTGACTTGCTGTGATCACTTTTGATAGTCAGCTGTGATGCATTTTGATTCTTGGATATATCAAAAGGGACCCTCGACGGAAAAAGAGCAAGGATTACAGCTGATAAAATAGTGTACCTACCATTAAGATGAGTATTTTAGCATTTCCTGGATTTACCGTGCCGGATCCATCGCATGCCTGAGAGAAAAACAGAGCTTGAGACTTGTGTACACGAGTGTCGGTTTAAAAGGGATTTCTTAGTGAATTGCATCACCTCCTCTGTTCATGTTATTCGCCCTGCCCAGCCAAATTTGGTTTTAGTTTGTTGCTGATTATACCTCACGCACCCACTTGTATTGTGTAAACTAATCACAAAGCCATTTTTAGTTGGTTCATTATTAACTTTGAATACATATGAAGTTTTATGGAGTACTGGCTCTTAGTCCATACTGTTTATTTCTTTTTCACATTTTAATAACTAATCATGCTATTAGTGCAGTTAAAACTATAGACATTAAAATCTGATTGCTCCTAGGTAGATTATATATTTGTAAGTAATATCTAGATATAAATTTACCTATGTAAATGTAAATATTAAATAGAAATTAGAAATAGTTATTACATTTTACTCTTTTCAAATGAGTTTATTATATTTGCATTATATTGTATTTAATTTTGTTCGATAAGATAAAGGAATTAGCTGTATATGCCATCCAGCATAAAACATTGTATCTGAATATCATCTTTGGAATAAAAGATGATTCTAACTATTATAATTGTATTTTATTTTGTTCAAACAATACTCTATTTCTATCTCGCATTTTTACTAAAAAGACTTTCATTAGTCTAGTAAATAGGATATGTGGATTCAGATCATGAGGTCTGGGTTCTACTCCTGGGTTGGACTATGTCATATAATTCTCAAAAGGTATTTTTTTTAAACATATATTTATTATCTATAGTTATGATGAATGGGCTAAACAAAAATAAAGTAAAATTATTTAAAATAATTTATTATTAATTATTATAATCAGGGTCAACAAATGTCTCAACATCCACAGCTCCTTTTCTGGACTTCTTGCCGCCGGGCACTTTGGCGTTGAAACTCTGCGCCGTCCTTTTCCTTAGCATGGCGATGTCTTCATTTTCATCAGTTTGATCAGCCCACTCCAGTACCAAGCGTCTCCCGTACAGATGAGTAGACTGACACAGTGCTTCGAATGCAGACTAGAATACAAAAAACATCCATAAGAGCATTTTCAACTTTTTATTTTTTTAAATCGATTTCAAGGTATTGGAAATGTGAATAGTAAAATACAAACAACTTTTTTATTTGGCAAATAACGAAAATTGGATTAGTAGATTCTCAGAAAATCATGGAAATTATTGGTACGACAGACATATCTACATTATTTTTAGGTTTATACAATTTCTATACCAAACTCGTGTCCTGAAAAAGTAATTGGTGTAGGAAATAAAGGATAGGTACGAGTTTTTACCTTAGCGTCAGCTTTTGAATAATAATCTACAAAGGCGAATCCTCGATGTTGGTCAGATCCAGCAGTTAATTTCTTCGGCAGCCGTAAAGTTTTGATGTCGCCAAAAGCTCTGCAATGCAAATGAACTCGAATTGACTTATATTTCTCTATAGATTTTGATCATCGTGAGAGTTATAAAGCGAAGTAGGTCAACTGCTCTACTCTACCGATAATATCTACGGATAAACGATTTTTTGAATCAAAGTGTTAACTTTCACTTTGGCATTCTCTTTCATACGTAATTTGATGTGAAAGGGATCATAACATTTCAGACCGGGGAGAAAGAACTATTTATTTTTAAATAAAAATATAGACACATTATATATATATATATAAGATCGAATCCAAACTTTAAATCTGGTACAATTGCCAAGGATCTATTGCGGCTCCTCAATGTATTGTGTAAAATCAAATTGGGGATTAAAATAATTCAATTTTCATTTCTAATTGTAACTGTAATCTTATATACTATGCGCATTCAATATAGATCACTATTGCCCTTTACAGCATGTAATTTGAGTGAATATTCTCCAAGATATATAGATATTATATCTTGGAAAATATTGGATTGTAGATTCAAAATGCAGGGACATAGCGAGCGTGCGCTGCCGCCAATACCAGCATTGTACCCGAGCGAAGCCGGGGTGGGTCGCTAGTCTATACTAATATTATAAAGAGGAAAACTTTGTTTGTTTGTAATGAATAGGCTCAAAAACTACTGGACCGTTTTTAAAAATTCTTTCACCATTCGAAAGCTACATTATCCACGAGTAACATAGGCTAAATTTTATTTTGTGAAAAAATTAGGGTTCTGTAAAATATTTGGGTTTTTCGGACACAAGGTGTAAAAAATCAACCAGAAAAGTTACTTATTTTGCGTACGCTGAATAAACTAATAAAAGATAGAACCATAAAATGTTCTAATTAATTGGAGATCTTATAAATACCTACAAAAAAGTCCGCGACACACTATACCTATCTATGTCGAGTGAGGCACAACAACCATTTTTTTATTTAAAAATCTTAATTTTTTTTGGACTACATTTAAACGCATTTATTTTACTCATGCTATTAATCCTTATCAAAATAAATTATTTCATCACTAAGTACAGTTTATGTAGATAATATGTTAATAAAGTTGTTCTAGGTACCTATGCCTACGTACTCATCGTCATTTGGTGCCATGTTTAGAACAAATTTTGGCGATCAATATGAAAAGCATTCATATTATCCAATAGTCACTTTAATATTGGGTAATCGAGCTCAACTCTCATGCCTTCCAGCCACTTCCGCCTTTGAAGACTGGGCGTTCTCTATCCTTCCAAGATAAACTTTTGGAAAGGCTAACTTGATTTGTAGGCTCTGTAAGTATCAAAAGAAGCTCAGTTTCATCTGCATGATGGTAGACATAAATTCCCTTTGACGAGGAAACCTATATACGTTCAATAAGAAAGATCTGCATCAAGCGCCAGTATAATACAATAAAAAAACAGCAGATCTTGTTAATTATTTCATGGACTTGGTAAAATTAATCAACATTAAATTTGTAACACTCATAGATCATTATCGCTGTAGTTATACATTAAAATGTAAAGTGGATTGTAACATAATGTTCTGATAAGTATTACCAGGTACATTTGATAAATACATACTCCTATTAATTTTGTTATCAGAACTAAGCGGAAAAAGTTGTTTCTATTTGATTTATCAATTTTATTACGTTACGAATTTACAGAAATAATGATTACAATCGCTTTTAAAATTTTGTAGTACTGTTTTAAAATTACGTTAAAGTACAGTTTTTGTATGGAAAGATGTCAAATTGGAATTAAAATTCTGCTTATCACTACATATTTTAAAATAAAGATCCCCGCCGCGTTCGTTTGTGTGTTTGCGATAAACTCAAAGACTACTGAACGGGTTTTTTTGCGATTTTCACCAATACCTACTGATTCATGAGGAAGGTTGTATATAATTTGTTAAGGTTATTTATAAATTGGCTCAAATATGACGATAATTGTAGAAAGAGTCTAACAATCTGGACGCTTTCACTGAAAACGCTGCCTAATCCGTTAGAATTATTTAGATAATAAGGTATGGAATAAATATCTAAAACGTAACTGAAACTTAACTCTATTTTTTAGTAAGAAGTTCCTAAAATGTAACTCATAGCCACGCTAGAAAATAATCAGTAGCGGTTTTGTATCTTTTTACCCGCCTACGTTAGAATGTGTGTATGTTCTTTGGCACGCGCTACACCCTAAACGGCTGGACGGATTTTGACATAATATGATAGCTTTAAAATATTAAAAAGTATCTGTGCTACATGACGTTGCTTCGGACCAAATTTCAAGATTCTAAGGTTACGGGAACTACCCGTTTTGATTTAGTTGTGTCTAATTGTGAGTTAAATATGCGGCTTATATTGCTATATCCTTTGTCTGTGTTGACTTAGAAGTTGTATTTTGTTAAGCTTAAAGATACATAGAGCCAAGTATTAGATATGAATTTCAATTTAATACGTTTACGGGTTCATGAGAAAAGGGGGTAAGCTTAAAATTATTAAAAGCATTATTATTATACGATGCAACGAAAAATTTACAGTTTTCGTAATTTTTCCATTATTTATACTATGTAACGTTACTTCGTACCAAATTTCAGGAGCTTACGGAAACTACCCGTTAGGTTTTGATTTACTTGACCGTGTCGAAAATTGGGGAAATTTTTGGTATAAACGGCTGTATCTTTTGTTTGCCTTGGCCTAGAAGCTTGATTTTTTCACGACTCTAAGAGACAGCAGATTTGAGTATTTGATATAAATTTCAGCTTGATACTACCACGCGTTTCTGAGAAAAAGGGTCTTGACAGACAGACGGACAACGAAGTGATCCTATAAGGGTTCCGTTTTTTCCTTTTAAGGTATGGAACCCTAAAAAATTAAAGGAAAAATAAATTACGGGCGATCTCAGGTCGGGAAGGGGTAGGGGTAAGGTTTTAGGCGTAAAATACTGATTTTTTCGATTTCTAGCAAAACTAAAAGTCCTTTGGAAAATATTTATATTTAATATATATATTTTACTGACTAGCTTCTTGTAGGCAATTAGGCTCACGATTATTATTGAAATTAAATGTTAAAATCTTTCTTTTTCTGACAGACGATCGGTTTTGATTTTTTATGATTTATGATTGTTTTTTCTTTTTTAACAAACCTTTTAATATTAAGAACACGATTTCTGTTGACTAACGTTTTATTTGGGTAGAGTGAAGTAGGGGTCATTATTACGTATAAAAATTAACCCTACATTATAGGTATCAACATAGTTTTAAATACTGTTAGGTAGGTAATTCAAACTGATAATTTTTTTAGTTGGCAAGTCTAATTGTATCTAAGTCTATGGACACAAATTTTGCCACTGTCAACATCGACCAATCAGAGAACAGTGTATTTGCCGTATTTTAAAGAAGCGTAAAATTAAAAGCTCTTCTGTGATTGGTCGTAACGTTTAGAATCTTACGAATGGATATCCGTTAATTTATAAATTTACCACGAGACGTCGCAAATTGATAAATTTGCGCATAAGATTGTACAATTTAGCTCTCGTTTAAAACCCTACGAAAGTTTATAAATTTCCTAGGAAATTTCCTAGGAAATATTACGTATTAATCTCGTAATTTTAACCTTTTCAGAAAATAAAAAAACTAGGCTACCGGTTTTTACAGCTGACTCATCCTAGGTGTCTCGTGCAGTCTTGTAGCTACTATGGATGGTAGAAATAATGGAAACATTTATTATATGATATATTTTCCCGCTAAATGAGTTAAATTAGAAGCCGATAACGTTACTGTAACACGAGGTTAAATTTTAACTTTTATCTTTTTCTACAACTTGTAGCCCTTAACTGCAATCTCATCTGGTGGTAAGTGATGGTGCAATCTAACATGGAAGTGAGCTAACTTGTTAGGAGTAGGATGACATACACCCCTTTCAGTTTCACGTACGACATCGTACCGGAATGTTTGGCTGTACGTCTTTGCTTGTTGTTTGCGAAAATCGCAATTGACCCGCCGGGAATAGAAACCAGGACGACCTGTCAATAAATCCACCGCGCATACCGCTGCGCCGCGGAGGCCGCCCGAATCTCATAATTTGACTTTTTTAGTAAAAGAGTAGACTATATGGCTTTGGCGCCATTAGGGCCGGATTATGAACCATTAGTTATTATATTACGTTACCTTGTAAATTACTGTTTACAAGGTGACATATTTGAACTATCTAACACTAATAGAACAGTCCTCACGTGAGATTGTTCTTCTTTTACCTTTTTGTCGGTGTTTGTCACAATATATGTATATGTATATAATAAACGTTTTCTTACCTGAATATTTCGTGCAGTTCATTTCTATTGGCTTGGAACGGCACGTTGCGCACGAGTATCTTTGTACCGTTTTGAGTCGTGTCCTTGGTACTTTTTCTGGATGATTTCACCTCAGTACTAAAATAAGACAGAACCATAAAACAACTTTTACTGCAATAAAATGAATATAACCTTGCCGTGTGCAGCTATGGATTATAAAGTTATGCGTTACTTCATGAATAATTAGGGTTTGCTATACGGAATTCTTGAAAAATAGAATCTTAAAAGAATTCTGGATTTCTGGAGAGCAATTTGGAATCCGAAAATATGGTGGCAAAATATCTCTAAGTCACGGAAAATATGTTAAGCCTCTCAGTTCTGGTCACTTTCATGAACTTTTCAATAGTGATCATATCGGAGTCAAACATAATTACCCTAAACCCGCAAATTTGCTTTGGCAAGCAAGGTGTTGGGTAAAATCTCTTAAACCCCTTTTTTCCTATAGGACAGTGCCTGTGTCCTGGCTATTTAAATTTAAATTTTTGATCTACTCCTAAGATGGTTGTGCCATAAAAGCAGTTGGTTTTTATTTACTGTACTGTGTATTTATTTAGTAAACGAATATCATATTTACAAATATCATTGAAAAAAGTAGGTTAAGGAATTTGTTAAACCTCTTTTGTGCTAGTCAAACAATAGTGCAGTAACTATTACTGACATATAAGATAAGATAGTTTTAACAAGCTGTCATTAGCAGAATTAATCGATTCGGGGAATAAAATCATTCTAAAACAAGTAAACATGTAGAAGTAATAAGTAACGTGACAATTATATTAGAATTGCTCAATTAACGCAAATATTTGGGATTATTTTTAAATAAATATGATTAAACTTATATTACCAACTAATTAAAGATATTATCTTAAATTTGTTTATAATTATATCTAATGAATGAAAATATCCTTGTGTGAGTGCGCTTTGTACATTTTTAATGTTTAGAATATTATTTAAACAAATAGTATAAATTAGACAGTAATAATGGTTATATGTATGGAGGTTTGGTAGGCAGGAATCTGAACAAAAATTGGCGCAGGGATAGATAATAATCTGGAGTAGTACACTTACTAGGCTAAAATCACAGGGCACAATTAGTATTGAATACATACGTGTTTCCTCTCTCCGATCGTTTCAGCTCCAGAGTTTTGCCGTCGAGTGTGGAGCTCTGTAACTCTTTGAGCGCTTCACTAGCGTGGGCCTTTGTAACGAACTGCACGAAGCCGTATCCCATAGACAATAAGTTTCCAGGATTTTTGGGATCCTTTTTCTTTGCTATTGTTACACTGTGTATCCTTCCACATCCAGAAAAATGCTGTTGAAGGAATATAGATATTATGGAATGATTATAGTGCATTTCTAAGCAAAAAATATATATTTTGAATCTACCTTTCTCATTCATCAAAACAAAAGCGATAATTTTTTTGCATATTCTGTCTGTTGTTTATAGGAATATATATTTTTTAATCTAGTTAGAAAATTTAAATTCGTTTATCTGTTATTCCTAAAAAATAAAAAATTTATACCTCTCTCAAAGATTCCTCAGATGTTTTGAAATTAATATTTTTAACAAATAGTGTTGTATCGTTTTCCGGTTGTTCATCTTCCATTACTTCATCAGTTTTGGTGATTGGCTTCTCTTGTTTAGTCTCTTCTGGATTGTCTATGGCCATGTCTGTCTCTATAGGCATATCTTTCTCCTTGGAATTGGTGATTGATTTCTCTTGAGCTTGAGGTTTTTCTGCAGACTTTACGAACACATTTTCCGGGGCCCATTCCAAATACAGTGGCGATGACTTGAATTGTGAATATGCTAGCTTGCCAAACGCCTTTTTAGCTTCGTATGGTTCTATAAAGTCCACAAGGGCTGTTATACCGTGGTTAGGCATTAGAAACCGAGATAACTGGCCATGTTTTTCGAAAAGAACTTTGATTTCGTCCTTCTCTGTGCCAGCGGGTAGATTTTTAACGAGGATGCAGGTTTTGGATCGTTTTTTAGCGGGCTGAAATGAAGACGTCATTTGTTTCAGTTAACTAGTGAACGCCCGCGGTTTCAATTGCGTAGTACCCGTTGCCGTTAGAACAGCAGGACACAAATTAGCCTACGTCCCTACTCATGATATCAGATACAAAATAATTTAATTTAACATAATTTTAACAATAAAACTAGTAGTTTCGGAGTTAGCCAAAACAAGCAGCCAGACAGACAGACAAACATTTTAAAAATTGAATTTTGACGTTAATTAAAAAAATATTGTTCATTAATATAAGCATTATAACAGAATGAAGAGATATTATAACAATAAAGGAAAATACCCTATTAAATGCATCCAGGTAGACACCATTACTTTCAAGGAAGGTTTTAGTTTCAGCAACAAGTTGTGTTTCTCCTAGCGCTAGTCTCACTGCTGCACTTGTATCTGGAAATAAATTCTAATTTCAATACCCATATACTATATATAATGATATTAGTATGCTAACTACAACTATCTCTATAGACAATTAGCCCAGTGGTTATGTGGCTGTGGAAATACATATTAAGAAAATTTACTTTTTATTACAAAAAATACCTAGTAACAGCCCAGAGTTAGGAAGGTGGTGATGTTAAACCGTCGATGCCGGTCACTATCATATCTATATTAAAGCCAAACTCGATTGAGAATGTTTGTCAACAAACAAATTTAAAATTATGTTTTATAAAATCTTATTTAAAAGATATTGAATATATTTATTCGTTTTAAGCTAATCTAATTTATTGTCATGAATTCGTCATTAACAAGTTAACTAAAAATTGGTTGTCTGTAAAGTCGGTTTACTGACGATAGTTGAACGTGACAATGTCTTAAGAAAATACTGATGGAATGGTAGCATTTAATTGTTTAGTAAAATTTTTAATCTACGTATATTTTTATAAATATTAATTTAAATTAATAAAATAATTGATTTTGATTTTATAAATTTATATTTTAAATTTATAATAAATATATTAATTTATAAATATATTAATTTTTAATTTAAAATTAATATATTTAATAATTATATTTAATAGACGGATGTCGAACGCTGCCGAACGCAAAGGCCGATTGTGCTTCTTTGTCGCTCGTTCCGCGCTCTCGCTTGCATTTCAAGCCTTACATGGAACACCTCAAAGCGAGGAAACGACGCATGACGTCATGTTTTTTCGTGCGTGCAGCCGGCTCTATCGAATTATAAGACGTTGTCACATCAAAAATTAGCTGTAAAATGACTATTGATTTCTTCCTTCACTTTCCTTCAACTTCAATTTTAATTTGTTTGTTAACAAGCATTCTCAATCGAGTTTAGCTTTAGTATAGTATTTGATGTTAGAGTCAAACTTGACACCCACTCTAACATCCTAAGCCTGCTAACCTGCATGGGAGTAACTGTGGGCTCCACATCTGTTCTTCCATAAGCAGAGAGACATTGGTTTTGTAGAGGGTCATTCAAATAAGCAGGTATTGATTGATATTGCAATTGTAACATACGACAAAAACAATCTTTTTTTTTTATCGACTACAAGTTGGCCCTTGACTGCTATCACACCTGATGTTAAGTGATGATGCAATCTAAGATGAAAGCGGGCTAACTTGTTAGGAGTAGAATGAAATCCGAACCCCTATCGGTTTCTACACGACATCGTACCGGAACGCTATATCGCTTGGCGGTACGACTTTGTCGGTAGGGTGGTAACTAGCCACGGCGAAAGCCTCCCACCAGCCAGACCAAGGCAAATTAAGAAAAATCTCAATCTGCCCCACCGGGAATCGAACCCAGGACCTCCGTCTTATAAATCTACCGCGCATACCACTGCGCCACGGAGGTCGTCAAATCAATCTCCGCAATTTAGCCTCTTATTATCAAAAATAAATATATATCAATAAAATTTACACATAAAAATTAGTTCATTACAGTACATAAGCAACAACAAAAACGATTTTTGGGTATAAAGTTTTCAACTTTTCGAAAATTGGTGGATATTGTTCAAATGCATTATTCAAATCAAAAAAGCTTAACATTCATTCATTCATTAATCACGAAATCACCCAAACATTGCAGTAAAAGAAAAGGAATGGAGGAGAATGATGTTCCACATCAACTTACTTTTATTATTATCGCTGAGTAGTTGTTCTTTAGTAGTATTGTAGTTGGCGGCGACGACATCGGCCACTGCGTTGACGCCGAGGAACAGCACGTTCCAGTTATGGGACGACTTCGCTTGCTGTTTTAACTTCTTCGCTTTTTTCTCCTTGAATGATAGTCCTTCTGAAAGTTGCCATAAAGACTATGTATAAAATATTAATACTACTGTATATGTAGGTATAGTTAAAAAAATAAAAAGTTGTTGCCATGAGTTAAAAAACTTTAAGCAGATTTCCTACATGAGTGTAGTTTTAAAATGTGTCTTGAAGATTTGTATCATTGTTTTCCCTTCCCAATAAAATTCATTAGGAACTTACAAGAGTAAAGTATAGTACTTTGGATATCTGTTTTAATAAAACACTTGCTTGCTGATAGAAGTTCCAGATACACCAAACTCTTTAAGCCGGTTATAGCACTTACTAATATGCCTCTTGCACATGAGCGATTGCAAGAGGAAAGGAAATTAATATTGGAATAAAATTAAAATGATAACATACATTATACATTATTGCACACCACAGAAGAAGGATACAAATAGTTACAAGAGTTTACATACAAATAGTTACAATAAGTAATATTAATCAAAATTTACTATACAAAATAAATGTATTTGTTATTTTTTCGTACCATCGTCGTTATCGTCGTCCTCAAGTTTCTCAGTTCTAGCGGGCAGCAGATGCAGCATGCGTCCGCAGAAGGCCGTTCCGTCCAGCTGCGTGTACGCCTTCACCGCGTGCTCGGGCAGCACGAACGTCACCGTCGCAAAGCCTTTGGGTTGGCGGAGGATCGGGTCGATTGGCATGTTGACTTCTGCTAGTGGACCTGTTTGATTGGCGAGATAAAATTTTAAAATATCTTCTATCTAAAAAATTTCTTATATCTAAAAGCGCGTTTGGAACCCTCAGCTTTAATTTTATGTTTCCAACCTTAAATTATCATTATTACTTTACATTTAAGATAAGCCAAAAATTACATATTCACTACAATCATGCTTAATTCTTTAAAATCCAAGAACCCAGAATTTGTTTTTAGAAATCAATTCTAAATCGACTGAATCTGCCTTCTGAGCCGGTAGTCACTACACACTAACAGGCTTGACTTTTCAAAAATGCTTGTATTGTAACAGCCTACTTGAAATAAATACATTTGATTTTGATAGCAATACTAAAATACAACTTTATGATTTGATTACATATTTTTGCATGCGAATAACCAATGCCATCTTTTAAAGTTTTATAATATGAAAGTAAATAAATGTCTAATAACTAGATGTGGCTGGTGGGAGACTTCAGCCGTGGTTAATTACCACTCTACCGGCAAAGATACAGGTAGATACACTTACCTGGTCAGATTGCATTCAAGGGCTAACTTATAAAAAAATATATTACTAACCAAATTTTTCAAATAATTGTGTCAGCTCTTCCTCGGATACAACATATGCCAAATTTCTAACAAATATGCTCCCACTTTCACCTATACCTTCTTCATTACTGTTCCTCTGTAAGAAAGTTAAACACAAAAGTAATACAAAGTAAATAAGCATTTTACTAAATAACATTAAGATTTTAAAAAGATCAATGCATTAATTTTAGGACAAAAAATCTTACTTCTTGATTTTTTTTATTGTTTTTCTCTTCTTCTTCTTCAGCTGCTTTCTTTGCTTTGTCTTCATATTTATGAACATGTAGACGATGATTTCCTAAAATCAATGATTTACATAGTTCAGTTTATTTATTAGGTAATTAAAAAATTACTGAAAAAGACTAATTAGTAATTTACACTGCTATAGCAATAATTAAAATGCAAAAAAAATATGATTGGCTCATCCAGTTTTGTTGTATTGTTGTGTATTGAATGATGTCTGCATTTGTGGTGTCATAAATTATTGATAATAGTTGAAAGATTAAATGTAAATAAACATTAAATGTTTTTTATAAATAGAAATAATCACAATTACCATAAAGTTAAGGCAAAAATATTTTGCAAAAAGTATTTCAACTTTTAGTTTGAACATGTGAACAATTATTTCATTCATTCATACTTACCAATAAAGAGTTTGTCCTTAGCAAGTGCTTTATTTAATTCTTTTTCTGTCCTGAAGCCCACATAACAGAATCCAGTGAGTTTCCTTTCTTTTCCGAAAGGCAACCTTATTGAAAATGGTACAAGAGGTTTGAAAAATGTCTTAATATCTTTCTTCTTACATTTAAATGGTAAACCAGTAACCTGTGAAGCAAAAACATTTTATAAGGTAACAAATTATAAATAGAACACGTTATACTAAAGCCAAACTCGATTGAGAATGCTTGTCAACAAACAAATTAAAAATGAAGGTAGAAATCACTAGTCATTTTACACCTATTTTTTACCCGACTGCGTAATTTTAATTAACTAGTAAGCTTAAAACTAATTAACATATTCAATATCTTTTAAATAAGATTTTTTAACATAACAAGTCATAATTTTAAATTTATCGGGCATAAAATGTGTTGCATTTTCTACCTTCATTTTAAATTTGTTTGTTGATATGCTTTCCACATTGATATTGGCTTTGGTATAGAAATGTTGTAATTATTTTTTTGTTTTAATTGCTTAAGAAGATTCAATAGATGGCAGTAGCCATTGTATCAAGAGTGATATTATGTGCCATGAGGTAAAGCCAAATAGCATGCAATATCATATACCCTATATTTTATTTCTTCCAGATTAAGTATTATTCCCTATTCAAGGTAGATTGATATTGATTAATTTCCATTGCAAGCAAAGCTACAGATGATAGAAAATAATAATAATGAAAGGTACACTTACTTTCACATAAAACAAAGGTCTGTTTCTAACTTTTTTAGGTTCACTTTCATTTTCTTCTGATGTTTGCTTGCTTTTTTCTTGAAACCCATCCACTTTTTTCATTAATGATTTCATGTACTAAAAAAGAGGAGTCAGGATAATGAAACATTATAAATTAAAAAAGAATTACTTATTATTAAAAATTAAAGGTATTTGAAATTTTAACAAATTTGCATTAGTTACTCAAATAATAAAGGTTTCTGAAATTTAAACCTATCAGTTTGCTTTAACAAGTTATAATATGTATTACATATTTCTGTTTCATTCTAAATCAAGAATAATAAAATAGGATGCTATACAATATTAAAAAATCCATCCATTTTTGTACATTTATAGTTTCTTAAATAAAAAATTAAATTAATAGTTTCAGTAGGACTAAATGTTTTATTTATCTATTTTCTTAACAATTGTATTATCATGCATTAAACATTGTCAGGGCTTTGCTAATATAATACATACAAAGTTAACAAAATGTAAACCAGTACTACCTCTAAATCACTGATTCCAGTATCTGCAACTTTGTGTGGCACCTGTTTCTCTTGTTTCTCAGTATTTTCTGGTAGTTTATCACTGTTTTTTTGAATTTCCTCATCTGGTTTCTCATCTTCCACACCACTGTCATCACTTTTACTAGTTTCTTCAAGAGCCTCTTTGATCCAAGATGTTTTTTCATTTACATGCGCATCTATGAACTCTGCAAATAATGGATCATCTTTGTGCTAGAAAACAAAAGTATTTGTGATATCATTTATAATGAAAGAAAATAAATTTGTTGATTCAGTTTTAGATTTAAATTCCAAAACAAGGCTAATATACCATAGAGAAGAAAATACAGTTTTGTAATTATTCTTGTGAGTGAGGATCACATGTGCGTTTCGTTATTTTCAGCAGTATAACATAAAAAGGAAGACCAAGACATAATAAAATCTTTTCTTAAACAAGATGAGGACGACAACTACAAAGTGCATGCCATGAACCAAGAAATGCAAAACGAGTGTTAAACCTAGGCGAGTTCTGCATCCCTCTGGCTCTGAAGTGGCGCGCCTTGCTGTACGATTGGTCTCCTGCCTTATTGAAATTTTATCTTAATGCCTTTCAACTGACTCTCCCAGATCAGAGTAACCTAGTAAGATGGGGAAAAGCCTCGGACAAAAACTTGCTATACCTGTGGTGAGTCAGTGGGCACTGCAAGGCACTTATTGGTAGGATGCAAGGTGCTCCTGGACAGGGGTCTCTACTCACGCCGCCACGACAGAGTACTAGAAATCATATGTGAAGCTATAAGCCTTTCAGTAGCTAGGGCTCAAAAAGGGTTGACGACGAATAAAAGACAAACTAACTTCGTTAAAGCAGGCTCAAGTACAAATTCCACCAGCAAGCCTTACTCAATTGTGGGCTCTGCTCCTGATTGGACTATATTAATGGACACATATGAAAAGCACTATAAAATCCCGGAAGACTTAGCTATTACGACATCTAGACCGGACATATTTCTTTTTTCCAAACAAATCAAACATATAGTACTTGTTGAGCTTACAGTGCCGTGGGAAACAAACATCCCTAAAGACCATGTATTCAAAGTGAATAAATACTATGACCTTACTAATGAACTAACCAAAAATGGCTATGTGGTTAGTTTATACGCGGTAGAAGTGGGTGCGAAGTCTCTCTACAACCTGCTAAAAGACCTTGGCCTTACTAGAAGTGCAGTAAGCTCCATATTGGAACGAGTGTCCAAAGCTGCTCTAGTAGGGTCCTTCCGAATATGGTTGGGCAGGGAGAATAACTTGAACAGAGGAAGTGAGTGTTGACGCGCGTCACTAAGGGTACCCTTAAACCTACACCACACAAGTGTCACAAGTCTCGGGCTCTGTTCAGAGTTTTTCTCTCAGCCACGCGATGGACCCGGCACCCGCACGGTGAATCCATGGAATGCTAAGATATTCGTCTCTCTCAAGTGGCCTAGACTTTGGGTAACATTATACAATGCAATTTATATGATCTTAAATGACAGAGATTATATTTGTGTACCTTTTTTAAGAGTTCCTTCATCTTATTCTTATTTCTTTCAGCTTTGCTTATCTTTTGTTTCTTAGGCTTGATGTCTTGAACTTCATTTTTGTGAAGCTTTTTATATGCTGTGCTGTCTGGAGCATATTTGCTCCATGCTTTTGGTTTTTTTTCGTCGCCAAGATTGGCACAAGCTTCGACATTGATTTTCATGCTGTTCACGTAAGTTCCATCAAAATGTTCCCGTGCGGCTGAAGCTTGTTCCTCCGTCCGATATCCCACAAAGCCAAAGTTTCTGAATTTTCCATCTTTTGTATATTTTAATTGTACATCGGTTACTTCACCTTTTTCACCAAATATCTCCTTGAACTTTTCTACAGTTACCTGAAATTAAACTTTTTTGTATTATTGGCGGAGGCTTTGCAGTTTGTTCGAGTTTGAAAAGATATTCTTACCTTATTCGGTAAATTCTTTATAATAAGTCGAGACATGGCTTACTTTCAGCGGGTATTATTTTCCACTTAATTTTTGTATTTACAAAGATATTAAAAATGTTTACATATATGAGGAAAATAATTTAAACCACGTGTTTTGATATTTCGCTTAAAAAATAATTTCTATGAAGGTTTTGTTATGACTTTTACTTGACATTGACATTTGTTTTTTTTTTTAAGTGACAGTTGGTTGTATAGCTTTAAGTTCTTATTTTGAATAGGCGTCTACGGAAAACGTTCAAAAAGATAGTGTAGTATCTATGGGATGAGGTTAGAACACAGAGCATGGACCCAGAGGCCAGAGCTGTAAAGATAGTTAAAAAAGAAAGACAAATGTCAACTCAAAAGTAATAATTGTTTATCTTTTATCCCCTGGGGGCCTGACAGTTGACAACTGCTGTCAGTGTCAGTTACGGGCGTAGTGCCCTCCCGCTCGCGCGCTGTTTTCTATTTCGGTCTGATACGTTACTCTACAAAAAATTAATAAATAATCTTCTTTTAAGCCATATTTTGCCATTCTGTAAAATGTAATGACTTGATTGATATATTTCCTAACTTTTATCTATCAAAATGTTGATATAATCAAAGCTTTATATATTTATTTTACGGGTACAACATTTTGGAACTATGTTGTGCGTTGGATTACGAAAAATAAATGAAAATACAAACAAAGTCTAAAGAACTGGTGTCTATGCTATCTATTTATTGTAAACAACATAACAAAAACAATTGGTATGATCACCATAAAAACACTTGAAACACGATCCACCCGACACTTCGAAATATAAAAACAGCTAGGGATGTGTTCTTTTACTTTTGGTAATTTTATCGACAGTTATCCTTTTTGTAAGGTATTATTATATAATGTAAATAAAAATAAAATGATTCTAATTTTTATTAATTTTTACTTTTAACTACCTAAAGTATTTTCGAAATGTTAGTGTAGAACTCATTTCTCTTGTTATTTAATTTTACATTTTTTTAATACACCGTCATGACGGAGCAGGTCTTCGTCGGCGCTAATCTCAGCCTCATCGTCATAAATGAGGATGAGGATATCGGCCGGCGGGTTTTTGTCCTCTCGCCAGTTTTCTGCCATACTGTAAAATAAATAAATGAAAAGTTATTGTCATCATGTGAGCACACGGATCTTTTGATTTTTTTTTTGTTAAAAAAACTCTAAACATAAATTTTCAAGTAGCTTGTATTTGCTTTTTATAATTAATTTATACAAAATACAAATATAAATTGAACCAAATTTATCGACATCTTTTACACACGGCGATGTATCGATACATCATTATGTCCTACTTTACAAACAAACGGATTCTTATTGGTTACCGGTAAACCGTCCTTAGCGCTTCACAAATAAAGACCAAAATAGCTCGTTTTACCAATATCAAACGAAACTGTTTTGTTTGGTATTGAGAGACCAAAACGGTCGCTTTGAACTCAAGAAACGTCAAATTTTAGTTGCACAATAATAAATAATTTTCTAATATTTTACAATAATATGTTAGTAAATACTTATGTAAACTACTTCCAAGTAAATTTTATACATTTTTAGTAATATTTACTATCATTCACATGCGTAAATAAGTCGTAAATCGGGAAGATACGTATCAGATGTTTTCATGATTTATTTAAATTTTTCGATGTATTTCTTAAAACAAATAACGTGAAAACAATCACTGTATGCAAAATAATGAGTTTTGTAATAAAAATTGTACTTACATTCAATAAATTTGCACAAATCACGAAAAAACACTCTTATAATTTCACTTTCGTGCACTGTCCAATAAGATTAAAAATAAACACAGAATAATACCAATTTCAATGTCTTGGAAATTTATCACAGAATATGAAACAATTCTTTTTTTTAAACTAAAACTTAGTTTTTAGCGCCTAATAAAATTAAACCTTCGTTGAGGCCCGCGGCAGCCCGCGGCTACCCGGGTAGCGACGGAGCTATAATGACAGCTGTCATTATTTGCCTGACGGTTGCCAGGGGACCCTTCGGGGCTGTGAAAGCTAGAGATGAGTCGTACTAGGTAAATTCTATACTAGGTGTACCTAGTCCAGTTCCGTACAAATACTTCATCCAAATACCTGTTCCACCTAGTAATATAAGTATCATAGTACGTACGTACCATAGAGTTACGTACGTACTATGGTATACTAGTAGTACTGAACTGTAAACTTTCCTTCATACTTATACAGCCTTAGGACTGTCAACGTAAACATTTATTTATATTGTTGGCGTATTTAAAAGATTTCAATTCATTTTTTAAAGTAAGTAATCCGATTCTTGCCTTTTTTTAAGTTTTTTTCAGAGTAATCCAATTTATGTTTTTTTTTGTTTTTTTTTTTTAATTTTTAATTTTTTTTTTATTTTCCTTATCACATACATATCTAGAATATTTTTTATAATTAACAATAAAGAAGCAACGAACGCATGTCAGCCTATAGAATTTTGAGTTAAAAACATCAGTTGTTGGACTTTTCGAGTCCCCAGCCTCGTTCTCCTGTCATTTAATAATAAGGCACAAGAGGAAAATAATCTCTCACAAAGGACACTTGTGGCCATTGCATTTAACTTAAACCCCGTCGTTTTTTTTGAATTTGAACCATATTGCAACGCAATTGAAACCAACACAACGTGCAATTGTATTTGCCTGAACTATTCGGAATCAGTCATTTGAATTTGAACCATATGTTTACAGAAATAAATGCGACGTGCACTCACTATTCTTGGCGGACGACTTCTGTCCTTTGATTACCTATAGAATATTAGTCATTGCTTCTCGTATCGGCATCTATGCGTATCGGACTCGGACGTCGCCGCGTATTTCATAGTCTGTGGTATCAAGTACCATAGAGTATTTTAAACGTTGGAATAGGTGCAACCTAGTATTGTCAAATACCTAGTCTCTGGATCTGTTCTAGTATATACGCTTCATCTCTATGTGAAACTTTATCATTTATTTGAAATAGTAATTAAATTATAAATATAATTAATTCTTTGAAAGTAGTTTTTTATTACCAGTTACCACAATGTCGACTGCAATGACTTTCGGCCAGAAGCAGTTCATACCCACACCTCCAGATAAAGGAAGTTTTCCACTTGATCATGACGGTGTTTGTAAGAAAAGTATGATTAAATACATGAATTGTTTATTCAGTAACGATAGTAATAATTCTATGTGCCGTGTTGAGGCGAAGGACTATCTAGCATGTCGCATGGAACATAACCTTATGGCCAAGGAAGACTGGTCAAAATTAGGCTTCAAAGATGGTGATTTGGAAATAAGTGAAAAAAAGAAATAGGTAAAATTTTTTGTTATATAGTTAGTCTTCAAAATTCAATGCATTTTAATATTTTTACGGTATATATTGTATATGAAAAAGCCTTAGTCATAATAAATAAATTAATTCATTATTTACTTGTGTATTTAATTTACATTAATATATAAATACTGCACATAAAATGAGGAGCCTTGTACACAAGCAATAATATGTAGGGTAAAGTTGCCCCTAAGTAAATTTTAATGTCATATATACCTCAATTTTTTTTTAAATGTAATTAATGAAAATTTTGGTTCTCTCTTAACAAAAGGACATAATATGCGAGCAGACTTCGATTCGAGATTCGATATTCGATTTGGTAGCTAAAATAGTTCTCAGTACAAGTTAGAAGAAGATTAGAAGTCTCTCTTGGACACATAAAAAGCAGTTTGGTTCATTTTTCCTCATATGCACTCCTAAAATTCGGAACGCCCTTTCAGTTTCAGTTTTCCCTACCACCTACAATATTTGTATCTTTAAGTATAGAGTGAATAGGCATCCTCTAGGCAAGTGTGTACTACTATAGGCGGCATCATTGCTTACCATCTAAAGTAATTGCAGTCAAGCACTAGCCCATAGCCTTGAAAATGTCTGAGAATCTAAACTGACAAATATTCATTTTCCCCTCGCAATTTAGGCCACAAGTGTACTAGTGGGTAATCTAATAATCACTAAACTAATTGGAGAGAAAAATTAAATCAAAAATCTGCAATCCCTAAATCTATTATTATAGTGCTTTTCATATGTGTCCATTAATATAGTCCAATCAGGAGCAGAACCTAAAATTGAATAAGGCTTGCTGGTGGAATTTGTACTTGAGCCTGCTTTAACGAAGTTAGTTTGTCTTTTATTCATTGTCAACCCTTTTTGAGCTCTAGCGACTGAAAGGCTTCACATATGATTTCTAGTACTCTATCGTGGCGGCGTGAGTAAAGACCCCTGTCCAGGAGCACCTTGCATCCTACCAATAAGTGCCTTGCAGTGCCCACTGCCTCACCACAGGTATAGCAAGATTTTTCTGAGGCATTTCCACATCTTACTAAGTTAAAAAAATTAAGTAAAAAATTCAGAATTGTATTGAATCACTTATATCCCGTGGATTCCAGTATTCTGCTTCAACTGCTGCTTTGGGGGTTCAACCAACACTGCACTTTTTGGAATTAAGTTACTATTGAATAACCTTGGGACCTTTTGGAACCTCAATGTCCATGAGTACTTTGAACTGTGTGCTTTGACTACTGCCACTTCATCTTTGGGACTCATTCAGTTCAGTAATTTGACCATGCAGAGATACTCTGATCATGATTTGAGAAGATCTCTCACTGATTGGCTGTGGAGTAATTTATATCCTGCCTTTTTAATGAGTCCCATGGTAAGTAAGTAATTCTTAGATCCACTGACAACACACACTGTGACCAATTATCCCAAGCCAGAATTCCGTACCAGAAGTTGGTATGGTATTGGTTCTACAGCTGGGAATTCAATCCTAGACCTTTTTTATTTGAGTACCCCTCTTAAATGTGGAGCTATTAAAGCTGTCACTGTTTAAATTTTTCATTATATAGGCCCAATTTAGCTAACATTTGTAATTTACATAGATACATAGGTAGGCTAGATAATAGGCTAGATATAGGCTACTTTTTCTCCCCATATTACACAAGTGACACTGCATCAAGAGAAGATCTATAAGTCTTTATATAGTGTTAGTAATAAGCCTTATTTATAATATATTGTTTTGAAATTGTTATTTTGCAAGTATTTTACTGTTTTGTGATGAAAAATTGGATTGTTGATTGATTTGTGGGTTCTTTAATATTGTTACGACCTAGTGGTCGAGAATTGGAAGAACAACCACACAACAGGGAGAATTAGACGTTTATTACCCATAGGTAGATAGTTATACAAGGTTCGATGCAGCACGCTGCGACGCCATCGTTTCACGCTACTAGGCCTTGGCACCTCACGGCCACACATCCCAACCACACTACAAATCCATCGTCCCTACATGCACACTCGTAGGGAACATCTCCCTGTCCCTACATTCCTTCAACCACTTTGACTCAACAACAACTCACTTTGAAGTCTCTGATTCGTGTCTTCGTTGTGCACACGAAATCATTTCAACCTTACTAATGAATTAACTAAAAATGGCTATATGCTTAGTTTATACGCGGTTGAAGTGGGTGCGAGAGGTATACCAGCGAAGTCTCTCTATAACCTGCTAAAAGACCTTGGCCTTACTAGAAGTGCAGTAAGCTCCATATTAAACGAGTATCCAAAGCTGCTCTAGTAGGGTCCTTTCGAATTTGGCTGGGCAGGGAGAACAACTTGAACAGAGGAGGTGAGTGTTTACGCGCGTCACTAAAAGATCTCTTAAACCTACACCCGTGTCACAAGTCTCGGGCTCTGTTCGGAGTTTTTCTCTCAGCCACGCGATGGACCCGGCACCCGCACGGTGAATCCATGGAATGCTAAGATATTTGTCTCTCTCCATTCCATTCTCTTAACTTAATCCTTGTTTTAATAAATTGCATTTACTTTTAATCCAAATGAGGTCTCCAATCATAACCTCTTTTACTTTCTAATTCGTCCGAGGGGTCATTCGTAACAATATAATATACTTATTCAAAAATAAATAAAGTCAAACTCTTAGAAAATTCTTTATTTTCATCTTAATGCATTAAATATGAATTTACCTAGAAATTATTTTAGGCTGCAATTACAATTATGCTCAGTAGTATTTATTTTAAAGATTACAAATTTTGAATTATTTTTATTGCCAATGGCATTTTTTTAAATATAAAATTAAATATCACAGTTGTTATTAAAATATTTGTGACCAAAGTTGTTGTAAAAACTACTGAAGTCTATAATAAAATGACTTGAGAGGTACAAAAAATGATCTAATAAAATATGTCTGTCATATTAATCTTATCTCTAAAGCTTAACATTTAGGTGTATTCTGATTGCACAATGTATATTATGATGTATTATAGGTAGTTATGTTGCATTATAACAGAGTAATATCGATTTGGAAGAATAATATTTTGATTTTAGTTACATTAGCTGTGGTTACATAACTTACAGTTAACAGCATATAAAAATACTTATGTATGAATTTATTCTGTACAATAACTAACTATCAAAAGCACCATTTTCATTCTGGAGAGCTCCTGTTTGATTCACTCATGCATTAGCAACTCATTCAGATTTAGTATCTATATAGTGTATCAGTACAATAATTATAATAAAATGTATGTATGTATAATATTAGGTGTACAACTTTAATAACATTATTCTAACACACATAAAATATATGTAATAATTACTTATATGTATTATAGAATATTATAAAAAATGTAGGTAGGTATACAAATTATTTGATGCTTGCGCCCTCTGTGGATTCAGTGGATTTATAATTTAAAAATTGATAAAAAGTAGATATTATTTTATTATAAAAAGTAATATACTCCAAATTTCTGCTTTCCATACATAGAATCATTCAGTAAAACGGTAGGTGTATTTAGGCAATTATAGATATAAAAATTATAATTTTCTTACTGTAATATTATTTGATTTATATGTAAAAAATTGAAAATGTTCAGTATATATTTTCAATATACAATAAATAAGTATATATTTTTACTATGCAGTTAAAGATTATTTAGACACAATACATTTCATGACTTTAACTAGAACCTTGTCATTACGTTCATTTAAATATCTATATGAGTAGACATATAAGAACTACAATTATTTACAAGTTACAGAATATGTGAACCTCTAACCAGCTTAGTAATATTTTTTTGAATATTATAATATTATGTTCTTTTTGTCTAGTATATATTTTACATTAGATAAATATTTACTTTAAGGCATACTTGTGGAGTTAGTGTCATATTTTTTTTATTTGTAGATAGACAGTTATATGATAATTTAAGATAAATATAAGTTTGAGTAACTTTAGCTATATGTTTAAGAACTATACACAAAGCTATTGATTTCATATAAGAAAGTATTAACTATAAACATTATATAATATTATGAAAATACTGGTATCAAGACAAGATACACTCTGTACAGAAGCTAAACAAATGGTGTTATGTACCTTACATTAAAAAAACAAGAACTCGATCACATTGAGATCAATATTTACATACAATTTTAACATTAAAACAAAATGCCTCATTTATAACATTACACTAATAGTTAAAAGTCTTTATATAAGAAGTTTAAGTTAATTTAATACTAAGACAGGCAGTGCATCGTTTGCGCAATTAATTTTTTATTTACTTAAAATACTAGAAGTCTTACGTCAGACAGAATCGATATGTACTTGTTGATTCAAAATATTTATCGCATACTTATAATTAATTTAGTTTAATCTCTGTTTTGAGATTAAATAAATAATTAATAATGGCACACACTTGTCGCTATTTACATATTTGTATTAAAGAATAAACCGCGTGAATATTAGAAGTACTAGAGAAGCAACGAGCGAGAGGTGGTCTTGCTGAGTGCTCGCGGCACTTGGTGAACGGAGAGTCGACTCGGGGGCAGGCAGCGCGTGGAACGGAGCGCGATGGCCGGGGCGTTCTTTTGGACAAGACATCCAGAATTGCGCAGAAGGAAGCTGTCTGTCGTGTTGAACGCGCATGTTCAGGTCGTCGAATTTCCAAAAACCTTTTCCTTTGAAGAAATAAGTCTTACCTGAAAATAAATAAAACGCTTAGGGCAAGTCCGTTCGCGAAAAATTTTTGATTTGTTTTCGATTACGTTTTATGTACCGCAATGAAACAATTCTATCTATAGTTTGCTGTAAACTTAAATTAATCTACCTGTGAAAACCTCACGAAAATATTTAAATGCTTATTACTTTTTATTACTTGAGCAATTTGATTAGTTCTTTCATCATTAGTGCTCAACACCCCATCATATTTACGTAAGTGTTTTAGGAATTATTAAATAGAAAAAGCAAATGTCTCTTACCATCCTTCCATTGGAACACGCTGTCGATGTTGTAACCGACACCTCTCCACGTCGACATGTCGCGAGGGTAATCTAACTCGACGTGCCCCACTTCTTCGTCGAATCTGTAATAGAATCAAGGTTTAGTGAATGTAGAGAGCCTTTCTATTTTTAGTCACAGGCCTTTCTTGCTTGACGTTTTCTTAATTTATTTTATTTTTTTAAAAAATATTTGGCATATTGATGCAACCAATATCATATTGGCATATTGATGGACACAACACTAGCGAGTAGCGGTCGGTAAAAGCGATGACCTCTGTTTTGAGTCTCGTGCAGTTGTCGAGGCTATAAACAAAAAGGACATGGCCGGATTCTGCCCCCAAATTGAATAAAATTTGCAATATTTATTAATATGTTAAAAAATATAAAAAAATAAAGCAATATTTAAGGCAAAAATTATATTTCTCTATAACGTATTTTTTGTTTATTTTGGATATTTCTTTGACTCGCATTAGCTTATGACTTTGGATACACATATAATACATATTCTATCTGTATTTAGGACTTCAGTTTGCAATTAAATATAAAAAATACGACTAACAAAACACTGTAAACTAAAGTAAATATTATAAACATAATTATAATAATAAAATAAAGATTTATTTTTTATTGTATAAATATATTACGATTGTTGATGCGGCTGCGCACAACCACGCGACATGCAAAAGAGTGTACAAGTATCCGATCGTATTTTGACAGATATAAAATGTTTTTGAAATGTTTTTTTTTATATGGAACAGTCATATGTTATGTAATAATAATGACCGGGATGAATTAATTCGCTTTGATAAACTAGAATAAATGTTTAGTACCAACTCAATCTCTTTATATACCAATGATCTTAACCCATTTAGTCTAACTATTGGACCAGTGAGGTATTATTTGCTACTAACTATATATCACTTTGATAAACGATAGTAAAATCATTGCTATTTAAAATAATTAGGCACCTTTTTGTAACATGTTATTGAAGACTCTCGAAAGTTCTTTGACGACAAACCTTAAATAGAGGTATTCTAATACTCGTAAGCTTTAAAATAAGGTACTATATGTCATTGCAAACGAATTTTTTTTTCGGGGCACAGCTCCATACTAATTTCGGCCATGTCCTTTCGGTTCTTAAGTCGTATGTAGTAAATAAAGTCCAGTACTTACTTCCAATACATAGTGCCACTGTAGAAATATGTTTTTCCGTTGTGCCCCCAAACCATTGCGCCGTCTAACTTCTCCAGATTCGCGGGTAAGCCAAGATGAACTATGTCTTTGGGATAGCCCGGCAGTAAATATTGCGAATCAAACAAATACAACTGTTTACCTGAAAAACATTATTTAGGTTAGCGATTCAAAGTTACTACGAGTATTATTTTCGTTGAACTAGTCCTAATTTCTAATTGTACGGTATAGGTATTTTTTTTGGTTCCTTACCTATGAAGAAAGCAATTTTACGGTCAGGTCTTTCGTACACGGCGTCAACATGCGTGAGATTTTTCGGTAGCTCTGACCACATCCTTGTTATTTCAATCGGGTATCCGGAGTACCGAACGGTTGGGCTAATCCTCCAATGATACTAAAAAATAAAATTTTCAATTAATTGTGTAACAATTAGAGAATACAGTAATTCACATGATTTATGCAAAATAAGTACGTACCCTATTTTTGAAAATGTAGAGTTCACCGCGTATGAGCGTAACAGCATCATAGGAAGTATCACAAGTATCGGGTTTGTCTGGCGGTGGTGTTGGCTTCACTGTCGTTGTTTTCACAGGATAATATGGTTTTCTCTTTGGATAGTCTTGACCATTGTCAGTGGGGTAATTCTGACGTGGGTGCGATGGGTATTCGGGTTGAACGTGAGGGAATCGCGGTCGATACGTAGTTGCATGCGTGGTTGTTTCGGTGCGTCTGGGATAATGATGGTTTGTTCGTCTCGGATGTTCTTCGGTAGTGGTGTAATATCGACGGTCTGGATAAGTCGGATTTCGGTTGGGGTAGTTCGGATAGTGAGGCCAATCCGGATGACTCGGCTTTTCGGGGTAGTAGGTGGGATATTTGCTTGGCGTGTTTGGTCGATGACGCCCCGGATGGTGTTGGTGTATGTAAGGTTGTCTTGTGGTTGTCGTGGTCGTGGTTGTGGTTGTTGTTGTGGTTGGTGGCGTTTGTACTGGTTTGTAGTATGGGATCTTCTCCCACGTTCTTTTATATTTAGGACCTGAAAATATTTAGTTACGTTATATTCGCTTGTTACTATTTTTTTATATAAATTAAACTGTCGGAATGCTATTTTTTATTTTTTCATTTCGAATATTAAACAATTAAGTACATGTAACTAGTCAAGGCGACTCAATATGCACTTTGAAATAGATAATTGTTATTGTTAAAAAAATGATGATACAAAACATTACCACAAAACATTAGTTCATTGAAAATTCCTATCTGTTGTTATTTTTTAATATAAACATCGCAATTAATTAAAATTCAGAATTAAACTCTTACCATACATTTGCTGGATACCATTCCTGTCGTCGTCGGGTAGAACAAAATTCGGTTGAATTCCCTGATACCACGGGTACATGAGCGCGCCCTTCACTGAGCTATGGCTCAGGCCGAGCGAGTGTCCAAATTCATGGGCGGCGACGGCGAACAACGATGTCCCTGTAAAACATTGCGTTAATATTGGTCAATGTTTGAATATGGCTGCGTAAATACCAGTCAGTGCAATACAGAGCGTCGACATATCCGTTGTTCGGGTGAATTATCACGCGTGCGGTGTTATAGGGCAACCTTAGCACGGTAGTTGTGTTTAGTGTGTCGGAGTTGCGGTCGGGCCGAGTATTGGGTTCCAATCGTGTTTGTACTACATGCATCGAACGGGATTACGTTGTCGGTACTCGTGATGTATCTACTGCCGTGCCTACACCTAATCCTAATAGCCATATACGTGGGTGGGTACATTGTGTTGCCGTTGCTAAAACAATTTGATGTTTTAGTTAATTCACACGTCCAGGAATTATTTTGTACTAAATATAACGTTCTTTGAAGTGGCGTAGTTTCATGGATTACAAATTTATGTTATCATCGCCACTTTCGCGATGTTTTATTTTAGTTATGATATTGAAGCTTTTACTATACTTCTAGACGTGTACACTGCAATGGTACTTCACAATTATTTTTGAACCGAATCAAATTAACTCAAAACTGAGAAAATAAATAAATAAATTTTAAAACCCTCTTAAAGTAAATTTATTTTAAAAGGGTCAAATTTTAATTTAGAAACTGTCGTTTCTAACAACCACTATGTGAGGGGCAAGCTAAGCTAATTAAAGGATACATACTGAAGCAGCAATGTATTCAATATGTGCTCAAGCTACGAGTGTGTAAGCAGGCCCGCCTACCCATTTGCATGTCAAAACAGCTGACCGCGACATGCTCATTTCCGACGAACTTTTCGCGGAAAAACTACAGTTAATTAACTATCTAACTAGCTTAATAGTGATGCTTTCAAGCTTAAATGGTTAATTTTAACCACTTGAAACATTGCTGTGGTAAAATTATGTCCATTGGGGATGTGTGGCTATGGAAAGCTTTCGCAATAAACTCTATGGAGCGGTGGAAGCTTCCATAAAAATTATATATATATATATATATATATATATATATATATTTTGTTCTAAATATATCTTTCTTTTGAAGTGACGTAGTAAAGTTAATGGAATACAAATTTATCAATTACCTACTAAAAACTAATACTACAAAAATTAACAAATATTTAGGAACTCTTATAGATAACCGTTAGTTTGGTTAGTTTATACGAAGGCTCTACTAAATGTTGTTCAGTATAGGGCTATTGTAGGGAGCAGGTTTGAGTAACTGATTAACTATATTGCATATTTGGCCAAGTTGATATATTGCCTGTTCTATGGCTTAGCTGGGAATATACAGTTCTGTGTCCAGCACGTAATAGCTATATTATTATGTCCGGTCAGATTTAGTGTCTGTCTGCGAGTTCTAATGTTATTTATGGCTATCCGGCCTAGATTTAATTTAAAATGGTGTTCAAGTAGTAAAACAATCCAAATTGCTTGTAGACTATGATTAGGATTTGTTGTTTGTTGTTGATTATATAGTGAAAAAAGTTCATGTCTACAGATTGACTATTAAATTTTTATTCTAAGCCCGTCATAGCATTGAAACTTGTCCCTAGAATAAGCCTTCTATAAAAATCAAAAAACGAGTCTATATTATCTAATTGATTTTAGAGTTCGGATTCCGATGGTTGAAAACCGACGAACGTGAACGGTTCCACTGCAAGTCTGCAATAGTAATCACAGTGTTTGACAGAGCTCGACTTACGACATCAATCAGGTAGTAAGTAGGTAGCCCCTGGATACTGGCGGCTAGAGACTGATATTAGAAAATCCTTACAAGAGACCTATGTTGCTGCGGACATCGGCTGATAATAATAAAATATAGTAAACTCGTTAAACTCTGACGTAGTGGTACACAACACAAAACTCACCATCTTCATCATCGTCATTAGGATGCAGAAGCCACAGCTCGTCGTCGTCGAAGTGGGCGTCGCCTCCACGACCCGTTCCCGGGAAGAATGCATGCGCAAGGATCGAGCCGCGCCCGTCGAATGGATACGGGTCATCGTGGTAACGCCTGTCGAGATAAAATAAATTAATTAATGCAAGTCAAGAGTGAGCCGGCACGAAAGAAAACAATTGAAAAATTTTGGAAAAACTGACAAGATTTTTGTATGATGCAGAGATAAGGGCAGATAAAATACTTGTCTGCTTCCACATATCGGTTTTTTGGTTACGATTGTTATGCTTGGCTGCACTTTAGATTATTTTTTTATACGAGTACATATAACTGTGCCCATGTAACACACGTTCTAGTAGGAATTCTGGAATAATCAATCTGTTTATTGTTGTTTAATCCAAGCTGTAATAATTTACCTCCATCATTCTAATTAATTTTAATTAAATCAGGCGACTTTGTGGCGTGAAGGAGCAACAAATATACTTTACGAGATCTTGGGCTATGGAATAATATTGAATGTTTCTTTATTTTAAGAAATTTCTACCAAATTCAAAGCCCAAAGTTAGAAGTTAATACACCACCGCGCCTCAGAGAGCAAGTTAAGCCGGCGGTCCCTGTCATGTTAAACATCAACATCTTAGTGATTGTAAAAGAATCCAACATTTTCAGTATGATCTTCAGACCGTCAACTCGCAGAGTAGCGTGGTGGTTCTAAGGTATATGTGAGAGATCGTATATATCCATATATCTTTCTTAGGTATAAAGAGGGTGGGAGGGAGGCCTGGCACTGTTATGGAACTTTTATTAATGGGCATTTGTTAATGTGATAGATGACGAGTAGTCGTATGATAAAAGAAACAGTCATGTTGTGCCGAAATACCTACTAAGAAAAATTTGACAATGGCGACCATACACATAGTACCTACCCACTTGTGCTTTCGTCTTTTAGTAGATACTAGAGGACGCCCGTGTAGTTCTCATTCCCATGGGAATTTTGGGATAAAATGTGGCCTATGTGTTAATCCAGGGTGTCTGCTAACTCCGTACCAAAGGAGATGCCCACCGCCCATACATTGTTTGCCCCAGGAAAAATTAAATGTTTATGCGTCTCAATGAAACTTTCACTTTTGGGTTGGTAATCCTATCTTATTTAATCAAAAATTTTTAAATAAAAATAGAACCGACTCAAAACGCACTAAAAAGTAAAAAATAACTATGTCATTTAGTTGCTTTAATTTACTTAAGCATATCTATGAAGTCGGTGCTAGCCAAGTTTAAGGAACATTTATTTTACGTAGTAAAGCAGTTTGTGGGTTCTAGGTAACGTCCTTGAAAGTAGAAACCTTGGCTGGCACCGACTCCTAGATATGCTTAAGTAAATTAAAGCAACTAAATGACACAGTTATTTTTTACTTTTTAGTGCGTTTTGAGTCGGTTCTATTTTTATTTAAAAATTTTTATTTCTTACTTTTTAGTGATTTATCGCCACGTAACGTACTCGTAATATACTGTCTTAGTATATTATACGGCACTAGCAGCCAAAAAGCTACCAATACCGAGACAAAAACCGAAATCGCGGTAAGCGTGCCTCCAAAATTTGAAGAGTTCCTTCAATTTCCCCAGGATATCATCATCAGATCCTAACATGATGACAATGGGACCACCTTGGAAGTGTGCCCTTTCTAATAAAAAAAGAATTATCAAAATCGGACAACTCTGTAAAAAGTTATGCGTGGTCATACATAAAAAAAAAAAAAAACAAATATACGTGTCGAATTGAGAACCTCCTCCGTTTTTTTTCGTCGGTTAAAAAATAGTATATTTGGCCCTAGATAGAGGGGTTATTGAATAATCTGCCTAAAAGGTTATTTTAGTAAAAAAAATTGTTATAAGTAATTTAACGAACACAAAGTGAAATAATTGTTTTATTATGTCATACTTAGTATTATCTTAACTACCGAAAACAATGTTATGAAGAAAAGTCATTTGTTAATACATTTTGTGCCTATGCAACTGTCGATATCAACTACGACTCAATAGGAATTAAAAATAATACTTTTTTTTAGGTTTGTTTTAAAACCCCGCTAGTTCTAATATTTCTATTTTTATAATTAAAAATTATAATTATAAAGCTTTTTTATTTCGTTTATTTTTTAAGGTCTCTAGGTCTAGGTTAGGTCTCTTTTTCATATAAAACCACCCTGGGGCAGTTTTGGGACATTAAAATCGGTTAAAACTTCAGAAACTTTATAATAGTACCTACTATGATAACCACCCATATTGGAGCAGCGTGGTGGGTGTACGCTCCATATCCCCTCTACTATAAGGAGGGAGGCCTGGCCCTGTAGTGGCCGTTAATAGGCTGATAATTATGATGATGATGATGATAACCAAACTCTGTCTTCAACACCCACTTGTAAAATTATTCTCATCTGTTTATGCTGTTGCAGAGATATAAAAATATTTTTCAATAATTTTCTACTTTGTATGCTAGTAAAGACTTAAGTGAAAAGTATTAAGTAAAATACGTAAAAGAAAAAGCTTGTGCAGCGCAAGTATCTTCGCAAGTAAGATCTTTCTCATATAATGCTCTTGAAAATTCTTTGAAAGAAACCTTATGCTTTGTTATCGTTTCAAACGGTAAGTAGGTGTCTATGGACTCTTGGAAACTATGTCCGTAAAGGAACATCCAAACAAGTGATTTTAATATCAAGATAGCAAGTGATAACTGATCAGTAGTACTTACCTATCTATTATATACAATATATCCAAGTACCTACTTTGAAATAAATATACAGTTTATGCATACTATATGTATTTAAACTCACATTTTACATTATATGCCTGCCTCGTTGGTCTAGTGGTTAACCTATGTGGTTTCAATCATGAGGTCCTGGGTTCGATTCCTGGGTCGGGTCACGGAATAATTCTGAGCTTTTTCATTCTTCTATGAAATGTTCAGTACATTCCAAGAGTCTGGAACGTGGTGCTGATATACCTCTGTGCCTCGGAGAGCATGTTAAGCCGCCGGTCCCGGTCACTATCATCAACATCTGATAGTGGTCATCAATAAAATGAAATATTATCAACCTCAGCCCGCCAACCCGCATTGGAGCAGCGTGGTGGGTGTACGCTCCATATCCCCTCTCCTATGATGATGATGATGTTGATGATATATATTTTTATGATACATATGTACTCTTGCATTGCAATAAATGGATTACACGTACAATGTATATTTCTATATCTACCTACATAAGTACATAATAATTAAACCTGTGCAGTTTAATAAAACATACCTATATTAAACTAATAAGGAAATAAATTTCTATGGTATTTTATCATTACTGCATATTAAGAAACATACTTAAGAAACATAATTAACATAAAATATGGCAACGAAAAGTAGGTTTACCTACTACCTACTCTAATCTGCACCGCAACAAATTTTACAAGCGGTAAAAGAAATTAGTATTTAACCAATACAGAGATTAGTAATTAATCATGAAATATGCATGAATCTATGAGCATTCCATCCAACATTAGACGTCAGTCGTACTATAAAATACCATCATGTGAGAATAGTTAATTTGATTCCAATTGAATTTATCTTTGATCGTACATTCAAATAAAAATTAATATACAGGTGCAAGTTCGGAACCGACCGCAAACTACAACTGCTGGCGACATGTCGCACCGACTGCCTACCGGTTTGTATGAATTTCTATGAAATACAAGTAGGTACATCGTGGCTGATGATACGTCGTTTCCGTTTAAACACATAGAAGTCGAAGTTTCACTGCTACTACTGCTGTCCCTATCGTCTGCGGTCAGCTACCAACTTGTAATTTAATTTATTCGTACTTCGTTGCGAAAAAACCTATTTCCTCAGAGAGAGTTACTGTTTGCTATTCTCGACAATAAGTATTCATAATTCACATAACATATTAACACAGTTCATATGAGCTTTGGTTATGAAAATAGACCAAAGTAATGTATTCATTTCAACGCAACCACGGCCGACGGACAGTCTGCGCAGCAATCAAACTTGGCTCCCTCGGGGTCCACTCGGACACTACCAATCTAATCATTTTTCGCGCAAACAAAATAGCGAAAGACCTCTATGAATATTTGACGCAATATTAGTTGACCGCTGCGTTATTGAGTTTCTGTGAGAAACTTCCGCCATTAGTCGATATGGGCTGCAAAAGTGTAAAAGCACTCTACGACTGCGGCGGAATGAGTCTCCATATGTGGTCGTGGTCGTATTTGCACTCGCATGTAGATTTTATTTGAATAATAAAACCGGAACGATATGTGGGGTTACTATATTATCTACCTACTTATATTTTGTCATTCCATCTTGTTTAGAACAAGACAAGGGCAAAGTCTTTTGATGTACCTCTCGGCTGTGGTCAGTTTAGATATGCGAGTTGCGTCTGGGCATATGATAGACGAAAAATTCAACATTCGAGAATAATGGTGTTACAAGAACCCGTTTAGTTATTAATATATATATCTTTGTTTTGGTAATTATTATTTATTGTCATAGATTTGTTGATTTTAGAGATTACATTTTGACAATTAGATAATAGTGAATCAATGTCTTAAAAATACCAGCTTCTGTCAAGGATCATAGATAAATGAAAACTAGTGTCTGTTTTTTTATTTTTGTATTATTAATTATTTCTTAGATTAATTGTATGCTATTTAAATAATTAACAGTAATCGATAATAACTATTTTATCATAAATGTTATTCTTTTATTTTTGTTTATAAGTTTGTCTATTACTGAGTGGTAATTTATGTTTTTTTTTTATTCTTCTGGGACAGATTGCGTCATGCTTGGCGTGGGATTTTTGTAATTTTTGATTAAGATAATATAATAGTTCATTGTTGTGCTCCTTAAAATTTGTTTTCTTCCGTACCGTCACGCTGCCTCTCGTTATAATGGCACTTTTAATCTTTGGTCATCTCTTTTTGCCACGTAGCAACTGCCTACGTAGGCATTGTACTTATTACAAATATCTTTAGAATGCTGAAGAAAAGCATAATTATCATTATATGAGCAAATTTTTCTTTATATAGTGTATAAGCTAGCGCTTGGCTACGATCACGCATGATGGTAAGCGAAGATGCAGTCTACGTTTTGTACGCGTCCACGGAATATCGGCTACGTATGGATGTAGACTACTACGATGCCTAGCAGTTCTATGGTAAAAGGGCGAGGGGGGAACTAGATCAAAAAGTTCCCGTGCACACAGTCCAAAATATATTCTGTAGGAAATCGACCGACAGGCAACTTTTCGGCGATGATCAAGTGTTTGCAGTTATTGTTTGCAAATATCTCAATATATAGATAAACTACATACTATATAATTATATGAAACCCTTTCCAGTATTGTGAAATGGTAGTGGATAAAACGTAGCCCAGCGTTGACACACGCCATCAATATAATGGCTTCAAATGGAAAGTTTCCGAGTTATTGGATGATTTATAGCCTTGTGTAGGGGTCGACAGTACCTAACTAAACAATACACGGTACCTACACGACAACTGTTGCGAGTTTACGAACTTATATCACAAAATAAAATATAACATCCGTACATAAATATCTAATCTGACAATATCGGTAAAATATATCTAATGTATGGTGTATTTTACTGAAACTTTGTTCAGCCGTTTTATTCAATTTAGTATTATATAATTATGTACTTACATTTCAGTTGAGTAAGAATAAAAGTTAGATATTCTTGCTATACCTACTTATTTTATCAGCTATTAAATGCGTAAAGAACCCATGTAGGTAAATGTTGGATTTATTGCGTGCGTTTAATATATATTATATACCTATCTATCATTTTATGTATATTTAACTTGGCGTGAATGTCGTAAAGAACGGAAGCTTTTTATTGAGAGTAATATAAGTTAACGGCGCGCATAAAATTCCCATGGGCTGGCAATATCGCATTGATTCATAGCATCTTTACCTTGTTTTTATTGTAAATAGGTATCGCAACAACACTAAAAATTATTATTTAATGAGGATATAATATTTATTTAGAATTATTAAGCTGCCTTCCGAGCCGGTGCTAGAGTCACAATTACAAATAGTCAAACACGATGTTACAAAAGTGGTTACTAATTAGGCCAAGCTGAAATAAACGATTTTGAATTATGAAATTTTTAAGAAAATTGTATATGTCAGCCACTAATTGTGTTCATTTTTATAATTTAAAATCTCTTGATTACAAATAAAATAAGATGGCCATTCGTGGGCAATAGAAAAGCAGCTATACCGGGAATGTAGCTAGGCATGGGCGAAGTGGGTTCCCGCCAATGGCCTCGTACGAGAAGTCCTAAGTGTCATGGGTTGGTATGTCATTAAGTCTAAATAGCTACAAACTCCAGTTCGATGCAGTATACCTACTATATTTAAATTAAAAAAAAACGCCCAAATGGTTTCGAGAAAAGGTGATTGTGTCTTTTTCCTCGACTTAGCGGATAAACTGCCGTGCCCTCTGATCTCACAAGAAAAATTGTGATTCTTCTTTTGGATAGGAATTGGATTGGATTGGAGGATTGAGAACCCTCCGATGACTTTGTCCATGTTTAGATTTTTTTAAGTTAGGTTAATTAAATAAGTAAGGTTAAATAAATAAACAACTGTTAGTTGTCTTTTCTTTTTTACCTATACGCCCATAACTCGACTAAAAGTTCGTAGCCTTTATATCAGAGTTCGCGGCGTGCATTCGCAAGTGTCCTGTCGCAACTAATACAAGAGTGCGCGTGATCGGGAACTTGCTACAAAAAAAATGTATTTCGACCACACTGAAGTTTGTGCTGCAAGTTTGCAGTTCCCGGCAATATGGCTGTCGCAATATGTCCTCGCCTGGGGTTTTTGTCGCCGGTACTTTCTCATATCGTCGTCTACGGTGATCTAATAAACGAAACTTCGCCCTACACTCATTGGGTATGCAACTCGCGTCTTCGACTCCGCGTAATTCGTATTTTTTGTTTCCATTTTGTGACATTATTTTCCTTTTGAATTTTTGGCAGTTAAATTATTTTTGTTATAATAGGTATATGATTACATACAAAACATTACACACGTGTTTTGTATTGTGAATTGGAAAACATAAAACAAAATATGTTTCCTTCGAAAATATGCCAAAACTAACCGTGTCTAGCGGTGTCACCCACGTAGATCTCGTTTTCTTGAGAACGTCTACATCGCAAAATGAGTAACTATGAAAAATTTCAGGTAAATCGAGTATAAAGTTTTATAGATCTTGTGATGAGTCAGTGTTATTTCGCTTAATTTGATATGTATTTTATATAAGTACATTTAAATAACATAATCGAAAACAGGTAATTTTTTATTACAAAATTAATTTGCGTTGATAATTATAAATAAATTAGGTAGAGCATAAAAGATTCAATCTTTTATTCAACGAAGAATAAAATTTCGCGATACCTACCAACTATCCTTATGACACTTAACAATACTAAGGTACCTGCCTCGGTTCAAGTGTATTGAACTCGCTCACTGAGAGCACGATACATTATTGCATTATACGGTTAGAGGGATCTATTACATTAATAGCAAAGTGAATTTATCAAGTCACGTTCTTTCAGTGAAACTAAATCGATGCGAGAAATGAGAGTTACACCTTGAATCAGCAACGATAGGTTATTTACTTACATATAAGAGTGACTAAAGGTTTTCACTTTGTATATGAAATACCAAAAAAAGTATAGAGAAAGGAAGGTAGCAAAGCGTTTTAAGATTCCAATATAACGTCGAAGATTTAAAACGCCCAAGCGTATTTTGTTCGTATCTTATTGTGATGCCTTGCACGAGAATGTCGAAAATCCCCTTAAATGGATAGGATGTGTCCCAAATCCTCACTTGATTATTATTTATTATCAGGACAATAAATCTAGAAACGAATTTAGTTTCTTTCGACGGTCCAAAGATAAAACTTTTTATTGAAAGAATGAGATTTTAATCTAACATCTTTATATTCTAAGATTTTACTTTATTTGATTTTTGTATTTAAGTTGGATAATCCAAACTACATTTATAGTGATAGAATAAAAATTATATTTTTAAATAAGCACCAGAAAATGTTTTACATGATTAGCACACAGTTATACTTCAAAAAGTCCATCTACTTGTCTGGTATACCTTTATACATCTTCGAGGTCAATTTTGAAAGATATAACTTATTCTGAATTTGTTATGTAGCATACTGATACTTATTTATCTACGAGACGACGTTGAAAGTAAAGCTTAAAATAAAAAAAACTGTTCGGTCGTCCTGATTATATAAATGTTGTGATTAACCCAATGTTTTCATCATTGTCATTTTTAACGGCCTACTACTGGGTCAAGCCTCCTTCCTTATAGCAGATATTGGAAAATGTGGGTTGACGGGATGTATTTTTTAATGATATAACTTACTTGGAGAAAGAAACGACGATGTCAGCGTCATCCGAATTGATCTCCGTGAAGGTGAGTCGCGAGGCTTGCTGCCACACGTCGAGCGCGCGCGCCAGCACGGCCCGCGTGCCGTGCGGGTCTATCTGCGACGGTCGGCGAGTCTGCGACAAACTGTAAAAGAGAAAGACAAATATAGATAGATATTATTAACTGAATCTGTAGAATAAACGCATTATTTCAAGCTGGTCTGGAGAGACCTCTCAGCAGAGGTGAGTTTTGACGTGTTAAAAAGGGATCCTTTTGAAATCTACACTCGTGTCAAAAATTTCGGATTCTGTGTAAAGTTTTTATTTACCACACGATCTATCTGGTACCCGCACCTTGATTCCATGAAATGTTAAGATATTCGTCTCCTATCATCACACTAGCCGATGTAACAGTATTATACTATTATTAGTAGTACTAGGAGATGTAGGGGTGCTATTTTGTAACGATGTCTTTATATACTCTCTATGTCTCTCTTATTATAGTGTATCGTGACTCAGGGACCTGTTAAATGTCGACCAAAATTAGGCTTTGCAGGGTTTTGGTACTGGGTTCGCTATTCTAACTTTTTGGGGCCCCAATATTAAGAATCATACAAATCATAATTCGAACAGCTGATGGACGTTGGGGGCCCAAGGTAGTTTGGCGACCCCGCACCGGAAAGCGCAGCGTTGGTCGACCCCCAACCAGGTGGACTGACGACATTAAACGTGTCGCAGGGAGCCGCTGGCAACAGGCGGCTCGGGATCGTTGTGTTTGGAAGTCCCTAAAAAAGGCCTATCTCCAGCAGTGGACGTCTACAGGCTGGTAATGATGATGATGATGACGATACAAATTATAGCATTATTTTATTTTCTCGCAATCGTAATGAAAAGTAGAGAGTGACTGAGAGTGAGAAGCTAAAATCACATACTTATTACTTTATAGCGGGTCTCTTTAAGCCCTAGTTTACACAATATATTTAAAGCTAAATTACTCATTACAAGTTAGCCATTGAGAGCACTCACACCTGTTGGTAAGTGACGACGCAATCTAAGATAGAAGGGGGCTAATCTACATCCTTTTTGGTTTCTGTACGACATCGTACTGGAACGGTAAATCGCTTAATGGCCGCCTTGGTGGGCAGTTGTAAGACATTTAGACACGCAGATGTCTGAGTATATGAATATTTTAAATTTTATGGAAGTGTGGGAATGTAGCAGGATTTTTTATTATAGACTTATATAACTGAGTAACACGTTTGGCTATTACCCCTATGCGTCAGTTAATATTTTGCTATGTTGTTCCACACGCACGCCTTAATGTGAGCTGAATATTTCATAACTAGAAGCAAAGAGCTAACCAAGTGCGGCGTTATGAGTGAGTTTGTATGAAGCATAAATGTTTATTTTCCTAAGCCTCTATAGGTACTTCGTGTTCTAAAATACTTCTTAGGAGATTCTCTATCTGCTGTCTAATTTTTAATAAGATTATTATTAAGCAGATTGCCCACCTGGAGGTATCTGGAAACCCATCGCCTAATAATAATAAAAATAAGCAAAGTGAACTAGATCGGCAAGTGAGAAACAGTGAGGCACTAATCGACCTAAGGCGTAGATGTTACTAAGCTGTTCTTGTAGTTATCTCGAAAACCCTTCAAATCAACCAAACAATACTTGTTGGACAGTGGTAGGTAAGTCGACTGTATGATTAACGAATTTGTCTCATGTCTCGCCGCGTACCATGATACTATAGAAAGAGAGAAATAAGTTTCTATATATTATTAGTAATGTCAATCAATAAAAAAATAGTTACAGAATAGGGCAGGCTGGTCGAAGCCAGAAGGTCTACCAGTATATTATTCTTATATACTAGTATAGTAATATTATTCTTTTCTTCGATGAAAAAACTGGAAACTAGTGTCTGAACATGTGTAAAGTTTCATACAAACTGTCCTGCTACAGCAAGGTAAATAAATTGAAATAAACTAGCACGCACAAAACATGCCTTTGTTGACCTGTTCTTTATTAATATTTTACGCGTGACTTGTCCACTGCTATTTAAATAAATGTAGAGATGCTTGTTGACTACTCGTACCTTATGCAACAAAACAAATCTATGAGTTATTAGCTATCCTAATTTAATTTAAATCGGAGACTTTTCTCGTAGACAATCAGCTGGTTCCAATGGCCTTCCTGCAACTACCATTTCCCAAAACGCGACAAAAAATGTGAAAATCGGATCTAACTATGGATATATCAACATACATACTTTTCCTCGAAGTTCAATAAATTGTTGTAGATACGTATACGATATATTCTCATATATGAATAGGTAGGTACAAACGTATGCCCTCAGTGTTCATGTTCACTAACATTCAACCTCAGGCTTTACCAATAATCTTATTGCTGGAACCTCCAGTGCTCGTTGCGATGCACTTTGATGCCAGTTAGGTATCCACTTTCTGCTACCTGTAGTATTTGAATATCGGTGTGATAGTGCGTTAACATGTGCTCAGAGTGCATACGATATTGACTACCTGAGCAATACGAGTAGCATATAATTCTAACTTCTAACATTGTACTTTTAGTTTTTAGGATTTAAAAATATGATTTAGGAAAGTCACTCTAACAAGTAGCACCAAAGTGTTTAAAACAATTGAGCTCAGACTAGATCGGTACATCTTGTTTAGTTGCGATGTGCATATGGCTACTTTTATTTCATCTATGAGATCAGAGAGCTTTATGATACTAGACTTCAATAAGTACAAAATGAGGAAGTAGATCCACGCATATTAACAGGGCAAGATAAATAAAATCTTTTAAAAATTGAGACTTTATTAATTAATATTAAGTATATTGGTTGGTCTACTTGCGCTACTTTACTATTCCCATAAAATGTCGTATAATGTAGGCTATAAAATGAAGCAAGAGACACGCAGGTCATAAGTAAAATGCGAGCATGTATGTCAACGCGCGGCCGCCGTCGCTCCTATGTAATGGAATAATCGCATTGTGGACAATTTGACTGACTCGGCCCTATTTAACGGATGCCGCGTTTATTACACAGGATTTATGCGTTGTCACAGTCACAAAGTGATCTCATTAGGCTTGCACGTAGTTTTAATTAGAGAGCTAGTGCTCGAAATTGCGGCGCGTTGTATGGTTTTATATTTGTATCATAACTCGCAAGTCTGTTTTGTTTTACTGGCTAATATTATACACTGTACACTAACAAACTTACTGATCCGCTTTGCGAAATTCATAATAAACAGTTAGCATTAGCAACACATTCTGCTTTATAAAATATCGCTTCCATGGGTAATTAAAACTAACCAACGTCGGTTCTGGCCGTCGCAGTTCATAATTATTTCAATAACATTATTAGGGGACACTGGGGACGCATAAAGAGACAGTATGAGCTATGTTTTTGGGGGCTGCAATTTTCATTTCGTGCTCACTTTGTGAAATATAGACAGCGTCGAACGGCCATTAAATTTATGAAATACGAGTATTTTTAATTGGGAGCTCACTTTTTAATACGCTGCAGGTCGCTCGGCAGATCGGCTTGCGGACTGATGGAAACAGTTCAACATTATTGCGATATTAACGAGCAGTATAGAGCAGGCAGTATATCAGGGAACTAGTTAATTGCAAACTTTGAATGAATTTTCCGACCACATTTCAAAGTTAATGTTGTAATGTCACGCCGTAATAATGAGTGCGGTAAAACGCAGAAGTTACGCCTTTTATTACACGCAACAACCTACGAGCCTATTAGGACGGAATACCAAAGTTTAGTGCCAAATGATTTTACTGACGTTAGTCCCAAAAGCTACTAGAGGCATTGAGATGTTGATGTGTAATGCAATGAATAGTCGAATTAATAAAACTGTTACATAACCGAAAAAGTATTAATTCTAGCTTTTATTAAACTTACCCCATAACAATTTTAAAGGTTTCCTATAGAAGTAAGAAAAATGAAAAGTAGCCAGGTAATTGAAAAGCTTTCGAAACCGTTTCTTAAATGACCGAAATTTCACCTTCTTTTGAACAAAAGCGCAAGTTTAATTACAGTTACAAAAAGTACAATTTCCCAACATTTTAATACAATGCTGGACGAAGCCAGGCAAACTCCGCAACTCGGTGGCAACGTGAACACGGTTGGCAATAATTTCCATCGGTGCGCGTGAGCTAACGAATAAGTTTGAAGTGCCTTTGAAGGGCTTCAGGGCACGTTGTGGGTTGGCGAAGTTGGCGCAAACAGAAGCCATTCCCAGTTGATAGTAAAGAAACGTGATCGTCTATCGCCACGTGAACACGTGACCGCTTGTGTGGACCTGGATGTTGACGCACGCGGCACGCTCCGACCCGCTACACACATTTCATTTGATATGTTAAATATATTGTAGAAACAAACTTTTTGGTATTTATTATGAAAATATACATACATGCGATATTGATGGACGCAAAATTGTTTCTGGTAAGTATTGTCTGAAATTCCGTTTAGTAGTGTCGGAGATATTCACGAATAGACGAACATAAGGAGAAGAATCTGAATTTAAAACTGTTGTATTGGTATTGCTTTTACCATTTTTATTGTATTCTCATTATTCATAATAGTTTCGTACTCTCTTATAACTTACAATTAAATTGAGAATGAGTTTTGTTAAAAGACATTTTCACTTGCAAGTTATTTTGGCTAGCTGAACTATTAATCTGTATTCTGTACATAAAATTATAATATTAGTGTTAGTATAATTGAGCAAGGCGGACGGGCGCAGCGTTTATAGCGTGAAGCAATAAAACATGCGCTATCATGACGACATGGCGACGTCTTCACGACGAAACGGACATAATCTCGTTACGATGTCATAACAAAGAGATTTGTAAGCATGAACTTTATGGTCTGTGTCCAACGAGCTAAAATTTAATTTTCTGAAATAATCTGTCAGCGAGCCATTAAAATTATTCGTCCGTGCTCCCTCCCGCTTCGAGTTACAATTATGCGGGACTAGGAAAGATGTTGCGTCTCAAAACATCGGACTCGACACCTCTTAATAGAATTTCGTTCCCTAATCTTTTAATAACATACTTTTTCTAGACAAAAATAATTGTTTGTGAAAATATCGAGTTCGTGGTTTATGGACGTGAAGAAAGGGATGCCGATTCAAATTACGTTTTATTTCACGCCTCGAGTGGGTAAATTAGCATAAAAATAATAAAATGTCGGCGGGATATGGTCGCCGGGTCCCCAGTGGCGTGGCTGGCGCCCTCCGACACCGGTCGCCTGTCAAAACGATTGTCAATCCGTCCACATAATATGGAAGCGTTATCTTTATGCTTGATAACTATAGAAAATGTTATCTTCTTTTTGCTATTTTTATGTACGTAATTCGGCATAAGAAGTAATTTGTAATAGGAATCATTATAGCTTCGTTTTAAATTTTCTTTTATAAAAATAATAAGCCTCTACAACAAATGTATAAGTATAATTAATTCTTCAGGTTTAAATTGACAACATCGCTTAAACGATATGAGACCTAATTTTAATTTTTTTTAGGTAATTTACTGCGGTTCCAAAAACTTGTTAAACAGCCAATTTAAATCATTGGTATTTGAAATATTGGTAAAATATTTATTTCAAGGCGGATTTATTCGGCTAAAAGGAATTTACGGTACGGCATTTGCTATGAAACCAAAAAAACCATATGCAATCATCTTCGCTTTATTGTCTTTCTAATGAAACTGCTTTGGAGTACATCAGTTGGATGGTTACAAACCATTTTGATTTAGGTTTATATAGATAGAAAACAGCTTCAAAACGTCCTAATAAACGAAATCGTTACAGATATAAATAGCATACGTATACTATGTTTCCATCGTGAGCTATAATTGTTCAGTCTGCTGCATAATATCCACAGTAAACGACCCTTCTCCCACAGAGCTTTTCTCACACCGTATATTGTAGATAAGCGACGCGGCAATAGGCACTGATGTTCACCGGGGACTTCAATAGCAGTCTATCTCCTTGATTCTTTGACGGAGAGGGATTTAAAGCAACTCTTTCAACACAAAGGAATCTGGATTCATATTGCTTGATTTGTTATTTAAAAATTACGCGCTTCAATGCTTGACTGTAAAGATTTTAAACAAAGATTGAATGGAAAATTCCGTTTATAATAAAGTTAGAGAAAATAGAAATATATTCAACGAAAATGACGAAAAGGCAAGTAAGTTTCTTGTATTGTTCTTCGAATCAAACGCGTTTTAAACGTAGCGTCGGCGTAGCGCCGTAGCTTTGGAGCCCGCGCAGACATAAAGAGTTCCGTAGCGATATTCTGTTACAATGTTTTTATAACTCTATAGTGCGAGTTTCGAATTTGTGTCTATCTAATTGATGATTGATATTTTTGATTGATGATTGATTTCTAATTGATGATTGATTGAAGATAGCGTAATATAAATAATTATGAAAGATGCACTCTTGAGCGTTATAAGCTGTGTAAGTTCCATGAAACGCCATATTAAAAACTTTTTACGTAATGAATGTGCCGTTCAATTTTCGGAATGATACCCTATAAGAAAATTATGATATGCTACATAATTGAATTGGAATTGAAAGAAGTATTTAAAAAGAATACAAATATATTTTTAGGTAAGGTTTTTAATATAAGGCGTCTGTAAATTATTTAAATTTTACTACAATTAACCCTGGCATAAACTATTGACTGTGAAAATCACACAAACGGTTATGAGAAAATGAAGCTCTATCGAGTGAGTACAGATAGCGGTATTACAGAGCCCAAACCCAATTTATGTGTATGCGAGTACTTGCTAATAGCTCCTTTGAATGTGATGTGGCGGACAGCCAGCGGGTAACCTGCCCGTTACGGGGACTTGGAGGAACTATCGATGCTCCTCAGGGATTTCAGCTGATAGGCTTACTGTGTTTGCTTCCTTACTAGACTGGAATCTAATAATGTCTTGTTACTGACAAACAGATGACGTAATACTTGTCTTCTTATTCAAATTAGTGTAAAACACTCGTCCCTGCATTTTGAATCTTACATATCTTGGAAAATAATCACTTAAATTACATGCTGTAAAGGGCAATAGTGATCCATATTAAATGCAGAAAGTATTTAAGATACTCAATTGGATAAGGACTAGGTACAGTATTGCTTAAAATCACTTCGTAAAAAAGCCATTACTTTTGGTTGAAAGTAAAAGATAAAAAATGCTTATTTTCGGTTATCCCTAAGAGATAGACATATACCATCGTGGACTTTTTTGTAGACCTTTTTAAGTTGTGTAATTTACGACATCACATCAGAAACCTCTAAAATTATCAGTGTTTCTCTACTACATTGTGCATGTATTATACACATAAACTTTGCTGTTGAACCACTCTATCTAATAAGAAAAACCGCATGAAAATCGGATGTGTAGTTTCAAAGATTTAAGCATGCATAGGGAAAAACATAAAAAAACATCTTTCTTTTATACTATGTAATGATAATGATACACAAGTATACGAAAAGCGTAATATAAGGCCTTAGCTAAAGGTAAGGTGTGTTATAATCATAATAGAGATAGCTATTAATTAGTTACTCTTATTAATTCATAAGCAATATTGATTTTTATTGTTCTTCAATAATCCTTATTTCTTTTTTGGAAAATTATTCCTTTGTAATTTATCAAGTTTTAAAATTATGTAAATTTTTAATTGCTCTATAACGCGCAGATTATAAGGGAACTAAACTATGCAAATATTATGCCGATTGATACCACGAGCAATATAATATTTCAACGTTCGTGAAATAGATTCAAATTGGGTATTGACGTTCATAGCCATATAAGAGAAATTAGCGAATCTGGCGGACGCAGTGCCGGGGGCAGAATTAAGTCGGCAGTAACGATGTTACGCGGGTAATAGCATATTACCGGGCGCCTACCTCGCGCCGTGCGCCCATTTTCCGCCCGACTTCGACTACCAAATTGAAACGATTTTTCAGTGACATGATTGCATCGGTGAACAACGTTAGCACTTTTGATATCCATAATTCACATTCACGATAGACTAGGAGATCGTAGCCAGTAAACTTCCCAAAATTGAATAGTTGATATCTTTTTAAAATAGCAGCATATTTATTTATTTTTTAATACGTAGTAAATTTATTTGTTTCAAGTAAGCTAGTTTCCCTATTAAATTACTTTTAAGCAGTTTTTTACTTATTTAAATGATAGACTAGGAGGTCGTAGCGAATGCGTCTTACAACATTGAGTAGCCGTTATATTTTTATAGTAAGTACTATTTTTTATTTATTCAAATTAATTTACTTCAAGTAGGCTGTTATACCACTGATTCGAATTCATTCACTTATTAAGGCCACATTAGTGTATAAAAAAAAGAAAAGTCAAACTGTTTATTATACATAAAGAGTCAAAAATATTTTTTCAGGATAAAATTTTAGGATAGTAGGTAGATAGAAACAACGAAAATAGGTTGATTATTAAATAAAAAAAATCAAGATGATCTATACTTGTTGGTACTTCTAACATCTTACAAACATCTGATTTATATTATATAACATAATTTTTTTTCTAAACGAATTTGAATTATTGTAAATGCCACTGTCTCTTGTGCTATATTAAACGTATTTCGAATGTGGTTCCCGTTTGCGTCGGCTGTCATGAAATTTTGCCCGTAACGTAATAAAATTACGACCGGAATGGACACTGTAATAAAGTAAACTGTTAAGTAATAAAGTAAATAAGTGCAATACTGATATGTTTAAAAAGTCAAGTATGTATAATATAAGGCAGTTTCAACCTACTTATATAAAAAATTATATCAAAATGCGTGTTAGGTAGGAGAAACGCAAATTTTTATTAGGTATATAACTTGTATTCAAATACATTGTTTAGGTTTCAAACCTTTTTAACCGACGAAAAAAAAACGGAGGAGGTTCTCAATTCGACATGTATATTTTTTTTTTTTTAATGTATGACCACGCATAACTTTTTACAGAGTTGTCCGATTTTCATAATTCTTTTTTTATTAGAAAGGGCATACTTCCAAGGTGGTCCCATTGTCATCATGTTAGGATCTGATGAGGATATCCTGGGGAAATTGAAGGAACTCTTCAAATTTTGGAGGCACGCTTACAGCGATTTCGGTTTTTGTCTCGGTATCGGTAGCTTTTTGGCTACTAGTGGCATATAATATACTATGACAGTATAGTACGAGTACGATACGTGGCGATAAATCACTAAAAAGTAAGAAATAAAAATTTTTAAATAAAAATAGAACCGACTCAAAACGCACTAAAAAGTAAAAAATAACTGTGTCATTTAGTTGCTATAAATTACTTATGCATATCTAGGAGTCGGTGCCAGCCAAGGTTTCTACTTTAAGGACGTTACCTATAACCCACAAACTGCTTTACTACGTAAAATAAAGGTTCCCTAAACTTGGCTGGCACCGACTTCATATATATGCTTAAGTAATTTAAAGCAACTAAATGACACAGTTATTTTTTACTTTTTAGTGCGTTTTGAGTCGGTTCTATTTTTATTTACAAATTTTTATTAATCAAAAAATCTATTAAAGACACTTTTAAGCGTCTCTAGTAATCTAGATTATATAATATAATAATAGATGACTGATACGTTTAGTAATAGTACCTTAAACTCATAAAGAATGTATTTAAAGCTTAATAATCGAAACATACTTTATTTGTTTCCTTAAAATGTCATAACAGTTGGTATGTAACGACGGTGTTAACGCCCCACTGCACGCTGTAAAAATATAAATTAAAAGTGAAACTTTAAACTGCACCCGAGTTGTTATACATTAGTTTCAAATGATTATAGCCCCATATGAAGCATCGTCGGGATCTAGTTAAAGACACGGGTTGAACTTTTATACGAGTTGGCTAAGAAGGAGATATAATAATTGGAAACTTGAGATGCCTGCTGCACGCGCGGCGGGTATTAGCGGTTATTTCTTATTTTATCGACGTAATATACCCATTCAGTTATGAATAACTTTTCTCTTTTCATCTCATGTTGCTCGCTTCTATTAAATACCTAACTCTATGAGACCTGAATAATAATGAACTAACTAGAAGATAATATAGAGCTTCAATTGCTGTACTTAGGAATTCAGCCTTAACTTAAGTATATTTAGAAATTCAAGTAAACAAAGTATTTATTTGTAACTATTAAATGACGCTAATCTAAGGCTACAAAAATTTTTTTAAATAAAAATAGAACCGACACAAAACGCACTAAAAAGTAAAAAATAACTGTGTCATTATGTTGCTTTAATTTACTTAAGCATATCTATGAAGTCGGTGCCAGCTAAGTTTAAGGATCATTCATTTTACGTATTAAAGTAGTTTGTGGGTTCTAGGTAACGTCCTTAAAGTAGAAACCTTGGCTGGCACCGACTCCTAGATTAAAGCAACTTAATGACATAGTTATTTCTTACTTTTTAGTGATTTAACGCCACGTATCGTACTCGTACTATACTGTCATAGTATATTATACGGCGCTAGTAGCCAAAAAGCTACCGATACCGAGAAAAAACCGAAATCGCTGTAAGCGAACCTCCAAAATTTGCAGAGTTCCTTCAATTTCCCCAGGATATCATCATCAGATTCTAATATGATAACAATGGGACCACCTTAAATGTATACCCTTTCTAATAAAAAAAGAATTATCAAAATCGGACAACTGTGTAAAAAGTTATGCGTAGTCATACATATAAAAAGAAATATATATGTGTCGAATTGAGAATCTCCTACGTTTTTTTTCGTCGGTTAAATAGATACCTACTTTTAAGCAAAACTTTCTTTTAGGAAAAAATATTTGAAACGTGGATTCACTTTAAAATATTTACGAAAACATTTTCTAGTGTACTACCGACAAACAGATGATTTCCATGTACCATGAATAAAGAAAACTAGCCTTATTGTTATTCTAGCCTCACTCGGCTTAAATTTTTCTTCATTTTAGGCGAATAAATTTGTGAAACGGCAATAAAAATATGCACTTGGAAGCTCACCAAATAGTCATTTGTAACTTAATATCCTTTTATCATGAGTTACTTACAAAAAATTGTGCGACATTCTACTTTTCGTCGGGAAATAACATTTGAACCGAAATAATCGGTAAGAGATATTCATTATAGAATAGAGTACATTTTATAAAAGTAGAAGATTGTCTATCGTAGGTAGGTAGGCTTTCATGGTGCTTATGGAGGTAGGTGGTAGTGATACTGGACCTTTGAAACCAAGTCCAGATCATCAATCAATCATTATAAAGCGTAATGCGTTTTTGTACTTCCTTCAGGATAATATATGAAAACTTAGCAAAAAGTGAGTTTTATACTTGGTCGATTGAGGGAGTCCAAAGCAACCATGATCCAATCTTCAGAGTTACCTTCAAATACTTGTTATCAAACTTTCAGTTTTTTAATGATAAAGGTCTGGCTATCGCACGCTCTTGGATAATTAAGCTTTTCGTGCCTAGTACATTTAATTTGGTTTACAAAAAAAGGTTTGATGTGATGCGGTTGGGAAAATTCCAGAAGCGCTCTAAATTGGCTAAGATTTATTGTAATGTTGTGTTATGTAAAGCTTGCCGTATAATAGAGCTTTTCAACTTGCTAGATTGGTTTCGATTGAGCATGACCGGTTTGCCACAGCTATTTATTAAAACCAAGTTTATTTCACTTTATTTAGTAACAAGAATAAAATTGGGTCGTTGGTCTAGCTATGTGGCTTTAAATCACGAGAACTCTTTCTCCTAAGAAACTGCCAGTTCGGAGTTAAGAAACTGGTGGTGGTTTTGATCGATTCGATGTCGGACATTATCACTAACATCTGATAGTGATTGTTATAGAGTTAAACATTATCTACTTAACCAGCCCAACCTACCTTGGTGGGTCTAAGTACAAAATCCCCTCTCCTAGAACCAACGACATCTCGCATATATAGTTTGAGAGCATAAGCAACGTAGAGTCGGCCTCATCGATCCAATGTATTGATAGTAATTCCAATTATTGTGTTTAATCGTCTAAGTAGCTTGCAATTTCCTAGTACTTTAACAGTCTATTAACTGCTTACTACAGGGCCAGGCCTCATTCCTAATAGGGGATGGGATATGGAGCGTAGACCCACTACGCTGCTCCAATGCGGGATGGCGGGCTTAAGATGATGATGTTTAATACATTTACGATCACTATTGGATAAAATGATGTTGACCGAGACCGACGGTTTAACGTGCTGGCTAGCCATGAAGGTGGAATAGAGGAACACAAACAACTTTACATCTCCAGGCATAGAATTTACTGAAAATGTAGGTATTAGATGAAAGACAAACTCAGAATTATACTACAGTCCGACTCAGGATTCGGACCCAAGATGTCATGGCCTAAGCCACATAGGCCTCTAGACCAACGAGACAACCGTATAAAATCAATACTTTCCAAATTAATATACTTTGTAGCTAACACTATCAATTTCAAATCCGCTTATGAAAATCTCTAAAAAGCACATCCACCGATCGTTTTATTACTATGCAGTACTGAGTTAAAAATTGTTTGACTTAGAGATTGCAAACTACATCGGTCGCCATTAAAGAGGGCAAGGAATCTTTTAAACTTTAATCTCTAATCTAATTTTAAGCGAGTTGTTAAGAAATGGAACGGCTATTTTCTGAAAATTTTCTCTCTTACTTTCGACGGGACAAACTAAGAACAAAGTGGTGTCTTGTGAAGAGTTCCGAACAAGTAATATACTTTAAGTTTATAGTTTATCTATCCAATAACTCCATTGGTTAAGTCAACCGCTCTGTGATGTCTAGCCGATGCACCTCAAGTGCTATAAGAGTCCCTAGTTATTTTTACAGCTCCCTTATAGCGTCGCGCTAAAAGCTTTTGTCTTGCATTTTTAAAGTGCCAATTTGAAATATAAGAACAAAGGCCTGCTTGTGTTCTGAGCGAGAAAAAATCTTACATAAACCCTTTGATACGGGCGTGATATTTGTGTGTGTAACACTTAATAGATTTATTTTATTCATAGTGTTAATTTATACAGTGCAAATCCAGTTACCCGTGAAAATTGCGAGTAACATTTGAATCAAGTTTTGATGACAAGAGAATAGCGATAGATATGGCCCCAGGCCTCATATTGTCTAATTTGGGTTTAAATAGTAGGCGAACCGCGGTTAATAACTGAAATATGCCATTCGGAGAAGAATAAAGGGATATTTAAATGAGCGGAATTGATGAAGCTCACAATGCCGAAGTAAACAAAGGACAAAATATTAGGTATTCAAAACGGCGTCGCGGCGGTCTATTGCGGAAATGACAAACCGATTAGTCGTAGGTCTGCGCTCGGAGATATATCCGGCGGAACCAGATGAAATTACTTCCCACGTCGTTCCCGATGCACGCCAACAATGTTCGACCGAACGCAATAAGATTTAACAAAACCGTTCGAGTGTCGTCACAGAGGCGCTGCTTCATTAGAATCGAAATTCCCACGGTTCATTAGGATTCCCCAGAATTCTCGGCGTTCATTAGAAATACTCTGGCGGAGTGGACCGGGGACGTAAATAAGTGATTAACGCAGTTGGGATTGTTTTCAGACGCTCGCCAGGCCGCGCCGGAGCCGTTGCAACTCCAAGTGATCTCTTGATGCATTTAAAATGAGACGCGCCGCCCGCCTCGTCTCTCACGCCAATGTTTTATGAGTTTACTCATGCTTAACTACAAATGGTTTCTTATATCTCAATTTACTTTAATACTTTCTACAATATCTCTGACTTTGAAAATTGTATTAGATTTTTATATAACGAACCTTAAACTACTAAATTTTAATGAAATTAAAACGGCAGCGTATATTTTTGTTTTTTAAAAGTCGAGAACGTCCAACGTAATTTAGTTCGATGGAAAATATTATTCGCTGCGGTCTATGATTAAAATTTAACACGGCTTCTGAATATCACGGTGGATTTTACGGAAAATATTAGCAATATTACTTATTCGTACGCCCGTAGCAAATTGAAAGCACCGCTCGTAACTATCGGGTACTTTTTAAGCTGAATTTTATTACGTCGCGATGAAAGAAGGTAAACGTAATCCGTGTGCTATGTCTACGTAATAAACAGGTGAGAGTTATTTTCCGTGGCGTCTCTTTGACTTCAAACAGAAATTTATCAATCGGCATCTTTTCAAATGTAATAAAACCTTTAGATAGAGAAAGTATGGGTAGATTAAAGGTATATATAGAGTAAAATATACGCGACAGCTATCTATTGCGGGGATACATAAAGGGGATGTTATAAAGTAGCCTGACGCAAACTATAGCAAATACAAATACATTGGAGAATTCACAATGAAAATGGTCTTATACATATTGCAGCTATGTGGGTGTATACGTCTAGGAGAGTTATGCAAAATCTCAGTTATCGGCACTTGGCGAGAAGTTAGCGGTTAGGGGCTAAATGGACCCGCACGTCCGGACAAACATCGGAAATTCACAAGTCAAACAAGTTTACGCAAATTCATAACTTCCGCAAATCCTTCAAATAAGTAGGAGTTACTGAATCGCATACCACATTGACATAAATCGATGTCGTAATTGTGGTCATGAATAAAATTTCAAATTTACGTATATAAGTAACTTACGTACTACATATAGTACGTACTACATTACGTAGTGTACTATTGTATATGTATTCTGTGATTGTGTATGTATTCTGTGATAGTAATATAAATAAATAAATATTGTAGGACAATTACACGCATCGCTATATAGCCCCAAAGTAAGCTTAGGTAGCTTGTGTTATGGGTACTATGATAACTGATGAATAATTTTATATATATCATACATAAATACTTATAATATATAGATAAACACCCAGACACTGGAAAACATCCAGACTCATCACATAAATATATTCTAGGTGTGGGAATCGAACCCACGGCCTAGGACGTAGAAGCAGGGTCACTACCCACTGCGCCACTCGGCCGTCATGCCTACTAGTACTTTGAAATGGGTACCCACCCCTTCACACAGAACAAAAATCAGGTGAGTGATTTGCTTAGTTCGATAATTCCCTAAAACTATAAGTAAACCTAATAATATGTATTGGAATGTTTTAACTAAATGATATAAGTAAAATATTTTAAAAAATATTTTGACATTATAGTCACTAAAACAATGTCGCAATCGTATCACAAACCAAAGATGTAAGTATGAGTGTGAATCGCAAAACTTAGGTACAAGTACCTAGTTGAATCTGAGTGCGACGAGAAACTTTCCAAATATTAAAATTCCGTAGAGATCTAATATATTTTCACAGTAAAAGTTGAATCTTAGTTTAACGTGGCCGATGATCTTTAAGGGCATCGTCCTACTGGTTGTTGGCCGGAATACGAGTACAGTTTAAACAAGTAGCAACTACAGTAAAGAGAAATAAGTAAACTGGTTGAAGTGTTTGGCTTAACAACTACTTGGTAGGTATTAAGTATAGGTAGGCAAGTGATGCATTTGTATTTGTTTTATCTTTTAAAATTTTATAAAAATAGTTATCTGATAAAACCGAAGATCTCGGTTATTGGTTAGTGGTACAAGAAATGGTGCTATAAAGTCTTTTATTATTTTCAAGTCACATTTATTTCTGTTCTAAATTCATCAAGATCAGCTCAGTGGTGAGGCCGTGAAAAGGTGACCGACAGCTGACAGTCTGCGCCTTTAAATTATTATTAGAATTTTAAAGAATTTAATAATGTTAACGAGGAAAATGTGGAAAATTGGTACCTAATGATCGGAGACCACATGGCCAATATTAAAAAAATTAAACATGAGATTAAAACCAAGCTGAAAATCAAAATTAGGGCCTTCTAGTTACAAAGCAACAAGCATGAAAGGAAATCAAAATTGTATTATACGTTAATTTTAAAACTTTCAGCAAAGACGAGAGTTTGAAATCTCTTTGGTATTCACATCGTAGCTAGGGAGTCAGTGACGATGTTTTTACAGTTTTCTAGTATTTTATTCTATGCCACTATAAGCTTGAGCATTACGTAAAATGTTATTTTAAGTTAGCTTCAGGGTGCAAAGCTCTAGAGGGCGCTGCACCAAAGTAACAACCCTTTGTTCATCACCTATATTTTTATAATACTTTATACAAATTCTGAAAACATAGAAAAAGAGGTTATTGGTCGCAGCGTAATAATATTATTTAATTATAGTCTTAATTGTCAGCGTAGTTTTAATGACCTAATAAAATAAATGATCAATGGAGGAGAGTTAGGTGATAGATTGCGGGTTGGTGGACCTATGGTGATAAGGTTTGCTATGCTAATGATAGTAACCGGGATCTTAGATTTTTCGTGCTCTCCGGGGTACTTGGTCTAATACCCAGCTTTGTACTACTATTACTACTACTTCCACTTCTGAGCATTTCTCGGAAAAAAAGCCTGGACTCGAATCCAGGACCTAGTGATCTATAGCGACATAGGTTAACCCACCGAGTTAGGTGGACCAAAGAGTCAATTAACATTAGTAATTGCTAATTTTAAAATTCCGAAAAAGCTTGCTGTTTTGTATATGAAATGTAGAGCTGCTTTGTGAAGCCTTTTAAATAAATAATTACACCTTTTCAAAGTGCATGCTATCTAAAGTATATTTTATATTATAGATCTAGCTTCTACTCTATGGATTGTATGTCAGATGTTGGTAATAATCGAATTTTAAAGATAAAACAATGGTAAGAGATTGAAGAATTATAAATTTGTTTTTGATCTAGTTTTCTCGATTTAATTTCAGCTAAGTTAAACTTGGTATTTCAAGACCGTAACCACAAACTGTAATATTAAACTATGAAAACAACGATGACGTGTGTACTTTAAGGGAATGTAATAGCAATTTCTTAGAAAAATGTGGTAGAGTTCAGTGAACAGGTCAACTGGTTGGGGTCAACATTCAGAGGTCGTTGTAACCAAGGTCGAAGTCCTGCTGAAAGTGCCTCAGCGAGTTCTTTGTTGTGTAATATTACGTCTTACGATCTTGAGTGCATCCTTCCAGATTGAAACTCAATATTTGAGTTGCACGACACTGAGTTAAATATTTTTGTACCTACTACCTATATGAAATTCTTTCTAAGATGCCACCAAGAACTTAATCGTAATGCTGTGCAAGCATATCTGACGGCCGAGTTGCGCAGTGGGTAGTGATCCTGCTTCTGCGTCCTAGGCCGTGGGTTCGATTCCCAACTCTGGAAAATGTTTGTGTGATGAGCATGGATGTTTTCCAGTGTCTGGGTGTTTATCTATATATTATAAGTATAATATATATAAAATATTCATAAGTTATCATAGTACCCATAACACAAGCTACCTAAGCTTACTTTGGGGCTAGATAGCGATGTGTGTAATTGTCCTATAATATTTAATATTATATCAAAATTGAAATTATCATCAGTGTATCACACTAATATTATAAAGACGCCGAACCGATTTGGTTCAAATTCGGAATAGGGATAGAATATATTCTGGATTAAAAGGCAGGCTGCTTGTTGTGCCAAAAAACTGTATGTTTCCACTTTTAAGTAGAATAGAACTGTTTAGTACAGGTCAACTGGTTGGGGTCATTGAGCGGTCGTTGTATCGAAGGTCGAAGTCCTGCTGAAAGTGCTTCAGAGAGTTCTTTGTTGTGTAATGTTACGACTTACGATCTTGAGGGCATCCTTCCACAGATTGAAAATCAATATTTGAGTTGCAATATTTTAGCATATGAAATTCTTGAGATGAGAAAGATACCAATTTAATGATATCTTACTGATTCTCAAGTAAATAGAAACTAATCTAACTAATATATCTTTAAACTAATATATCTTTTACATTATTTACCGACATAAGAATGTTTTTTGTCCGTTGTAGATTTTTAAATGATACATTCAATGTGCCTTTAATCGGTTTTATTAGAAAGGCAGTAACGCAAAGATGTTAAAATATTGCTTTATTTTTAACAGCAACATCCCACTTACTCTAGAAATAAACAGAATTTGGAACGAGTTGCCGGCGTTGCTAGTAAAGTTTTAAACTTCGGGGCTATACATTTTTTATGGCACAAATACGAGAATGGCGTCCAAATTACACTCACATAACATAAGCCTTTGTAGAGAAAGAAAAAGCCCAATAACATTGTTTTAGGGGCACTCGAGTCTACTGTTAGCATACTCGTACCTATATCCGAAAGACTTTCAGTTTTCAGGTGCCTGCTCAGCAACGTTATTTAAATTAAGTCCCACGTTTCAAAGCGAACCTCATTTGCGTTTACAAAAGTGCAGATCATATTTTTTCTTCTGTGTTCGAATTGAATGCGGTGTAATATTCTTTTTTGTCTAGAGACGAGTGCCGCGCGAGAGACGCGCTTCACAAAGCCTCCGAGTCCGTATTCGTTGCCTCACTCACCTGGAAAGGAAAGAAAAGAAAATGTTAATTAAGAGCCACTGAACAAAATTGATATCATCGGGAATGGAGCTTCGGCCTTATTGTAAACGGATGCCGGCAGTTAGTTATGAGAAGCTGTCGGTTGATAGGTTTTAATTTCGAACGCTTTTTGTTGTCGATCGTCGTTCTGAAGATTAACTTCTTTGAATATCCGACCTAGCGTGAACTGAAATGCAATTTTCAATGTTGTATCTAAAGTAAAAATCACTTATTGCTACTTGAAATCAATTAAAAAGCAGTTTTCATACAGTTAATGTCCAGTCGAAATTAATAACGCGATATGATATTGATAACAGCGACGGGAAATGTGGTGGGCAGTTAATGTACCGCGGACGTCGGTACGCCAAACGAGGCTGAAGCGCACATCTCATTTACACGAGCACCGGTATGTTTAGGGAGCGCACCGCGCGCGGTGAGCCGCGAACTAGCATTTGGCAGCGCACGCGCCCGAGCACAGCCGGCTGTGTAAACTAAACAACTCGTAAAAGTGTAAAAGTCGTAACGATAGCAGCGCAGAGAGCTGCCTAATATGAGCGGCGGTTGGAATCGCGCCAGTGCTCATTATCAGATGGGATGTTCCGCAACCCTTTCGTTTTACGATTGGCCTCTAATTACGCTAGTGCTCAAGGCTGCGCGCGCTTTTTTCATTTGATACGAGCGAACAACGGCGCCAAATAGACATATTTATCGGAACCGAAACGTTTACGGTTCGACTGCAGCGTTAATAACGTCCAAACGGTAAACGTAACAATCGTACGACGTTCGCGATATGAAAAAAGTCTCGGCAAATGTCGCAGCCAGCCCGCAATAACTGAGCGCGCTGTTTTACGAGAGTATGCTGATAAAGCCAGAGCCGCGGAGTGCGGTCGCCGGTTCGCCTTACGACGTGTTGCCAATTTATGCTGCGCGATAAGCAGAGTTTGTTTAGCCTGCGGCGGAGCTGAGTTACGAGTGCTGAATCATATTTGTGCCGTAACTTTTGATTCCATATGACTCATCAGCGAGGAACCCGTTCAACACCTGTCAACACCTGCTCTAGTAAACATGTTCCTAAGTAATTTTAACTATGTATCATTTTTTTTACACGATAAGTTAGAATAAGATTGATCTGACATATAGACTTCTAATCTAAGATCACCGTGTGTGGAATGTATACGTTCGGAACGAATAACTGCCTAAAATTCTAATCGCCATAGTTGGTTATACTTTTTTTCTCTCATTTAAAATCATTAGTTATTCGTCCTAAACATACTACATCTAGTGGTCATCACGTAGTACTCTTTTTATATAAATCACACCCTCGACAAGTAATTAGATATACAAGAATACTCGTTGTATTGTATTAATTTAAGAGACGAAACATTTTGAGTATTTTTGATAACACAGTCAATTGCATTAGAGTATTGCTACGATACACAAAGCATTTATTTATAAAATTTTATCAGTGGAAACATTCACACTAGTATCGAAATTGTGCTTGCGTGCCGGCTGGAGCGTCTATCGGCAAGGCAATATTGTTTCGATGCGGACACCGATAGGAGTCGACGAAATTACATCCAGATGAATTCTGTTACAGCCAGGCATTTCTGGCCCGGCTCAGTATTATTGTAACATATTCAAGATGCTGGTTGGCGCTCAATCGACGGTGGAATAACTGGAATTACATGGAATCGCTCGCAGGGAATATTAGTATGCTGATGTCGAACGCCACTGGAATGATTCGGCGTCACGTAGACAGACGTCTCTCTCGTTGCTACGCGCCGAATGCAATGGTATAAATATCGTAAGCTATCCGTAACGGTAGCGAGCCACGAAAATACTAATACCTGTGGAGAAATTTCCATTTTTTAAGCGTGTTTTCTCAACGCACGTTTTACGGTGTTTAACTTTTATATCTAACGTGTCGTCCATTTATTGTCTGATAAATACGGCAGTTGCAATATTTACCTTATAAGATGGTATATATATAAACCTTATAAGATGGTATTATGTTTTAGCAATATAAATATTATTTGGTTGCTTGATTTGATTTAAAGAAATTATAACTTTTTTTGAAATACCTGTTGTGAAGCAATTTTAAGAGAGATTAGATATAGAATATGATTGCAAACGTTCCTAAAAGAAAAAAGAGTTTTTCAACTAACCTGAAGTACCTTTTATTCACTATTTGTAAACAAAACGTCTGATTTTTATTGAGAATCTTTAGTAACGTTAAATAATTTTAGGGGTATATCTATAAATAAATAGGAACATCAGTATGATGGTCGGGAATTATATCTAAGACGTATTATGAAGTTATTTGGGAGGAAATGTGATGAAAGATGGGGTCTTTTTGTCGGAGCCTCAAAACACAGCACGTGATGTGCATGGAGTATGCGGGACTGAATTCAGGGGGTAATCCTGGCGTATTGGCGCTGAGACATGACGTGCATCTGCGCTGCGGTGAAATATGGCGACGCAATATTCTATACAATAAAGTCAACGCAGCTTTCCTTGAGTGTGATAGATTACACGTATTAAATTTATTAGTTTGACCTCATTGTAATGAACTATTACTGCCTCGTTGGTCTAGTGGTTAACCTATGTGGCTTCGATCACAGGGTCCTGGGTTCGATTCCTGGGTCGGGTCATGGAATAAATGCCTCGGAGATCACGTTAAGCCGGCGGTCCCGGTAACTGTCATCAACATCTGATAGTGGTCGTTAATAAATGACACATTATCACCCTAAGCCCGCCAACCCGCATTGGAGCAGCGTGGTGGGTGTACGCTCCATATCCCCTCTCCTATAAGGAGGGAGGCCTGGCCCTGTAGTGGGCCGTTAATAGGCTGATAATGTTGATGCTGATGAACGTATATTCACAGTTCATATATTGGTTTTGCTCTGCGACTTATCATTAATTATTAATCTTAGCGTATATTTTTACTTGTGTTGTTCTAATATAGAGATAGTTTAAACAAAACATAATTATATACCCCAGTACCTACTGTATGTTATTTTATTTCTATGAGAAAAAAAAATTTAAATCTATGGTAAAAAATTTCCTGGACAGTTAGTATCAAGATGATACGATCAAAATATGAAGATATTATATAACTAAAACAATATTTGAATAAGGAAATTTAATTGAAAGCGTAAAATTATGCGTGAAGATGAAATGTCGTGCGTCCCGTGGCACGAGGGGTCCCGGGGGCCGTCAACTCAATCTTGCCCCATTACGCGCGACAAATTGGAAAAATATTCAATTACACCATGCTAAATATTGGATTATATCAAGGCAAATTACAATTTCGCAATGGGGACCATGACACTATCTCTAAATGTCGTCGCCTTGGACAAATCTACTTACCCAATTCTACTTCTGGGTAACTACTTTATTAGTTATCATAATATTTATATAGTTTTTTTTTGTTTTTGAACATCCTCAGCATCATCATTTTCAGCTGATGGGTGATGATGTAAGTGGACTGCTGGACTTACAATGGGACTCTTGTAGAGACTTTCAGATGTCACGGTCTTGAGCCGTTTGCATTTAGCATCATGGGTATTCTTGTTTGAAAGTGACGCACTCCTATCGGCTAAAAATCTCTCCTACTTCGGGGGCGCTGGTGTACCTGCCCTTTTGGCCCAACATAGCCCTTGCCTTCATCCTACTGGTCCTTTATCCTTCTATATGATATTCATTCTTAGCTGCTTACTCTTCTCTTATAGTGTCCCTAGTCATGTAACCCGCATGATGATATATCGGTACACCTAGTGGTGGTTGACCAACACTGCAATTGTTCGTTGAATTCGTTGAATGTGAACGTTCATTTTATTTTATATTTTTCTCGATATTATATTGCATTGTTAATATTTAGTAGCTTTCCCGCCCCAAATGAGTAAAGAACTATTCTGAATAACGTATAAAATAATTAATCGAGTGTAAAGTTTTAGCGATGTCGTGATGAGTCAATACGTCAGTCACTTGTATTTTCCTTATATATGCATAGATTACAAATATTTTTTCATTTTCAAAAACTTGTCAGTTAAGATCCAATGTGATATTAGATGTTGCAACGTGGCCTTAAAAAAATTGTATAATTTTTTACGGACGGAAAGGGCAGCCATTTTACTTATCTAAAAAGATAGAAAAGGGCAGAGTGTCAAATATAACATACTCGTATCCCTGTCTGGCTAGTGCAATATACATTTATTAGGCTTGTTACTCCCCGAGCGACCATTGTAGTGGCCGCCGCCTTTAGTTCATTCCGTAACATTTCTATAGTTTAGATAGACATATATACACTAGATGTTTTCGGTTTTACTCGCGTACAGTGGGGCAAGTGCGAGCTTTTCACCGAGTGACTGCGTAAAAACGTAACCTCTCGATTACATAGAAAAAAAGCGTTCACTTTTGCTATAACTAGATGGCGCTGCTTCAATTCCATTTAAATTTGCGTTACGTTTTTACGCAGTCGCTCGGTAACAAACACACTAGGCACACAGTTGTCACGGATGCCTTACGCCTCACGAATATGGCTAAATGTACAGCAAGATTTTTTGCAATACGACTGGTCTGGTAGTATTTCAGATATTTGGGCAGTAAACAAACGTACAAATGATTTGATTTTAAATATTAAAATTTATTTGTATATTTTCCCGAGTTTGTTTAATTACCCAGGCTTCATTATATTAAATTATCATTAATGTTACGATCAAACCATTTGACGTATAGGTACATATTGTTTTGAAAGTTTCCTAAATTTTGTGTGAATTCTTTTGTTTGAAGTGATATTCTTTATTTTATTCAGGTTCCTAAAATTTTAATAGATTTCCAAAAAGGTGTTGAATGTCAATAATCTGCTGTATGTTTTTTTTGAGTAATTATGTGTGCCGATATTGGTGTCAATCGTAGAAAGACTTATTATTTTTTGATTGAAAGGGTAGACGATATTTCATATGGGAGTAGGCGATAATATATATAAATCATAAATAAATAATGTCCTAGTTCAAGGTTATTCAATAATAATGTATTACAGAAAGGTATAGTTTTCTCAGATTCTGAGACACTCTAAAAAAAAGTTTTCAAAAACACCTAAACTCATTTATAAAATATGATTACGCCAGATCAAAAGTAGGTCTGACTGAGGGAAATATCTCACATCAAAAGAGCTGTCCTTTATTTAAACGAAAAAGTCTAACAGAACATAAGTTAGTGGAAGGGCAAATAAATAACGATTTTAGGACGTGACGATATGATCACGATCGTCAATCAAATCGGCTCTCAACTCCAGCGATCCCACTTTGTTCAGATTGGTATCTTTATAACGTAATTAAGTAAATTTCGAACTCGTCTCGCCCCATCTCCGAAATAATAAGAGTAAGAGCCGAGATAACCCGCGATTTAATGTAATTTCGTCTTATTTTCCCATCTCTCTTAATTAAGAATTTCAACGAGAATGAAATCATTTGTTACATGTGCCGTAATGAACCGGTTATTCTTTCTTTGTGTGTTCTGATTGCACAGCTCTATAAATGATATTAATTTTTTTTATACTAATAATTGACGGACCGAGAAGATTGCCCACCCTAAGAATATTGCTAAGTAGAAAATTGCTACTCTTCCTCCTTCTCTCCTTCCTCTTGGTAACAAGCACTATGCGAGATTCGCAGTTTGCTTCACGCCGCGTTTCATGAACAAGCGAGCTTATGACTAACGACTCCGTATGGGATCAAATCATACTCGGACAACAATGACGTGAGTTTCAGACGTTTCTAATTTAATAATATAAAGTAGACAATCATTTTTTCACAAAGGAATTGAAAAATAAAGCATGTTAAAAATTCAGTGAAGATTATAAATAAATAACAAACACATATCTGCTTAATACCTGTTAGGATTAAATCGATACTTAAACAGTGTACATACGAGTATTTATACTTTATACCTACTCAATAAAGGATATCGATACTGTGATTTAGAGCACAACATCTGAGATTTCAATATAACCCAACATTATTGTTTAAAGACATCGAGGCGAATGGAGTGTCTGAAGTGATTTATACGAAGTTATTTGTAAATGGTTATTTGTATCAGTATCCGATCGGGAGTGGATTGCGACACCTTTCAAACAAATTGTCCTGGGACCTCACGGTAAACAACTCAACCCTATGCAGAAGTTCGCACTAAACCAAACATACCATTCCTTCGAGTGCTCACCGAAATTGCTCCTAGCACTCGATTCCTTACGTGGTAAAGTGAATTCACTATTTTTACACCCTTCTTGTTTAATCTGCAAAGTAGATTTGAATTACGCTGCGGCCGATTCCCGAGAGTTTCTTTTATAGGAAGCATCGCACTCGTACATTCTTTAGATGAGTCTTACTAAACTACCTATACGCAAAGATAGAAATAATTAATTAAGATGCGATACCTAACCCGATAAATCTTCTAATCATTTTACGTCTTTCAAGATTTTTTTTTCAAATTCTACTCTCTTATCGTATTATAGATATAATTTCTTTAAAAGGAAGTTCCTCAGTCGTATATGCCTAGATGAGTCTTACTACAATAAAACACCTTTTACAGGAAAAAAAAAAATCTTTTACAGGAAGCACTTTACTCGTACATTCTTATACTTACACAGGAATACAAATAATTAATTAAGACACGATAGCTAACTCGATAAATCTTCTAATGATGAGCGTCTGTGAAGTTTCTTGATCACGTTGATCAAAGTTTAACAATTAATCACTTTTCATTTTCTACAGATGCCGTTCACTTCGGCAAGTAAACAAGTTAGCTAATTACTGATCATTCGTGTCGTGTAACAAAGTTCGATTGTCGAATGGAAAACTAACGCAAACAGACGCAAATTGAACGGTACACGATAGAGGGGCGGGGGAGGGGGCGGGGGCGGTCGTGTCACACGATACTGTCGCGTCGCGGGTTTGTGTGAACGCGAAATCTATGTAAACTGTTAATGACTATTCCATCTATAGAGTGTGTAATTGGATATAGTTTGAATAAAATACAAAATTGGAGGAGAAGTTTTTTAGTAGTGGTTTGTATAAGCGTAATAGACAATACTTTAAACTTTTTTTGAGTATAAGAGAAGTTGTATTAGAGAGTAGAATAGACACTTTTCTACCTACACTTGACTTTTTCGAATTTTTTTAAACGCTAATTATACGGAACGGGGGCGAGGATGTGAGCAGTCGTGTCACATGATAATATCGCGACATGCGTTTGTGTGATCGAGTAATCTATGTATATTGGTCTGTCTATAATACTCGTAAGAGAGTACAGCTTAAATAAAATGATTTTTGGCGAGATAGATATAGATTAGGGCATTAATTAAGGTTGTGCCGATAAAAAAACAATAAACATTTATCTATCGACCTTAACTAGGCAGTAGTAATAAAAAATTAAAAAAAAAATTACAGCGTCAGTGAATAAATACCATAAAATATCTTCAACTCCAATCTAGTAAAGGAATAGCTCAATATTTCATATTTATGCTCAGGATTAGAGCCTATAATCTCATGATCCGAAGCTGCATGTGCTAGCCATTGAATCAACGAGGCAAGTAATACGCCTAAGTGGCATCTGCTAATTACGAAATCACTACAATACAGAGGAGCGTTCAGCAGACAGTTTACCATTACTGTTTTAAATTGGTATAATTTAAATAAAAGACACGCGCGGGTCGTTTGGGTCAATGAAGTCACTCTTGAGTAATTGTTGTTTGCCATGGCTCTCGATTAATTATAGTCTCGGAGACAACTGTAAGATTTCTAAATACAAAATACACATTTCATTCTCGCTGTGGCTTGGTCAAGCTGGAAACAATTTATCTTTCGTCTCGTAAATCAAATAACTTTTATATAATTGCATTATTAATCTTGTTTAATTAAATAGAATTGCACACTATGTGTAACTAAATTAAAATAACAGTACAAATATAACGTGACATAAAGACAAAATAACAAAAAAGTTATATGAGTTGCACAAACATAATAATTTTTTTACCTTAGATTACATAATTTAATAAACGTATAATATGTAATAGTTAAACTTAAAATAAATCAAATTTACAATTGAACAGAGTTACTAATAGAAAAGCATAGAATCTAATCAGTTTTCATTTCTATCTCTCTCTAACTTTAGTATCGTTTACAGGGAGATATAGAGACGAATTAACAATTGAGTAAAAAAACCTCTGTACAAAATAGTGCCACTGTTCAATAGAGGAGGCAATTAAAGTTATACTTTTATATTATAAAATATAAAAGTTTTAAAGATACTAAAATAATGTGTAAAGGAATTTGGTATATAGTCACACTAGGCTTACAATGCAAATGTCGATAGGTGCGAGTAGCAGTGGTCAGCTCTCACACTAATGAGCGCTACATTGCGTAGCAAGCGACGGGTTCTATCTGCTAAGCTGCGTAGTCCTGTTGGCAACCGCTACGAATACGCGAGTTGCCAACTCGGATAAGCCTGTAACGGCGAAGATGTGTACACGTCTTAAGACATATCCATGTTATAGAGTTATAGTAGATTTACATAGACACGAGTATTAGTTCAGTCAACTGTGGCTTTAATCTAGAAATAAATTGATTTTTGTATAAACTTTAATAAATTTATTTTATTACAATTCTTCTTATTTGCGACTTATAGAGTTATAGTAGATTTACATATATATAAGTATTAGTTCAGTTATCTGTGGCTTTAATCTAGAAATAAATTGGTTTTCGCATAAACTTTAATAAATTTAACTCTATTACTATTCTTCTTCTCATTTTTCATTATGAATTATTATCGCAATAAATTTACTATAATATTTATAATATTAATTACATTTTTAACATTACATGATATACAATTTTAACTTGTTTTATAACTTTAAGATCACGTGAATGTCCTATTCAAATGAGACGGAAATAATATCATTTATTTTGGAAATGTCACTCTGCCTCTACTTCGCTACCTTAAATTGTATTTACCTATTTGCGTCTACATCTTTGTGTCGACATCCTCAGGAAATGTAACTCTGCAATGCTCAATTGTTAAATTGTAGTATGCATAGAAGATTTTATAGAGGAACACGAATAAGTGTGGAGCTACCCGCATTTTTGCATCTTCCGAAGAACTCGTGAATCTTAAGGTAGAGAGTTTTAATTATACGGTCAACCAATTTTTGAAAATTGATTATTCCTATACGAAACATCCGAAGTGCAGTGCTTGAAATCTACAACGGGTAATTAACTACTATTTAAACTACAGAAAGACGTCAACTTAGTCACTGAATGGAGATGGGACAGGTCCATGGTTCTAGAAGATATTTGTTCTGTGTGGAAATGGATGTCATTACGAGTATTATAATGAGGACAAAAACCACACATGTTGGACTACATAATTCGTATCAAAGCTCATAATAGTAGAGACGGATCAATCAGCCAGATGTAAATGTTAGGAACACAATCATTGTGTTAGTGTGAAACACTGAATGCCTATCAAGTTCACTGCGAATGCAAATCAATGCGCCCAGGTGTAACACGGAGATAATGCCGACTTAACCGTTGTGCATTTGATGATCCTGTATATTGAACCCTACTATGTACCTACATTATATCAATTTAGTTATAAAACCTTGGTGGTCTAGCTTATTCTACTACCAGTAATAAAGGATCGATATTAGAATTAGGCCGAATAATTTCACAGTTAAAATTACACTTTTTGAAAATCCTTCATGAATTAAAACTGAAGCTAGAATATAATTCATCTGAGGAAATTTGTAAAGTATCTTAAGGGTGTAAAATATAGCCTACAAACTATATATTCTGTGATTTACCAATATATAAAGGTACACAAAATACTTAAAATAAACAGATAATATAATAAATTGATTGCAGCACACATAGGTAGATAGATTGTAATTTACATTTCTTTGATATTAAATATGAGTTTTTATTCATTTTAAACTAGGATGTAAGGTGTTTAATTTCCTGCTCGAAGCGATTGCAAGTGGATCGGAACTGTGAGCGTATCTCTTCGACGGAAACAGTATGTTTGCGGATGACGTAGCACTCGTAGTTGATTCGATTTCAAGCCGATAGAGTGCGATGTGTTGTTACATTGCACAATCTTACGATTATGTTTAACGTATTGCCTCTTGGATCATTAACTCTTATGGTCAGCGCTGTTTTATCGACGCTGACAATTTCAATGTCACATTAAAAAAGGAGGTTTTAGTATGCTGCTTCAAGTGATGAGAAGTGGATCAGGAGCGTATCTCTTCAAAGGAAACAGTATGTTTGCGAATGACATAGCACTCGTACTTTGATTTGATTTCATGCTGATACAGTGCGATGTGTTATTATATTACACTTATGTTTAACGTATTGAGTCTTGGATCATTACCTCTTATGGTCTGTGCCGATGGAAAAAACTTCAAAATAAGGAGGTTTTAGGACGCAAGGTGTTTAACTTCTTGCTTGAAGCGACAGCAACGGGATTGGATCTGGGAGTATATCTCTTCGACGAAAACAATATGTTTGCGGATAACCGATGATTTTTAGCAGATAGAGTGCGATTACAGTACATTACATAAACTTATATATAAAACTTATTGCCTTTTAGATCATATATTGCTCTTGTGATCAGCGCTGATAGATGTGGATACGGTCGTGTTTAACACTAACATTAAAAAGAAGGATTTGGTATTTGGCCTGTTTGTATGTATGATTATATAAAAATATAAGTTGTTCATTTAATAGCCAGTACATATCAGAAACAACAATCGAATAGAATCCCTACATTGTGATTTCAGATCAGAGTGCCTAGTCTGAGCTTTCACCAAAACAAATCGAAAACTTCACATTTTAAATGGAAATAAAACACCGCCCCTGGCAGTATCGAGAGAAAACTCAAATGGGTGAGTGTCAGTGTCATATAAAATTTGCGTTTACCGTTCTCGATATCGACGCGGTAAAATCTTACACTAGTCACACAGAATCTTTTCGTCAGTTGTGAGAATACGGTATGGTTTTTAATGAACGTACGTAATTTTATTTAGGCATTTCATGGTTGCTGAAAAATATTATATATGTCATTGCATGTAATCAGACAATGTAACACTTGTGTAGTCAATTGAGCCATTGGGTTTTGCTTCATGGAACAAAATATCATTCGTGTTACAATTACTCTCATTACTTACACTGGCATAAATAAATGTTTAATCGTCAATGTAGGATACGTGAACAGGCCTTTAGTTTCGTCGCTACGCCTATAAAAGTCGTGTAACCAACACAGCGCAGGTAACATTTCATGTTTCATAACATAATATGAGTAACAACATCATAGGTGTGTTACTACGGCCGCTGGATATCGTAAGCCGCTGTATTGGTTGCCAATAACGAATAAATCAGCGCAGAATCGCGCCTGTTTTATGTACGTTAGCCGGTCTATTTTTACTGTTTGCCCACCCAATAGTATTTCTATCAATATTTCTGCGCTTAAACTATAGGTAACTAGAGTTTTTGGTTAATGATTTTCGACGAGACCACTTGTTATTTTTAACGGTACAGTGGTATGATGAATAGAGCACATTTCGATGAAAATTCAAAACGGGTTTTATATACAACATTTTACCTGTCTGTTATCGCAATTTACACTCCCTGTTCGTAGGTATAACATAAAAATATTGCAGTTCATAATAACATTAATCCAAAAGAGAGATTATTTATTTGTTTTTTGGATTTGGCAAATGAATCATTCTTGAAAATCGAACATCATTTTTGCTTACGAGAAATAAGGACAGAGATAATACTTGCCCGCTTTCACATACCTGTCCTTGGATTACGTTAATTCTGTCGTTTCGATAGCTCAATAGAAATGAAGTAAACACGTTGCCAAATATAAAACAAAGTATTTTGTACCGAAATTTTTTGTTCCCATGGATATTAGGAAAATAACTTTCAGGCGAACGACATCGTGACAGCGATAATAGAGTTCGGTTAAAGGTTCAAATAACAAATGGAACCTATATGTTTAGTTGTAACTAGATAAAAAAAAAATTGAAAATTAATATTTTACATATTTCATTTAATAGATACAACAGGTTGATGATCCTGATGACTTATTACTGCAACTCATCATAGATCATTATCATCAGCCCATTGCAGAAGTTGTCTTCTCTCCTTATAAGAGAAGGGAAACGAAGTATATCACCACGTTGCTCCAAGGCGGATCACCGTCAATTGTGTACGGTAAAAAAAATTATATAATTTTCTAATTCTTCTTCTGGATTTTGTAGATATCTCATCCACGATCGCTCACTCAAGGAGGTTGTGATGGGCCGAGCATATAATGCACACATCACACCCAGGTTGAGTGAGTAACCGGAAACGAGTTCTTCACTCTTCTTTCCTTCTTCTCTCTTCGCTTTGGAGCAACAATAATTCTTCTTTCAATAGCGATCCTCAGACTGTCTATTTCAGGCCTTGTTAAACACACAGCGAAATGAAAGCATGGGAATGCGCTTTTATTTTGTAATGCTAGTTGAATGTAGGTATCGCTCGTACCTCGGATATGCGAAAGCGATGCGAAGCGAACATTTTCTTCTCTCGGTTCATTGGGCGTCCCACGCGTTTGGTTCGCATGTGTCTAATAAGGCTGAAGGTATATAAAAGTTATACAAAATAGATCTATATTTAAACTACAACCGCACTTCACACTGCACTGATGTGTTATAAACTCATAAAAGACGCCTCGGCGGTTTTTCAAACAAGATACCGATGATTCACAATTAATATTGATATCGCATTGTTCTTAGATATCATTAGTTTCTCAATGATCTATTAATTAGCAATTACAAAATATCTCAATAAAATTACGAGTACAACTTATAGGAATATTAGACGTTAAGTACATAACTATTATTGATTAGGAACACAAATTCAAGGAAAGAGAGATTACCAACTTTTAGATCTAGACAAAGTATTGTTTCCTTAGGGACTTAACTTAGAATATATAATAGCTCGATACACATAGGTATCACTTAAGAGTAACACATATAATTAATAAATACCGACAAAGACGTATCGCCAAGCGATTTAGCGTTCCGGCACGATGTCGTGTAGAAACCGATAGGGGTGTGGATTTTCGTCCCACTCCTAACAAGTTAGCCCGCTTCCATCTTAGACTGCATCATCACTTAACATAGCAGTCAAGGGCCAACTTGTAGTCCATAAAAAAAATCCTAAATTGGCCGGTTTGTCAATGGATTAATAAACAATTTAAGTAATACGAAAAATATCCAATATCCGTTTAACTGGTTTCTTTAGTGTTCCACAATTAATTGAAGCACTTAATAGTCTAATCGAACTCTCATAAAGACGTTCTTACGACGATAAATATTTTTTATAGTCTAGCAAGGGAGCGGTGGGGAATAGAGCTATTTATTGCTTAGTACGAACAGGACACGCCTTTCTTTATTGAGAGCAATGACAGAGTACAGACAATATAGCTTAATTAAAATAAAAATTCTTGTGGTTCAGTTAAACAAGCAATAAAAAATATCAAACTATTACTTTAAAGTGAAACTTCTTGCAATCGTCACTAATTTTTTTAGAGTGAAAGGTGCTTGGCAGAGCAGCAAAGGATAATAGTTTCACTTGTGTCGTGGTTTTATAAAATCTTACATTGAGATTTTATTTAAAAATCGTTTAGCTTAGCGTAATCGTAATTTAATTTATAACAAAACCTATGGTTTGATATAAGAAACGAACAGAATATTAATCGATGAGCGAAAAAAAAATCGAAAGCTCGACACCGTAGTAAATATAATAATTCCTGGCAATAATTGCATTATATAAAATTATCGCATGTCATGTCGATCTAAGCACGCCCTAATAGTACCAGACCTAACTTTAAAAAACTCTACATCTTAGTCAGAATGATGAAATGATATGTTTCTTGGCCATATTCTCAAAGAAATGTTTGCCTTATAATACAAGTTTCATACTTGATCAACTTCATATGATGCAGCCTTATGTTAGTTCATTTTTATGTGGAGTCAAGTGAAGTCGCGTGCTTGTCCAAAGTTTCAAGTAAGTCGTGCGTCTGAGTTAAACTTTGCACAACAATTAATTTAATTTGCTTTTTCATAGGCTTCCCCCATTTCCTTATTGTGATGTGGTGGGTAGAGGGCGAGAATTTTCTCGTGATTCGGTGTAGGCGGCGGTAATTAGAGCAATTGTGAGGTTTCTCCGTTTGTTTTTAAACGTTTATTGCTCCCTTTAATGTGCCCGGAGTTAGAGTGGCATTGTACAAATAATTTGATACCTAATTAACATCTTATGTTATTAACAGATTTCGAGATAGCGTACTGAGTATTTTGTAGGCGCGATTTCTTCGTGCACATAAAGAGCTTTTTGTATGTGTAACCGAAATTATTCCAATCAATTAGCTTTTGCTTAAATATTAATTATGTCACTTAACTCTGGTTGTGAATCAAACATTTTATTTTAAAATATTGGTTCAGATTTTACGGGTATAGGTACGGTTTACATACATTCATGACTTGTGAAGTGACCAAGTTCTAAGTGACCCGAATTCGCTTGTAAAAAATAAACATAAATATCAGTATTATCTTAACACAGAAAAAAACGAAATTGCTTCCCGTAGTCTTTCTGCTTAGATCTTTTAAATCAATGCAATTTAAAGAAACGCAAATTTTAACGCGGTTTTGTACAATTATTCAAGAGGACGGTTCAAAGGTAAATTTTAATAACGAATGTCCTGGTTTACCACCCAAATGTGTAAGTATGATTGTGCTCACAGACTTCTAACAGTGGTTATACTCATATAGACAAGTATTGTTCCAAGTTTGCAGGTATAAAAACGTGGTAGGTACAATATAACAAAATGACAATATTAAGAGAAATAATAATACAGCAAATTAACGAACACAAGACATGTCGGCGTATTGATTACCGATAGCAGTTTGCGGCTGATTCCATGTTACAGTAAACTCGTGTGTCGTATCACGTGACACGAAACCCGACGCCCTGCGGCGGCTGTCGGGTGTTAGGTGTCGATATGCGCACGCGTCGACGGAAGCCGCCTACGAACTTCCGACGCGAAAAGGCTTCCTACGCAACATTTATTGTAGGCACAGATAATGGGATTAAACGTGCGATAAACATCCGTTATGAGTTATTTAGTTATCGTTAGTAATTACTTTGTTATATTAAAATTGTATACGAAACTAAAAACGAATAGTTACAATAGCTTGACATTATAGATCTAATAGTACTTAATAGGTAATGTAACTACTTTAAATCTGACATATTTCTCATTAAAACTTAAAATTTTGAACTAATTATGCAGACTAAGCTCAAAGTTCTTAATATATATGAAGTTATTAGAAGTAAGGAGTAAAGAAGTATTCTATATGCAGCGTAAAGTTGCTATAAATCTTTGTCCAAGCGAGCGGAGACAGAGTTTAAGCACGCTCCCGCGTCTTCGACTTCAATCTAAGTTTGGCCGGCCGTCGGCTACACTCCTGAATAATGAAATGGGGAACTGTCCTAGAATTCACAACACAACTTCGTCAATATCGGCGATAATTATATTCTTGGCGTTGGATATTTTCAAATTAACGCCTCTCACTTAATAGGTTTTTGTATACCGTTCTAGCTGGTGCGCCGAAGTATGTACCAACTTATAAAATGAATGTTAATTAAAAAAATTAAATAAGTATTTAAGTGAGATTTTACTAATTTTTTTGTATTCCTTTGGGGTTATTTTTTTAATTGTATTAGATAGCAAAATATTATGAAAAATTACGAATTGGTCAAAGCGTTTTCCTCTCGTATTTTACGAAGATATACATGAAAGTATGATGGAGTAGGTACAGTGCACACTTTAACATTTTTCACATAAAAATTATAAAACGCGGGGCGTGTTTGGTAAAATACTTCAATATTACATATTTTTCACCCCTTATCTGAGCCGCAAAAACATTTATCTAGTATCTGTCACTTAAAGCCTTTACTCTCGTGTAAACGGGTGACCTTATTTTTTGCTAAAAGGCCCGAGCTATCAGTGCGTCCGCGACACAATATTACCCTGTACGACGATATATCGCGTTCGAATCACGTCATCGTTTACCCTCTGCAGGGTGTGGCTGCTAAAGGATGAGTTTACGGCAGGATCACGTAATGTTCGCCTCAGATGTTATGGACTATTGCCGCTTCGCACCCCGTCTCGCTTATTTGTTAAAATTTTCTTTTCGCTTATTGAGTTTGTAGTTTGGTGAACGATGTTTATTTTTCCGCATACGAGTTTTTACGTATACATATATTTATTTACTTTACGGATATATAGATTACGTCGCTACATATGAGATTATTTGTCTCTTGTTAAATTTTATAACGATAAAATTACGTACGAAGCTTACGAGTTAGTACGTGTGTTGTTTTATTGAGTTCTCAAAGTTAATTGGATTGTATTCGACTGTATAAAATACAAGTATGTTTAATCCGAGAAACGTGCACACTTGTATGGCTGTATGTGTAAAGACAGAAACGACACAACACGACACAATAGTATATTTTTGCCTTTAGCGATGGAGCAACGCATCCGTTATACACGTCCACGGGACATTTGCAGAGAGACGACTGTTATGAATCCAGAGTGTGATGGATGGATCTGCAGCGAAACCACTATCGTAATATGGATGTATTACAGATTCCGGTATGGTTGACAAAGTATGTATGTAAATAGGCATGAAGGATTAGGAGTCGAGATGGATGACGATATTTTTAACGGGAAGGAATCTACTCTAACATTTCTATGTAATATGGGACGGAACGATATGTACTGAATAATAACAGTATCAGAAATATTTATACAATATTCAATTATAAAAGAGCACCTATACAAATTTTTAACACATAACACATCGGTATGAAATGTAAAATGACTTCTACAAAAAGCACTGATAAAATAAGACTCGAAATATTTTCAATTCGCAACCCATAATTGCCGCGTTGTGTAAATTAAAATATTGAAAATTGAAATGAATTTTTCATGCTATTTTGAAATTTACATTTTTCACTTGAAATATTAATATAAATACAAGCTTTTTAAAACATATTGCTGTTTTTAAAGCGCGTGAAACGTTCTTTTCATCAAATAGATAAATGTTAGTAACGTTGCGGGAATACGAAAATCCTCAGTATTTAAAGTATTCCGCTGAAAACTTAAAGGCATTTATAAAGTAAATTAAGCGTAGCAGTGGAGCAATTTGTCCGCAGCTTCTCACCCTTTGCGAACGGGTGACCTAAAAAAAGCTCGCGGTTGCGAAATTAAGTAAACTTTGAAGACATACTGTCACTTTCAGCGAAGAGCCTTAAGAAACTTGAGTGCTTTGTCTCCCTATTATTTTTATGGAGCCCGCATTTTCTTACTACAGACTGTGAATATGTAATATGTAAGTTATAGATCACGTGTAAACAGAAAATGATTGAGATTGTTTGCAATGTTTGTTTTGCGTTAGTCGGTGAAAGTCATTAAGCCCAAAATACACAATATATAAGTAGGCGAGTATGTATTGGAATTATTTCGAACGTCTTCGTCTAACAAATCTGAATGATTAGAATATGAAGTTGGCTGTTGTCTTAAACATAATGGGGCTAAAATGTGAAGTTGAAGGACGTTATAATGTAACTAATAAAAATGTAAATAAAACGATTTCATACTAGATACAGGTATATTACTTTTGGTGTGTGTTTATTCTACAGTAACTTAATATTAATCAAATATAACTTACTACTAGTAACTAACTAGTATTATTTACTAAAATAACTATTAGCATATTTATTTGATTGTTCATCTAATGTTATTTGTATTATTAAGCAATGCGAGAATTTCTTAATTTTTATTGGATTAGTTTAATATAATATTTTAATAATTTCACGCCTCTTCTAATCGTTAAATACGTTGCTAATAATATAGTAAATCGTCAAAACGACCCTCTTTTCGTTTTGAACGTATTATAATTTAGTATTTAACGAAGATTACCCTGTTTTCCTTAAGTGTCTCGGCTATCGACCTTATGCAAATTAAGTTACTAATAAATAATGTACCAGTCAGCAAGTTCGATTATCGCCAAAGTTAACGTTATCACAACAACAGTTAATCCGTAACTTCGGCCCCTTTCGAGATACCATGGGCTTAAATATTATTGTACATATCGGAGCGTAGGCTTCCAAAACAGTTTATAAATACAAGGAGTTTACAAATACTCGAGGCCATTGCTTACTAAGAAGAAAACAAGGAAACTTCGTAACGGGTTTCGAGATCCTTACAACTTATATGCTTCTTTGGTACGTGCAATATGTCTGAATCTATATTTTTAATTTATACCAAAACATTTTTCTTTAATTTAATTAAAGATTCTTTAATATCATTTCTTAAATTAATTTTTCCTTTATTTAAAATAAAAATAGAATTTTATAAGTATTCTTTTAGTTTAGGTTTAAATTATACTTAAATGCATATAACGTCCTTATAATTGCAATATTGCCCTTTAATTGTCCGAATTGTCTATTTCCAAAAACTTTACACCCAATATTGGTAAAAGACGATGTAGTCACTAAAATAGAGAAAGGTATGCTTAGATGATTTGGGCATGTAGAGAGAATGAATCAAAGATGATTGACAAAAGATCATCTTGAGGCGAGAGTGAATGGAAATGTTCGTAGGGGACCTAGGCGAATGTTCCTGGACCAAATTCAGGACATTTTAAATAATGGCCACGTCAAGAGTACCCTAAACCGACGATCTTGTATTAAAGGATTACTGAGAGTGAAAGAAGCTAAGGAAGTATGCAAGGACCGTGGCAAATGGAAGGATGTAGTCTCTGCCTACCTCTATGGGAACGAGGCGTGATGCTATGTATGTATACAATCAATTAGATTTACTTTTTATGTACAAGATCATGACTAAGAACTTCGTTAATCTAAACTACTCAGGCATAAGATTATAATCACTCACACAGTTTCTCAAATAATGTTTTATTAATTTTTGCTCAATGTTATACTTATTCCTTACTTCATGATTTCCATATTACGTTTTGTATTATAACATAGCAAGCACCGTAAGATCACTAAGCAAGCACGAGGCCGATCACATCAATCACAAAGCGGTTTTATATCAAATATCACTTTCAATCAATTTGTGCTGAGTATCATATTGCTACTACTGCCTACGCTTCTTTCTTTGTAACCAAGGACCTAGACATACGCTATAAATATTGATGCTGTATAAACAAGTTAAATGCCATTTTTAAAAATTAACGTATATCGTATATAGCTAACGAATTAAAGATATTTAATTTGTAAATATTCTATTAATTTCTGTCGATATTATGATAAAAAAATAATATGGCGAATGTAAATTATAGAAGAAAGTATCTGTAATGTGTTATTATATTTTTTAAAAGCATAGTTTAATATTTAATGGTTTGTCAAAAAATATACAGTGATTAAATGAATTTTAAATGGCAAAAAATTCGCGAAAAATTATCCATCTTTGCTATTTTAGATCCGTCAAGGTACAAGGATCTCAAATCAAATGAGCCCTTCTTCATTAGGTACTTACTAAATAGCCGAGTCTTAAAGGAATTTTCGCCGTATGCCATAATATTGAACTATTCACGACATTAGTGAGAAAACAAAATATTTGTAATTAACGGAAAAGAATATTGTATAGTTCATTTTATTAAAAAATAAGGGTAAAATGTCTCGCTGGATTCACGTCGCAAGAGATGTGAAAAAAAAATCGAAAGAGACCTGTTTAATTGATTCATGATAATATATATGTCACAATACAATATATAGTAAAAATACTTGGTTACATAATAATAAATTGTCATTTCATAATATACCAAAATTATAATGGCAGTCACTTAGTGTAATTTCGGTTCTGATAATATATTTCACGACAAAAGTATGTCACGTGAGGTACACGTTTTATGATATTATGTTTGAATCAAATTATAGGATGCGATGCGAGTCGACTGAGCACTTAGCAGGCGCGCTTAGACCACATCACTCGTGATGAGATTTTCAATCTATTTGGCAGATCATGTTGCTTCTACCAGGTTTATATTTGCTTGCTAAACGTTTTTGACATTTTTCCCTTTACATCTGTTTTGCGTAGATTTTAACTATTGGTCAAGAGTAAGGCTTTCGTCAAAAGTTCCTTTACCCGGGCTTTGTCGTGGGGAAACTGAGCTTCCCCGGTTTTGTTGGCGCTGAAGCTTGTATTAGCTTTGTTAGCTATAATGCTGGTAATCAAAGGATCTTATAAAGTATTGATTTTAAGTTCCATATTTCGACCATTAAGGGTTTATAATGATGATAATGATGAGGAAATACACAAAATAATGTCAACGGTGTTGTATAAAATATTTAGGAATTTTGTTCATAAAAGATGCATTATGATATTCCCATCATATTCTAGTGTGGCTTGCACTTCTGACACGAATGTATCGATGCCGCGACAAAGCACTTAGCGAACACGACACAGACTCGCATCAATCAAACCACGATTTTGTATCAAGCAACTTACACTCTAGTTGTACTTTTTATTCTACTCTCTTTATAAATCTGTGTGCTTTAAAAGATGTTTAATATATCAATAACCACCTATTTTCCAAGTCCAAGCTACAGTTAAAAATGCTAAAAACAAGATTCTAATATATTAATGTTATCAAATTAAAAGAATATACTATGCAAATACATATATAACAAATGACAGTAGAAGTAAAAATTCTTTAGTGCAAACTTGCGTCTGGTAGATATTTTCATCACGTTATCGAAATGTCACCGCCAATCTATTGATCACGGGATTAATATGTTTAGTTATCTTGTCTTAAATTCAAGAAAGAGCCCATTACGTTTACCGAACATAGTATAAGATGTATTAGAAATTGATATATAGAAATATATAGAAAATATCAAAAATATCTTCTAAGTAAAATGATTTATTTACTATTAGATTATCGTTACTTGTAGATTATCTTATCTTTTAAACTTTAATATAGACTGTTTTATACATTTTATCTATAGAGCTGCTCTAATGACGGCAACTGATATTACATACAATAAGCCCAAGGAGCCTAGGCTCAGTTGGTGGTAATTTGTACGAAAACTTTATTTGGCTGGTGGGAGGCTTTCGCCGTGGCTAGTAACCACCCTACCGACAAAGACGTACCGCCAAGCGATATAGCGTTCCGGTACGACGTTGTGTAGAAACCGATAGGGGATTTCATCCTATTCCTAACAAGTTAGCTCGCTTCCATCTTCGGTTGCATCATCACTTAACATCAGGTATGATCAAGGGCCTACTTATAATCAGTAAAAAAAAATATTTTTAAAAGTTATTTGGATTTTAGTATAAAGTTGATATGGATGGGGGTAAGTTTGTTATATGGTGAAGGTACTATTTCCAAGGGTAAAGCGACATAAAGGTCTCATAGAGACATGTATCTATTGAGCGTATATGCGACACTGCGGAACACTTAGCGGGCTCGCATCAATCACAACCCGATTTTATATCAAATGTCGCTTTCAATCAATTTGTGCTGGGATCATATTCCCTACTACGCTCATCTATTTTTGTCGCTAAAATCTTTTATATGGAACTAGATGATGTTAGCTATTTTGCATAAACAAGTATTAGAGATGTTTTATTCGATTCTTCTACTACCATTTATCAGCTCTAGTGGGCTCAGATATTTAGTTTCAAGCTTCTCAGATATTCAGTCTCTTTGTGCGTTTTGATGATAAAGTATTAAGTATATTCGCGGTTGTATATTAGTAGAAAAGTTGGTTACTAAGTAATACATTAAGGCCTGTGTGCACCAAGATTTCGGTTATCATAACCAACGGTTAACATAAGCTAAACGTAAAATTTACTGTTCACGACAACCCATACGCCAGTTAAGGACGTAAATGTGAACAGTAAATTTATAGTAAAGTTATGTTAACCGTTGGTTATGGTAACCGAAATCTTGGTGCACACAGGCCTAAAGCAGTGTCTAAACATCATCAACACGTCTATTTTTAATGGCTTTTTGTAAGGCTATGCCTCTTTCTTTCTAGGAGATATGTTAAGGAGTTTAGACATTCATATAATTACCGGGACCAACGGTTTGACGTGCTTACCGAGACATCGCGGTGTAATACGACCAACTTCCCGATTCTGTGATGCTAATGTGAGCAGGAAGAAAGAAAAACGTTAAAAAGTTGTGAACATAATGTTATAGAATTTTATTAATGTATATGGCACGGAAATGCGAAAAAGTGAACATATTTTGTAAAATAGGCACCTAATCTGAAATTGCAGGGTTCATAGCTTTATAGGTATTTAGTTTGACATCCGGTTCATGCAGGCCCGTGATGAATGTGACAGCGATTTGTTGAAAAATGGCCCCGTTATATACTAACATGCGTTATCGCCTCACGCGAAATGGTTTTACGTCCATAGCTAAACGTTTATTATTTATGCTTTTATGTTATTATACAAAAATGCCAAATTCCATTCCATTTACCCCTAAAACAGGTTTATTGCTTATTTTGAGTGGGATAATATTTAATATATAACAATCTCGTGTCATAGTGTTTCTTATCGAACTCCTTTCAAAACCCTTACACGATTTTTTGAATATTTTTGTCGTATATATAGGTATGAGTATAGGTATTATACCTTCTACAGATATTTTAATTTTATTTAATTTATTGAATGAATCCGGAGTCATAAGTATTTTAAGCTATTGTATAGCTTTTATCGCGGGCCTTGAGCGTGGAGACCGAATACAGAAATTCCGTAACAAAAAAACCTAACACCCCTTGAGTATCAAAAACATAATATCAAAAGCACAATTCTTTCAAGCGTGATATTTCAATTAATATGTAAATTTAATAATGAATAAATAAAATAATATATAAATTAATGACTTTTTGCAAGCGTGAGCTTAAAAAAAATAAAAAATTGCGGAACCGACGGGATTTGAACCCGCGTCTCTTTGGAAATCCGGGCACTTAGAGCGCCTTACCGCTAGGCCACGGTCCCGATGACGTCGGTAGGTAAACATAAGTTGATAAAAAATGCTATGCAATAGCTTTACCGCGGCAGTCTCCGAGTGCCACACGTCTTTTTTTTATGCCAAATGCATAAAAATATTATTATAGGTTAAAAAAATATTAAAAAGAAATCGCTGAAATAATAACAAGAAACAACATAATATGAATTTTATCACATACTTTGATTTATATAAATGACCATAAGATGTGACGTACAATAAAATGTGTCGGATATAACAAAAGAGCCATTAGTCACTCTTCTGTTTTTCAATTTGGCGAACTGAACATATGATATCGTGGCTTAATTGTGACGAAGCGATACGGCATTTCTTTGTTAAGTTCCCCAAGATGACTAATATCAAGTAACGATGTAATATGGCGAAAGTGAACGCGAGGTAACTTCCTAATGGGAACAGAGTTTTGAGGAACCACTATAGATAATTAGGGAGTTAGCTTTTCGCATGACTGTTCTTAATTGATGAAACATTCTTGCCATTAACTTGTTGTGGCAGTTTCGGGAAGTTCTTGTTATGATATATATTGGTCAGTTATATACAATGGTTATTATGATGAAACACAGTAAAGACCAAAATGGATACCGATAATTTCAATGGGTAAGGAGGTAATTTAGCTTTGTTTATTAGATTTTTTATGATGCGTGATGCGTGTGATTGGTTTTCGCACAGTAATATTAAATATCTTACTCGCTTTCTTCAACTAAGCTGCAGTATTAAGCTATAATATTTAAAAATTAAAAACTATAATCAGCTCTATTTTGTCAATAGTTCTAACGTGATAGATTAAAATATTATTGAACATTTTTGGCAATTTCACGATTCCACATAATAATTAGTCACATTTCCAATATATACATAATATCACATCAATTATAGTTAAAATATAATATAAAAAGGCGGACTTATTGTTTTTCATGTAGGAATTCAGCTATCTTAGCTTAGCTTAATATATAAATTATTAAATAGCCATATTAATAAAAAAAATTATTAAAAGATCTTTCATATGTATGGTTTGCAAATATAACGTCCTCGGTTAATAAAAAATCCTCAACTATTATATCTACTTCCGGCTTCAATATAAATAAGCATTGTAAACTCAAGCTCTATATTAACAAATAGTGAAATGACTAATATAATTACGTGCCTAAGGACTAACACAAAGGCGGCTGTTTATAAAACAAATACTTAGTACGCTTTCGTAATGCCATGAAACTATGAAAGTGACCTAATAAAGTGGTACGCACTGCGCATACCGCCGGTTGACATTCCTGGACAAAAATAGGTGGAGGTTTTCTGTCTTACATCACCACCAAATACGTACTCTATTAAACCATAAAATGTTCTATTTGATCTATAATTGTAATCTACAAGTATATGCGACCGAGCTCCTCTCAGCATTTTTTTGTTTAGATACTTTTATTCTTTTATAAGAAAGGTAATTTTACCTTGTATTTTTTATCACTATGCTATCAAACGTAGTACCTCAAAAATGGAAGAAATGGCGTATATTACAGTCAATTAGATAAACTTAAAAGAATAAAAAAATTTAAAAATGTATTGGTAGTGTAAGTAAGTATAATTTTTTTTATAATTAAATGCTAGTAATATCACTTAATAAAGCTTATACGGCGCTTTAATAAAGAGCGGGCATGACGAGCGGTGGTTCGGTTTATAATATAATTTATAAAGTGTGGAGATTAATATTCACAAAAAGTTTGATAAAAAATATGATATCAACGAGTGTTAGGGACATCTTCATTAAGTGGGTAGCTTGTTAAGTTTTTATGGTATCGCACTGACAGCGGTGGGCGGGCCCGGACGAGATAAACTATCTTATCTTCCCTTATCGCTCCAAAGGGAAGCTGCTCAATCAATATCCTAAAATGATTTTCGATACACAAAAATATGTTTTTACTATACCGCAAAATAACTAAATAGTTAACTTGTATTTATTTTATTCGATGTGTTGGTTTGAAATGTGTAAATGTTAAAAAGATATAGCATAATTAGTAAGAACGTAAATATTTGAAATTGAACGCTGCTATTTGGTAGGTACATTGTTCTTGAAAATATTAAATTCAGTTCTATTTTTTTAGCATATTTGAATTATCCACTCTACTGCTACAAGGCTAGGTTTAGAGAAGGAGACATTGTCGGCCAATAGAGACGAAATCGCAACTGAAGATGCCGCTATTGGTCGAGTATATGTCAGTTTCTCTACACGAGATAAGTGTATTGACACATCCGAGACCTACAATACAATACTGTCTCTCTCTCTATTTTATACGATAGAGAGAGACGTATAATCAATAAATAATAAATATTATAGGACAATCACAAGTAGCTCGTATATATATATCACGTACTCGTAAGTAGCTTGTGTTATGGGTGCTATGATAACTGATGAATATTTTTATATGCATTATACATAAATACTTATAATATATAGATAAACACCCAGACGCTAGAAAACATCCATGCTCATCACAAAAACATTTTCCAGATGTGGGAATCGAACCCACACTAGGACGCAGAAGCAGGGTCACTATCCACTGCGCCACTCGGCCGTCAAGTGACGTATGCAGTGAAGTGTTATTAGTCATTACAGCGTAATAACCCTACTGAACCCCCTTCTTATAGAATACGGGACAGGATAGACCCGTTGCCTAGCCTCAAGGTGGGTTGGTGGGTTTAAGGTGTTTATTTTTGATAATGTAAAGATCAGTATGAGATCTTAAAAGGAAAATGAAATATAATATTAATGTTGTTATTTAAATAGGTATACTGATAAGATCTTAGATCAATGTGTTTTCGTTATTGCAACCTCAATTGATCGAAAAATATTTTGCTTTCTTTTGTTTTTTAAACATTTTTCTAATTGTTTAAAATATCGGCGGAGGAATAAATATACCTAACTTCTTCTGAAATATCCATCGCTTTGTGTCATTGATTTTATGTATACATCAAAAGCTTACATTTAATAATTGGATGAACGTTTATGGTTAGCTTTAGAAATAAGTAGATTATCTATTTAATTTTGACTATTGGCAAAAGTAGGATAGATTTTTCCTTAATGTGAATATAAGCATCTACCTAACTTACGAAGCTCTACCATAGTGATGACGAGCAGCTTTCATAACGATGTATTCCTTTAGTCGATAGTGTTTGACTCTGTAACGACCGGCGAACGACGTTAAGGCGTCACTCCCTTCATCAATAATCAATACCATCTGATAATATTCGCTACAAGAGTAGAAACAGAAGCCCGCCTGCCCGCATCGTAGTAGCATGATGGTTTTAACCCCCCTTCAAAAAGGCGGAAGTCCTGGTTCTATAGTAGTGAAAATATGCTGATAATAAAAATGTTAAGTCGCTAGATTTTTCTTGCACGCCACAGATTTTAATTCAATTATATTTTTGTATGAGAAAATTAAAAGTAGTTATTTAAAATTTATTTTATTTAAATCTAGTCTTAGTTACGAGTAATTACTGTTTCTTTTCAAGTTACAGTTGTCGGTTTTCCGTTGCTTGCCATTTTAAATTAGATTATTTTTCGTTATTTTATGTATATATTTTCTGTCTATAGGGTAAGTTATTAAACCTTTTTAAGAGAAACCTTCTTCAGGGTTAATCTGTTGTTGGTTTTTGTATTATACAAATTTTCTTAACAGTATATCGATAAAAATGGGGTTAAACGATAATAGAAACCGTTTGTGATATTTATGATGATTTTTATTGGTCGCCTGTTGTGACTCTATAAATGGACTAATGAATGTTGATTGCCTCACAATGCGTATGAGAGACGGGTGACGGCGTTCAAGTGAGGCTATTGACGCTCACTAGCAATTTGTATTTGAGACGTCTAAATCTAGATAAACTTCGGAAATAGTTGTGTACATAGAACAGCGAGACGCGTTATGTTGGTTATTAAGCTAACTTATTTAACAATTGTTCTAAAACTTTAGAATAGTTCTACATTTTTGAAGAAGTATAAATTATACTTGTTAATTTACTGAAGTAACTTGAAGTTAGAAATTCATCTAGTTGAAATTTAATTATTCTATTCGAGAGTTGACGATTAATTTATAATCCTTTTTTTAAAAAAGTGTTATAAATGTGTATAAAGTAGAGACTCACCATATTGTAGCTCCACTGTGTGTCCACTTACACAAAACCAATAATAAAACAACCAAAAAAACAACTAAAAAGAAAAGTTATCGCTCGCGTTGCTCGACTGCAATTGTATTAGGCGATATAAAAATAAAAGGCGTAAACGTAATGTAATAAAAGTGCGCGCTTTATCGCCGCGGAAAGTACAATTAATGGAATGTTTGATTTGAAGTATAGCTGGGGTGTAAGCGACCGTGCCGTGCGAAGTGCGGACGTGTTATGGGCGCAAGAACTCCGGCACGTCTGAACCCATGACGCGGTCTCGAGTGCACAGTTGGCCGGGCGGCGGGCGGGCGGTTATAACAGAACGGGGCGGCACTGATAAAAAACACGATAATATTACATTACATACCTATTATAAGCTGTACTTTACATATCCGTTAAGAGATAAACCACGCACATCTGTTCGAGTGCCTGCTCTTCCCTACCACGCTTATCTCGGCGGATGCATTTATATTTAAAAAAACCTATTTCATATTACACTTGCTCTATTTTATATCACAGTTGTACACTTGCTAGGCGGTTTAGATTAATTCAATTACATTACAAGTGTGTTCAACATTAATAGTTTTATGATACGGTTAATGAAATATAGTTTTATGGAAATTACATAGTACTTTGTAATCCTATTAAAGAGGCGATAGAGTGACTCGGCATCGACTCGACATTAATAAGGATTTGCACTTGTAGGACGTGTCCAAATATGGCTTCGTCTCTTTAGTGTTTCCAAGAAAGGACAATAGCGCCCTCCTTGTACTTTTAAAAATGCATGTTACTCTTAAGTTGTGTTCCTAAGAATTCCAGTAGAATAGCCACCAACAGTTGAAGACCTAGAGTTTCTTTTGAAAAATATTTTATTTTAGGAATAAATTGTAAAAAATTGTTATAAAATTAAACAGATTTTTAAAATTGAAATCATACTTAGACAATATATGATATTATCTCTAGATCAGCATGTCGGATTGTAAATTATTTTGTTTATTACGGAAGCTAGACTCAAAAGTGAAATAGACTATTTAATAGAAACTATACACATCAGCTTGCCATAAATATATTTTGTTAATGTTAATGTACTGTAATATCGTACAATGTTTAACAAAAATGTAGATCTTTAGTACACGGGACGGGACGGAGGATATTGCTTCACTGGAAACTATAAAAAAATTAAATTGAGAGGGGTAGCGGGGAAAGAGCACACTTTATATGAAAGTCTGTCTTTAAAATTAAAAGGGTACCTAAGAGGTTATCACGCGGACGAAGTCGCGGGCGACTGCTAGTCTAAGTATAATTTGAATTCTAGACGATCTTATTAACGTGTAAGAAAGAAACTTTTAAATATTTTACTTCATAATCTCGTAAATGTATTTTTGGTAAGGTTGAATCTCATCTTAAAAGAAATATAAAGGTGCCTTAATGTGAGATATCAGGCTTTCCGGCTTCAAACGTGGTAAGACTGTGTAATGATATAATATAAAGGCGTACCTACATCAAGGAGTAAGTATTATGAATTTGTGTTTACATCACATGAAACAACGTCGTTGAAATTGTAATTTCACGGATCGCCGACAATTTTCATTGGCGATTAATTTTTGCTTTTATTAAGTTTCGAAGGTAAGCGAAATGGCCGAAGACTCGGTGACACGATTTAAATGATCCTCATACATATTATTATATGTATTTTGCTATGATATCGAGTAACGGTAATTTTTTAGCCATTTTTATTGTAATAAGTTTAATACATAAAATTATTTTTTAATTACTAAGTCTAAGGACTGTGTTTGCGGCGCTTGTATTTCTGACTTTGGGCCGTTAGTTTTGTAAAATAATAAATTTTGTTTGCAATAAAAAATTTATTATTTTTTAAATTTTTTTACCTTATAAAATACCAATATTGAGATCTAGCTAGATTTCACTTTTAATTATTTTTACGTGTGTAAATAAATTTTACATTCCTTTCTATCAATTTTGCGGTCTTTTGCGCTTTCTTCTTGTATGTCGTATAGTAATAGAATTATGTATTTACTTTGATTTTTAGATAATTTTACATGATAATAGTAAAACAGAAATAAAAATAAACGGAAAATAAAATACCGGCATCCGTTTTACATTAATATAAGTAATATAAGTATAGTACCAAGGTTACCTTTCTTAGAACGGGGGTATGCCTTACCTGTAAAAAAGAAACAAAATGGTTAGATAAAATCTTTAAAATACATAAATTTCTATATTCAAATGTAGTAATTTATAAAGAAGTACGATTTAATAAACTGTGATGCAAGTTGCAATCAGGTTCGATAGTGTTTTATAGAGACAACTGAGTAAAGATTACCCCCATAAATAACTGAGGAGGTATTTATGCGACAGCGACGTCCGCTCCATGTGGCGGATCGTGACTGATTGCGGTCAGGAGACAAGAGTAAGATCCAATAGATGGCGTTAATTGCTTAATTAATCAAGTTCGTCGGTGATATTGGGTGAGGAAAAATTTTTATAGCTCTTTATTGGAAACAATGTTGACATCCTAGCCATCTTATTTGAACTGGCCTCATTTTGAAGAAAAAGGAGAGGATTTTGGAGTTTCAAAGCAACACGCTACGCTAATATAGGTTGGCCGGCGATCACTACCAATATTTCAAGCATAACCGACAACAATATATGTAAACAGATTTAATGGCAGGTCTGACATATTGTAAAAGCGTATACTCAACTTGACGGGATTTTTTAGTACTCTGTTCTGATGACAAAATAGATATTCTGTGTGGGCGTACCTATATCAATATCGAAGCCGAAAAACATTGGCGTGGAGAAGTCGCTTTCAAACCTGTCAAAAGTGACAGGAAAAAGGGCGGGAAAATGTCGCCATAATGGATGTGTCATCGGCATCGACAAAACGAGGCCTAGTGGCATGCACAGGCTTATACATCCACTCCCGAGGGATTAGAAAGTTTTAGATTTTGCAAGCAATATTAATTATCTAATAAAGCACATCCGAGATTAAATCCCCGAGAAAATTAGTGCATTATTGCAATCTTCCAACAACGCTAAAAAAAATTGTACCATTTTAGTACCTATATAACAGGTATACCTAGTCTAACTTACTATACCTTTCTATCATTTCCTTAAATTATAGATAGATGCGATCTCAAGCTTTTATGTGCCTAGGCCTCTATTTTAATAGAGAAGAACAACACTAATATTTTGTTATAATTATCTCAAAGGGATTAGGTAGCGTTTTTTGTAAAAGCTCCTAGGCGGCTTGAATCCATATATTTTTCCGACTTTTCCAACAATTATCATCATAATTCAGCCAATTTTCATTTAGCTAAACCTTCCTTGTTGTCTCTTTCTATTGCTCAAACCGCATTAAAATCTGTTCTGTAGTTTTTAGGTTTAACAAGAACAGATAGACAGATTGTTGTACAATGAAACCAGTAGGATACCAACTGAATTTATTATTAAACTACTCACAACATAAAAGTAAAACAAAATAACTTTATAGTTTTTAGACAGACTCGGCGGAGGATTTTGTATTATAATATGTGATAATTATGTATTGACTCCAATAGTGTAAAGTAATTTAAATAAAAGCACGCTGCAAGCACGAGACGGCACAATAGAGTTGCCATAATCAGAATAATGAATGCGATCACTCAATGCGATAGTCAATAAATACGGGCTCCGTAAACATGTCCAAACATGATAGATGATGAAAGCTTTGATATGATAAAATATGTACGTTCAACAGATATTATATAGTTTATGTTAGGCTGCGTGTGCACTGACACAAGAGTAGCTTAGGTTGTGAGCACGTGTAACGTTTATCGATATAAAAAGGTCATATTGAATTTCCGCAGTGTGGAGTCGGCTTATGGCAGTAAATTGGAAAATTAAGTGGCTATCTGTAAAGCGATGAACACTTATCCATTATTGAGAGCATACGACAACTTTTTACTGTGGCAACTTAGTTGAACTTCTTATGGTGGGACAAGTTTACCTGTTTACAAATGATAACGTGACTTGAAGGGAATTGAAGGCCACTTTTAAATTGAAAAAAAAAGTACTAGGTAGGTAGAAGGGTTGAAATAATCTCACTTTTTATTTAATGAAAAGTGCTTTGTTTTAATAAAATATAAAAGAATTTTACCAGATGGAGTTTTCGTGGTAAATATAATTGGGTTGACATTTACCATCGGCTGTATTGGTCGTTATCTGTTACCGCCCCCTGCGCTCCATTTCACTTGTAACCCGATAGGGGGCGACGTCGGGCGGCGCGACTACTCGCCTTGTAATGGCCACCGCGGCCCCTTTTTTTATTACTGACCCGCTAGTAAACAGATCATTCGGGTTTGTGGTGTTATAAAAACGAAATTAACTCTGGCCGGTAGATGTCCAGAGATCCACTACGAACAGCTCTGGTATTAACATAAAATCACATAAAGCCACTAAAACGCGTATGACACGATCATACGTTTTAGTGGCTTTGCACCGCGGTGAGACGGTGCGAATGTCTCGCAACAAAGTTGCTTATAATTAGAAAAGGCCGCGAGCTACATTTTGTAAAGCTACAAAATAAACCTACGACCGTGTACCTAGTCTACGTAGAAAGACAGACTTCAGGCGTTCTTCTGTTCTGCGACGCTCGACTTTAAACTCACACACATACTCGTAACACACAGCGCGGTCTAACCGCCTGCTATCTGTGCGATGCTATAAAGTTACATACTTTTCAAAGAACGCAGAACTCTGAACGCTTCAACTCATTGACTACAGGTGCTTCAAGGTATACAGATAAAAGGTAATGTATTTTTATAATTGGTTGTACGTTAGACGTATAGTTGTCTCCAGGATGGCCATCTATTTTCGTGTTAAACATGATCTGGTTCAGCGAGTGGGTAGGTAGGTAAGTATGAAATAAGTAACGCAAATAATAACTCCTAATATCCACAAGATATTTTAGAATAAATATTTATTTACTCATGAAGGGAGTTTTTTAATTGAGAAAGAATACAATAAGGAACTTTAGCTAATTTATCCTAATAACTATACTCACGTGGAATGGTGGCAAGAATAAGGTGGCTAAATATTCGCGTTGGATAGCAAGGATAAGGGGTAATGTTTATTATAAAGAATTATGACAGAAATTCTTAATGTTAATTTAATTAATAAGAAACCATAAAAAGTAAACTGAACCATTTTAAATGGCTTCTAAGTGACGCTAGACGTCACTATGTTTCAGTAAAAATAAAATATTGCATCGCTTGCATAGTAAATTAAGTCTAATAACAAAATAAGACGCAAAGTAGGATACTATAAAACGCCATGAAAGTCTTCTTAAAGTATGCCAGTTGACATGTAATATCATATAAATTACAGTCGTACTAGTAAACTTTATTGAACCGGTTTAGATGTTTATGTTATTAAGTTTAGTAAAGGATATCCAACATGTTTCCTTTTTATTCAAGGTCATATTCAGCAATGATTTAGTACGCAAAATGTTTACGCATTCGTCATAATGATATATTGAAAGCTCTGAAAGTTATCGCTATTATCGACAGGCTGAAATTCAGGCACGAGTCTATTACTACGAGTATACTTGTATATCACACGTGCAGCCGACGGCCGAGTAGAGCTTTGTGCATTGGAATATCGTGTTAATAGATTAATCCAATCAAAATATTAATTCCATAACGCAGCTCGCTCATATTTACATTCGAATTGCCTGATACGTACGGTGCGTTTGAGATGACGTTCATCGATTTAAATGTAATCTCACCAATTCCGCACACATTTACGAGATTTTGTTTTAATTTACCCGTTGTATGATGATTTGAAAACAATTTTCATAATACCGATAGTAGCAATTTTGATCGTCCTGAATATGAAGTGAAATTATCCGGCACCGGCTCAATGCAAGTCGGATGGGGCGTGCTCTTTCAGACACGCTCGGGATTAGAGATTCAGTTGTGCGTTTGCACTATTATTTCAGCATTGCCGTATTATCCCTCTATTATTTCCTTCGAGAAAACTTTGTGATATTTCACTGTGTGGCGAGCGAACAAAAAAAATCTAGCAATAAAAAATCTTTGATTAGACCGCGCTACTGCCAATTGAGTTTTATATCCGGACATTTTTAACGTTGTCTGCTACATTAGATAGAGCAAAAGCCGAGAACCAAGTGAGCGTTGGTGGCCTTTTACACAAGACAATTGAGTCCATAAGGAACGGCGATTGCGGTTTAGCACTGATGAAATGAGCCGAGAACATTGTGTTCTGGACTCAATATTTGCGGTGCAATACAACCTTTATTGTGAAGATCAACACGCTTCGTGCGGACATAACAATTTTAGCGATCCGTGTAACTACTTTAATAAAACGGTTTAATTTTTGTTTGCAGTAGAAATGACGTACCGATATAAAGGGGACTCGTAGGAGCCATTCCAATTTTCCGTTTTCATTTCTCATTACGTATATGACAAAGACGAGCACACACAGGGTTCCTTTGCAACTGCAGCGACGACAGCTGCTGTACTTTATTTGATTTTCGTCTATAAAAATGAAGGTTCGAGTTTTATGTTCGCATAACTAGTTACGACGAACAGTTTTACTGTAATATGATGTATTTCATAATATTTCTTAGTGTATTTCTGGTATTATTAACGTTTTTAGTGTTTATACGACAATTCGTAGAAAACATAAGACCTATGAAACAATTTCATTTTATATACATGATTAAATTGTCTTATTAAACTATGACTCTAATACTAATTGATTCGAACACTTAAGTTAGAGCTTGGGTGACAAAAGATTGATTTCTTTAGTACCATTTGTTTGGTTTGTTCTTTATTATCGTATTGTCTAAAGGTAGGAATCCACATTCAAACATAGTAAGTATCGGACGCAGCTTATCAAACAGAGCGTGGTATTCTTTGTATAGGAAGTCATACAAGTGCGTCCACGCGCCGTATGATCGCAGGAACGTCAATACCCGTTGGCAAGGTCGACGATGCGATGCGTGCCGATGACGTCATATGTCATACGTCGGCAATCCGATTGCCGATCGCCCCTGATTCTGGCAAACTGAAAATAATTCGTTTGATGCGATGCTTACGATGCTTAAATGTGGACGACTACCTTTATGTGACTATCATGTTCGGGTAGACTGTAAACGTAAACGATACTGTGACGTTCGTGGGCAACGTCGTTTAGGACACATGTTGGACATTGGGAGCTGTAATACTACTCTGTAAAGATGTTTCTATAACTCGATAGCGTGAATCTTGTATAAGTGCCTATCTCTCTGTCTATTACTATACTGTACATACAGATAAAGAAGAATTCGAAACTTACACTGTGTAGTTTTAAAATCGGCGTTACAGAAAATAACTGCTACTTATGACTCTACAAACATTCATTGTATATAATATATGTACTAGATTTATATAAGATTTTAGTTAACGAAACATGCCATGTGTATTGCTGATGGTAAGTAGAAATTACCATCGTCACTTCACAGGCCAGTCAAGGGCATCACTAGGCTACGTCGTACAATGCTGCCATCAACTTCAGGCATAGAGAAGTAGAACGCAGCAATAAGTAGCAGTCTCACAGCGATTTCTACTACTAATAGTAGAAACTCTAATGATTGTTTTAAAAAATAATATTATATCATTTTAATGGAAGCGGGGCTTCGTTGTGTAATGCTGTATAGCGACACGTCTGTGTAGCCTTCTGTTCTCCCACGCATACGGCAAGTTCTTTCTCTCTCGTTTTAACAGCGAATTTATGTTATCACTTCTGTCGCGTCTATCCATATCAGAGGCTTATATGCGGCATTAAACCGGGATTTTCATTCAATTAGTTTTAGTTTAGTATTTAATTAAAGTCTTAATTTACGTATTAAATATATGTCTGTGCGTGTATCAACTAAGAACAATAAGCAAACGCATATATATTTATTGTTTCAGCAGGTTTCTATCATACACTATTCGAGTACGTTTCATAACTAAACAACTTCTAGCGAAGGCGAAGTTCTATTTTCTTTATAGCGTTCAATGTCGTAAGTTATGCTTCGGTACAAGCTCCAATGGAAATAGATAACATTCAGTCACACAACGTCGGTGAATTTTCGAAGGATTTTAAGTTACAATTCTAAATAAATTCCCCATGCATAAGCGAGCTTCGTGATAAGCAGCATGCAAGCATCCGCAGTCTGCTTCCACCCGGGCATTTATCATCGCCGGGTTCAAAGTTCGAATACAATAACGTTGTTAGTTGTATCAACGACACTTTTTGCTATGCATGCCGCTGAAAAGAATGCGAAATTCGAGGATAAATCACTGAAGAATAATGTTGCTCTATGAATCATAAATTTCGTGTTTACATGTGTATATAATTGTTGAAAATTAATAATGTGTTTTTAAATATTTTCGACTTCTACTAGTAATAATAGAAGGTCAACTACTATTTTTTGGTCTTACAAAAGTTAACACTTCTTTTATCTCACCATGTTAAGTGACGATACAGTTTATATGCTAGAGCTGGAAATAGAGACCAACTGTTTTAATCATGAAATTAAAACAGTGGAGTATGGAAAAACATATCTAATTAAGTTCAGTATGCGGCTTTGCTCAGTATTTTTCTCCCTTGGGTACAATTTTTTTTGTTATTAAAACGCGACAACGTGTTTTTGTAGCTAATATGAAATATATGCAAAGAAATTTACCTTTTTTTCAACATTAACATGTTATAAACAGAGGTATTTACATAATAGCACATAATTGGATATAAAGTGATGATCTGGTAATAAAATAAAACTTAATTATAATATAGAAGGCGCAATAAAATACTTTTTGTAATGGAAATAAAATACACATCAATTAATAACAACAATTAAATTTTATCTTATACACAACATTACATACATTAAAATGAGATGTAAATTACTTTGTAGACATTTAAACATTTTATTTAAATAAACAATTAAATTGTGTCCAGGAATTTTGTAATCGAAATAAAAGTTCACGGAGGCGCGTAAATGCAGTTGTTTTTATTTTCAGAGAAATGAAGATTCATTACCGGCATCGTATCCATTTATCAAGGTAACCTCTTGTTGAGTTTGTTCCAACCATTCTAGATTTATAAACTTCAGCCTTTAAAATTGCAGGCTAACATAATTGAAATGTAATTTTTGAAAAGGTTTTTCTAACCTCCAAGTTTGCAATAGGAATCCTGTTGTTGGGAAATTGATGGTGTTACAAACTTGTCGCGATCATTATTACATATTATCATCTGAAAATTATTGTTGCTGAGACAAACATCGTTATGCTAGGATCAATATTAGATTAATGTGATTGGATAGTTGCATTGAAATAGCGTTTTAGCTGTAAGATTCCAAGCCCCTTTCTTATTGACCCTGTAGTTTGCCGTTAAAATGAGTGATATTGATGATGGTCAAATATAAATATTTTGCTACGCCTAACATTAATAAGTATTTTACCTGCATATGTAGGTATCTAAACATCATCAATATCAACTTATTAAAGGCTTACTACAATCCCAGGCGTAGGAGAGGTGATATAAAGCGTAGACCCACCATGCTGCTACAATGAGGGTTGGTGTTGTTTAATTTATTAAAGATCACGATCAGATTGATGATGGAGCTTATAGACACCAATGGCTTAATGTGTTATCCGAGGCATGGAGGAGTAAGCCGTTAATCGCCGCTAACCGACTTTCCGACTGCGAGCTTTGAAGAATAACTCAGAATTATTCCACAACCTTATTCAAGAGATTGTGATAGACAGACAGGCTATCAGGCATTTATAGATAGATAGATAGATATAGATATGTTTAGAGTAGAAATTCCTAAAAGCAACAGAGCAGCGTGGAATAATGGTTATTTCTATATTGCGGGTTGATGGAGACTCACTGCAACGGCGCATCATTTATCAAGCCAACCTCTTGTTGAGTTTGCGCTGGGAATTCTAGATTATAAACTTCACTATACCAGTTAAAAACTGCTCGGCATGATTAAACTTTCCTTTTTAATTTTTGTTCTCAACTGTCTGAAGAGATTTTGTTTTATGAGTACTTTTGTTACATTGTTTGTGTAAGTGTAGTTTTGGTTTTTCGAAATAAGTTACCAGTGTTTGTGCTGATTTTATGATGCTCATTAAATTGTATGCTTTCAAATACTGTATTATTTTAAAATAATTTGTTTTCGAATCAAATTAAATATTAGTAATTTAAAATTTTAAATGCATCTACAAAAGTTTATAGTTAAATTAAAATTCACCACTTCCACTAGCAGATAGCTTATGATATAAGAAGTAACTGATGATATTTATTTTAATATTTTTTAACATTCATTTTTAATCTACGCTAAGTTGCAGTGTGTTAGTCTCTGCATATTATTGTTAAATTATTGTGTAATTAAAATATTGAGAATTGTTTTTTATCGACTACAAGTTGGCCCTTGATTGCTATCACACCTGATGTTACGTGATGATGCAGTCTAAGATGGAAGCGGGCTAACTTGTTAGGAGTGGGACGAAAATCAATACCCCTTTCGGTTTCTACACGACATCGTACCGGAACGCTAAATCGCTTAGCGATACGTCTTTGTCGGTAGGGTGGTAACTAGCCATGGCGAAAGCCTCCCACCAGCCAGACCGAGACAAATTAAGAAAAATCTCAATCTGCCCCGCCGGGATTCGAACCCAGGACCTCCGTCTTATAAATCCACCGCGCATACCACTGCGCCACGGAGGTCGTCAAAATTATATTGTTGTTTAAAAAAACTCCAACAGTTACGAAAATTGGACAGCGTAGCTACCATCAACACTCAATTTATAATACGACGCGATTCTACTAAGCTGTAGAATAGTCGCGTAAAGTCTCCAACACTGTTTGTACAAACCAAAATCAATACAATAGTGCGATGGAGTTGACGTTAATGACAGTTGTTTTGTTTTATTTCCTTACACTGGCCCGCGACTAGGCGAGCAAAAAAACTTTGCGAAATATAGATCCCTTTGGGAAAATTGGCTTTTGGAATGTCAGCTGGGGTATGATCGTTACCACATAACAGCTATTTAGTAATATAGGTCGTTATGAGAAAGTATATTAATTTGCTTATTAATGCAGGGGTATTATAATTATAAGTTTCATGTGTCTCTCTGTGGTACCGTACCTAACTTCTAAACGAATGGATTAATGTTTTTGGTATGAAAGCTGACATCACCGAGTGGCTTTGAGCTATGTACGTAGATGTTTAGATAAGCCAAGTCTAATAATATACCGGACTTTTTGTTTCATAATGAAAATAATTCTTGCCATAAAGTTGGTATTCATAACTGTCAGGTGAAAAAATAATAATTTTAATTTGTACCTACTTTGTTTAGGTCAAAAATTGTCGGCTGGAAATGTCGTAAAAGATATACATATTCTAATATAACGGCGTAAAAATAAATAAACGGTACAATATAAACTAGCGTTTAAAAAAAACGGACATCGTATATGCAAAGGGTTAAGTGTAAAAAACTGTAACGGCAACATAAAAACGTTGTGATATTAAAATGCACTTCTGAAGTATTGAAAAATTCGAAACAGGAACATCGGTTGTAGGAAATATCCCGGGCAATATAGGGCAAAAGTTGGGCACCGCCGCGGGCCGTCCACGCCAGTGCTGCCAACTTTGCACCGTGCTACCAACTGTTACACAAGTTTGATATTCCGTTTTATTTTTCACACAATTTGCCCTCAAACATTATTGAAATCGGATAACGTACGATGTTTTGCTTTATTTTCCTTTTAGGGATTAAGTGATTTACTTCGTATCTAGGATACCGGATAGATACATATCGACCAGATAATAACGAAGTTATTTATCTTGAAAAATTGCTGTTGGATTTTTACTATACTACACTAGACGTTTTCAAATTTTGGAAAATCTGTTTAAAAATGCAACTTTTTTAATTTTGGTTTTATGATTTGTGGACTTTGATTTTTGGTTTTTTTAAAAATCAAAATTATCTATCTTATACCTTTAAACGAGCAATTCTTATTATTAATCTGGCTCTCAGAAACGGCTCCAATGATTTTCATGAAATTTTGTACGCAGCTGAATTCGAGGCGATTGATCGATTTAGTTATATAAAAAAAAACCAAACAAAGCTCGGTCAACCAGGTCTACAAACAACAAAATAAGCGATCCATTTAAATCGTGATATATTATATTATAGGTAGGCTAGGTAGGGTATGTTATATTATAGGTAGGCTATATAATTCGACACTGCAAAAGTATATATTTGAAACCTATCAATACGCGTTCAAGTGTTGAAATAATTATCGTCGTAAAATATAAAAACATAAAGACCCAATATTGAGCTATTGGACGTAAAACGGCGTTCACGTCTAAAAGGCCTTTAAAAGTAGTATCAATCCAATTTCCCTATACCGTGCAGGGTGTCACCGCATAAAATAAAAATGCCTACATAACAGCTTCCCCTTGGCACCAAAAGAAGGGGGGTTATGAAAATCCGTTAATAGCCATATTTATAGCATTAGTAATATTTTAAGGCACTGAGAGCAATGTGTACAAAATAATAGCTTATTGGGAGTTTATGTTTCGTCTTGTTTTCAAGTCTATGTATTTTTGTTTAAGTTTATTGTTGGGCCATTCTTCACAAGATCGCTGTAGCGTATTTTAATTTATGTAGCATTTGTTTCTGAGACTTTTTTTGTTTAAAACAGATTGTACATTTCTATTTGTTCTCTGTTTTGTTTTACAGATTATAAGTTTTAAATATTTTGGCTTGCGACGAGAACTGTTAGTATTATGATTAATAGGTATTTATAAGTATGGTACCTACAATAGAATAGTTAGCAATAGTTATTCAAAATTCAAATTCAAAATCGTTTAGTTTCAAGAAGGCTTAGTACAAGCACTTTTGAAACGTCAAATTGGACTATTTGTAGTGACTCTACCACCGGCTCGGAAGGCAGGCCCTGTTGAGAAGAGCCGGCAAGAAACTCAACAGTTGCTCTTTTTATAATATTATTAATTTTACAATATTAAGTGTGTTGTTACGTAAAGTTATTTATTTTACTTCCTGTGTGAAGTTGAAAGCCGATCCAATTGTCTTTGAACATCTTTGTCATTTTAAAAATTTAGAATAGGATGTGTGCAACTCTCTCTCTGTTTGCATAAATTTTTGTTTTTTTTTTTAACCATTTTTGCATTGTTTAATTCCAAATGACCTTTGTTTGGAGTTTACCGGTTGGATGGTTTCAAAGACTGGCATATAATTTTTTTTCGGAAAGCAAAGCCTGATTCTATCCAAATTTTTAAAAATGATCACTGGTATACATATACCAGTAATTTGGATAGAATCAGGCAATTAAATATTGAAAGAATATGGACAAGTCTTATGTACCTTACTCTTCCAAAGTTAACAGATGAATTTAATAAAGTTCGTTTACATCACGATTACAACAGATAAAGCTCCTTTAAAAGGATTACGGTTTGGTGAACAATACAAGCGATTATCTCACTGAATGCTTGTCAGCGGCATCGGGCCGGGAGTTATTGTAATATGTAAACGAGGAGCCCAACCAAATTATCCAACATTTCAATGTTCTTGTCGATTTAAATGCGTACGGAAGTGCTGAGATAGGGAGGAAATACTTAAAAGAATCGCGGTGGCATCCTTGTTTACACCTATATTAAAAATGTTTACAGTTCTTATAAAAATGATTTGTAATACGATATCAATGATATTGAAAAGATAATAATTATTGGAAAAAGTACTTTTGAATTTATTCAATACTATGTGCTTCAGTGCAAGAGGTTCTTCTTATTAAATTACAGGCTCTTGTTGTTTAATTCTAAGGTGTTGAATTTAATTTGTACTAAAAGTAATATTGGTCTCATATATTACACATTAGTGTAGCTCTGCAAGACTTATTATTAATTACTTTTTGGTTATCGTAATATAATTTTTACTCCTGTCTAAACACGATAATGGTTTTCATTGTAGGTTTTGTTTTCTGTTAAAAAATTTTATTTCTTACTTTTTAGTGATTTATCGCCACATAACGTACTCGTAGCCTAAAAGCTACCGATACTTATACAAAAACCGAAATCGCTGCAAGTGTGCCTATAACATTTGAAGATTTCCTTCAATATGCCCAGGATATCATCATCAGATCCTAACATGATGACAATGGGACCATCTTGGAAGTGTGCCCTTTCTAATGAAAAAGAAATATCAAAAGCGGACAACTCTGTAAAAAGTTATGCGTGGTGATACATAAAAAAAAAATTGGAAGAATTGGACTCGAATTGGACTCCACCGTTGATTTCGTCAGTTAAAAAATTATCAAAATCAATAATTTAAATATTACCAATATTATATAAAATTAAAGTTTTACATTTGTATGCGAATCAGAGTATGCTGATAAAAGAATATGAAGAAGCAACCCAAAATGGCTATTTCTGCACACAAGAAGGGCTAGTGTCGGCAGTGTCGCCGCTGAGTCATGAAGGCTCTGTTCACGTGCCGGCACACACCTGCGTCGCTTTGATAGCAGCCTACGTTGCGAAGCCAGGCTTACAACAGACGATATTTAAACCTAATTGATATTGAAAGCACTGAATAAACAGTTAGTTGTAATAATTTATGAACTTGATGCTATCGGTAATTTAAAGACTTAATATCTTTACCATAATATTCGAGTAAATGCAAAAGTTAGTTTTCGATTTCCTCTATAATTACTTAAAACAATTGTCTTTTTCTTTTACACACATAATATTAAAGAATATTCTATATATATTAGGTTCGCTGACCGTGGCTGAGTTTGTTGTGGGCTGTTCTCGGACCAAGGCACGTTTGGAACCTCGTAGTTTTAATTTTTAGTTTACCTTACATTATCACTATTAAATTGGAATAATAGTTTAACTTGACGTTTCGAAAGTGCTAGTAAACTAAATATATTTAAATTGAATGATTTTGACTTTGCTACATTTCAACCAGAAAAAGAGTTTTAAAGGATATAATATCATCTGGTGCAAGTGATGCCATGGACAACATAGCGTATTTTACATTATTGTTAAAATAATCTATAATCTTTCAGAAAAGTTTAAACTATTATGTGTCCTATGGTTTTACTTAATACGATGTGTCTTGCGAACAGTTAATATGCCATTTGTAAAATAAAATAGGGGTATATAAGTATGTACTCTCTTACTTATATTTAGTCTGTTTGTTATGATTATTGACAAAATGCATAAAATTCCTGCGAAGTTGAGCCGTATGCGTATTCGTTAACGGGCCACGGTTCATTTCCCTCACCCTCCAAGAATCTCATTCCCAATTTTAACTTCCAATAAACATTGGCGCGTTTCGCAACAGCAATATGCTTGAAATATTTAAGCAATTTATGTCTCGTATGCTTACAAGTTTCTTTACTTCCCGTGTACTAGGGTTGTGTTGTAAAACAAGCAAATACATATTAATTAGGTACGAAAAAATATCGGAGGGTGTGTAAAATTGTTGACTTCAAAGTTATCATCTATTATTCGTTAAACAATTTTACCGTTTCTTAAAATAATATAGACTTTTCTTAATCACCTTTAAAGGTTATTTAGTTTTGAAGAAAAGTCCTCTTATTTTCTTATTTTTAATAATTTTTATGTAACCCATATAAAACTTATAGCTAAAAATTTAAAAACACATCTCAAGCTTTAATGGAAAGCCATTTAGTCTTTCAGATTCTAAGGTGTACCAAAGAAATACATACATACACTTAAAAAACATAATCCTCCGTCTGGCGAAGCGAGTAAAAATCGTGTCTCAGGGTAGATAAGTAATTAGAAAACTCTGATATGAGACGTCTGGGAGGATATAATAGAAAAGAAAAGAAATAAAGAAAAAAGACTTGACGATTTGTATTTGAGGAGAGGTAGGGCGGTTGTACGCTCCGCGGCTGGCGGCTTTAACGTACCGTGACAAACGCTTCCATGCTAAATGTCATGGTGGCCATTGTTCTCCCGTCCCTCTGCTGCTAGCTTTCCTCACGCCCCCTCGCTTGCGCTATACGATGGCATTTATACGCACTCACCTGCCATTGTTAGCACCAGTGTACTATTGATTATAAAATACTGTATGATTAATTCTTCAGACAGAATCTTTAAATATTGAGGACTGTAAGGTGTAGTAAGTACGTAGCCAAGAAAGTATAAAATATTTATTAGTATTACTCTGAGAACCATGGTCGGACTAGCATCCTCTTGTCCTATAGTTATCCGTCAAGTTTCTACTCCATAATCCTTGTACCTAAAATAAAGTTGGTTCAGCTTCACCATTTTATTCCAATAGCTAAACAGTTATGGATGATTTGGATGGTTTGTCAATGTGTAGTTTGGAATAGTACTGAATAACTTTTATCCAGAAATTCCCACTGTAACAGGGATGATCACCATGGCAGCTATATTTCGTTGAGGTTGAATGTAGGGAAGGCAGAATCTGTAAAGCTAAATTCACTTCTCCACTCGGATAAAGTCACAAGCATCTAATAATTACTCGTCCATATTGAGTTCATTTCAATCATAACCTAAAGTTATATTTAAATCATTATAAAAACTGTTAAATTTAACTCCACGCTAGAAATAATTGTGGTAAGTTTATTGAATAAACAAAGTATTTTGCTGTCACATATTAAACATACTTCGTAATGAACGCCGATAAAACGAAAATAAATATTCCGAATACTATCACGCCAAACTGTGTACAAAGAAAATTCTATGTTGAAAGTTATTTGCACTATAAACTCGCTTATCAACGTTAATGATCTTTATTGTCAACAAAAGCAAATTATAAATGGAATAGTGGAGTCAGGGTGCAAGTTCGTAGCCGACTGCAGACGACAGTTAACTAGTAGACGATGTGTCGCAGATGTATTTGTATTGGTACGACATGACACCAGTAGTGCTATTCTATAATGAAACTCGACAGTGTAAGTTTTGACTACGTCTCTAACATAATGCTACAGATAAGGTGGTATACAGACGAATTCGAAACTCACATTCTCGAATTTCGTTACAGAATATCACTACAGCAGTGTCACTGCGACATGTCGTTTGCTGCTGTCGCCTGCAGTCGGCTACGAACTATTACCCTAAGTTGGCGAAGAACGTGGGGGGTGGGTTGGACGTTAACTTAATATGGCGGGGCATCACGGCAATTTGTTCGAGACGAACCTCCAGCTGCCTGAGTGCTGGCGCGGGCAGGGTTGCCGCACCAATTAAGCTTTGCAAGTTTTAAATTTCGTGTACTTGAAACTATTCATTAATAACTTTAATGAAGTTTTTTATAAATTTAAAAGGAAATTTCCACTGTTATCCTTATACATCTTTATACAAAAAATAATTATAATTTTAAGAGTGTGATGAGATGGTTAAGATTGACAGGCACAAGTTACTTAGTGGGTCGTCCTTAACATTTCTTGCCAAATTTTGTTCTATGTATTATAGACAAATGTTTTCCACTTAAAACTAGGTGAGGCTAGGCTTAGTCCGTTAAATTGAAAAAAAAAATGTATTTCACATCCCTGTGCTTAGTTTGCACTTATGTTATGCTATAGAAGGAAATTGCGAGGAAAGTGATTATGGATCGCAAATACCTCCACCTATAACCCGTATTGTCGCGCGTCATTTTACTCCGTATTTGAGAAAATTTTATAGCCGAATTATTTGGGCTGTTTTTCTATTGTTGTATGGTATAACCTATATAAATTTATATAGGTTACACCATACAAAAAGGGCAATTGCTTTATAGTTGAGAGTTCGGAATGGAGTTCTGAATGTGTTTCCACATGCTTCTGAGAGCACGTTATGCCAGCTTTTCTATTCTAACCACTGTCAGTGTCGCAGTGGTTAAATAAAGGGTATTACGTTTATATACTCATAACGACAAAGACGTACCGCCAAGCGATTTAGCGTTCGATGATTGCATCACCACTTACCATCCGGGGAGATTGTAGCCCAGTGCTAACAAAACGAATAAGGGACAGTTGACTTTAAGTTTTAAAAATTAATGAAGCTATTTCATGAATGCTTGCGATCCTTTTTATTGTTTGCTTTAGATAAACATATTATATACTTCACATTCGTGTAAATAAGCGAAATACCACTTACTCAACACGAGAGCGCTGACTTAAAATTTAGCATAGTTAATCATTTCTCGACGTAGACACTAACTAAGAACGGATTTCGCGATAATCCCACTGGAACAAGATATACACGGGCGAAACCGCTGGGTACAGTTAGTTACTTACAGCAACAAAAGTAGTATTATATTATTCTGCGATATGAGTAAGCAGAAAACAGTTGTAAAGGGTTGCTTTGTTGTAAAACGTAGTCTCGACTACATTATCAGCAGGGCATAAATCAGCAACGCGTCAACTCATTTCACCGCTGTTACTTCGGTAGGTACATAATATTTTTAACCGACGAAAACAAACGGGGGAGGTTCTGAATTCGACACGTATATATATATGTATACATGTGTATATAAGGTGTATATATATATATATATATATATATATATATATATATATATATATTATGTATGACCACGCATACCTTTTTACAGAGTTGTCCAATTTTGATAATTCTTTTTTTATTACAAAGGGCATGCTTCTAAGGTGGTCCCATTGTCATTATGTCAGGATCTGACGATGATATCCTGGGAAAATGAAAGGAACTCTTCAAATTTTGGAGGCACGCTTACAGCGATTTCGGTCTTTGTCTCGGTATCGGTAGCTTTTTGGCTACTAGTGCCGTATAATATACTATGACAGTACAGTAAGAGTACGTTACGTGGCGATAAATCACTAAAAAGTAAGTAAAGTAACATATCTAGGAGTCGGTGCCAGCCAAGGTTTCTACTTTAAGGATGTTCCTACGTAAAATAAATGTCCACAGTTATTTTTTACTTTTTAGTGCGTTTTGAGTGTGTTCTATTTTTTGTTTAAAACATTTTCAGGCAATAATGTGTGTGAATTATGGAAAAAAACAGTAAAAATATTAGCAGGTATTATCGGCAAAGGTAGACAAGTTGTTTTCAGTTAGTTAGTTGTTTTTGGCAGCAAACTTGAGAGAATTCTATGTTGGTATGCTGTTAAAACTGAATTTATAATAGATTTGCGCAAAGTTTACTGTGACATTTTTTTATATCTTTTAGTTTAACTGACTTTATAGTCAGGTGGGCTGTATAACCGTGGATAACTTAAAAATATAAAAATATGAAGAAATCGCAGTAGGGGAAACTATCAAAGGTTTCTTTTATTAAAAATGAAAGGAAAAATAATTTCCAAATTATTTTTTGCACTTCCGGCGAAACGAAAAGTCCTATAGAAAATAGTTAAATGGCAAAGTTGTAGGTAATAAAAAGATCTAAAATATTTGTAAATATACTTTTTTCACATTTCCTCAAAATTTATGTGAAAAATAAAAAAAAAAGTTTATGGCTAAAACCGATTATCGTGAAAAATTTTTGTATTCAAAACACCGATATATTTGATTTGTAATATTTATTTTTCATTATTACTGAAATCAAACAATAACTGGTTTACCAAAAATATGTTATAAATTACTTGACCAACGCGAATTAGATCATAACATGACTTATGTTTTGGATATTTAATAGGTGTGCCATGGTTTTGTTTATAGAAACCTATATAAGTGTTCTATGGTTTTGTTTATGTCGGCGTGGCTTGCGACACGGGTATGTCATTACTACCCGCGCCCCACCCTGTGACAACTTCATTAGGAAGCCGTAAGTCGACGGGACGCGTCCCCTCCCGTACATGAACATAGTTTGCTCTTTAGCGAGTTGGCGCGTGCTGCGAACAATATTACAAGTGCTTCGTAGCCTAATACTATTATTGAAGTGAAAAAATTTTAAGCCTTTAATTTTTCGACAATCTATCGCATTACAGCCGACTGTGGAGTAGGCAAAGGCGCTCGGCAGAGCAGCCAAGGACTTTAGAAAGGCGCAAAGTTTCATTTCCATCATGGTTTTTAAAAAAAGTCACAATATACAATCTTTATTAATATATTTAGAACATTATCAATATCAGCCTATTTTGGACAGCCGACTTCACGAGAACCTTTTTTTCTTTTAGTAGAGGAGATATGGAGCTTAGGGCTGCTGCTCCAATGTGAGTTAGTTGTCATAGGATGACAATGTTTGATTTAATAACGATCACTTTCAGATGTTAATGACAAATACCAGAACCCATGGCTTAATGTACTTTCTGAGGCAAGAGCAGTAACACTATCAACTTCCCATTTTTTGGTAGAAAGAAAAATGAAATGTTTCCTAGGACATGTACTTGAAAACTATCTAAAGCATATATGAATATTGTTAGTAACAGATATATTCTCATAGTACGAGTACGTCAAACACAAGACATGCCCCTTTTCAAATAACGACTACGCGTTCGCAGACATTGGATTATATTTTATAGTGAAATGTCTATAAAAATAATAAAACGTCCCCATTCCGCTATTTGCGTGCAATGCAGAGAAGACAATGCCTCACAAAGATCAGCGGCCGTCTATAAAAGTATGTTTGCGAAGAAATTTAATAAAGCGGAAGTGGACGACCATTACGGCATCCTGCAACCTTTACTGGCATTTGGATTGTCGTGTACTGGCTCTTATGACGAATCATATATATACGATATTGTTTTATGTAATATTCGTTTTGCTTACGACGTTTATGTCGAATTTATATACTAAACTGAAGAATGAATTTAGTTTTCATTATCAAATTTCTATGAATTTTCTATAGAAATTTTCAACTCATAGCTTCGTTCAGGTTTTATATTAACATCAAAGCTTCTTCCTCTATTACGATATGTATATTTATTATAGCAGATACAGATGTAATAAACAAATAAACAAGCAGACATACACATTTATCGTTATAATCAACAGAATTTTATACGTTGACTCGATAGTATTTTAGGTGTAAATTGAGCAACACATTATCAACATCAGGTGACCCGCATGCTCGTTTGCCCGCTTTAATAGCAATTAAAAAAAAGGTGTGAATCGAGCTATAAAAGGTCACATAAGCTGGTCTAAAATAGAAAAGTTAAATCTGCCATATTAATTGTACTCATAAACAAAAGAGAGTTACAGTTTAAATAATTAATTTAAATATTATTTATTCAATGCTTAACATTCGGAACTCTTCAGCGCGAAGGGTTCAAAGTTAGTGAGAACCCACAGTTGTTTCGTAGCGCGCGTAGCTCCGTAGAACTCCAAGTTGCTCGTAGTTTGTAGTATTTAGTCGTGAGGAATAACAATTACAATGCCACGATATTATTGCTAGCTGTATTAATGAAAAGATTATCTAAATACATTTATGTTTATGAAAGTTGTCTTTGTTTTAGACAACGTTGTTTATTTTATTATACTAAACCGTTGCGAGTTGTATTTGCGTCAAATATGATCGTTTCGCGTGCTCGTTGCTCCTCGAGGCAACGTTTTGTAGCGTTTTAAAGTTAGGCAAATACACTTTTTAATTAATATATATCTTGCTCATTTATTTGACATTTAAGTTGCAACTCAAAACCACTTAGGATTACTTTTTAAAGTTTAATTTAGCTGTTGCATAAATTGCTTAAGCTAACATTAATTTATAAATATTTTTAACATTAGCCTCAGGCGTAGCTGAAATATATGTGAAAGGAGAATCCGGCTGCTGTGACCCTTGACGAGTTAAGAAATATCATTTATATTTATTTTTGATTTTACAAATATTTTAATCCTCCATATAAATAACGAGTTCGTTTTAAGAATTAATACTACGATCGATTACAGAATAGAACCCCAGTTTTGAGTTTAGCTTAGTCTAAAGTTATTAAGGTTTCACTGTTACACTGCTTAGTTGACCTATAAAGAGTGTAAGAATAATTAATTTAATGGAAAAACTGACAACGAGTTTTAGACAAGTCCTATATGCAATAACAAATAGGAACGCAAGTGGTTCGGCACACTTTATGGAAGTGTACAGATCGACTGATACAAATAAGTCACAACCGCTTCCAATTACGGACGTTGTTGAATAGGTACTTCGTTTTGTCACGAAATAGCTATGCCCCATGGCATTGTCCACGCAGTTTTGTTTCCCGTTTGCAGAAGAAATACAGAGCTGCATAACAATTCTTTAACGAAACTCTTTCTATATCTCGTGTTAGAGAGAGATAGAGCCAATGTCGAGACTCGCAATGACTGTCCAATATAACGAATAGACATGCTGAGATTTATCTCTAAGCGAAATTTTATACAGATTATTTAGCCGTTCCGGTGTTATAAATAGTGTTATCCTTGGCAGTCTATCCCTAAGGCAAAATAGGCACGTGCCAAGGAGCCGCGGATATTTTTAAACAAAGAAAAAAAATAATTAAACCAAAGTCGTTTGCCATTTTTGGGAAATAACTCAATACTTCAAGCTACTTTCAAAAACTAAACCAATACCCAAGCTAAAGCTGATTCACTTCTACCACAAATGCAATACCGTCAACTATAATCATAAAGTTTTCTACTACGTAAGTAAGTAGTACTACTTACTTTCGGAGCTTTATGTGAAAACTAGCTCTGCCCAGCGGTTTCTCCCGTGAACATCCTGTTTCCGTGGGAACATTAAGAAACCCGTTCTTTATAGAGCGTTACATCGCGAAATAGTTAACTATGCCAACTATAATAGTTCCAGCCAATGAAGTGTATAATTTTTGAGATCTTCTGATGAGTCAATAGGTTAACAGTGATATTGCGTTCATTCTATAAATTGATTCTTAAGGAGTAAACTCAAAAAAGATTCCTTTTTCTACGTGATAAACTTAAATCTTTTTAAATAAAATATTTATTATTATGCAGTAAGTTGCGACGCAGAGTCGACGGGCGCCGACGTGTCGCCCTACTTGTTGCTCGACGCCATTGAGTTCATTATTTACGCGACAAAATGTCGAATCCATAGACTGCTGACTGCCACCCACTCATCGACGTATATAAAATATTTGTATGCGAAAACATTAACCGTGGGTGTCCGAATCGTTTAACAGTTTGATAATTATAGACATTTAATTGTATTTAAGAGTTCTTTTGTTGTTGGTAGTACATAATAAATAGACCATTTTATTTAGCAGCGAGCCGCTAGCCACTCAGGCAGTTCAGGATCATTGTGTTTGAAAGTTCTTAAAGAGGCCTATATACGAGCTAGACAAACTATATATTCAGAGGTCCTTCATCCCCAGAACGTCGGCCACATCGAAAAAAGATACTGAAACAACATCACGGCAGTTTGGAAACTGTACCGGTCTATTCGTTTAAAAACTGCGAGTCCATAGATACAGGTAGCGAGACACTTGTACAAAGATCCACAGTCACGTCAAACTTATATAGTTGTAATTCCATAAAGCTAGAAATACGTTAAATTAACATCCACTACGAGACAGACAAACTATACATTCATAGGTTATTCATCTCTAGAACGTCGGCCATATCGAAAATAGATACTGCAATTGATAAAAGACGTGTAATTTACGCCTTTGACTTTGACTCATGACGACCAGATTAAAAACTGCATCATAATCGGAATATTTGACGCTGCGACTCCATAGACCAACACAGAGTAAGCTAGACACGTGCACAAAGATACATAGTTACGTCTTATATAGTGGTAATTCCATAAAGCTAGAAATACGTTAAATTAAAATCCACTACGAGACCATTTCCAAAACTACGCAAATACGAGCCAGACAAACTATATATTCATAGGTTATTCATCTCCAGAGCGTCGGCCATATCGAAAATAGGTACTGAAAGAGGGAAAAGACGTGTAATTTACGCCTTTGCTCATCACGACCAGATTGAAATTCCGCCCCGCACCGCACGGCCGGCTGGCTGGCGCCGCACTTGTTGCTCAAAACGTCATAACTACCCCTACGTGATCATATTATTTGATAGTGTTACCTCATTTATCTGTATATTAAACGCTCGGGTGATAATATATCGCTCTATCTTATCGCAGGCAGCGTGCTAAATACATTTTTGGCTCGTTTTATCTTATACGTTTTTATTGATTGGTAACATTGGATTTTTAAATAAGCTAATGTTAAGTGTCTTTATTTTTGCCAACTTGATTGTATTGTTGGATATAACAAAACAATGCTATTAAAAGCCATGTATTTCATAGTGTTGCCTTATTCTTCTGTATATTAAACGACCGAATGATAATACACCGATCTATCTTATCATAGACTGTGTGTTAAATATATTTTTGGCTTGTTTTATCTTATATGTGTATTTTTTTCATTGACAACATTGCATCCTTGTATAATTTTGTATTTTTGTTTAGAACTAAATATTATTACATAGTGTTGCCTTATTGATATGTGTATGAAACGCAGGGGTGATAAAATATCACTTTATCTTTATCTCGTTTTATCTTATACGTTTTTTTGAATGGCAACATTGAATTTGCAATAGCAATATTTATACAAGCCCTTTTGAAACTGAGAATGGGTCGAGAAGAGCCGACAAGAAAATTAACAAATAGCTTTTAAAATGAATGTCACAATTTTCTATTTTATTATTTACAATCTACATTGTCCCTCTTAAAAATTCACTTCGCACACCATTGCGCCACGGAGGCCGTCAAATCAAATGCTACCAAATGTCTTTAACTTTCATGAAATGCATAATCCGGAACAGTAAAAGCGCATACAGGCTATAATTTCAGTGGAAACTTGACATATTCCTTAGTTACTTGGCAGGGATCCTTTCATATGGCTTTTCAAAGGCGCATCGCGACGCCTCGTCTCTGAAGGAAACATGCTTTAATCAGGCTGAGGCTAAATACCGTATGCAGTAAATAAGCTTTGGTGAACTTCTGTTTTGTAACTCAACACCTGCTTGCGGTAATATGTGATAAATTATTGAGAATGTTTTAATAAAATGTATTTTTATTAAAAGATTATTACATATCTATACAAATAACCGGAACGCTAAATCGCTTATCGGTACGTTGGTGTCGTATTTATCAAAAATTATATTTTAGGACATAAATTATTCATCTGTAAAAAATTACAGATAATTTATGAGAGATAAGAGTAATATAAATCTGATGAAATTCAGGCGTCAAGGAGATAAGAAAATCTAATTTTCATTTCTGTCTATTAAATTCAGAAATGTTTTAAGTAAAGAATTAAATCCGCGAGCTTTAAGCTTGGACTTAATACCAAAATAATAAATATACAAATAACATCTCATGTGAGATTATTTAATAACTTTTATAAATTTAAGGGTGTTAAGGTGGTAGAAAATTTTTTAACACAAAATAGAACCGACTCAAAACGCACTAAAAAGTAAAAAATAACTGTGTCATTTAGTTGCTTTAATTTACTTAAGCATATCTAAGAAGTCGGTGCCAGCCAAGTTTAAGGAACATATATTTTACGTAGTAAAGCAGTTTGTGGGTTCTAGGTAACGTCCTTAATGTAAAAACCTTGGCTGGCACCGACTCCTAGATATGCTGGCACTAGTAGCCAAAAAGTTACCGATACCGAGACAAAGACCGAAATCGCTGTAAGCGTGCCTCCAAAATTTAAAGAGTTCCTTCAATTTCCCCAGGATATCATCATCAGATCCTAACATGATGACAATAGGACCACCTTGGAAGTATGCCTTTTCTAATAAAAAAAGAATTATCAAAATCGGACAACTCTGTAAAAAGTTATGCGTGGTCATACATAAAAAAAATTATATACGTGACGAGTTGAGAACCTCCTCCGTTTTTTTTCGTCGGTTGAAAAACGATTTGTAAATAAATAAATAAATATTATAGGACAATTACACACAACGCATTTGTAGGTTATTAACAGCTACTAATAAAGGGTTATTATATTTTAGTGGTCAATATTGAGCAGCTCGTAAATCACCATCATCATTAACAGCCGTTGGAGTCCACTGCTGGACATAGGCCTTTTTAACCGACGAAAAAAAACGGAGGAGGTTCTCAATTCGACACGTATATTTGTTTTTTTTTGTTTTTTTTTTATGTATGACCACGCATAACTTTTTACAGTGTTGTCCGATTTTGATAATTCTTTTTTTATTAGAAAGGGCATACATCCAAGGTGGTCCCATTGTCCTCATGTTAGGATCTGCTGATGATATCCTGGGGAAATTGAAGGAACTCTTCAAATTTTGGAGGCACGCTTACAGCGGTAGCTTTATGGCTACTAGTGCCATATAATATACTATGACAGTATAGTACGAGTACGGTACGTGGCGATAAATCACAAAAAAGTAAGAAATAAAATTTTTTAACAAAAAATAGAACCGACTCAAAACGCACTAAAAAGTAAAAAATAACTGTGTCATTTAGTTGCTTTAATTTACTTAAGCATATCTAGGAGTCGGTGCCAGCCAAGGTTTTTACTTTCAAGGCCATTACCTAGAACCCACAAACTGCTTTACTACGTAAAATAAATGTTCCTTAAACTTGGCTGGCACCGACTTCATAGATATGCTTAAGTAAATTAAAGCAACTAATTGACACAGTTATTTTTTACTTTTTAGTGCGTTTTGAGTCGGTTCTATTTTTTGTTAAAAATTTTTTTACGTCAAGCAATCATTCACATATTGTCATGGTTTCTATGGGACGACGCAATTGAAGTGTCATACTCACCCATGGAATTATAACAATGTCTTGATAGGTCATGATACATTATCACTTATTCTTCGTCGGTGCACAAAACTGATACTAGATATCAGGTGTCACTTTTGTCAGGTTTCGTCTGTCTAGCTTATAGTAGTAGTAGTTAAACACTAAAAGCTTTTACTCACACCGCTGTCCAGATTTTGTTGAGGTCAAGATGTATATCCAATTCTGGCGCATCTATTTTGATTCCAGAACAGTTAATAAATTGGGATCATATTTTATATAATAATAATAATAATATAATAGCAAAAATATAAAATTTTTATTGATCTATAAAGATTTGCAATTACTGGGAGTAATTTCGGACTCACATTCTTGGATTCGATCAAAACCGTTGGAAAACTGTCGTACTACACAGGCTTGTTGCAGTTAGAGATAAACAAAATTAAAATGAAAAATATTTATTTACAGAAAAACACTTACAAAATGAATGACTGACTGATGAAGATGAAAAGGAATATCAGTAATTTAAAAAGAGACATGACTAATTCTAGCTTCTTTCTGAGTTACTCTCTTGTCAATTTAATGCAATAACAAATAGGCACGTATTTAACAATTAAGTACGGGCCTACTTCTCTCTTAAAGGATTGAAGTAGCGCCACATCAGTGTTGGATTAGTTAATTCTAACAACTTCACGAATTCGGACTGGTACTATTTCTAGAGAGTATATCAATAACTTATTAGTAAATGTGCGATGCGAATAAAACGTTAGGTGGATTGTTACTGAATAATGTATTTGTAGCATACTGATGGATGCAACCACATATATAGAAACTTATATTATATTTACAATGTATATTTATATTTTAATTGGCTGACCCGTGACTCAGGACCTAGCTCAGTATAAGCGGCACATCTGGGGTATCATACAGTGGCAGAGATGAAAAGCGTGTTTCACAGGTCATTGTATCGAATCTAGAGTCTAGATGTATTGCAATATTATAGCGCCATGAATAATTCAGTTTGTGTTGGTCCGTCGATTCGATAGACGGTAAAATTATTAGATTTTTATCGGAGCCACGGATAGATTCTATAAAATCACGACAGAGTGAGTTACATTTTAATCGTATTATAATAACGGCTTTGGAAACGGAGACTGCTATGCGTAACAAAAACCTTTTAGTACAAAGTAAATAAGCAATATTTATATGAACTATATAAATAGTTCACATAGATAAAGGTAAAAATATTTTGCAAATAATTTTTAAACACTGGCAGAAGTTCTTGAACTCTTACGAGTTTTATAGTAGGCTATATTGTGAGACGGTATGGGATAAGTTCGTATGCTTTATATATATATTTTTATATATTTTTTATTATTATAATATATTTTTTCTGTACATAAGATATTCGACATTGAATTGCTCGCTACGCTGTCCATTTCGATTACGGCGTCTATGCTTAGATTTTTAAACTATGTAAGAAATTTTAATGCGGTTTTCATCGATAAATAGAAAATCAAGATGTTGGTTTATTTTTATAGTTTAATAAAGACTGGTGTGGCATAGGATTTTCATGTTGGCAAAGAAGGTCGTAAACCTCTCCTATTATAAGCCAATGTCGATTTTCGCTGTCCTTCAATATTCTTGTCTTTATAAGATCAAATATGCATCAGATTTTAATGCAGTTTTAATCTATAGCTAGAGTGATTTATGATGAAGATTTATTTGTATAAATTTAATGAGAAACATTGTCTTTCAAGGTTTCTATGCAGACGAAGTCACAGGCGTCCGATGGTGGTTTAATATTCCGTGGCTTCAAGGAACGTGACAAGTGCTTACCGCTATTAGTGACGTGGGCAATGATTAATGGATGATCACATATTAATTAATTAGTGCACAATTGTTAATGGAAGTGCAGTTGACGCAAGTTGACGTATCTCATCAACACGTGCATTGTGCGGTGGTTAAACCAATTAAAAACAATTTTCACGTTAATATACTTATCTAAATTATTAACCTATCCTTTATACATAAGGTATTATTGGTTAGCCTATATTATTTTGAATAAGAAGGTTCGAATCCTAGCTTAGACGTAAAATATTGAGCTTATCTTCCTCCTAAGTAATTCTGCCCGTGTTTGTGTGATACATTTGTGCTTAAGAATGTACTTTATGACAATTTTCTAGCCCGAGTTACTACTGAGAATTTCATAGAAAAAAGAAGAACTCAATATTTCATAGCCCCACAGTTCAGTATTCGAACCTTACTAGGTTCGAAAGCTTCATTTCGGCAAACCAAAGCCGTATAATAAACACTAGATTTAGACGAACGGAGCGGCAGGCAATATAATAATTATATGGTAACTATTAATTAATAACTGCATAGTAATAAATTCACAGGCCAACAAATTAATGACGGGGGTGTGCAGTTGACGTGACGCCGTGTGACGTCAGCGTCGCGTGCGCCGCGTCCGTTTCATGAAATTAATTAAAGAAGCCTTTTAAGTACTTCCAACATGTGGCACGCGCTGAAATTACAACGGCTTTAGTGACACCTTATAGTATGTTTACTTTGTTTAGGGACAAATACATTCTACAAATTGGACATTTTAAAAACGTATTTTCTATACAAGCGCGTTCCAACTCAGGCCAACATATATAATTGATTTCATGCGAAGTCATTTACATAGAGATGTTGACTTAATGTCCAGGTTCTATCGAAAGGAATAAAATGATGTTTCAAACGGCACTGCTGTATTTTCTAGAGATTTTAATCTTGTTAAACATAGTAATATTAATTAATAATTAATATCGCCTTTGCACTGACGTAACTTTCTAGGGCAGAACAAATTATATTAAACCTATGCTTGGATACACACTCAATGTGTGCAATTAAGGATTTAAGCAAATAAATAAAAAAATTGATAAATGAAAAAGCAGTGCTACATTTTTGTAGAGTTTTTAATTAATACCTTTGCACTGTCTTACCTTGCTAGGGTTGAACAAATTATATTAAATCCAGAATGTCCGACCTTTAATAGGGATGGGGTCCCAGAGGTTATATGGCAGACAAAAAACTATATCGTAAAGATGGAAATCTAGCTAGCAAGAGAAAAACATACGAGGATATTTGAGGGCAGTGAAGCCCCGAGCGGGCACTTAGCGCGGGCTATTAAGGAGCCGTGACCGACGTCGAAACGACGAAAACTATAAAACCGTTAAAGTAACGTTTCAGCAGCCGTAAAGAGCGCAAGATCTGTTGACAATGTCGCCCCGACCCGCTATAAAACGTATGCAGCAGACAGTAAAATTTAACGGCACTATGATTAAACTTATCTGCGAACACTAAATCACGGGCTAATAACTGCTAATTTTACCTTTAAGGAACGTGATTACTCTAGCTATTATTTTAAATTATGTAAAAAACAAAAATTGTTTCTACTTAAGACCCACTTGCTTACCGACGTTTTACCGACCGACACTGTTTTAACATTGCAAAAAATGAAAACCCAAAAAATCAAAAATTAAATTAAATCTTTTTGTTCTTCTCACCTTTTCCCTTTTTTGTTAATTCTTACCTTTTTTAAAAAAGCTGGCAACTATTACAGCCTTCCTTATTTGATTGCAGCTTGGAACACTCACTTAAAAAAAACCACACGTGTTTATATACCTGATTCATTAAGTTTCTTAGATTTTGTATTATATATGCAAAATCCAATAGGTGTGAATTACCGGAGATACGATTTCTACATTTTATATCTTGGCTTGTTAGGGCTTGTTACAGAAAAGCTGTAGCAACAACAGTTACAGCAGCAATACCTAGAGCTACAGCATTACGTGTTTTGTTATGTAATAAAATATTTATGAAATATCAAGCGCATAGTTTTAACTTTTAACGAGACTAGTCCTATTCTCTAATCTTTATGAGACACGAAATCTCGCAGTTATGGCGCGGTCGCATAAAAAGGGGAGGACTCTCAAAACGATTTACAAGTACTGGAAGGATGTTATAAAGGTTTTACGGTCGCTTTCCGTCAGTGCTGCAGCGGTCTTAATGGATGACCTAAGTGCATAGGAACATTTATGTCAGCAAGGCATCTTTAATGTCGAACATAACCCGTGATTCGTAAAGAATATTAATTTATTTGCATTAGTGTAGCTATTAATAAATATATGCTGTGCTTTCTAACATAACATTACTACACCCAGCTTTGGTCGCTATTCAGTGTTAGGATATTTTAGTAGAGTTTTAGGACATGTTTCTGGCTGGCCCCAAATATAAGATGTCAATCAGCTCTGTAAATAAAGAATTGTTACAATATCATATTGTGTATAAGTTTTTCAATCGTTATTTTACATAACGATAAGTAGGCAAGACAGATTATGTGTATAGGTACAGACAGCTTCCACTGAAATGAATCGTAAAATAAATATATTAAAAGCATTGGAAAGTTCGTTTGATTTACTCCACGTCGAAACGTTTATCTTGGATGATTCATCACATCGGCAATAATGAAGAAATTCCTTTCGATAAACAAATTTCACATCAATTAGTAATTTGAGACGCTGGGGGGTTTCTTTTAGTATTTCCCATTATTTATTTGTTAGCGTAGAGAACTATTATGTTGATGTTTTTTTAAGTTTCGCTGTTTGGTTTACTCAAAACACTTGAATATGCTTAGAATGATTAAGCATTTTTTTAAAATTTTTCTTTCAAAGTGTTTTCGCTTTAATTTGTCATTAAGAGTTAAAAATTAAACGAATGAGGAAAATCCTTGAATTTATATTATACACATAGGTAGCTACATTTATAGCATAATCAATATATTATGTAAAGCTAGCGAACGTCTGCGGTTTTACCCGCTTTATACCCGCGTAATAACAGGATACCAATAATTAGATATACAAATTTTTTTTTGTAATTACAAACAAACAGTTTAATTTTATTTAGATGTATAGAAGATAATGTTATAAATAAAATGAAATGAAACCATCCTACGATGGTGTCACATAGCAAACTTTGTGTACTATTCAACACATTTATTACAATGTACTAGAAATAATATAAATCAAACGTTTGCAAACCGCACGCACGATAAAACACTCTGGTAACAGACAACGATGAAATTTTAAATTGCAATCCAGTCCCATGAATTGCTGTTTCGTGTTGACTTGTCACTTAAAAATTGAAAATCCGATCATCTAAAAGCCCTTCACACATAAAATTGTTGTGGAGGTTTTTTTTTATAAATTTTGGATAATTTAGCCAGGTCAAGAGCCGTCGAACATAAATGAAACGGTTGATAAGAATGGAAGACGAATGGCAAATAAGTAAGAATCATAGCGAGTGGACGGACGTGGACGTGTCTGCCTTCGGCAATAAGGCGTGATAATCTATATGCGACATAATTTAGAATTTTACCTATACTTGCACTATTTAAAGTCTTTAAAACTAGCAAACCCGACTGCCTTGCTGTCCCAACTCGTGCTTACAACTATTCCTGTTTGTGTTTTCATTTTCAACTTGACATACATGTAATTCAAATTTAAACTCATTTAGTTTATTTTTGTCTTAATATTCAAGTGATTTTAATATTGTTGTTTATTTTAATTTATGCTGCAAATAAATAATTTGATTTTGACCTTTAAAATATAACGACGAGAAGATGAAATTTTGGCGTGATATTTTCTCACATTCAGGAATTTTCAGATTTCTGATAAAAAAATAAAATAATTTTTTACAACCATACGTGAATCTTTCAAAGATTAAGCATAGTGTTCCTGAAAGGCTTCCGTTACTTTTTAGTTCTTTATAAATAAAGTTTCGTATGTAACCTTTTATTTTTTAAACGTTACAATAGGTCATTGTACCAGTATAGCAAGTTTTATATAGGGTGTGCTCGGCAGTCAGACGGACGTCAGCATGCTTGTTTTAGCTGCTGATCGATACGGCCTAACGTCCTACTTAATGTAGCCACACCATTCTGTTTTACTCTATTCTCTATTTGAACACAGCTTACAACTTATAAGTGCTAATAAAATTTTATTTAATCTAAAATAATTATTTTAGGGATATATTAAGATGTCCCTATAATAATTATTTCGCCTCTCGAAAAATAGAGAGGAATTTGCGAAACTGACTGCCAACCTTCGCTAGTCGGAGAGGCACTGAAAGAAGAAGAAGATGTCCCTATACATATTTCCACTATGAATGCGATTGCCATCACCATCAACTTCTCTAACTGGATCGATTTGGATGTAATGTTGTGCATGTGTTGTAGGTGATCAATATGTTTTTACTTTTGACTTTTTTTGTTTATTTTTCATTTAATTTGGTAGAAGCGTCGTGATCGCGTTTTCAGATAAAATATTATCTAATCAGATTTTCTAAGGTCAGTTCTTGATATATTAAATTAAGGATGGATTTTTAAGTCTACTAGTATATAATACGTTAAGTTTACGAGCTGTTTTGGTTTTAGACTTTGGCCGTATCATGCTTGTCATCTCTGGATTGACAAAACAGAACAAATAGCGCTTGTAGAGCTAATAGGCAAAAATGTATCCTCAAACTACTTGACGTTTCAGTAGAAGTCACGTAAGGTAATTTTAGGGAAACCCAGAAAGCCACTAGCGTCATAGAAGTTTATTATACTTTGTATAGTATAGAAGTGGTACGTGAAGTTGGAACTTAGAAGGGCAAAGTTACTGCATTTCAAAACTAGACCACATTCAACTTGTTCTGGAATATAAAAGGTTGAATTTATGTTACTAATTTCGATTTTACAATACCAACAGAAACTATTGAATTATGAGTTTTGTATTCAATATTCATATAAGAAAAGTATAACAAAGATGATGAAATGAGTAAAACTCGAAATCTCGTTGCGTGATCAAATTGGAGATGAGAAGATCCACAACTAAAGTTAGCGATATAACTCAATAAATCGCAAAACTAACTAAAGGGGCAATGGGCGAGATGGACGTTGGGAATGTGCTGGAATGGTGACCTTGCACCGGTAAAAGCAATTTTAGTTGACCCTGATTAAGTGTACTGATCTGGCAAACATAGACAATGGCTTGAGCTGCTGGCCGGCGGGATCAATGTACCTATTTGAAATTTCTGCAAATGGCCTATCTCCAGCAGTGAACGTCCATCATCAAATGTGAAGAAGATGAAGATGTTATTTATCATCATCTTCTTCTTCTTGACATCTCATAATAAACACAAATCTTCCTTTGTAGTTCATAAAACAAATGATTAGAAAGTCTTCACTGGGTAAATTTTATTATAGTGCATGTGATTAGACTGTATATTTTATGTAGATTTGATTATTTAGTTGCTGATCATTATGATCTCCTGACTGGGCCACGAAGTTTCCTTTTTGTTGCGATTTCGATTTGTAACATATTCAAAAAACAGCTTTGTTAGCGGACTCAAGTCTTAGGAAGTGCTATGTTTACTAAATTTTTCTTTTTTATCGAAGTGTGAGACACTCTTGATTTGATCCATGTTAAATCATGACGCTAGTCCGGTTTATTATTATCATTAACTTCTGACAGTCCTAGTTATAGATTTACGATTTTTGACGACCTCCGTGGCGCAGTGGTATGTGCGGTAGATTTATAAGACGGAGGTCCTGGGTTCGATTCCCGGCGGGGCAGATTGAGATTTTTCTTAATCGGCTTTCGCCGTGGCTAGTTACCACCCTACCGACAAAGACGTACCGCCAAACGATTTAGCGTTCCGGTAAGAAACCAAAAGGGGTGTGGATTTTTAGTTAGCCCGCTTTCATCTTAGACTGCATCATCACTTAACATCACGTGTGATAGTAGTCAAGGGCCAACTTGTAGTTGATAAAAAAAAAAAAAAAAAATTACACATTATTATCAACGCATGCCAACTCGCATTGGAGTAGCGTGATGGGTCTTAGTTCAAAATACACTTTTTTATAGGAGAGAGGCTGAGAAATCAGGCTGATGTTAATGACATTTGTTGCTATCACTTAAAAAAGTTTGCTGAACCTTTCAACACATTATATAAGATAAGAGCACATCATACTTTCCGCTTTTTAAAGTTGCAATTCCTTATTTTGTTTCATGACGCTGACGCTTCCAGCGATATGCGAATTTGTCTTTGAGCGTCCCGAGCTTCGCGTTCCTGCGACTTTTTAACGGTTGTCAGTATAGACTAAATAATAGATAATATACTAGTATGAATATTTTTGCTTAATTTGTAGTTAAAACACTTAATTTTATTATTGAAAACTAGACGCTGACACTTCCATTGAAAAGCGAATTTGCGTTTAAGCGTTACGGGTTTATGGCCTTCGGGGTATTTAGCGCTTGTGACACCATTTTGTTTTTGTTTCCCGCTATTTTAATAAACCAAATATAACCGTAGTTCTATTTTCCACTGGCTTGTCGAGTGTAGCTTTGTGAATTTATTACATCCAAATATAATGTACAATGTTTTATCGCCATGAATTTTAAACATTCAAATTAACGCATTACAATAATGTTTAATTGAGAATGATAAATTGTATTTTAATTATGTCAAATGAATAAACATCCTCGAAAATACAGTAACGTAAAAATAATTGCGGTACATGAGCAGAGGCTGGTAGTTTATTTATACATAAAATGTTCTACAGTACATTACATTGCTGACAGTTGATTATTTATTATCTGAAGAATAAACCAGGATGTGTAATTGAATATAGAGTTGAGGTTAATTCGTCGTGTTGTCATAGAAGTCTAGTAAGTTTTTGAGTAGTAGCTTTATTGATCATTGCAGAGGATTAATAGTTTAAGGGGCTGGAATCAACACCACGAGGTGATCGGTTCGATCCATGTTTACGATCCTCGTACTGTGTAGAACAGTCATACCCACTCCGCAGTTTTTACGATTAATTAGAGGAAAAGCATTTGTCATATTTAAAAGGTATAGTTAACATGTAAATTATTTTACTTGGCGCATGTGCTTATGCTTCGTGTAATGTTGCTTATGTAGCAGTAGAAACGCGTGACATCACACTATGGGTTAAGGCTTATCAAGACATGCGGGATTCGCCAAGTACCGAATGTCCTTTAAACAACTAGCAGTCCGCGCGGATACTCATAACTCGGCTAGCAATGTGTGTGTATTAAAATATGTATGTGTGTGTAAGTAGACATACTTGGCATTAAGGATGTAGCGACCCATTGTACGATTCGGTATTATCGAATTGACGAACATAACCATTTGCTAACATTTTTCGAACGTTTAGTGTGCATTTGTTGCATGGCGAATTGCAAGCATCCACACAAAGTACTGGTATTAATTATAATGACTGCCTCGTTGGTCTAGTGATTAAACACTCTGGCACTAGGCTTTTTCATCCTTCTATGAAATGACTCCCGCATGCCCGAGAACAGGAAGCCTTTACACAAATACTTTGAGTACCTGCTGTAGTATTAATATATGATAATGATAATGATGATGATGATGAATTATAATATTACTAATACAAATATATAAAAGAAACACACAAGATACGAGTAAACTGCAATGGTCACAATAAAAACAGTTCTAGATAAACTTGATAAAATCATCTGCAAATTGTTTCGCGTCAACATTGAATGATATGAAGAATATCTCGAGGAAATATTTCAATAAACAGAGAAAGAAACTGGGACTTGACAAATTAACTTTACGCAGTTGACACAACATGATGTTAAAGATGACGAGAATATAAAATACTCGCAGTTTTTTCGCAACACTATATTTATTTCTATCGTAAAAACCTATAAATATGTTCAGAGATGGTGCGTCGCGAACAACCTATGGAGAACGATGTTGAATTTTACAACGATGCAAGTATTTAAGTTTTTTAATAAATACATTCATATTTAAAAACTTAAATGAGCTCGAGTTCATTTTGAAGAACTTTTTAAAAAGGCTATGAAGTCTACCGGTGACGGAGATATTTTGACTTGAACTATAATGATTTTTTTTTTACAATAAATATATTTGCTATAGTAAATATAGCATATATTATTATGGTCATTCAAAGAATGAATACTCGATTATATTGGTGCGTTCTCCGTGAGCGTAGTAAGACGTCTTTAATCTATCCTAGAAATTATTAGTTGTACGACCCTCTTAATATGTATTTTATGTATTAGGTCAAGCTAGTTCAATAAAATACTTACCGACTCTATATACTGAAAGAAATTTTCACTTCAAAAATAAGTAGGTATCTGTAGATTAAAGAAATGTTGTAGCTACGCGTGTATTCATCGACCAAACCGAAGTTATTGTACGCGACTTGTGTTGCCCTTTCAAAAGTAAACCAGGTCTTTACCCTTTATAGGGCGTTGCCACTTTAGTGGTAAATTATTTTTTATTTACAAAACAGGTGTGTGCCAGCAAGTCATGTTGTTTGTGGTCGACCGTGTTCTAACTCGCAAGGGTATTAAAACGTTTTTACTTCAGAGAAAAACTTTTATAATTAAGGGACATCAAAGAACCACCGCTATGGGGTTACACTTCGGGTCGTTATTCAAAGCAGCTGCCGAGATAAGGGATCTTTAGCGCCTGTTTAATGAAACTTTATTTGTTAACTGTGACGAGGAAATTTATTGAATCTATTATTTTATACTTGTCTCTAACACTTCTTCAACAATTCTACCTCGAACGTAAAGTACCTATTCTTTATTCAAATAGACTTATATCACGCACATTTGATAGGTGGATAAGTATATATACCAATATAATATTATTGCTACGATGGTCTAATAGCCTGTAATAGTCAGATTTGCCTTAGTTTGTAAATTAATAAGTACTATGGACAACTATAGAGTTTGGACTGCGTGGTGTATTTTAAAAGCCTTTTAAAGTATTAATGAAAAACTATCTATTAATTATAAATTAAAGTACATAATGATACAATATAGACCGCAAAATGCTCTGTGACTGTACAGATGTAGTGTCCGTGGAGATCAATTCTATTAATAGTTTGTTTTAAAACTAAATTTATAATAGAATTCACAAGACCTGTAATCACGACTCAATAACATCAGATGAGTGATCATTAAGTGTGAAACATTATAGTCGACCCGTAAAGTAGCAACGTGGTGGGTCCAAGGTCCATATATCGCCCCTCCTATATAACTCTGTAGTGGAGTACTTGGATGGGTGACCGCCTGAGAACACCGCGTGATGTTGGCTTTTTTAAATTTTTATTTTTTATTTTTTAAAATAAATAAGTAAATAAAACAAATGTTTTTTTTAAATAAATAAATAAAACGAACAAAGACACGAATAACTCTGTAGTGCTGCGTTAAAATAAAAAGTTAATAATTAATGATGAAGTAGCAAATATCGATTTAACAGTTAATTTGGCAAAAGTTAATAGGCACGAAACATGAATGGCAATCCACTCTCAAAGAAAGCAATGTGTACAACGTTTTAATTCCAAAATGGCGATATACTGCGTAAATACGCCCGCTGTGAGGTTTTTAAATGTACATCAGGAGTAATCAACCCCCTAGCGACTGGTGACTAATTGATTGGTCTCAGTTGTAGACAACGAAAGATAATTCCGTCTCGCTGCTAAATGGATTTGTCAACTGCGCTAGTAATTAAATATACTGCTGGTTTTTGTCTTTTCTTAGAAAATGTACGCTGAGTTTAATTTGTGCATGGTTTTTGTTCCGGGAGCGTAATCAATCAAAGCTGTTGGGATGTTTATTATCTCTACAGAAATGTACACTCATATTAAGATGTTTAAGGAATGTTGAGGCTTCTCAGGTGCAAAATTAGTATGCAGTTACGTAATGAAAATATAAAATAACAAAGATCTGCCGTTGATTAAGTGATAGGTAAAGTAAATAATATTATGGGACAATTACACATATCGCTATATAGCCCCAAAGTAAGCTTAGGTAGCTTGTGTTATGGATACTATGATAACTGATGAATGTTTACATATATTATACATAAATACTTATAATATATAGATAAACATCCAGACACTGGAAAACATTCATACTCATCACACAAACATTTTTCAGGTGTGGGAATCGAACCCACGGCCTACGACGCGGAAGCAGGACTACCAAAAATGTAAATAAATAAAATTTAATGTGAGTAATATTACGAATACAAAGACAAAATTTTGCATGGATGTATGAAAGAATGTTGTATGGATCTGAAAACAGAAAAAGATAAATTGTAGTCTGGAAAAGCATATACTTTACTTTTTCTTTCGATGTTCTCGCATAAATGGGATCTACGCGGCAGAAAACATGGAGCACAGTTAATATTTACATACCATTCGAGTAGCTATATTATAATGTATCTGTCTTGTATTCCTAGCACTAAAAGTTTCGTAGTATTTTTTATATTATTCTTTTAAGTAAAAGCTCTCTTTCAACATTGCAAATCTCTTTCGCAGCTAAGTAACTGGAGGCAAATAATCCTATTTTCATTTCGTGCGTCATGTTTTTATAGGATTAAGTTACAAAAGCCACTACCTCATCCTTTTATGCGCTTTGCGTTCCACCAACTTTTTAAAGACCTCCTCTCTGTCTTCCGACAAACAATTTAACAGCCTTACTTTGTGGAATAGACTTTTTGGTGGAGATTTGTTATTCACTCAAAAGTTTTAAGTGGCTGTGAAACATCATTCTGAAAGAATTAAATGTGGGAGCAATTTGCACTCTAAAGTTTAAGACATTAAGTGTGTTTTTGTTTGAGTAATAATATGAGTAATTGTTGCTATACGTCGGTGTTAAAAGTTTTCAACGCGAGGTGATTGTGAATCGCGTGATCTTCATTTGACAAAATAGTAGTTCCAATTAAAAAAAATAGTATTAAACTAAATATTAATTTTGTAGAAAAATTTATATTTGGTTAAATTGCTACAAGATGACGCCTTTTAGACTTTGTTATTTGTTTACTTTGTGGGAAAATAATTGCATAAATAAATTAATTAACTAAGAACTTTAAAGGTTTTCGTCTGTGACATGGATAATTTAGCAGTTTGTTGGTATTATTTGTATATTGTATCCAAACCATTAGGTGATGTCGTAGTTAAACGCGAGCTTCTTTCATTAAAATCAGCCAATGAAATAATTTACTTTTCACTCTGGTGAATTGTAACTAACTACACACATTGCAATTATTATTTCCACTTTTTAAAGTTTCAAGTTACTGTTACTTGTATATAACAACGATAAATTAGAAGAAGTTACTTTAAATTTGTTTGAACTTCGGGTAATTGTGTGGTATGGTTGGTTAAACGTTGTTTTATTAGGAAAGTCTTAGTTTCGATAAGAGTGGTGGGTAATAGCCCCCCTGTGAGGCTACACCTCCATTAGCGGGGTGCGTCGGACACCCCATTGTGCGCAGCGTGCCACTACACCCCGATCGGTTTCCACCAACTTTTCTATAAAAGTCAACCGTGGAAAATTAACTGCTAATACTGTTTTCCGATGTAATACTTTCTTTCAACTTTTTCGACTCTTTACTTGTGCGATCGTGCTTTTGGTCACGTCTACTATAGTTTTAATATTTATTTGTTTTATGAAAACTTTTTCTTTTCCAGTACTTAAATTCGACACTACAGTATACAGTACAGCGTATAAGTGCGATTTTATACCTTCTTAGCCTTTGACTGCAGTCTCACTTGTTTTTATAAGATGACACAGTCTAAATTACTAAATTATATTGAAGACAGCGTACTACTTGGCTTCAGAAATAAACAGACGGCTGCAGGTACTGACCGGTCGTACTAACTCTGCCACAAAAAGCTCTACTACTACCTCGATTTATCGGCAACTTAACATATTGATGCTCAAAGGTAGAAATAAGTATAGCAGCAGTAACCTAACAGACACTTGTACTAATAAATATAACTTCCTAGCAAAATATTGTACTATTAAGTATTCTGTTCTGAAACATTAAGTCTTGGATGAGAAAGCAATGCTACAGGGTCCTCTTAATATTGGATGGTTTCGATATAAAATAGATATAATGGAGAAAACGATAGCACCAAATTGGTTCGTTAGTTTTAGAATATTGGATAATTGTGCTAATCGTGTTTCGTGTCCGACTAACTCTTGTATGTAAAACTTAATTGAGTTATTTTGCACCGGCGTACGGAGCGTATAAAGGTAGAAAACGGAAAATTGCTAACTACCCACATACATGTAGAGTATGGTAAAAGCGTTTAAATGCAAAACTATATAAATATATGGGTTGAAAAAGTGAAAATACAAACAAATAATGTACTACCCTGCATTTCTGTCTTGAAATTGTTATTTCTTATAAATAATAAATAATTTATAGGGAGAATTTGCTTACTAGCGGATCACTTTTTCAAATAATATTACTTTTTCCTTTATGAAAGCATGTATGTACGAGAACATAACCAGACATAGTTTAAATTGCCTAATCGACCTTTCGACTAGGACCGGCGACTTAACGTGGTCTCCGCGGCATAGAGGTGTGTCATCACCATCTATCACACTTCGGGTTTGGAATTTACTGAAAGTTGCTTAGAAAAAAGGATAACTCAAAATCAATGCACAACCTGACCCACGATTCGAACTCAGGGCTTTGTGATCTGAATCACAAAGGCTAACCATTCGACCAACGAGGCAGTCATGGAGTCAGTCGAGGCAGTATAGTTTTCCTTAATTAAATAACACATAGCTCAGTTATTGGAATGGGCTGTTAGGTTATGTAGGTATAGGTGTTTGTTGGCCACGCCCGCACTGGCTGGGCGCGGCTCTGTGGCGTCTAATTACAAATGTTGAATACAACTTTTTGTTTAACTAGATTGTCGCCCCACTACAGTTATTCATTTCAAATTGAAAATAACATTCCACAACTGCATCTAACTTTGTGAAACGTTTTTACGGCTCGAGTTGCGTTTTTATAGCTGTCTCTAAAATTTTTTGACTTAAATTGCGACTTTAGTAGGATCATACGAGTATGATACAGGTTTAGGAGACACTATTACTTGTCTAGAAATGATTTAGCGCAGCAAATGAGAGTGTTATATAAATATCACTAGTTTTATGTTTTGACATATATGGATTTATTAACTTGAGAACTAAATACGATGTATAATAGAAGCTATAGAATTTGTTTGGGCTTTCATTTACATACATGTACAATGTATGAAAATGAAAGCCCAAACAAATTCTAATAATTATAAAGGTAAAGTAAACAAGAATTTATAGCATTCCGCAGAAATGCAAAAATAGACGTCAAAATGGGTTGTTGTGATCAAGGGACATTATTAGAGGCGTATTAACCGATTTGAAAGGTTGAGTATGCGACTATAAATATTAGTTCGGCTATAGATACCGCATAATCCGCAGCATCTTATTTAAAGCTGCATAGCGTAAAAAATGTCAGCTATTCGTCGGGCTTCGTCAGCGCTCGGCTCGACAGGCACTTCAGGCGGCGAGACTCGAGCTAAGACTCGAGCTAAGTCTCGAGCTACCTCGAGCGGCGACCGCGGCCTGAGTGTGCTGGCGTGGCGGAAGCGAGCTCTTACGTGCCTGTCGTGACGACACGCCGCCTTTGTCCAGCCACTAGGCTTATTTGCTGAACAATGAAAAAGGCGAAAGCTTCCACCGTATTTGCCTCGCGCAAAAAATGTATTTATCGTAGAAATGTCACGAACCTAATAAAAAAGATATCGCATTTTATAAACCCATTGTGTCGATCGTTGAATGAAAATTATTTATTGGAGGATTAAAAGTGATGAGGAATTTTATGATTTCTTTTCGTTTGAAAGTGGTCCAAATTTTACCCAACTTATACAAAACTGGTTGACTTATAGTCACCGAATGACCGAAATATGATAGAATTCACATTTTTTATAGTAATTAAAAGTGATATAAAACTAATCAATTATTACCCGAGATTCAGCTTGGCACGAATTTATCCAAGGACTGGTTGTATAAAAATCGTTCTGACTTTAAATTCTTGTTCACTTTTCAATCCGCTCCGGCATTAATCGATTTTGGGCCCAATTAATCAAGTGGGTATGCCTCGGATCGGTACTGTTAATTTTGAAAAGAGATTTTTTACCGATTAAATTGTTTTGCATGGGGTAATTAAGAGTGAAGGTATATTAGTGCGTAACTTGTTTGTAAGTCTCAAATTCAATCTCCAGAGCAAATTGAATAAAAAGCAATTTAGCACAGTTTCCATCAAAAATCTATAAACAAACAGAATTCGTATCATAATGTTTTGTCAAAATCAACTGAAACCAAGTAATCGATGAAACACAAACATAAAAGTTAAATGTGCCTTTAACCACTTCCTAATTTTTTAAAAGTGAATTATATGGTAGTGCTACATTGTATGGTAAGCCCTCCAAGAACTACTCTAGAACAAATATATCATTGAATGACAAACAAAACAAATAACAATGCATTCTCACAGTGGCACCTAAATCTAGGTTGATATTTTCCATACGGACCGTACGTCAGGGCTAGAGAGTGATGAGCTTATCGAATCTGTGCGACAGCCTCCCGTTCTAACGAGTGAGTACATACCTCGTACTGTCATATACCTGCCGAGCTGTGACTATGTGGAATAGAACCCAAAAATGTTGGTTGATATTTTCCTTACAGACCGTACGTCTGGGCTAGAGTGTGATGAGTTTATCGAATCTGTGCGACAGCCTCCCGTTCTAACGAGTGAGTACGTACCACGTACTGTCATATACCTACCGAGCTGTGACTATGTGGAATAGAAACCAAAAATGTTGGTTGATATTTTCCATACGGACCGTACGTCAGGGCTAGAGAGTGATGAGCTTATCGAATCTGTGCGACAGCCTCCCGTGTATCTAACGAGTAAGTACGAAAATGTAGGTTGAGATTTTCATACGGACCGTACGTCAGGGCTAGAGTGTGATGAGCTAGAATCTGTGCGACAGATAACGACTACCACGTACTGTCATATACCTACCGAGCTGTGACTATGTGGAATAGAAACCAAAAATGTTGGTTGATATTTTCCATACGGACCGTACGTCAGGGCTAGAGAGTGATGAGCTTATCGAATCTGTGCGACAGCCTCCCGATCTAACGAGTGAGTACATACCACGTACTGTCATATACCTACCGAGCTGTGACTATGTGGAATAGAAACCAAAAATGTTGGTTGATATTTTCCATACGGACCGTACGTCTGGGCTAGAGTGTGATGAGCTTATCGAATCTGTGCGACAGCCTCCCGATCTAACGAGTGAGTACATACCACGTACTGTCATATACCTAACGAGCTGTGACTGTGTGGAATAGAAGCCAAAAATGTAGGTTGATATTTTCCATACGGACCGTACGTCAGGCCTAGAGATGTAGGTTGATATTTTCCATACGGACCGTACGTCAGGCCTAGAGATGAATGAGCTTATCGAATCTTTGATATAGATCTGTTTACATGTCATATATGAATACCTATCTACCTTTCGTGCTGTGGAATCGCGGAATAGAAGCTAAAGAGTTGGAGTATATGAGATATTATTATAACACCACCACCACGTACTTTCATCTCTACCTAGATGGACTGTAATCAGAGAAGGAGAGAATCTAAAAGTTTATAGGTACAAATATGTAAGATTGCTTAATCTCTCTCTCTCTCTCTTTCTCTATCTGTAGTTATTCGTTCAGTTCCGAAGATCGTATCTGGTTTCTTTCCAGGATACAATCTTACTGGTTCGAGATTGAGTAATATCGAACGAGTCAATGTTTTCCACCGACTTCAATTGGTGGTCATAGTAGCTAGCGTGCTATCTCTTTTTTTTAATTTCAGCTGTTCAGCCCATCGTCTTTTACAGCTGCTCCTCGGTATTTACCCACCAGTGTTGCCACTTATAAGGAACTTTCACAAACTGTAACATCCAATTAAAAATTCGTTTGTATTTTAAAAAACATATCATATAAATATGAGATAAAAAAGTATCAAAAATCTTTATTCCTTGTAATTTTTTTAAATCTGAAATGTTTCTGTAGAGTTTATACGAAAATTCCTATGTTTCAAAGTGTCGCCTCAGATTATTATGCAGGGCGATAATAAGAAACATTGGTCAGTATTCAGCATCTCAACAAGTTTTTGTGATTACGTATTTCAATTTCTCAATTCAGTCGGTCCGTCGCCGCGAGTGAGCGATGCGCGTATCGAATCCGCGTGACAGCCTAACGCCCTAAAAGATGGCGTACACTGCCTCGTATCACTGAATCCATAATAGAATAGTCGTACCTACATATGAAGGTTTTTTTTGTAGACTTTCTTTGGATTTATACTAGACTTTCAATTCAAGTTAGATGTTACCTTTTTACCATACTACCTACTTGTTATGTTATTAATATTTGACATAGCCAGAATTTTAAAAACAAACAAGAAAGTATAAAGCTAAATATTTTCATGTACATGAACTCTGTTGAGTTCTTTAAGTTCTAAACTTTTACACATAACATATTCGTCTCCTCAGTTTAATGGGCTATCCACTATTAAAAGATTTTTTCAGTCCGAATTGGTAGTTCGTCAAAAACTTCATCTATTTTCACACAAAATCATCAATATATTACTAACTAATATTAAAAATTATTTTTAATATGTACTACTTTACAGAGAAAAAGGAAGAAAATACAAAAGTATGTTTAAGAAAAAACATTACAATAAAACCAAAAACAAAAACTTTTGACTCAGTGTAAATATTAAGATTGAACGATACGTAGCCAGTAGTGTACGCGTACTAATACATTGACTTTGTGTTAATTTTATATTGAACGATATGTAGTCAGCAGTGTACGCGTACTAATACAGCAGAGGCCCTCTCACTCAAACGCCTATCTCTCGATATCCCGAATCAATTAGTTTCCAGAATCCCGAGTTTCTGCTACATAATTCATTTCGATGTCTGAATGCCGTTTTCGACCCCGCTGGTTTGAGCAAACCATAAAAAATGTCGAAGTACATTATGTTATCGTATGAAATTGATTGATGAAGATGCGCAACGGAGGACAGCTTTCATATTACGAGTACGAGTACTGTGCTCGAGACGCTCACATCGAATAAAGAAGGGGTAAGGCAATATAAATTAGTGCTTTTTTAGGTGCTGGAATGATTTAAGATCATATTCCCAGTTTTCGATGGCTGCTTTGGAGATTTACATCAAAGTATTTAGTAATCTCTACAATATTCATTTCTTTTATTGTAAGGCTGCGGTGGTAAATATCGTTATTATCTAATTTCATTTATTTTTTACAGATACAATATTTACACAAATAATGAAAAACGAGTTTGCACTAACATTTTTTTTAAAACAATGTCACTTTAATTTTCTATCACAATTTCTAAAGTAGGTATCTTAGTATCTATGTAAATGAATTCAATAAATATAATTGTTGGTATTCTATGAATATATATTTTTTAATCGTATATAGGTTGTACACTTGTAAGGTTAAATAAATGCTTACAAATTAAATTTAGGCTACCTTGAATAACGCGGCATGTATTTTATTATCGGCATTTTAAAATCATGTCAAATCGAGCGATTTTAGCTCGGAGGATGGGTAAGAGGCTCTCAACGGAGGGCGCCGAGTGCACTCCATGGCCCGTCACATTATTCGACCTACTTAGCGCGCTGGAGGGCCACGAGGTGTCCTTCGAGTCGCCTACTTGATGCTTTCCTTTGTATCCTTATTGGAAAACTCTATGCAAGTCAAAAAGTGCTTTCAATTTTTCTTTCGCAGTCTCTTGGCTTATTTTAACACTATGTTCTCTTATAATATTATACGTTTTTATTTATTTAAATCGTACATTTTAATATTTTACAGATATACAAATCGCGAAGCTAAGTGGCAATGGGCGGACATATTGTTCGAGAAATTGTATCGACGATGGAATACCGACCGGAAATTGTAGTGTTAGTCGACTTTCCTCTAGATGGACTGATGATATCAACAAATAGCATAGGTACTGACTCAGGATTGTGGATTTTAGTCATGCCCTACAGTGGACGTCTATCAGTTGATGTGAAAATGTGATAAAAATGGAAAATATTTTTTAATGATTCCTCGTTTTATACTAAACAAATCTAAGTACATAACAAGTATACGTCATTGTATCATATATTATGACAATAGTTGGCGATATGAAGCTGTCAGTTTGTCCTCGTAATTTGCAGGCGTTCATCGGGCGATCGGTTAATTTAGCTGCAGTTGCGAGTGACACAATCTACGCACGCTCCAGTGACGGCTTTCAGCCACTCGTAAACAAACTAAAGGGTATATGACTAATATTTAAAGAGGTACATACATGGTAAAAGTTTGGATAGATAGATGGATGGATGGGTGCACAGGTGAATGATTGTCAGAAATAATTGGAATGAAGTTCCTTATCGCGCGTTGTGAAAGGGGGCTAGACGGAAAAAATTGGTACGAAAAGTTGTCACGACACTTTTTGATTAAAGGATCCTTCCGCCACCTTTGATGTGTGTGCGCGTGAGCGGCGGGGTGCGCCCGCGCTGTATTTCGGTGTACAAAAACAAACGCGAGTGTGGTACGCGTTTAAGTTTATATAACATTATATTTGTTATAAATTTTATTTTCGGTAAAATGTCAAGAACTATAGTTGAGCCATCGAAACGAAAGAAAACAAATGAATTATTCGAGAGATATAGAGATAATACTCGTCCGCATTCGCTAATGGTTCTTTGTTTATGCTTATTCTTTAGATGCCTGGACCGCACTTTACAATTATATTAATTATTGCGTGTGAGCGGCAAGATTATAGGAAGAAAATATTTTATGTTACAAAGATGGGGTCCAACCAAATCATTTGTCACCTTGTTTCATTTGATTTATTAATTTTAATTATTAACCAAATAAACGGATAAAACAAAATGCAAAGGAATGAAGCGGTCAAACATAGACATTAATAATAATACGGGCGGTTCGATATCGGTGTCGGAATGACAGGCGCCGCCATATTGCTCACATAAATCAAGTCGGCGGAGTGACACCGGCGTAAGCGATCGAGTGTCAGCTCGTCTAGAAATAAAAGCAAGAGAATTTTTCACTAGTTGAGTGGTTTTGCTCTGAGGCATGTGATGACATTCATCTAGTCCACCAAACACCGTTGGGATTTGTTTTAACTTTTAAGCAAAGTCGAATATAGTCACAAACGTTGCTTTCTGTTGTCGTTATACGTTTAGTTAACCTTTTGTCTCTTTTTTGTTTACTGTTGTGCTAGTTTTTGTTATTAGATATCTATTTCTTATTCTATCAGGGTAAGTAGTAAATACATGTAGCATAAAATTATTATTATAAAAACAAAAAACCCGACTGCATAGAAGTTATGAACTGAAAAGAGAAAAACAAGGATCACTATATCTATATAAAATTTTAAATACTTTATGGTGCTGCAGGCGGGGATAAATTAATAAGAATTGACTTTTATGTTTTAGTTTATGCACAAAACTGTATTGATTGAAAGCTCTATTATATTCATTATCAGGGTAAGTAGTAAATACAAATAGCATTATACATACATACATACATACATACATACGCTCGAAAAACATAACCCTCCTTCTGACGCAGTCGGGTAATTATTAGTCTTCTCTTCTAGAGTTGACATAGACATTTTTTGCTAATTTGGATCGAAGTTTGAAATTCATTCATTTGCTTAATTGAATGTGAACTTGTTTGCAATCAGCTTAGTAGTTTCAACATCATCATTATCAGCCCATTATCGGCCCACTACAGGGCCAGCCAGGCCTTCTTCCCTATAGGAGAGGGGAAACGGAGCGCAGACCCACCACGCCGCTCCAATGCGGATTGGCGAGCTTAGGGTGATAATGTTTCTTTTATTAACGATCACTATCAAATGTTGATGACAGTGACCGACCGACCGACCGACGGCTTAACGTGCTCTCCAAGACACGGGGGTGTATCACCGTCAGCTTCCCAACTCCGGCCTTGGAATTTACTGAGAATTTCATAGAAGAATGAAAAACTCCGAAAAATTGTTCCGTGACCTGACCCAGGATTCGAACCCAGGACCTCGTGGTCGAAGCCAGATAGACTAACCACTAGATCAACGAGGCAGTTACTTAGTTTGGTGTAGTACAAATGGGCATTTTCAAGGGAAGAATAAGTGAAAATGAAAAATGATATTACATTAAGAATAATTTATTTGGATTAAAAAAGTGATTTATAATTACTCAATTGTCTTTACATTGTTAATTAGCCGTAATATGTGCATATTTTATTTAAAAAGAAAGAAAAATAAAATCGTGTAATAGTTTAATTTCATTGTTCCAGCCGCTTCGTAAATCGTGGTCTAGTATATAGCCACAGTATAAGCGATTGAGTGTCAGCTAGCCTACAAATAAAAACAACATGATATTCCACAAGTTGAGTGGCTTGCACCGAGGCATACGATGACGGTCTTCTTTTATTGCATACAAAATTTATTACTGTTGACACAAAGGATACAATTTTTAACTCACCAACATAGTTCGGAGAATTTGCGAACAATATATCCCACATTTCAATGAGATAAAATTTTATCGGAAAATTGTAGAGCATAACAGATTAATTTTCAAAACATGCTGCGAGTATTTGAACTGTATTTAAAGAAGCGGTTGCGACTTTTTGAGTACAATGTGTAATTAATTGTAAAAAACCCAATACATGAAAGTGAATTGGAACCCTACGGAAATTAAAATATATTATTATTTCACTAAAGTTGTCCTTCAGCAACTTCACAGTGGAACTCTAAAAATCATTATTCTATGGTTACAAATAAGGTTATTTTTTAAAACGAATTTTGGGTTTTACTGTTATAGGAGTAGATAATATGTTTTTATTTTAATTGTATTTTTTTCAATTGAAATATTGGTTAATAAAAAGACAAATATTAACTAACTAGGTGAAATAAAATATAAATTAAAAAACAAGGTGAAATAAGTAATCAAACCAGTAATGGCAGAAGCAACGCGATCGTTAACAAAAACATATTGCAATATTTGCCAGTTAACATAAAATACACGTAATTTAAACCACAGTTTTAAACCTAGCAAGTATTAATGTCTATGGGAATAGACACTGACACCGCTCTAGACACCAGTGTCGAATATCGCGGTCAGATACCGCAAGGCTCCCAGTACGACGATTCCCGTTTGCAAATCAATTCACTTGGGAAGCAATTTTTTTATTTATTGAAACGTTCGATACGTAAATTGGAATGAGCGTGTATTTTAAACGCCGACGTAGAAACGGGGGGTGTTATAAGTTTGATGTATCTATCTATGGGCATATTAAATCTCATACAGGTGAGGTTTTTCTTCTAAAACACTGTCAGTCAATAAGGTAATGTGATCTCTATGGGGTCAGGTGGGGTCCGGTGAGGCTAGCCATACGCCATATCGCTTTTAAATGAATGGACTGATTTTGATGCTTTTTTTTAAAGTTTAGCTATATTGTATTGTTATAAAAAGGAAGATCCAATGACCCAGTTCGTAGATTTCAGCGTTTTTCTATCCATATTCAAATTCAATAATATCATGGAAATGCTTGCAAAAAATTGTCGTTAAAGTATCTGATGTCTAACGAGAGTTTTTCAAAATTTTTGTTTATAATTAATTATTATGTAATTACTTGTGTAATTACATAGGGGTTTGGCAAATATACAAATCAATTTTATTCAAATTCAAATTTTCAAATTCAAATTCATTTATTGCGAGAATGTGGTAATACAAAGATGTTCATACAATTAAAGAGGCTTAGCACATTCTGCCAGATAGGCATGCAAACAATCATCATAATACAATTATCATTATTTTTAAATAATTTACAATAATTTAATTTCATGATTATTATATAAATGTCAGTTAATAAATTAAATTATGTCAATAACAAAATATTTATCCTTAAGGAACTCGTCAATAGAATAATATCCTTTATCCAAAAGTATTTTGAACATTCTTCTTTTGAATTGAGCCGCATTGAACTTTTTTAGACTCTCCGGTATATGGTTATAAATACGTATGGCCATACAATAAGCGTTATTTTTATAGATGTTGATTCTTTGTCTTGGTATTACAAGCTTATTTTTAAATCTATTTGGTCGTGTCAATATATCTTCCACGTTAAAAAAATTGTCTCTATGGTTATGGACAAAAACAGATAGCTCAAGAATATAAAGGCATGGCAAAGGAAGAATGTTCTCACTTTTAAACAATGGTTTACAGGACTGCAGAGGATCAGCTGCACCACATATGCACCGTATACATTTTTTTTGTATTCTGAATACTCTTATGAAATCAACGGAATTACCCCACAAGATAAATAAGAGAGAGGAGACGTATCCGTGATAAGCACTGAGTGCTGCCTCTTTTGAAATTACCTCCAATTTATTACATAAATAATCAACGTGCTGTATCCAATTACAGAATTTGTCCAACACTACTCCTAGTAACATAGTGTGATCAGCCTGTTCAATGTTTATATTATTACATTTGATATTTATTTTTATAGGAGAACTGTTATATGTCAGAAATTGCATATATTTAGTTTTATTAATGTTTAATGAAAGGTTATTTTGACTCAACCAATTAGCAACATTATTTAAACTTTCATTGACTTCGTGTTCAAATGTATCTTTATTTTTACATTAGTATTAGAGTTGTATCGTCTGCAAACTGGACAAATTTACAGCCCACCGCGTGAGACAGATCGTTTACATATAAAAGAAATAAGAGTGTTAGGATACTTCTGTGGTACACCATAATAATTTGTCTGATAAGTTGATGCATAAGGTTTTCTTCTGCACACACTGTTGTCTATTACTTAAATAGCTTTGAAGCCAATTGTGTGCATTGCCTCTTATTCCATACATAGACAGTTTATTTAACAACGTTTTGTTGTATTGTACACTTAATTTTCAGTAATGTGTCATGTCAAGCTTATTATATTATTATGTTATTGAACCTTTACATAATGCAGTTTAGTGCTAAATTTTATTTCTACGTTAAGTTTTCTCTACGTTATAATTCCCAATTACGTAAGTATTTTACTACGGATTAAAAAAACTGTGGTATTTTAAAATAATTAGTAAAGTTTCAATTTAGTTTTCAAAATAACATACTGATAGAGCAAAAATTGAAATAGACATTCATGTTTTAAAGTTCTTTATTACTTTTGAGGTCACATGCAATATTGTGAGTTACTTTGTAGAGGGTCAAACTTTTGGCCATCCGGGCAACTCTACCGTACTTGACATCCAATATTTCAATATACCTCAAGTTTCGGGGAAACAGAATGGAGAGCCCAAAAATTACATTACAAAGGTCCTGGAGAAATTGAGTACTTCTTATCGAATAGTGTTACTTTTAGTAGACTTATTTGAGTTGACATAGGTCACAAAATCTTTCACAAAAAAACACTCCTAGATACAAGTTTAGTAATAAAATAGTCACATTAAAGATTTGCATAAGTAAATGTATTTATTTACTAAAATTGGACGTGTCTATGGTTTTGGGTGGTGATTTTGTGACATAGTATACCAACACATTACTCGTATTATGTAAAAAATTAAAATTTTCATGTCGATAACATCTTGTAAGTTGTGTTCGAAAACCATTTGAACTCAATCCGTCTATTATCTTATTGAATATTGTAGAAGCCCTTGCGTAATTCGTAAAATATTCGTTCCCTAAACGTTTAATATCGGATAAAATACACCCTACCGTTCCGTGTTCCCCCCGGTTGTTCATATCGGCATGTTATTCAGATTATACACGAATATTTCAATGCTTTCTACTAAATTACAGCTCACGAAACTCTTTTACTTAACGTCGTTGACTGAGGCGTGCTCCGGAGTAACTTCGCCGTTCGCATGTTATAAGCGAACGCGGGCACGCTTATTTGCATTGGACGTTTTCGATATTCTTGAATAAGTTGACTCTATTTCATCAAAATACAAAACTTTTCTACGAAACAGTACTTGCATAATTCTTTATTGAAACCAACTGGTATTGAATCGGAATGCATAAGAATAAGGTTTTGTATTCTACAAAAAATATGTAAGCAAAACTACTTATTCCAATAAATGTATAATGTATATAGATAATTCGTGCTTGAATACAAATGAATGTATACTGTTGTAGTTCTGTTGATGTTATTAGAGCAAACTATAGCGAGACATGTCGTAAGGAATAATTCCGACAGTCCCTGATTTGCATACTGTTATTACTGACGAAAAATTGTAACACATTACGAGCCTGAGTCTTAAATTGTTAGAGAATGGATTTCCCCGAGCGTATACTCTCGTTTCATTATTCTAAATAACGAATAAATTTACCAAGGGAAAACAGAACAATCGTATTAATTTTCAGAAAATGTGGTCGTTGCATTAGGGTTTGATCATTTTTATCCTATGGAGTGTTTCAATAAAGTTCCCATCGCTTGGCTAGATGTGGGTAGCTGCTAGTGGACTGTTAGTGGCAAATTGCTATTGGGCTGGCGGCGTATACTCAATAATATTGTCAAAATTATTGACTATAGTACGTAGAATAGGTTGCCCTTTAGCAAATAACACTGTCATATATTGCCGAGGTGCTACTGTTTTGTGTTTGAATGTCTGCTGGACTGCAGTTTGAGAAGCTCTCGTCTCAAGCAGCATTGCGTTCTACATTTAACGGTAGAAAACCTCGTATATGTGCTTACTGAGCACAGTCTAATCTAGGAACACTTGAGCTTTGACCTTTGCCGGTTGCGTCACAAACTCCAATGATTTAAACAAAGCCATTCGTACTGGCGCACTATGTTACGTAGGCTCCACTGAAACCTTTTTGACAAACAAACCAATTAAAGCGGCCTTTGAAATGGTTTCATGGAGGGAAAAAACGCGGCAAATGGTAACTGTCAGCATTTCGAACGAACACAGTGTCCTTTAATTAGATTCGTAGCGGGCATAACCGGCTTAGGGCAGCTTAGCTAGCACCGGTCAATGCGACCGTGCTATTGCAAAAATGACCAACTAATTGGCTTAGAACATTGTATACGTATTTCAATATCCAATATTCGGTTTAATGGGGCCCCTAAATGGCTGGTTTTCGTTGTTATGTTCGGAGATTATCGCGCGGTCATTATTTTGTTTTTGTGAGTGAACTGACGTTTGTTAAATTTTGACCTATTTACAGTTTTATTTACCTTCGACCTAAATCGATATATATACCTCAACGTAAAAATGTTTCTATTTTGAGGTTCTATCTTCAGCATTGTAGATTAACATTTCTAACGAATCGAATCGTAGTACATCATTTTAAACGGATACGTAAAACCTAACAACGTAGTAATATTATATCGGATTTTACTACGGTGTTAGTTTTTACTAATCCAACCAGGAAAATTTTTTTATTTAGCTCGTTATTTTTACGATTATAAAATTCGAGAAAAAAATATGTAATACATTATAATCTGTGTATTTGTAATAATGTAACAAATCTAGTATTAAGTTCTATTTCTCTATGACTTTAAATGTTTACGGTGGAACCGATTGTCAGTTATAGAAACACGTTATAATATGTTTGTGTGTGTACAGCACTACCGACATACCATTAGTCTATTATCAAGAAACGCAAGCCAGAAGAATACTGTAAAATATCGTCACAAATAGGTTCTTTTATTCTTTAAAGTGCAAGCATTCATACTGAAGCGTAGATGCAAATTCGTCGCATATCGGTGTAAGAAATATAGTCTGAGAGACAGTGGCATGTTTTCTCTTATTAACTACTTAATTTACTGTATAGAAAAATACTTTTGCTATAATATATATTTTTTATTAATGTAAGGACCGTTACAAAAATGCAATTTAGTGACGGGCATAGACTATTTTTATAAATCAAAGTGAATGAAGTTTCTAAGAAACGAGACTTACGATAAGTACCTGAGAATAAAAGCTATACAAAGAAGGTCTTATTAAATAGAAGCAACTTTTAAAACTTCTATGCAATGAATAGAGCCGTGAACAATAGATTTTCTGTGTTACCACAATTAAAATTCATAAATTACATTAATTAAGTTTTACGATTTGTATGGCACAAGTACATACGGCATACTAAAAGGCATTTGAATATGTGTAGTAGAAATTGTCATGCACAATATTCCACCCTCTCCGAGACTATTTACGTATTCCGCCTGTTTTCGTGTGTTTCAGCACAAATGTCAAAGGTTGCCGCAAGATGGCGTGCAGTTAGCTGCGGGCCACATCCGCTGTGCGACTGTGCGCCGGATGTGTTACACTACATCCAATACATCCGATCTTTTAGTTTCCAAAGGTTCACCGTTATTTGTTTCATTCACGGCATGGCACAGTGAATTAGCGTTCTTAGAAATAGAATGGGTATATAAATGGATTTGCAAATGATATTTCCGTTTCTAAATCGGACACCTTGTCTTGTAGGTTTAATTTTCAAATTTTAGGTTTATATAGCTTAAAATTAAAAAAAAATAGGCGTTGTGTTGTAAATTTTTTCTCGCAAACATTTAAGAAGCATTGATATGTATATGTATAATCTTCACACTCTTATAAAGCTAGTGCAAAGGGAAAATAGGAATTTCATTCAGTTATATGATTGTGACTATGCCATTTCTATTGATACCGCGCTCTACCACCTAAAAAATAATATGTTAAAATGTGAAGGGTACTTTGAATAACATTTTTACTAGGTATCGTTTTCAGCTGATCGGTTCAACGAACTCTTAGAAGCCAACGTGGGAAGCCGCGAAGTAGGTGTACCCTAAAAAGTAAGAAATAAAAATTTTTAACAAAAAATAGAACCGACTCAAAACGCACTAAAAAGTAAAAAATAACTGTGTCATTTAGTTACTTTCATCTACTTACGCATATCTAGGAGTCGTTTAAATTTAATTTTTCACAAAACTAATCATTTTTAATAGGAAAAATTGAAATTATTATAAATCGAGTATATTGCTAAAAACCCAAGCTGTATATTCGGTATGTTACTTTGCGTGTATTTAAAGCTTTATCTTCTTCTTAAGCTTTTCAACTTGATTTCAAACCGTCTCAACCACTGGAATACTTCAAAACGTATTTAAGTTAAACATATTCTATACGCTGGTTTGTTAAGTTAACGAGCGCATTATGAAGTAAATAGAGAGATATGAAAGACATTCGAGAGTTGCGTCTCCGACATGTTCGATACACTCAACTGGCTGTCCCTACAAGTAAAGCCTATGTAAGTAAATTCATTTGTTTTTTGTTGCCGCCTTCCTATGCTAGATAATTTACTTTCTTTATGCTTTGACGGCCTCTGTGGCGCTGCGGTACGTGGCTAGAAGTTTTCTCTGGTACGTAGCTTCAGACGTGGCTAGTTACTCTGCCAACAAAGACGCTCTGCCAAGCAATTTAGCGTTCCGGTACGAGGTAGATACTGAGAGGTTTAGATTACTACTCCAAACAAGTCAGCCCGCTTCCATCGTAGTTCGTATCATCACTTACAACCAGGTGTCATTGCGGTCAAGGGCTAAATTGTATTAAATAAAAAAAATCTGTATGGCGGTTTGCTAAGTATAAACGAGCCGCATTACGATGAAAATAGGAAGTAATGAAGCATATCCGATGAAATGAATTGAAAATATACTTAATTGTAAACACTAAGACAGGAAAGATACGAAATAATTAGATACAAGAATTGAAAGATGTACAATATTGTTGAGTCTCCGACGTGTTAGGTACACTCAACTAGCTTTCCCTACAAGTAAAGCCTTAGTAAGATGCATCTATTTTTTCTTGTCGCCTTCCTACGCTACTGTACTATTTTTGTACTGAACAGAATAGTTCACACTGCACATATTGTTTGTTTTTCTTTTCTTTTATATTTTCTCTGTTAACTAAACACTTTCGTAGTTTGCTTTCTTATTTTACCAATATGTCAATTCATTTAAATTATATGTACATAAGTATTCAATTTCAGTTTATTTATTTATATATAGGATTAATACAATTCAACTAATTAAAGTATTAACCTAATTAAAATATAGCATACGAAATACCTTAAATCATGGTATACAAAACTGGACAGTAAAAATACCTCGCCATATTATGGTTAAAACTTAAAATAATTTTAAACAACCATGACAATTTAATCATTTAACTGTAAACATGTGAAAATTAATTTAGTTAAGGATTAATTGATTATAATGCTAAAACGGCTCGTCAGTGCAAGACAGGCGTATTAATGCTAGAAAAGTTCGTCAATGCTACGAAGAATTTTCAATGCTACACAGGTTCGTGTAGCAACTCTACGTTAGTAACTATAGTAAGTATATACTCGTAATAGAAGTAAGCACAGAAAATCCAATTCATTATTTTATTTATTTAAAAGGAATTGTGATACTGATGTATTAAAAAAGACGAACTAGTTTGAGATGACGTTTGTATAATGTCACAATAAACTTTTATCTTTTACAAAAAATATATACTTTGTAAAGACAAGTAAATAAGGTCTGTTTTAATAAAGATTTTTTAAATACTGCTTCTATTAATAGTTAATCGTATAAAATAACAATTCCTCTAGAAACAATTCATGGTACATTTAAAATTCAAGAATTCAGTGCTAATGAGTATGATAATGAAATAAACTGGCAATAGCCCTCTACATCTTAGCACAATATTAAGTTAGCTGAGCACTTAGTCGCAGGACTTAAGTTAATATCACTATTATGTTAGCTCTCAAGCTATTACTCAGTATTTGGCTGCGGTTGTGTATGAAAAAGTGAAGCAAGTATTAGCCACGTATATTATGATATAAATATATATAATAAAATTCTTTAATAATATATAATAAGATAAGTAGATTATTTGTGACTTTATCACATTTTAGCTTTTCATCTGATTATAACATTTTATATACAATTTGTTTCCTTTCATCAACCAAAGTAGTATTGATATCTACTTTTATTTTGTTTTATTTTATTGTTTTCATTTTGTTGCTTGACATTTACAACAACTTTTGTTCCTGGTTCATTTGTCTATTCTTTTCTCATTTATATATTGTTCATACTTTACTTCTCCTAATATAATATAATTCTCTGGTCTGGTCATTATAATATGTTAAAATATAATATAATATAATTTTAACATATTATAATGACCAGACGTCACCTCATCTGACGGGCCTCACGGAAGACCAGCGCGGTGTCCTGAATGGCACTGCAAAATGCTGAGTGAGGTCCTATTCGGGATCACATCACTTTTCACATCCTTCATTTTATTGTATTTTATTTGTATTAGTAGTGTTTTTCCCAAATAAATATTTTTCTTTCATTCAAATAAGTGATGCAGCGGGAAATACATGTCTATATTTTTATGAGATTAAAAGTTTAAGGACCAGGTTTGTGAATCAGAGAGCCTCGCGAAATATACCTTGCCCCTTGCTTAGGTCTCGTGCATTCATTGACTATATAATATCATACCTGACAGTTCAAACCCTAGCCACACGTAAAAAAAATGAAGACTTGTTAGTTTACTTGTTGTTGTTAGTCTTATCCTATCCCAAACAAAAAGTAAAAATAAGTATAATAGGTCGACTACAAACCCCTGTTTTTAAGACGTCAAAAAAATAAAGTATCCCATCAACTATTCAAAGAGAACGTGTTTTGCTTTAAAACCATTCATAAATTAATTGAACATATTTCAGTGTTTATTAGTAAACAAAATAAGAATGTTAATTTAGTTAAATCTTGGCAGTATTATGCTAGTCGGGCGCTTTGCTCACGGACAATGCTCGTGCTATTATATTCATGTTCCGAAGGCTTTCACGGAGTATTTTGCTGGAATCCAGTGCGGATTCTTAGCGCGCCGCCGACGGTATACCTTCATACATATTCATCGCTGCTTTAACTTGACCGTGCGCAAATACTCACTTAACTTGACTTTACAATGACGCACTGCAAGTGCAGGCGTTGTAATTACATTAATTTTATTTAATACGGAACAGATACGAAATCAGTTTGGTTGTGCTCAATACAGAGAAGAAAGTTATGCGTGTTTAGTCAAAAAAAAATGTCGTTCTTCACATACCTGGCAGTTTTGGTGAAACCATTCAGGAATACCAGTGTTAAGTTACAAAGTTGTTTTGATGTGCCAAGGACGCAGAAGGCTCTGCTTGGCTTTATGGACGTTCTGGCTATTTGTCAACCATCGAATTTCATTTATAAAAGATAGATCTGCCAGTCATACTGCCTCATAAATAAATCAATGTAAAAAACAAAATTATCTGTATTTGTTTTAAATTTCAAACTCAAGTCAATATTTTCTTAGAGCACGATTGTTATTTTTATTACCCGATTTTAATTTTAAGTAACAATTAAGTCATTAGTGTCAGTAATCAATAAAACGGACTAGCAAACAAACAAGATTTATCAAACCCGGTTGGTATCCAGACAGTATCACACAGAATTGGGTATTTGACTCAATTTATTTTCATCATCATCATCATCATTACCAGCCTGTAGACGTCCACTGTTGGACATACGCCTTTTTTAGGGACTTCCAAACACAACGATCCCGCCTGTTGCCAGCGGCTCCCTGCGACACGTTTGATGTCGTCAGTCCACCTGGTTGGGGGTCGACCAACGCTGCGCTTTCCCGTGCAGGGTCAGAGATTCTTGACACCCCTTGCCCCGCCGTTACCATGACCGCTGCCAGAGCCAGGAATAGCGGGGCTGCGGGGGACTAGGGGCTGTTTCTTTGGACCGTCTCCCATAAAAGAAATGCCCTATAGTTACCACGCTGGGCAGGCGGGTTAGTCACCGCAGGACTAGACTACCAGTAGGTATCAGTGTCACTGCTGCCTGACACTGGCCTCATTTTATACCCAAGCCTATTCAGAATGGTTATACCGCCATTCATCGGTTTATTTTATTACTTTATAATAAACTAGGATAAAAATACAAGCCGCAAAAATAATTAAAATCTGATAAAGATCTGCAAAGTTACATGCTCTTGAATGTTTGGAGTAGGGGTCTTCTGTTCTTTTCTCGCAAAACGACTATTTGTACTAGGCCACTATGGCGATACTGTGATGTGACGTCAAATAACAGTATGGCTGTCTCCTTCTAATTAGAAATATTCGAATGCTTATAACTTTTTATTTATTTGATCAATTTAATTAGCTTTATCATATTTCATTTGTTATAGAATCAAGTTTCAAAAAATGATTTTAAACTCTATTATTTTGATTAGTGTAATACCCAATGCTAAATCTGTTTGCACTGATGCAAATAAACATAAACTAGGTATAATAATAATTTAACTTCTAGTTCCTGCTTTACCTATTCAATTAACGGTGCTGGCTTTACCAGGTCAACTGTGTTATCGTCCCTAATGGCTTGCTTATGAGCTAATTGTAGTTTCCACGTAGCTGGGAATTTCGCTAATATACCGATTGGCTCTATTCATTGTTCATTGATACGTGACCGAAACTATTGACCAATTATTTATCATTATTATTGTATGTAGCATTGTTTAAAACGTAAAATTTAACCAGCTGGAATGTGGTTGAAACAGCTTTATTGCATTTCTGTGGAATGTTTTAAAGTCTTGTTGTCTGTCTGTCCGCATTATTTATGTTACCTTACAACTCCCAAACGGCGTGGCCGATACCCGATATGATGACAAATTGTTATAGGAAAAAGTCTGAGGAGTATTCTTAGCTACTTCCGGTTGACCTAGGTTAACTAGAAGTAGGTGTAAATTGCGAAAAACTTCCTAACTTTGCCTATTTTTGATGGCATTGTTAAAACGATAGATAGTAAAAAAGATAGATAATGTTTCTAGACATAAAATTGTTTAGAATATGCATTTTCGGTTCAAATTTTTAAGCCGAAAGATGAAAAACCAAGTAAAATATAACATAGGGTTCAATATCAAGCGTAGAAGAAATACAGGAGTGTGAACAGCTGGACGCCATTCTCCGACACGAGCTTATTATTATTACTATTGTTTTGTAATTAAAAGAGAACATTTTTGTCAGCCAGTGTTTTAAAAAACGTAATTCACGGGTTTTTATACACTAACAAAATTTTACACATTCCCAAATAACCATATTGTAACAAATCATGGTACAATACGTACCATTTCCAATTTCCCCTTTCTAAAGTTGTTATAATGAAGCAAAAGCCAATTTAAGTTTCTCTCATAGGCAATTAGTACATTTATTTTATTCAAGCGTGAAAATTAGATTGAACTTCAACTGTTTTGGGAGTGTGGGACCGGCGGCACAATAATTTCACCCCATGCCGTCACATGTCCTCTATCTGCGAATAATTCATATTCTTTACACCAAGAGACAGTCTATTAAACTACAGTTTGAAACCAAAACAAAAAATAATGATATTGATTAGAAGTAGGAAGGCATCTTTGCGTTATTTAGATAAATTTTGCTATTCTTTGATGAAAACTGTCGTATACAAGCGCCAATGAAGACCCCACAAAAATCGCAATTAAACATTGCAGAGTCGACATCTCTTGAGGATGCTTTGGTTTCTCAGTAAACCAAAGTATACCGGAACTACTTACTTCCCAGTACGATCTTTTGCACAAAAACTCGATAATTAGGATACTATTAGATTTTAGAATTAATTACCCTTAATATTTTAAATGCGTCTATTTTGGTTTCTACCCTCTTAATAAATTACTTTGTTGAGAGTATGTGCGATATTAGAAGATAGGGATCGAACCCATTTACCATTAGTTGTTAACTACAGTGGTTTATCTATGGAACTATTGAGGCTGATATAAATTGCTTGTGTATTCCTTGCCACGCAATTTATTAGAACGTCCACTCTCCGACTATTAGCTGTAATGACCTTTTAGCTGGCCGGCAACTTCAAATGTAGTTAGCCTGATGTGCTTACAAACTATTGCTGTAAAGTACCACTAAAACTATCAATTTATGCCCCTATTGCTTATGCTTTTACATTTATAACAGTTTTCGGCTTGTCCTCATATATTATTACTCCATTTACGACTGGCGCTTGTAGCTAATATTGAAGTCTGGGTGAATGTAAACATAAATGCATAAAATATTAAATGTTGTAAGCGATATCGAGCGTAGAATTTTTTTGAAGTTATGGCTTTTTTTGTATAACTTTTGTTTTTAATTTTATATATCTTGATGTATTTAGTGGCAATGCAATAGAAGCATTTGTACGTATAGTACTTCTTTATTTTTTTAAATGTCAATTTATTTATTCATTGACATTTCAAAGCACGGCTGCAATCTCACTTAAAGTTTCAACCACTAACTATCCCTGACCGATTTCTATATTACATCACACAGGATCGCTATTTCACTTTGATGGTAAATTGACCTGATATGGCAATAGAATCCAGGACCTCTCAGAAATTAAGCAACGCTTTCCCATCTACGTTAAAGAGGTCACTATAAAAATGTATACGAGACCGAGTATGATAATGGTACCCGACATATAAATAGTAACGGTTATGGTATCCCGTATCGTAGTATTTACCCTTTGTTACACAAATGTGATTTTGAGTTGGTTTACTTTGTCGTTTTGTGCATTGCACAGTTACAACACAACAACTCTACACCGCGTTCTGCCGCTGGATAAATATATTACAACAGTTAGTACAATTAATCAATAGCAAAGTTTCAAAACATAGCAAGAGAGTAGAGGAAACTGTAGCGTTTCACTCAGCGTACGAAAAACAAAATTATTTTTACGCTAAAATGTTTCCCAGACAAATAATCATTAGTTAAATTATAATTATTTGTAAAGAATTGAATCTCACGAGCAAGCACAAGTAAGTCTAAACACCCATTCAAGTGTGCGAAACATTGCCAGTGAGTTAGAGGAATTTGTATCGCGTCGCGCGGCGCACCAAACTGCCGACTGCATGATAATTTATTCACATGTAAACTTAGATTGGACTTAAACGAGTATGTTTCGGGCGTGTATAATGCTTAATGAAGTTAAACACGTCCTAAACAGGAAACTTGACAGACTCGCGATAGTACAATGCAGCGAAATAATTTTATTGGAAGTTAGTCGACGATGCCAAGCGTTTTGAATAACGCCGTTACGTTTTGGAATAGATTTTGATATGTATGTATAATAATATACTTCTATGTTAACATGGCTGGGTTAGCTAAGCCCATTTATAAACGGCTTGACTGATTTTTATCAAGTAATTTGAGTTGTCTCACCGGGAAGAGCAGAGTAATGTTAATAGTGATTATTTTTATAGAGATTTTAAAATCCTTGCCGGTGGTAAAATCTTGTAATGATTCTATGAACATGATTCTTCAAAATTGCTTGTGAAGTAGAAATATACTAATTTAGTATAAAAATTATTTATCTACTGAATCATTACAAAAATATGGAACCTCGATGTACTGTACCATGCATTCAATCAAAAATAATTTTTAAATTGGGTGTACTATTGACACAAATTTTGGTCAACATACATCATAAGCACATAATATTTAATTGTCGGGAAAAATACATAGGTACATCCAAACATAGAACCTCCTTCTTAAAAGTTGATTAGTTAAAGACAAGATGGCGTAGGAAGAAGCATCAAGAAGGCGCTGTATCAGGCACAGCGAACAGTTTGCACAACTGAATAATTAACACGCTAATGGCCACAACGCAAATAAACTCCGAATTATTGCACTACAAGTTCGCCCGCATGTACGTCTGCGGAACATGATCTGGCAAACATTTATACAGCTTTACATGAATAAATAATCGAATAAGAAATAAGTTTTTGATGTATATGGGTGCGGTTGTAAATTATAACATGGTTTGGTCATTCTGTATCTACGAATCTTACTCGAGATAACTTAGTATTTTTATACCTTTGTAACGAAAAATTCATTATATAATTTCTGTATGCACGATTGCTATGATAAAACAAATTGATAGAAAATTTCGTTAGAATAACAGGAAGTGCACTATTATTATTTTAAGTAACCTCAAATTATAATGATTTAGTTATTCTGTAGCGCGGCAAGTCGTCAATGAGATGGACTTATCTCGAGCTCTAAATAAAAAATTCCGTGAATATACTAGAAGAGCAGTGCGGAAGGAATGACCATGAGTTGTGATTTATAAAAGGGTCAATAAAAAATTGGCTTGTGATGAGGATCACGACCACATTATCTGAGTGTAACGAAGAAAAAGAATAAAAATAAAAGAATATGTCATGAAGTTTTGCTACTAATTATGATACGTACTAGAAGAGCTGACATACGAAATTAATGGCAAGTTGTGAAACTTACCACCAGCTTACCATTACCATTTTATCAAGAGTATGACGTCAGAATAAAATAAAAAAAGAAAATTTAATGTAATCATGCTACAAATCTTCATGAATATACTAGAAAAGCTACGTATGAGAATAGCAAGGAGTTGTGAAGCTTACCGCCCTTGTTCTGACGACTACGACCATTTTATCAAGAGTATGACGACAGAATAAAATAGAAAAATAAAATGTCATGCAATCGTGCTATATCTTATTTAAAAGCATAAAATACTTGTAACAATGTGCTGAGAATACGTACAACAGTGTAACAGTGGCCGCTACAAACTCATATTTTGTGTTGCGACAATAGTGCGACGCCTCGGAGCTCCGAGCGGTACAGTCGACATAGAAATTTTCTGCTTTAGTGTGGATTTGAGATTTTTTTCACTAGTGGCTTACCGCGATTTCAAATAAGATATATATATACACAATAGACATCACATAAGAGCATTTACACAATAACATTTTATTTGAATACTTCTCAATACAAACGATCTTTATAACTAGTAGTTAGTTAGTAAATCAACTAGTCAGCTAATAGTTGAAATTATTTTTTATTTATGTATATATATTTATCACTAGACCAGAGCTAAAGTGTTATATGTTAATACAGCCTATGTGCCTGTAAAACTTAATCCATAACTCAGTCCGAGATTAAATAAAGAACAGTTTAGCTTTCGCATTTATAATAAGTAGGATAGTGACCATTTGAAGTATATATGCTTTGAAAGAGGAAGAAGTTTTCAGATAGATGATTTTTCCGGATATTGCTTTTCACATACACGCTTGGAATTCGCACTTATTCTTTATATCATTTTTATTGACCAGATTTTCCGCTTCGTCCTCGTGCGATTTTTAGTTGTAATCTGTCTCCATCTTTTCTCTTTATGTATTTTCATTTGATATCAAATGGAAAAGCATCGCCAACTAGATGATAACTTACGCAATGTGCCTATGATAATCACGCCCTTTTTTAATGCTGCTTAAAAAACTGCAGCAGAAATAAGCTTACGATATTTCTCTCTCTGTCTCTCTGTCTCTCTACTACTCTACCCACTACATATAAATTAAACATTTTTGTAAACAGATGGGTTATGATACCACAGACAGACACGTTAAACTTGTAACACCCTCCATTTAATTGGCAGGGTTTTATCACTCAAGGCGCAGGCGTGATTGAAATGTACGTGAAAGCGGCATCCGGCTGCCCCTGCGCTCCTTGACGAGTCTATTTTTTAGTTTATGAATTTGAAACTATCTTAGAAATATTGACACCGTGCAATTATATAGAAGATTCAGTTTAGTTCTATTCCTCTTAGATACAAATAATAATGCCTAATTAAAGCGTTGTTAGTTTAAACCTATAATTAGGCACGACTATGGGCTTAATTAGAGGTGTATATAATAGTATTGTCACGTCAGGCACGTGTCGCTAGTATTCGATTATGACGCCGGATTGTTGTATTGTGTCGTGATTCGCTGCATGATACCAGGTGGAACATAATAGTTATTCTGACAACACCCGCATGTGGATTTAGCTTTATTATTTGGTGGTACTGAAATCACGAGTATCTTCAAATCACACTTTTTACATTTCTGCAAAATGCTTTAAGGTCTTGTTGACTTTCGGTATAAGTATGTCATTACTTATATGTGCCCTCACAACTCGGCTGACGTTAGAAACGGCTTGGTTGATCCCCGATATTTTTTTGTTTTATCGATTACAAGTTGGCCCTTGACTGCTATCACATCTGATGTTAAGTGATGATGCAATCTAAGATGGAAACGGGCTAACTTGTTAGGAGTAGGATGAAAATCCACACCCTTTTCGGTTTCTACACGACATCGTACCGGAACGCTAAGTCGCTTGGCGGTACGTCTTTGTCGGTAGGGTGGTAACTAGCCACGGCAAAAGCCTCCCACTAGCCAGACCAAGACAAATTAAGAAAAATCTCAATCTGCCCCGCCGGCAATCGAACCCAGGACCTCCGTCTTATGAATCCACCGCGCATATCACTGCGCCACGGAGGTCGTCAAAAAAAAATTATGACATATCCTTATAGGAAAAAGTCGGAGGAGTATTCTTAGCTACTGCTCATTGATCTAGGTAAACGGAAGTGGGTGTAAACTGCGAACACCCTAAAAATGCATGTATTTGATGGTATTGTTGAAACAAAAATGTTTTTATACATAAAACTGTTTCGAGTATGCACTTCTGGTTCAAATTTTCAAACCGAAGGAGAAAATGCCAGTAAAAGTATAAAATTGGGTTCAAATGGGCGTAGCAGAAATGCAGGAGCCAAGCTTATTTTTACTGTTTTATTTATATAATAGGTTTTAGAATTTTTAAAGTTACTGCGAATTGAACCAAAATTTCATGGTCATGATTAAAACTGAACCAAATAGCATATTTATTTGATATTTAGTTTCCAAAATCGCAAAGAACTGATTGATATTTTTGAAGAATTTGCTTTTTAAGCGTATACCTGCTAAGAAAAATATTATAAGTGATTTTTAGTAGAGCGCGTCAAAGATTTCTGACTGAGGTTACTTTTCATGACTCTATCATCAAACTAAAATAATTTCAAACAACTTGAATAAAGCTACATTTTTAATGGTTAACTAATCGTGTAAATTATAAAATAAAGTTGAATATTGTATAAGCTTCAAGCAGTAAGTTTTAATGTTGTTCCTGCGACGCGCGACGGCCACAAACCTACATTTTGTAAGGCTACAATGGTTCAAGCCGTCTTGGAACGCTAGTGTACTGTTGAAGTAAAATGTCAGGTTTAAATTGGATTCTATTTTTAAAAAATCTACAGTGAATCGTGTAACGTTATTTTTTTCTGAATTTAAAATGGGAGTTGGGAATGCTGTTAAATTTATGTTATTAAAAGACATTGTAATAGACTGACGGATGACTGTGTTTGCATCGCTTTTATCAACCCTTATTTCACCCTCTTCTATATTTTCGATACATTTATATTTTCGCGCCAAAAACTAGCCTACTTTCTTCCCCAAGGTAATATTTACATGTATACAAAAATATTAGAATCGGTTTATTGGTTTAAGTGAAAAAAGGTAACAGACAGACAAATACTTACTTTAGTAATATATCCGGCATTCTTTTAGAAGTAAGATATTCAATTAGACACATTGTTGGCCCAAAATTACCTTCATTATAAAATGTTTCATTAATTTATTAAATCAGATTCAGTACTATACTACCTCTGATAGACAATCTTAGAGATACTCATAATTAACTATCATCACTTCTATTTATTGTATTTTGTGTATACAAATGTCTGTTATAAGCAAAAACTTTAAAATATGTACACCGAATCTTTTAAATTAATTAAAAGCGTAAAACCATTTCGGCCCCTCACAAAATTGTTACGGTCCTTATAAAAATTGTGAGAAACTTATAAATTTTCAGCGCCAAGAATTTTTCTTCTCCCAAACTTTTTGTCGCGTGGAATCTTTAAGAGCTCTCAAAGGATATTCGATTTTAAAAATACAGGAGCGGGAATATTTGAGATCGAATCATTTCGTTTTATTCGATGTCTCGTGTAATAAAAAAGTTGTTTCTTCCGGGCGAAGGTTCACGTTCACCCTGGCGCTAAAGTTATCTTTGAGCACCGTGGTAAGTGGTCCGATATTGAATCGGCATTAGGGGCGTGAGAATCTTCAATTTTTCCAAGGAAATCGTGCTTTATAAGTATTTGCATTTTTAGAATTTATAATATTGAAATAGAAAAACGGATAACTCACGTATACGAATACCTGACTAGAATCAAACCAATTAGCCAGCCCTTAATCATGGGCTGGTACATGTAACGCGGCGCGAATCTATTTTGAGTTTTAAAACTTATATATTTTTAATTTTTAACAAACATTGTTTTGAACTTTTTTTTGCACAGTCAATAAATGCTTTATAAAGAGCTTTCGGGGATTGATTCTTATTAAGGGGCTAGTGGAAATTAATTCAGAACGAATATTATATTTTTTATTAACCATATAAGTAAATTAGCTGTGCCCTGCGGGTTTACCCGCGTAAATCCTTAAGTGTTAAATTTTAAATTAATCATGTGTATAGTTGCTGAGATTTCGTGATTAATCAATGAATGGTTTTTGCTTCTATAGATATAGATAAGCATATATATGCAACAACAATAATAATTCTTTAGTAATATAATCCGTTACATTGTTACATATCACTGTATGAAAAGTAGGGCAGCCTATTTGGAAAAATACCAAGCCACTTTCACTATTCGATGTAAATTAAGTCACGCCAATGTAGTTGACTTTAAATAAAAAATGCTTTCAAAAATATTCTCATGTCGCAGTATGAAATATGATATATAAAAGCGAATGTCAAAGTTAATTAAAAAGTTAAAAATTTAATATTTTTCATATCGATATCAATGTGAAAATACACTAAAAGAATTCATCAATACAGTAATATCAGAGTTATGGGTAAGTAGCTTTCAAACGTGCGAAGAATTCGCCTATCGCTTTATTATTACAGACGTGATTCTTATTTATATTATATACTTAGTTTTGGTCTTGAGCTTCTTCTAGCCCTTTTTGCAGTGCGTGTGACCGTAAGCGGATTTTCGGAAGACTGCTTCAGCGACGGTTTTAAAATAAGTACTCGGAATATTACTGCAGCAAATTTTTAATTATAACTTTTAAAATTACAAGTACAAGAATTACTTAATGTTAACTTGTTAACTTAGCGGAGGCGAAACTAGGAATGATGCTGGGTCCCCAAGTAGGCCCATATATATCAGTGGGTTACCAAGAGACACGTACGCACACATGTACCGTGTATTGTAGTCTGGAAGTCATGCTGGACAAATTTTATGATCTAGAAACTCTTGTCGTAAAAATATTTATCAAAAGAAGCGCAACGAATCAATTCGGTAAGCTGATTTTTATTACCTTCTTAGAAATCTTAGTTCATGCTTATTAACTGAACATGACAAGGAGGGTAATAAATTTCGTTACTTAACTCCTCCCTTCTTAGATTTGAAATTATCTTCAGAAAGGAATTTCAATATAAGTATAACATCATTCCTATTTCCTTCTTATCCTATGATTACATTGATTAATATAACGTGATTATTCTAGTAAGGTTATACAATAAAATGAAAGCTTATCACATCTAAAATACCGTTACCAGAAATTAATAATAATGAAATTACAAGAAAATTAAAATACATCAATTGAAACTTATTCTTATTCTAAACATAAAATTATCATGTAAGGTTAATACAATTTTTATCAATATTTTATAATCTTCATATAAGATTATACCATGAATACTTTACATAGTATTTTTCAATTAAACAATTTCAGGTATTACTTCCAAGTACCCTTTTATTTCCACATCAGCTTTACTGATTATAATTACAATATCATTTTATTCATTTATCAGTTTTTACTGATTACAATATCATTTTATTCATTTATCAGTTTTTACTGATTAAAATTATTATTCAATACAATATCATTTTATTCATATATCAGTTTTTACTGATTAAAATTCGTTAGATTTCCAAGTGAATTTTATATTTACGGCTTGAGTAGGGGCAGAGGATTTTAAATCATTCTTAATTATACGGTTTAGTTGGCCTTTTTATATTTTTCATAGGGGTCTTAGTATTTCTCCCTTTTACTTCGATTGGCACAACATTATGTTCAGGTTCTCCTACTACTAACGCTTTTTCGTAGCGCGGTTTATCTTTACCTCTCCTTTTATTTACTAAGGCGGTATAAATTTTATCTCCCGTTTTAATTTCTATTTGCTCACCGTCTTTTTGTCTTTTAATTTTATCTTGGCTCATCTTTTGAGACAATTGATTATATAAGATTGCGGTTCTTTCCCTATGTTCTCTTATAAGTTGTTGTGTATAATTATATCCTAAATTTACATCAAATATACTTGAAGAATTAGTATGACCAAATATTACTTCAAATGGTGATAACTCTGTTGCGGAGTGAATTGCATGATTATAAGCCATAATAGCATACGTCATTACTGAGGCTGCATCAGTTATTTTATGTTGATATTTGGCTATACGATATATCTCGGTGATAGTAGAGTGGAATCTTTCTACTATTCCCATTGAATTAGGATTATTTGGAGTTCCTATATGTAACTCAATTTTATAAAATATTAAGGTTTCTTTCATTAAGCTATTATTAAATTCTGTGCCAGGATCACAACTTATTTTGTCAGGTACACCGTAGTATGAAAAGTATTTAATTAATGCTCTAATGATTTCAGGCGTTGAACGACATTTTATTTCGATTGCTTGACCTAGTTTTGAAAAAGAATCGACTAATGTTAAAAATGATACTCCTTCTATAGAAAATACATCAATAAATATTTCTTGGAAGGGTCTGTTACATGTTTGTGTTAATTGCAACTGTGGTTTCACAGGCTTTCTATCATATTTCATTAATTTACAAATTTCACAGTTATTTATGATTCTAGAAATAGTTTGGTCCATATGAGGCCAGTAATAATTTTGTTTTAAACGATTATAGGTCTCTTTTATTCCGCGGTGACATGTTTTTCCTTCGTGGTAATTTGAAACAATATTTTCTCTTTCTGATTCATCTTCCACGTATATTACTCTGTTAGAACATTCGATAAAATTATTTATTTGACTTTCGTAAAGTTCTTTAATTATTTTATTAAACAATTCGCGTTGCGATTTATTTTCGTAATAAATGTAATTTCGATGCGAAGGTGACACTTTTTCTTTTAAAAATCTTTTAATGAAATCTTCATTATTTAAAGGTAGTCTAATTTCTAAAATTTTCTGCTTTTGTCGGGATTTATCTTTTATTTGTAGTTCATTTTTATTCCAATTTATTACAATTATTTGATTGGGTTTATTATCAATTGGTTCATTTAATAATTTAATATCATTTATTTGTTCAGCAGTATCATAATATAGTTCTGATCCTTCAGAGGCCGTAATAGTACTTTCGGAATCGATACTTTCCGTTTCTCCTACTTGTGGTTGCATTGAGGTAGATGTTTGACTATTTGATTGATCTACTATGGGATTATTTGTCTTTGGTTTTTCTAAATTTCGTAACATGTGAATATTTATTTTAATTCGAGATAACGCATCAGCGTTGGCATTTTGTTTACCGCTTCGATAAATTACATCGAAATCGTATTCTTGAAGACGTAACCTCCAACGAGTTAACTTACTATTTGGTTCTTCTAAGGAATAAAGCCACATTAAAGGTCTATGATCTGTATAAATAGTGAATTTCTTTCCATATAGATATGGTCTAAAATGTTTGACTGCCCATATTACAGCTAAAAGTTCTCTCTCGATTGCACTGTACTTCTTTTCAGCTTCGTTTAAAGTTCTGCTAGCAAAAGCTACAGGTTTATCGCTACCTATTGTTCCTTGAGATAAGACTGCTCCTAAGGCTATTTCTGAAGCGTCAGTTGTTAATAAAAATGGTTTATCAAAGTCGGGAAATTGAAGTAATGGTGCATTAGATAATAATTCTTTACAATGCTCAAAAGCTTCCATGAATTCGTTATTAATTTCGAATCTTTTATTCTTTTTCAATATTATAGTAAATGGTTTCGTAATTTTAGCAAAGTCTTTAATAAATTTTCTATAGTATCCTATTAGTCCAAAGAATGATCTTACTTCTTTTACTGATTTAGGTATGGGATATTTTAATATTGTTTTAATTTTGTCTTCATTAGGTTTTAATCCATCTTTCGTTATAGTATGGCCTAAGTATAAAACTTCTTTCTTTAAAAATTCTGATTTATCTAATTGTACTTTAAGATTGGCTTGTCTTAAGGTTTTAAAGATTATTCTTAGTTTATGGATATGTTCTTCTAAGCTATTTGAAAATATTATAAGGTCGTCTAGATAAACGAGACAATGTATTCCTTGTAATCCTCTTAAAATATTATCCATTGCTCTTTGAAATGTAGCTGGGGCTGTTTTTAATCCAAATGGCATTCTTTTGAATTCATAATGGCCAAATTGTGTATTGAAGGCAGTTTTAGGGATATCCTCTGGTTGAACTTCTATTTGGTGATAACCACTAGCTAAATCAAGAGTTGTAAAGTATGAGCTATTTCCTAATTTATCGAAAATATCAGTTATATTAGGTAGAGGGTATTTATCATCACAAGTTATTTCATTTAATTTTCTATAGTCAACAACCATACGAAACTTTTGTTCACCACTGGCATCCATTTTCTTAGGTACCAAATGAACAGGTGCGCTCCAAGGCGAATGGCTTGGTTGAATAATGTTTTCTCTAATTAATTGTTCAACTTGTCTTTTAATTTCAGCATTTTGTGCTGGTGGTTGCCTATATTGCTTTATATAAATCGGGTCGTTTGTACGCGTCCTAATACAATGTTTGATTGCATTAGTAAAAGATAAAGGTATCTCCTCACAGTAAAATACGTCTTTAAATTCTAAGCATAAATTATAAATATGATGTCTTTCCTCTTCATTCATATGATCGAGTCGTAATTTATTCAAATTATTTTGTAAAATGTTTTCTAAATCCCATCGCGAGCTCAAGTGATTTATGGTGCAACATTGTATGTTATCGGGTTCACACTTTGTTACCTTAAACGGTTTGTTTATAGTGAGCGTATAATTTTCCTCGGTCGCGTTTTGAATAACTGTATAAGCGTATCCTTTGTTACATTTTACGATCGCACCGGGCATTCTTACACCGCTCGTAAATTCTTTAAATTCTAAAATGCCTTGACCATGAAACAGGTCAGTGGGGACTTTTACTTTTGTTTCGCTACGTGACGATAACTCTATGTCAATTGGTTGAAAATTATTTAAACATTGTTGGTAATAGATTGGTATTACAGCTTGGTCCGTTATTAATTGAGCTTTTTCTAAATTAATAATGGCCTTTAATTCAAATAGTAAATCATTACCGATTAATCCATCATAAGATTTTCCTATGTCCAAAATGTAAAATTTATATTTCTTATCAGTATTAAAAATATTGAATAATCTAATTATGACTGCGCCATTGTGTTCAGAGGTCGTATGTGTACTTACGACTTGAAATTTTTCACAAATTTTATCTTTATTAAAATATTTTTCGATTATTTTATTACTTAAAAATGACCTAGTACTACCCGTATCCAATAATAATCTTATATTTAGGTCTGGTGAATAAATGTATGGTAACTCAGTATTAACGTCTGAGGTCACTTGGGTACACACGAGGTTGAGGCTTTTATTTGAAAATCCTGAGATATATTATTATGTTCTTCAACAGTGCCGTTACTAGTTCCTGCTTGACTGTCGTAAAAATTTAAGTTCGGCTGCGGACTTGGTACCGGTTTAGACTGGTTGGAATTATTAAAGTTATGAGGACGTTTAAAATTAAAGTTCCTTTGCCCGTTTTGTTGAGGTAGGCTTGGTTGTATTCTAGGGAAATAATTCGGTTGATTATTCTCACCTAAGTTATTACGATAGTTAGGAGGATAATTTGGTCGATTAAAATTTTGTTGATAATTTGAGCGATTATAATTTAGTTGGCAGTGATGTGCTTTATTAGGTTGAAATTGTTGCTTATAATTATTATAATGTTGTTTCTTAGTTGAGTTAAAATTTTTATTTACTCTCATATTAGTTAATTTATATTGTAACTGAAAGTCTTCTTCTTCTAATGTTAAACTTAATGCTTCTTCTAAATTCGCGGGATGCTGAACCCTAATTGCGCTTGCTATTTTCTCTTCTAAGTTACATAAGAATACATTGAGAGCTATTTTATCGTAACTCATCATCTTACACTTACGATCAGATTCATTGTTTGTTGCTTCGTTAATTTTATTGAAAAGGCTACTTTTTATGCTTTGAATTCGGTGGCAAAATTCGATATTCGTTTCATTGTGTTTCTTAGTTGCATTTAATAATTTCAACGATAAATTCTCTTCACTTAGTAAATTACCGAAATGTTGTTTGATTATAGTACAAAAATCACTGAACGATTTAATATCCTCTCGCTCGCCAATTAAACTCGCCGCTTCACCGGTTAGTTTACTTGTAATAATTTGTAAGTTATATTCCTCTTGTTCCCTTTTTCCCTTATACTTTGAGAGTACGTAATCGCACTTTCTCAAGAACAAATTAGTTTGTTTCTCGTTTCCGTCATAATACGGTATAATTTTAATAATTTCACTTGGAATTAACTCAATGTTTTTAAAAGCCATTTTGCTTTTTGTACAATTAGTAGTGGGACTGTTGCCCGTTATAAATGAAGTAACTTAAATTAAATAGATTGGATAGAAAATAGAAATTATATAAAATAGAAATTATATAAAGAACACAGTATTGGTTTTAAGGTCTTCGGGGTCTTATAATATGTCTAGTTTCACACACGTATAGTTGACAATTATAATTATTTAACAAATAATTTAGTTTTTCTAACAAGGATTTTACTATTTCAATTAAACAAATTAAAATTAATCGTTGTTGATCGCAGCTTCTCTCTGGATGGTCCGGGTTATTCATATATTAATATAATGTGAAAGTGAAAGTTAAGGAAGGAGGCGAAGAAGTCCTCCTACCGATTCCTAGTGCCTTTAAGATTTGAGATTCTACGTTACCCCTTGCAGATGCCGCTTGTGAGTTCTAGTCCGGAGCCAAGCTTGCTCTTCAAGAAGCGATTGTGCTGCGGAACCAGATGCTCAGCGTTATTTCCACTTTTGTCGAGGTCTTCGTCGAGTCTTCTTGATTAGGTGCTGCTGGTCTTTTTGCGAGAACAAATTGCCGTTGAATCTTCGCAAGGAATCCTACCGACTGTGCGCCAGTTTTGGTCTTGAGCTTCTTCTAGCCCTTTTTGCAGTGCGTGTGACCGTAAGCGGATTTTCGGAAGACTGCTTCAGCGACGGTTTTAAAATAAGTACTCGGAATATTACTGCAGCAAATTTTTAATTATAACTTTTAAAATTACAAGTACAAGAATTACTTAATGTTAACTTGTTAACTTAGCGGAGGCGAAACTAGGAATGATGCTGGGTCCCCAAGTAGGCCCATATATATCAGTGGGTTACCAAGAGACACGTACGCACACATGTACCGTGTATTGTAGTCTGGAAGTCATGCTGGACAAATTTTATGATCTAGAAACTCTTGTCGTAAAAATATTTATCAAAAGAAGCGCAACGAATCAATTCGGTAAGCTGATTTTTATTACCTTCTTAGAAATCTTAGTTCATGCTTATTAACTGAACATGACAAGGAGGGTAATAAATTTCGTTACTTAACTACTTATTTATGTACTCGTAATATTTGCCGTCATACATCGAGAGATTCCAAAGTAGGATTAGATCATCTTTTAGCTGCTCGCGAAACTATTACGTAAGTATCTTAGTGAAGTTATGTTATTACTGACGTTCTAATGACAAACTCTCTCTTAAGGCATTATTATTTCATTTATTATTATTTTTGAAAAAAAAAATATCTACTTATTTTGCTAATATAAAAATAGAAGAGGGTGAATATAGAATACATTATAATAAATATCATACTTAATGTGTGTAAATTTCTAAAATGCATTGCTAATAATTTTATTTTCTTGATTGATTGATTTCTATAAAAAATCTTAACAAGTTCAATCACGCTCTATTTATTTGGATTTAAGATAAAGTATGACACTTTAATAATTTAAAACGATGGTCCCACGAATACTGCAAGAAAGTAGTCGGTAAAGCTCATCGATATTCAAAATCACTTGACCTGCGGTTATGTAAGGTTAATTCTTTAATGTACTGGGGCTGAGGGACTCAATTAGGCCTTGATTTATGCGCTATAGTTTATGAGGTTGGTTTTCGAAGGCAATTGCCTAAAGGCATACTCGTAGGTACTTGTATACCCTTCGTGATATCGCATACACTTGGTATCCTTTGCATGCTTTCCTAATATACGTATAATCTAATCAACTTGATTACATTCATAGTTGACAGTAGTTTTTACTTACCAACAAAATTCACCTAAGTAGAAACCAGGTTATAAGGTTGAAAGTACGTACCTGTAACAAAAATAATTATGAATTAATAATATTGTATGATTCAATTTAATTTCTTATTAAGTATAATTTCAATAATTTCCCGATAGCCCGCAATAACTGTTAGTACAAACAATTAACCTTTAGGTACTTATATTTTGTAATAAACGTTTAATCAAATAAATAATTAACATTAAGTAATTGTTGGTTACAACATTACTAAATTAAGCCTAAAAATAAACCAAAATTAAACAAATTGCGCTACCCTATTTATTTTCATTTCCATATATCATAATACTCAGTTAATTCCAATTAGGGGCTAGGCGGAAATTCCTCGACAAAAAACAAACATAAATACAATTTAAAGTGTTAATATCCAACTAAATTTGAGCGCAATTACTCAAAATTAATGGTGAAATTAATACTTTTGCAGCTAAAGTTCATTAAGGGCTTAACCGAATTCAGTAAATTTTTCATTGAGGATTTTCATTAAACTTTGTACGGACTCGGTAACATTGCTTAGCGTTTGTACGAGACTGAAATATGATTTATAAAGCTTTGTAGCACTCATTAACTTACCACAAGTTTATTGATCATAGTAGAGTATCGCTTACTACTATATCAGACTACTGTGAAAATAATGATTTCTGATAACTTCTATAAGATTTCATTTGACATACAAAAACAAAATAAGCTTGGTACTTGAATTCTTGTGGGGTCTGGACTTTGGAATAAATGTCCTAATTACCTACGATACTTATCAGGTACGAGCATGGGCTGACACAAGCTTATACAAAATGACGAAATAATAGGCTCTCCCTGGAATTGTAAAAATGACAATTTAATAAGAATATATCAGCTTGTCAGCGCACTTTAAAATATGTTTTCACAAGATATGGCCGTTAGTGTAGACACAGTGTGAATGCCTAAAGAGCATTGCCTCAGCAAAATTTTCACATGAACCGAAATATTCCGGGCGTGTATTACAATTTACATAAACTCCGACGTCATTCGAGATGTATTAAGGAAATGTTATTTCATACTTTGATATGCGGCGATGCAGTCAAGCTTTGTATGCGGTATAAGTAGCCGTGGCTGTGAATGAAACATACATTGCATGTAATTTTGGCCACTTTTGTAAAGGATTTTGTGTATAGCCGGTATATTTTGACCGAGAAATAAACAGCGTTGACCAAGCGATTTCACTTATATTTTGTACTACGGGTTCTTATCCGCGTGGGAACCTTTATACACATTATATCTTATTAAAAAATATGTTCCTAGCTCTACATTAAATATGCATAAAGCTCTATCTAGTCATGAAAAGTGCATTAAAATTCGTTGTGTAGTTTTAAAGGTTTAAACGTACAGGCGACAAATAAAATATTATTTTGTTTTATAAAATGACACGAGTAAGATTAATAAAAACTACATTAACATTGAAGTTAAATTTTAATTGCTAGGAAGTTTTCTGTAGTCGAGTACTTGACTATTTTTGTATTTTATAGTTTTTCTATGAGTTTATATTTTGTCAATTTTGTATTATCTGTTTTGTGAAGAAAGAAAATAGCAGGATACCCTTATGTTCCATAACTGCATGAACAAACCACTGGGCCAACGAGGAAATATATTATTTTAACATAATAAAACATTATTTAAAGTTTTTCTATTTACCCTATTATAATATAAATTCGGTGGGATCTATCGTCCGTATCTGACATCAAACAGAGCTCAGTCTTTGCGTCCGGTAATGTGATAGTTTCTTTGACATGATAACGAACCGCCTCCGTGCTTCGATCAAACTGAATATATTATATTTTATTGACGACATCCTCAGCGTATATGAATTCGAGAAATATTGAAAATATTATCTATTCAATATTTAAAATACCAGTCAGAGACCATTGGTGTTTGCTTTTGTTATGAATGTTTTAAATGCGAATAAAACTTTATATTGATATCGTGAAATTCACATTTGACTAAGTTAGACGAAAGTATGAACATAGTATAAGTAGAATAATGAATTCCTAGTCACTTACGGTTAGTTTAGTTTAGGCTACAGATTATTAGTCGGGTTGTAAATCGCTTGATTTATTTCAGTAAATATTTTTTTATTTAATTTTTTTCGGGATTTTTTTAAAAAGCTAACTCAAGGAAATTACAGATGGTTGAAATAACAAAGAAAACATCAAAAGTAAGTAAAGGAAAACCCAAAAAGTCGAAAGTACGATATGGATAATTTTGTATTGTATGGGTATTTGATCGAATTTTTGTACGGTTTTCACAAATAGGTACAGTTTTTTTATTAAGTGAGGTGAGAGAAAATTTTATATCAAGCTTTCAAAATGATAGGTGTCTAGTTCTAATAAAAGAAGATTCAGTTATGATACATATTTTAATGTGGTCTCATTTAAAAATAGATAATCTGATTTAATTGTTTCTGATATAGCTACTGGGCTCAAACTGCGTGCGGCGGGCGGCCATTGTCTTGCATAATTGGCAGAGTGCGAGTACAATAGCGCATTGTCGCCGCGCGGTCGCGCGTGCTTCGCGACATTTCACCCTCCCAATTTTATTAAACGTATTAATTATATCATTATACCAATATCAGCCTTTTTGGCACGTCTAATTACTTCGCGCCAAAATAGCCTTTGCAACTGCAATTACACTTGATTGTAAGTGACGATGCAATCCAAGATGGAAGCATGCTAACTTTTTAGGCGTAGGATGAAATCCACACCCATTTCTACAAGACATCGTATTGGAACGCTAAATCGCTTGGCGTTACGTCTTGATGAACCGATGAAACTTGATGAAAGGGCTTATAAAAATATATTTTGAGAAACAGAGTTATTACCACCACATGAAATTAATTTATTTGTCTCTCTATGAATACCACAAATTGTAACGAAATTTAAATAACAAGGGGGAAACATGAATGAAAAGAGATCTATAAAAAAAAAGAGAATCGTATAAAATTAGAGCGACCACATCTTTAATCCTTAACCAAATATTATAGAGGGGGAAACGGTGGCATTAGCCGCGTCAGTCTTCAGTAGAATGAATCATTACTTGAAGAGTGCGCCAGTGGCTCGTGTCAAAGAGTCTGAGTCAAAGGTCCTCGTGGCTACCCCGCCCCCCGCGCCGCGCCGCACTCCTCCCCCGCGCATGCCCGTAAGGAAGGGCTGATTGAAGGGCCACTCTACAACCTCGGCCACCCGCTCGTTCGCTCGCATTCAAGGGTCGAATCTGGATTATAGGGCGCCGAAGCCTGCACCTTCATCAGATATGTATAAAAGGAGCTTAGCAATATAAACGCCGAAAATTCTCTTCTAATTTTATTTTTTACTAGCGCACGCCCGCGGTTTCGCCACCACAGTGCAACACTAAGTCACTTCTCAAGAGTCTGGCTAGCAAATACACATGAATTTTTACAATCCCAATGGAAGTTTCAGAGATTAGCTGGATAAAACAGACAAATAAACGAAAGTCAAAAAATGAATAATTTTATGTGCCGTATATACATTCTAATGCATTTTAGTGCTGGTTTGAAATTACAAATAGACATTTCAATTTTATTTATTTGTATATTTTTTATTGAAGACAGACGCGCATTTGATTATACGATCTCACATGATGGAAAGTGGGGCACACTTGCCTTTGGGTACAAGTTTATAGCCGTTTACAGACACCATCAGCAGGCGACATGTCGCGCGACACTACCGGTTTCCATGAAATACCTTTCGCGGTAAGCGACACGTGTATTTCATACAAATGCATAGAAACCAGTAGAGACGCAACGATACGCCTGCTGCTGATGTTTGCAGTTAGTTACGAACTCGTACCCTAAAACATGCCTCTACATCTTTGTTTTAATATTAAGTTATAAAAATCAGAAGACAAAGAAGACACAACCCGCTTTGTGCGTGTCCTAGGGACTTAGACGACTTAGGGATTAAAAGCCAGCACAATTTTGTACAATTCAAAAGAATTCTCATGCCTCCTACAGCTTTACACCGAGCCGTTTGTATGAAAAGGTGTGGAGCCAAGAGGATACGTCGGAAGTGGAATAATTTATGCGGTTGCAAAAATTCAATTATATTTTGCACCAGCAGTTTATTCGGGTTCGGCATCCCCACGTCCCATGTTACGTATATATTTGTATCTTAAGGCGATGTTACCGTGTAAGTTATTATAAGAGAGGTGCGTCGAGGGAAATGAATGTCGAGTAGGTCGACCCGTTGTCATTCATATTAGCGTGGCTGCTTAAATTCGTAATACCATACAGCTCCGATGAGCGTCAGAGAACACGTGCCCAAGTTTTGTATTAAAACAGGAATATTTTAAAAGAGCAATTGTATCGCCGCAAAAAATAGTGTGAAAATTTTGTAATAAAAACGGATGTGAGCTTAACTCATTTAACGTGGCGTTCTATTCAAACTGTAAATAAACTAAATGCTATCACGATTTCGCCGACCGCGCGATTAATTTATCAAAAATCTCTGATGTTATTTTTCGATTTATAAGTTTTATTTTTTAACAACTAATTGAGTAAATAAACGTTTTCCTGCAAACAACCACTTTGTTTAAAAGCAGCCGCGTCTAGGAAAATTAAATATACTTAATATAAAGAACTGGTTGCGCGAAGCGGTTTTCTCCCTTTCACACGGGAGTATCAAGAACGAGTTTTCGACTCTTCCTTGATGTTTATCCAGGTTATATTTATTTTGCTATCACCCCTGTCATAAAAAAACTTAGTGTAACAAAAATTACATCAAGTCGATTGAACGACTTGAGTTGTAGCTCGACAAACCAATCATTTTGATGAATGTATCTCACGAATGGCGGAGATTTCCTCTACGTAGTAACATTAACATCACTGCATTCTTTGAGAAACTACTCATACTTGTATAAACCTTCCTCTTAAATCACTCTATCTAAGTATTGATGAACAAGCTTTAAAATCCGTTGCGTACTTTAGAATATCTTAGCATACAAACGGCGAGAAGCGACTCTGTTTTATACTGTGTTAAGTTATATAGTTATATACCTTATAAGGCCATCTCGAAATATGTTTTGATACGTTCCAATATTATCCATAATCTATTTTTTATGTCCCAACATCAGCGTTTCAGATGCACACACTGTGCCCACCCACACTTTAAAAATCACGGCATAAAAGCCCCGGGGCCAGGGCCGGGGGCCGGGGGACGCCTTAATAACACTCACGAGCGACAAAGTCCGTCGTAACACAAAATGATTACACACATAAAGAACCTTATCTCTTTACACTCTGCAATGGCATAAACCGGTTACAGTCGCGAGTAACCGTGCCACAACCGCTCGAATGTTTACGCGACTTTTATGCGCCAATCTCACCAACGACGCTTGCTAGAAATTGAAAACGGAATTATGTCAAAGTAAAGATGGCGCGCGGAAAGTCCTTAAGTGAATAGGGCTGCCATTAAGCAAGCCGATAGCTATTACAAACCTTTGCGTAAAAAAGAGAGGTGCTGTAACTGTCAAACAACTGTGTCGTGAAAACACTTTGACGAGTACTATGCATACACCCATACACACAAACACGTACACAGGTGTGTAGCATCGTAGCTACTAAATGAATGGACCGACTAGGATGCGGTTTGTGTTCGGAAACAGTCGGCCGGAATAGAGACGGTTCTTAGCGTCTGTCTGTGACATTGTAGCTTCGAAGTGGATGGACAAATTACGAAGCGGGTTCTTGTTTTAGACCAGCCCAAGATTTGAAAAGCAAACTCAAATGTATCAGAGTTGTTTAACATAATTGTAAAATAGTTATCAAATAGTGCTAGACTTAGATATTTTAGCAATCATGATGATCCGTAACAGAATCGAGTAAAAATAGGATCAGTTCGTAGCCCTACCTGTAAATGTCAATGCAATATCGCCTCTATGAGTCAGGAAATGTGCGATGCAATACAGGAAATCGGAATCGGAGGGTGTTCAAAATTTAAGTGCTAATGAAAAAGTGGTTTTCTTTCAATCAAAATTTCTAAAATTATGTTACACTGAGCCTGTTTTTATCTGTGAATAAAATTAAAATGACTTTTTTACATTAAAATTATTTTTACATTTGGCCATCGTTCCGCGTAGTAATCATTCCCGCGGGAATATCAGGATAAAAATTAGCCTATGTCACTCCTCATAAGTTGGGCTACAATATACAAAAATAGTTTTTACCATCCGACTGGTAGATTCAGAGATAAACCGGAACAAAAGACAGACAGGCAACAATTAAAAAAAAGTTGAGAGGTGTCAAGGGACACCCGGATATTTTTTTTATTATTAACAAATATAATGTTATATAAACTTAAACGCGTACCACACACGCGTTTGTTTTTGTACACCGAAACACCAGAGGGCGCCACGAGAGCGCGAGACAGCATACAGCGCGGGGCCCGCCGCTCACGCGCACACACATCAAAGGCGGCGGCAAGATCCTTTAATCAAAAAGTGTCGTGACAATTTTTCGTACCAATTTTTTCCGTCTAGCCCCCTTTCACAACGCGCGATAAGGAACATTTAAAAAAATAATTTATGATATAAATTTTCGTTGAAAGTATGTTATTTTGACATTACAAACAGACACTACAATCGTATTTATTTAGATTGGTTATTTCGTGCTAAAATAAATATTTCTTTTTTCTTTCTTTTGTTTGTTATTTTTTTCTACAATAAAGTTTTGAGGATGAATGAGTTTACTATACATTCTTATATTAATAGCATAGGATAGCTATCATAATATTAGGTATAGAACACCCTCAACTAAGTACAGTTCATAATCAAGATAATGTACAGTTGCTTAATGCTTGCTTGTGTATTCTAACTTTGATATTATAGAGTGATGGAAGTGAATTACAATGACCTTGCATTACGTAATATATGTTATTGGCGAAGTATGAATTGTGTGCAAAGTAGATATGGACCAGACAAAATGGGGCGAGCGACTTCAAAATGCTTAAATAAACATGTGGTATTTTTGTTAATTTTATGTATATTCTTAACCACAGCCCAGCCCATCTGATCCTATAGCTAGTAGATTCAGACTAGCTACAGGATCAGATGGGCTGGGCTGTGATGGGCTGGGCTTAGTTGGGATAATCAACCAATGTAATCCTCTCGCATATTTCCTCTCGCACGTTTCATATAAGATATGTGGTTCTCATTGTAATTGTCATGGTAACCGAGGCTAATAGTTTTACGAGAATACTGCCCATGTCTATTTTTAAAACCTTTTTGTTTTATACCTTTACGACCTTATATTGAAAAACCATCACCAATAACAGAACATTTTACAGAGCATACCTATTACGCATTAAAAATACGTTCAAATATGCTGTTTATTAGTCTGAAGCCCAGGCGTGAGCGTGGTGCTCACGAATGTGACTCTAATTCAGCATAGCCTTAATAGTTACACTGTTGCAAGAAGCCAGACTGTTAGCTAATGGCGAATGAAAATATACGAATTACAATGAATGCCAGCTAGACTATTGTCGTACCCACATCTTACACGCGTCTACTTAATTTAAAGGGATGAAGGAATATTGGGTATGTTAAAAGCTGTGCCTGGATTTCTGCCCAGTGAGACAGTTTGGAAACCGTCCACACTCGACGAATTACCTGTAACATATAGGTATATTCATATAATTATATAGTGGCGCCGAGTTGGCTCCAGGGTCTGACAAAGTGGTATGAAGCGAACCGAGATGAATAAGAAACTAACCGGCAAACGGAAATCTTCAACTTTAAAGTTTGCATGTCGATTTAGAAACTTTATGTATGAGAGTGTGAATATACCAGGAAAACATGGCTTTCAACAAAGTAAAATGTGATAGATATTGGACACAAAACTTAGGTTTTATTTTAGTTATTTTATTCATTACAAGTTAACTCTTGATGGTAAGTGACGATACAATTTAAGATGGAAGCGGGAACTTGTTAGTTGAATATTCGCAATAATTCCCTTCGGTTTCTACACGACATTGTATCGGAACGCTAAATTGCTTGGCGGTACGTCTTTGTCGGTAGGGTCGTAACTAGCCTCCTACCAGCCAGATCTGGACCAATTTAGAAATTCTTAATCGTAGAATCGGGAATCGAACAAAGGACCTCCGTCTTGTAAATCGGCCGCACATACTGCGCTTTACTGCGCCACGGATTGTTAAGTTGATTAGCTAAAAACAATTTTATGCGACTTTTAGAGGAAGTAAAAAAAATCTGTTTGTAATTACCCGACTGCGTCAGAAGGAGGGTTATGTTTTTCGAGCGTATGTATGTATGTACATATGTATGTATGTATGTATGTATGTATGTAGAAAGTATTTAGAATTTTATACAAATATAGTGATCCTTGTTTTTCTCTTCTCAGTTTATAACTTCTAAGCAGTCGGGTTTTTTGTTTTTATAATCATAATTTTATACTTTTTACATAGCAACTTAATCGTTTCATCAAATCATGATGCATTTCTTCAATGACAAACAAGAATGTTAAAGAATCAAACATTGTTACTCGTACCCTAAGCCCACCAATCCGCAATAGAGCAGCGTGGTCGGTGTCAGCTAAACGCCCCCTCTCCAATAAGTAGTCAATAGCGTGATGATGATGATAATAAATCTATACAAAAACGTATAATAAAACGTACGGGAAGGCATTTTTTTATTGACTACAGGTTGGCCCTCGACTGCTATCGCACCTGATGTTAAGTGATGATGCAATCTAAGATGGAAGCGGGTTAACTTGTTAGGAGTAGGATGAAATCCACAACCCTTTCGGTTTCTGCACGACATCGTACTGGAACGCTAAATCGCTTTGCGGTACGTCTTTGTCGGTAGGGTGGTAACTAGCCACGGCGAAAGCCTCCCACTAGCCACACCAAGACAAATTAAGAAAAATTTCAATCTGCCCCGCCGGAAATCAAATCCAGGGCCTCTGTCTTATAAATCCACCGCGCCACGGAAGTCGTCAAATAAGTAATGTGGGTTTTGTTTCACATGAAAAAAGGCTTTTATGGAAAATATTGCTACAGACTGCGGCGTACGCGAGTCTGCCGAATAGCGTGAAGCGGTACATATAATACAAGTCGATATACGAGCATCACTTATACGCTATTTAACTGCAGAAAACTTTAGTCTACCCTCCGTTTTAAAGGTGTATTCAAAGTGCTTTTATGGTACGAACGCACCGATGTCACATAACAATGAGCAATCTATATGAAAGTTACGAATGCTAACTAAAGCTAGCAACGTAGTGGTAATAATAATTTATTTATTTATGCTTTATTTGTACACCAAATTATAAAATAAAAATTAAAGTAGATATATTTTATAAAGAATGTAGGGATACAAAAGGCGGTCATATTACTAAGTAGCTATTTTTAATTGTTTAAGCATCGCAAGTACTATTTATTAATGTACTTGAACATAATTCTGAAATACAAGGCTTTTTTTATTTAGCAGACAATGATTAAAACATAAGTTAAATTAAAGACATAACTAAGATTTTATTTTTTTTCTCCTGTAAATCTTTTACAACTAAACTGTGTGTCTTAAAGATAATATATTGGTTTCGCTCCTGAAGATTTATCGTAACTCTATGGTGTATCTACTATTCTGATTCTGTCATTGATTCTGTCATTGCTGGTTATGAAATAAATAGTATAATATCTGCAGTTTCTTGTCAACTCTTCTCAGTGTTTACCTTCTTAATTCTACCTTAATATTCGACAGACACTCTACAATACCTCAAACTTGATATTACAAAGTCAATGTCAAGTCAATTTTTTTTGTAAACTAAGCCTCGTTACTAAAAGTAATGATAATGTATTTGAATTTATAAATGAACACTTGAAACTTGGGCGTTCTGTATATAAGAAGGTAAGCCTGGCCCTTTAATAGGCTGATAATGATCAGCAATGATGGCTTTAGAAGTATTGAACCAGAAGTGTACACATGAGCATATACATTGTAAATCATCCTATTTTTATGAAGAAATTTTCACTAACAATGTATGTAAACGTATTTGAGGTTTCATATGACATCAATATTGACTTTCACGAAACCCCGGCGGGATAATACGTACTAAAGTGGCACGTAGATCCAATAACCGAACATAAATGCGTTTTTAATCACCGCGAGTGGGGAGTGCGAGAGAAATTCGAGTCAGGAGTCAAAGGCTTAATGATTCATCCGAGTATTTAAATAGAACAATTAAAAGCGGTCGACCGTTCCGACGGTAAAGAATTTTACAATGGGGAAGGCTTGATGCGTAATTCGATAAGGATGTATGTTATCTAATGAGTTCCAACTTTCAATATACTGTAATCTGTATAACTTTTTTTTATTTATAACAACTTGGCCCTTGACTGCAATCACATATCATCTTTTTCGGCCTATTAATGGCTACAACTGGACCTTGCCTCCCGTTGGCGGGCTTGGGATGATTATGTTTATTTCATTAATGATCACTATTGTAAGCTAATGATGCCCGCGCTCGACGGCTTTTTAAGCTATTGCAAAGCTTCTATCGCGGGCCTTGAGCGTGGAGACCGAATTCAGAAATTCCGTAACGAAAAAACGTAACACCCGCTGGATATTAAAAACATAATATAAAAAGCATAATTTCGGCGCCGACGTCATTGGGAGCGTGGCCTAGCGGTAAGGCGCTCTAAGTGGCTGATTTGCCAGAGAAATGCGGGTTGAAATCCCGTCAGTTAGGCAATTTTTATTTTCAAGCGTGACAAGGACAAAATACTTTAACCTGCGGGGAAAGAAAGATCTACCAAAACTACGTTTGTCCCCGCCTGCAGCACCATAAAGTATTTAGAATTTTATACAGATATAGTGATCCTCGTTTTTCTCTTTTCAGTTTATAACTTCTAAGCAGTCGGGTTTTTTGTTTTTATAATAATAATTTTTTTAATATAGCTTTCTTGTTTGTTTAGTCAGCCTATGTGGCTTCGGAGCATGTTCCTGGGTTTGTATCCAGAGTCAGGTTCAAAATGTTGAGATTTCTTTCCTCCAAAAAATAATTAGTAGGAGCCCGCAGATGAAAAAATAGTGGAATCTCCCTTTCGGAGTGCTCTAATATGCCTAGCAACCATCTAATAAAGCAACATGACCAGTAATTGAGATAGTTTCAAATGCTTTCTTATAATGCGCAAAAAACCTAGGTATATTGGCCAATAGGCTAATAAAGAAAATGGAGACTGTTTTCGTAAAAACTTTAAAAATGCCGTCTGCCCGAGGCTGGCAAGGCAAAGCCTAAAATCTACTGCTGTAAATTTTACCAATACTACACGATTTACAACCTCCAAGAGCACAGATTGGCATTTTTATTCGTAAGTAGAGGACAGCAATGTCGTATTTGTAGGTACGAGTATATTCGTTTAGTTTGTCGACCAACCATGAAAACCCGTCTTTGGATGTTTAGGGTTGCCAAGTAAAATAAAGTTTTCTTACACAAGCTTGCATTAAGATGATTTTTCTTTTTAAAGTTGTTAATTAATAACAAAAAGCTAGGTAATTGTTTCGGTCAATGGTCCTATAAAGAATAGATTCGACCAACGCCTTAAGAAGCTTTTGCTAGGCTGTTAGATCAAGGGTCGGAATCGGATACTGAAGGCGGTATTCTTTGAAACGGTGCGTAGGTATCTTACTGTAGAGCTCTGAACGCCCGGATTTTTTGTACATTTTTATAATATTTTATATTTTTATAAGCATTGTTAAAAATAATATATTTTATTTTTAACAATGCTTATAAATAAATATATGTGAGATGAAATAGAGAATCAATTGTAGCTCGGACAATTCCATTGGATACGAAATAAAAATGTGAATTGTAAAAAATTGGTAGTGTCGTTGCTACATAAATTCTATTTATTCAGTTTCTTTGTTGCTGGCCATAAATTTGCATTTCGAGTCGCAGTCGGGTTGCGTCCGATTTTTCACTTCATTGTGTCCGGCAATTAACAAGGAATCAGACTGGGTTTATTGAAATAAACTTAATTAATGGATAAATTGTTCCAATCAACGCCACTTGCAGTTTTAAATGTAAATGGAGATAAACTACGAACTTTATTAAACTTTATTGTATAGGACATGTATTGAAGAGATTCTTGTAAACAGGGAAAAAAATCTTCCAATTAAAATTCTACAAAACACGGACAAACTGGCAATTTTCGGTAATGTCCAGAACAGAGCAGATTTGTATTTATCATTCTAACACAACGTTTGGATGAATTTCCATCAAGATTTCGGTAATCGGCTTTATAAGAAAAATTCAATAGAGTCTAAACACGTTTGCTGACTAGGTATTACATGCGCTACGCTCTTTGCTCTTTGTCTATACGTCTATGCTCTGTCTGTGAGAAACAACGCCCTGTAATGTTTCCGTTCCTCGAAACGCTGTAAGCCGTTTGACTTACAAGAACTGATTTATCGAATTGAAACTGCATAAAACACTACGACTATTGAATTTACGTTGAAGGTATTTGTAAAAGAAAAGCTCTAGTATGGTTAATAATAATTTATCGATACATATAATGAACCAGAGAAACACCATTTTTTTGTATTCATTACAAGTTAGCCTGTGATTGGTAATGTCATATAAATTTTATAGAGCTACATACTCAATTTTTAAATATTTCAAACACGTCATAGAGAATTGTCGAACAAATGCTCAAGGTGACTCTGTAAAAGGCAATGCCGAGCACTGTATTAAAAATAGATTGTATATATTTAAAATAGTATATGGGCGATGGCTCGCAAATCGATTGTATAGATTTAAAATTGTACATGGGCGTATACCTCGTGGTATTAGTAGTATATGGTAGTATTCACGTAGCCACGTAGCGGCGTCTACGCAACGCATACGTTCTACAAGCGCCTACGCTGAAAAGCGCTTGTATAAAGATGCTCTTAATAATCTGAGACTTGGATTGTGTGGACTTGTAGTGCCTAGGCATGTATCAAAAGCGGAGGAAAAGCCATTCTTATTTTAAATAGTTTATAGGATTTATATAATTTAATTAACGAGTATATCTATTTGATAAGATATTTCTTCTTCAAAGTTTTTTAAGCTTTAATGAAATAAAAAGTACAAATACCTACTTTCGGATCGAAGAAAAATTAATAAACCGTGTTTGCTTTACGTTTTATATTCCTGAACATTCATATTACTAGTTCTCTCCTTTATGCAGCTTAATTTAATCCTACAAAAATTACCACTTTCCACCGAAAGGTTTTCATATGCATTTTCCAAGCTTTAGTTTAATTTTCCCTGTTACGAGTAGTATTTGCGGGTCAAATATTGGAAGCTTAATTAAAATGACTTTCTCAGATTCTATTAGACTAAGTACCTTTGCATAAAGGTTTCTTTTTCGATCATTTTAGTATATGGTAATATAAAGCAGGACGTATCTAACGTAACGGTCTGGTTGGGTAGAGCCCGAAAGATAAGAGGCCTACGTCACAGAAATGATTTGTACTGTTACATTTTCTATATATATACATATATATAGTTCTGTGTCTTTTAGTATCTGTGTGTCTATATATGTCTAGCTTCGAAACTAAAGGACCGATAGATTAAGAAGATGCGTTTTCTTAGTTTACTGACCTGATACTTCTTAACTACATGCGATAAAGATTCGATAACTTATTCCGAAGATATTGAAGCTTTTCGATACAGGTGTATAGGTCGTTATTTTAGCTTGATAGCACACACACATTTTCGGTGAATTTTCAAAATTTTTAATCATCACTTCTGCATCTAAAAACTTAAAAAGATATTAACAATCATATTGACGATTGTTAACGAAAATGTAGTTCTCAATGAATAAATAAAAACTTTTGAACTTCCAAAGTATTTGAAGTTTTCCTAAACAACATTCGTATAGGCGTTTGAAAGTATTGAATTTCTTGACAGCGAACACCGAGGGAGGTTAAAATATTGAACTAGGCGAGTCCGTGGTAAACATTTTTGATTGAGATTGGATCTGTAGTATTATGTTGAATATAACGCCCTATTTGCTTTCGTCCCGTCTTTGGGGATTATAACACACTGTATATCATATCGAGCACTACTTGTGTCGCAATATAAACATTTCTAGTTTACAGTGATCAATAAGTTTTATTATATTATATACCTATGTGAATTTGCCTGGTTCTGTACTGAGTTGAAAGATTAATAATAAATATAATATTAATTCCGAAATAAAAAAAATGGTATTTCATTTAACTGTTCATAAATGAAGGTTTGAACTACTCCTATATAGACTTTTCACTCTTTAGTAGCATCAAAAATATTTTGTATTTGCACAAGCGATTTTGTTTTGTTAGGTGTTTAAATTCCAATCAATAAATCGAAATGATTTAACATTTTTAAGCATCCTACACACCTTAAAATATCATTGCGCAATAAAAATGCATACCGCACATTATTGCATGGTGTATAGAGATGTCCCAACATTCATAATTATTGATAAATATTTTTTGTAAGTGCCAGTATCAAGCAACACAAATAATTTTATAGCCGGACGCTTGCGTATTGTCATCGCAATAAAATAGCGATAAGAAAGAAAACAGCTTTCATAATTAAAGGGAGAGCTTTCTCTTGCTTTATTTAATTGCAACACTGATACTTTATAAATTATTAGATAAGTTAGGGTTGTCATTTATTGTTTTTTGTTCTTCAAAAAATGTGTAAGTGTTCATCAGTGGCGTGCATTGGAATTGAGGTCAGTGCAAACAAAAGTACCTATGGAAACTATGAAATGATCTTCATTCGATAGCCACTGGTCAAATTTCTTAGGTTTAATGCATGTACGAAGCATTTAATTGATTTTCCAATTTTATTTAAAAATATGAAAAAGTTGTTATCGTCAATTTCTTCCGCAAGTTTAGCACATATACATAACAATATCAACTCTGTGTAAAGAAGTAGGACAATATATAATAACTGAATATAACTACTCGGATGTAACTGTTATTTATATAACGGTACATTGACAGCTAAAATGAATGTATAACTACCAATATACTCATACCGATATAGATACTTGACAAAATAGAGTGACTTCATTGAATGATGATTTGGCTTATAATACGCAAATATATTAATTTCGGTAATATAATAATATGTTAAAACTACATACATTTAGGTAATTTTCGATATATATTTATCACAAAAAATATCGATAATAATGATACTTTACGAGAAAAACAAAAACAAATTAAAATAACCAACAATATTCCCAACGACTTCGACATCAAAATTCCGAAGTAGTACAACATTCGTTCTGTGTCATACATAACGTAAGCGGTTCCCGAAGTTTTCTACGAAGTTTCGAAATTTTCAGCTCGAATGGGTAGAGATTGATTGAACTTCTTGAAATTAGTTGTGAATTTTACGAGATACAAGTACATAATTCACGGACAATTTCACGAATGTAGGAGAATATTTTTGTAATTTTTCACATGTGCATAATGTAGAGTACGGCTCAAACGTGTTGTCGGCTTTGCGTATCTAAAATTCATGCTCTAAATACTCATCTCTGCGGTCGAGTACACACTCGTTTGGTTTTTATTGTGAGCCGCAAGGAGCTTCTTCGATTACCCACCTACCCATTGTGGTTTGTATCTTTCTATGATTGTTTCTGGCTGTTCAATCAGAGCTACAGATTAAAGTTTTTCATTATTCGGGAATAATTACTCCATAGCTTAAATTGGCTTTCTAGTTTTATTTCCCTGTTTCCATGTCGATCTGGTAATTACTTTGAGCCAATCGAGGTGCTCAGACATTTTATTCCTTTCTCCACATCAATATAATTTAATAAATTTGAACAAACAACGATTTGTCGAGACATTTAAATGACCTAATAAATTGTCAATTTCGTTCGCAAAGTGAATCGGGATAAATTAAGCAAATTAAGTGTGAGTTCGGAGCTGTCTGTAATTACAGGGTTTCGACACTTGGCTACCAACCAAGTGAGTTATCCTCGAATATGGTGGATTTATGAGGATTCAGATTTCCGGGTTGGTGCCCCCGGGCCGCGGGGTGTGTTATGAATGTTATCGCCGAGTGTCGCATCAGCGGCAGTAGATTTTTTTTGTAACTGACTGCATTTTAAAAACTGTTATGATTTAAGTGTTTTTGTTATTTTGTAAACGTGAACGAATGAAATTTTATTTACATGCATGGAATTAATCATAATTAATGTTAAACCTATGTTTTTGTGTTTAGCAATGTTTATTTTTAAATCTATCGAGGCCGAAATGATTAAACTTATGTAAAGTAAATGACAGTATTATATTTTCAATGTGTTGAGGAAAAAAGTTAAGATGTAACCTAATTGAAAACGGTAATAACATTAGAAATGCAAAACGAATGCGATAATTGTAGGAGGGTACAAAAAAGGATATAAAAAGAACGGAAGCGAAAACATTGTTACAATTAAATTGGAGGTGAAATGAAAGTTTGAACAGTAGGATATGGAGGCAACGGAATGACACGTTATCAAATAAAACAGCTGTAGTGCAGGCGCGTGGGCGGGCGGCGCTATCGACTGGCCACTCACCGGCGCGTGTGCTCACTCACCTCGCAGCCGCTCGTGCCCGCCGACCGTCTGCGTGAGCCCTAATCACATGCCCACGGACCCTCTTTACATTTTTACTTGTACATCATCAAAACCCTCGTCCTCCCGACACTTTTCCAAGGGCGCCGCCGCCCGTGGCGTCCCTGAGAAAACTGACGGACGTCGCCGCTCTTCCGTCGCTTTTATAGCCGGAGGAGGGGTGCGGCGGCGGCGCGAGTTGCGCCGTCGATTCGCGACTCGATAAATAAATTAATTAAAAGTGCAAGTGAGTGATCGCTTCGTAGTCCTGCGAACTCGCCTAGAGCTTCCCCTTAATTGGAATATACTTTGGTGGTGCCACGGATTCCTTCCTAGCGCATATAAGACTCAATGTGTGTTGTACAGGAGTATAGAATATTACCGATTAGTTCTGATAAGTTACCTTAGGGATTAAGGGATTAATCAAAAGTTAAAAGTAAGTTACGATTAGGTTGATGGGAACTTGGTAGTTTCATAATTTGATCTGAATATACTCGTGTTAAATTTTTAGGTAGTTAAAGATTAACTAGCACACACCCGCAATTTCGTCCGCTTGACCTCTGACCCTTCTAACTTCGAAGAATAGACTGTCCTATAAAGTTTCCTCTCTCATTTCCATCATTTATAGTAAAAAATCCGTGTAATCCTTTCTTAGCTGACCTCAACATGTCAAAAGATATTCACATCTGATAGTTACCGAGACCTCGTGATGATTCAACGATGAATCAGTTTCCAATATATATATAACTAGCGGAAATTTTCCAGGGAAAAATCGGCGTGGGAAGTATCCTATGCTGCTAAATTTGCGATTATCTTCGTATACCTACCAAATTTTTCATCATTGTCCGTTCGTCTGTTTGCTTGTTACCTATTTCTGCCTTAACACCCAGATTACACAAATAAAATCTGGCATAGATGCATACTAAATGTAAGTAGATATTATATAACACGCTCTAGTTTTTCTAGCCGTTAAAAAAATCGCCTACGCCCACAAGCAACTAGCGGTTGCCTGCAACTCCGATAGCGTAAAATTCCAATTTTTATTACATCTCATGAAACAAAGCTGTAGCATCAATAGTCGCTTATTCTACCTTTGATAATATTAGGAGTACAAATAAGTTTCCGCCGTTTTATTGTAGATGGTGTGGCACGGAGTTTCGGTTAGCTTTCGCAGATGATAACCGGCTTAAAAAATAGTTTGGACATTCAAGAACAACATAACCTATTAATATTATTGATTTTATATTGGTAAACTATAATTTTTATAAGTTGAAAATGCCAAAATTTAAGCTGAGTAAGCGTCATTTGCGGGAAATATTAGTTTACTTCTTTAATTTAAAGAAATCTGCTGCTGAGGCGCATCAAGTGCTCGTAGAAGCATATGGTGAGGGTGCTTTGAGTGAGAGAACGTGTCGAGAGTGGTTTCAAAAGTTTAAAAACGGTGATTTCGACGTAGAAGACAAAGATCGCAGTGGAAGGCCAAAAATTTACGGGGATGCAGAATTGGAGGAATTATTGGAGGAAGATTCATCTCAAACACCCTGAATACTATTCTAGACACGAAAAATTATTCTCCTGCATGACAATGCTCGTCCACATGTTGCGGCTCCCGTGAAAAAGTACTTGGAAACACTTGATTGGGAAGTGTTACCCCACCCGCCGTATTCACCAGACATTGCACCGTCCGATTATCACCTGTTCCGGTCCATGGCACAGGCTCTGACGGCGCAGCGGTTCATATCTTATGAGGATACCAAAAATTGGGTTCATTCGTGGATAGCCTTAAAAGACAAGGAGTTCTTCAGACGTGGGATTCGAATGCTGCCTGAGAGATGGGAAAAAGTGGTTGCAAGTGATGGGCAATATTTTAAATAAATTTATATTACCGTTCTTTTATAAAAAAAAAACGGCGGAAACTTATTTGTACTCCTGTATAATACGAATAGGTAATGAAAATATTCAGTTGATTAGTTCTAAACTTTATCGCTAACGGCAAGACATTCATCTTTTATTATACGTACAGCTAAGGTGTGGGAATGTTCTCCCGAGGTCTGTTTTTCCTGTTTCTTACATGTTGGGTATCTTTAAAACAAGTGAAAAGCAATGCGTCAAGCGCGAGTTTATTTCATATATAAAAAAAGACAGATAGAGACACATTTCAAAACTTTGATCTGTGTGTCTCTTTTACCATCTCAATTAGATTTTTGGTAATATGTTTAATACAATTTTACTGCGTTAATTTTCGAAAATCATGAAATTTAATAATAAATTTTCATTCAATTTATGCAACCATTTCTCATGTTCCGCGTAATATTTGGCGCAGCTTTGTATTTTCACTATTCTACTAGTAATTAACAATTACAGTGCCGTCATAAATACAATTAAGATTACATCTAAAATCACTGGGAAATTATCTAATTCTAGATAAGGTATTAAATATGGTTGCACTAGATTTACGACGTAAAATACCTATGTATTAAAGTAATATTAACATCATGACTAAAATTTTGGTTAAAGCCAAAACTATGTGATTGTTATGTGGGTTTATAAATGATATAGGTACATATCGTAAGTCGAATTATACCTAACACATAAGAATGCTTCGATGGTCTAGTGGTTATCCTATGTGGCTTCTATCAAGAGGTCCTGGGTTCGATTTCTGGGTCGGGTCACGGAATAATTCTGAGCTTTTTCATTAATCTGTGAAATGCTCAGTACATTCCAAGTTCGGAGTCTGGAAGTTGGCGGTGATGCATACACCCCCGTGCCTCGGAGAGCACGTTAAGCCGTCGGTCCCGGTCACTATCATCAGCATCTGATAGCGATCGTTAATAAATGAAATATTATCACCCTAAGCTAGCCAACCCGCATTGGAGCAGCGTGGTGGGTGTACGCTCCATATCCCCTCTCCTAGAGGCCTGGCCCTGTAGTGGGCCGTTAATAGGTTGACAATGATAATGATGATGACATAACTTTTTGAAATTCATTACAGGTTAGCCTTTGAATACAAGCACACCTGATAGTAAGTGATAATGCAATCTAAGAGTGGAATGAAATCCACACCCCTTCGGTTTCTACACGACATCGTAGTGGAACGCTAAATCGCGTTAAATCGGAGGTACGTCTTTGGTAGAATGGTAACTCCCACCAACCAATGTGCCATGTTAGTGTAAATTAAAAAATAACCATATCATTCAGACTGCTCGTTTGTTTAGTCGGTAGTTTATGTAGCTTCGATCACGAGCTCCTGATTTTCAATCCTGTATTGGGTTGGTATTAATTCTGAGTTATTCTTTCTAATAAGGAAGTCGAGATGTTCCTCTGTACTTTGTACCCGTGTGCCACGTGGTTCAGGACTCAGTTTAGGTTTACAGGTTAAGGTTTACAGTACACAGCGTATGGGACAGAATGGCGACGAAACGCTGACGCGGGCGTTGCGTAACTTTACAATATTACCAAATATAAAATTAGAAATCGAAACTATTTTTAACCGACGAAAAAAAACGGAGGAGGTTCTCAATTCGACACTATATATTTTTTTTATGTACACCACCGACTTTATAGATATGCATAAGTAAATTAAAGCAACTAAATGACACAGTTATTTTTTACTTTTTAATGCGTTTTGAAGTTCTATTTTTTGTTATTTAATCTGAAGCTGTCCTTAAAAGATATATACATTTTTGTTATATCTCTAAGGGTTAAGGCAGCGTTTTCAACGAAAGCTCCTTGGGTCCAAATAACAGGTAATGAGATACCCAGCATTTTTACCTGCGAAACTCCCGCGTTAAATTTTCTCTTTTACCTTTTTTAGCATCTAGGTACATTCCAAAATGAGTAACAATGCTAAAGTTTATATAAATCAAATGCGGAGTTTTAGAGCTCTCGTGAAGAGTCAATATGTCAGTTAGTGGTAATTCCCTTATATAGGCTAGGTATAATTATATAGGTTTAGTCCTAAAAATATTTTTTAATTTGTTATTTTCTTAATAATTTTAATTTCTAAGTAAATACTATCATCAGTAAAGCTTTCCTTGTCAATAATTATGCTAGTATTTATATTGACGAAAAATTCTTTTACCAAATAAATAAATATAATAAATGTATAATAATAATTCGTCCCTGCGTTATGTCTATTCGTGTCTCAATGAATAAATTTGCACATAGATAGTTGGATCAATCTAGTTTGTATGTAAAACGTAAGGGTAAGGCGATCTGCCGCCAACGTATGTGTTTGTCTATAGATATTTGAATTATGCAGTAAATATGTGCTTGATTGATCTGTTCGCAAGATTGAAAAATGTTTTCTAACATAATGTATGCCTTCTGAACTAAACAAAAAATAAATAACAGATTTTCCTTTTTGTCTTATACCTTGAAACGAGCAATTCTTTTATATATAATATCTGAATTTAGGAAACGAAAGCGATTAATCGTACTTAGTTTTCACGTTAAGAAAATGTATAATTTTCAAAAAACACTGTGCAGAATTCGGTTAACAATCGGAAGGCAGTAGCAATAATTGGTGGACAAAGATGGCCTATATGATTGTAAATGGATAATGATCACCTTTAAACAGAGCAGCATTTCGCCCTGTGCCTATCAGCGTGAGGTGGGGCATAGCACCATGTTATGCCTAGAATGCGTATAAATATTATACCGGCAACCAGCCCAAAAGTGCAACTGGGCGGCGGAAAAAAGCTTACATTTTTTAAAATCGCCACCATTAAAAAAATATAGATTCTTTGTCTGTTCGTGTGTCTGTCTGTCTATACCGGTTTATCCCTAAAACGGCTTGACCTATTTTGGCGGAATTCCACTCGCAGAGAGTTAATATTATAAAGAATAACTTAAGTTACTTTTATCCTAGACTTTTTATTTATTACGCGGAAGAGGTTACGGGCATCTGAAAGTTTATTATACATTTCAAGTTAGCTCTTGATTACAATCAGCCCTGATGATAAGTTATGATGCAATCTAAGATGGAAGCGGGCTAACTTGTTAGAAGTAAGATGAAATCTATACGCCTTCGTTTTGTACACGACATCGTACCGGAACGCTAAAAAGCTTGGCGGTACGTCTTTGTCGGTAGGGTGGTAACTAGTCACGGTGAAAGCGTCCCGCCAGCCAGACTAAGAAAAATTAAGAAAATCTCAATCTACCCCGCCGGGAATCGAACCCAGGTCCTCCGTCTTATAAATCCACCGTGCGTAACACTGCGCCACGGAAGCCATCAAAAAGCTATAAACCTAAAAGCCGTAAGCCGTAGGCTAATAACTTAAAAGTGCATATATTCAGAAACGACAGAACAAATATGAAGTATTACGGAAAGCTGAACCCACACTGACTTTCAGAACAATACCACACGAAGCCTAATTAATGTGTTCCTACACAAGTTGATCCAATTAACCTCAATTTAGAGGTTCGTCTCAACGATGGACAAACAAACAAACAGTGTTTACGGGCGCATGTGTTCGAGGTGTTGCGAGCGTATACTGAGCTAATATTGAGGGTACGAGGCTCTATGGAGGTACTCTATGCTCTATTATTTGGGGAGTCCACTTTAGTTTTCCAGTGCTCATAGCAAACACAAAAAGGCGTAGATAAATTAGTTACACGTGGTCTAAAGCATCACAGACCGAAAACAAATATTTGTGTTTATTTTTAGGATAAACTCGTTTTTAGAAAAAAATATAGGATTACTTTCTTGTCCGTCTGTCTGTCTGTCTAGGCCCTTTTCTCCGCAACGCGTGGAGGCGTGGAGGAGGCAAATTGCCGCAAATTTTTGGGAATCGCAAGGGAATCAAAATCTACAGGGTACTTGAAGTGAACTCAAAATCTTGAAATTTGGTACGACACGTCGTCTTATGCCACAGATAGAGACAAAATGGCAAAAACTATAAATTTTTAGTTATATCTTTTGATAAAATAATAATAATAATTTTAAGCTTACTACCCCTTTCCTTATTAAATTTAAATTCATATCAAAAATTGAAATGTTGGTTGATGTCCAGCACCAAGCTCCATCTAATAAGAGTGGAAAACTAGAATACCATCCTATGATCGCAAACACGCATCAGTACAACATGGCGGATCTAAACCTCCAATACCTGGTCCTATAGAAGTAAGCATGTACTTGTAGTGGGCTATTACAAAGTACAGAACGATGAGATGCTTAAAACTATCGGTTATACAAAATGTATCTAGTAGAACTTACAATAGATTTCAAAAGACTATTATCTTAAAACTGTTTCATACTAATAAAGCTTACAACATTGTCGAAGTAACCGCTTCGGCTGGCAGCGAGTAACAAAACCACACGAATGCGGAATTATGTGCCACTTAAAACGTTCTAAGTGACGGTGACGTCACATTTTCATCGAGACCGGCTCGATAAGGCTTCTCACTAATCAACCAATCAATACGTTAAAGCCATACTACATTTTTGGTAGGTATAGTTGTTGTATGTGACTGTCAAAGAAAATATAAGCGTGTGCTGTGTAGATTGTTAGTAGGGGCTAAAAAGAACCATTATGCCGGAGATAATTTTAAACAGAAGTTGAGATACAATGGGGTTTTAGTCCCACGTGTTACAGTCTCCGTTTTACAACGATTGCGAGAAAAAACAATAAATTAGTAATTTGAATTTGTTTGAAAGTTTATAAAGATTATGAGAGAGGTGGGGGTTGATCGGCTCTGGATCCCTCATGACACAGACCGAAAGCTAACTAATTTTTAATTTTTAGACTCTTGGATCCTGGATGAGAAGCTATAGATCATTTTATGAACCTTAGTCCAATGAGAAAGCTATACCTACGCTCGTGATGATAGCGTTGATGATCTCGATAATGATAGTGATGCAGTCTTACAATTATAGTATTTATTATGTTATATGATGATTAATTAAAAAAAAAAAGAATTATCAAAACCGGAGAACTCGTAAAAAGTTATGCGTGGTCATACATAAAAAAATATACGTGTCGAATTGAGAACCTCCTCCGTTTTTTTCGTCGGTTAAAAAGAGGATATCTATTCATTAAATAAATAAATAGTAATTACAGAAATATTCAAGAAAAAAAACAAAAATACAATCTAAGCCACAATTGATTACAGTAATTCCTAACCTACATTTTAAAACCGCTCAAAAGGTTCTTACCCTCATAATATTACGTACCGAGTATAAAAGATCCTTACCGTATTTAGATAATATTAAAAGAAGTCCGTTATTACACAACCAATGTTATAAAATTCTTTATAAGAAAAATATTTGAGATATCTATTTATTTTTCGCATATAATCGTCACTAGTGCGTGTGCTGTATTAGTCGCCACTATATAAATACAATAATAATACATTAATAATATTAGTAATTTTTATGTCACAATTACTTTTATCTGCTTTTTAATAGATAAAAAATAAAAAAGCAAAAATGTGAGCCCGCCCGAACAGGGACTTGAACCCTGGACCCTTGGATTAAAAGTCCAATGCTCTACCGACTGAGCTATCCGGGCTAGTGAATATAGTTGCCAAATAGTGGTTTCAAATATGCTAGATTTTTTTCAGTTTGTTGAAATGAAATAGAATACATTAAAAAAATTTTACTTAAGCATTTTGCCACTCGGTAGATGTCGCTAGTTATATAAATAACGTCAACGTCATCTGATTTTTTATGCCCCAAAAAGCTACCAGATCATTCTTTAGAGGAGAACTAATTTTTGGGGCATAAACCTAATTACTGTCCCAAAGTCTTCGGGGTTATAAGGATGACTGATCATAATTGACTTTGTATGACTTATTATTAACATCATAATGACTTAAAATGATTAATTAACGTGCTCCCCGTGGTACAAACATCAACTTCCGAATTCCAGGCTGATACTGAAAATGTCATGGAAGAAATAATTACAGTCTGTAATAAAATTGTGTGTTATTTATTCATATTAACTTAATATGGTATTATAATATTAACTTTTTTTATTCATTACAATTTAACCCTTGACTGCTATCACACCTGATGGTAGGTGATGATGCAATCTAAAATGGAAGCGCCTCTCAACCCTTCGGTTTCTAGACAAAATCGTAACGCTTAATCGCTTAGCGATACGTCTTTGTCGGTAGGGTGGTAACTAGCCAGGGCCGAAGCTTTCCACTAGCCAGACTTGGACCAATTTAGAAAAAATTTATCGATCTAGCCGGGAATCGAACCCAGAACTTATTATAAACCAACTCATCAAAAAGATTTTTGTCGTTGTAAAAGGGTATCTGGGTATTAAAATGATTATTAAAATATGTCGTGAAACATATCTGCTTTTAAGTAAAAGTATCAATAAAGCTGAACGTTTTTATCGCCCTATCTACAGCCAACTTACGGATAATAAGCTGTTTATCGCATGGTAGTCGCTAGAGATTTCAGGATATAGTGAAATACCTCCCATATTGAAATGTCAACCTATATCCTGCTCTTGTCACTCTAGTACAGGGGATGCAAAAATAAACTAACATTTGTACTTTTGTTTTACATCTGAGAGGAGAATTTTATGTTAAAAAATATATATTACATTAAATGGGTGTCTATGTATTGAATTTAAATTATTTTTTAATTGTTTATTATTTAATACAAGAGTAAATATTTTCTAAAACCAGATTGCTAAATTAGGAAGCCCTAAAATTTTACATCTATTTATTCATATTCATAAAGAATGAAGGAAGGTCTCGAAGTTCGAAGCATTAATTAGATATAAAATTTTGAAGTGGACTTGCGGTAATAGGTTTATATTTTCTATGGTAAGTAGGCTTCCAATTTGTCCTTGAAGGTGTTAAGTTATTATTATTGGCAGGTAACGCCAATAATGGGGCAGGTCGTCTAAATGTCAACTAAGTAGGTACACCACAGTTCATACTCTCTTGTACTATACAACTAAACTTTAGTGCGCTCTATACTGTGAAGCTTTTGATTGCACTCTTACGGTGTTTTGGTGTTATGCAATAGAAAGGAGAATAAAGGTATATGATTACATAGCTAAGCTAAAAGCTTGCTCTAAAAGTAATCCAACAAAAAGGAATGTAGGTATTAAGTAGAAAGGACAAGGAACAAAATTGTGGAGTTTCTGAGAAAGCTCTCTAAATGATATGAAAAAACGATGTTACCGTTTACGGTGTCTTTTTGTGATGTAGTAGAAACGAGACAGATGAACAATATTGTAGACATCTTGAGCCCAATGTGTAAAGTAGGTGTGTCCGATGAAAAACCGACAAACATAAAACTACATTTTTCTCATGTTCTGTCACCTGCAATTTAAGCTAGGAAAGAAGAGGACTAGGTATACTTTAACCATACATTTTTGGTACGGGATGGTATATTTTTACGCATATCAACTCTCTGATTATATCCTAGTGTCGCGCGAATGTCGTCGACAGCGCCGCGGCGGGGGGCGGCCGTCGGTCTGTCACCGGCACAGCGAAACAATACCGTTATTTCAATGTAATAACTATCGCAATTGGGTGTCTAGAACAAGGCTTGTTTACATTTCATATTGTTCAATCTCGCGTGTAATAGCCGTGGATCGTTGTGCAATATGAATTATCTGCTTGTTTATTGAATTTAATGTTTCCGCGTGTTCCATCTCATTTCCATTTGATAGATAGATTATTTTATAAAATTTTAGCAAACTTTTCTTCTAGTTGAAGTAGAAATAATTAATAACATTTAGATGCATGGTGCATCATAATTTTATTGCAGGATTCCTTTCAGGAATCATAGGGAAGGCGATTCGGGCAAGTAGGACAAAGTTTACCAGGAAGATAATTTTTAGGCTTTCCGGGAACTTAGATCTTCAAACAGATTTGAAGATATAGACATCAGACACTAAATCATTATTATTTATTTATTTACTCATTTCTTTAAAAATATTATAGGAAAATACATATTTATAGCGATATTTATTTATAGCGATATAGTCCCAAAAGTGGCAAGGGGATTATTAGTAGAACAGTGTTAAAACGTGTTGGCTATAATTCGAGAACTTTAAATTTCAATAAATTAAAATACTTATTAATTTATATTCCACCTTAAATAATTTAATCATTTTAATTAGGTACCTACATTAAGTAAATTTGGAAGACTAATGTTAAACAACTAGAATTTTTTTAGGACAAATTCCCTTTTAATTTCACAAAAGGTTGAGTACCCACCGTTGAGTACACCGGCGCCGCACTCACATAAACCCACCACGAGATGGCGTTGCTCGTTTTATTGCCGGATCGCACAACAAGCAGTAATGGAGGAATACAATATTGACAGACCATTAATTCGACAGGAAATTGTGCTGAAGCCGCGATAGCTGCAGGTGATTGTGAACTTTTCAAATTAGCCTCGTGTTCTGCAGTTGTTTCCACTTCAAATAGATAGTATACAGAATCAACAGAGCGAGCTTTCACCAGAGTTCACGAGATCTAACATTGAATAAAGTAAATACGTTCTAGAAATAGTTAATAACAACTTCTGAACGTTATCTAATAACATATTATATAACTATTTTCTATTAGTGGAACAAGTTACCACTGTTCATTAAATAGCTTAACGTTTTAGAGAAAGTAAAGATTAGAGAGAATATAAATTTAACATTTACAATTGGACAACGGGCTTATTTTTAGGTATACAGCTCGTGGGCGACAATGCCTGCCTCAATGTGCGTGAAAACTTTCAGGAGGGCAGTAGGAGACCTAGCGAACATTTGAGTAAAAATTTAAAGTTACTGCTTAGATAAATTTAAAACGAGTGTGAATATTTAATACTTCATTTGTGAATTTCTGTACGTTCTGATTATATTGCAATTAAATATATTTTAAATAAAAAAAAAATTAAGTTAGAACGTTATCTATGTTTAAAATTGTATTACCTTAATTAAAATAACTGCAAAAAAATAATCTTGTAAAACATATTAATCTTGTAAAACTTGTAAAATATTTCATATTAACTTAGTCTGACTATTCTGAAATATATATTATTTTAATTTTATTTGCATACTGAACTGCTTTGTTGGTCTAGCCTAAATATACAAAATTTGGTGAAAATCGGTAAAGCCATTTCGGAGGTACGAGGAGTACGGTAACTAACATTGTGACAGGGAAATTTTATATATTAGATTTTTATGCATACAGAACTGCTCCGTCCGGTCTAGTAGTTAACTTGTTTGGCTTTGAATCAGGACGTCTTGAGTTTGGGCTACTAAACATTGAGCTTTTCTTTCTTATCATTGTCAAAATATTATAGTTATCGAGTCTAAGCTTCAATGTAATGTTAGTTAAAATAGTCTAATAAATTTTCAAATTGAAGTAGTTTTAAATTGTATCTAACAAATAAAATTTCCTTCTCACAATATTAGTTACCGTACTCCTCCAAAACGGTTTCAAAAATTTTTACCGAATTTTGTATGATTATTCAGCAGGCTTGAGAATCGGCTACTATCTAATTTTCATCTATTTTTTTAATTTTTAATGCAAAACCACATTTGCCGGGTCAGCTAGTATAAATATCTATAATAAGTATAATAATTTTTGGCGGTTGAAAAAAATGAAAATTGATGAACCTTCGTCCCCACGCAAGCTTTTAAGGGTCAGACGTGAACAATGTTCTAAAAATAAATAATGCTAACTGAATGTAACGGTTATTTATTTTTAGAACGTTTGGACGCTCTTTATAATTGCTCAATAATCCAAGAGTTACGTAACGTAAGTTACGTGCCATAAATAGCACTGAAAACTGGTATAGAGTATATAGAATAATAAAAATTTGAAAAGAATTATTTTAAACAATGTTGATGTAGAAATAGATAAAGCATAAAAATATTAATGTTTCTTTTATAATTTCTTGACACAAACGCTGACTTACTAATATAATTGCATGTATCAAGTATTCGTAACTATGTGGCGTAAAATAGAATGATACGAAGAAATCTTTCCTTGTTTATTTGTTGCTTCGAATCTACACTCAGCGGCGTCGGATGGACATATTCTTTTAATTAAGCCACGCGGAAAGCGTCGTAACTTTTACGATCTTCGTGATTTAACTATTATTTGTCATCAATTTTATGGACCCTAAAGTATTACTGTGCTTGGAAATATAAAGCCTACAGCTATATAAGTATTAAACAAAGAATTATATTTCTTAAACAAAGAAGAAGAACAGCATTGTATATTATAATTCATTTTTAAAAACAAAAATAAATAAAAAGCTCTATAATCAGGAAACTCTTGAGTATACATATTATGTATTTAAATATATATTAAAATTTAAACATTTAAATAAATTTTGTCTCGATTGTTTTAAATAACGTAATTGTAATTGAATTTAAAACTATAATAATTAACTATATTATTATATAAAAATAAACAACAATTTCAAAGTTCATTTTAAATTACCTATATAATGAATGTGTAGCGACATCTACATATGAGTAGAAATAAACAAAAATATTCCTATTCATCCAGAGATGGCGCTGATAAACGATGCTAGCAAGTTGCGATTATCTCATGATAGATGGCGCTAATAAATATTTAAAGCAGTAGAACTTGATAGCATGTATAGATGGCGTTAATTTAACCAAAATATTAAAAAAGTATTTTATCCAAAAACAACATAAACCATTTTATCTTAAGGTTTTTTATGGAAATAATTTGCATACTTACCTCCATGTTAAATTGGTGTGTTTCCATTTTTCTCCTTGCACCGCAAACCGTTTCCGTCTTCTGCTGTTTCTATCGTACCCGGGTTCTCGGTCTGGTCTTCCGCATCTTTTTTGCTTCATAAGTTCTTTGGTAGCATGGTCTATTACTCCCGTTACTGGGATGCCACCGAATTCCTAGAAATTACACAAAAGTTAAATCCTACTATTTATGATGTTGTAAAATAAACGTTTTTTTTTCAAATGATATAATTTATTCGACTGCATCGTTGGTCTAGTGTTTAGCCGATCTGGTTTCAGTCCTGGGCTCAAATCCTGGGTCGAGTCACGCGATAATTCTGAGTTTTTCATTCTTCTATGAAATTCTCAGAATATTCCAAGCTCGGAGTCGGGAAGTTGGCGGTGTCGCACCCCCGTGTCTCGGAGAGCACGTTAACCCGTCGGTCCCGGTCACTGTCATTAACATCTGATAGTGGTCGTTAATAAATGAAACATTATATATAATAAGCCCGCCAACTCGCATTAGAGCAGCGTGGTGAGGTGAGGTCTTTACGCTCTATATCCCCTCTCCTATAAGGAGGGAGGCCTGGCCCTGTAGTGGCCGTTAATTGGCTGATAATGATAATTTATTTTATTATTCTAATTAACCGGTTCTTACCAGCTTATTCTCTGCGTGATTAAAATCGTCGTTTTCATTTAATTTTTTTTCAGTGCCATTCTACGAGAATGTATTTTTTTCTGAATATGATGTTTTTTTAATGGAATAATTAATCAGTGCCATCAGAAGTTGGAGCTTTACATATAATCGTCCTCTTGAATGACAATCTATTGAGGAACACCGCATTAAGATTCGTTACGTACTCGTAACTTCATAGATCTAACACACGACTTTTTAACCAACTTCCAAAAAGGTTGAGGTTCTATGTTCGGCTGTATGTATGTCATAGATGTAAGTGATGTGAAACTTACTTGTAATGTTTTGATGGCAATCCTGAAGTCGTCTTCGTATGATTGCTCCATGTCTTCCATCAGCAGGTTCCCCACCTCGGGCTTCTCTTTACTGAGGTACCCAAACATTTCGAGGTAACTTCTCTGTAATGAAAGAAATAATCTAATTAGGATAATGTCTACTAAAACTTATGTGAAAGTATTAATTGTATCAAGAATCATTTTATTATCATCATGAGTATTATCAGCGAATTAACAGAGTCAAGCCTCCCTCCCTATAAAAGAAGGGATATGGAGTGTACTCCCACTACGCTGTTTCAATACGGGTTAGTGGGCATTTTATTGTAAGAAAATAAGATGTTTTTGATTTAATGTTTATTTATTTTGTGTTTTTAAGTGCTAACTCCTTGTAGGAGGAACTTTGTTCTCTTAACCGCTTCGTTACGTAACGCCTTACGGCGCCAGTCTGTCTGGCTTCCTTTTCACTCGCGCATACGGCAGCGGTAGAATTCTCCTCTTTTCCCACTCTTACCTACAGCGCTAGCCGTATTTAAGTTATCACTTCCACCGGGCGTCTCGAAAAGCAGTTTTGTTTTTTTTGCAAAAATTCGATGAATAGAAAACGGTTTAGAGTCTACAGACCTTTGGTAATGGGTGCCAGGTAGAACATTAAAATATACCATAATAATAATATTTAAATTGTGACCCGATGTCATACGTCCTCCTTTTAACTAACTTTATATTATATTGTGACAACAATGGTGTAGACATGAATACCTTATTTAAAATGTTAATCTAACAATCGACATTGTATCCACAAAAAGATCCTTATACATATTACGGTTCTTTTGACAAAAATATCTCAACATTTTTTTAACCCTACAAGGCACCTAGTTCCATATGTGGAACACCGACTTAAATAGTTCCTATAGCTATAAGGTTACAGGTTATACACCACCACCACACATTTGACATCTTGATAGAAGCTACATACATTTAGCAACATAGTAATTCGAATCTTTACCTAAAGAAGTCGTTCGTACTTTTTTTATAGTGCATTCAGTGTGAAATTCGGATGAAAGTGAAGTGTTAGTCATTTGTATGATTTCAAAAATAAAAAAATAATACTTATTGAACAGTTTGGACTCCAAAAAAATTCTGTTTGTTATAACGAAATGTATATTTTGCCGAGGTAAGTTGTTTTTTATATTACAATAATAAATGTATTAGTAAATCATATTTTTATGTATGTTCCACATACGGTACGTTGAGCTTTAGTGTCCGTTTTTATTTCTTCATATTTACGATAACTTACGTTATGAATAATTTGATTTGATTGCAGATTATGCTGGTAAGAAGATTGTGTGATCAAGATATTGAAGGTTTCTTGAATATTCCTTCTGGAAGTAAAGACGCAGAAGATTTTTCTGACGCTGAAAGTGATAATGACATCGAAGAAATTCAGTCCATCTAAAACTTTTTATCCGAGTTATTTAGCGAAGTAAAGGGTTCCTTATTTCCGCATAGACCTCATGTACATCTCCTCGAATATTTTCAGCCAGAAATATCAGAGCCTTAGCCAAGTAGATCTGGAATGACTTCAGGGACAACTATAGGTTACACAATATCGTACACCTAAACGATTATGGGCTTTGAGTAACACAATCTATCATAGATCTAGAATCCTTGGCTCTGTGACTGGTCACCCAAAGTAAAAAAGAGAAGATTTATTTGGTAGAAATCATCTTTTTATCCACCTTATTTTACATTTACTGGAAACATAAACTTACAGACACCTATAGTATACATTGAATCTCGTGGGTAAAGAGGGAATACAGTCGATGGGAACGGTGAACAATGGTTGTTTTGTAAAAGACCTCAAATTATGTTTCCTAAAAGACCTACAATATGAAAAGGTTCAAAGAGGATATTCATAACAATTGGTAGCAATCGGTGATAATATAGATATTGTCACAGTTTCAATCAGTACGTCTATAAACCAATTGTTCTATTATCATCTTGTGTTTTAAGAGCCAATAGAAAAGGCAAGAAGATACTGCAAGAAACAAAAGAAATACATACAAGTGGACACTGTCCCCAAATTATCAAAACATATAACCATCATATGGGTGATGGAGGATCCACACCATTCATATGCCCTAGATTCGTTTCCAGGGAAATATAAAATAAAAATTAGGACCAAAATATGGTGCTTGAGGTTATTTTATCATCTTCTTGATGTAACACTTATCGATAGCTGGTTATTGTACAGAAGAGTCTGGGAGCAGCAGCATACGCCAACCATAATTATACAGAAGGACTTCAAATTTGAAGTAGGGAAATGTTTGGGCCAGCGATAAGCAAAAAGACAGGTATACCAAGTTTATCTGATAAAAAGATTGATAATAAATAAAAGGCAGAAGCCAAACACATCAATAGTACTTCCTCATGACGTCAGATGTGATGGGTTTGAGCATTTTCCTCTTTGTCAAGTTAATACCAAAAGGTACATTTAAGGCTCAGTGTACCATATGTGGAACTAAAATAAAAAGTTGTTTTTTTAGTAAAATATGGTTTCATTAATATTTTTATTAACTTTCCCTAGCTTCTGATCACTAATTACAACATATATATTTTTGTCACGCACTAAAAAAAATTGAGCCTTGTAGGGTTAAATGTTTAAATGTTAGGTACAATCATGCAAAAACGGCAAATCATTCATATAGATTTCGAATACTTTTTATTCCTATCTGTCTGTATATGCCGTATCTCATTCGAACATCATAGTCAAAATAAATTTAAAGTAGAGCATCATATTAATTAGATCAGATAAGGGTTTTTAGCCCCGACGTAAAAAAAATTTTTTTTCATTACAAGTTAATTGCAATCATTACACCTGATGGTGTTGATGATGGAATCTAAGATAGAAGCGAGCTAACTTGGTAGAAGTAGGAAGAAATCGGTTCGTTGTCATGTAGAAACCGAAAGGGGTGTGCGGTTTCGGTTTCTACATGATAACGAACCGTAACGGTAAATCGCTTGGCGGTACGTCATTGTCAATTGGGTGTTATGAGTTTGATTTGACTGTATGTGGCGTCATAGCTTCTATATCATTGTTTTCCTTATAATAACTACTTTTTCTATGCTATTGAAAGAATATATGATATTAAAGTAAACCCTTATTTTAGCGATTTAATAGTAACATATTTATAGTTAGTTATAAAACTGCCGCGGGATTTAAAAATTTAAACTGTAACTTGATTAGCGACAAAATTGACTTCTTTGCGCAAGATTTTTCGGGAATCAGCTTGTATGTAGTTACGTGGCTTTTATAATACTGTGTGTCGATTCTGGAAGAAAATCTGTACGAGTCTCGATGTTGTCTCTATCTATCACGATACTATCGATAGGGAGATAATACGACGAAGTAGAATCTCGCACTGTCTATCGTTAAGAATCGACATGCTGCATGTCGATTCAAAAACAAAATTTGACTGTCTTGACGTACTCTCTATCTTTCTCTGTCTAACGCGATACATTCGAGTCGAAGTCGAAACTTCGGCAATACAAGTTTCGTTATAGATTCGACATACTTGTATTAATATATGGTAGGTACGTAGTGTACCGGACTACTGCATGCGTCATAGTTAGTGGAGGACGACTAAAAGTACTCGTACAATCGCAAATCTTGTCTCATGTCCAAACAAAGGCCGTTACTAGCCTTTTGCGCCCACTCGATTTCTTTTGCTGGACCCTTTTCAAATAAAAGAAACTGCACTTTATTACTTTCAAGATGGCGGCAAGAGTTTATAGTTATTTCTTAGTTCTCTTTTTATTTATATATGTAGTTTTTTGTGGAGTTATTAAGATCAACACATTTTGATAGTGAATTGTAATACAAGGGGCTAAATTGCCTATTGTATACGAAGCATACATATTATGGTGAAATAAAAAGTTAATACAACATTTATTTGCCCTGGATAAATTTCTTATAAACAAAAAAAAACTTTTCTTTTATAAATAGAATATCTGCCTATATGGATAAATATAATTTTATATTTCGGAAATTTATAATGTGTTTATAACAAACTTTTTTAAATTTATTACTATTTCCACCCAGATTCGATAAAAAAGTTCAATTTCGCTGTATTGGCAATAGTTTAGTTTTAGATTGCTTGATAACTATAACCGTCAGAAAAGCAATAAAATGTAATATTTCTTTACCACTTAAGTTCAATGCTGGTTTAATGAGCAACATTTGATACTCAGAACTGGCGTTAAGATATGACCTAATTATTTAATTAAAACGAAAACATTGTGAGCATACTCGCAAGTGACGGCCAAAGGCGGACCGCTTGCCAAAATAGGGCATCCCATCAGTGGTATCTTTGAGCCATCGAACACGGAATTAAAAGAAGTAGCCCGGATAATTAGATTCGTCAATTAATTTACGGTCATCAAAGGACAAATAGGAGGCATCACGCGATTGTTAATCCAGGTGCTTAGTGTCCTAGATTTGGTAGGAGCGTTTTGTGGAACAACGGCTGGTAAATGGGTGGGTAGTTACAGATATTTGAGGAGAGCACGCAATTGTACGATTAGTTTAGTGATGGACATGTATTTAAACTGTTACGGTATTTTTATTTAGGCTTTATTGAACAATAATCAATTTACGGGAGTATATCAATCATGAACTTTAGGAAAACTCTCGTAACATCAAACTAACTCTCGCAACAGCATACTAATATTAGAACATTTTGCTGGTGTTAAAAAAGCTATACTTAAATAATCCTTTTTTCGGATTGCGTGTTTGTTGTAGTCTTGTAAACTCCTTGTTTGATTTATTTGAATATAAAATAGTATACACTGTACATGTGTTGACTTAGAATTTTTACACATTTTTGTGTAGGTACAAGAGTGTCTTCTAATAATTTTTTTCTCGACGTCTCCTGAGAAACGCCAAGATCAACGCAAATCGCATTTATTTATTGAATTTAATGTCACAACCAATTAAATTTAATGTAAAAGTCATCATAGACTATAATATAATAGAAATTAGTTGTGTTATCAACTGCCTAAATCAATTAATTTTTATTTAGGAAAATAAGATCTTTTACTAATAAACATCCTTCTTATCTTATCTGAAAGCCCATAATAATTAATAATTGATAAACCTCAAATTAAACCAATAAAATCCAACATGACAATTCATTAGTCTTAAACGCATTCGGATCTTCAAAATACAGTTATGTATAGGAATCAATTAACCATCAATTAATGATTCACTTATGTTTCTACTTATTTTGGTCTGAAGTAATTTTATTAAATTGAAAGGCAGGTTGTAAATTTGATATAAATGGCAATCAATTAACAAAGCTCTGAGTCCAACGATAAATAACGGTCTTAACCTAATTATTGACATATTGGCATTGTTTTATGAGTTCATTGGGGCAATTTGCATGAGTTATTGTGACGCTCTATAGAATCCATAGGTCCGTTGACCTGGCTTACTTTACAGTTTGCTGTACTGTGGTCACGTCTAATTGGATTAGATTGTAAAATTATATTTTATAATTGCTCTACAATAATTATTCTCATTAATCTAACATTGATTATAATTATTCGCTAGGATTACTTTTCCGAAACCTTTAGAACCCTTCACTACTTATTTATTTTGACTGCTAATCGTCGTCGACATAAGATATTCGAATATAAAAATAAAATAAAGTCATTAAACAATTTTTGAAAAATAAAAAATCCGAATAATTTAATCTAATATATTATTAATGCTAACAAGAAATTAAAGCACTCCGCAAAAATGCAAAAATAAATGGATGTTACGGTTTAGTACCTAAATGGACCTGAAAGATATGTAGCACTGAGATACATAAATGCTGTATAGCATAAAATTATGGTGCTTTTTTAGATTATTGCATTTATAATACGAGTATCTAGTTTCAGCCCGCCACTGGACGTGGCCTTCTTTTGGCAATTCTTTTCATATACATAATGAATTCGTATAAATGAAGACTTTTAAAATAGAGTCTGCACTTATTATCCTTCTTAAAATTTTTCTGTTTAATATGAATTTGATTTAAGCATTTATTCTAGCTACAGAAACTAACAGGTCACTAACGAGCCCTCACAATCTTTTTCAAAATCAACCAAGGTTCATGGTTACACGATTAGCGTAGTAATTAAAATGTCCTTTGTTCGTCACCGTACCCCCGTGTCTTTCAACGTTGTTCAACATCGACTAATCAAGCTACAGAGGGTTGGGTGCACTGCTGACATCTGTCGGCACTTCGACCGTCATTACCCTACCGGGAGCGGGTAATAATGACCCGGTCTCTTCATGCGTTCAAACTCTTGTGGGGTTAAAGCGATTTACAATCGATAAGTTCTCTATTGTTCATTGAGATTGGCCAGGAAATGGTTGTATCAGTAACTTTGTATGTAAGTACTTTTTGAAATAATCTTTTGATATTTATGCTAAAACCTTACTATTAAATGTTTTCAAAGAGTAATGGTTTCGTCGAGTAGATGGGGCATATTCTTCAATAACCAGTATATTATATGCCATGCCTACTGCAGTTGATCAACCAGTGTAAGATCCGTGCGAAAATAAAATTCTCTAGTGGTGAAATTCGAAGCAATCACCACTATGTATTACCGCTGGGTCCAGAATTCAATTTGCCACAATAATCACTGAACTGAAAATCATCTAAACCGCAGAACAAAAAAGCGCAAACTGGCCATTAAAATCAGTATTGCAGCAATGTGGAGGATCTAACCTTTATATCACCTTTCCTATAATAATAATTAATTAATATATGCTGACAAAGATGATAGTAAAGAGCGTGACTACGTAGGCTAATCGACGAACGTGATTTATTTTGAAAGATTTTTCTGTACACCTAAAAATTGCATCCGTCAATGATGGATCATACATTCCTGTCGAAACAGGACCGCCTCCCACGTCTCTCAACTAATTAATATCATTACTGTCGAACAGATGTTCGTGTAACAGATGATGTATTGACCTAATAACCGTTATATGGTAAGTAGCACAATAATAAAACATTAATTGATTATCAATTTAGAGCTTGGTTTCTGGCACTTCTATAACAAAGTAATATAGGTCTTAGGTTCGATTACTAGGCCGGTTAAGGTTTTAATTTGTCCAGGTCTGGCTGATGGTCCACGGACGTGGATTCTAACAGAATTTTGACGGCCTCCGTGGCGCAGTGGTATGAGCGCGGATTTATAAGACGAACCTCCTGGGTTCGATTCTCGGCAGGACAGATTTCCTAATTTGTCATGGTCTGGCTGGTGGGAGGCTTTCGCCGTGGCTAGTTACCACCCTACCAACAAAGACATCCCGCCAAGCGATTTAGCGTTCCGGTACGATGTCGTGTAACAACCGAAGGGGTGTGGATTTCATCCTACTCTTAACAAGTTAGCCCGCTTCCGTCTGTTAGCAGCATTGTATACTCTGTTTGAAAAGACTCTAGACAATAGAGTGGTCATATTTGTTGTGTTGTGGTACCCCGAGGCAAGCAAAAACTAGAGACTGTAGTCGATAAAAATGGCGTCGATAAAAATGGCGCGGTGGATAGAAGAGATGCCCAAGTGGAAAATTATGTTGTTCACCTTAGTGTCCGCGTCATGTGCACCTTATTGTCATGTGCATGTGTTGTAAGAATCTGTGCGCGAAATGTTTAATTAAGTGATTATTGTAAGAATGTTTCATTTTGATTATATTTGATGTATTTATAAATAAATTGTTCCGATGAAGTTTGTCTTTTGGTATTTTATGTTTTATTCCCATCTGGTTGTTTGTTAACACATCTTAGATTGCATCATCACTTAAGATCAGGTAATAGCAGTCAAGGGTCAACGTAGTTGATAAAAAATGACATCCTCTAGTATATTAATAAAATGTTTCACAGTAGCAAAAAATTTACTAAGATAACTAATATTATCCAATTAACTAAGTATTGACAAAAATATAAATTATATGTATAGACTAATAGTGCTTCATTTACTGCGGAAGCCTTACTTGTTGTTATTATATTATACTGTTAGCAGCACTGTACATAGCGCTCAAAAAGCCTAGAATCCAAAGACGGAAATCATAAAAAGAATACTACAGCGTTTTGGCCTATATAAGCAACGGTTTATTGAAGTGCGGACATTATCAATTCCAGTTCTAGCATAGGAAGTTATGCTGCCTCAATAGTATTCTAAAAGTAAATTAGATTAGTGTTTAATGAAAGATTGTTTCATTTTGATTTGATTTAAGGAAGTTTTGTAATAAATATGTGTTGATATTTTGACTATAGTTCTTTTGCTGCTTGCACCTTTTGACGCCTTCTGATGATGTTGCTAAAAATACATGAACGAGTTCATATCTACACAACAGTCTTCTAACTTCCTGTTATTCATAACTAACTATGCTCCGTGGTTTCAGCTGTTTAGACCACTATTCTTTCTTTATTCATTACAAGTTAGCCCTTGACTGCAATTACACCTAATGGCAAGTGAGATGATGCAATCTAAGATGGAAGCGGGATAACTTTTTAGGAGTAGGGTAAAGTCGACACTCTTTTCGGTTTTTACACGACATCGTACCGGAACGCTATATCGCTCGGCAACACGTTTTTATAGGCAGGGTGGTAGCTAGCCACGGCTGAATCCTGCCACCAGCCATGCCTGGACCAATTTTAGGAAATCTTAATTCACCCAGCCTGGAATCAAACGCAGGACCACTGTCTTAGAAATCCGCTACGTCAAAACGATCCAGTTGGCGTAAGATGCGCCCGAAGAGATATCCAGTAAATTATCAGCCTATTAACGGCCCACAACAGGGCCAAACCTCCCTCCTTATAGGAGGGGAATATGGAGCGTAGACTCACCACGCTGCTCTAATGCGACCGAATAGTGACCGGGGTCAACGGCTTAACGTGCTCTCCGAGGCAAGGGGGTGTAACACCACCACCTTCCCGACTCCGGGTTTGGAATATCCTCAGAATTTCATAGTAGAATGAGAAAGTCAAAATTATTCCATTACCCGACCTAGGAATCGAACCCAGGACCTCGTGATCGAAGCCACATAGGCTAACCACTAGACCAACTAGGCAGTCAGTCATGTATAACAAAATAAGTAGTAATAATACATGTTAATAAGTCAAAGTATTTGAACGTCTACAGTATCATTCTAATAGCACTTATATAAGCAAACTTGGCTTCCGGATTGCGAAGTGATCTCTAAAGTTAATAGATAAATTTAGTTATGAATTAGAAGCTGCTATTCCATGTGGAATAACTAAGTAAAGCTCACATACCGATTAAATTTAGCCCGTCTTCTCGGAACCATTAAATCTCCATAGCCACAGTAAGTTTAAACTATTATGTCATATTAATACTACTGACTAAGCGTAGTTAAATACTCTTAGTCAGTAACTGTTTGTAGCAATTATACAGTTAAAGTAACTAAACTTAAAAGTTTAGCTACTTTAACTTAAGCTACTTTATACTAAAAATCCGGAATGAAAAGTTATAAGAAAATTAGGAAAAAGATACCTTTTCAAATAACTACGACGAATTTAATATTAACTTGACATCATACGTCGTGCCCTTGTCAACGCCGGCGTTCCAGCTGTTTTAGAACCAAACAGCTTGGCGCGCGACGATGGCAAGAGACCAGACGGTATGTCATTGATGCCATGAAAGATGGGAAGGCCTTTGGTGTGGGACGCAACTTGGACACCCTTGCGCCTTCACATCTTCCTAGCACGATGGGCTGTACGGGCGCTGCTGCTGCATCAGCGGAGACTCTCAAACGGCGCAAGTACAGTAACCTCGTCGGTGATTATGTATTTGAGTCGTTTGGAGTTAAAACGCTGGGACCGTGGGGTTCGAGTACTCGCGTTTTTTATAGCGAAATCACAAAACGTTTGATCGACGCCTCCCGTGACCAGAGTGCCTAGTGTGAGATTACTTCAAAACAATCGAAAACTTCACTTTCGCGTTAAGGGCAAATTTTATATGGAACTGAAGCAGCGCCCCTGGCGGGACTGAGAGAAAACTCAAATGGGCGAGTGTCAGAGTGCCGAGTGTGAGTTTTCACCAAAACAAATCGAAAACTTCACTTTCGCGTTAAGGGCATATTTATATGGAACTGAAGCAGCGCCCCTGGCGGAAGTGAGAGAAAACTCAACACTGACACTCGTCCATTTGAGTTTTCTCTCACTTCCGCCAGGGGCGCTGCTTCAGTTCCATATAAATATGCCCTTAACGCGAAAGTGAAGTTTTCGATTTGTTTTGGTGAAAACTCACACTCGGCACTCAGTTATTATCGACATTTACTTTACGCCGAAGTTACTCGAAGCGAAAAAGTGAATAACTCTGATTGGTTAAAACAAGTTTGTGCTGAGTGTAAGTCACAAATAACCACCGATCGAATAGTAAAGTTTTCGAAAACGCGAAGGTTAGCTGTCACTTTAAATTTCATAGTGAGAGTGGACCGTGAATATGTTTAGAAGACTACACTTATTTTTATTTTGTGTAAACAGTGTAAAATTAAGAAAGACCGGTTATATTTCACTTGGAAGAGGTCGCTAAGATAAGTCTATTGAGAAATAACAACGCCAAGTTTTGCCTTACGATTTACGGCAACGCAGTATAGTCATCGCTTTTCCATGAGACTGCTTGTTTTTATGCAAAGTTACAACCGTTGCAATGTGCAAGTGAAGGCAGGCAGCTGTCCGCAGTCACCACAATTAGTGTCACCGGCGTCATTATCCTTCAACTCGAAGATTGTGCAAAGTTACAGCCATAGCAATAATCATGGTGAAGGCAAGCTATCCCCAGTGACTACAAAGGTGTCCTTGGCATCATTATTATCTTTGCAATCGAAGGACAATGAGAAGAATAATCATGATGAAAGCAGTCAATATGCAGTAATCACAGTTTGTGTCCCCGGCATCATTATCCTTACACTTGAAGATTGTGCAAACTTACAATAAACATGTTAAAGGGAGGCTATCTACAGAGATCAGTGTCACCGGCCTCATTATTCTTAGAATAATTAGTGTGTTATATTTTTAATTTATTAATTAAAACAAAATACAAAGGACATTACTTTATATTTTCAGAAACAAAAGAAAATGAAAAGGTTCACATATTTCTTTGATTTGCAATTACCCGTAAATAACTTTTGTCAATATTATTGTATTTATTCTAACAATCATGAGATTATATACATAGCTAATTTCAAATAAAAGAATTTATTAAAAGGTGTTGTTGTTTATTTATCTTTATCAATAGGTATCTTTCATTGCTCCATTACAGGACCAGGCTTTTTGACTCTGTAACTATATATCTTACATGTTACTAAATATGACTGAGGCTGATGATGTAACAAACTGAGGCACAATGGTGAAATACCACCACCTTGCAGGCTACTACTGGAATTATAGCTCAATATTTTTTCGTTGGTTACTCCTAACTAAATCAGGAAATGACTCCAGAAACTCATGAGCCACTAAACCAAGGAGGACATTCTTTATTATATAACTAATCATAAATGATATATTACATTACTAAGTATTTTATGTTTAAATAAAAAAGTTTAAAGAGTTCAGTAATATTTTATTAAATAATGGTATTTAGTTAAATTTTAATATTTTCAGGTATAAACTTTAAAACTCTGATAAAATTGTCCTATTATACTATGCTAACACACTTTAATTTTAAAATAAACTAAACAAAGCTTAAACATACAATAGACAAATATCTCTTATAAATCTAATCCTTATTCAAACTTATTGTTCTTATTCCATTTATTATCATCTGTGGTTTCTTAATAATTATATTTGTTCGGTGAAAGTCTTGTATATACAATGCTTTGTGCTGGCTGGTCTTGTTGTACTGCGATGTGAAACTTCATGTAATATACTAATAATGCATTATTGGATGTACTTTGCATAGACCAATTAAGCTCCGGCTAAACTAGCTGGTATGCAATGCCTGTAACAATGAAAAACTTATAATACAACTAGTTATATACATAAATGGATCCAATTCAGACTATTATGTTACTCAAAATAAACTGCAGAAGTAGTAAACACTAAAACTATTTGTAGGTGAACTTTGTTGACTTAATTTCTTAGTAAAAACCTCCCAATTTTTAATATTATTCTGGGACAATTACACACATCACTATATATAGCCCCAAAGTAACTGTAGGTAGGTATGATAACTGATGAATATTTTTATATATATTATATATAAATACTTATTATTATTTTTATATACATTATATATACATAGCTATTATATAGAACTATGTGGATGTTTATATACCATCAATAACTAAAGAATGGCTACAGGTATCTTGATAAAAGTTGGTATTACATACATAGTACTCTGTTTTCCCGATATATTTATTGAAACAAGATGTAAGTCGGTCACTGGGCTCAGTAGGTATGTACCCAATATAAAGAATACCAGTAATATATACTTATTTAAAAAATATTTATACAAACATATTCCTTACTATTTGTTTGTATATTACATTATTTATCTACCTCTCTGGAGAAAATATTTGTAAATATAAATAAATAATATATAGTTAATTAGGTATATGTAATTGATGTTAAGAAATTTAATATAGATTTGTAAGCTTAAAATAGTAAAAGTTTCAACTAACTTTTTTCTATGTAGTTTTTCATCACAATTCTTTTAAAGTATTTAAATTGCAATTGTTTCATAATTATACTCTTATGTCAGAAGTTTGGGAAGATATTCCTTTTTAAATTACATGATTAGGTATGTAGATACTATTTAATAAACCAAAACGAATTTATATAATTCAGTTTTGGTAACACATCCACATATTGTTATTAAGAAGTAATTGATGTTTTAATGAAACTTTTTCCAATTTTCCACGGTTTTCGTATCGCCACTACCATCACTGTTCAATATTTGCACCTGCTCCGCCAAATTTTGTATATTGCCCAGCCTTAAACATAAAAAGTAATAAATAGATAAGTATTTGCAAAGTTCAATAATCATAACCTCACAGAAGCCGAATATCTTTTCAAATTCCACTTACTGCTTCATAAATGTGACCATTAGGTCGAATTGAGATGCACTAGTTCTCATTTTATATTATTATTTACTCTTTAAAACATTTAAAGGGTAGATTATTTAGAAGATGTTTAAAAATTTAAGTTTAAGAATTACGAAGTTATTATTTAAGACTTTGAAGTATGCCAAACCACAGCAAAACAATGTTATACGAACCACAGTTTAAAAATGCTAAAATGGAGACATTATGACCACCTCAATTTTAATAGATAGTTGATTCCATAAGTCTACTTTATAGAATTGTCATTTTTAATTTGGTTGTTTAATACAAATGATATTTCATTTTGATTGGTTAAAATATCGAAGCCAATTTTTCACTAGTGAACAAACTTTTCGAAAACGATTGAGCTCACACTTGACCACTTTTCGATTACGGCAGCGTAAAGTTATATCGATTAACGCGAATGTGAAGTTTTCGATTGTTTTGAAGTAATCTCACACTAGGCACTCAGAAGGCTGGTCTCTTTTTAGGACAGAGGATCAGCATTGCCATTCAACGTGGCAATGCTGCCAGCCTTCTGGGCATTTTACCACTCGACACCTATTCGGAGGAATATTATGAAGCCTAAGTTTTTTACTGTTTTTTTAAATTGTTTAATATATTATATATAGTTTAGGATATTGTAGTGTTTAAGCTTTTACTTTTTTATTTATTTAATTGTAAATATTTAATTTAATGTATATTTAACTGTAAATAATAACCCAGGTTAAAAATATTGTCAATATTGCTGAGTAAGTGAGGGCAAAACACGATCTAATTCTGGATTCTAGGCCTTAGTTACACGGAGATATTTAATATCCACATAATTATAAGATACACTTTTGTGGACGTAGAAGATAAAAGTTTATCTTCTTACACGCATATTGTCGGCCTCCGTGGCGGAGTAGCATGCGCGGTGGTTTTGAAAAATGCAGGTCCTGGTTCCGATTAAAATTTTCTAAATTGGTCCAGGACTGGCTGGTTCGCTTCGTTTTTAAGGGTTTGTATAAAAATACTTAAATATGAAGTATTTAATTTACTTAAATATGAGTATTAATTTACTTAAATATGAGTACAAAAAAGTTCGTGATGGCAATATATGTATATTTTAAGGATAACTTGTTATACTCATTCTTTCCTTTAAAAAGGGTCACGTATTTGTTTTTGTTTTTAGAGTTCTTGTAAGGTTTGATCGCGGGCGTCTGCTTGTAGGGAATAAATTAATCTAATGAGGACATAGTAACAAACAACAGTTGAAGAATTTTATAAAAATGTTAAAAATGCAACAGAATTCTATATTATTACAAACTTCTGCATTCTGTGAGTCTCAAAGCCTTCCTTTTGAGCTATTCCGTTGAACAAAGCGTATCAGCTCCATCGAGCCGCGAGAGGGAGACAATAGTAATCTGTTTGAATTTCGGGGGACAATAAGGGGCAGGATTTGCATTTCAAATCTGCGAGTGACACACGAAATTAAATGAAATTACTTTGTCGGCGAATCGGGCTTGTTCCGGCGAGTTTGACGCGCACGAAGTAGGTAGGTGGCTTGGTGGCGTTTCGTCGGAAATCAATGCAGTTATTTAGTAACCGCAGACGGTTTTCCTGTACCTAAACCTTAAATGTACATACCAAACTACCTACTGGCGTCGTGTGCTACATGTGTAAACAAGTATTGTGTTATATATTTGACTAGGTAACGCATATGTAAATGCATTCAGTATATTTAGTACTTTGAGCATATGCTTAAAGTGCCGAATCTGAGTGATTCATTTCGAGTGATTCGTTGATATAAGCCTATATAGCCTCCGGTTCATCATAATCATTATCAGCCTATTAATGGTCTAAATATAACTAGGTTCTAGGACTGCCTCGTTGGTCTAGTGGTTAGCCTATGTGGCTTCGATCACGAGGTCCTGGGTTCGATCCCTGAGCTTTTTATTCTTCTATAAAATGTTCAGTACATTCCAAACCCGGAGTCAGGAAGTTGGTGGAGTTACACCCCTGTGCCTCGGAGAGCACGTTAAGCCGTAGGTCCCGGTCAATATCACCAACATCTGATAGTGATCGTTAATAAATGAAACATTATCATCGTAAGCCTGCCTACCTGCGTTAGAGCAGCGTGGTGGGTGTACGCTCCATATCCCTTCTACTGTAAGGAGGGAGGCCTGGCCCTGTAGTGGGTCTTTAATAGGCTGATAATGATGATAATACAGCTAGGCCACCACGATGCTCGACTATAAGGATCACTATGTTGATCTGAGATGTTAATTCAGTCTTTATTCACTTTACATAATCTTTCCATTTCTCAAACATAACATGTGTAGTGGTGAGTTCTTACAAAAATAGAGTTCTTGAATCGTAGGGAGTTTTATATCTAAGTAACAAACGAGCTGAAGTCTAGACGTAATGTAAACTGAATTCACTGGCTTTTAGTTGATATAAAATTCCATGATCGACTAAAAATTGAAAATAGTGGTAAACGAATGTTTATTACATACGACTACGTAGAAGCAGTTCTGGCGGAGATAATAGATATTGAATAGAAACAGGCGGTACTTTGCGGTAGTTCATTAAAAATAATTTATAATTTAATAATATCGCTATTTTTGGATATATCGACGAATTCAACGTATTTTTTTACCGACCACAAATTGGCCCTTGACTGCTACTTGCAGGCTTGACACCTGATGTTAAGTGATGATGCAATCAAAGATGGAAGCAGGCTAACTTGTTAGGAGTAGGATGAAATCCACACCCCTATCGGTTTCTACACGATATCGTACCGAAACGCTAAATCGCTTGGCGGTACGTCTTTATCGGTAGGGTGGTAACTAGCCACGGCGAAAGCCTCCCACCAGCCAGACCAAGACAAATTAAGAAAAATCTCAATCTGACCCACCGGGAATCGAACCCAGGACCTCCGTCTTATAAATCCACCGCGCATACCACTGCGCCACGGAGGTCGGCAAATCGAATTTTTAACTTCAAAACCGGAGTAGCCCCAAGAGTTGTCGATTCTACAATGTTCAATCGCCAAGACCAGTAGAGTCAAGTAAGAAATAAACTTTACCAATAAATAACTACGATGGATCCACCATAAAATATGGTTGCGCGATATTGACGGTTGCGAATTGTGATGTTTATAAATCATACACAGACAATATGTCTCTAAACATTCAATATTATTGTGCATGCTCTGTTATTATTTTATGGTGTAGTGAAAGCCTATTTTTCTGTGCTATTTTACTCATGCGATCAGTCCGAAGACTATGAGCAGAGTCGTTGAAAGGAAGTTGGCGATCGGAGACAACCCCCCAGCGGGAGGAGCTCTATATAAATTTGAAATGTGGCTTTCAGTCTAGAATTGGCCGTCGCTTTAAACGTCGAATCGCCTGTGGTATCGTCAACTGCGCAGCCAGATGATCGGATGTTTTATGAGTCTAGCTTTGTAGTTGATGCTACTTGCTCTTATTTCACCATCACTTCTAAATTATCTATATTGAATTTTGTTAAAATAAAACCTTACTTCTTGTTAATTCATCATTATCAGACAATTAACAGCCCACTACATGGCCATGTCTCTCTTATAGGAGAGGGGATATGGAGAGCAGGCCTACCACGCTACTCAAATGCGGCAAACTAATTATTATTAATTATTCTATCATAATGACAATCCTTTATCTTTATTTCAAAGAATATAATTCGGTTACTTATAAAGCAATGATATACTTGCGTTATAAGTGTTATATTTGTACCTATCTTGTAGTTAGTTGTGTGTTGAAGTTGTATTAGTTTCACGTATCGTGACAACCGGAGCCAATGCCAAGCGATTCCATTCAGATTGTTATCTGCTTCAAGGAACGGCGTCAAAGGCATTTAAACATACATTTTGACGCCCGGCTTGTGCACTTAATTGCATTTTCACTGATATACATTCATTATTATTTTTAATCTTTATCAAGACTTGAAGAGTTACTAAAGTGGATTTCTTAAAATTAAATCTGTTAAATCATCTCTTTCACAAATAATAAACATCATTTTACTTCATTATCATTTAGCTTCTTTTAAATGGGTAACCTTAGCGTGCAGGCTCCCTTTTCTATTTGGAGTTTAAACTGTTTTTTTTTCGCTAGGAAATGCAGTTACGCATCCCGAATGGAAGCAACGCAGGTAGAACTGCTCAGTCTTTGTGGGACTCAAGTCGTCACTTTCATGTTTTTGCGAGAGTAACAAATATCTCATTTTTATCGATGAAGTATAAAACTGCCAACTCTATCTTGATGAAAATTCGTAAGTACGTGTAATTTAGTCCAACTTAAAAGCTTTTCACGGTGAAATAGATTTTCCAGAGTTTGAAAAGAACAAAGTCTGACGGGTTCGCCAGCAAAATTATAAAAATTAGCTTTAGGTATCCTGTAGAGAAATGTGTTAATTTGTCCTTTTAACTCGACAAGTCAATGAAGTCAGCTAATTAATACCAATAGATACCATTTTAAGTCGTACAATGAAAGTGCATTGAATTACAAAGCTGTGAACGGCACATGAGTACGACGACGCGTGCATGCACAATATATTGCACGTGATGATTGTTCAATATAACTGATTTCTTTTTATATTTATGTGTAGGATTCTTTATGACAACAATACTATTTTTAAGAGCTTGTCATTGGAGCTGGTTTTATAAATTTTTCCACAGATTAGACGTCGGTGTCGCTCAGCGCAGCGAGTCTTAAAATTAATCTATGGATTTAACTTTTTTCAATGTTTAACAGATATCATCTTTTTATCCATGTTATCAGGAGAAGACTAAAAACTTTATTGCACACAACCTTAATTCAAATATATAAGAAGACCTAAAGCAAAAATAAAATTAATGTATGCATGCAAAGGCGGCCTTATACCTAGTTATTTAATAAGGTATGTATCCTCTTGAAATTAATGGAAAAACGAAACCATGAAGTATTACCCTGATCTTAAAAGAGATACAATAAAGTTCCACAGAAAATTCAAGTCACGTGAAGACATAAACTTAATGACTATTGAAATAGAATAAAATTCAGAAGAATATATTCGCAGGAGCAACCACTATTATACTGAATTAAATGCAAATTCTTGCTACTCGACTCTATTGCCTTTTCAAAAACACAAAATAAAATACAAAATAAACGAAATTAAAATGTTCGTAGACGTGTGTACCTACACAATTTAATTCTAAGACGTTGCTGGAATAAGCATCATAGAAAAATCACTAGCGTAAATACAGTCTCTATCTCGGACTTGAATTTTCGCTTGTAAAAATGAAATAGCAGAGATACCGTAAAATTTACAATTTAAGTTGAAAATCTTGAAAATTTTCATAGAGTTTGGAGGTGAAATGATTGCTGGAATGCTATAGCATGGCCTTAGGAACGGCGCTGAGGCACTAAGTTTCGGTTATTGCCTTCGTGTAAACACTAATATTGCCTTTTCGTGGCATAAGTTTACTTTAAATATTGGATCGGATTTTCTATGAGGATTCCAAGTTTGAAAGTATAACTGTGATTTTTTACTATGTACTTAGTACGTTCCATTTGATAAACTAGCCGTATGAATGCAATTATTCATATTATATACCTGTATAATGGTAAGATTTTCGTCATTTTATAAATGATGAAAGTTTGTCACTCCATCCTACCACCAAGGTACGGAAGTTAATTGTAGAGTTTGTATCCTTTGTTGATGCAACTAACAAAAGTTCAAGGTATATCTTTAAAGATGTCCGGCAAAACGTTGCGATAAAATTAAGTGTCTATCGACTGAGGACAATATTTTTGGGGCTATTTCGTAGAAACTAAAATAAACATAGTTTTATATTTAGACGAATGACCTTTTGTTAACTGCTTCCTAAATCTCCCAAAACCACCATGATCTAAACTTTAAAGTTGTCAACCATACTTACATATGGTGTGAATTTTGGCTGGAAACTTTTAGCTTTGCTAAAATGACGGAGGTCTGGGCATCACAGACTTTCGATCTATAGACACAGTTTTTATTAACTCTATTTTTCCATCGTTTACGGGTACTATCAAGCTTTACGATTTATGTGCATGGAGTAAGGCGTACCACAGGTAATATTAAGAACCATAATCTTTAAAGATAGGCATTTTATATGCATCTTGAGTTTTTTATATGTATTGAAGGACAACTGAATAATCTTACATACCTACAATATTTTTGTAATTATTTTATCTAATAACTATTAAAATATATTTATTAATCTTCTGGACCTTTGTCAAAGTCCAAATCGTTTATTTCAAATGCACTTAGGTTACAAGCACTTTCGAAACTTCATGTAAGACTATTTGTAGTGACTAACACCAGCTCAGGCAGGTTGTGCTGAGAACAGCGAAACAAGTATTGTTGTGCGAAGAAACGGCAAGAAACTTTGATCTAGTGGTTAGCTTATGTAGTTTCGGATCATGAGATGCACGATTTGAGTACTAGGTTAGGCATTTCTTTCTTCCAAGAAATTCTCAGTATAAAATCTCAGGCAGAGTGGAGAAGGGTTATGCGTTATTAACGAGTAACACCCTCCTGCCTAAGAAAGCACGATAAATTGTAGTATATTTATAAATAAAAGTTTAATTTGTATCAATTAGGATACAAGAGCCATGTTTAAGTTTTGAAGTTCTCAAAAAATAAGTAGTAGGTAAAACAATAGCTATAACGTTGTGGACAAAAGAGGAAAAAATTGATTTTAAACACACCCAAAAATTTCTTCTACAGCTAAAATATTAATTCGTTGTTTCCTGTTTCTCAGCAAGCAGTTAATATAATGACAAAGCTCTCGAAGCGCAAAAGCATTTTATAGATGCGATTTCGTTACCATTACTTTATTTAATGCAGCCTTATCGAACCTTTATTGAACAGTGTCGTAAACTTTACAACTGTAGATATAAAATTTAACACTTTATAACTTAATTTATATAATGTAGTCTAGGTGAGAACGAGGGTCACTTAATAATTTAGTAGATACATTTGGTTATTAAGTTAAAAAACATTAACTAATACTCTTGATAAATCGTATCGTTAGATTTAAGTATTTTACTGACATTTAGTAAATTATTTGTATACAGGTAAATTTCTTATTTGTCCCGAAACGAGGATTGAACTTAGGACTTACTGTTTACAGAACAACATAATGCCATACACAGATCAGATGGCTCAAGAGATGTCATTAAAATAAATAATGTTTCAATAAAACTTTAATTAAATACAAATTTTTGGATTTTTAATTGCCTAGTTGCAAATTTTTTATTTACTATGTTTTTTATGTACTACAAGTTGGCCCTTGACTGCTATCACACCTGATGAGAAGTGAAGATGCAATCTAAGATGGAAGCGGGCTCACTTGTTAGGAGTATGATGAAATCCACACCCCAATATCTAGTAATTTTTACCCGACCGCGTCATTAAACACTAGAATTTGGAATGTATAAAATGTAGCCTATGTGTTATTCTGATATGTAATCTATATTATTGTGAAATTTCATCAAAATCCATTCAGTAGATTTTTGCGTGAAAAAGTAACAAACATCCATACATCCATACATACAAACTTTCCCCTTTATAATATTAGTAAGATTCTTACAATCAAATTAGTTTGTTTCGAGTAGGTTTAATTTACAAGCACTTTTGAAAAGAATCATTAAGAAAGATATTTGGACAGAGGGTTCTGAAATTGATTTTACCTTGATTGAACCTTTCAAAGGTTGAAGGTTCAAGTCTGGATAGTTTAATTTTGTTCCCAATAAGGCACAAACCCCATTTTGATTTACTAAGTATTGAAGCAAGTTTTAAATTCAAGGTAGCTAAATTACGTACCTTGTTACCTATGAAAGTTCTAAACGAGTAGTATCTATTTATGAAAAATTTAGTTACATGAAATTTTTTTTTCAAACTAATACGAGAAGCTTTTATGAAGGTAAATTGCTTTATACCTGTTTTCTCTTTTAAATCTAATTAAAATTGCTAAATGCACTTTAGAAATACGAAACGAAATATCGTAAAAATTACTTTGTAAAAAGTATTTAAAAATCTTCTCAAAACATTATTTCTGTTATTTTAATATACCTACTCGTAGAAATACGTTTTTATAGCAACCATATATTTACAGGTGTTTATTCCTTAGGTTGAAGGACGCATTATAAGACGTAAAAAAAACGAAAATAAAACCCAGTAGTTTTCTGAACACTTATAACGTATAGATTTTACCTTTGTAGTTACGCGTTTCCTTGTGGCTTCATCATTAGTTTTCCTATTTCGTATTATTCTGTGCGGATGACGGTAAAAAGTGAATCAACGTTACCAGCTGCGGTTCTTGTTATGACGCTTATGGCAAACGAGACTAGTCAACTCGACAAGGCTGTAATTGCTCACACTCCAGACGTACAACTATATAGGAAATTTAATTTTTTATTACCATTTCATTGCACATCTCAACAACGAGATCACACAAGAACAGGAAAATACCGGGAAATAATTATATTTTATTTATTTAATTATATATTTATTTAATGATTGTAATGATCTTAGAACTAAACTCTTGTTGAAGAATTTCAAATATATCAAAGGCTTTAAAAAGCAGATGCAGTAAAATGCGTAACTTCCTAACAATTGGCTTTTTTCATGGATTACTGATTTCCACATTTATTTATTTATATATTTATAGGTACATTGCTTACGATGTATTACTTACATAATATTTATACAATTATCTCTGAAGGAATATTTTCTATCGAGTGTCTGCGCTGTTTCATCCACAAAGAATTGCGTCCAACAGTTATTTATGTCGCGAAGTATGGAACTACGCTGCTATTTAATGAATTAACTTCTGGTTCACATCTCAAACGTCTGTGGCACGCAACGTCTTAAATGCTTTATGACTCTACTTGGCTTTATTGGACATGTCGAGTCTTAAATAACATAGCCCTTTGACCTGCACTTTTATAAATTTAGAGTGGATAGGTAAATTTCATGAAGATTTTTTTGATTTCACTAAGCCTCATTATCTCAGTTTATCTCAGGACCCAAGTGATTTCAAGATCTATCTCCGCTATTTCCCCGAAAATGGTTGTATTTATAATGGGTAGTTATATTTAGTTAAAAACTAATATTGTCAACATGTTCACATTTGAAAAGTTAAAGTAATGACATATCACTGATTTGTTTTGTAAATTAAAATAATTTATATTATCTCGACATTAAATTTTAACATAGCCATGAATTTTCCAATTCCTTTATTGTGTTCCGAAAAAAGTTCTATTGAATATAAAATCATATTTGTATTGGGAACATAAAACATAGTAAAGACCGAACTGATGTAATGATAAACATATTGAAACAAGCAATCTCTTATGTTGAGTAGATAGTTTTAGGAGTATGTTGTAATAAAATATATTCACCAAAATTGGATTGGATCACAAAGTTAGTGCACATAAAACCGCATCTGCATTAAAGTATTAAAATATGACTCACAGATTTTAATGTAATCCACGAAATTTTAATACAATTTTGTAACCAACGTAATTTCCCAAGAGACATCAGTTCAAATTAGGCTGTGATAGCGTACACTCCATCACCAATATTATATTTGATCCATTCATTATACGAGTACAAAACGTGAGCGTTTTTGGTTTCTGCAATACGTAATATTGCAATATTTTTGGAGAAAGTTTCAAATGTTCCTATTTATGATGATACCCGTAGGCTTAATTTCCCTTGGGACGGCATCCAAATCATGCTTCGTTATATCCTATATGAATATTTGCTGTACGAAATAAAGTTTGGATAAACTAAAACGTCTCAGTAGTCTTGCGATGAGCTCGGGAATATTTTACAGGTGAATATCTCTTTAAAGAAAATATTGCAGTTTTTTAGGTTGCTGTAGTAACAATCTTTATGGATATTCAGAGATGGATATACTTACATTTAAGTTATTTGATATCATAGTACTTACTAAAAAGGTACATAGGTACTTATTACTATCTACAGTTGTTGGCCTCTCAAAAATATTGAGAGTACGTAATACAGGATCCATTTTCATGAGTATCTTAGGTCCTTTTCGTTATTCTCCTGACATCACTTAATATTGTAGCACCAATGTAAATAAATAAACGGAGTAAACTTGATTGAGGAAGGGAAATTGGGAGGAAAAACATTTGATTATTCTACAATATATATTTTTGCTTTAATTTCCATCATAAGAACTGTTAAAGCAAAGATTATCAATTAACAAAGTGCCATTAAAGAACTGTCATCAGTAAAGACGAACTCTAGTGTCTGTTAGTGTCTAAATAGGCGCTAAGTGTTGATATAGCAAAGCACAAACGGTAGGGATTCTATTCTGAAAACACCTGGCTAGCTTCCAACCTTTCCCAGAATCAAAACTAACTTCAAACGTGTAAGTAGTATGTTAGGGAACTAGTTTGCGCCTAATAGCATACTGTCAGCTATCACAGAAGCTCAGTTTTTAAGGTTCCATAGGCTTAAAAAGAAAAAATGGTAGCCTTATAGGATCACCCATGTCTGTTTGACCATATATCTGTCACAGCAACTTTAGGAATGAAGTTAAGACATTTTAAGATTATTATTTAAGAAGATTAACGAAATGGTTGGCTCTGCTTTGATATCTAGAAATATTGGGCCTACGACATTAATATTCAAAACGCTATTCATGGGTTCTAGGAACTTTGCAGACATAGCGACAAAAACTATAACTAAATGTTATAAGGTTGTAGAGAATTAACTTTATACAAGCCGCTCGAGTAAACAAGTAGTAAGCTTGTAGTAAGTAAAAAAATATTGAGGTATTTCTGATAAAAGAATACAATGCAAAACTTTTTACTTTAGCAGGAACAAACCAAATATGGACGACAGGCGTGGAACCGAGGGAAATGACATCCGTGAGGCGTCTCAACATTGTTTTTACGATGCGATAGTATAAAAAGATATAGATCCTCCATTCAACCTGTCCTATTAACTCAGTAGGTAGTTAAGTTGATCTAGAAGCGTTTCGTTCAACCATTACTTTCAATTACGTACGAAAGGGCACAGATTTCTGTAGCGAACATTGGGCGGCTTCAATTCCAATATAGCGCCTCATTAAAGTGTAACGTACTGTTGAATAGGCCTTTTATAGACAAGTTAGCACTTGAACGTCGCGTTACTTGCGTGGGCACGGGTGTATCGGTATGCCTTTCAACGAGATTATATCGAAGAATTGTATTATAGGATTCAATAACATAAATATAGTTACAAAAGATATTTTAAATTTGGCTAATAATAACTTATTATATATTTATGGCTGGGTTCACAACTGATGTTAAAAGACAAGTATATCTGGAACTTGAGTAATGCGCTATCTTGGATAGGGTACCATTTACTCAACTTGGCTACTATGCTCATTGTCTTGGGTCTTGGAGCGGTTATATCGCTTTGTCACCGGCTTTGTCGTTCACGGTGGTATGGTAGTTAGCACTTGTAGTCAAAAAGCTACCGATACTCACACAAAAACCGAAATCGCTGCAAGTGTGCCTATAAAATTTGAAGAGTTCCTTCAATTTTCCCAGGATATCATCATCAGATCCTAACATGATGACAATGGGACCACTTTGGAAGTGTGCCCTTTCTAATAAAAAACGAATTATCAAAATCGAACAACTTTATAAAAAGTTATGCGTGGTAATACATAATACGTGTCGAATTGAAAACCTCCTCCGTTTTTTTCGTCGGTTAAAAACGTAACGCAAATTTATATGGCGGCAGTTATAGCGAGAGTAAACGATTTTTTTCTATATAATTTGACGTGACAAGTGGTTAAGTTTTTACGTATTCGCTCGGCGAAAAACTCGAACTTGTACCACAGATAGTCATTACAATATCAATCATTATTACTCTTAGCACAGTATAAATAGTTAGACTGTCCGAAATAAGCGAGCTCACAGCAACAAAATTTAAATTCTTACTCTCTAAACTTGCATACATTTCAAAATTAGCCGGTCATAATAAAATCAAAGAGTGAATGGCGACGGCGGTCGGCGGGCGAATAGTGATCCGGAGTGCAACATCCGACGAGACAGAAGACTGGAGTAGGTTCACTGACTGATGGTTGTTTGCACCCGGCCACGTGCTCTCAAGTGCCAACAATTTCGTCATACGTTACGTGAGACGATTTATACTACTCAAGTAGATACTGTAAACGTATTATACATATAAACATGAGATAATCATTTGCTGTTCTTTGCTTTCATGAATTGATGGACGTTGGTCTAGTCTAGAGGATGGCATATGTGGCTTCGGCCGCGAGGTCCTGGGTTTGAATCCTGGGTCGGGTAGCGGACTGATTCTGTCTGTTACATCACTGTGTCTCAGAGAGCACGTTAATCCCTCGCTCCTGGTCACTATCGTTAATGAAAAATACATTATCACCCGTCCGTCAACCCGCATTGTCGCAGCGTGGTGAGTCTACACTCCATATTTCATAGCTTAGCACTGTAGTGCGCAGTGATAATGATGTTGATTCAAGGTTTTACCACGGATATTGCCAATACCAAGAATAATTCTTAAAACTGACATATCTTCGACATCATCATCAGGCCAGATTTTTTATTTTTTTTATCTACTACAAGTTGGGCCTCGACTGCTATCACACCTGATGTTAAGTGATGATGCAATCTAAGATGGAAGCGGGCTAACTTGTTAGGAGTTGGATGAAATCCACACACACCCCTTTCGGTTTCTATACGACATCGTACCGGAACGCTTAATCGCTTGGCGGAGCGTCTTTGTCGGTAGGGTGGTAACTAGCCACGGCGAAAGCCTCCCACCAGCCAAAAGATCTGTTGGAAGAGAAGATATGGATCTCAGAAGTATCACACTGCTTTAATACTGGTTCAGGCGGATTGTGTATACTCCTGTATCTAACGATCACTAGACTAGAGTCGAGTTATGAAATTATTTTCAAGTACGTGCTCGCTTGAAGAGTCGCAAATCATTTTTCATGGCGCCTCCCATCTTGATTTTTATTATTTAGATTGATATTGAAAGGACAATTTGTGGTAACGTAATCTAATAAACTCTAATCTAATTGTGTGAAATAAAATTGACCTTTGATACAAACTTAATTTTAAATATAGAGAAATATATACATTAAAAAAATCTGTAGGAATGACTATAAAAACATAGAACCTGTATTTATTAAAGATTCCGAAATTAAACTTTGAAGAATCCTGACTAGTCTAAATCTAAATAATTCAAAAAACAATAAATTTGAAAAATACAAATATACCTACTGTATTAACAGATATTAAAGAAAATACTCTTTTTTAAAATGATTATACTATACCTAGAAAAAATAATAATCTAGAAAGGGAACGTTGCCAAAAAGTAAAAGAATTTTAGCTACAGTAATACGCTGAGGTTTACAAAAAATACCTGAGTATAAGTCACTCAAGAAATAAAAGAGTCGTACTTAGTATTAGACCATTCAGCACTCAATCTGTGTAGCTATCGTCTGACTGTACATACTAAACTTTTGACAGCTTCCAAGATAGTAAACGCCAGACTTACTGACGTTGAGAAAAACACATTTAAATTAGCACCACATCATTTCACTAGAAAATGCTGAACAAAGAATGTTTTGAGAAACTCTCGGGCTAGAGAAAATAACTTCGTAGTTTACCGATTTGTGATTAATTGAACCATAAGACAAATGGTTTCATGCTAATCCATAGTAAATAAATACAGAGATGCGGTTTCTGTTTTGTATCTTTTTTAACCGACTTAATAAAAAGGAGGTTGTCAATTCTATCACGTCGCTATCATTATCATCATCAATAACGCAATAAGAAGTCAGTTGACGGTATTCGCGATGGATTTATAAGACGGAGGTCCTGGGTTCGAATCCCGGCGAGGCAGATTGAGATTTTTCTTAATTTGTATTGCCTGGTGGGGCTTTCGCCGTGGTTAGTAGACTAAGACGTACAGCCAAGCGACGATTTAGCTTTCTGGTACGATGTCGTGTAGAAACCGAAAGGGACAAGACAGGAGCGGTTTATGTGTAAACTAAAGAAATGTTAGCAAAGCGGACGAGTTTCAATGTCAGCCGCTCCCCCGGTATCACTTTAAATAATTAAACAATGCGTTTCTGCTGAATGAACGTTCATTTATTTTACACAAAGAAACACTAATTATATCATTTTTTTTTATTTTCTATAAGTTTGCCCTTGACTGCAATCACATCTGATGTTAAGTGTTAATACAATCTATGATGGAAGCGGACGATATTAGGATAAAATCCACACCGCCCGCGGTTTCTGCACATCGTACCGGAACGCTAAATCACTTGGCTCCCACCAACCAGACATGAACCAGTTGAGTAAGAAAATCGCAATCGGCACAGCTCAAACACAGGACTTACGTCTTATAAATTCACCGCGCATCCAAAGACAAACTGTCTGCAAAATGTAGGGTAAAATTAATCATATACTGTTTTCTATAGTTCAATTCAATTCAATTCAAAATCGTTTATTTCAAGTAGGCTTATTACAAGCACTTTTGAAACGTCAAATTGGACTATTTGTAGTGACTCTACCACCGGCTCGGAAGGCAGGCCCTATTGAAAAGTGCCGGCAAGAAACTCAACAGTTGCTCTTTTCACTAGTTGCTCAGTTCACTAGCTAGTGAGTACTGTCACTGCTACTCTGTGTCTCCACCCACGCTCCTGCGTCCCAACCACGCTTATTACGAAAAAAAAAACAACTTTATGAAGGAAAATAAACCTTGAAACATGATTGGCTTTTGTTATCATAATGTGTCACACTCGTGTAATTTATGAGTGCTTTGTATTAAACTTACTGTGTGTTAATGCTGTATTAATATGAATGAACACCAATAAAGACTACTTAGTACTACTTATCATAATAAAAAAATTACACTGTCTGACTGAGTATCGTTTTATTGTGTACAATTAATCATAGCTTTCAGTAGGGTAGACAATTTCCAAATTCTTCAAAGCAATTTTATTCACTCCAATATGGGCAAAGAATTTATATGAAAACCTAAGATCTAAAACATAAATCCGAAATAAAATAGCTTTACAATTGTCAGTTAATATACCAGTGGAAATATTAGACGTAGTCTGGGTTCGATATCCCAACATGACATAATAAAACAATTTTTTTAGGTCTTGTGTTGGTTGACTTTCTCGTGACATAGTTTTCACAAAAAAAACATTTTAATCCGCTAAGCTAGTTAGCGTTTCTGGTACTGATTATGGAATAACCCGATAGGGGTGTGGAATATACTATTAAAAATTATTAACTAAGATTGCATCATCACTTAACGCCAGGTGTGATAGCAGTTAAGGGCCAACTTGTAGGCATTAAAATAAAAAATAAAAAAACTGATTATGCAATAACCCCTCTATCTAGTGCTAAACAGCAGTGTGGCAGCACCTTAATATGATTACGCTGACTGCCATGTCAGGAAAACTGTTATAACTAAAAGACGAATATGACGACACCTATCAAGCTATAATAAAACAACATGTCAAAGAAATATACATAAATTCACACGAAATACATAATCCTCCTTCTTACAGAAAGGATAAAATCTGTCTATTAGTTATCACCGAGTGGAGATGAACGTGATGATAAATGAAATAGGTCGCGGAACTATTTGCATACATCAAACTGTAGGTATAAACAAAATGAGTCAATGACCGCGACGCCTTCGCATATCGTACTTCTACGTCAGCAAGGTCATTTCGAATAGGAAGATCGCGAGTCGAGTCGATTGTTTATGATTTCACGTGCTTCTAAATTCAATAAAATTGAATAAAGTTTGATAAAATAGGCAGTACTTTGGAGGATACAAGCTGCCTGTTGATACTAAAATAAAGAATGACGACTTGATATCCTTCTATTATTATCGTCATCGTATTTATCAGTGGATGGACTCCACTGCTGGTACTCTTTTGAGGACTTCTTGAGCCGTCTGCATCCAGCCGCTTCCTACAACCTGGCTGCTTGATGTCATTTAGTTCTAGAATTACTACTACTACTGGACTACTTGAGCAAAAGCTAGTAGGTCCATAATTTAAAAAGGATTATCCGATAATTGTACATAAATTGTTCACATCTGCTATTGCCCTAATAATTATATACGTAGGTACATAATAGTAGTGTAATATAAGCTAGCAGTTTATATCTAAACAAAATATTTCGATGTCTCTATTTAAATATCATTTACAAGCTTGTCTGATGCAGACGGTGTCACATTAAGCGCTACATAGGTAGTATAGATCGTACGTTTTCATCTAAGTTTACCTCTAATATTAATTAACAGTAAAGATTAACGAAGATTAGAGTTTACTGGCTTGCGTCTAGTCCACGAACTGCATTTATCTAAGGCTATTAATTATCTGGACTTTGCGAGGGAATTGTTATAAATTGAAGTGGTCCTTGGGTGTTAATAGCGTCCCTTTCTGCTGGCGAGCGTGATTAATCATTGTGGACACATACAGACGGACAAGCCAATTCGGGTTAACGAAAAGTTCACTGACTTAGCGGTACTAATGCCCCATGCAGCGATGCATATTGTTTGATGAAATAATATAATTAGACAGAAGACGTGTTCATTAAAATGGACGTGTGAGATTTGGGACAGCTGATATGCGCCCAATAACAAAGATGTTTGTGTAATATTATGGAGCGACGGCTTTACCACTAACTGTTGTTTTGATATCTCCTGGAATGGACAAGGTCTTGTTGTTAATCCAAAAAAGGAGCTGAATGTATTTTGTAATCAATTAATTACTTGATCAAAAATTCTTTGTTTAAGATGTAATTATGGTGTGTGAAAATGTTCTCTATTTTTGCACCAAAATATTAAAGTTATTTTTTTACTGTCTCACTCAATGTTTAAAATTTTCTAAAAGCACAGGCATGTTTAGCATTTGACTAGCTGTTCCCTCATTAGCTACCTGGAGTAAGGGTTTGCAAGAAAGTTTGAATTAAAAAAATATTTGTATATAAGAGTAAGAGGTTGAAAAACTCGTATACTTTTCTACCATCTTAAAAATACGCCAGAAATTCTTGACAAAAAATTTTATTATTTTATTATTTTATTTCGCCTGTCTATAAGTCTTTGCTTTACATCTCAATCTAAGTTCGCCTTTGTTCTCACGGGAGATTACATTCCAGATTTAGACCATTGTTATAGTTTAGTACCATCTGCAGCATCTATCATAGTTTTGATAGTAAAAATTTAATGATGCGCCATTTTGGCATTTGGGTGCTTATGCAGGGGTACTTAAGGTGTATATTTGATTAATGAAGGATGTCCCGAGGAAGTGCTGTAGGCGTCCTTTGATTAAAGAGGTCGTGTGAGTCAGACTACACAGCGTCGTCCCGGCGCCTATCGTTTTCGCAAGCATTTCTACTTCTTGCCGATTCACTCCCCCTAGGGATCCAAACAATCTATTTTCACTTGCTATTAGTGTGGAAAGCCAGTCGTTAATAATATTTATGCACACCTGTTTTCTCTTAGGTAGCTTATATTATTTGTTGTATTTAATTATTATCGCTGCCACAGGGCTAATTAATTTACTTCTACTACTTAGTAGGTATATCCATTGACTTATAACAGGGCTTCTTAAACTTTTTTCATTCACGACCCCATTTATAATTGCGAGATTGCGATTGCTTGACGACCCCATACAAATATAAAAGAAAAAAAAATTTTTTTTTGATTGTTTTATTTATTAGGTAACGATATACATATACATATGAAAATATATAGTTTTAGAATTCGTTTAGAAACATACAAAAATCTAAAATTAAAAAGTGCACAAAAAAATTTAAGATTGTATTTATTATAGTTTTAAAAATATCTCGCGACCCCAGAACTTTCCCATACGACCGAATTTGGGGTCGCGACTCATAGTTTAAGAAGCCCTGATTTATAATATATAAATCGATGGGTATATTGTTTCTCTGAATATGAAGTTAAAGTTAAAATATCTTTATACAGTCAAATCTCTATGATTATTTTGAATCATCATGTGTGTTATGTAATTTTTAGTTTATGTAAAAGTAATGGTAAAAATTAAGGTCAGAAACTTAAAATTAAAGCTATGAGGGTTCCACAATATAAAACACTGACCATCTATATATTTATTCTACATATTATAGTAATATGAACATATTATAATAGTTACCTATAAGTAACTATGGCGGAGGGTGACGAAGTAAGCGAATATACTCGTAGGCTGTGTTGACCGGAAAGTGCAGCGTGACCTAGTGTCCTAGTCATCAAAGGGGAAATAAGAAACTCCTGAATGCTGTGGCTTCAAGAGCATGTTTTTTGGAAGTTCTTATAAATGAACTATATTGAGTAGTAAACGTACCTTCTCTGATAATACTTGTGAGCAGTAGAGGGAGAAAGCCGAGATATCCTTTCGAACAAGATTTAATTAATTTATTCCCTCTGAAGTTATGACGCGTGTTGCCGCATTTATTATGCAGATTAAGCAAAATTTACTTGACTAAAGCGCGAAGCCTCGTCTTTGTATAATTTCACAGTTTCAACTTAAATTACTTCATTATAATTGCTTATTAAATAGACCTAAATATTCCCTTAATCGTTCCTTTGTGTCTACAACTTATGAAGGGTAATTATGTACAGGAAGGTACGTTCTTCGAGTGTAGGTATATTTTTTAAGCTACAATTATTTCAATACCTTTTTAAAGAGCACAAAATATTTGCGTTGAGCTAGCTCGTCTTTTTAAACGACGGAAAAAACGGAGATGATTCACATTCGATGCTCATAATATTTTACTTTTCTTATAACTACGCTTATTATTTCCGCTTTTGATAAAAAACTATTAAAAAGGGTTTATTTTACTTACTCGTCAAGGTTTTTAAGACCCACAAAGTGCTTTGCTTTTACACCGACATTACAGGTTTTCTTAAATAAAATAAAGTAACTAAATGATGCAATTATTTTTTACTTTTTAGTGCACTTTGAATCTTATTAAAAATTAGTTTATCCATTATTGTTTAGTAGTCACAGACACTCGTGTGGTAAAATAATTCCAATTATATGTTATTCATTTATTTACGCGTGCAATTAATCAGACATGCAGGAATCCTCCATAAATATAAATGCATTAATTTTCCGTTAATCTTACTGTTCTCATAAATTCTTACGTCATTTCCTGAAATTAATTACGGAAACTCCGCTCTTAAAAACACTTGTGTGAAAAACATTAATTATGTGATGTAAAATGTGAGACAAATGCAAAAATGTAAATAGCAATCGTTGCTGACATACTCGTAATCATTGTAAATAAATGTCAACTGTTGATTTCGTATATAAAAGTCTGTCTTTCCGTGTGAATTAAATAATGCCAAAGACAATTCATTCCAAATTATTTTTATTTGGATTCTACGATTATCCAAAATTGTTTGTTCTGAACAATCATAAAATAGATATTCATATTTTTAATTCTATGGATTATTTATTGAAATTATTCAAAACTTGTTTTCGTCTTATATTCTACTCTTAGAAATATAAGTCTTGCAGCGGAGCTTAAACCTCTACCATTTCTATCAATGTCTATGAAACGTCTATCCCATGCTACATGAATTGTTTGTTCTAAACAATCATGAAATAGATATTCATATTTTTAATTCTATGGATTATTTATTGAAATTATTCAAAACTTGTTTTCGTCTTATATTCTATTCTTCTTAGAAATTTAAGTCTTGCAGCGAAGCTTAAACATCTACCATTTCTATCAATGTCTATAAAACGTCTATCCCAGGCTACATTATTAAGATAGACACTAATGCTTCAGACTTGTTACTTCCAGACTAAAACTAAACAGCTGCTTCTTCACTAGACTGAATTTATGAAATATTAACCAAGTAGTCACTTCGTAGAGTCTTAGTCGTAGAGTGTTAAAGTACTTAATGTTATGATCTATGCATAATGAATTTAGGGATTTTATAACAAGGTTAGCGACTTTGACTAGTTTAAAAATAATAATTAGCCTTTTCCATTACCTGTAAAATTTGATCTGACAAATAAATATTATAAACGATGAATGTTTAAAACACATTTTTTTTCATATGATATCACTATTTAGATATGAATATTATTTCTAAACTTTTATTACTTAAGATTTTAATAAGTCGTCGGCTTTTATTTCTAATAAATTCAAAGACTAAGTCGAAAAAACTTTCATTTCTAATTCCCTACACAAGAAATAGGTTTAAAACCTTAAAAATTAATTTTAATATACTGAGACATTTTATGGGTCCAAAATTATAAGCATTAAGAGTCATGTAAGTTGGTACAATATAATTTGTGTGTAAAAATGTATGTCAAATCGTAAACTATATTGGTACGATATAAAAGTATGGGCCATGTGTTAATAAAATGTATTCAAATTAAAAAAAATTAATGTTGCTTTACTTAAATCGAGTTAAATATATCCATTTAGCTTCACTTATCGAGGCATTAACGTAAAAAAGCTTCATGGAACTGTTCATTGCTCATTGTTGAGTTACCACGTGTGCTTTATTGCCAACCGAAATGCGGTTACTATTGCAAACAATAAATTTCATTGCTACGTCAAAACCGCACGCAAATCTTTCATTAAAACACCGCCAAATGGTCACTTTAGTATAATTTACAGCTAGCATAATTCTTTTGAACTTTTCTGTTGTCATTGCAACATACCGGGGCGCCAATGCAAATGGATATGCATGCAAAATTTATCACGGCACGCACACTGAATGTACAAAGCGCATTAAAATAATTGTACAGGGGAAATCACACCAGCGCAAGCGGGGTTTAAGCTTTGTCACCTTGCTGACTGTAGGGACGTGACGTGACGTATTTTATAGGAGTATTTTAGTATTTAGGCTGCATGTGGCACACTACCACTATGTTTCGTTTCAGTATAGGTAAGAAAGCTGACAGACAGTTTTACTTATACTTTTATCGCAAAGCCTTTAATAATGGCTTTCGTGGCTACATCGACAAACTGTCAACGAACATTTAGAGTTCATGAAGCGTAGTTTGGCAGTTGTTTGTTCTTGTTGTTATATCATTTTTTCCCATTTGCTCGTTTTGCTCATTTCGGCCATCTCTTTAATATAAGAATATTCAAATACAAATCTTCAAGTATATAAAAATAGTTGGACAACTTATAATTATGATAATAAAATATGTTATTTCTACTGTATAGACCACACTTAAATTCGCTCTCTGCAAAAAAATATTTTAATTTTAAAATATTTTAAACGAGTTGTTTTATTGGTTTATTAAAACAGTTATTTGTCGAGTACCATCGTCGTCGTTTAGTTGACCGCTACTGACGTTGAATAAAAAAATGTTTGGCGTTGAATTGTATTACTGAGTAATTCAGTAGTTCCTAAAAACTAATGTACACGAGAACCATTTTATCTAATGTAATCATCACTTTAATTAATGACCCACTGCAGCTGCTGGCAAACTACAAATATTGCAGCACCAAAATATTTTTCGACGAATTCCATAACAAAGACTTTAGTGTATCTATTCTAAGACAAAGACTGCACATCCTTTATTCTTTATTCATTGACGTAGACGAGACAAACTTCCTCAGGAAAACTTGCGGCAGTGATGACGAATTTTCGGAATACTGACGTTCATATGTTTAAGGCAGTAAGAACTACATATTCTAATGTGTCTTATGGGTGATTCCTGTGAAATAATAATACAATTAATCCATACACTGGTGAACAATGGCTGTCCGGCCACGTCACCACGCAAATGTGGCGTCTGGACTGCATCCTACTGTAAACATAATTAATCACAACTGCTGTTGAGATATCAAGTTTCGCTTACTGATTTGTTGGTGAAAACGCTAACTCGTCAACACGTGACTTTGATGTCTTTATTCATGGGATGAACCCGGAAATGTATTAGTATTGCAAGCTTTTATTTAAGTAACTAGCCCTGTTAGTACAATATAGGTCAGGCCTTCCAAATTATAACTCTTTTCCGACGTTCGATGAGGTACTGGTATATCTTTTTTAACAATGCTGGTCTGATGATGATGACGTTGGAATGTGGTGATAGGTACTTTTAAATAAAATAATATTATTCCATCGAGTTCGGGCCATTTCACATACGATACATATTTTATAAGCTAGAGCTTGGTTACAATCACGCAAACGATACAATCTATGGTGGAAGTTGGAAGATCCTTAATTACCCATGTTTTGGTGGAAGAAAATACAGACACTACAGATATTTAATATATTTGTGAGTAGTATAAGAAGAATAAAAAACGTTTCGAGATGTATTTCCAAACTTTATTTGAACTTTGCCTTGGTTAGTTTTCTTTGTGTCAAAGTCAAGCAATCGTATTGAGTACAGGCAATTGTATAGGTAAAGGGCAATCGTTTAATACATTTGTTCCGATTGATACTCTATTTGGAGCGTTAAAGGAGCCATTAGTGTAAAGGACGGGAAAGGCCAATCCTCCGCCTTTCTAAAGGCCGGATAAAGTGTAGAAGATTGAGTCGGAACGAACTGAATGCCTCTCACAAAGGATTGATGCGGGGGAGGAAAATTATTTACTGAAAATGGCTGACGAGAATCTTGTTCAGTAATGAGGGGAACCGCAGAAACTACTCAAAGGAGATCCCGGATTGAAACCAATCCTTTTAACTAATCACTATGTGTATTAGGAATTTGTCTCGATTAGTGGATTATATTATTAAACTTCTATCAACTATATTATATACAACTACTAGGAATAATAAAACCTGCCTAGTCAGAACTCAGTTCTCGTCCCGTACTCTGAACTCTGAACATTTACTTATTGAAACCGTGTAGGTTAGCCTACACGTGCTTAGAAGTGCGTTCTAAGTTCAGAGTGAGCTTTCACCAAAACAAATCGAAAACTTCACATTCACGTAAAGGCAAATTTTATATGGAATTGAAGCAGCGCCCCTGGCAGTATCGAGAGAAAACTCAACTTTTGTATAACACTGACACTCACCCAGAGTGTCAGTGTCATATAAAATTTGCGTTTACCGTTCTCGATATCGACGCAGTAAAATCTTACACTAGCCGCACTAGATACGAGTCATGAATTGCCATTTTCTTCCAAGAAATTCAAAAGTGGCAAAGAGCTGGGAATTAGTAATGTTACCCGTGTCTCGAAGAGCACGATAAGCCTCGATCATTAGTATCAGCAACATTTTTTTTTTTTATCGACTACTATCACACCTGATGTTAAGTGATGATGCAGTCTAAGATGGAAGCGGGCTAACTTGTTAGGAGTGGGACGAAAATCCACACCCCTTTCGGTTTCTACATGACATCGTACCGGAACGCTAAATCGCTTGGCGGTACGTCTTTGTCGGTATTTCATGATCGTAACAGAATGAAACATTATTATACTAATGAGTGGGATGTGTCGTGGTAGGTCCAAGCTCCTTATGCCCTCTTCTACAAGGAGAGGCATATAAAGGGCATTTAAACATGGGCATATGGTGACGATGACGAACCCTAATCCTACGGTTATAAACGACAAGTATGTTCCTACTCGCTAATGTATATTTCATAGTGCCGTTAAACCGAAATGCATTGATGGACATCGTGATGGGGGATCGTAAAAACTTCGACGGACTATTATTAAAACTGGGTGCTCTCGTAAATATCATTTAGTGTTTTATCGTCGAACGTTTTCAGCTATCTCGATGGAGTTATTACGCTTTCACTTTTCGAAAAATTCATTTAAAGAATACTGGTATTAAAAGTTGCATCGACTTAACACGATCCAGTAAATGTAAATAACAAAGAAATGAAAAAGAATTTAATTAACTGCCTGAAAGATCCTGTGGTTAGCCAATGTGACTATGAAGTCTTGAGTACGACTCCTGGTTCAGGCTCTGAAATATTGAGGTTTTCTTTCTTTCAAGAAATTCTCAGTCAATGTCAACTCAGACACGATTTGGAAACTTAGTAGTGTTACTGTTATATGATGAAAATATCACCAAAACGTTAGGTCTTCAAAGTTAGGTTTATAATATGATATTATGATACAAAACGTAAGGGATCCACGTTTCATATTGATTTTTTTTAATAACTACAAGTTGGCCCTTGACTGCTATCACACCTGATGTTAAGTGATGATGCAATCTAAGATGGAAGCGAGCTAACTTGTTAGAAGTAGGATGAAATCCACACCCCTATCGGTTTCTACACGACATCGTTCCGGAACGCTAAATCGCTTGGCGATACTTCTTTGTCGGTAGGGTGGTAACTAGCAATAGCGAAAGCCTCCCACCAGCCAGACCAAGACAAATTAAAAAAAAATCACAATCTGCCCCGCCGGGACTCGAACCCAGGATCTCCGTCTTATAAATTCACCGCGCTTACCTACTTGTACTCTTGTAATTATATACAAACACAGATTTTACAATACGAAACTCTAAATGTTAAAAATAAGATTTAAGTTTACCAGGAAAATGTACGAAATAGGGACATCTAGCTTATTCTCCTATTGAGAAACAAAAACCAAATTCAAAACTACATTAAAACTTTATATTTATGACACTCTACATATACCAATAAAGCATCATAATTATATTGAATTTATGATTGAGACAGTTAAATGAGTAGTTACCTATTACCGTCCAAGTTTATCGCTACGGGCGCAGTCTAAAAATAACCTTTACAATGTTACAAAGATACTCACACGTAAATAATCTTTATTAGAATGTAATAAGATTGAAAATTAATTAGCAGAAAGTTTGAGAAAAGCCCCCGACATATCAATGGGCGTGATGGGCGCATCCTGTGGCTCAATTACACGGTGCACTTTTGATTGATACAATTATTATTTATTATATTGACAATGCGCCTATCCTCAGGTTCAAAGGTTAGAATACAATTTGACATGAAGTAAAATCGTATAGCTAATGATCGTGAACATAATTTTTAGAGCTCTGCAGTGATCTATGTGCATATGTATCATTGTTTTAATATTTAATAGCCTATGCCTGTCACCTTATAGAATAAATGTATCTACCGCTAAGATCCACCTCACTGCTGCAATGCAGATTGACGGGTTACTTTATAACGATTACTATACGATATTATTGATATCGTAGAAAAGAAAGAAAAGGTAGACCTAGAGAAAATTGGGTAGATGATATAATACGGAAAGCGGGAAAAAACTGGATCACTATAGCAAATGACAGACCATTGTGGAGGAAAATGGAGGAGGCCTTCACTCGTAGAGGGGTCCATAATAATTAATGAAAAAAAAAACTCAACTTGTAAAATTGGAAACTTATTTAACTGATATTTTTTTTCTTGCATGCACATTTATTATGTAATCATATTCCAATATAAACTTTATTTTGTAAATTTATTATGGAAATAAACGAGGCTATAATAATAATAAATATTATTATTGATATTAACCGGGACGAACGGCTTAATGTGCTCTTCCAAACACGGGGGTATAGCACCACCAACTTATCAAATTCGAGGTGAAATACTGAAAATTGCTTGGAATGAACTGAAGGCTCAAATCAGATTACCAGCATCATCGCACACGACGACACAGATTGCATCGCATTAGGTATCTTTCCTTTAAACCTCTAATAGGACTTTAACAAAAATGACGTAGCACATTTGTCAAAGTCATGTTTATCAGAGACTTTGTCCACTTGTTCAATAATGGCAAAGATACGTTGACACTCTGCACATGTCTGTAATTAATTGCACCGATCTAATTAAAGAAAGCTTCTTCAAACAGGAGCTTTACACGTCAAAAACGAATGTAGCAAACCTAAGAAATCTAATAAGAATAATATATTAAGCTCTCACAATCCCATTTCTACAGAAAATATAAATAACTTACTGTACTCCAACAAACTGCAGGAGCTTAAAATGGTTATGAATTTTTTTTTCATATATTCCTCGTTTTTCCCCTTTAAGTTGGATGGGGATAGGAAAGGGTAAGTTTTGAAAAAATTTTGTCCGTCTTTCCGTTTGTAATGCTAATCTCTGAGACTACCAGTCGAATAAGAAAAAATATTTATGTATATGAGAGCCTGATTTATGAGGAGTGACAGGTCAATTTGTATCCTGATATTCACATGGAATAACATGAACGGAAAGTAAGTGGGTGAAATCGCGAGGCAGTGCAAGTTTAAAAATAAAATTGCTTACCAGCCGTTACCGATATGCCATAAATATCCAGACAGCGCGTACCTAAAGTCTAAACCTATTTACCTATGTAGCACCTAGCTTTATATATTGAATGTGACATTAACAACTTCTAGAGACATTTCTGCTAGACGATAATAAGTAACAAGTTAAACTCGAGTAAAATAATTCTCTCCACAATTTAAAGTTACACAGTGTATGAGAGAGAAGTAATGCTACGAGTCCCAAATGACAGTTTTGTAACGTAAATTTTGCCGGGGTAGTTTTAACTTTATTTTCGTCTAATACTTTTAAAGAGCGTGTTAAAATGCTGCCTCTAGTGGACGCTAAATATGACCTTTTAAACTTATAGTTAGTCTTTATTTGCATGAACCCTACAACTTTTTACGCAACTGTAGATTTTGATATTTATTATTTTCTTTTATATAACAGCATTCTATTAATTTTTATTGTGGTCTCATTTGAAAACAACGGAATAGTGTAAGAGCCTGTTATGGTTGAAGCTTCGTCATTTCATAAAAAAATAACCTTTGCTCTACCTTAATATGTAGGTATAGTGCGCACTTCGGACTCATAATAGCTTTGGAATGTATCAAGAAAATAAGTGCAAACTTTTAGCCGTGCTATTAAATTATATAAGCGTATGTTTTCATCGAGATAGTGTCAGAAATTTCCAGTGTAGCAACTCTATGCCAAAATCCCACGAATTTTATATCTCTAACAAACGCAAATAGTAAAGGTAGTACGGATTCTTGGCCACCTTAAATATAACATAAGAAAAATAATACAAGTTTCTACAAAAACAACTTATATCTTCTGGGTCACCAGATTCATTATACCCAATGAGAATTCTGGATAATAAAACAGAATTGAAAACAATACCTTCGCAATATTACGGGTATTTTCAGTACTCAACGCTACGGAATTAACAATTATATATATTACAGTGTAAATACAAGCAATAAATGGAAATCACTATTTGTAGAGCACCTGAATCGATGTTACGAGAGGGTATCGCCGTTATATAATGCAGCGTCTGATAGCAAACTAAGTGTTTGGGAATCTGCTTATATGAAAATCAATGTTTGCGAAGCTCGTCAGCGGTGGGGATCGTATTGGACTACGCCTCTCATACAGGTGCCAAACGCCAAGAAGCGGTCTGTCTACACCGTGACAAGTTTTCATCACCTACCTTTCTACTTATTTCTTTTAGCATCTTTAATGTAAATAAAATACGTGAAATTAAACTTTTGATACAGAACTTTAACTTTAGTTCTGCGTGTAAACTGTTCAAGCAGTTTTTCTGCTTGAGCGATCTAGTGGTAAGCCTATACCAGGTTCTGGGTCTTTTTATAAAATACTGTGCTTTGCCAAGAAATTCTTAGACACACAAAAAAAATATTCATGGTATCATTTAGTTACTTTAATTTACTTAAGCATATCTATAAAGTCAGTGCCGTATAAGTTTAAGGAAAGTTTATTTAACGCAGTAGCAAAGCACTTGTGGGTTTAAGGTAACGTCCTAGCTGAAAGCTTGGGTGACACTGAACTATGAGGTGACTAAAAGCAGATTACTCTGTCAAAATTTATGCGTGGTTTTTAGGTGTGTTATAAATTCGCAGCCCGCATTTAGGCATTTAGTGGTGTTACACCCTTGTCCCTTGGATAGAATGTCCTCGTCGTTTACAACATCTGATAGCGACGTAGGTACTGTAGCTGCGTGGTACAGTCTGGAGTTGGGAAGTCGGTGGTATTGCACCCTCGTCCTAGTGGTTGGTGACATTTGATAGTGAATGTTACAAAATTAAACATCTAAAATAGGCTCATAATAATGAACAATGATGTTTCAATAGACGGATATACGAGTAGGTGCGTTACAGCACTTTGTGTTCGCTTAGAACAAGTGAGATGAAAGTGAAATAAACAAAGCAGTTAATCAGCCTAGATCAGACGAGAATAAATCGTTTGTAAACACGACGATGCCCCGAACATTTGCATTTCTATGTTTATTTATCATACTCGAGATTTTATGAACTCTTTAACTTTTCGAAATTATTCCGTTAATTGAATACAATTGAAACTTGGTGGAATTTTAATGAAAATGTTTTATAACGAACAATTTCTGTTCAAAGTTCAAAAGCTTTGCTTCAAATATTTCAAAATACCTACACATTGTTATTTTTTGTGAAATAGAATAGGTAATTTGTATTCAAATTTTATTAAGCCTTGAATTTAAAGGGATATGTTTCAAGTCGAACTAAAAGTTTTGAGGTAATTACCCATTGTTCTGTCTTAAGCGAAATCTTTATAATGACGTAGGGATTTGTAAGGACGTATATATATATATCTTTTAATTACTGAGTTATTGCTACAGTGAGGTCTAAGATTCGATTTTCAGCTTTTGTTTTTTTAGAACTTATTATTTTTTAATATTTTAGGTCTAGTCTAGTATTTAGTAGTAGTAAGTCGACTTTTAGCTGGAAAAGCAATGTGGCGTCTAGTGATTTAAGACTGGCGCAAAGCTCTCTGCTGCTCTAAACTTGCAACATGCTAAGCTACGCAGGCCCATGGCGGTGCTTAGACCTATTTTGTACCACAAAATTAATTTGTTCACTGCGCAGGTATACTGTTTGTGTCTAAAGTGAATTCGAAGCAAGCGTGAGATGTCCAGTAAGTGGTTGCAACAATCCAAAGTTGTAATTTTATTTGTTTTGAAGATTAAAATTGTTATTGATTGTTATTACTATAATATTGGTTAACATTAGTATTTTTCTACAAGCTAATATATCGTTAAATATCTCGTCTATCATTTTCTGAAAGTGATCAAGTTAACGAATACAAGTTTAGTAAAAACCGAAAGGGGTGTGGATTTCATCCTACACTTAACAAGTTAGCCCACTTCCATCTTAGATTGAATCATCACTTAACATCAGGTGTGATAGCAGTCAAGGGCCAACTTGTAGATGGTAAAAAAAATACAAGTCCGGTTAATGCAAACGTCTACGACACTGACAGTTTACATCAGGTTTAAAAAAAATTGCTACGAAATTAATGAACAAAGGTTACAAGATATTTAGCCCAATTCGTGATAAGAGTGGGTACAATGAATCTGGAAGGTACCTACAGGCATAAATGTCAGCCACGAAAGATTTCAAAATCATGAGAGCACTTAGTATAGAGTCGTTTGATGTAAATTGTAATGGAGATCGATTAATTCCCATAATGTCAAGTCAATAAACAAGACGTTCACCCGATGTTGGCCCAATGCCCGATTGATTTGACAAACATTCCACTGCCAATCATTATGATATTATGATTGTTGCTTCATTAATATTGAGATCATTACGTAATTAACGATCTTATTTATTTTTATTGTTTAATATTTATTTACTTGAAGTTGTGCATTTGTTTCTTCACGATCCGTTTCGTAAACATAAAATAATTTAAATGCGTCACTGACTAACTGATTTATGTTTTGTGTCAAGACAGAAGAGGTCAATGATATTTTTTTATATTGTAACTAAATTACGCTTGATGGCAAGGGAAGACGCAGACTGCGGTGGAACGGTTCTAGAAAGTGCCTATTTAATCTTGACTAGAAGATACCGACACTATAGATGTAAATTTAAGGCTGGAAAGAAGTTCCATAACTTCGTAGTGCGAATCAAGAGCATAAAAACCAATACTTTTATTACGAACTCAAGGGACATCGTCTATGTATGAAAAATGTCGAAAATTAACAGTATTTTACAAAATGAGGGATAAACTAGCTATAATGACAGTAAATTGCCAGTAGTTTTAGTAAGTGGCTAATAAAGACGTTCATAGGCAATCACTTAGCACCAAGTGTCCCGCTTGCTTGCTAACCTACAGTTTAAATTAAAAATGTTTATCTAAAAATAATATATTATTCATATGCACCCGTGGATGTAGTCGTTACTACGAGTATGCTTGTGTCCTAGGCGTCTAAAACATCAACATAGTGCTGTCGCTCATTGATCTGTTTTCCGAGATTTATTCAAGTCACTTCATAAAAAGTTAGCGTCTATTTAAACGGAATTGAATTTGTATTAGAATTTATCGCCAGTTTAATTCTCTGCATCACAAGAATCGCAATATAATCATTTTCGGTTCAAAGATAATCTGCTTTCGTAGTTTCGTTGTTCATTGCTTACGTAGGGAAGTGAATGATTAATGACTTAGTTGTAGTTTCTTCTTAATTATGTTTTTTTTGTGGTTTCTTCTTATGTACATCAGTAGATAAAAAGAAATATAGAAATAAAGAATTTCATAGTGTGTTTTGAATCTGTTTAAGTTCGTACTCTAATTTTTATAACTATTGTACTCGCCATTAATTGATATTTATGTTATAACTCTTGTTAGATTAACTTATATTATTTTGTTTGTATTTAATTTTTGTGCATGAATGTTGTTGGCTTGCGATTAAATAAATAAATGATCTATTATATATTATATGAAATCGTGATATGTAAACTAAATAATAGATTCCATACGAATTAACGTTAACTTTTTATGGAGCGACTCGGTTAAAAATATTAGTCGGTACTTTGTTTACAAGATTACGCACGATCGGTAACTTGTAAGTGCACCAAAGGTTTACATTGATCGTTTCATAACTGGTAAATATGAACTTTCATCGACCCACATCCGTGTAACAGGTTTGCGCTTTTGTAAGGTGAATCACCAACTGTATTTACGAGTAATCGGTGCGCGAACAATTTTAGGTAATGTAAGACGGATCGATTTATTTCTATAATGTAACGCACTTAAATGCAAGCGCTGAAAGGTAATCGTACCTAGTGGTGGCAATTTCACACGCCTTCTTATGTTCCCGTGTAAATATACAATAACGTGTTTGCATACAAAATGTATGTAAGAAAATGACTTTTCGTAAAATTTCTTTAATTTGTTGTTGTTTGTCTTTAAAACAAATCAAGGATCATAAAAATCTATCCAGCCCTTGTCGTGTTATAGCTTATGTAACTAACACGACGAAGTTTTGTGTAGATAGTGCACTAAAAATATAACTACTTATATATATATATTATTAGTATCTATATCTTAAATAAAATTGCAACTATTTGTTGGTTTTTAAAAATAAATACCGTTAATTCATACAAGTTGAACGGTAAAGACATCATATAGAGGTCAAGGACTTTTGGCAGCGGTAAGGTTAAAAACATTGAGTTGTATGTGTGTGTTGCCCCCAAGCTATAAGAGCTACTGGTGAAACGATGTTTTGCAATGTAGTTGTTAGATTAGCGATTTTGGAAAACTCTAGATAATCAGAAATTTCTTTCCGTCCTTTTAAATGCTGATATATTTAATTAAGTGATATTCATCGTAATAACATTAGGATCTTCTTCCGATCTGCTACCTATAATATTTTTAAAAATAATATTTATTATTTTTTTAAATAGGCCCATATTTCCCACATGTTAATCGTATAGATTGTTATAGAAGCGGGTTCCACTATAGTCCAACAGCGATCAAACCTATGACTTTAGTTTATTTTATTACACGCTTTTCCACCGTGGGTTATTTAGTACCACATTCTATCGCTTCAAACTAACTTAATAATTTGTACCTAAAAGCAAATTATTTGTCTACTAAGAGATAAAGTGGCCTTTGACTGAAACTTGTAAACATCAAAAGTACTTACAAAGACTTTGTCGAACAACTCGAAATTGTCTCGAAAGTCCACACAACTTTTATACGACTCCAGTGTCTAAGTCGTCACAGTCTCGACGGAGGCTGCGGGGGAAATGAGGCGAGCCGCGTACTGTTCAATTGACAACAAAAGGATACTTTAATAGGCTATTTTACGCATCATTGGCCACCATCCAAAAGCAATGCATTTGAATCTTCCCCCATGACTGATTCATACAAAACAACTAATTTAACCAAATACACGGCCAAATAAGCCTTAATCGTCTCACGGTTGAGTGGTTAGACTTAACACCTTGAGGTTATAGGCTCAATCCCGCTCGCTTGAATATTTGCATACTCACTCCTTTGACAGTCTTTGTAATGAAGTGAAAGGGAAACGGAAAATTGATCATATTTGTAAAATATGATAAAAGAAAAAATAAATGTACCTACACTTCAAAAACATTCATGTTGATATGATAAATCACCTTATCATAAAGATGTATAAGATTATATCCGAAGTAAATTAAACAAAGCTTTCATGAATTCAAAAAGATATATTCGGAGCTTCTGTGAAAAATTTTGAATGAACTTGGTACGTTTGATCTCGCCACGGTTGTTTCTCTACGGAAAAATAAATAAATTGAAAACAACAATACTTGAGTTAGTTGAAGTTTATTCTTGAAAATTTTCAAGTATAATTATTTTTATTTTTAAATTAATGCACGCGGGACACAAGTTAAATGGAGAGTAAAATCAAACGTCAACAAAAAATTAAGTGAAATGTTATCCGTCTGAGCAACACATTTGTATGCAGCTTAAATTAAAATATTAATGCAAACCTATATTTTGTATAATTTTAGTTTAAAATATATTTAGGGAATCCAACGAAATTTCAAATTTTAATTAATTTATTTTTATTTTATTTCGAATGATGTAATTTAACGAATTATAGATAGCTAAGGACCATATCAATTTCATTAGGTTTCAAACAAAAAAAGCTTCTTACTATGTCAATTAATTTAGAAGCTACGAAGCCACACACAATAAACAAAAACTCAGACTAACGTGTCAAATAATTGTCTAACTAACACTCTTATTTTTACGTAAGGATTTAAACACTTAAACTTTTGAAATCATACAAGCGACCGAAGCCGAGGACAATAGTTCTAAATATGTGTTATAACAATAGTCCGTAAAGCAAACTCCGCTCGGGTACACACATTTTTAATGTTTTTGATAATGAATCGATCAGCTGTATGTACAAAAGGTCAGTTCCTGTGTCGACGACCCCATCAATCGATTGCGCATCCCGCCATGGCGTATTGTACGCCCTTCGTTGAATAACGATGACGTATGGACACAGGTTACACATCACTCTATTTTGAAACTATCATTTTATTTTTAAACTCAGTTATTTACATATGTAATGTTATTTTGTAATTTACATATGTAACTTTTGTTCTAATTATTTTAGCGTATTTTATATTGGTTTTTTCTCACTTTTAATAAATAACTAATTTCCTAATAAAAAAAAATTAAAAAGAAACTTATGTTAACTAAGCAGTTAAAATGTTTTATGTATTTTTGTTAGAGTGAAAGCTTGAAATTGGAAAATTGAATAATAAATTAATATTAAAAAAAGCAACTATTTATAATGATTAAAATTTACGTGTAAAAATTTAGTTATGTCAATTAGGAATATTGCCACTTTTACTCACAGCTCGGTATATTATTTACTTTTTACTAAGCCAAGGTCGGCAACTCTTATATAATTAATAACAACTATAAATATAAATATGTAAAATTGAAGTTTCTAAAAGCGTGAGCGTTTTTTATTTAAAAAAAACGGAGGAGGTTCTCAATTCGACACGTATATTTGTTTTTTTTTTTTTTTATGTATGACCACGCATAACTTTTTACAGTGTTGTCCGATTTTGATAATTCTTTTTTTATTAGAAAGGGCATACATCCAAGGTGGTCCCATTGTCCTCATGTTAGGATCTGATGATGATATCCTGGGGAAATTGAAAGAACTCTTCAAATTTTGGAGGCACGCTTACAGCGATTTCGGTTTTTGACTCGGTATCGGTAGCTTTTTGGCTACTAGTGCCGCATAATATACTATGACAGTATAGTACGAGTATGTGATGTGGCGATAAATCACTAAAAAGTAAGAAATAAAAATTTTTAACAAAAAATAGAACCGACTCAAAACGCACTAAAAAGTAAAAAATAACTGTGTCATTTAGTTGCTTTAATTTACTTAAGCATATCTAGGAGTCGGTGCCAGCCAAGGTGTCTACTTTCAAGGACGTTACCTAGAACCCACAAATTTCTTTACTACGTAAAATAAATGTTCCTTAAACTTGGCTGGCACCGACTTCATAGATATGCTTAAGTAAATTAAAGCAACTAAATGACACAGTTATTTTTTACTTTTTAGTGCGTTTTGAGTCGGTTCTATTTTTTGTTAAAAATTTTTTATTTAATATAAACCCGTGTTACTCTGCAGAAGTTAATTTTGTAAATAATTGATTTATATTACTAGTATCCAAGGAAAAACGATTAAGATCAGTTATTCTTTTTTAGTTTTTTATTGAAAAGTGTTACCCACACTTTAGTAAAGGCGCTGTAAGTACCCGGAATGCCAGGGAGACGCGGGTTCGAATCCCGTCGGTTTATGTTTATTCTTAAATATAAAGATCAGTTATGTAAAAATATTAAAAATAATCCCAACTGTATGATTGCTAACATGGAATTTACTGACTAACGGTAGATACGTGTCCAAGGAAAGTGTGACCAATGCAAAAAGGGAAAATGAGAAATGTGGTTCACAATATTGCTTCGTAATTGCGTTTAGATATAACAAATTAGTAATGGTACACAAACACAAGTAGCGAACATGACACTAAACGAGCAAGCAAATGTTGATGATTCACCAAATATTTTATAGGGTATAGTTCCGCGATGTCGAACTTTAGTGTAATATTCCTTTTGAATAATATCATGAAGCCTTATTCTGCCAACCCGCACTAAATCTGTGTGGTGGGTTCACGCTCCGGATAACCACTCTGTCATGGAAGGAGGCTTAGCTCTACAGTGGGCTATTAGAATAGGCTGATGATGATAAATAATGAAATTAAAGAAATGAAATAATGTTAAGTTAAGTGCAGTCTAAGATGGAAGCGGGCCAACTTGTTAGGAGTGGGACGAAAATCCACACCCCTTTCGGTTTCTACACGACATCGTACCGGAACGCTAAATCGCTTGGTGATACGTCTTTGTCGGTAGGGTGGTAACTAGCCACGGCGAAAGCCTCCCACTAGCCAGGCCAAGACAAATTAAGAAAAATCTCAATCTGCCCCGCCGGGAATTGAACCCAGGACCTCTGTCTTATAAATCCACCGCGCATACCACTGCGCCACGGAGGTCGTCAAAGGTCATCAGGTCATCAGGTCGTCTTAGGTTTTAGCCGCGGTTCCGTACTTGGATTAAGCAGCAAATATGCATTGCATACCTACAAAATGATTTAGGAATCTTTTTGTGTTCTTAATTCCTTTCCGAACTACTTGCCGACTTGTCACTGCAGTGAAAAATTATGGTGGATCAACAAGACTAAACAGGAAGCAAAAACTAGTATACTATAAACCAATTTTATGGAAACAACCACCTACTCGTTTTTTCTGCATGGGAAAACCATGTAAATAAAAAATAATATACCATGAAATGAGTCACAAACTAAGTAGGTCATACCATAAATCATATTGCATGAACTGTCTGTCCCTTTTGATCTCTATATACGACGGGTTATGAATCTTTTCTTGGCAGCAAAAGGTTTGGTCCTTCTGAGATCCATCATTTTAAATCATTCTCAACTTACAAAGTTGTACGTGCATACATTACTTACCTGTACAGTTACTATACTTGCATGACTTGCATTGGATAATACGTACCAGTATAGTAACTTAATGACTTACTGACTGACTATGCAACTGAATGACTGACGATTGAATGACTGACGTTTAAATAGAAAATCTTACAAATGTATTGCGTCATTGTGATCGAATTTTATTCCGTATCAAATGTGCTATCCTCGTTCATAATTTATTTATTTAATTCCAATCTTGAAAATCTTTCTTAAGGAAAATACTTCTTGACTAGATTACGTCTCGTAAAAATAAAAGGATAAGTTACCTCAGAAAGTAAACTTGTCGAAATCTCGTAAAAATAATAGATAAAAACTTAAAGGTAAGAAGTCGTAAAAATAACAAGTGAAAATTATGTAGGTGCACATCTAGTATTGAACCTCCATTTAAAAGGAGAATATACGATTTATTCTTATTCTTTGGTTAGTGGCCCTTGGTACCGATTTATATCTTTTACCGAGTGAAATACGAGATACTGCAGATAATTGTCTAAATATATAAAATAAATGCAGTAGCTGCCAGTACACTCGGAACCCGATATCTTGATATATTACAAGTGGGGCGAACAGCGAAGCTTTTTAAAACCCCAGGGGCGCTTAGCTATTAATATGTCGAACGACCTTTCCAACAACGCTTTTATGGATACTAGATGCCAGTGCGGCCAAAATTCGGCCGTAATTCATTATTTTCTTTACTTTATATCAATTGGCAGTTTGTTGAAATTTAGGATTGGATTATTTTTGTAGACGACTAATTGAGATTAATATAATAATTGTAACACAAATATTGGAACGAAGTTCCTTATCGCGCGTTGTGAAAGGGGGCTAGACGGAAAAAATTCGTACGAAAAGTTGTCACGACACTTTTTGATCAAAGGATCTTGCCGCCGCCTTTGATGTGTGTGCGCGTGAGCGGCGGGGGGCGCCCGCGCTGTATGCTGTCTCGCGCTCTCGTGGCGCCCTCTGGTGTTTCGGTGTACAACAACAAATATTATTATTACTTAAAAAAAATAAAATTTTATTACAATTCCTTCACTAATTAATCGAAAGGAACTTCGTTCCATCCGGGTGTCCCTTGACACCTCTCAACTTTTTTTTTATGTTTAAATATCTATACTATATAAATCTATACTCGTATGTATTATACAAAGACTTAAAGGCCTGGCCTCACTCCTTGTAGAAGAGGGAATATGGAGCGTAGACCCACCATGCTGCTCCATTGCGGGTTTAGGATGATAATTTCTTTATTCATTACCGATCTCTATAGGATGCTTAATGTGCTCTCCGTGGCACGGGGTGTTACACCAGCAACTTCCCGACTCCAGGCAAAGAATTTACTGAAAATTTCTTAGATTATAGAAAAACCAGTATTCGAAGCCACAAAGGCTTACCACTAGACCAATGAGGCAGGCGAATTCAGGTTAGCAATTCGTAACTTTATAATTACTTACTAATACTTGATATTATATAGTCTAAAATAGTACAAAGGAAGACACATAATGTCAGTTTGCCGTCTTCATGTTCACATAATCTTCGTTACAACCAACATTATACTTCTTTGTGCTTTTCATATGCTTAGAAGTTAAAGTAATTATTTATCTATTACCATCACCAATAGGTACTTTACAAAACTGTTGTTAGTAACAAAGGGAGAGCAAAAGCAACATCAATGCCACTTTGGTTTAAATTTAAGTAACACTTAACGGCCATTGTAAATACCAACACATGGGGAGTCAACTGGATGAGCCTCTGTCACACAGCTTTGCTTGTCATTTTTAATTAGTCATGGCGAGCTAAGTGCATTAGGGGTGCTCGCCGCCTACATACCAAAACGAAAGAGCGTATAGTGAGTAAACAAATGACTGTTTGTAATAAAGCGAGAGAATGTAACAGCTAGAGCTTCGCCGCTCTATAAAAATTGATAGGGTTTGAGCCCATGCTTCTACCATGTAATGTTACTTATAAAAGTTTTGTCTTACTACAATCAATTGTCTAGAGCCTGGAGCCAGACCTTTGTCATTTTATAGAAGCTGGATATTCTCTCAAGTTCCAATTTTAAAAATCGTATGTTTTTATATGTTGTGTAGGATAATATAAGAAATCAGGCTGCAATCGTCATACATTTAGCTTTGTACCATGTATTGCAACCTCGTCAAAGAAATAAACCTTAAAGGTGTCCGACGAAGGTTTGCTATAAAGAAGTATGTTTGGCGACAGAATACATGATGTTTAATATAATCCCTAAAAAACTATAATAAAGTTAGTTGCGCTTGTACCTACTTGGGCTTTTTTCTGAGACTTTGGATCTTTGTTACCGGCTATCTCCCAACGCCATGGTTCAAATTCCTATCGTACTTACCTTTGATAGAAGCAAGAGATGACAAACTTTTAGACTTTATAAAATAGCGAAGGTCTGGCCTATTCAAGCTCTCGCTCAACAAATGACTGTCAGTAAAGCTGAAACTTAATAACTGACAGACAAGATGGTAGTTTTATGGCTTTCTGTAAACTGTAAACAGTTTGTATAAAGATAACGACTCTATAAATTGCATACAGAAGCTTTCTGTTAGATAACTTTGTATAAATTATTATGATAATTCCATTATCAACATGAAGAACTTTGGACCCTCTAGACACGATGAAGTGGAAAATTTTACACAGTTAAGGTTTATGTAGAGTACAGAATAAGCTAAATAGATACGTCTAACAAATTATAGATTATGTTACAAATATTTTGCCCATTTGAAATTTATTGTATTCCTTTCAAAGTAAAATAAAAGACATTTGTACTCCTGATATTGTCCTGAGTCCAAAATTTCATGACAAATGGTTCGGGAAACGCAAATAATAGAGCAAAAATTCATAACACATTTGCATTTATAACATTTAATTATCTGTTTAAATTGACTATATTCCGTTCCCGTAGGAGAATTGGTACAAAGCGTAGCCTATGCTTTGCCAGATTATTATCTACCGCTGATTTACAATATTTTAGATATTATTAGTCGTTCATGAATTGTAACCAACTTATGGAACTGTGTATTTCATTTGAATTAATTGATTATTAGTAAGAAAGTATTTTTAACAGACAATAATTGTCTTTCAGTTAAGACAAAATATTTTAGGAACAAACAGATTATGGCTGTTGGGATCAATTAAATAAATCAACTGCCGGGATGGAAACTGACTAAGAGTATTTCTGGATTCCAAAATAACCTTTTGAGTCATGTAATTGCAAACTCATACACAAGGTTGCAAAACAATATTTTTCTTGTATGTCATATGTTTATCGTAATGCTTAGATAAGTTTAAATATTTATTTTGCAGAGTATTAGCTGATGTACGGGGTAGTCTTATCTTGTCGATTCTAGAATTTCAAAATGTTTGCTCGTCTGGTTTAGTTAGTTTTAAGCACAGAATATTTCTGAATTAGCCAAGACATGTCATTTCTTATAGCGTTCCCATAGACAATATATAAGAACCTATAAAGGCCAGATGTATAATGATTTATCAAAAGTTTGTTAGTTCTTTTACAGGAGCAAAGTTTGTTAGCAAGGGAGGCAATTATTGAGTTTGGATTAAAGTAGCTTTAGAAGATAAAATGTAACCAAAATCCAGATCCTCGATCATCCAAATATAAAACGTAATTGTTTCATATTTTCTTCAGAATGGGGATAGGAAAAAGAATCATACTCTCAATTGCCACTCTTTCTTTGCCTTTGTGACAACCTTACGCCGAATACCGTCAAATACGTGTATGATCTTTGAAGTTGTCCGACAAAGGATCTTGCCGAACCAGCCTTTACAAATCGCAAATACCTAGTTATAACCACTTAACTTCAAGTGAGATCGTTAATAAATTAAGAGTTATAGCTCACGAAAATAAATATCCAATACCTCGGCAGAACATAAACATTTAACACCCGACATTATAGAGCACCATTAACACGTGTTTATAATATGGATCTCTGATCTCTGGCCCGGTTTGGAACAGCTGATCGGGTCGCCCTCTCGCGGTGAAAGTTGCTAGGTTTATTTATAGCACCGGCGGGAAGACAGGTAACATGCTAACCAGAGCAGTTTCGACTACCTATATAGAACTAGCTGTGGCCCGCGGTTTCACCAGCGTGGTAGTATCGAGAAGTACGTTCTTAATGATACGTTTTTTATCGCAAACCACCTACTAGTATTTATCTGTGCCCGCGAAAGTGAGCAAGTTGCTAAGTATATGGTCTTTTATTTATAGGATATTCGAAATAAGACATAAGATGTAGAATAACAATTATTACGATCTAGATAATTTTACAACATAGAAACTTAAACATAATAACTCTCAAACTTCAATATTAGTTTTTAATGATAAATATTATAGGCCAGTGCAGATAGCCTTAAAAATAATAAAAAATAAAAGAAAATCGCAGTAGGATGAAACCCATTGCAAAAGGAAGAGAATATCATAAAAATGAAAGGAAAAATAAATTACGGGCGATCTGAGGTCGGGAAGGTAAAAAACGAATTTTCTCCATTTCCGGAAAAACTAACAGTTCTATGGGAAAGAGTTTTATAGCAAAGATGTAGGTAATAAAAAGACCTAAAACTTTTGTTCTTACACTTTTTTCACATAACCTAAAAATTTATGTGAAAAATTCAAATAACCTACTTTTTGTATTTTATTTTTCTTTTCCTTTCATTTGTATGATATTCTCTTCCTTTTGCAATGGGTTTCATCCTACTGCGATTTTTTTTTGGTTTCAAAAATTATCGGCACTGGTCTATTATAGTTTTTGTAGGTTATGTTTGTGTGGTTTATGTATAAGTGTGTAATTATATGAATGTATGTATATTTTATACATACACCACTTGCAGACTCTTACTTTATAGTTTTCGTTAGCCTGATGCTTAACGATAAGGCCGTCTTTTGTGTCCTACTTATATATTAATACTTATTTATATACTGTATTTTTATTGTGCTGTGGAATACAAATAAAAAATAAAAATAACAAATTCAGAAAAACCTTGTAAAGCATATGAGCAGTTAAGCACAATTAGTTATTGGTTCATTTATTCGCTTTGAAGCTAGACAGACAGGCACCCCTCTAACCTCACTTATTACAGGGGGTTAGATGTAAATGGGTTTTACATTTTAAAATAGTTGAACATAAACAGTAAATGCTTGTATTAACGTATGAGCTATTTTAGTAACTCTGTATCTTAGTCAGGCCTCTCACCCTCACGCTAAACTTAGAATCTAGATATCGGTGTGCTATGATAAGTACATATAAATGAGCATTCATTTGCAGTGCAGGTTTACATTTTCAGTATAATTCGTTTGTTAGCACTTTTAAAACGGCTAAATAGATTATCTCTACTATCAGTTCAAAAGAAAAATTCTACTGACAAGAGCCGGTATGAAAAACAAATTTACTCTTCGTTTAAAGATAAAAATTATGAAAAAGAAAAATTGCTTAGTATAAAAGATACAATAGCTTTAAATTTGTTTAAAATTGAATTACATTTGCGAGAATATGTTTAAAAATCTAACGTTATTGGTATTATATTAATGTACTATCATTTATTTACATTTTTGACGGCCGAGTGGCGAATGGGTAGAGATCCTGCTTCTACGACCTAGGCTGTGGGTTCGATTCCCACTCCTGGAAAAATATTTGTGTGATGAGCATGGATATTTTCCAGTGTCTGGGTGTTTATCTATATATTATAAGTATTTATGTATAATATATATAAAAATATTCAGCAGTTATCATAGTACCCGTAACACAAGCTACCTAAACTTACTTTGGGGCTATATAGCGATGTGTGTAATTGTCGTATAATATATATTTTTTTTAATTTTCAACAATGCTTATAAAACAATTATAAAAAGCACTATTAAAAATTTATAACAAAAATCCAGTCTGCCTGCTGCGGGGCCCGGGGGTCCAAGCAACCGGTGGTCAGGGCTCCAGAGTGAGGAACCTCCTCAAAATACGCGCTGTTTCAAGAATTACCGCCTTCTGTATCCGACCCTTCATCCAACAGCTAAGCGAAAGCTTCTTAAGGTGTTGGTCGAAGTTTTTCGCTATAAGACCATTAACTGAAACGACTATAGGAACAATAATCGTCGAGTCAACATTCCACATGGCGGTAATCTCGTGAGCAAGGTATTATATTTATTATTATATATAATTGGTACCATAAACATAGTTCGAAAAGCCGATGGTCTTTAGGGTTCCAAGGTTCTAAGGATAGTATGACAAGCCGCAAGCAACGGAAAGTGCAGTATCAGGCGACCCTTCACTAGGGGAATCGATGGCAATCAAATGGCAGGCAAGCGGCTTGTAAGGAGCTTATCAAGATCGTGGTATTAGGAAGTCTTTTCATTTTACTGCATTGTACAGTTGTCGACACTTGTCCATACGTCAAAACAATATTCTGTCAAAAATTCTTTTGTTTTGTGATAGCTGTGGAATAGTTTTAATTAATTCGCAATATTATGTAAGAACTTTAACTAATTAATATTAAAGAGGGCACGTTACACTACCTAATGAATAATGCAGTAAGTATCGTGTGTCGTGAGTTTGCCGAGCAGCTAGTAAGTCGCATGCTTACCAGTTTCACATAAAGAAAACTTTCTTAGAATTCTTTAAGCTCTAATAAATTTTACAACTATTTTTATTGGCCATGAAAGCAATGAACTCCCCGCTATACCTATCTGCAGGTCTATACTATAGTAATAAAATGATATTTTTATTAAAACTATTTTATTTGATTTTTGATTCTATTGATTATATTATAAAAATTATTATTAGCAGCGAAGCATACAGTTATGGCGCATCATCAGGCAAGAACTCTGTTTACGCCACTTTTTGAAAAAAAATTCATGCAGTGCAGCTCTAACAAATTTATGGACAAAAGAGAAACAAACTTAAAATCTCTGTACTCTTTAGTAGGTACAGCGTTAGTAATAACCTAACCTATCGATAGCAAAGTAGTTAAAATATTAGCAAGTATTTCAAAACTTTTTTTTTATCGACTACAAGTTGCAACTTGACTGCTATCACACCTGATATTAAGTGATGATGCAGTCTAAGATGGAAGCGGGGTAACTTGTTAAAAGTGGGACGACAATCCACACCCCTTTCGGTTTCTACACGACATCGTACCGGAACGCTAAATTGCTTGGCGATACATCTTTGTCAGTAGGGTGGTAACTAGCTACGGCGAAAGCCTGCCACCAGCCAGACCAGACAAGTTAAGAAAAATCTCAATCTGCCCCGCCGGGAATCGAACCCTAGTCCTCCGTCTTATAAATCCACCACGCATACCACTGCGCCACGGAGGTCGTCACATAGATATTATAAGATATTATCAATAGCTTAGTATGGGATAATACTGTATTGATGAAATATCAATCAATCTTTGATCAAACGTCATTAGTCATTACTAGTCATTAGGTATTCATTGTCAATAGCGACTATACCTTCAGCACATTCACGTGTATTGATCAAATAAATAAAATGATTTACTATCTGTGATGACATTAGCTACAATGTTCGACACAGTACAAAGAGGACGACGTGGAAATGAGCTCGCGCTAAAAATTGCGGCTTAAGAGAATGCAGTTTGCACTTTTAAGGCTGCACTCATTGCTGCACTCGACAGTGACTGCAAAGAGTATTTTATACGAGAAATAATAATAGTGTGTAAGAGTTCGTGTGTGTTTTGTTAAATAACTTGAAGGCTACATAGAATTGTAACTAAAATCTACGACATGCCTTGAAATTTTTGCAGGGTTTAATGAGAAGAACTTGTGATAGGAAGTTGTATTACACAGTGTAAAGATAATCTAATTTTGGAAGACCGTTTGCAAAGCCCGCCAACCCGCATTTTAGCAGCGTGGTGCAACTGAGCTCCGTATGCCTTCTACAATAAGAAGAGACTAGCATGACTTTGGAGCTAATAAAGACTATGAACAGAATTTCAGAACTCTCCTAGATCTAGAACATTTAACTTAACTATAGTTTGAAATTCATACTTGTAATCAGTATAAGTGTTTGTGTATACCTCTCTATAAATATTTGAATAATTATTTTATTTTGATGTTGAGATACAAAACCAAAGTTAATAGTTCAAAATTGCATCATTTCCTTACTTCAGTTACATTATAACACTAACTAATATTACGTCGGATTAGTGGACCATAAGTCAACTAATCCGACGTAATCAATACACAGCCTAAAGAATTACGTTGCATTGTGTAGTTATACCAATACATAGATACGAATGCATTCGTTTCCGCTACAAAGTGGACGGACAAACAGTGAGTCACCGGAACAGATTCGAAATTCGTCCGGACCTCACGTGTGTTGCACGAGATCGGAATACTGATTTTGATTAAGAACTATACAGTTACCGTTTGCAACTCAGCTCAGCTCAACAGTTAGCGCTCATTGGTCTGATTCTGTGTTACATTCGAACTTGAAAAACATAGTAACTGCGTTTTGTTTCGTCACAATATAATTTAAACCTCAGGCGTTTTAATTTATTTAATACTTCCGTGTGGTTCAAAATTTATTAAATTTTACTTATAATACTTAAAATTGAATTCCTCTATCGATTTATAATCCAAAAGCCTTTAAGATCCGTGGCTTAGGTAGGTACCTACTTTAAAGTTTAAGGGTTCAGACGGCAGGAAGGCAAATTCTTGCTTAAACATTTGCTTGTTTAAACATTGTATATTAGATATAAGTCGGTTAAGTTTAATCCTGTAATGTACGAGTACATTCCGCGTATAAGCGGCGTCTTGACCGGAAGCCCCTCCTCTCCTCACGGGTTAAGGATAAATATAGAACAGACAGACTTACAAATATTATGTCTACTGGCTACACGCGACTACATTTATTGCTAATTGTGTATAAGTAGCTTCATAGCCAATAAATGTCGAAATGCAAATACAGAAATGAGCTATGAACAGCAATTAATCACTTTTTTATATGTGAAAGTATTTAAACTTTTTTTCTGATTGGGAATAAAATGTGACAATGGGCGTAACGTTTCTCTTAGGGCGTTTTATTAAACAACGGCCGATCAGCTTTTCTGTCAAATATTAAAAGTAACGATATAGTTATAAATCATTCTAAGGATCAGGCTTGACTGAAATATATGTAAAAGGGCTTCCGGTTGAAGTTTTAATCCTTTGCTGTACTTACTAGTTCTTACGGTAATTACTTTATTACTCCATAAAGTTGATGGATTAAAGTTCTTTTCGTCCGCTTTGCTTATAACACCCTGTTTTATACTTTAAGGGTTAACAAAATGCTCGATAAAACCGCACCTATAAAATTGACCTTTGTGTGAAATTATAGAGACTACCCTACACGTGTTGTAAAATATTCAAAGAATTCAGTGAACCACCCCACTATCTGTGTCTGCGATCGAAGACTAACTACCCGCATTAATTACTAAATTTTTAGGTCACCTTTGACAGGTAACTTGTTTGGTAAAATGTTCGTATCGTTTCGCAGAAATCAAATCGATATACTCGCTGTAAGTAATTGTAAATTAATATAAATTAAAGATTTCGATTATTTTTAATTATAAACGAGTTTTCCTAAATTATTTTCTAACTCACGAGTGTACTAATATTATAATTATTAAACTTGGGTGTTGAAAAAATACCAGAAAAACTCGACACATGCTCGTTTTATTAAATTAATCACAAAACCACTCAATTACAATAATTAATATTACACTAATATATACATACTGTGTAGCAAACAAAAGAACAGTAAAATACACTACTCGACTATACTAACATGTCAATTCATATATTTTATTTTACGGCCTGGAATCAAGTTCTTTCAAATCATCTGACAGTCGACAGACAATTACCTTGTGTTACATAGACAATATCGTATTGTATTGTCTATGGTAACAAATTTTAATATATTAAAATGCTAACATAATTTATAATGTAGCATGTAATAGAGATGTTTTACGACACAAAAAGCGTGTGTAGAATAATAGCTACGCACCCGAAAATGCCACGAAAGCCGCTTAATTATTTGATGGAACTTCATTTGTAAATTAATGCACACTCACCGCACGACACTCAACACACGATGCCCAATGCAAATTACATTCGTTATTATGAATTGTGTACCCTAACTTTAAAGCGAATACATCATTAAATGCCCGCTACAGGATGTCTTTCTCGTAGGAGAGGGGATAGGAAGCGTAGATGCTGCTCCAATAATGTTTAATTAATTAACGAGCATCATTAGATGTTGATGGTAGTGACTGGGACCGACGGCTTAACGTGCTCTCTGAGGCACTGGGGTCTAACATCACTAACTTCCCGACTCTGTATTTAGAATTTACTGAAAGAACAAAGAAACTCAGAGTTATTTTACAATCCAACCCAGGATTTGCTCCCAGGACCAAGTGATCGAAGCCAAACACACTAACCACTGGACTAATGAGGCAGTCAAAGAGAGTTGTAGATATTGCCCAGGGACGACTTTACCCTTCATATCATAATATTGACAATATTGCCATGCACTTTTAAATGCCTTCACACATGCTATAGCTACATATGATATTAAACAGCACAGTTTGCCTATTGTTTATTAGCATATTTTAAGACGTGCATCAGTGCTATTACGTGCTAACAGCTGAGTAAACTCCAAAGTGAAATGAACTGCATCTATTCATCAATATTTTATTAATATTTGTAAAGTAATCAGAAACATGGTACAGTTTACACAATACAAAGAGGCGTGATCGCTGAACGTTGATAGCGAACGTTAATTTAGGTCAATGACTATACAGCATTATTGCAAACAGTTTTTGCCATTTCTAAATTGTTTTATTGTACTATGAACAGAGATTTACGGGAAAATTAATCGGTCTATACTTCCGTACATCGGTCTTTATGATTAATATTGTTAGTTTTTCAATTTTATTTGTAGCATATCTTCGTAAGGTATGCTACAATAACTATTTCAGTCTGTTGATTAGGTATTCATTCATTTATTTACATCAAACTTGCTTATTTCGGTAATAATACTCATTACCATAATAAGCAGGTTCTGTGCAAGTAGAATCCAGAATAAATACATTGCAATGTAGGTTAATACTCAATGCAGTTCAACTTAAGGGACCGTTCAAGTATTACGTAAGCACTATACAGGGGTGGGGGGGTCTGTGTATTGCTTATTTTTGATGACATGGGGGGCGGGGGGGTCTAGATGATGATTACGTCATCGATAGTTATTTATTTTTTTACAAATAGCAAATTGAATAGGTACTGTATCAGTAAAATCCAATCTCTACACTAAAATATTCTAATTTTTAAAATTATAATTATACCCAATGCAGTTCAATTTAATTGAATGTACACCTAACATGCTTTTTGGCAAGGGTCAAATAGAAAACGGTTTCTTATTTCATAAAAAGAAATGAAAGTAAAACCAATTGTGGCTATTGTACCGTGACAGTAAAAACCAGTAGGTAGATACAATATTTAAATATTGTATCCACAAGAATCTATTACTTGCTTATTTTTAGGTAATAGTGACAAGCCCGGCTAGCTCAGTCGGTAGAGCATGAGACTCTTAATCTCAGGGTCGTGGGTTCGAGCCCCACGTTGGGCGGCTATTTTTTCTATTCTTATAATTTCATTTTGTCAATATCAATATTATTTCTGTCACTTTTATATATTATTATTTACTTTTTGAAAATTTTTAACAATGCTTATAAGAATTAATTATAAAAAAAACTATAAAAAATTTCATTCCACCTGCAGCGTGTCTCGGGGCCTAGGCAACCGGTGCTCAGGGCTCCATAGTGAGGAACAATACGCACTGTTTCGAGAATTACCTTCTGTGTCCGATCTCAAGGTTCGGACACAGAAGGCGAAACCTTCAAGAACCTTCAAACAAAAGCTTCGAAATTGATTATCATTTTTTATTTATATTCTCTGAACCACAATTTTCTGAAAATAATAAAATATATTCGAGAAATAATTTGAATCGCTAAATCATCTCATGGAAACATCCAACTCAAATCAAACTGAATATAGATGAATTGTTTATCACAATTTATACCATTTCTGATTACAATAGTTAAGCTTTACATCTCTGGTATTAGAGTAAATTTAAATATTTAAGTGAGTATCTAGGGATTGGTCGAGCTAAGAAAATTTATTCAAATCTGCAATTGAGTTTGAACGTTATACAAAATTCAGAACTTGTATAACTTACTTGGAAAATGTAAACTATTCCGAGAGGCGTTTAGGGATCTGTGCGATTTTATTCATCCCTTCTGAACAAGTTAAGCTTACAGATTATGCGCAGTGATAAGATATCTGAATAATATATTTCAGTGTTTGAGCCTTTGTTGTAAAAAAAATATTATCTTTCGGAATAACTTCATGTTTTATAGCTACAGCAGAGAAATATAGAACTAGATAGCTTTAGATTATATCTGTCATCATCTACTCGATTCCGTGGCCAGATGAAATCGATTCGAATCGAGAATTTCCCGTGTACAAAGACGATCTTTGCTAATTAATAGGTTACATAAACTGTAGTAGAATATCGTTTTTCTCTATGTAAAGGAAGAATATGACCAAGCGTAGAAGCTCTATCAGACCGATTTTAAGGCCGTCTCCTGTGAGACTCGGAACTCGGATTAGAGGGGCATTTAGAATAGGTGTTAAAGCCTGAGTGTACGCACTTATGCCTTCGTGACTGTGTGTTAAATCCACGTCTTAATCAAGTTAAAAATCAAGAGAACATAACTACACAAAAAACATCACATTTTATGTATGTCTATGTATGATACAGATATGATCTATCTCGTAAACACAGCAACAGCATAGATACTAATTGCACGCCCATTCACACTTGTTGCTTAACCAATAGTATTATGCAACTCGGTTACTATAATAACTGCAGACGGAGAGTGGGTGCACTTCGCGCAACTTGCAACTTATAGTTATAATCCAATCTTAGTAGTGTTTACTTTGCCCGCACTTGAAGGCATCCACAATCATAAAATAAATTACCGGAAAAAATTGCCGCACGTAGCAAAAATATTTCATAAGAAGCTTTAATCTTTTTCGAAGAATTGTTTTGATTTTGTGTGACAGCTGAAAAATTAAAGGGCTTTTTCTCTCGGTTACAGTATAGATTATATTATAAGTGAGTTTTTTTACAAATGTCAGCGAAACTAAGGAAACAAGTAGATAGAAGCAGAGTTTCCCCACACGAACTCTCATCCCTTACAAAGTTTGCGAAGATAAACAATAAATATTCCAATTATTATTTCAGTTTATTAGCTATAAATCTATTTATAATGTAACACAAAGGTACTCCAGCGCTTGTGATAGTGTGACCAATTAATTGAATTGGAAGCAATGATCAATTAATTGGATGCAACTTTAAATTGGGGACAAAAGTGATTTCAATTAGGCCAGTGTTAGAGCGTGCCTTAACTAGTACCGATGGTTTGCGGTTAAATAATTTTGCAACTGCATAGACTGGGAAGGAGCAGGATAATTTAAGTTTTCACTGATTATACTCATTGCACTGTACCTAAGTTTCCGTTTCATAACTCGTAATTATATTGCTGAGATTTGAGAATCTTGCCCGTCGTATTAATAGGCATAAGCTACAAAACAAAGTCGCTTCTAGCTTATTTTTCCTTTTAAACTACGTAACCTAAAATAATGCGGTTTCTATCACCAGATATAGTTATTGAAAGGAATGTTTATAGTTCAGACTTGCCTATACAGTTGAGGTGCCTACTTATTAGTTAGCTAAGGTAGCGTGCTTACACAAATATCAAATGCGGCTTTCTGTTAGTAACTTTAAACGTCGAATCGCCTGGGTATCGTTAACTGCACAGGATTCGGATGTTTTATGAGTCTAGCTTTGTAGTTGATGCTACTTGCTCTTATTTCCTCTTTTACTGTTGGCATTTGTAGATGTTCATGGATTTCAGACATTTTTAAAAACCATGGCGCGTTCGACATTTGTTTCAGGACATAATTCTGTGCTCTCTGTATTACGTTAACATTGGAGTCGCATGCTGAGCCCCATAGCTGGATTCCATACGTCCATACCTAGTTAGTGACATAGTATTTAAGCTTCGGTCATGGCTAGTTACCTGTTGAGCGGCAAAAACGTAACGCCAAGAAATTCTCTCTTCCTGATGCCATTCGATGTATTAATTTATTAAGCAGCTTTTAAAAACTCCAAGACAAAGAATGCGAACTCGACAATGTAAGGTCGTGTATTCGATACCAGCCGGCTGGTTTATTGTCATACCCAACACTGTTTTTAGGTTTGGCCGAAAACTAATTATCCGTTTATTAAGATCAGTCATATTTTAAAATACAGCTGATATTCTTATCTTAGTCATTGTCACGTAAAATCACAAGTCTTTAGCTTTTCCTAAAATATATTTGTTATCATTCCTATGATATAGATAAAGGCCTCGTTAAAATTGCTTAACCATTGCATTACTCGGTATTTATGCATAGATCTAAACTGGGCCAGGCTACTAATGGAGTTTGTTGCGCTTTAAAATGTTATTTCGTTAGTAAAAAATCTCACGACTTCACTCGTTTTCCAATTAACAAAATAACAAATTCCAACTTTTAATTAAAAAGCTGCGTGGAACAATTTTTTTATCAACGGCAGCTTTGATTTCATCGCCGGGTTGTCAAGTAGGTACTCTTAACATTCGGTAGTATTTTATTTACGGAGAAAAATATTGCGATATTGTTTAGAAAATTGTGATTTATTTTCAGTGCCACCGTTGAATAAACAATAAAAAAGATTCAGATTTGTTTTATTTCTTTTATTTTAAGTAACATTGAAATAAAATGTTTAACAAAATATGTACATAATAGAATTAAAATAAAATAAATTTTGTATTTAGGTCAACTACAAATGGCGTACCTACTAACAGGACTTGTAAAAATTCAGCGATTGTTTTGGCGAGATTCAGTAGCATTGGCACTTTTATAATAATAGTTAGGTAAATTAATGTTTATCGATATGATAAATTTTCATTTTCATTTCCATCTTCAATCAATCACTGCCATAAACTGAACGAAATCGTAACATTTTCACAATTGTTAGCATTTTAAAATATTAGATTTGTTACCATAGACGATATTATACGATATTATACGATATTGTCTATGGTAACGTAAGATAATGTCTGTCGACCGTCAGATGATGTAATAACTGAAAGGACTTGATTCTAGGTCTAAAATAAATTATAAGAATTGACATGTCAGAATAGTCGCGAGTAGTGTAACTTACTTGTTCTTTTTATTGTTACGAATTATGCATTTTTTTAGTGTAATGATTATTGTAAAATAAAGTGTATATGTAATATTTAAGTGCTTAAAAGAGCATGTGTCGAGTGTTTCTGGTCGTATCTTTTCTCGGCACGGACTGCTTTTTCCGATGCGGCGATAGATAAAAGATTAACGAAAGAATAAAATGATTTTGATTTTGAAGACATCGGAATATTATTTCAAAATCCCGCATCAACACAATGCAATTTAAAGTAGTTTTGCAACTTAGAATGATCGAGTCTAATGTTTTGAATAGATCATTTGACAAGAATGCCGTTAAATGAGACAGGCATGAAATATCATTTTCATAAATAACTGAATAGTATTCTATTTGCTTTCATATTAACTTCTAATAATTTGCAACATATCAATCTTAAATCTATGCCAGTGGATAATAACTGCCTGATTGGTCCAGTGATTAACCTGCGTGACTTCGAATTAAAAAGTCTTAGGTTCCAATATTTGAGCTCCTCGTTCCAAATATTGTGTTCCTCGTTCTTACAAGAAATACATTCCATTTCTCATTCATTACATTTCTCAGCCTGGAGTTTATTGTCTAGAAGAGCACGTTAAGCCGACCGTCCGTGTCATCGCTATTAACATCTTTAGTTGATCGTTTTAAACATTATCACCTTAGGCCAACCGACCGACATTGGATTACGGCGTAAACTATATAAGCTCCATATACGCTCTTCTATAAAGACGAAAGCCTGGCCCAAAAGTAAGCCGTTAAAAAGCTGATAATAATTTTTTTATCGACTACAAGTTGGTCCTTGACTGTTATCACACCTAATGTTAAGTGATGATGCAATCTAAGATGGAAGCGGGCTAACTTGTTAGGAGTGGACGTGGCGATACGTTTTTGTCAGTCAGCCAGACCAAGACAAATTAAGAAAAATCTCAATCTGCCCTGCCGAGAATCGAACTCAGGATCTCCGTCTTATAAATCCACCGCGCATACCACTGCGCCACGGAGGTCGTCAATTAGACATTAAGTCAAAGCACTAGGGCAATAATTATATTCACACTAAATCAACTCCATTCCTAGTTAAACACAAATGAAGTAGTCGTTCAAAGAAGCGAGATACACCAGACAATACACCGTATCACACTTAAGATGACAACTTGAAATTTAAATTGACGTGGTATAATGTTCTTTATGTCAAAAGTAATAAGGACTACGTAATGTTAATGTATAGCGTGCTCAAAGCTAACGACCCAGACGAGCCTTTGTTTGAAGCATGTTGAATGTAACAGACATGGAAGCCATCGGAAGTAAACTGCCTATAGATCTTCTACTTTTGAAAGATAATTTGGTTTTGATAGTAGTGCAGACATGTGTTTGAGAAGCGCGTCTGTGTGTGAAACTGAAGGAGTGTTCTGGGCTAAGAGCATGTTATTACCAAAGCTTCGTCATTTTATAAAAGTTGAAAGCTTGTTAAATCATGATCCTACCATAGAAAAGTACGATATACAACTTTGGACTTTGGGCCGAAGGCCAAAAACTTTACAGGATGCTACGAGAAGTCATGTCCCCACTCGCCAGGTAATTAAACCTTTAAAGTTTTATCTTCAACGGTGTTTGTCAAAGATTTGTCATCAAACTAAGCGGCTGACTGATGGCTGGAGATATGATTTTTTTCATATTATGAATATATAATACGGAGGAAAATATAAAATATTTACAATTTATACTTGGATGTGTGGATACTCCATAGTTGCCTATTGTACTACCCTATGGTAGAAGAATGACCTAACTTTCAGCTTTTATAAAATGACGTAGATCTAGCTAGTTCTCTCAGGCTCTTGATTTATTAGCCAAGCAACTATTTTGTAATAAAAGCATTTTGAAACCATACAATTTTTAGTTTTAATGGAAATCATATGATCTAAAATATATAATGCTTAATTTAATTTACAAACGCATAAGTACTGTATCCTCACTACTACATTGAAAGTCTACCAATTTTAAAAAGTTATATCATCAATAACAAAGCTTTATAAAAAGTTAGCACGTTAATAGAAAATCTATATGGTGTTTCATGAGTCACAATGCAATCGCCATTAACCTACCGCCCTTTTACTTTTAACTTGTGTTTACACGTGTTAGATAAGCAAACAACATCGCCATACTAATATCACAAACCATTACCATAAATATCATCTCAGCGAGTTATGTTTATTCTCTTATCGATGCTCTATCTATTTAGAAGTCAGAGGAATCACTGTGGTAATCTATTCTGCTTTAATAGGAGGTACATAGGGCTCAGCGCTCCTCCTCCTATGTTCCAAGCGAGTGTGGTCACAGATTTTCCTTTTAATATACGATGGGCCCGATTCTTTCGTGAACTAATTAATTATTAAAATAATATTCCTCACTCTGGAGCCCTGACCACCGGTTGCTTGAACCCCCGGGCCCCGCAGCAGGCGAACTGGATTTTTTTTTATAAATTTTAATAGTGTTTTTTATAATTGTTTTATAGTTTTTTATAATTTTTTATAAATGTTGAAAATTAAAAAAAAAATGTAAATAAATAAATGATAAAAAATTAAAACAAAAAACAACAAATACCTAATCTTTGAAACAGCGCGCAATGACGTATGGTGATAACTGAAGATGCAATCTAAAGATTTGAAGATCTTGTTACGAAGTAGGATTATATCCACACCCCATTCGGTCACAGCAAGACATCGTACCTAAACACGCTAAATACCTTGACGGTACGTCTTTATTGCCATAGTGGTAACCAGCCATGGCAGATGCCTTCCAACACACAGACCTAAACCAATTAAGAAAATTTCAGGCGGCCCGGCCAGGAATCGAACCCAGATATCCGTGCACACCAAACCATTGATGCACTTAATCACAGAACAAAAAGCAGCGCTAGCTGGCGCTGATTGAGGTTACGCTTTTTCTCGAGTTCAAATAGTAATGCACAGTCTCTCGAACTGGGTACGTATTGAATTTCATTTTACAAGGACCTTATTGTTATTGATGAATTTTAGGACGCCGTTCGTGATAGGGGTCCCTAAATTACAATACTATAAAGGCGGCGTGATAAATATGTATTGTAAAAGTAAACGATACAGAGGGCAAGACTCTATTCAGTTTGAAATAGGTTTCAATAGAGACGAAATACCCGGCGGAGGCAATATCGCCCGCACTGCTAAACGAATATAAATGAAAATACGAACTAAGACTTTAGGGAAAACACTTTTTTGTAGTTAGACTTATTGCGTACACATCATTTGTTTTCATTTCATTAATGTTGTCATCTTTGATGTTTATGCGTTAAATAAACAGTGAACTACATTCAAACTTTATTTTCTAAAGATATATTTTGAGATTTTTCGCGTTATAATAAAGGAGCTGTCTCATTTCTACATATCTACTTGATCGAAATGTGATCTTAAGAAGAAAAGAAAACAATTTGAAGAAAAAATTTAAGTTTTTTAGATACTTGAACATTCGTTCTAAGTAGTAACAAGAAAGAGTAGCGATGTCTAATGCCTTCAACATTAATTCGAAGGGAAAAAGATATGAATCAACTTTTTTTCTATTTTGTTTTATCGACTACAGGTTGACCCTTGACTGCTATCACACCTGATGTTAAGTGATGATGCAGTCTAAGATGGAAGCGGGCTAACTTGTTAGAAGTGGGACGAAAATCCACACCCCTTTCGGTTTCTACACGACATCGTACCGGAACGCTAAATCGCTTGGCGATACGTCTTTGTCGGTAGGGTGGTAACTAGCCACGGCGAAAGCCTCCCATCAACTAGACCAAGACAAATTAAGAAAAATCTCAATCTGCCCCGCCGGAAATCGAACCCAGGACCTCCGTCTTATAAATCCACAGCGCATACCACTGCACTACGGAGGTCGTCATAAATATAAATAATCTTTTAGCTGACAAAATAATAAACTCTATTACTACTTACTATTACTTTAATTCTCTATCTCTATTTATAAGATTAGAGTGAGTACGAGTAGATAGACGAAGTATTCTCCGTAAAACAATTTAAGTTTAATTTGTCGCGTTAATTTCGTACATTTTCAAAATAACACCTGAACCGATAAATACAATTTCAGCAGCCCCCAGTGTTTCATTCGACCAGATTCCAAAATGGCCGGTCGGGGTTATTGGTTTCCAAGCCCATTAAGATTTTTTCCATTTCACTGAATCGCCGAGCGACCTTTTATAAATTTCATATCCGTAAAAAGCTATAAATTTTATATTTGTGTGTTCTTTTAATGTATTGAAAGACTACGATTATTAATTCTGTAAATATCGTACTACAAATAGATCTTTCATTCAATTGAAGGTTGCCTCCGGCGTAGGTAATAAACAGTTCTTGATCGCTTTATACTTTTTCAAATTTAAATATCTCATAGACTGTTTCAGATTTCTAAATGAATAATTTATTTTTATATATGTATATTATACGTAAGTACATAGTATCATCACAGGTATAGCAAGTTCTGCACTAATTAGTATAAATTACATACTCTAGTATCTGAACTACTAAAACCAACCAATATATTATAGTAGCACTAAAAAAGTAACTAGTTTATATCTCACTAATAATAGAAATAATTGAAAATGAGTTTTTGAAAAGATGCATCGAGATGTATTGCATTCTGGGTTGGATCAGACCGATATTGGATACCTATTTTGATTCCACAAATAAAAGAGTTTCCACGAAAGTGAAATTTTATGTTATACCACGCTGCTCCATTGCAGGTTCGGAAGCTTAACTAGAATGCCTAGTATGAGATTGTTACTGAGCGACTGCGTAAAAACGTAACGCAAATTTATATGGAATTGAAATAGCACCATCTAGATATAGCGAGAGTAAACGCTTTTTTTCCATATGATTTGACGTTACGAGTGATTACGTTTTTACGCAGTCGTTCAGTGAAAAACTCGCACTTGCCCCACTTGACAATGTTCGGATCACTATTAAAACGTCTAAACGTGCTTTTCGATTTGCAGCGGCATTACAGCGTGACGCTTACACAGTTTCCCAAACAAATACTTTCTTTACATAATATTAGTGTGATACAAAATTAAAATTAAATTAAACTATTTGAACAGTACTGTACTCAACAAAGCCACTACTGTTTAACCGTTTTGCCACCAGTAATGCGATACTGAACTAATAGCCCCACATTTATCTCAGAATGCGTCTATACTACCATCTCGCATCGACTGCCACACACGACTTTTACTCAATAAAAAACGCCTTTATTGCTAGCTATGAAGTAACGCATCTACCAGCTGTTATCATTTTATATTATAGCTACAATTATAGCTACAACTCGACCTACTTGCGCAGGATGCTGCTAACCATTACGGTCATGCCGTGTTTGAACTATAATTATTTCGGTTCAACTTTGATTTAACCCGTCCTACGTCTGTCGGCACTTTTCGATCCGCTAATGAATGATTTAACGTTTGATGTTTTGTGGCATTTCGTATATATTAATTACTTTTGTTTTGTTATTTTTGTCGTGAAACCAATGCGCTCTTTTATTTTAATTCAACTGAAATAACCATCAATGTGGACGATAATATTACATTTAATAATGTGATAGAAGTTTTTTTGCCTGTATTGAAATATGAAATAATTTAAAGCAGATTTATAAGTTATTATTGTAATTTTGAAGACAGACATATAGAGTTATATAGTTATATAAGAACAATAAAATACCGAATTTCTTAAATCCTTAATTTTCACGAACTTTAAGAAAAACGTGGGCGTCAATTTAGGAGCCGTTACAGTTAGGAATAAAAAATATTCAAAATCTCGTAAAAGAAATCACATTAATTTGTCATTCATTGTAATTAGTATAGCTATACATAAATCTTTGCATTTAAATAAAGCCAAAGTAGTTACAACAGAGCAATGTTCAGTTAACACAAACGCGGAACTCCGAACCATTAACAATTACGTGCCAAATATTCCAACAGTTTATCACTTCCGTTTTAAATTTGCCGGATTTTTCAGTAGCTGTCCGCGTTATAAATGGATGGTGTCTTCCCGACTTACGGAGGAGTGGAGCCTCCCACTCGTCACTTAGCTCATTTATCTCGCGAACGGTCCATCCGTCTGTCACTGTCACTAATCTAATACGACACGCCGGCTTTTTGTACCCGTAATAGTGGCACTCGGAGCGCCTTAAAATGGCCGTTAATCCATCAGAATAAGGGAGCCCTTTTAAGGGACATCTACATTCCTGATAAAAGGAAGGACATTCGGAACGGGAGATCAGTATGTTCACGGTCATAAATGGAACTGTGGGCCCTATGTGGTAAGCTGGTAATCACTCGCTCTATACGTGATTACATAATACGTTCCGTTTATGGGCACTGGGTAAACGAGTTCTCTTTTAGCTTCTTTAGGAAGAGGTTGTTAAAAGATGTTTGTTATAAAAAAGTACAAGGAGGCTGTTCACCTTTCAAACTATAATTTTGTTGCCATTCAATCTAGTGTACTTAAAAGAATCTATGAAATATCTAAATAAAATATACAGAACTCACTTAAAAGTGTTATGGTTAATGAAATAAATAATAACCATACCTGTAACACAATAAAAATCCATTCGGAACTTTAAATGAATATTTGTAACCGAATAGAAAAAAAACCAATAAGTATATAATAGAATTAAAAGTAAACAATAATAGACATCAATTTATAGTTATTCAGTCACATGAGAACGTCCTTGTGTAATCTTTATTTACCTGACTCCTACGCTATTGCAACCAGTGTGACATACCGACCCGATATAAACTAGTATGAGTATTACTAGTTCCGGAATTGAATAGTTTTGATTGTTATAAGCAAACATCAAGTTCTTGGATGCTATTGTTGTCATAGTTTTAAGTTGTCTAAATTTAATGAATTACAATTTCTCTACCGAAATCAATAAAATTAGTACTGATAATTAATAATTTATCTAATATATATTGCAATTTTTTGTGATAAGTCGACGATATTGACTCCCCATCTCCTGAGGATGTCCGGTTTCCAAGTGACTTCGTTGAAATTTTCTGTCCGATCTATTTGAGTTTGTCACTTGTATTTGTCGGTTTATCGCGGGAAATAATAAAATAAATTAATTATTAATAATTTATAATGAACTTCCGCAAAGTGACGTTTCTGACCAATATTTAGACAGAGCTCAGGAAAGTAAACAGTGCGATAAACAAACTGATAGACACAGAAATAAAGTACGACAACCGATCTGTTGATCCATAGAAACTTTATACAAAGTAGTGTTGTTTTTTTAGTGCGACAGATAGGGATGAAGATAAGCAGACAATGGAAGTACTTTTATAATGTATGCAGCGGGTTTCCGGCAAGGGCCAGACGAGACAATTCGCTCGTCAGGGCACATTGTGCTGCTTTGTATGCGCCTCGTAACTCAGCTGTGTCACATGTACCATCTATAAATAAACGGTCCAGAATTTTAATAAATCTGACAGTAATCTCCTAAGATATCTCCAGCATGATAATAAAGTTTTCTAGTTTAAAAATTTTTAAATTTAAAAAATAACATTTTTAGTTACATTTGATATTATTATTATATCAAAAATTCATTACAGATACCTTCTATTTATGATACTAAGATAATAACATTTTGTAGAGTCTAAATAAAAATATAATGCTTCAGTTGCCTATAATATTGTTCATTAAGTATTACAGATTTTTATTTATGTTTGAAACTAGAATTAGAGTTTTACGTACGAGTTTACCGGATATAGTATTGGTACGCATCAGTTTAAGAAGAGCAAGTAATAAATAAATAATTAGACTTTTATTATCTTATAAAAACATTCGTAAGACAACCAAAAGCCCGCCTTTCATGTTTTAAGCTAATTCTTATTTGTAATTCTTATAAATCTATCCTTGTGCATATACAAAACTATCAATGTTAGTGAAAACTTCTAAGACATATCTACATAGTAACCTGACGGTTCAGCTCAGTGCTTATTTCTCCAGAAGTTTCCAAAATGACTAAAAAAGTATTATTATCACTTTAGTAAAACGTATTAAAATTTCTCATTAAGGACTTACCGCACTTTTCTCCGAATGCGTGCTCCGCGAGGTTCTATTCTGCGCGGGCGCAGCTGCACTCGTCGCCAGCAACATGAACACGAGTCCTATCACGGCCACCGCCCGCACGCGCACATCCATTGTCCTCCCGAACGCATCCGTGCACTCCTTGTCCCTCACACATTTAAATTTCAAATCGGCGGCACGCCTTGCACCACCATAACCGTCCACCCTCCTAATCGATCCTTTCCCATATTCGTCGTCCTTCTTATGCATCTCACACGCGATTGAACAGCACCGAGTTTCAATTTGGCATTCTTTACTACTAACTAGATCAGTCGAATTTATGTCTACACTGGAATGATTGTCATCGTTCGTTTTTCTTAAATGCATTTTCGTTTTCGCATATGTTTCGCTTTTGCTCCCCATGTTTGCTACTTGTTCTTTATTCTATTTTTGTATCAGTATTTGTAGTCGAAGCATCACTGTCTGGTTATTGATCAGTTGATCTTAGCATGCTAGCGCGAGCGTGCGGTTTGCTCATCCAGAGCTACAGCACAGAGCACTATCGGGACGCTTCCTGTTACCGTGTTCCAGATTAATTTCTCTGCGGGACGGATGCTGATATCGAGCGACGTGGGCGGCGTTGTTTGCTTTAAACTTAAAATATTCTTGTATGCACAAGATATCCGAGCGATTTTCTGCAACAAAAAGATAACTTATGATGAATGTAAACTGATAAGCAACAAAGAAGTTGGTTAAGGAGTTCGAAGAGACAGCCTTTGTTTATAGTGAGTTGGCGTTTGAATCTTGATCTACTTTGTTCTAAACGTTATCGCGTTACTTCGAAGAAAAAGAAGCATTAACAACTGGGTATTTGCTTTTATGTTATCTACTTATGTACATCGCTAAATATAATTTTTGTACTTTGGTAGATACGTATATGCTATTTTTTACTCTACCTATATATTTGCTAAGTTCATTTTAATAAGTCATTAAAAAGTAATATATATGTTTACAATCATTATCATCATTATAATTATTATCAGCCTATTTTTAATTGTTCACTCATTTATTTATTTACAATTATTTTTTAAATTTTTAACAATGCTTATAAAATTATAAAAAAAAACACTATTAAAAATTTATAAAAAAATCCATTCCGCCTGCTGCGGGGCCCGGGGGTCCAAGCAACCGGTGGTCAGGGCTCCAGAGTGAGAAACCTATTTTAAGGACTACTGCCTTCTGTATCCGACCCTTGATCCAACAATTAAGCGAAAGCTTTTTAAGATGTTCGTCAAAGCTTTTCGCTATAAGACCGTTGACTGAAACGACTATAGGAACAATCATTGTTGAATCAACATTCCACATGACGGTAATCTCATGAGCAAGGTCCAAGTATTTTGGTACTTTTTCCTTTTCAGCTTTCACCAGATTATCGTCATGTGGAACAGTAATATCAACAATAATTGCACGACGCGTTAATCGATCAATTATCACTATATCAGGTCTATTGGCTACAATATATACCTATCAGTGATAATTGTTCGATCCCAGTAGAGCAACGCACTGCTATTTTTAAGAACCGACGCTGGGTCGTACCAATAGTAAGGCACCTCAAAATCGACAAGGCCATACTGAAGAGCAAATTGTTGGTGGATTATCTTGGCTACTTGATTATGTCTGTGCAAGTATTCGCCATTAGCAAGATGAGAACACCTGGAAACTATATGTTTGAGGGATTCTCCAGGCTGATGACACTATAATTATTATCATAAAAAGAGCAACTATAGTTGCCAATTATCTTTTAATTGGCAACTATAGTTCCAATCTCTCTTTTAATAAGAGTGGTGATTTGGAACTTAAACCCACACTGCTGCTATTAAGAGTTGGTGGAAATAGAAACATAATATTCCCTAAAAACCAGTTGATACCATACATTCTGAACACGTATGATGTACAAAGTAAGCGAGAAATCCGTTTATTAATATCAAAATCTATAACAATAACGATAAATATAAATAATTGCAGAGACGGTAAATTGATAACACTTGAAGGGTATCCACGCATAAATCTTCATTTAAGATAACCAACACACAGAAATGATATATTTTCAATGCGTTATTATAACATTCTCGTAACATCGCAATAAATAAGAAATAAATAACTCAATTATCAATATATATTGTAGATACTTTCTCCGCAAATAATGAATGGGAGCAACTCCAAGTGAATAAACACTCATATCTTATTTAGAAAGAACTGTCAATACTTGCACACCGATTCGAGATAAAATTGCAATATTTATTCAAGAACATTTTAAAACTATGAAAATCTTTATGTTAACCTCATATTCTCTTTCTTCTTCGTTCTTTTGTTTAACACTCGATGCAAAAGAGTGGTTCACGTATCTGTATGCGTGTCTATTTGACGCATCGAAGTTTCTAAATGAGTAGACCGATTTTGATGAGTCTTTTATTTGAAAACTCACATTCAGGTATATTTTTAAATCAGCTATAGAATAATTATCTAAGGTTGTACAGGAAGCTATGAATGAAGAGATTGCAGCAACCACTAGTAAAAACATTAAAATATCTGGTTGAGAGCAAGTAGCAGTAATTTTATAATCAAATAGCGGCATTGCGAAATTTCTTCAAAGCTCCATATATAAGCTAATCTAAACGAGAGCAGCGATAATCAACTCTAGTTGACAAACGCTTGATGGGCAGAAATACAGTTAATTCTACTGATTATTATCAATAGAAAACACCGCTATCCGTGTTAGCAAACTGTTTTAGTCGAGGAGCTAGTAACTCAGATATAGAATGTTATTAAAGCAGAGCGAAACGTGAAGGAAAATGACAAATACGAAATTGTTATGATTAACCTAAGAAAATTCGGATGAAATCGGAAAAATGGAAAAGCATTAGTCCTTTAGATATTTTATTTGGCCTTATTCTTTGTACTTTTTATATCGGATTACAAAATACACATCGACTTTAATTTTTGTTAGCATTTCACATATAAAATTATTATTATAATTATATAACATAGCTTAAATAAATATTATTCTTTTAAACGTCAAAGTTATTATGTACAAAATCGAAGATTTTGAAATATTTACTGCGATACTATTTAATGAACTGATATATTTAACACTGTTTTAAATAAATACCTAAAGTGATCTAGACTCAACCTATCTCTTTTATATTTAGAGTACATCCTACCTGATATAACTCCGTCGGGAAATTTGTTTATTCAACGGGAAATAAGAAACATCGCTCGTTGTAAATAGAGAAATAAAATGGAACGGACTGTAAGTCTATAAGATTCTCAGACTTAAATAAAATATTTTACTACGTAAATACCTACCTACTTAGCTTACTACCTAATAACCTTTTAATATTAACCTATCTACTAAAGTAGTAGAGAAAACTCGTAAAGTTATTAAACATGCAAACCCCGGAAGTACGGATGAATATTTGTAAATTTATGACTGCTTAACTTTACCTTGTACAAAACACGTAACTCAACTTTATATTATACCATGCAACCGTTTGGTTTGATATATTGATAGGCTTTTGTTGTTCCATCATAGCTCAACGTTTAAACCGATGTGTGGATTAAAGGACATTGCCAAAATTTGCCCCAGGCTGTCCAAGTGTATGCTCATATTTAACCATTTTATTTAAATACACAATGAATTTTAAATAACTACCCATGTGATACATGGGTAGTTGTTAAGCAATCACTTGAAAATATATCAAAAATATAAGAATTTCAATAGATTTTTTGTGTTCTGAATCACGTGACCGTCGTCGTAGTATGAAAATTGAACTTTTATCAACCTTTATAACTTTTATCAGCGACTACTTAGCTACAAATAACTTTATTACTCTCCAAATAGAAGATCTGTATTATTTAATGACATATATATCATTTCTGGGCATCTCTGGGGCATACTTCCATATATTTTTACCTATTTCTATACCTCCTTTAGTATGGAGACAGAAGTAGTAGTAAAATAGAAAAAATAAGTACTACTTTTGATATTACGACATACAACAAATTAATTTTATATTACAAGAGATAAGGATAGAGATAATACTCGTCCATTTTACATACCGATTCTTTGTTTTCATTTTTTTTTCAAAAAGGTGAAACCACAGGTGAATCACGTCACGTCAGCTCTTGGACTACGTTTTTCGCGTCAGTATTCACGCTGTTGATTTATTACATTCATTCATTCATTAGTTATATTGAGCCTATTTGATTTTTATTTGCTCTGCAAAACGTTAACGTCTGTTTCCTAGTCTCATCACATAAATTATCAGTTAAACAGCTCAAATGGCTGAATTAAACGAGTATGAATTGGCGCCAACGTCACGGACATGTCGACAGTCGTGATCACACAATAGCAATAAGTTTCGCCCACGACTTTGTATGCAAGCATCGCATAATTCACAATAACATGCAATCTACGCATACAGCTCACAGCATACCCCGCAGTTTCCTTCATGTTATTAGATTTAGGTTTATTTTGAGACGGACAAGAAATAACTTATTTTTTCCTGATCCAAAGGGTAAAAACGGGACCTTACGAGCATTATAATAATTATATATTATTAAGACTATCTTCTGTCTGTTTGTCTGTCACCAGGCTGTATCTTATAAATCGTTATAGACAGCTGCACTTTTTTTTTTATCAACTACAAGTTGGCCCTTGACTGCTATCACACCTGATGTTAAGTAATGATGCAGTCTAAGATGGAAGCGGGCTAACTTGTTAGGAGTGGGATGAAAATCCACACCCCTTTCGGTTTCTACACGACATCGTACCGGAACGCTAAATCGCTTGGCGGCACGTCTTTGTCGGTAGGGTGGTAACTAGCCACGGTGAAAGCCTCCCACCAGCCAGACCAAGACAAATTAAGAAAAATCTTAATCTGCCCCGCCGGGAATCGAACCCAGGACCTCCGTCTTATAAATCTACCACGCGTACCACTGCGCCACGGAGGTCGTCAAATGTTATATTTCTAGGCACTATAATAACAAATACTATAAAAACAGATTAAAATTAATAATTAAGTGGAGTACCTATTGCAACAAACGGGCTTTTTGTGTTTTCCTGTCGATTTTTTGTTCGATTGGTGCGGAATGCTTAGTGCACGAGCCGACTCGCACTTTGTCGGTTTTAAGATCATGTTTGGTCTCCACATATTGTTTTTACAGGTATACCTGGGATTTGATTTATTTATGATTAGAAGGGAAAGACATTATTCGTCATCAGCATCATCATCATTAACCGGACGTCCATCCGGTCCACAAAGACCTTTTGGACTTTCAAACATAACGATCCTGAGAACACTGCGCTTTTCGGTGCATCTTGAGCCCCCAAGATCCATTAGCTCTTAGAACCACGTGCCCCTCCCATTTCCACTTCAGTTCTGCAACTCGCTGAGCTATGACGGTTACTTTGGTTCTTCTCTTTATTGCTGATACTCCGAGCATTGCTTTTTTATCGCCCACTGAATTACTCTGTGCCTTCTTGTGAGGCCCGCAGTTAATAAAACGTTATGACCTTATGTAAAAAGGCAAATCGAAAAAGTCCGGATGTCCTCTAGAACACAATATACAAAACAAATAATGCTGAATACACCGATTCAGTTTAACGCCGAAATCTCAAGTCATTTTCACGTGTTGCTTAAATTTCGTGAAATAATAAAGAGGGTGTTCGTTGTTTATTCAATAAGGGGAATGTTTTTGTTGTGGGTTTCGTCTTTGAGTTGTTGAAGCAATTCAAATTCCTGAGCATGAGAAGATCAAAAGAAAGAAACACGATAAAAGTATATAGTGTTTTTGTATACAGTAATAGCACAAAATACATAATATATACAATAACAGAGTTTTCAAAACCTAACTTAGTTTTCAAAATCTGCAGACGGTCCATCTCATGTTATGCCGTAAAATATCACCTATACTAATTCTTGTCTACACTGTGAATATATATTTTAACTAGCAGTCGCCTGCGACTTCGTCCGCGTGGAAACCTCTTAGGTACCCTTTTAATTTTAAAGACAGACTTTCATATAAAGCGTGCTCTTTCCCCGCTACCCCTCTCAATTTAATTTTTTTATAGTTTTCCGTCAACTAATATCCTCCGTCCCATCCCATGTACTAATGATCTACATTTTTGTTAAACATTGTACATCATCATCATCATCATTTCAAGAGGAACAATTCTTTCATACATATATTTTTGGTATCTTGAACCGTTTTCCCAGCGCACGCAAACGGAAGCCCTCAAGGATGAATAATTTTCTCCATTTTTTTTCACATTTCCCATTATTTCTTCGCTCCTAATAGTTGCAGCGTGATGTTATATAGCCTAAAGCCTTCCTCAATAAATGGTCTATTCAACACAAAAAGAATTTTTCAATTCAAATCAGCAGTTCCTGAGATTAGCGCGTTCAAACAAACAAACAAACAAACTCTTCAGCTTTATAATATTAGTATAGATTATAAGAGAAACAATTTTCACAGGATATGCTATTTTTTATATCTATACTACGAGTAAGCCCTTGACTGCAATCTTATCTGGTAATGGTCTATAAGATTGAAGCGGGCAAAGTTGTTAGAGGCTGGATAAAATCCATACCCCTTTTGTTCTACACGATATCGTACCGAAACCCTAAATAACTTGGCGATACGCTTTTGACCGTAGGGTGCTAACTAGCCACGGCCAAAGCCTCCCACCAGCCATTCCTGGACCAATTAGTAAAATCTCAATCGGCCCAACAGGGAATGTAACCGAGTTCCTCTGTTTTATAAATCCACTGCGCTTACCACAGAGGCGAACGAAATGGTAGGACACGACGTACAATGCTTTGAATGCTCGCATCAAACATTGGTGGTACCTAAGTCTCGTTTCTATTACTTCCTACATCGATAATCCTATCCTTCACAATGGAACACTATGCTTTTTCCTTAGACAAAAATAAAATAATGTCCTAGAGTCACCTTGCTCAAAAGCCAAAACAACATGATCCAGGTTACCACAGATATTCAGTTTTTCTAAAATTACGAAGGTCTTGCCATCCCAGGCTTTCGGACTATCATATTTTACGACTGACGACGGCTCTAATCTAATTTATACTGAAAATATAAAGTAGATAAATGTGATTTATAAAATAATAAAATAGGTAACCTTCATTAATATTCGTAAAGTCAGTTTCATAAAGAAAAGTTTTAGTCAAGCTACTGGCTCAAGCTAAACTCACTTAATATTTTATCTTTATTATCTCTCGTCATTAAGTATAAGTATTGTACAAGTCAGTGACTGCATCGATGGTGCGGTGGTTAGCCTATATGTCTTCGGGTCACAAAGTCTTAGGTTTGAATCCCAGGTCAGGCTGAGTAATATTAAGCGTTATTTTCTTCAGTAAAGTGTTCAGTTAAACAATCTCAGCCTGAATTTGGGAAGTTGGTGATGTTGCATGTCCGGAACGCTCGTTGATTCCAGTCATTGCTGTTAACTACTGATAATCATCATCATCATTATCAGTCTATTAACGGCCCACTACAGGGCCAGGCCTCCCTCCTTATAGGAGAGGGGATATGGAGCGTACACCCACCACGATGCTCCAATGCGGGTTGGCGGGCTTAGGGTGATAATGTGTCATTTATTAACGATCACTATCAGAGTGCCTAGTGTGAGCTTTCACCAAAACAAAACTTCACATTCGCGTAAAGGCAAATTTTTTATGGAATTGAAACAGCGCACCTGGCAGTATCGAGAGACAACTCAAATGGGTGAGTGTCAGTGTCATATAAAATTTGCCTTTACTGTTTTCGATATCAACGCGGTAAAATCTTACACTAGCCACACAGATGTTGATGACAGTGACCGGGACCGACAGCTTAACGTGCTCTCCGAGGCACCGAGGTGTAACACAACCAACTTCCCGACTCCGGGCTTGGAATGTACTGAGAATTTCATAGAAGAATGAAAAACTCAGAATAATTCCGTGACCCGACCCAGGTATCGGACCCATGACCTCATGATCGAAGCCAGATAGGCTCACCACTAGACCAACAGCAGTCTGATAATAAGTGTAACAAAATTTAAACATTAATTATATCAATTGCCCACCCGCATTGGAAAAGCGTAGTGGGTCTATGCTCTATATCTCCTTTAAAATAGGCTGATAACTATGATGATAATGATGATGATGATGATGATGATGATGATATTGATAAAAGTCAGCTACAAGTAAAAATGATTTTGATTTAATTTGATTCGATTTGAAGCTTTTCAAAATACTTAAACACTGAACTCAGTCTAGTTTGCTATTTATGATTATAAATGAACTCTGATTCAATTAAAGTTTCAGTTCAGTACCCACGACTGGTGGAGAAAATAAATATTGACTTGAAATGAAAATAGCAAGTATTCGACGAATGGCGCTGAAAAAATATTCATTAATTTGATCATATCTCTGTATTTGGAAGCTGCTGTCAATTTTATTGTTGCCGGCGACTTCGTCCGCGTCAATTTCAGTTATTATTAAGATTAGTATTACTAAAAAGTTATTAGTATAGATTATCCCTCAATGATAAATAATATTCCCCGATTTTTCTTAAACCTTCCTTGAGAAACGGACTGTCCAACACAAAAAGAATTTTTCAATTAGAACCAGTTTCTGCGAAATTACAACAATATTTATGTCATAAAACATAATCAAATATGTCCCACATTTACCCACAACTATGTACGAATACGACTGCCATACTGTGATAAATTGTTACAATTATTATTGTAGATGCGTTAAATCTAATTACGATGTATACAGAGCCTAGAAGAGCCAGAACCGAAGCTATTTTTTTTCATTTTAATTTTAGTGGTTATCACATAAGGCTTACCTCTCGAGGTTTGAGGACGAATCCAGGGTTGGATTTTACAATAATTCTTACTGGTGGTCCAGCTTAACCGACAAACGTAACGCGATGCGACATGGAACTTCGCGACGCGACACAGGTGCCCATTACGTCGCGCCCCGCCGCACACTGCTACATAGGAGGCAAGTAGGGAATGCCATTGTTATGATCGCGTTCGTCGCGGTGGCAGCTTCGTGTCGCATCGCGTTCGCCGCTTACGTAAGACACCCTGTTACTACGATAATTTTTCTTGTCACCTAAGAGTTTTTCAGTAAAAATCTGAGTATAAGACTTTGGCGGTGGCACGGAGAACACGTTAAGCCGTCGATCCCGCTCTCTTCATAGCTGTTGTAGCTCATATCACAGCTGATAGTTATATTTAATGAATTATATATTATCTGCCAACTCGCATTGGAAAAGCGAGTGGTGGCTCCAAGCTCTATAGTATACTAAGTGTTATGTGGTAGTAATTTTAAATGTTATTTCGCAGTCCAAGGTACACTAAGTAGGTACACTAACTGAAAACATAATGAGTTCCAACTTAAAGTTCCCCTTCCTATCTAAGCAGTCATATCGTGAACATGATCCATAAGCTTTGTACAAATGACGATTAGCCAGTAACGTACGTACAGTGAATTATTTATTGTTTTTGAAAACCTACCAACCAATTAATCACCTGTTTATTTTCAAAAACAGGAAAACAACTAAGTTCATTCATAATGAATTTTCGCATCACTTACTACTACTCCACGTTTGCATTTTAATATGTAAAATATAACATGTTTAATATCTCTTTCGCTAGCCCTAATCCCAACTAGCCCGCCAGCCCTTTTTAGTGCAGCGTGTTGGATCTAAGCTCTATATAATAAGCTCCTACAAGTAGAGTCTTGGCTCTGTAGTGGGTCGTTAATAGGCTGATAATGGTGATATTTCTGTCATATTTATTAAATTAAGAGTATTTTCTAGTATTTAGCAAACGCCTGAATTATTTTCGTTCAACATTTTTTCCTTTCTCTAAGCTCAATAAAACGCCTGTTTTGATGTAGCGCTTAATTTTCCCCCAAAAAAGTATCTAAACTTAATCTGCCTAATATAATTTAATATAAAACTTCCTTAAGACTGAAGTAACATCCATTTAGCAGTTTTTGAACAAACAGACTGACAAACAATTAGGAAAAAGGGCTAGTTAAATGGCTAATTATGTTCTGTTGTCAGTCTTCTTTTATAATAAATACCATCTCAATATTTTACATTTGGTGACTTTACTCTACATAGAAACCATGCAGAGCTTTCTAGAGCATAGCTCTTTAAACGATATTACTTCGAAGGTTAAAATATAAAAGTAAACTAAATAAAATAAAAACGAAAAGAAAAAATCAGAGCAATTCACTTACGTTTTCTGAAATCGCTCAACAAAATTTGTCTCGAAAGAAAAGCACGAAAACAAAACAACTCCCCCTAGCGAGCTTCCTTTCGCTTTCATACGACAGAGACAACAAACATCCAAACGGGCACTGAAAGCACTGCTCTAGAAAACTTTACACTGAATATTATTCGGTAATAAAATTGCATTACCTAGTTTTCAGTCTCATTAAGACAAAATACGTGTTCACATCACACTGGTGTTACATAGAAAACATTCGTACGTGTTTTTATTAAAAATTCACTTTTCATTTATTTTGTCGAGTTCGTGAGCAAAAATAAAAGTGACCGTGAGCAAAATGCCGGCACGCGCTCGCCGCGACCACGCGCGATTGTCTACTAAACTTCGACACGAACTTCGGGTGAACGTAACTGCTTTAGGGCGCAGTAGGGCTGTCGACGATGATTCAGTCATGACCGTACTTCAGACGAATTGCCACAGACAATAACGCTACCTAATAGGTGCGAACACTTACAATACAAAGTAGCAGGATATTTATTATCTAACCGGAAAAATTATAACTTTACTATTTACTGTAATACTCAATCAGGGATAAGGGTCACAGAAAACAACTCGTCATTTCCCATCAGGTGAAAATTTAGTCATTATCGATTGATGACATGATTACTCGATTATGACTAAAATTTCATTTTTATTTCTAGGAATAGTAAGACATAAATAAATGGCTTAATACCATAATATATTTTCGTGGGCGTACTTTAGAAAAATTTTAGAGTACTAGAAGACGCCCGTGGTTTCACCCGTATAGTTTCCGTTGCCGTAAAAATCCGGATAAATTATAGCCTATGTGTTATGCTGCTGCTATATAAGCTGCATTATTGTAAAGTTTCATCAAACATCCCGACAAGAAAGAGCAAGGCCTGAGTCAACTTGTGAATTACACATAATTTATGTAATTAACAACTAAAGAGTTTAAAATAATTAAAAGGCAAAAGATATTTCTACATATATAATTCTACGGTACAAACAGTTTTTTTAATCATAACTATGGAGAATGATGTAAATAAATTATATTCGACTATTTTTTTGGTAATTAGTCATCAATAAAATTATTTTGACTTATTTCACGTATTAATTTTTGATCACCATAAAATCAAAGTCAAATAAATGTACTTTATGTAATGAAATCTACAGATAATTTTAAAGCATTTAATCAATCAAGTATCTACTGCTGAGCTTTTAGCAACGAGCTTTTTCTATTGATAGACGTAGCAACCCTATTGGCTAGTGCATGCGCCTCAGCGTGCGTCCGTACACGGCCCACGTGTGTGCGTGGCGCTTCTGGGTTATTATTGGCGCACAATGAAGTGTGGGGCAATTTGGGCTGATTTTTTTATTCGTTTAACGTCGCTTTGTTTAGTGCTTTAAGCTTCTGTAATGTCGGTTGTAAATCGCCTAACTTGGTCAATAAGTTGGTTGGTCACAGACGCCCCAACATTACAATAAGTAAGTAACCTCTATAAGAGTTGCAGTTGAAGAATATAAGGATGAAAAAGGAAATGTACTTATAGGCATTTTTTTGTTGTTAACAGGGATAGGAATATAAGGCTAGCAGCACTGGATACATTGTTGTGGTTGTAAAACGCTTTTGTGGTCAAGTTACTAATCGGTAGAAAATATTTATTTTGTGGTGGAAACATCATAGGTTAGTTAAAGGTATAGCTGAATTCAAGCATTTACCATATGGTAGTACTTAGTGAATACTAATTACATAGTTTTATTATTATTATGTGTGTAGTTTAATGACTGCATTAAGTTGGCACATCTGTTAGAGGCTTAATAATCTATGAACTTCGTGAACCACAAAATTAGAGGTAAACACAATGTGAAACGGAAGTTATGCTTGAATGCAAGCAATTAACGCATCGCCTTCTAAAACGTGTCTAAAGTACCAGACACTAATTCTTATTTAACAATTAGTTACTTCAAGATTGTAAAAATAATTTAGTTTAAGCTTTTATTTGGATATAGGATTATCCCACCGATATTAAAATTAATGCGGGTAAAACTGCGGGATCGAGCTAGTTTTTAAGAAAACTAAATCTCATCAAACTATATTTTTGTTCAACTCGAACCTAATACCTTATAGTATAAGCGAAATAACCTTGATTGGACGGAACATCCACTAAAACCATCAGAGTAAGTTGAAAGATCAGGTATTTTTGTGACCTCTTTGCAATACGCCTCCAGCTTGGATGCCTCAACAATAATCTTAGTCGAGAACAGCGCCAGCTAGCGCTTCTTATTTATTTATTTATCATAATATATACAGCTTATACAGTCTTAATAAATACAGCTCAGAGTTCGTAAGCTCTTGTCGTCTTAACTGAGCACTGCACATTGTTCGTTGAGAAGTACGATTGAAGAGTTTTTTACTTCTAGTAACTTTAGAACAATTCAGAAAATCAAAAATCAACTGAGCCTGGAAAAACAGCTAAATGTAATATTTTTTTTTATCGACTACAAGTTGGCCCTTGACTGTTATCATACCTAATGTTAAGTGATGATGCAGTCTAAGATGGAAGCGGGCTTTTTTGTTAGGAGTGGGACGAAAATCCACACCCCTTTCGGTTTCTACACGACATCGTACCAAAACGCTAAATTGCTTGGCGATACGTTTTTGTCGGTAGGATTGTAACTAGCTACGGCGAAAGCCTCCAACCAGCCAGACCAAGACAAATTAAGAAAAATCTCAATCTGCCCCGCCGGGAGTTGAACCCAGGACCTCCTTCTTATAAATCCACCGCGCATACCACTGCGCCATGGAGGTCGTCAAAATTTAATTTAGGTCGTCGTATTTTGTAATATAATCATAATACATAATAATTTACATATTAAATATTTATGACAATTTGGACGGCGTACATTTCAACCGGTAGATTACGAATTATTCGCTTTCACTCCAGAAATTTAGCAGACTTACTACAGAGTACCAGTTACTGTTAGAAGATGAAAGGTGAAGGAACTCAGTAGACTTCCGAACAGTAAGGTCAGTGAGTCCTAAACAACCTGAGTTTGGTTGGGCTTAAAATAAACAAGTAATTTATGAAAATTGAAGCAAGTCCATTCTGCGTTCCCTTGAGCGACGTCTAGACTTAGCTTAGCTTCGAGCTAATCTTCACTCATACTTTAACAAAGCTTAAGAGTGGTTGCCCAATGTCAGACTCGATTTATAAACTCCACTTGTTAACGCTTATTTGTTCTTGCATTCTCTAAAGGTTATATTATATGTAAATTATTATCACCTGGCACCTGGCCTAAGTTTTGCACCCTAATGGGTGTGCAAATCATAGGCCTAAGACAGAAAACACAAATAATGCAAATAAGTAAAATTGAAGTATCTGTTTGTGATTTCAAATTAACAAATTCATCAAATGTGTCTGAAAGTGCGAAAATAAATCATTTTTGATGTAAGCACGGTAACACTTTACTTATGATGTAATTACGGTATAAATTCATCAATTTTTACCATTTTGGTGTGTGTGTCTGTTTGCTCCGGCTAATCTCTAACACTACCGGCCCGGGTAAAAAATCTTCTTGTATATGACAGCCAGACTCATACATACTCATCAGGAGTGATATAGGCTAATTTGTAACCTTTTTTTTTCTGTAGGGGGGAAATCCTCATGGATACCCTTGGGTAGTGCCGGACTCCTACCGGCTAAAAACCCCACCTACCTTCAAAACGTTAGTGTTCCTGCCTTTCAGCCTGCCACTAACGTCGCAGTCAATTCACATCTGTGGTCTTTCATCTTTCTCTTTTGTATCCTGATACTCCTACAGAAACTCATCACTCGTGCGACCGCTAGTCAACTTAAATGTAAATTGTAACATTTAAATTAGATTAGTTACCATTATCAATAGTAAATCGGAATGATATCACCATTATTATGACGTGCTACATATAAAAATAAAATCGGTAGATGGCAACCCTCACTAAGCTCCATAACAGTGGCAAGTATGTGGAAATGCCCTTATTTAACACATGACTAACATCAAAGTGAATTAACTTCCAGTTTTGGTGTTCTCCTTTTACGTGCACTCACTATGATTAAGTGTTATTGTTGTAAGGCCTACCGGTTGTCCAAACTTGTCAATTATGCAGCACTGCCGCATTACTTGGTCTCTATTGCTTCTAGAAATAAATGCAGTATAGATTATATTTCCCTATGCACAATTGCACACTTAAACTGAAAAGCACAGTCTATAATTAATCATAATTATAGACTTTATAATATTTTTTATTTATTTACAGCTTTACTTTTGTCCCACTTACAAATCGATGTTCCGGTGTTGAGCCCCTTCACTGTTGGACTATTGGTAAGGCTTGTAAATAATAAGCCGAAAAAGAAATAATGGTTTCCTGTTGTTATTTAATTTAAGCATGTATTAATTTGGACTTTTAACTCATATTTAGTATGATAAACTGAAGTAAAGTTAGCTATATTTTTAGTTTATTTTAATTTAGTTTTCTATTATCATTATTTACTTAACTTTTTTCGGCGTTTCTAGTAATCTTGTGCATACTTTTTTCCGACGGGGGTTAGATTTATTTAATATCTTATTTTACGTCTGAATTTGACTGCATAAATCTTACAGATTGGCGTTAAACTTCAATTTAATAAACCTGTTTAATTAATGAGACCAAATCGGTGAATAAATAACAAATTGCCGGAAAATCTGTCTTCAACTACGCACTTGAGGACAATAATTGTTATTATTATTAATCCACAATAACTTCTCGACATTAGACTGACGTCCGTCCTACTTTCATTTAAACATTTATTTGAATGTGCTTCAATTTATAAGCTGAGGCGGAAACGAACTGAAATTTTCTTGCTCGTATGCTATCTACGTAATGATCATAATAAAACATCATACAAATTGGAATATGACCATGGTTATCAAGTAAACACTATAAAATGTACTATACTAATGTAAGTTGTACAAAACAAATTGCATTTTTCGTAGATATAGAGCATAAATTTTAAGTAGTCTGGATTTCATTTTCAAACTTCTTTTATTAATGGAATTCTATTCCTTAATAATTAGGGTTAAAGACTTGAATGTAAACTTAACTTATTAGTTTATCTTTAAAATAAATAAAAAGATATAGGCAAGCGTGCAATAATCATCATGTTCAGGTACATAATATGATATTCTTAAATCTAATTCCCCTATACATTCTACCAATTATGGTGTATGAATATTACATTTTCGAGATCAAATAAATTTTATAACATTCCAAATAAAATAAAATAAATTTTATGTCAGAGTAAAATTAACACAACGATGTCAAAGATTAATACGATGCCATGAAATAAAAGAAAGTCATTAAAAATATTATTTATTATAAATATTAATATTGGTCATTCCGGAAACCTTATTTCAGTTTATCACTCAGATAGTCCTTAATTAACACTATAGTACATCTTGCTCAGGAGCATGTTAAACAATGCTTTTTTAAAACTATTCAAAGGTATGTTACTAAGGTGGTCAGGTAAATGGTTGAAAATTGTGACCGCCATACAGTTTACATTTTTCTTTGTTACATTGAGCTTCTGCAAAGGTATACACAGCTAATAACAACTGTTCTAAGGCTCGTAATATCGCAGATAATCGTATGCTTATCTTCCAAATAAAACAAATACGCCCATAATAAATCCAAACCGCTTCCTTCTGTAATTTTGTACTACACTAACCTTTTAATTTTTGGTCGCAGATGTAGTGACTAACACGGGAACAGACCTCTACCGAGCACTTCTTCCGAGTACTTGACCTACTGTTAGCAACCGTTACGTTGATTTGATGACTAATGACGAGCCAATAGTTTTTGCGTGCTCGAGCAACGCGACATGCAGAATTTGGCTGTTGTCGCGTTTTTTGTACATAGAATAAATTGCTCTAATATCACATATTGATGTTTTTTTATAGCAATTAAAGTCACACGTTCACGCCTAAAGACTTTATACTGTTTGTTAAAATTGCATTTACGCATTCCGCCCTGAGACATATCAGTATTAGTGCCCTTATTATGGTGGGTCTGTGGAATTCATCGTGTAAAAAACGAACTATATGATAATGTCGAATGTCTAGGAAGGTTATTACAGGCCCTTGCAAAGGTCTCAAAAATGAGTAAGTTTGTAATGCCCTCTAACTCTAAACTACGTATTTAAACATAAATCTATTGCGCTTCCCTTACAATGTATAAGAAAAAAACATAAGTTATATCTTAATATTGGTATTCATATCTAAATAAAAAAACTTAGAACAAAAATAATTAAGGATTATCTGTTCGTTCAGCCATACCTACAAAGTTATAAGCCACGTGAAATACGTGTCAAGCCAAGAGGCACAGCGAGTATTTTATACTAATAAAAAACTACATACAAATAAGTCAACACATTTTAACAATATTATTTCAAAAAGGTATTATTTTCGTCTGCATCTGCAGGAAAAATTTATAAAAATAATGATAAGAAAAAATATGTCAAATAGAATTTAATTTTGATATTACGTGCTTATAATATTTACAGCTTTTTTATTTTAGTCAAATAGGTATCAAGACTTACGACATTTTTTTAATTCAACTAAAAGAGCTTTATTACGAACTTAAAAATATCTTTAAGTGTGTCACGATTTATTTATAAGCAACTAAAAATTGTTCTCGCAACATTGGTAAAGTGCGTAAAAATTTAGTGACAAATAGAAAAATGTAAAGTACTAGGGGATTTTTTGAAGCCAATTTATATTGAGTATTGTGAATCAAGACTTACTTAACGTAAATTTAGGTATGTAAGGTTTGAGTAGGTAATCTTGTATATTAAACCGTAGCTAACCTATAGAAGTAATACTCCCCATCGGCAAATATGAAGTGACGATGAAGGGAACAAGCAAACATTTTACACTAGGGCTAAAAGTGCAACTTTCGGCGCCTACCATACGTCTGGTATGGATGCTTCATTAAATTGCCTTTTAAAAAAAGGTTTAGTCTAAAATTCCTCAAGCAATTTTAGGCTACACCTTATTCTTAGAATTAACTGCACGGCAAAAAATAGTAGACCACCTGACATTGGATATCTGGATTGATAAATGATTTAAAACGTGGGAATTAAAATGATTCAACAGAGATATTTAACACATTTTATTATAAAGAACTTGGGATTGAAAACGTTCAAATGGAAGCTTCGCTTAATCTTTTTTGTTTTAGTAAAATCAAAACGTATAATCTTAATTAATTTTACAAAATGCAGAAAGTTTTTTTATTTTAATTGTTTAATATTATAATTGTTATTGTTATTATGTTTTCCGCAAATCGTACAAACATGTTTTGGTCAGCTAACCTAATACCTCGCATTATGTTATCAAAATTAGGTTGAATTGTGTAGATTACGCAAAATGATAGACAAACATTGCGTAATCGTGCAGTAAATAGTTAACACTAGACTAATATTGTTACGCGCGAGTGGACACTATAATATGTATCATCTTGATAAATAAAATTTAAATATATTAAAAAGAATATCATTCCTTGTACTACTATTTAGTAGGCATTGTTTTTTCTATTAACTACAACTTAGACGTTGACTGAAATCACACCTGGCGGAAAGTGATGGTGCAATCTAAGATGTATCAGGAGGGGGATGAAACCACGCCCCTTTTGATTTCTACCAGAACGCTAAATTGCTTGGCTGTACGTCTTGTTGGCAGGGTGGTAACTAGCCACGGCCAAAGCGTCCAACCAGCCAGAACTGGACTAAATAAGAAAATCTAAATCGGCCCAGCCAGGAATCGAACCCAGGTCCTCCATCTTATTAATCCATCAAGCAAACCGCTCCGGACTCGGAGGCCGCAAAAAATATTGAATGTCGTTTCAATATATTTCAATTATTCCTGTACATACTATACATATATATGTATAGTATGTACAGGAATGAACTTGTACTTTTTTCAAGTTAACCTTAAAAGTTAAGTTTAATTAATTAACAAACAATACGACATCGTGTTAAAGCCATTCAAATACAGTTGTTAGTTATAAGCAACAATTAGTTTAGGCTCGGCAGTAAGTACATCGACCCGACCGACATCCTGCGTGATAATACGTTGCGGTGGCCGCAGAGTACGGACCTACAAACATTCATTAATTATTTATTATTATTTATTTTTATTATGAGTATTGTACGTAATGATTGCCTCATTAGTGCAATAACATGTGCGTGCGGCTACAGATCCAGGGTTCGAGACGTAAAGAAACCCAGAAGCGTTATTGTGTAACGAAACTTGACAGTGGAGTTTGACATTCGTCTCTATCTCTCGATGTATAGTATCGTGTTAGATATAGGTAGAGACAAAATCAAACTCATACTGTCGAGTTTCGTTACAAAATTGCGCTACTGATTTGTGCTCTCTCTAAGCATTGAGATGCTTAGTCAATGCTTAAAAAGAGCATGTTGTGATTTCTTTTGTGCATAATAAATTTTGAGTAGCAGACTGGAGATAATATGTACAGCAACCGAAAAATAGATTCCCCCAAACACAACAAAATTAATATCATCAAAACTTTTTATTAAGTATATCTTTCACCCTATAGTGCATTTAAAGTGCATCATTGACGTGAATCCATAAACGTAAAAATCCGAGTTATTAAATGACTGGAATGGTTCCATCCGGAACTGCAGATGCGGAGGGTTTGAAACGTCGTGATAAAAATGATTGATACAACGATAAAGGATCTTTTAATAAAAATATTACCAAAAAAATTAGGACGTATTAAGGGTATCCAATGCATGATTTGTTTGTATTCTGTTGTTTGTTGTTGCTTATGTTTGTTTGCCTATATTTTTTGTGATCGTTGTTATATCAAACATTACCATATAAGCCATTATTTTTTGTGATCGTTGTAATGTCAAACATTACCATATAAGCCAGAAGCAACGCAGCCCGAAATGCCGAAGTTCTTTCTGTAGAATAGTCTCTAACATGACTTCTCTTTCTTGATTAAAAGAGTTCCACTTCCCTCCAACTAAGCGACAAACCTGTGATACAAGTGCATGGCTATAATATTTAAGGTGCGAGATAAGTAATCCAACCTAACCTAACCTAAACACATTTCATTGTTTAGGTACTAGTTGTTCCTTGAATTATCATCCTCATTGATTTAGTTTCTCGGCACTTGCAAATTTTAGAATCACCTTTCATTTTCGGTATTTCGAGAGTAGATATTGGTGAATTTTGCATTGCAGATTGTCATAGGTGGCGCTCGCTAAATGACATGAACATCAAATGACACGCTTGCATATTTTCCCGCAATTAATACGCATAAAATATGCTACAAAAATAGTTGTTAATGTTAAGAATCTTAATTACCATTCTAGACTATAGTCTATTTCAAATAGATCCTGTGATTTTGATTTATAAAATTATCATTTTTGGGCGATTTTGTATATTTTTTAAAATTTACGAATAAGTTCATGAAGGAAAATTTAAGCAATTAAAGTCACGATCTTGATATTGTATGCAACGATTCGATTTTCGTAAGTCAAGCGAAGCCTCTGACAAAATAAGCAAAGGCAAGTCATCGCATCTCAAATAATGGTGAGTCACTCGGAGGCACACAGAGTTTTGGGTGAAGTGTTACCTGCCGTACACAGAATTGAATGTAGGTATGGAGGTCACTCGGGGATTAGTGTAAACCATTGATTCCCAAAGTCGTCCAGGTAGACGCCAGGGGTCCACGAGATCCTCGTCGAAGTTCGTAAGCAGGTGTCCACGAAAAATTATCTAATTTTGTAATTATTTTTTTTTCGTTCGTAATGTAATGAAGAACTAAAATCGGCTTAACTTAACCTATTAAAGAAAGATCAGATAATTTTTTAAAAAATTCAGTGTCTGTTACTTATAAAACATATACACGACACGTCGTACTGAGTATAGAATTGTAAAGCAATCAATTCTCAAGGTATTTTTCGAAAACTGTTAATTCGTGGTTGAAACTCAGCCGCAGTCTGCAGCGCACAACGAATGGAGATAATTCAAAACGTACCAAAATTTCAAAGTGTCAGCCAAAGAAAAAACAAGTAACTATTTGGATGATATTTGGACGTTATTATTATGTTTCAATACAATTGATTTATTTTGGAATGGACTTTGAATGATGTCCTTTCTTTGTCCTTGTGATTGTTAGATCTAATCTTCACATTTTTGTCGAGTTTTGAGAAATGGGAAATGTCCATTGGAACCATCTAAACATTGAAAAAAAAAAGTTTGGGAGGCTCTGGTGTAGACTGTATCATGTTTATTGTGAGCAAAAAATTATGAGGACGCGTTTAGTTTTGCTCATTGTAAAATAAAGTAAGCTTTGATCAAAGTTTGTTGTTCTGTTTCACTTCTATTGTTGGTTTTGGTGAGCTAGCTCGCAAAAACTGTTTGCTCTCTGAAAAAATGTAAATGACACTTGCTAGGCTTTATCTCAGGCTCTCAGGGCTATTTATTAAACTAGCTGAAATTGCGTTATATTAATTTCTATTAAAGAATGTATCTGTGTTGAACGTCAAAATCCGTCCTGTATCTATAGGAAAAGTGATATTTGTTTCAAATTTTTTTTTCACAAGTTATTCATATGTCGTTGATAAACAATATTATGGGTTGATAATCCCCCAGATTAGGTACATTTAGTAGGTGTAAACGACAAACTAAAAATCACGAAACTAGATATTTTAAATTTATATTGAATTTTCACAAATAGAAAAGAGTGAATCCAGATTTTTCTGCAAATAATTTTATTGAGAAGAGCGCAAAATCTCAGACAGACACGTAGACACTTAGTTCAGTTGTTTCAAAGACATGTCTAACACTAACTCATTGAATTACCATCGTCTGTGTGTCCTTTTGTATTATGAAATCTAGTTTTTACCTGAGCTTCCTTTACAGTACAGAAGTGCTGAGATACGTTTTAAAGAAAAGAAAAGGAAAGGCGAATCGGCTAATGTATAATAATCTCTTTTCAATTATTCAAAAATATTTTAGAGTACTAGACACTATAGACGTATCTATACGAAGTTATTTTAGAATTATTTATGTTGGGGATATATTTATTTTTAATTATTGGGTATTGGTGGGATGATATTGATATTTTGGTGTTATAAAAGTATTGAAGAACATTTTAAAATCCTAATACCCGCAATGTTCAATAGTAAATCAATGTCATGCAAAAACCGACTCAAACACATCAATATTATTATTATATATGAAAAATGATAGCCCGCAAAGCCGCATTTTAGCTACGTGGTGGGTCTAAGCTCTATATCCCGTCTTCTATATGAAAGGCTGTGTAGTTAGTTCTTGAACGCCGGATGACAAAATTATGTTGTCGTCTGTGAAATCATCTATGGAAAATGTGCGTTATCTGTGGTCGCACAGTTGGCTACATTGAACTGATGACGCCCCACTACGCGATTGGTTGGCAGAACTGCAGAAAATGCTGCATTGCACCATTATCTCCCACTTAACCGACTTCATAAAAGTGATTGTAAAAATACATTTAACACAGTCAACAGTGAGAGAGCAAGCGATCATAATCTACGAAAACAAAGTTAAGAAGTGAAGGGATTATAAGTATTGGAATTGGTATCGTATAATTGTATAATGTCTAAATATGTTGTCATGTTTGTGTAATCAATAAAGCAGATTTATTGGACAGGAAGGGTGTAAATAAATGATATAGATATACTATGTGATTTCATTAATAAACGTTATATGTTTTAGCTGGCTTTTAATATCAGAAGTGTTTAAGAAACCACGACGCCGACGCTCGAGAGTGCCTGGAAAAGAAAAACGAAAGCGTAGGTCAACTCACAGACGGTCATTCCTGACATGGTAACATCTTTTACTTGGTAACAACAGTGCTTACCTTCGTAACATCGAAAGTATTCAACCTTGCCGCCGTTCAGAGTGAGTCAGAATGTTTTATTATTATCTGTTATACCTGAATTTGATCCGATTGATATGTGACTTTGATGACGTTGATATGTAAAATGTGCCAATGTGATAGACGCACATAGCTTTTGGTTAGTTACGTGATGTGATTGAATATCAGGCTTTAAAAAAATTAAGAAATACAAACAAATACCTGAAATGGAAAAATTGGCGGAATGAACTATCCGACACCTTCCAGATAAAACGAAATACTTTTCCTTAAAAAGAGATTTAGATTCTAAACCAAGTGACGGTGCATACGAGTTTTTACTTATAGTGAACATGAATAAGAAACACAATTTTATAATAGGGTAGAAGCGGGTAGTTTGAAATATTGCCTTGATCTAATTGTTTTAACCAGATCTTTAATTGTATCCAGTTAAGTTGATAAACTTAGTTTGTTAATACGTGATTCTGATAAACCAATTTGTTCAACAGGGTGTACAAATTCTTAAATTACACACTTAAGGTAGATGAAGTTGAAATAAGAAATACAACGCGTAGGAACGAAGTTGCGAACTGGTAGGAATTTTACTGAAAATAAAACGAATATGTATAGTTATATCAGTGATACTCTTTTTTTTGATTTTGTCACATTACAAACATTAATGATTTGAAAAGTATTGCATGTTCGGAAGCTGTAGTGAAAAATATATTTAAAAAAATAAATGTTAAATTAAATTACGGTAAAAAAAAAAATTCAAAACACAACTAACGATCTTACCGACAGTTTTTGCGATTTTACTTCCTTTCAACATAACATTCTAATTACAGAACAAGATATCTACAAAACGTCTCTTATTACGACAGGCTTTTTGATTTTGTTAATAAACCAGCAATGTTTCAGCGATTGATACAGTTTCAGAAAACCATTGTTTTGGTAAATATGATACTTATTGCATTAGATAATTTAGCAGTAAAAAAATATTTCGTGCCTAGAAGAAGTGCTCAATTTTATTTTTTTGAGTTTGAATTTTTAACATACGATTTATTTTATTTGGCTCAAATATGGGGCTTATAAATATACTCATAGTTACATATTTCATCTTAGCAATATGCATATTTTGCCATTTGGGCGTACATTTGTAAACCTACCTTTTACATTGTAACTTATTGTTTTACGATAAATTAATATTATTTGTAAAACATTATACATAGCAATTATATTTCATAACTCTACTATTTAATTGTACATGTCAAATAATTAATAATTAAATTCATTGTAACATTGACAAATAATAGTAACAATAAAATACATATAAATCAATCAACATAATGTGGCATTTAGAATATGTCATTAAAAAAAACCCTTAAAATGTAATAATGTTCATCTTAAAAGTTAGTGATATTAACATTAGCATGAATACAATAAGTAACGTAAGCTGACTTATTCTGATAACTGTAAAAATCGTGCCCACCTAGAAGGGAGTCAAGAATAATAGCTGAATTTCCGGAAGTGCACGTGTTGTATTATTAAATAATATAGGTTATGGTTTATTAGGGTATTAGATTTTTAATTACGGCCATTTCAATAAAGATTAATAGAGTTAACAGTTATCCAACACCAGTAGGTAGGCCATTTTTTAGGTCTTATTAGTTATTTAGAAAATAGATTGAAGATTGTGTATTTCTAACCTCTTCATTTGACAAAGAGAGGCGCTTTTATTGGAATACAAAAAAAAAACACATGCAGCTAAAAAAAAAACTCTAACAATACAATTAACATATTTGATCTAAGTTACTCATAAAATTATATACGGACGCAAATTGGTCGAGAAATTGGTAAAAAAAAATTCTATTAAGTACAAAATCTAGTAAGTGTTGAAAGAAAGTAAAGTTGTAAGCATAAGTCTTTAAAGTTGTTACACTTCATATGAAGAAAAAGCGTATCAGTCATTTGAATTAGAGTTACTAGCTGTGGGTGGGTGGGCTAAGACAAATGCAGACATCATTTACGGAGATCTAAACTAATATATAAAATTCTCGTGTCACAGTTTTCGTTGCCATACTCCTCCGAAACGGCTTGACCGATTTTGATGAAATTTTTTGTGCTTATCCGGTATCTAGGAGAATCGGCCAACATCTATTTTTCATCCCCCTAAATGTTAGTTGTAGTCCACCCTGAAATTTGGGTCAGCTAGTTTTAATATAATTAAACTGTAATGCCACTGAATATATATTAATAAAGACTACTCGTATAAGTAGCCAGGTTACCAGAATTTTCAATTGAGGTAGTTAAAAGGGCAGATTCGCAAATTCAACATGTCAATGCATTATGTAGAAATTAGATAATCATGGTAACTCCTTTTGCAAATAATATTATTGTTGGTTACTCTCCGTCAATTTTCAAAATCAAAGCATTTGTAGTATTCATTAAAATTATATTAGAATCAGGAGAGGCCGAACGGCAAACAAATATTTGATAATTCGTTAACGTCTTGGTAACAAAGTTACGCACTAGATATGGCCAACGATTTTTATCATGAAAGTTCACTTGACAGATTATTACATTAAGTCATTACAGTACATTAAGTCCTGATGACGTCAAACATTTTGCAATGGACAAAAATTTTCTCATGGTTACATCTGCGTCTAAAAACACAGTAAAAGAATATATAACATTGTTTAAATCTCTTTTATTAGGTCAATTACTTAAAATTGTTTTCCAAATACTGCAATAATAGTGCAACGCAGTCATGTAACAGCAACCGCGAGACCACTGTTGTACTGGCTAAGTGGAACGGTATAAGAAAATAAATGTAGAGAATCTTCGTAACATGGGAGCAGATACAGATTTTATTAAATGGCACCAATATATCGATCAAGTTCAACTATGTATTAACGGCATAACGGCAGTACCAAGAGAGTATTTATATATGTAACTATTTTTTTTAGTTACTCTGATTACGAATGAGCATCGATATTTATAGCAATAACGATGAACAGCTATTAGACTTTTTAGAACAGTTGATAAGCCGGCTGTTGTCGGTGATGGTACTTTATTATGTGAGCATTAAAATATTTGTTGAGTCATAACTGAATAATGTGTCTGAATAATGTCTGATGTATTTGCTTCAAACAAAAGATTTACAGTGCAGTACAACATTGTATCAGGCATCCGATGTGAACGCTGTATACAATGATGACGTGAGCCATACACAACCCTATATAACAGGTTTATACACACTCGTCTGATAAACGAGTCATACACGACCTTAGATAATGGATAAAATATTTGTTGAGTCATAACTGATTAATGTGTCTGAATAATGTCTGATGTATTTGCTTCAAACAAAAGATTTACAATGCAGTACAACATTGTATCAGACATCCGATGTGAACGCTGTATACAATGATGACGTGAGCCATACACAACCCTATATAACAGGTTCATACACACTCGTCTGATAAACGAGTCATACACGACCTTAGATAGTGGTTTATACACGCTCAAGTTGTCAGTTTAAACGTTTACGCATTGTAATATCTTGTGTTCTGATAGTCAATGTAAAATTATTGTTCTGAATCCGAATGTATACATTCAGAATAACATCTTGACATTTGATTCGCGTTTAACTAATTCTTTTGTTCTCAGCAATTACACCAGACTAGCACGCGATTCGGGACGAACGCGTCAACAGGAGGGCCGGATGTTGTCGTCTGTGAAATCATCTATGGAAAATGTGCGTTATCTGTGGTCGCACAGTTGGCTACATTGAACTGATGACGCCCCACTACGCGATTGGTTGGCAGAACTGCAGAAAATGCTGCATTGCACCATTATCTCCCACTTAACCGACTTCATAAAAGTGATTGTAAAAATACATTTAACACAGTCAACAGTGAGAGAGCAAGCGATCATAATCTACGAAAACAAAGTTAAGAAGTGAAGGGATTATAAGTATTGGAATTGGTATCGTATAATTGTATAATGTCTAAATATGTTGTCATGTTTGTGTAATCAATAAAGCAGATTTATTGGACAGGAAGGGTGTAAATAAATGATATAGATATACTATGTGATTTCATTAATAAACGTTATATGTTTTAGCTGGCTTTTAATAATTACTTGTTTTAATTTATTAGCTTGTCAAGGATAGAGGCGGCAGCCGGATGCCGCTTTCACGTAAGAACATATCAATCACGCCTGCGCCTTGAGTGAACAAATAAATTAAACGTATGTTACATGCTAACATATTAAACTCGTATATTAATCACACAAGGTCACGTTAATCAAACTAAAAATGTGCTATACGAAGCAAGCATTCGCACGTGATTCCCGTCGTCTGGAATTCGTCGTAAATGACTCTGTTACATCTTAGAGGATTAAGCACAGACCGTGGCACGGCACGTGGGATTAACTTGAATAAACTTTTTCTTATAGTTTTGAGCACGCATTTGGTATTTACATAATGGGACTTTCTGCAAAGTGTAGGTACTTAACTTGAACATAATTTTTTTAACATAAATGCACAGCACAGCTGGTATGAATAGAATATTAATCATAATTACCTATACCAAAATCTTTTTATATATTTTTTTATATTTTTATTTTTTAAATAGTTCATCATCATCATCACTATCATCATTAACAGCCGGTGGACGTCTACAGTGGGACATAAGCCTTTTTAGGGATTTCCAAATAACGATCCTAAGCCGCCTGTCGTCATCGGCTCCCTGCGACACGTTTGACGTCGTCAGTCACTCATTTCTGATTCGATCACGCAAAGATACGACGAGCATTGCTCTTTCCATCGCCCGCTGAGTGGCTCTGAGCTTTCTTTTGAAGCCCGCAGTTAGCTGTTAGTTAGTTTAAATAGTTAATTTATGTTAAATTCAAGTTATACTCTGGTACAACAAAAAGTGGAAGGTGTTTATTATAACTAAGGGATTTAGAGAAAAATTATTCAGATAATTCTTAGAACAAAAATTGCGTATTCTCTATAGTAAAATACGATAGAGAGATTCTAAACCCAAACTATCCAGTTATAAAAACATCGTTGCAGAATAACAGATACTGAAGGTAAAGTGAGTCACGTGCGTGTTTGGTCGCACCCGCCACGTCACACTATTCATACTGTATTTCATTTAGAAGCCACGTTAGCCTTTCCTTTTCACAAAATACGCTGATCATGATTAAAATTCAATGAATCATTATTGCTTTTACAAATAAGCGAACGAAAAGAAACAGTTAATATAAACAATTACGGGTTACCTTATTTGCAATATTTGTTTGTTTATCTTTTCAATATGTAAATTCGAATTTTGGGAATACCCCTGCTCATACATTTACGGAGTTTCGTCTGTTTATTGTGTTTAAGAATTTAACGATTAAGAATTAATATCGTCACAAAATTCATAATACGATAAAATGCAATGGAAAATCATCATCATTCATCATCAATGTTGGACATAAGCCTCCTTCAAGCAGCGCCAACCCAGTCTGTTACAGGCTTTCTGCATCCAGTCGGTGCCAGCCACCTCCGCGATCTCTACTCCAGGACCTTTCGACTCCAACGGCCATAAGTCGTTCGACAGACATGACCAGCCCACTGCCACTTTATTGTATCTACTAGCCCTCAAAGCTATGGCGGTTACTTTAGTTCTTTGTCGAAACGCTTCGTTCCGAATTTTACCCCTTAAAGAAATTCCAAGCATAAGCATTAAGCATAGCTCTTTCTATAGCTCGCTGAGAAACTTGAAGTTTGTGGACTAGTCTCGCTGTCAGTGTCCACGTCTCAGCACCTTAGGTCATGACAGGTAGGACGCATTGATTGAAGACTTTAGTCTTCAGACATTGAAAATAGTTTTAGAAATACTGTACCTCCCTTTCGTACACCTTGCTGCAAATGGAACTCGTAATCGTTCGGGCTTAAACCTTCATAAATAAATAGATACAGTGTTTTCTGTTAATATACTTTAAGAACAACGTATTAAAAGCCTTATTTACTTTGATCTATCCCGGTGTCTGTATATATTACAAAATAATTTTCACCCACATTCTGCTTGATTAACTGAAATTTTCATTAATTTTCTTTAAGCATGCTTAATGTATATACCGCGCGACAAGGCAACTATGACATATAGGTGATCTGTAGAGCAATTATGTAATGACACTATAGTGTATGTTTCAAATATGTCTCAGACCCTCTCTATCTATAAAATCTTTTTAGACAGAGAGAGACATATACGAATTTGAATCGCACACCGTCGAGTGTCATTAAAATTGATACATAATATGGCCTCTGATGCTGGAGCTGTAAAGTGACCATAGAAACTCCGCAATAAAATGGTACAGTCCCATCGTGTTTGGACTCGTTTCATTCGCATTGACAATTACTTCGATCATATTTAGTAACCAGGGTCTGTTACTAGAGCTGACCATAGGAACTATACAATAGAAAGACACAACTCCTTCCAGATTGGTCTCCTTGGATTCATCTTAATGAATACTTGTAACAAAAAAATTATTATAAAAACAAAAAACCCGACTGCTTAGAACTAATGAACTGAAAAGAGAAAAACAAGTATCACTCTATCTATATGAAATTTATGGTGCTGCAGGCAGGTACAAACAATACTTTTTACTACGGGCAAAGAAAGATCTACTAAAACTACTTTGGTTCCCGCCTGCAACACCATAAAATATATAAAATTTTATATAGATAGAAATGAGACGGCTCACTTTTTACCATTTTTTTGTTAAAACAGTAATATAAACATGATATGATTTATATATTTTTGAAATGGTATTTTTACGACCTTTCATATGATACCCATATTGTTAAGATAACAAACAAAATATACACACCCCCCTCTTTTTTCCCCACTTAAAGCCGCCATTTTAAAAATTTATATAGCCTATGACACTACCACAATTCTGACGAATTCAACGACACCTCATGTGTCAAAACCCGTCCAGCCGTTTAGGCTGTAGCGCGTGCCAAAGAAATGGACAAACATACGTGCATACCCACATACATACGAGTACGTATAAACATACATACATACGTTCGAAAAACATTACCCTTCTTCTGTCGCAGTCGAGTAAAATTGATATTGAAAACCGATACGTAAAAATATTAAATCGTTCTCAAAGGTAAATTATATTAAAATTCCCTTGAAAAGCAATATCTAAAGTGGTGCGCCTCACCAGTGGCGTCGCGGAAGCTGTAAATCATTTCAATAATAAAAATCCAATAAAAACAAATGCGTAGTATGAAAAATTACTTCTTTAGAACAAATAAAATAAATCATATTATGCTGCATTTTATCTTGTTGCTTTTTATCTTACCGTAAAAACCACGTGTCACTGTATTCGTAAATACTGGTTACTCTCTTAGTAGATTTACTTAATTGACAAATAATATTTTGAGAATATTTATGGCAGCATTGTTACTTCGGATCATAAGGTCCTAAGTTCAAGTCCCGAATTAAAAAGAATGAGTTTTTCTTATTGTCAGGGCATCTGTGAACCGATTTTATAGCATGATGCTCCTTTTGCTTTTTAGTGTTGTCATATCGACGTAAAGTGAATATTTTCCTGTACATTTTTTTAAATTTGCGTTCCGTGAAAACTTTCCATATAGTGAATATTAAAAATATAACGATTGAGTCTGATTTGATACTGACTGATGACCATTGGAAATAGAAATTCATCTTCACCTATAATGCAGTTTTCAACTAAACTCATAAAGAAAACTGTAATTAGACGAGATAAGAGTGAACCAAGAAGAAATAATAAACGTTTGATTAATTAATAAAATAGCTTTTTATAGATTGACATAAAAAAAATATTTATTTGTAAATCACAGAACAATTCATAATTTGCAGTGCGTACTAAATTAATTACAGCAAGCGCAAGATCCATCTCGCTCATTACAGCGCTCATAAAAGCCGTCGCTCGAGCCGTAAAACTCGGGTGAACGATTCAATATGTTCACATTGTCATCGTACCGAGAAATGAACGAATGGACAGAATTAACCTTTATTATCATCGATTTCATAAATTGAACTAACTATAGGTACCATGCAAGATTGGCTTTAGGCTCAGCTAAACATTTTATTCATAGTAGGTAATGTAGGGTTAATAGTTATGTTTTGACGGCCTCTGTGGCGTAGTGGTATCTATGCGCATTATATTTATGAGACGCAAACCTTGGGTTCGATTCCCAGGTGGTCCGATTAAAATTTTCTAAATTGGACTAAGTCTGGCTGGTGGTAGGCATTGGCCGTGTCTTTTTACCACTCTACCGAAAAAGACGTACCACTAAGCAATTTATCGTTCCGGTACGATGTCGTATAGAAACCGAAAGGATGAGGGCCGAGTGGTGCAGTAGGTAGTGACCCTGCTTCTGCGTCCTAGGCTGTGGGTTCGATCCCCACGTCTGGAAAATGTTTGTGTGATGAGCATGGATATTTTCCAGTGTCTGGGTGTTTATCTATATATCATAAGTATTTATGTATAATATATATAAAATATTGCAGTCGTGGATTAACTTGTGATGAAAAAAACGCAAAAGTAAATCAAAGTTTAATATGAATAAAGGTAAACTAAGATAACACTATCTAATTCACTTCTGAAGATAAAGAAACAAATCTATTAAACAAATAAATAATAAATATTATAGGATAATTACACACATCTACAATCATCTACATCATACAATACCTTATCGCCCCAAAGTAAGCTTAGGTAGCTTGTGTTATGGGTACTATGATAACTGATGAATATTTTTATATATATTTTACATAAATACTTATAATGTATAGATATACACCCAGACACTGGAAAACATCCATGCTCATCACACAAACATTTTTCCAGATGTGGAAATCGAACCCACAGCCTAGGACGCCGAAGCAGGGTCACTACCCACTGCGCCACGGAGGCCGTCGTTATTTTAGTACATTTGTTTGGTTTTGAATAAAATACTTGTACTTACCTATATCGAAATCTTCTTTGGTAGGAGGCCACCTCATGCATTTTAAGGTCAGACACGCATTTTAATTTAAAGACAATTTTATTAAGCAGTAATTTTAATTAAACCTTTTGCCCTTTGTCATCACTTTTAAACTTAGTCACATATTAACCCTTATCGAGAATAACAAAAAAGATTTACAAGGCGAAGGTGAATGGAAATGTTGGAAGGGGAAGGCCTAGGCGAATGTTCCTGGAACAAATTCAGGACATTTTAAATAATGGCCAGGTCAAGAGTACCCTAAACCGACGAACTTGTATAAAAGAATTAATGAGAGTGGAAGAAGCTAAGTATGCAAGGACGATGGCAAATGGAGGGATGTGGTCTCTGCCTACCCCTATGGGAATAAGTCGTGATGTTATGTATGTATGTATCGAGAATTTATACGTACTCGTCTAACATTTATAAGTTATATATAGAATACTCTTTTACTGTAATATTTAAGAAGTTTCAGAAATCGCTAGAGCCTTTTTGTGAAACACTCTATGTACCTTGCGATTTCACGTGCATAGACGCTGATCCTCTGAGAAGATCGGGACAATCGTATATATATATATATATATATATATATATATATATATATATATATATATATATATATATATATATATATATATATATATATATATATATATATATTATGTTTGTGTTATCAAAATCTATTTATTTCACCTTGCACCATTTCCGCTTTCACTTCACAGTACCTACCATCAACGGTTGCCTGTAAGAGATTGCTCCAAACAATAAGACCGCCTTTGCATGCATTCATGTTTGTTGTTTTATTTTTATTTTTATTTTTTTACTGTGAGTTTGTCTATGTATTATGTGTGCAATAATGATTTTCTTCTTCTTTTTCTTTTCTTTTGGCCACATCACATCCAGATCCATTTAGCTGTTCAGGACGGCTATTCTGTAAATCTGTAATAAAACTCAACAGTCACTTGCGACTAACGGCTCTATTTCGCTTTATCTAAAACTGATTTTATTTATACCTAAAATATAGAGAAACAGAGACGAATCTTAAACGCACTGTCGAGTGTCATTACAGAATAGCGCTCCTAGAATTATAACGTGCTTCTTTCACACCGTCATAATGAGGCATAATTAAAAGTGCCGCGAAGAAACCGCTTTAAGCGAAGGCCTTATGTCGCAAATAAACATGAATTTAACTGAACCGGGTGAGCTAAATGGGTAACCTATTCCCAAAACATTTCCACAATTATTACACATCAAATCTATAAGAAAGTACGCCGTTGTGGTTTCCTTTCTGTCCACATAAAAATCATCAAAAAAATGCCTCATCATCGTCATCATTATCAGCCTATTAACAGCCCACTACAGGGCCAGGCCTCCTTCTTTAGATGGGATATGGAGCGTAGACCCACCACGCTATTCCAATGCTGGTTGCGGGCTTAGGGTTGTGCTTCATTTATTAACGATCACTATCAGGTGTTGATAACAGTGAGTGGGACCGACGACACCAACTTCCCTGAACAAAAGGTAATGCCTGAAAAATTCAAATTAATATAGATTTGGTGCCGCAACTTAAGAAGAGAAAATGAGTAGGTAGTCGATTCGAGAAAAGGGCCCAAAATGCATCCCTCTTACATAATTCTGTTACGCAATTGAATATGATGTGGAAATTGGTAGCGAGCCAGTATTAAAACTTACGTACAGTAAACATAGTTGATACGGTCCTGCTCACACGCACTTTCAATACAAACAACTGTGAACGGGCTCCGAAGTTTATTTGCGCTGTAAATAAAGTGCGTTGCATTTAAAATACATTTTCGTTACTGCGAGCTACAAACTGTTGTCCAGCCGACTGCTAACTGAATTTTATGAGCAGTTTAATGTTCTGTATCGACGCAATGAAAGCTTGCTGTTTTCGGAAAACGTAAAAGAAATATATAGGATTCGAAACCTTTTTCGGTTAGCTCCAAAAAACTGATAGTAAAAGACACATGTTTTTAAATTGCTTAAATCTTTTTTTAAGTACTCTAAAAAAATTTATATCATATTCGTATCCTGGGGAAAAAATCCTGGCTGAAGCATCAGCTTTTTTCAAACATTTTTCTTACAGCAAAATCATGTAAAATTTCAAAGGGCTGGCCTCAAAGAAGTACTTAGCTCAAAAGCTCCCAATATTGCACCCACGAATATGTAACAGGACAAATAAAATAAATATATCTAAAATAATTTCCCCCGCCCTCAAATTTGTAATAAAAGATAATAATACTTTAAAATAAACTGCATCAGGAGAAAAATACAGGTGAGAATACAAATATACAGGTCGACACGAAGGCATTCATTTTTTAATGATACTTGAATACCTTAAAGTTTAAAGGTTTGACTAAAAGGAGAATGCCAGATCCTAACCCAGATAGAACACAAATTGTAAATATACTAAAAATATCCTATTATTAAATAAATATTTCACAATAAGATATTTTTACCGCTGGAACTCGGAATAAAATTCTGTTAAAAAAAGTAATTTAACTATTTCAATTTAATTTACACTCTTTACGCATTTTTAAATCTTTATTGTTCACTGGGTTCTAGTCTTTTAAATCGCCTTTATTGAATACTAGCAGTCGCCCGCGACTTCGTCCGCGTGAAAACCTCTTAGGTACCCTTTTAATTTTAAAGACAGTCTTTCATTTAAAGTGTGCTCTTTCCCCGCTACCCCTCTCATTTCAATTTTTTTAAAGTTTCCCGACAACCAATATCCTCCGTCCCGTATACTAAAGATCTACATTTTTGTTAAACATTGTACGATATTACAGTACATTAACCTTAACAATATACATATATTTATGGCAAGCTGATGTGTACAGCTTATATTAAATAGTCTATTTCACTTTTGAGTCTAGCTTTCATAATAAACAAATTAATTTACAATCCGACATGCAGATCTAGAGATTAGCCCGTTTAAACAAACGATTAAACTTTTTCGTGTATTATATAATATCATACGTGTAGCTATAAACCTTTCAGTAGCCAGAGCTCAGAAAGGGTTGACGACGAATAAAAGACAAACTAACTTCGTTAAAGCAGGCTCAAGTACAAATTCCACCAGCAAGCCTTATTCAATTCTGGGCTCTGCTCCTGATTGGACTATATATTAATGCACACGTATGAAGAGCACTTTAAAATCCCGTAAGACTTAGATATTTCGACATCTAGGCGGACATATTTCTTTTTTCCAAACAAATCAAACATATAGTACTTGTTGAGCTTACAGTGCCGTGGGAAACAAACATCCCTAAAGACCATGTAAACACTGGCTGGTTCTATACTGAACTTGTGAGAGGCATGGAGGCATCACAGTTGTCTGGTGCAAGAAGTAATCCAAAAGAAAGAAGAGCAAAGCCAACTCCTGACAGCAGGGTGGAGACTTTCAGGCGACTTGCGCGCGCATATAGGAAGATTAACGAATTTCATATAAAATATAAGAGTGGGTATATTAGAGGGATAAGCCTCAGTACGAGTTTTGACGGCAGCCCGCGGTCATACGCCGGTGATTTTGGCAAGATCTAAGGTCGATCGCGAAACTCAGATTCACGGATTGCACAACAAAATGAGAGGAGTAAGTATTAAATATGTTTTAGTAAACATGAAATATAAAGTTTCTGTTGTCTTTTAGCGAATAAAAAGAATAAATGAAGTAAAGAAAAATATAAAAGTGACGTTAGAACAATGACGACTATAATAATTTATTGAATAATAAATAGTAATTTATTAATCATACAGACATAGGACTTGTGACTTATTAAAAGTTATGGCAAAGCATAAGCTTAAAGGAAATTGAAGGCACTTGAACTGGAAGGAGTAGTTGTGGGAAGCATGCGAGGGATGAACACTGTTTCGCTGGCGCCGCAACCCGATAAAAATTCTGCTTGTACAATATTTCTTTGCAAAGAGACAACTTTGAGTTTAGTTCCGTTACAAAGATTCGGCGGTGTTAAATTCCGAAGAAGCATAATCGTAACGCTGACTTTGAGTTTTATGAAATGCGCTGGAACTCCACGGAATGAGAATTTAAAAATTCTGAGGGGTATAAGTTAATAGCTGCGATTTGATCATTTTTTGGTGTTAAAACACCCTCTCGCAAATCTAATTATTCGATTGGTGTAGTATCTGATTAGCATCTCCATACACCACACGAATCAAATCTTCTACCCTACCAAGTTCTCGTGTCACGTCTGATAACCCATTTTCGTTAGGTAAAGTACCTTCTCCCACTTTCAAAAGAATATTAACACAGAATTTTTGGGCTTGTGAATTTCCACCAATTTGTGCCCTCATATTCATTGTTAGGCGCAGTTTGTGAATTTGCGATCAGAGGGCAGAGTGTTTCAACGAAGAGTTCCGTTATTTGTTCTTGTACGCGTCGTGGGAGCCCGAAGGTTAAGGCTCACCTTTCGTGCATGTTTGAAACTTGGCAAGAACCAATTTTAGTTTTTCCGAAACTAACGTATTTTCTTATAGTATTTATAGTAGTAGCGACACCACTGACAGGCGGGGAAGGAAAGCTTTGTAAGGAAACTTGAGCTTCAAATTATAAATATTGAAGAATAAATATAATATCAAAAATTACGGAAGTATTGTAACATGTTCAGTTCATACTGTAGATAGCATTACACGCCACATACCTGGATATCAAAAACATAATATCAAAAGCACAATTTGGGCACCGACGTCATCGGGACCGTGGCCTAGCGATAAGGCGCTCTAAGTGCCCGGATTGCCAGAGAGACACGGGTTCAAATCCCGTCGGTTCCATAATTTTTGATATTATGTTTATCTATACTAATATTATAAAGAGGTAAAGTTTATAAGTTTGTAAATAAAAATCTGTCGGGGCTAATCTTCGGAACTACTGATTCGATTAAAAAAATTCTTTCACCAGTAGAATGCTACGTTATCATTGAGTGTCATAGGCTATATTTAATATTTGTATTGTATATATAACTCGAGTTATCACAGTTTTAGTAGCGCGAGTCGGACCGTGAAATTTATTAAATAGGCTTTATGCGCGTGCGCTGTTTTAGCTATTGGATATAATTGAAAATATTGTATGAAAACATTATGCATCTTAAAAAGTTCTACAAAAAATTCTGCAATAGCATATATCTATCTCTTATATTTTGGCAGATATATAACTTTTTGTGTTTTAAAAATCTTTTAATTCATATGCTTACGTTTATGTCATTATTTATACAACTAAACTTAAGTCCTTATCAAAATAAATTATTTAGTAATCACAAGAACATTATAGAAATAAGGTTTGTGTTTTACAGTATGTTAATTAGTTATATATTTTCGGAGATATTACAAAATTTCTAAAAAGCGCGGCCCTGCCGCTGTGGCGTACAGATTTAGTTGACCTCCTTCGTGTTATATTATACGTACTGAATAGAGGTCAGCATTTTGGTACTTTCATGATAGAAACGTTAATACGGTGATGGATTTAGAATTCGATCTTTGTTCAAATATCTATATAGTACACGGAAGAGTTTGTTCGTTTGTTTAAACGGGCTAATCGCTATCTGCGTGTTGGATTGTAAAATTATTTTTGTTTATTCTGAAGGCTGGACTTAAGTGTGAAATTATACTATTTTATATCAATTTATACCCATGAGCTTGCCATAAATATAAATTGTTAATGTTAATGTGCTGAAATGTCGTAAAATGTTTAACAAAAATGTAGATCTTTTGTACGCGGGACGGGACGGAGGATATTGCTTGACGGGAAACTTTAAAAACATTAAATTGAGAGGGGGAGCGGGGAATGAGTACACTTTATATGAAAGTCTGTCTTTAAAATTAGAAGGGTATCTAAAAGGTTTTCACGCGAACAAAGTCGCGGGTGAGAGGTCACAGGTGAGTGAGTGAGTAAATATTAATAATCCCTTAAGTGTGGGTAACACTTTTCAATAAAAACTAAATAAGAATTCAAATTATAACTTTGAAATCGTCAAGCGTGGTTATAAAAGCTCTAACCTTCTCCACGTGAGAAGAGGCCTTTGCTCAGTAGTAAGCACTAATATGCTGAGGATGTTGTTATAGCGGCAACAGACAACTATCTGACTATCATGGTTCTTAAGATACAGCCTGGTGAGAAAGACAATCCAAAAATTCTCTCTTAGTGCTTATTTGTTTCACTGGTGGAACCTACCTACAAAGTTTTAAGTGAATCCATTAAGAAATAAAAAGTTTAAATTTACCCCCTTTTCTCCCCTTAGGGGGGAGGGGAGATTCTCGAAAATCCTCTCTCAGTTGTCACTTGCTTTTTTGGTGGAACCTATATACAAAGTTTCAAATGAGAAATAAAAACTTTCAATTTACCCCCCTTTTCTGTCCCTCGGGGGGAAATTTCCAAAATTCCTCTCTCAGTGCTTACTTGCTTCACTGGTGGAACCTATATACAAAGTTTCAAGTAAATCCATTGAGAAATTAAAATTTTCAATTTACCCCCCTTTTCTCTCCCTAGGGAGGGAATTTCGAAAAAATCCTGACTCAATGCTGACTTGCTTCACTGGTGGAACCTATATACAAAGTTTCAAGTAAATCCATTAAGAAATTAAAATTTTCAATTTACCCCCCTTTTCTCCCCCTAGGGACAAAATTTCCAAAAACCCTCTTTTAGTGCTTACTTGCTTCACTGGTGGAACCTACATACAAAGTTTCAAGTAAATCCATAAAGAAATTAAAATCTTCACCCCCTTTTCTCCCCTTAGGGGGGAAAAATTTCCAGAAATCCTCTCTCAATAGTCACTTGCGTCACTGGTGGAACCTACATACAAAGTTTCAAGTAAATCCATTGAGAAATTAAAATTTTCAATTTACCCCCATTTTCTCCCCCTAGAGGGAGAATTTCGATAAATCCTCTCTTAGTGGATGCCTACTCTTCCTAACAAACATACGTGCCAAATTTCAGCTCTCTACGGCTAGTAGTTTCGGCTGTGCGTTGTCTGTCAGTCAGTACATCACTCAGTAACGGAAGAGTTTTATATATTATAAGATTCACCAAAAGTGGGCTTTAAAAGGCTAGTATTCAGTCGTTAAGCCTGTTTAAAAATGTATTTAATAAAACTTTGCAACTGTCATGTCAGTGTGACAACTATACGGAACAAAAATACGAAAGTGGACGATAACCAACATTAGGCTCGTGTCGAATACTCCAAGTTGTAGAGCTTTTGAATGCAATTTATATTAAATAGTAAAAAAATGCAATAAAATGGTGCATTATACATAGTTGTACTATATATTTTTGTTAGTGGGTTAAAGTCCTATACATTGTATGGCATTCTCCTTTAGAAGGTTATAGGGTCTACCTTTTGTACTTTTGACCTCTCGGTTCTGAGTTCAGGCTCTTAACAGTACAGCTATCACGGCCTTCATTTGTTTCTAACGATGAACAAAACAACGGTGTAAAGCTAGTATCTTCTAACGGAAAAACATATTATTCGAATTGGATGTATGCTCATTAAATACACAAAGTTTCCATTACCAATAAATTAAACTAAAAAAGTTATATAGAAGATGTATGTCGGGTTCAAATACGGATGAATCAACGGGAATCCCGCTTTCAAGCCCGTAAGTGCGACATTAACCACACTAATACTGCTAAACTACAGAAAATAAAATGTTCAAATTAATTAGTTGTTGAGATGATTCATATATATCCGTATAGGTAGGTCAGTGCCCACTTGCTTGCCGATGATTAATTTTTATTTATTTTCAATGACTAGAGTTTCAAAATAAATAAAAGTTAATCACTTCGTTTCGTAAAAACTAGTAGGAACTTACTCATTGTTATCTTATCCATTACCTACAATAACAATGTATTTATAGAGACTTTCAGCGAAACATTTCGAATCTTACTTACCTATTACCCTGGATCCAAAAAATATAACCATCTTTTTTGAGTCCGACCAATGATAAAGAGTAATATACTAATACAGAGGTATAGTAGGCGACTGTGTTTATACTACGTAGAGAAAGTATATAACAAATTTAAGCTAACTTATCTTAATAATTAAACAAATCATGCATTCATGCCCATGTGGAATGGTGGCAAGACTACTTGCTGCATTTCCGAGTTAGATAGAAAGACTAATCCTTTGCGCAAAATACGAGCCAGTCCTTCTGTCACCAGAGACTAGCCATATTTACTTTCTGCGATCGAAAATGATATATAAAACTAATATAGGAAAGGAAATTATAGCGTGGCATTCGAAATATCATTAGTATACATTTCTTAGTTTTGTATTGCGTTTACGCTCACTGATAGTAAATATGGCTCAGTCTCAGTCAAGGCATTTAGGCGCGGTGAATTACGGTTATTTTTTTGGTAGCTACTGCGACTCCAAGGCCCAAGGGTCTCCACGACAAAAGGAACAAACAACTACGTTAGGATATAAAGTACCGGACACACCGACGCGGCTAGACAACGTAACAGGCGCCACGACGCTGCAGCCTGCTCAGTATGCAGCGCGCGCTCGACGCAGGAAGCGCACGCATGGCGGACAGTTACATTAGCTTAGCAACACCAATGACCTAGCTGGGCTGTGGAGCCGATGTGCTCACAAACACATTACTATTTGTTGTAGCTTTGCTTAAATAAATTGTGATTGAGGCGTGACAACCGACGTTTTTATTTTTTTTTCTAATTGTATAATTGCTTCATAAAGGGACCAACGTCATCCAGTAGAGGCCTACATGTGACGCTGCAGTGCCTTTGCGGTAGATGAAGAAGGAATAGGACAATATACAACGACGTATTCTGTGAGACGCGAAACTCGGCTTAAAGGTCCGTTTGGTAGGGTTTTGTGAAATTAATAACTAATAATTTGGTAATATACTATATACTTAATACCTCATTAATTATTTAATTCAATAAAAAAAATTAGTTAAAAAATTAGTATTATACTATATACTTAATACCAGTCTGTGAACGTGGTTGAAATTCATCTCTAGGTAACTTTTGAATTCACCATAAACCGCAACTATGAAAGAGCTCATATCTCTGTACGTGTAAGATAAGTGTAAGTACTTCGTGTATTTGTGTTATTTGTGACTAGACTGATAGCTAGATGAAGTAATGGGTAGTGACCCTGCTTCTGCGTCCTAGGCTGTGGGATCGATTTCTGGAAAAATGTTTGTGTGATGAGAATGGATGTTTTCCAGTGTCTGGGTGTTTATCTATATATTATAAGTATTTATGTATAATATATATAAAATATTCATCAGTTATCATTGTACCCATAACACAAGCTACTTACGAGTACGCTTACTTTGCCGCTATATAGCGATGTGTGTAAGTGTCCTATAATATTTATTTATTTATATTTCACAATTACTTAATAAAAAATTTGTGTTCAAGTATGAAGTAAGTAAGTCCAAAACCTAATATTGTTCATATTTTGAAGACGAAGACTTGGCTATATGGTCGGCTGGCATTTGCTGTTTACCCATCTATACATTCAATCTTTTTTTCAAAAGCAATTATAATAATACGGTATAGTAAAATAACCACGAAATATTATTCAATAAAAAGTAAAATTCTCTAAAAGTAAAATGTTTTATAAAAAGTCTTAACAAACTTTTTACGATCATCGTTCTAAAAACTGTTTCATACAACGAAGTTATTACAAAGCAGTGTTATTTTAAGAATCAGTCGACTGCTACTGTCAATTTTGAATAGATTTACACCAGCCCGGCTAGCTCAGTCGGTAGAGCATGAGACTCTTAATCTCAGGGTCGTGGGTTCGAGCCCCACGTTGGGCGAAAATCTTTTTACTTTATTTGGTCAATATATCAAAATGATTTATAGCTGACAAATCAACACATATACATATTCTGGTTTTGTGTTGTCCGAATGTAAAATGTAATTTTCAATCATATTTCAGTGAGTGAGTCTGCAAGGTCGTCGCTAAAGGGAGTATAGGGGTAATAAGGGCCACCTACCCTTCTAGAGATTCAAAATATAAAGCCAAAAGCAAAAACAAAAGAAACCCTTTAATTCAATATCTTCAATGAATACCACTTACAGTTATATTGACGCATCACGAGATCTTTAAAACATACACACGATTGATTTGAAATATAACATAGTTACTCATTTCGCGATGTAAACGCTTTCTATGACCGTTATTACCGTTGTATTACTCCATACCGTTGGGCAAAACTAGTATATAATAGGTACAACTTTCACGTATATCATACAAAAACTTGTAAATTACAATTTTAATAACACTCTTTCAAAAAAGTTGAATGAATCTTTAGGAATTTCTAGCAAAACATTAAACTTTCCTTTAAAATAAAATTACATCTAGTAAGGAAACACTTAACCCTCAAAAGCGCTTTCGTTCTCCGATAAGAATATGGTTGCTAAGTGATTTATTACTTAACATTAGCCGGGTTATCTCAGCATGTTTACTGCATATAATACTTTGAAATAGCTCTTGATAAGCTTTATCAGACGTATTCACTCATCTCTTTTACGAATGTATTTTACAATTTTTAATTAACATATTTATTTCTCTCTGCAGTCACTCCTTTCTTTCTGAAGATCTTAGGCCTGGTAGGATCCCAACATCGAACAGGTGTACTTCCCAACATCGAACCCAACATCGAACAAGGATCCCAACATCGAACATGGACTTCTACACGATAGCAAACAGATATCGTGTAGAAGTCCATCTTATATTTGTCCTTCAGCTGGTCAGCCCATCGTGTTGCAAGTTATGATCGATTTTCCTAAGCTGAATTCCTCCCGCCACATAATGTGCCTGAAATAAGCCAGTATACGTTGGTAACATGAGGAGGAAAGCCTAACCTTAACTCAAAGCTACAACAGAACAGACACGTTTGTGCGTCTTAGCATGCACCTCCAGTGCTACCTATTTTTACTAGGTGGGATTTCATCATCACTATATTCCTAGGACTCCTAGAATTCCTAGGAGGAGATAAATCTTTCTGCGTCATCTCCAAAAATAAATAAGTGTCTCATTGTAAGTTCAAATTTACTTTTCATTACTTAAATGCAAATAAAAATTTAATTTTGTATTTATTTATTTTGGCTAACATAGTAAATGCTAACTTAACTCATGAGATCACAAACAGACAAAAATTCCAAAACTTTAATTCTTTAATAATATAAGTGCTACCTATTTTTACTTCATCATCACAATATTCCTAGGACTCCTAGAATTCCTAGGAGGAGATAAATCTTTCTGCGTCATCTCCAAAAATAAATAAAAGTAATTTCAAATTTATTTTTCATTACTTTTTTTCATTACACAAAATTAATTTTTTTTCATTTGAAAAAAAATTAATTTTGTGTTTATTTATTTTGGCTAACATAGTAAATGCTAACTAAACTCATAAGATCACAAACAGACAAAAATTCCAAAACTTTAATGTTTTAATAATATAAGTTCCGTATAATTTATTCACCCATTTAGTGACAGTATAGACACTTTATACAATATGACATATTTATATACATTGAATGTATTGGATGTCCGAGTAGCGCAGTGGGTAGTGATCCTGTTTCTGCGGCCTAGGCCGTGGGTTCGATTCCCACATCTGGAAAAATGTTTGTGTGATGAGCATGGATGTTTTTCAGTGTCTGGGTGTTAATCTATATATTATAAGTATCTATGTATAATATATATAAAACATTCATTAGTTATCATTGTACCCACAACACAAACTACCTAAGCTTACTTCGGGGCTATATAGCGATGTGTGTAATTGTCCTATAATATTTATTTATTATTTATTTTATATTATGCCTCACATATAACAGCATAGTAATAGTATGTATCATTAGATAAAAATGCACGGGATGCTGTACATAAATGGATGTCATATCGATTTTTAAATTGCATTTTATAAAATTAATACAAAATGTGTCATCATTGGCGGTGATTCACCGACAATTTGTCGGCAAGTTGTAATGATAGGACAAAACAGATAATATTATAGTTTCCATTATGTAACAATAGAGGACAAGCGGTTTATGACCTAATTAATTCTATAATTTAAGCCCTTGACACTGTTTTAGCGATCCAGAATTAACAAGTAGGCATATAAAACGGCTTAAATGATAATATAGTAGGAGAAGCAACGGTGTTCAAAAGAGATTTAATTAGATTTGATATTTTGGGTTTTTTTTATCTGTATACCTGGTAAGTATAACAAAGTAACAAGCCACGGCCGAAGCTTCTACCAGACAGGACCAAATTAAAAAAATCTCCATCGACTCCGCTGGGAATCGAACCCAGGAACTCCTTCTTATAAATACATTACACCACGGAACATACCACTTCCCCACGGAAGCCGTCAAATATTAGCTTATATTTGACGGTTAAACTTATATTGTTGTCTGGCTTTCAGTAGCAGGGAAAGCATCTAAAGATTTATTATAAAATCCGTTAGTGATATTATTCGGCTCGTAGAAACCAGCAGATTATATTTTTTGTGCTATTCCGCATCGAACGAGTTTGTTCATAATTTTCTTTCCATTGTAACAAATATTTATATATATATAATAATAGATAAAAGTGTAATCCTACCTGTACCTCATCATCATCATCATCATTATCAGCCAATGGACGTCCACTGCTGGACATAGGCCTTTTTTAGGGACTTCCAAACACAACGATCCTGAGCCGCATGAGCCCAGCGGCTCCCTGCGACCCGTTTGATGTCATCAGTCCACCTGGTGGGGGGTCGACCAACTCTGCGCTTTCCGGTGCGGGGTCGCCATTCTAGCACCTTCGGCCCCCAACGTCCATCAGCTGTTCGAACCACGTGCCCCGCCCATTGCCACTTCAGTTCTGCGACTCGCTGAGCTATGTCGGTTATTTTGGTTCTTCTGCGGATCTCCTCATTTCTGATTCGATCACGCGAGATACTCCGAGCATTGCTCTTTCCATCGCCCGCTGAGTGACTCTGAGCCTTCTTATGAAGCCCGCAGTTAGCGACCAAGTCTCGGATCCGTATGTCATCACTGGCAACACGCACTGTTCGAAGACCTTCGTCTTCAGGCACTGAGGAATTTTGGACGAAAAGATGTCACGCAGTTTCCCGAACGCTGCCCAACCGAGTTGGATTCGGCGGTTCACCTCTTTCTCGAAATTGGACCTACCTAACTGGACCATGTGCCCTAGGTATATATACTCGTCTACAATTTCGAGTGCAGAATTTTCAACAATAACTGGGTGGAGCGAAACATGAGCATTACACATGATCTTTGTCTTGCTCATGTTCATTTTAAGGCCCACCTGTTGAGAAATTCTGCTGAGGTCATTGAGCATATTATTAAGGTCATCTAGAGATTCTGCCATTATCACTACATCGTCGGCAAACCGCAGTTGAGTGAGGTACTCGCCATTGATGTTGATGCCAAGTCCGTTCCAGTCCAAGAGCTTAAAGACGTCTTCCAATGCGGCGGTAAATAGCTTCGGGGAGATAACATCTCCCTGTCGCACTCCTCGCTGCAATTGGATTGGCCTCGTAGTCTCATCCTGTATACGGACTGACATAGTGGCGTTTTCGTACAGGCACTGCAACGCTTGGATGTACCGGTAGTCGATTCGGCACCTCTGCAATGACCTTAACACAGCCCAGATTTCCACCGAATCAAAGGCTTTCTCATAGTCCACAAACGCCATGCAAAGTGGCCGGTTATACTCTTCGGTCTTTTGTATAACCTGCCGCAGCGTATGGATGTGGTCTATGGTACTAAAGCCTTGTCGGAAACCGGCTTGTTCGGGAGGCTGGAAGTCATCAAACCTACGAGCGAGACGATTCGTGATGACTCTGGAGAACAACTTGTAGACATGACTCAGCAGCGAGATTGGTCTGTAATTCTTCAGCAAGGTATTGTCACCCTTTTTGAAGAACAGAACAACCACGCTCCTGTGCCACGCCTGAGGCGTCTTGCCCTCGTGAATGACGGAATTGAACAATCGCTGAAGGACTTCAAGTATCGGTTTACCACCCGCTTTCAGGAGTTCTGCTGTGATTCCGTCATCACCTGGCGCCTTGTTGTTCTTTAGGTGTTCGAGAGCCATACTAATCTCGTCTAGGCTGACGTCCGGGATATCTTCGGTATAGTGTCGGGTCAATTTGGCTCTGGGGTCTTCAGCCAAATTGTCAACAGGCTTTTGAGTTGACGTGTATAACTGTCCATAGAACTTCTCGACCTCACCCAAGATCTCGGGCTTGGAAGAAATGAGATTACCGTCATCGGTCTTCAGACGCGTCAACTGACTGCGTCCAATAGACAGATCTTTCGCGAACACTTTCGAGCCACGGTTGTGTTTTATTGTATCTATGATACACTCGGTGTTGTAGCGGCGTAAGTCACATTTCTGCGACTTAGAGATCTGTCTATTGATACGTCGGTAGTTCAGAGCGTCCCCTGAAGACTGTAATCGCATTCCTTGTCTTTCCTCCATGAGCTTGAGTGTTTGGTCAGAGAATTTCTTGTTGGTTTTTGGGCGGTGGGTCTTATAAAACTTAGACCCAACCGAATGGACAGTTTTCACTAGCCTGTTGTTCAGATCGTCCACATCAACACAATGTGCTAGGCAATCGAAACGGTTCTGGAGTTCCAGTTGAAAGCTTTCGGGGTTTTGGATGTGGGCACGAGTAGGTCGGAGCGTTGACTTCACCAGTCGGTACCGTTCAAGCTGTACATTGATATTCAACGTGCCTCTTACCAGTCGGTGATCACTGCCGGTTTTGACCCTATTAATCACAGAGACATCGTTGAATATATGCCGTCTGGTCGACAAGATGAAGTCAATCTCATTTCTCGTGGAACCATCGGGGCTCAACCAGTAACCTGTACCTATTATACAGTTAAAGTCATATCCCTCCCTGATTCACTTCACCGCAGTCAAGTATAATTAATCTTTAATGTGACCTTTTAATATTGAGAACATTAGAGTATTCCCTATTCTAATAGCTCTCTTTTGAGAAAAATATTTAAAAAGCACACTCCTAAGTCCTACATAATACGAAGTCAATCAACAAACCTCAGGACACCCTTTGAAACAATCGCAGTAAACGAGCGCGGGCCGATTAAGCTTCCCTTTTACGCTTTTTAAGCCACACAATCCTTTGTTCGCTCCATATCCAATTATCTGGTACGTCCGCACCCAAAGTCCCTTTGCACAAAGGCTCGGCCGTACATTTCAGTATCCCGATCCGATTTAACGGTCACGTGACATTTGGCCTACAAGTAGCAGCTTATTTTTAGTGTACTAGCTTTTGCATACGGTTTCGTTCATTTTTCTTCATAGTTTGTCTATTAAAATGATAAAAGGAAAAAATACGACGACGACTTAACATGCTCTCCGAGTGTAACAGCACCAACTTTTCAAGATCGAACTAATTTTACTAAGAAATACTGAGAAGAAGGAAAAGATCATAGCCCGACCCGGAAATCGCACCCAAAACCTTATTGATCTAAAATTTTCTTCTGATAATCCGTTACAAAACTCTGACTACGAAACAAATAAAGCAGAAGTTACGTTTTATTTAAAAAAACACAACACGTACAGTACGCAAAACAGTTGATAGGTACCTTAATTGTGCAGCTTCCAAATCGGATATAACTGTTTCATTACATATGTAAAGGTTTAAGAAATTAACTCGTCGTGTCCTCCCGTTACAGCGGCTGGCAAAACAATACCACGCCTACGTACAGGTAAAGATTTCAACCCACTGATAAAGGTTACAGCAAACTGAGGAACTGAGTTAAATTACAATAGAGAACTTAAAAGGTTTTAATGTTTTTTTTATATCCAATAAATTGTTCTCTACCACGATCATGAACGACGATGAAGGTTCTAAATGTAGAATAATTAGGCAAATACTTAAGGTAATACTTAGTAGCAGAAACAGAGCGTACGGTATATATTTATTAAGTACATGAGAAATAATAGATAATAACTATTTATTATTTTAGTCTATTTAAAGGTTCAACGACACCTAAAAAAGCTTTCAGATCCGATACAAAAGGCAGAAGTAAGTAAAGTAGTCCTTGAAACAAAGCTACTTTCTAGTATTTATTTGATTTAAATATTGTTCATTTTAAAAAATGTAACTAATTATAGAGAATATTTTGTTATTAAAATATTATAATTTAATAGCACATTAAAGTTGTTCTCCAATTTATTTATTACAGGAACTTGTCAACCATTCATTCATCGTATGACGAATGTTTGATAGCTATTATATTCGCGAGATTGATAGCGATCTCTACTAATATAAATTATGAGATACATAATCTCATTTGACATGTGTGTATTTAACATTACACACACAGTATACGTTAGACTTAGAGGAATAATAACTGCTCACGGATATTGACTCTACATACAGGTTTATATAATCCGTAATTCTTTTTTCTAACATAATTATTATGAGTTTTAAAAACAACAGTCTAAAACTTTACAGGCGCACTTGCGCGATTTCGGTATGTTTTTAAGTGGTTGAGGTATAATGGTACTCATAATTTAGTTCGTGTAGGTTTTACGTATGTTCGCTGTCGATAATTCACTAAAAAGTATGAAATAATTTTTTTTAATAAAAAATTAACCGACTTCAAAACTCACAAAAAAGTAAAAAATAGTTTTGTCATTTATTTAGCTTAGATTAAATGGTGAGGTCGCTGCCACCCAAGGATTCTACTTTAAGGACATTCCTTTGCTACTTTGCTAAATATACTTTCCTTGGCACCGACTTTATTGATATGGTTAAATAAAAAAATAAAATTTTTTAACAAAAAATAGAACCGACTCAAAACGCACTAAAAAGTAAAAAATAACTGTGTCATTTAGTTGCTTTAATTTACTTAAGCATATCTATGAAGTCGGTGCCAGCCAAGTTTAAGGAACATTTATTTTACGTAGTAAAGCAGTTTGTGGGTTCTAGGTAACGTCCTTAAAGTAGAAAGCTTGGCTGGCACCGACTCCTAGATATGCTCAAGTAAATTAAAGCAACTAAATGACACAGTTATTTTTTACTTTTTAGTGCGTTTTGAGTCGGTTCTATTTTTTGTTAAAAATTTTTATTTCTTTCTTTTTAGTGATTTATCGCCACGTAGCGTACTCGTACTATACTGTCATAGTATATTATATGGCACTAATAGCCAAAAAGCTACCGATACCGAGTCAAAAACCGAAATCGCCGTAAGCGTGCCTCCAAAATTTGAAGAGTTCCTTCAATTTCCCCAGGATATCATCAGCAGATCCTAACATGAGGACAATGGGACCACCTTGGATGTATGCCCTTTCTAATAAAAAAAGAATTATCAAAATCGGACAACACTGTAAAAAGTTATGCGTGGTCATACATAAAAAAAAAATATATATATATATATACGTGTCGAATTGAGAACCTCCTCCGTTTTTTTCGTCGGTTAATAAAGTAACTAAATGACCAAACTACTAAATGTCACAATTATTTTTTTAATTTGTAGTGCGTTTTGAAGTCTTTCTTAATAAAAATGTTTTATTCAATAAACCAATTTTTGAGTGGGAAACACGACCATTAATGCTACTTTTAAGTTTTAAGTAACATACGCTTACATATTTAAACTCTTCCGTTTATCTTGACTGAAAACCTTTACATCACTTTAAGCACCGTTAAGTTTTATTAAGCCAGCAGTTATAACTTACAACACATGAGGCGTGCCGTAGCCATGTCTGTACAGATTATCCCTTAACTGCAAGAACATGCGTCACGGATCCGTGCTGATATGGCCATGGGGTGTGGTGATCATAAATCCTTTGACCTCTCTAGCTGTTTACAGTTAAATAATACTCTAAGATACTTCATAGAAGTCTTCTACGATTACAAATTAAGAAGTTTAGTTATTGATTTATTTACACTTTATTTGTACACATGACATGAAATAAAAACAAACAAAAAATATATAAAGAAGGAAGGAAAGGTACAAAAGGCGGCCTTATCGTCTTATATATAGTTAGTTGGTTCTAATTTATTTAACCATAGTAATTATAGTTAACCCTACAAGGCACCTAGTTCCATATGTGGAACACCGACTTAAATAGTTCCTATAGCTATAAGATTACAGGTAGCTACACTTTTGACATCTTGATAGAAGCTACAGACATTTAGTAACATAGTAATTCGAATCTTTACCTGAAGAAGTCGTTCGTGCTTTTTTTATAGTGCATTCAGCGTAAAATTCGCATGAAAGTGATGTGTTTGTCATTTGTATGAATTCAAAAATAAAAAAATAATACTTATTGAACAGTTTGGACTCCAAAAAAAATCTGTTTATTATAACGAAGTGTATATTTTGCCGAGGTAAGTTGTTTTTTATATTACAAAAATAAATGTATTAGTAAATCATACTTTTATGTATGTTCCACATACGGTACGTTGAGCTTTAGTGTCCGTTTTTATTTCTTCATATTTACCATAACTTACCTTATGAATACTTTGATTTGATTGCAGATTATGGTGGTAAGAAGATTGTGTGATCAAGATATTGAGGATTTCTTGAATATTCCTTCTGGGAGTAAAGACGCAGAAGATTTATCTGACGCTGAAAGTGATTATGACATCGATAAAGTTCAGTCCATCCAAAACTTTTTATCCGAGTTACTTAGCGAAGTGAAGGGTTCCTTATTTCCGCATAGACATCAGTGTACATCTCTTTCTCGAATATTTTCGGCCAGAAATATCAGATCCTTAGCCTAGTACATCAGGAATAACTTCAGGGACAACTATAGGTACCATTACACAATCTCGTCCACCTAAACGATTATGGACTTTGAGTAACACAATCTATCATATATCTAGAATCCTTGGCTCTGTGACTTGTCACCCAAAGTCAAAAAGAGAAGATTTAGTTGGTAGAAATCATCTTTTTATCCACCTTCTTTTACATTGACTGGAAACATAAACTTACAGACACCTAAAGTTTACACTGAATCTCGTGGGTAAAGAGGGAATACAGTCGATGGGAATGGTGAACAATAGTCGTTCAGTAAAATACCTCAAATTATGTTTCCTAAAAGACCTAAAATATGAAAAGATTCAAAGAGGATATTCAGAACAATTGCTAGCATTCTGTGATAATATAGATATTGTCACAGTTTCAGTCAGTACGACTATAAACCAATTGTTCTATTATCATCTTGTGTGTTGTGCGTTGTGCGTGTGTGCCAATAGAAAAGGCGAGAAGATACTGCGAGAAATAAAAGAAATACATACAAGTGGACTGTCCCCAAATTATCAAAACATATAACCATCATATGGATGATGGAGGATCCACACCACCCATATGCCCTAGATTCGTTTCCAGGGAAATATAAAATAAGAATTAGGACCAAAAATGGTGCTTGAGGTTATTTTATCATCTTCTTGTTGTAACTCTTATCAATAGCTGGATATTGTACAGAAGAGTCTGGGAGCAGCAGAATACGCCAACCATAATGATACAGAAGGACTTCAAATTTGAAGTAGGAAAATGTTTGGGCCAGCGATAAGCAAAAAGAGAGGTATACCAAGTTTATCTGATAAAAAGATAGATAATAAATAAAAGGCAGAAGTGAAACACATCAATAGTACTTCCTCATGATGTCAGATTTGATGGGTTTGAGCATTTTCCTCTTTGTCAAGTTTAATACCAAAAGGTACATTTAAGGCTCAGTGTTCCAAATGTGGAACAAAAATAAAAAGTTAATTTTTTCGTAAAATATGGTTTTATTAATATTTTTATAATTTTTCCCTAGTTTCTGACAACTAATTACAACATATATATTTTTGTCACGCACTAAAAAAAAATTGAGCCTTGTAGGGTTAAATTTAAACTTACTATTTTTTGTGCTCAACAATGATTTGCAGCGCCATCTATTGGTGAGTAGAATAACTATCTAGAACTCACAGTTTGACATAACGTTTCGTTAATTTTGATCTAGATGGCGCTGTTTAAGAATATACATAACTCATTAATTATTTTTACCGTTTATAATATTTTACTACAAGGAATCAAGCATATTTTGTTCCTAATTGTTATTTTCCTCACAATAATTATAATATTTTGTTTACTACTTTTTGCTTTTATTATACTTTAATATTTTACATTTTTAGCCATGTGTGCATCGCCGAAATAGCTCAGTTGGGAGAGCGTTAGACTGAAGTTCTAAAGGTCCCCGGTTCAATCCCGGGTTTCGGCAGACATATTTTTTTATGGTAGACAATACAATTTAAAATTTCTCCAAATAACATTGATAATATTATAATGCATTGACTACCCAGCTGTATCTCTACGAATTTAAGTCCATCGCTCCGTTGAGCGAAGCAAGACTTAATTAATATGTAGAGCTCTGATTAATCCTCAGGACATTTCAGGTCGTAACAAAAATTACAACACGTCATCGTCATTTATCATAATAACAGTAATAAATAATTTTGTGTTCTAAATGTTTAATCAATTTTCTCAATAAACAAATAATCGCTTCAATAATAAAATTAAAAAAAATATATAAAAAGGTTGCATCGGCCGGGAATCGAACCCGGGCCGCCCGCGTGGCAGGCGAGCATTCTACCACTGAACCACCGATGCTTGCTAATAAGTAATGGAAATATCATACGTGTCCCGTTCACTTTGCTTCAAAACAGCTGTGCAAAAACAAGTTTTTAGTTATTACAACATATTAAAACATTTTGCGATGCTCATACGCCTAAACTATTGAATTTAATAACTTGCATAAACAATACACATAACATAAATAATAAGATTTTTATTGCTAAATTTTTTACATGTTTTAGTCACGTTGGAAGGGATATCTCGAACAAAACCTCTATTTGACGCAATTTATCCGTTATGGCCTTCCGGAATACAAACTTTTCAACCAAAACTTCCAAATAACAGGAGTACCAACTAAATATTTAAAAGCGCAAACTTTTTTTTCCAAATCTCAATGATCATAAAATACAGCACAATTTACGGTTGTGATCTTCGCATTTAGAAAGTTCATTGACATGGAAATATAAATTGGTACAGATTCTATGACCAAGCAGAAGTGAACGTTAGACGTCCCAACTAGTGTGCAGACGGCTCCGCTGGGTTTTAGTGGGTATTCTGGCTGCTACTCAGCCAGCGAGTGCTACAAACCCGGACGGAGACTACGAAGTTCTGTACTGCAGATGCGTAAATATATTTCCTAGCGTCCAAATTGTATCAGGTAGGGTTACAAGTTAGCTCTTGGCTGCAAACACACATGATGGTAAGTGGTGATGCAATCTGGCAGCCGGCTTACCCATACATCTTAGGTTTTAACACGACATCGTACCGCAACGCTAAATCGTTTGACGGTATGAAATAGGGGATCACGATTCGAACAAGATTTGTAAATTAATAGACATCTAATTTAATTTTAATACTATTCTTTTATTGTTCTTTTATCAATACCCATCGTTTCACTAAACCTACTTGCAAGAGAAATACCTTATTTGAAAGCTGGATAAATGTAGATTTTTTGAAATATTTTGGAGATTTAATCTCAAGGAAAAATATTTTTCATTTGTGTTTATTTTCGATAGATGTAAAAATAAACAATTAATAAATGCTTGTAATATTTAATAATTTTAGTTTTTAATATGAATAATTACAATGTTTTCTGACAAAAACAAAAAAAACATCAAACCCAAATACCTACATTTTTGTTTTAAATTTAAGTGGTCTAAATCGTATTTTGATCCTAGAATAATATTTATCAAAAATCAAATTACTCACAAACCATTAATTTTCGGATACTGTATTATGTAACAAAATTGATAAATTTTGACCTCATCTATAACCTCTTAACAGATATACATCATGTTTCCAATCATCCTGTATAATGAAACGAACATAGTAAGTAACAGCAGAATAAACAAGACAAAAAATCTGTCACAAAATTGATATGCGAAGGTACGCTCGTGTTTTATTATCAACAGTTATTTGCGAAAAATGGAATGACTTTTAAATAAAATATGCACCTATAAACTATGTGGGTAGTTGGTTTGAATGGCACCGTAACGGTATGAGCCATAAAGCGTGTATTGACAGCGCATCAATTCGTGATTCGAGATATAAATCTTCACGAATCAAATCAAAAACGCGAAATGTCTTTTTTTAATACTTAGAAACGGGTAATGTTATTTTTTATTGCTTTCATGGAAGCAGATATTCTCTAGGTTTGATATAATAAACCACTGCAAATAAAAACCTCGACGATATTAAAGTATTTTGAATAGTTTAAATGTAGGACATTTTTGGATAAAGCTTTCACCATCACGCTATTTCTAATTCTGTTGGGTCTTTTTAAAAATGTATTCAATCGAGCCTGCTTTTAACCAACATTTCAAATTTAAATCAAAAATTCAAAGTTTATTTCAAATATGTAAACTTAGTTAGACTGCCTCGTTGGTCTAGTGGTTATCCTATGTGGCTCCGATCACGAGGTCCTGGGTTCAAATCCTGGGTCGGATCACGGAATAATTCTGACTTTTTCATTCTTCTATGAAATTGTCAGTACATTCCAAGCCCGGAGACGGGAAGTTGGTGGTGTTACACCCGCGTGCCTCGGAGAGCACGTTAAGCCGTCGGTCCCGGTCACTATCATCAACGTCAGATAGTGATCGTTAATAAATGAAACATTATCACCCTAAGCCTGCCAACCCGTATAAGAGCAGCGTGGTGGGTCTGTGCTCCTGGCCTGGCCCCGTAGTGGGCCGTTAATAGGCTGATAATGATGATGAAACTTAATTTCATATTAGACAATTATGTTGTACTCTACCATATAGACTATTACAATGACGAATATATTAATACGAAGAAAATATTTGTAAACCAAAATAAGAAATGAAAAAACTGATTTTTGTTAACTTTTACTTTTTTGCCTAAAGTTTCAAGAACCAATTTAACGTCAGACAATTTGTAAACCAAGATGATCAGTACACAAATTGTATCGACAATGGGCCGTCCCGATTGAAAGGTCACATCCAATAGGCTCAACGAGGCAAAGTCACTGGGTTAGAACTGCCGCCCAAGGTCGTGGCGAGCCCAAATCCTTTGAATTTGAAGCAATCCATATCAGCAATTAAAAGTTAGCACTTACTTTTTTACTTTGTCGAGTCTGACAAGACGATAGACGTGGAATAAAAAATCCTATATGTAGTAAGTATAAGGGAGTTTGTCTTCTCACATATTGGGTCTCCAATAAAGGGTTGAATGTTTCTCTATTACCATCAAGTAGGTCATCTGCTTTTTCCATCCAATATTACTATAAAAGAAATTCTACAGTACAAAGAAACCGGCCAAGAGCGAGTCTGACTCGCGCACCGAGGAAACCATAAATTTTAAGGTTTTCGGAATTATTCCTTCATATGTATTATAAAACATAGCTGCGAGTAGTAGAGAACTAAATATGCGGCTTACATTGCTATATCTTTTGATTGTGTTAATACAGCTGTTTGATTTTGTTAAGCAGCTTAAAGGTTAAAGGTTTTATAAGCTCAAGTATTTGATATGAATTTCAATTTAATACCTTTACGTATTCATGAAAAAAGAGGGTAAGTGTAAAATTGTTAAAACATTTTTGGTATATGATGTAAATAAAATATATAGTTTTCGTAATTTTTTCATTATCTGTGCTATATAACGTTGTTTCGTACCAAATACTTATCAAGATTCTAAATTTACGGGGACTACCCGTTAGATTTTGATTTAGTTGCGTCTAGTTGTGAGTTAAATATGCAGCTTATATTGCTATATCTTTTGATCGTGTTGATATAGAAGCTTGATTTTGTTGTAGCTTAAATGTTTTATAGATTTAAATATTTAATATGAATTTCAATTTAATACCTTTACGGGTTTACGAGAAAAGGGGGTAAGCTTAAAATTATTAAAATCATTATTTTTATATGATGCAACTAAAAATTTGCGGTTTTCGTAATTTTTCCATTATCTGTGTTATATATATATATAATGTTACTTCGTACCAAAATTTCAAGATCCTAAGTTTACGGGAACTGAACGTTAGGTTTGAATTTACTTGACCGGTTAAAAGCTTGATTTTTTCACGACTCTAAGGGACAGCAGAGTGTTTGATATAAATTTCACCTTGACACCTCCACGCGTTACTGAGAAAAAGGGTCTTGACAGACAGACGGACGGACAACGAAGTGATTCTATAAGGGTTTCGATTTTTCCTTTTAGGTACGGAACCCTAAAAATAATGTTTTGATACAGATTATCGGCTAGAGGTAGTTCACCAGTATATTCTAAACTTCTAATATATAATAAGAATATATATTTACGTATTTTTCCAATTTATAACAATAAATTAAAAATATAGACATTCTTTAGGACAACGGATGTAAAACGTAATAAACACTGTTGGGTCTAAATATCTCAACATTAAATAATTTCCAGTCCTTATTATGACCTAGTAGATTCATGTTGTAGATAGAACCAGCCCTCGCACTCGTAAGTCGTAATGAATGAACGGAGAGAAATTTTATTGTACTCGTAAGCTTCAAACACGCCCCACACCTTGTAAAGCTCCTTATACATGCACCGATGCGATCTCTTGTCTATTTATCAACAACCGATGTACGTCCACTTCTTCGAACATAGCTACCTTGTCAAGACCAAACACCACAGTCTTGAGTCGCCTGCAGCATCCAGCGACTCTGCAACCCCAAGCGGCTCACCTTGTAGGGAGTTATAAAAATATTGTTCGGGGTCACCATTCCAGCACGTTGGCACCCCAAAGTCCTTCGTCTCTTTGGACTATGTGTTTCGACCATCGCCAGTTTAGCTTTGCTATACTCTATGAACACTGTGATAGCTGTATTGTTTATTTATACATAATATTATTAGAAACATCATCAGAAGTGGTCAAAAGGCACAAGCAGAAAAAGAACATTAATCATAACATCAACACGTTTTTATTACAAAACTTCATTAAATCAAATCAAAATGAAACAATCTGACGGTAATCACACAATTTACTTAACGAGCATTTACATTTTATTACACTTTAACTTTTAACAAAATTAACTGTCAGCATAACTGCACACAAAGAGAACACACAAAATAATAATCACTTCCACTTTTTGCTACAGTCTACCACAACAACACAAAACCGGCACCTCTATAGTCTATGGTTCGCAATGCTGCCAACAATATATTTATTATACGTTATGTTTTAGACCCAGTCACACCATAAAAATTCCATAATTCGTAAAGCCCGGAAATTATGTGCTGTCAAAATGATAAGGCATTTCACATAGACATAAATTATTTAACCTATAGGTAATGGAGTAGAAATTATACGTATCCGATTTCTAATATTACGTCTGTTTCAAGTCAACAGTATGATAGGTACAATAATGACTTACAGGGCGTGTTTAAATTGAATGGATTCGCCTCTTAATATCGTAGGCGAGAAACACGTACTATATCTTAGTCATTTGGTCATGCCCAAGGCAGAGGTTGGGTTGTCGACCTGTCTACGCAGCTGCAAATAACTTAGCATCTTAGGGCTTAGTTGTTAAGTGTAACGACCAATTTCTCTGCGTTTATCTAGTTGGTACCCACATTTTTATTACACTGTTCTACGAGTATTTAATCACTTGCCTGCATACTGCGTTCTCTCAAACACATATCAAAGTATTTTTCAGTCATAAGATCCCGAAAATTGAAATTTTTTTAACAACATATTTATTTCAACCGCCCGGTTTTGGTTTCTACACAAATGCCGGAACGCTAAATCGTGAAGTTACGTCTTTGCTGGTAATGTAGTAAATAGCCACCGCCGAAGCTACCCCCAGCCAGACCAATTAAGAAATTCTCAATCGGTTAAGCTTCTCTTCTCTTAAGTTAACTATCGAACGTAGAACTTACGTCTTATAAATCCACCGCACCACTGTGCCACAGAGGCTGTGAAATTATATGTTCGAGACACAAATCAGTTATTATGTTTACACCTAAAGCAATATCCTATAAAGATCCTAAAATGATAACACTAGAACGTATGTAGGTAATCACTAGGTATAGACATCACGATAACATCTTCATTTCATCATTATAGTATGGTAATGGTAATTGGTAATGCAACTTGGAATCACCAATAATGTTACGGCTGGATAGCGCACTCGGACCTAACTGCATAATAAATACTATACATATGATTATACGACCGGTTTGTTGCCACCGGCAATACTGAATGTGATTCATAAGAGGTATTATGAAAAGGATATACTATAGGTACTCATACTATTATAGGTGCCTGCCTCTACCAAAGTATTAGAGCAAAATAGTGCAATATAATATATACATAAATTGTACACAACTACAAAAAAATTTTAAATATAAAAATTTTTAACAAAAAATAGAACCGACTCAAAACACATTAAAAAGTAAAAAATAACTGTGTCATTTAGTTGCTTTAATTTACTTAAGCATATCTATGAAGTCGGTGCCCGCCAAGTTTAAGGAACATTTATTTAACGTAGATAAAGAAATTTGTGCGTTATTTTTTACTTTTTAGTGCGTTTTGAGTCGGTTCTATTTTTTGTTAAAAATTTTTATTTCTTACTTTTTAGTGATTTATCGCCACATCACATACTCGTACTATACTGTCATAGTATATTATACGGCACTAGTAGCCAAAAAGCTACCGATACCGAGTCAAAAACCGAAATCGCTGTAAGCGTGCCTCCAAAATTTGAAGAGTTCTTTCAATTTCCCCAGGATATCATCATCAGATCCTAACATGAGGACAATGGGACCACCTTGGATGTATGCCCTTTCTAATAAAAAAAGAATTATCAAAATCGGACAACACTGTAAAAAGTTATGCGTGGTCATACATAAAAAAAAAAAAAAAAAACAAATATACGTGTCGAATTGAGAACCTCCTCCGTTTTTTTTCGTCGGTTAAAAAATAGAACCGACTCAAAACACATTAAAAAGTAAAAAATAACTGTATCATTTAGTTGCTTTCATTTACTTAAGCATATCTACGAAGTCGATGCCAGCCAAATTTAAGGAACATTTATTTTACGTCGTAAAGCAGTTTGTGGGTTATTTTTTACTTTTTAGTGCGTTTTGAGTCGGTTCTATTTTTATTTAAAAATTTTATTTCTTACTTTTTAGTGATTCATCGCCACGTAACGTACTCGTACTACTTATACTGTCATAGTATATTATTCGGCACTAGTAGCCAAAAAGCTACCGATACCGAGACAATAACCGAAATCGCTGTAAGCGTGGCGTGCCTCCAAAATTTGAAGAGTTCCTTAAATTTCCCCAGGATATCATCATCAAATCCTAACATGATGAAAATGGGACCCCCTTGGAAGTATGCCCTTTCTAATAAAAAAAGAATTATCAAAATCGGACAACTGTGTAAAAACTTATGCGTGGTCATACATAAAAAAAAATATATATATGTGTCGAATTGCCTCCTCTGTTTTTTTTTCGTCGGTTAAAAAGCGATGTCGTCTTTAGTATCAGCCTTTTTTAACGAACTACCTTCTTATAGAAGAGAGGAAATGGAAGCTTTGACGCACCATGCTGCTCCAATGCAGTTTGGCGGGCATAAGTTATAATGATAATGAGAGGGGCGTATGATGTAACAAATTTAAAACTCGTGTCTGAGAAATTTTACTGACATTTATTGGAAGAAATAAAAGCTATACTGTAACTCGATCCAGGATTCAAACTGAAGACTTCGTGATCCCTCATTGGTTTTAACCCGACAGTACTAATCAAAGCCAAATATGAATAATTGAGTTTTACGCATAACTACATTTTAAAGAATTTTAAAATGTCTCTAGTAATGTAAACATAGCAATGTATGTCTAGTAATCTTTTCAAAAATTATATCATTTTTTATTCTCGGTGTCGGTTAGACAGAGACTTAAGTGCTAACTTCATATTTACCGACATTAAACAGATTTCAAAAAAGATAACTTAATCGATTTCTGTATATATTATGTATGAGATGTATGAATTTTGTATGTTTGTACTTTGTTCGTATGAGAGTATGTGTGTATGACCGCGATTGTTTTAAAAATTACTGATCCCATTTGGATAGAGTTTTCGTTATTTACTATTTTCGTCGTTTTTGGAGTGTTAAAACCTATTATTCTATTTAAATGGTGTTTTATTCTACATTAAAAATTAATCTGTAAAAAACTACGAGAAGAAAATGTATTTTCTTTTTTAGTAATTTAAAATATTTTGGTATAATGTATAACACGTTTAATCTTTGAAGGATTTTTCACGTGTATGCAATGTTTCTTATGCAAATACCATACGTACCTAGGAACGTACGGTATAGTAAAGTAAATACCAATATTATTTCGATAATTGTCGCCAAGGTATTGTTCAGCAATGCATAAATAATTTAATAACACAGGAAAACTGAATATAAGTCGTCATCACATACAACAATAAACAATAACCTTTACTCGCAAGTTATCATTGTTTATATTATTATTTATCTGTGGCGCGAAGCAATCATGCCTAGGCTAGAAAGTGAATTGAAATAACTTAGCCGACCACGTCAAATTGCCTCATTATTACGAGTGGTACAGTAAATACTTGTATTTATTCTGATTTGGTTGGTTTACGCCGGTGCGTTCCTATCTGTGTATCAACACTTTTTTACAACCAGCCAGTCCGACAACTGGCGTGGTAAAGTGAACGCGCCCGCGTTCGTTTGAATTTCGCGTGAGAGAAATCCGCGCGAAACTGATAATAGAATAAAAATATTTATTTTATACGTATATTTTAATATTTATTTATGTAATGAACTTTTTAAAAAATATGTAATTAAGTGAAATTATTACACATTGTTAAATTTTACGCGAGTTCTACATTTTATTTTTCACAGATTTCTCGCAGAAACTAAACGTAAGTTGGTAATTTATTAGAGTGCTTTTATTTAGTTTGCCTTCTATGGGAGAGGTGAAGATTAGTGTACATACAAAACTATTCAGTTGAGTAATATTTTATTAAACTCAGGATAATTAAGTAGCTTCCAGTTAGCCCATAGGAACAGATAAATAAGTCGTATGTACCTAATTGTGGAAGTTTTCATTTCATCTAGGGCCTATTTTATATGATATTTTGCCTAAACTTATTAGGTTAAAAAAATAATGAGTATTCATTTTTATGGATAAGATTTTTTTAATTAAATTTTCTATCCAATCTACCCAAGCTTTTTCATATATATCGTATTAAACGTAAACATGTTAGTTTTGTCAATACAAATTATAAATTAAACATGAACCTCTTTCAAGGAAGTCGGTATAAATGTAAATATTAATGTATGTAGGTAGTTTTATAGGTAAAAGCAATTAAAAAATATATACTTAAAATATTTTGCGATATTTCTCCTTACCATTTCTAAGAATGTGCATTATATGATTTCAATCACTGGTAGGTATATTTTGTAGATAATAATTGGTAGGTATGTAACAAAACAATATAAATTTGTCAGCCTGCGTGACGTTCGGTTCCTGAGTTCGATTCCTGTCTGAGCTGATAGAGTCTGGCTGGTGGAAAGCTTTGGGCGTGGCTATTTACTGCCGTCAAAGATGTAGATTTCATTGTAGCTCAATATTACATATCTCGACCCAGGACTCAAATGCAGGACCTTGAGATCTGAACTCGTCTACATATACATTTTCCGGGTGGGTCGTTACTAACAAAAACATTACTAACAAAAATATACATATTTAATTAAATATAACTAACTGCCACGTTAGTCCAGTGGTCTACCTACTTTTAAGTAAATTCGGATCACGAGTTCGAGTTCTGGGTCAGGCAACTATTAAGCTTTTCTTTCTTAAGATTATTTTTTAGTAGATACTTTCGAAGTTCTAAATCAGATACACCTCCGGGCCTTGAACAACAAGGCATCATCAGCACTGATCATTAAAAATCTTCAGTAACCTCTGAAAGTGTTCGTTAAAAGAGTAAGAATTTAGTTACGTAAGCACACCAACCCGTATTGGAGCAGCGTGGTGGGTCTACTGTCTATGGTCTATTTCCTATCTGAAAAGACTTTTTTTGAATAAGATGAGTTGTCAATTCGTGTCGGCTACATTGGATTGCTAAAACAATTATTGAAATTGCCGTAAATTGTTCCCCTAATTTCTCCAGATTTAAATGTACTTACGGACTCGTATTTCCGAGCAATAATAATTGCTCTAAAATTGTCCAGTGTAAACGCACCTTAAGATACTTGTGGTTTTTTTATGGCACGTTATTTTAAATCTGTGATATATCTTACACATTATTACACTACACTATTATTATATAAATTATTACCATTTTACTTACTATTAAATAATAATTTATTACTTATTACTTACATTATTACCTAGCTGTTTTCCTCTTTGTATGTAAAAAATGCAAAACTTTGAAAACGAGCCTTAACATTTTTATTTTTATATTCTTAAAAAACAAAGTCTTTAAAAACGAGCTTAGAATGTCCTTACTTCGATTTCCATAAAACTGAAACGAACTTTTTTGCATAAATAACAAATCCCAAGACAGAAGTTGACAATTTAATTCAATACAAGATTTACATTTGCATAAATATAGTGGCATTTTATTGAAAGCTGAAAGAGCATTACAATGATAAAATTACATATTAATATAAAAGACATTAATATACGAGGAATATAAAAGAAATATTCAATCATTTGTTTTTCGCAAAATAAAACCAAATATGTAAAAAACCCATACTTAGGTGCTTATTTGGTTATTCCTGATCTTAACAAAACTTTAAATGACAATATTAAAATAAGTAGGTATTATATATTGTGTTGAATCGAGAAACAGTGCCTAAAGCGGATATGCCTGCATCAAGGGACTTGTCGGGTCAAAACTGTCTCGTAATTTGCAAGCCTAAACGCAACTATGTCCCTGATTCGCAAATTCCATGTTGGAAATGTAATATTTAAATCATTGTCATAAAGAAATGACGAAGGGAACAAATTCTCGAAAATTAATGTTGGGACTCATATAGGTTCGAAGGAAAAATCAAGAGTTCGATCGCTGGTACGAATCTCTGACTTTGCGATGTTAGGTGAATTTTATACTATGAAGGAAAATCGTAAGAAAATCTGCATACCTGATCATTTTCTACACTTCGTCAACATGAAACAGGGCGCTAATCTATCGGATCTTTGGTTCATTCGCCAGTTCCCTTATTTCGTTTTGTAACATCTAAAGCAGCAACAGCATACGGCTGTCACATCGATCTTTGACGATATAATACCTATATTCACCACCCATGGTTCTACATTCACTTACCGCACTCAAAATCATTTTGGTAAATTATACACACAGCCATATGTACGAGTACTCTTGGAAGCAAACTTGAGAGATAATAACTTATAAAAGCTGATGAATTCAAGCGACAAATTCATCCAAATCCGAAAGAATACTCTTCCGGTACGTTTCCGATCCGATCCGGATCCGAAACCGCGTCCTCAAGCGATAATGACAGTTGACTCTACAACGTGCAATTGTGAAAGCACATTTTACTTAGAGCGTATTCTGTCAGGTCTGGATGACTTTCTGGGTTCATCAGCTTTTCGCAGAAAATAGCAAAATAAATAAATTACTAACTATTCTTTATGAACAAGACATCACTTGCATCTACCCAATAAACTTGAGAGCATTAAGAGTGTTATGACATCTATTTATGCCATGAACAGCAAAAGTATAATTCGCCCATGATAATCAAACATTATCCTATACCAGCATGAATGCGGAAGGAATTTCTCTTTGAACATCTTTGTTTACATATTGTAATCAATTGCTTAAATCTAACTTTCAGTGTAACATTAGTATGCCTGTCAAACACGTGCAAATGTGGAACAGGTGGACATAAGCATTGGAACCTAGTGGTGACGCTAACCCGAAAGGAATATTAAGTTTTAAACTCAATAATAGTTATAAAACGTTATATCATGTTACGATAGAACACGTGCATGATTTGACTGCAAACATTATCCACTTGAAATTTGAGAAGACAGCTGATGCAAACAAAAAGCGAACGATGAACAAAGAATGTTTTTTTTATCTTGCTTAGCGGTTGAGAGGGTAGATCTTAGATATATAAAAGATAAGGTATAAAATAATGAGATGAATCATTATGCACTTGACTAACGTTCAATGCAATTTAAGGTAATGAGAATGATGGTGCTAAAGAGGAATCGCAAAAATACCTTTTATAAAAAAAAGGGTTAAGTAATATCCTCTGAACTAAAAAAATACCATTATTTATTTCTTATAATAAATAAAATAAATGAATAAGATCATAAAACTCATAAGAAACCTTCTAAGTACGTAATATATCTGAAAAACTTGTTGCCAAGGAAAATCAAAATAATCACATACATTGCAAATATTATCGGCATTAAGTACTTCTAAGTTTTACGAGGTGCTTGTTGTGTTACGCTTACGTAAGACGATAAGCCAAAGCTTAGTAATTCGGACCAATGAAACCATAAACCAAAGTTATGTTTGCTCGAAAAATTAGGTTAATACGTTAATTCGTTAAGCCAAACTTTATCAGGTCAAGTTTAATATTAATTCTATACTTCATCTTGTGCTGCTTCATGTCCAACGGCTCTTCTGCTTTGTTTGCTTTAATTTTTACACCTATCTACTTGTACATTTACCAATGTTGCGGAAACCATTGCATTCTCTTATGAGCCATGACGTGTTCCAGTTTTGACTGTAAGACTGATACTCTTTTTTATAAAGTTTTATAAAGTACATTATAACTCTTTATTCAAAATTATATTAAGATCGTTAATTACTTTGTGATAAATTACATCTGAATTCAATATTTATTTACATTACTACCAATAATGTAGCTACTTTAAAAATGATTTAATTTTTTTATTTATAAGTTGCAAACGGCCTATATTACCTTAACTCATGAATATTATGTTCATGAAGATTTTTTCAATGCGTCTGTTGACATTTAGTATTACAAAACAAAACATATTTCTAATGTTTATTTATTCACCCAATTGTAGATTTTATAAAGATTGATTTTTTATGTTTAAAACTCTGTAAAAGAAAACTGCATTTATAACATCTTAACATAGACAATAATTTATGAGATCAATGACATTAAATCTTATGTGAATAGCATGAAAAGACTGTTGATTGTGGACGCTAATAAAAACGTGAGAATGACAACTGTCAACACGACAGACTAATGTTCTACCTAATTGTATAAAAGTAGCGATAAAATATACTTGTGGGGAGTACAACGATCTCTAGTCGATATCAATGGCATCTAATGACTCGACTCTACAACGCTCGATCTTTATCTTGCTTGATTTTTCTCAAAATGACATGAGATTGAAACCGTCCGTGGCTTGTGTAAGTTAATAATATAGAAGCCTGCGCAGACGGAAAATTTTCTGAGTTCTGCACTCTGCGTACCGCGTTCTTAGTAGGTACATCATAACCACGCATGCGTCGTGGTCTGATCTTCTTGCGAACGTTACACATTAAGAACGCAGACCGAACATCAGAACGCGTCTGGCCGTGATTTTTATCGCTTACAGTCAGTCGTTTTGGTAATAGCAAATTGCGACCATGTGGATCACTGATAGTAAGTGATTACCTCTGTCCATGGTAGTTGGTATAATTTTATTAAAACACCGCTTTTGGAAGGTGGCACTTTTTCTATCTGTGCGGTCTCTTGTGGTTTCTGCTCATTCCAATCAAACAATGCATCTTCGTCGTTTGGATTATTTTTATTTCGTTGATTAGGAATCAGTAATACTGTAAAAAATTGTTATAATGAAGGTTTAGTAGGTATGTCGGAATTAGATTAACTGGCATTTCATTCATTTGATTTAAACTTATTTATATCTAATTAATCACTTTGCAATCCATCCAATCGCTAAATGATCCAATTCCTACATAGTTCACTTTGTGATCTTTTATAAGGACTATCGGTGTAAGCGAAACGTTAAACGTATTTATTCAAAACACTCAATAATACACGTAATTATTGTATGTTGAGTTTCAATTATATTTATATGCTTACTAAAAAAACTTTGTGGCTGGTACAAAGATTTGCTAATTTATCAACTACTAATATAGTTTTAATTATTTCGCCGTTGTTCTGAATGTTTGTCGAATCTCAAATGAGCTTAACCATTAACATGATGTCAGCACCTACATACTTACCGTTAAATAGGTTAAGTTGAAGCTAATGCCTTATACCCTTGATTCCATAATGAGACGCTCTCCGGGTCAACGGCTCTGCCCATTACTTAAAGACTTTCATTAGGGGCAAGCTGACAAAAGATTTGACAAACTACATAGACAATGGAAGAAAAATTACGCGCAATAGTAGAAGTAGGTGTTAATATAGGAGCGGTTAGTGAACCGAAACTATTTCTATTTAATCTGTAGGAATTGATTTTTTATCTCAATAAGCAATGACCAACGAAAATTGTAATATATTATGAAAAGTCAAGTTTTGATATCATTTTCTGATCTTCTCTTTTAAGTTTTAGTCTTATTATGTCATTATCATCATCATTGTCATTATCAGCTGATGGCCGTTAACTGCTGGCCTCTATAAGGACTTCCAAAGGCCTCGGACTTAGGGAGTCGAGTAGAAATATGTATGCTTACCGTTGCGAGATCATAAATCTGGCAACTTGGGACCCCAAACGTCAGTCAGTTTACAAATGATGTGCTCTACCCCTTTCCAGTTCAGCTTTGTGACTCGTTGAACTATGTCGGTAACTTTGGTTTTACTCCGAAGCTTCTTATAAGCGGAACTTGCTCCATCGCTCGCTGAACGTACAGCAAATAGCAACTTGTCCATACATCGATTCACTGCAACACTATAATTGCCGCCCTAATTTGTACATCCTTATTTCATCTTCAAGTTCAAGTTTTACGAAATATACTATTTTAGGTTGATACAAATATCTTAGCCGGCTCCATCCTGTGCCAGAAAGGACAATTATGAATAGATCATGAGATTTGTGAGAATAGTGTTGGTTTCAAGGTTCCCTTTGTGACACTTCAACAGTCAACTTTTCTGATCGTAAAATTCTGCCTGCCAATTTTAAGGATCATACCAGATTATCTTTAAACACCCGTTCTAAGCTGCATTTGTTCTTTTTTAGCATGTAATAGTGTGATTTTGGTGTACCTCTCGCACCTACTTATAAACTAGCCACACTTAGTCGACACCACACAAATGGAGTCACTCGCGGAACGCTATTTCATAACTCCGTGATAAAACATTACCTAACATTGTTTTGTAGTGTAATCAATAATTGCAAACATAATAATTATGCGGTCGATAACCTATTAAGTGACTTGGGAAATATTTGTTCTAAATATGATAATTATGAATGTAATTAATAATAACTGTATTTTCTTGTGTCTTAAGATGCGGTTGCAATTACGTGTAAAAACTAGTTTCCTATTTTATTAAAAACTTAGCAAACAGTTTCGAATCACGGTTAATATCTTTTAAGGACAATCCAATTATTGGTGTCAAGAAGAGAGGGAGGGAGAGAAAATTAACTTTCCACGAGAAATAGAAAAATAACACAACAAAATAAAAAATAATATACGAGTACGTATTGGCATAATTATGACAATGGCGTTATAATTGCTTGTTGATTCAGTGGTTACGCTGTTCCTTCGGATCACGAGGTCCTGGGTTCGAAGACTACGTCAAATCAAAAAAAAAATTCTCAACCCAAACTTAGAAAACTTGTATTTAATATGAGTGAAATACCTTTTGGCAAGTCGCTACCGGTTTCAGAGTGAATCGTACCTAGAGATTATTCTTTCAAATTTGACTTTTTCGCTTGGATTCGTCCACTTTTCGCCGTAAAAATTAAGACAAATAAATTATTAACTATTCATTATCCATATTGAATTCAAGATTGATTACCACTCGTGGTAGAGATCTCAGGAAGAGCATTGATAATAATATAAATATATAATAATGAATAACTTAACATCTGTTGCAGAAGTTTTAAAGTAAAAATAAATTCTAAAGAGGGAGACCTGACTAATTTTGCTACTACTAAACATAAATATATGTTCTATTAAACGTTATAATCGTCATTATCATCATTACAGCCTATTTAACGACCCACTAATATTGTAAAATCATATAATGAAATATCTAAGTCTTCATAACTTCAGAAGCGTTAACATATGATTAGATAAACAGAACAGAGACAAAGCTTCTTAATATCGTGCAAAATTGTTACCTATTTTGGTAGGGTTGTCACAATATAATACTTACTTTCAACTAACCAAACAAACATTGTGTCGCACTGAGATGATCATAAGATTGTCAACTAACTGTGCCAGCATAAATCGTTTTTTTTCTAGTCTCGCTGCGTACACGACAAACGGCTGGTGGTCACTCACACATGCCCCGCGTGCTTGTAGTAGTGCAACTGATTCTCACGGTAGTATGAAGCTTTGTCTCTGTTCCGTTTATATACTCATGTGGCGTTAAGCAGTGGCATGTGGCAAATGGAGATGTGTAGTGACAGAAATATTTTTCCGATTTCGTCCATTTTCGTAACTACCCCAAGTACATTAATTAAACGTTACCTAATAACTTGATATAGCAGATGTTGCTTGATCCCATTTTAATTTCAATATAAAGCTATTAAAACAGTGGGCGGTATAGCTTTGATCTTGTTAAATAGTTAAACGATAGCCGGGGGGGTTTAATGTTACTCAATGTTTACATCTTGTAAAACTTGTATAGCATTTTTTGTAAGACATAAAATCCCATAGCGATAGTACTATTGTAATTAATTCACCAATAATCATAACATCAAATCGCTATCAAACATCAACGACCCGATAATAGCTAAAAGTTTATTGCAAAAATATTTTAGAGATCCTTACCCTAAAAGTAAAATCTGAATCTGGACTAAGATTCCACTATCCGTCTGCCTTTGCTTATGGTGACGTAAAGGCAGACGGACAGTGGTAATGTCACCAGGTATATCTAATGTACTCTAATACCTAAATTAAAATTTTCACAGATGATATATTTATTTCTGTTGCCGCTATGATAACCAAAGCTAAAAATAAAATAAAATAATATTTAAATGAGGCTCCCATACAACAAAAGCAATTCTTATCCCGTTTCGTACTTAATATTAACAAAAACAACAGGCAACTAGTAGATACTTTTAATATTCAAAGTGGTGCATTCATTTTAATCATTAAAACAAAATAGATATTTAATACAACAGTTGTTACGGAACCCTTCGTGCACGTGTCTGACTCGCAATTGGACAATTTTTTTTCTAAACGTTTACTTTACGTTGACAACTAAACGTTTACTTTTTAGGTTTTTCCATCTATCGATAAACCGACGAGATTCGAACTCTCGTCTCTCTGGCAATCCGTGAACTTAGAGCAGTCCGAGAGTCGGAAGGTAAACATAAATTGATAAAAAATGCTATGCAATAGCTTTACCGCGGCAGTCTCCGAGTACCCCACGTCTTTTTTTAATATTAATCCATGAGACAAGAATAACTTAATAAATTTTGTTCCATTCAATTAGCCGCCACAAATACCATAAATCGAGTTTTTATTTTTTAATGATATTAAAAAATTAGGTAAAAAATGTATAAATCTCAAGGTAATATGCATGGCGCGTGTTTTTTTATTCACATTCGAATAAATGTGAAGAAAATTTTTTTTTTATTTTAATCATCAAAACAAAATAGATATTTAATACAACAGTTGCTACGGAACCCTTCGTGCACGAGTCTGACTCGCAATTGGACAATTTTTTTGTGCGCGACTTGTAGACAAGATCGTATAAATTCCGTTTTGTGTTCAAAGGTAACTGAACTTCTCAACCTTATTGAATTCTGACCTCTGGGATAGCGTATTGACGATAACTAGCTCTAACAAAGACTCAGACATGATGCTTGTAAACCGTTTGTTCGTTGTGAACACTGCATATGAAAAAATTAAAAAAAAAATAGAACCGACTCACAAACCCTCTAAAAAGTAAAAAATAACTGTCATTTATTCTAAAGCCAAACTCGATTGAGAATGCTTGTCAACAAACAAATTTAAAATGAAGGTAGAAAATTTTTTTAACAAAAAATAGAATCGACTCAAAACCCTCTAAAAAGTAAAAAATAACTGTGTCATTTAGTTGCTTTAATTTACTTAAGCATATCTATGAAGTCGGTGGCAGCCAAGTTTAAGGAACATTCATTTAACGTAGTAAAGCAGTTTGTGGGTTCTAGGTAACGTCCTTAAAGTAGAAACCTTGGCTTGCACCGACTCCTAGATATGCTTAAGTAAATTAAAGCAACTAAGTGACACGGTTATTTTTTACTTTTTTAATCGTTTTGAGTCGGTTCTATTTTTTGTTAAAAATTTTTATTTCTTACTTTTTAATGATTTATCGCCACGTAACGTACTCGTACTATACTGTCATAGTATATTAAACGGCACTAGTAGCCAAAAAACCGATACTTACACAAAAACCGAAATCGCTGTAATTGTGCCTATAAAATTTGAAGAGTTTCTTCATTTTCCCAGGATATCATCATCAGATCGTAACATGATGACTATAGGACCATCTTGGAAATGTACCCTTTCTAATAAAAAAAGAATTATGAAAGTCGGACAAAAAGATACGTGTCGAATTGAGAACCGTTTTTTTTCGTCGGTAAAAAATAATCTGTCATACTTAGGGTTCCGTACGTTTTACAATTAAACTATTTTAAAAAACCAGACAGGGTACCTTTCAAAGGATGTAAAGGTTTCACACAGTATCTGTTACAGTAAAAATGTTTCAATAACAATATTTTTAAAAAATCTTTTTAAAATAAAAGATTCCGACGAATTGAAAACCTTTTCTTCTATTCTATGTAGAAGCGTGGGCTAAGAAACTTTTGGACTTTATAAAACGACTAATGTCCGACCAGCACAGTCTCTTATTTTATTGAGTTGTGCAGCCATGTGTATTTAAATTAAAGTACAATTTGCAAGTCACTATGTATTCGCTAAAGCATTGTGCCGTGGTCAAGGAAATACATTTAATATTATCAATACCATTTAATTATAAAGCTATAAATACCTAGTTACATAAAACATACTACACACACAACATATATTAAATACAAACAGCAAGTATCTATCTAAAGTAGGTATATATCTAATGCCAAACTATGCTCTACGCGTTGTTCCTCGCCAACATACTCCACCACGGATTATTCTACTCGCGACGCTCCTAACTCATCATTTCCCTTACAGTCAGGTTAATGATACCACTTATAACCATATACCAGAACTACTGAAAATAGATTGGCCTCATTACCGAACCATGGATGATGTAACTTCAGGTGCACCATCTGCTTCCTCGTTAACGATTACAGACTATAAAGAACCCCTTAAAATAAGATCCACGTTCTTCACTAGAGTAATATTCGTCTGTATGTTCGATGGAGTTCAGCTACAAGTTATGCCTCTCCTCCATTTTTAATACGGGCTTTTCCCGCAAATTGATTACGTTGATTATGATTATGTTAGGTATATTTAATGAGATAGCTGGTACTTAAGAGCTTGTCAAAATAAACTGCTAAAATAAATATTAGTTCAGTTATTCAATTAAAACACAGATGTTGTCTATAGGTAATTTATTATGTATAGTTAACCTTCCAGTTAATTTGCCTTTTAAACACAAACCACTGTAATGAGTAAGTAATACTTACCTACTTACTTACTTACTATGCTATGCCCAACGGTTTCACCCGCTTACATTCCGCTCCTGTAGGAATATCGCGAAATCCTTTCTTAGTAAAGCGAAATGCCACTTGATTAACTTCTTTAGCATAGTTATTCATTTCACGATATACAAGCTCATTAAGAACGGCTTTTAATAAAACACGAATACGAATAAATACATCATTGCGAATCTAGAAAACCATTGAAATATTTCCTAATAGTCAACAAAAAAGTATGCAGACGTTTATTATAAATAGTTAATAATATATTTAGTTTCATATTTTCCGTGAAATACCGAAATTGCGAATTATTACAATATACCTACTTCGTAGGTAGAAATTACATGTCTTGAGGTAGCATAGTTTTTGAATGAAGTGTAGGAACATAAAGGAATTTTATCGGATCTGGATGATTTTTCGCGAAAAATAACAAAATAAATAATGTTTGTTGACCCTCCTTTAAAATTAATATCCTTCCTTCATATTTCGTACCTACTTTATGGTACAGCAGTTAGTTTGAATTGTATTATTCCCAAAGATTCTTTGGCCTCTAAATTATTCAATAAGTAGCTGAATTAAACACTTCATGTTACCGATTTTTATGCAGATTATGAAGCAAAGTTTTAATGAAACACGGTAATACGTCATTAACTGTAGTTATTAAGTTTAAGAGTACGATCATAATGTCTGATATTATCACATTTATTTAAAGTCTTCCTTAAACAAAAACGTTTTCGTTTAATATTTTAGATCACAAAACCTATTTACACTTTAAAGTTTGTGACTCTACATAGCAAGATTACTTGTACATTACAATAATGTAAAGAAACGAATTAACTAATGAATTTACATAACTAGATAAACGAGCAATTGTTGTCACATCTAGATATTACTTTTGTTAGTACTTATCACCATTTTTAAGCGAACGACTAAGTTGATCTAGAGTCTAGCTAGATCCTATAATTTGAAATAGCCCCGTGCTTGCACGATGCCAGTGATTAATTTTAATGTCGAATCCGTGAATCCTCGGTTTTTCACACTGGACTCGAAGGCTGCTCTGAAAGCCCTGCGGCCGGAGATTTACTCTCCCTTTCCTCAGACACTGTGCTGCGCTGCGCCACACTACTGCGGTGTCCCTGGGCCCATCTTATTTTTAACCGACGAAAAAAATCGGAGGAGGTTCTCAATTCGACATGTATATATATATATTATGTATGACCACGCATAACTTTTTACAGAGTAGTCCGATTTTGATAATCCTTTTTTTTTTTTTTACTAGAAAGGGTCCAAGGTGGTCCCATTGTCATCATGTCAGGATCTGATCTTGATATACTGGGGAAATTGAAGGAACTCTTCAAATGTTGGAGGCACGCTTACAGCGATTTCGGCTTTTATCTCGGTATCAGTAGCTTTTTGGCTACTAGTTCCGAATAATATACTATGACAGTATAGTACGAGTACGTTACGTGTTGATAAATCACTAAAAAGTAAGAAATAAAAAATTTTAACATAAAATAGAACCGACTCAAAACGCACTAAAAAGTAAAAAATAACTGTGTCATTTAGTTGCTTTAATTTACTTAAGCATATCTAGGAGTCGGTGCCAGCCAAGGTTTCTACTTTAAAGACGTTACCTAGAACCCACAAACTGCTTTACTACGTAAAATAAATGTTCCTTAAACTTTACTGGCACCGACTTCATAGATATGCTTAAGTATATTAAAGCAACTAAATGACACAGTTATTTTTAACTTTTTAGTGCGTTTTGAGTCTGTTCTATTTTTTGTTAAAAATTTTATAATGTGGATTCCGTTTTTCGCGACTGTGTCCGATTTACTCCCCCTTACAGATTTATTAACCGCCCGTGTCGGTTAATCCCTCGCTTTGCTCATGAATATTAGTTACGAGTGGAATCCTTCGGTAACCTGGTATTTAGTACACATATCTACTCGCGGTAAACAACAATTTTGCTGCGTTGTATAACAAATCATTATTAAATATTGTAATACTGCATTGTTGGGGTATATTTTACACTATCTATCATTGGGTAAATGTAAGGTATCTAGGTAGGAATCCGGACAGTTTTGCATGATATCTTATTACCATAAAAATTATGTGAGACATGTAAAAACTATTTATCATTGCAGTGTACGCAACGGCGGCGCGTGAGGAATCCGATACAGAATGTTTACGAGTCCTATTGTCTATGCGCGTATGCTAGAAAGCCATTTGATTTAGCAACGCCGCATCAATATAACCAATTACATACTAACTTTTATGCCATTTTACATCATCACTTCTATAGAGTGAGTTTTATATATTTTTTAATATTAATCCATTAGACTAGAATAACTTAATAAATTTTGTGCCATTCAATTAACCGCCACTTATACATAAATCGAGTTTTTATTTTTTCATGATGTTAAAAAATTAGGCAAAAAGTGTATAAATCTCAAGGCGATAGCATCGCGCGTGTTTTTTTTATTCGAATGTTTTGGGCACTAAGTCAAATACTCGTAACAAATACAAGTTTATTAAATCTCAATTGCCTAAGATTTTTAATTTGCTTTTCGTACTTATATCTAAGAGGCTCATCTTTTTAAATAATTTTGTGTTTGAGAAAAAAAAACACTTGTTTCAAAGAGAAGAGTAACAGAGTAAGATTTACAAAAAAATATATAATAAACGTTTTAAATTATTTAGGTTCTGCGACGTATAACAACAATATAATTAATAATCTCTGATCTCACATAACCTTGTTAAACGTGCTTGCTTGAAGCAATCCCATATTACATAGCGCTTAAATTGCGAGCCAAAGTTACGCTTATTTGTTAAAGAGCCATACATAGTCGTACATTACTTTCTTATCGCCTCTTGAGAGAATCATTGTCATGCAATATGCATAACCGCGTTATAGAAGAGCAACTACTTGACTCGCATCTTAAGAGTGTTTCACTTTCGTTCAATTCAACTTAATAATCTTATATCCTACGGCTCAATTCTGCAAACATCTGTTTTTAGCCGATGAAAAAATGGATGAGGTCCTCACTTCGACGCGTATGTTTTTTTTTTTGTATGATTACGCGTAACTTTTTACAGAGTACTCTGATTTTAATAATTCTTTTTTAATTAGAAAAGGTATACGTTTAAAAAGGTCCCCTAGTCATCATGTTAGGATCTGATGATGATATCTTGGGAAAATCGAAAGAACTTTTGAAATATTGCCTATATTTGCAGCGATTTCGCTAATTGTGTAAGTGTAGATAGCTTTTTGGCTACAAGGGACGTACAATGGTGCTCTTATAGTTTAGTATGAGCAGGATTTCCATGTTCACTGTCGTTAAATAAAAGTTCTTTAAATGTTCTTTCAAATAGCCGATGTACGCGCAAAAAATGCAAGATGTTTTACATTTATTTAGTTTGCTATATTAGATGAATTAATTACAACAGGTACTACCTACAATTTTTTCGTTTGGAGAAGAAATAATACACCATACCATGGCATTTTTTGGTTTCCTTTTTTATTGAAATCTTTATTCTATCAATTAATATCTACTACAGACTGATTTATGGCGTTGTATTATAAACTAAATAATAAAAAGATAAAAAAGGTAAAAAAATAATCATAGTCACCCGACCATGCGTAATATAGATTAAATCAAATATATAGTCCATTATCTTTTACAAGTTATTAATCAAACGTATTGTGCTATCAATTATATTTACCGGAAACGTAAGATAAAAGTTCAAGTTGATATTTTTTCCTATATAAACAAGGAACTTTCTTGATTATTTACATTCAATATAAAAAAGTAGTGGATTGCGATTGTGATGGATAAGCAACGTTGACCTATATGAAAAACATATTTCATAGGACAACCCGGAATCAATAACAACGAGCCTGTACAAATCCTTATATTGTGAGAAACTAAATAATCTATAGATAATCACAGTGCAAGTCTTGTTTCAGATAATGTTAACAAGCTGTTCAAGCTTCCTTCTCTTCTCAACTATCGTGCTAACACTCGCCGATGCGACGGTCCCAGGCACGGCGAGCGCAAATGAGATCACCCAAAAAGCACAAAAGAAAGCACCCAACCCTGGCGGTGCTTTATACCCCCAAGAAACAGTGACGAGATCTTTGAGAAACCTAGATGGAATATGGAACTTCAGACGGTCACCCGTGGACCCAGAATACGGATATCGAAACGGCTGGTACGAGCAAGACCTTGAAAAGGTAAAATAACTTTAAGTGTTTGCTATATTATATTCGCATAAATTTCTGCTCCTCAAAGTGTAACGAAATATTTCAATTAGAACAGTTCTAAATTGTTTGAGTAATTCGTTATGTTTTAGAAAACAATACATGAAAGATGTTTGGTTGTTTCAAGATACCTACAAGTAATTTTTTAAACGACCTCACACCAAAAACAGGCGAAATCCCTTCCAGTTTAACCTTACTTAGCTTGGTATGTAGGTACTCGTACATTATTTTTTAAAATGGCATAATATTTTTTTAGTTTGTGCTTTTAGAAATATGCGTGACACATGTATGTCTAAAAGTCAAATAAAAGTCAGATATTTATTTTTTTTTGTAGGTATTCCTGTTTTAAATTCAGTTTTAAATATGAATTTACTTACTTTAATTTACTTAACCACATCTATAAAGTCGGTGCCACCCGAGCTTTCTACTTTAAAGACTACCTAAACTTGGATGGCACCGACTTCATAGATGTGGTTAAGTAAATTAAAGTAAGTAAATGACGTAGTTATTTTTTACTTTTTAGTGCGTTTTGAAGGCGTTTTTATTTTTTGTTAAAAAATTTTTATTTCATACTTTTTAGTGCTTTATCAACAACGAACATACTAAAGAACCTACTCTACTAAACCATAAGTACCAATATTCACTAGCTACTTATAACATTCCGACGTCCCTGCAAAAGTGCATATAAAGTTTGAAGAGTTTCCTCGAGTTTTCGTAGATCTCATCATTGGATCATGTCATAGTAAACATTAAACTAATTGGAAACTATAACCTTTCAAACTTCTCATTAAGACATAAATTAATCGAGCCCAATCACAAAGTAGCTACTGCAAAACCGTTAAACAGCTCCCTCAACTGTCCTTCTTCTTCACCGCCAGACCCTCAATGACAGTCACAGCCCATCTAAATATAAAGTTCTCATTGAGACAAATTAATCGAGCCCAAACACAAGGTAGCTACTGTAAACCGTTAAAGACCTCCCTCAGCTGTCCCTCGTCTTCATCGCCAGACCCTTAATGACAGTCACAGCCCATCTAAATGTAAAGTTCTCATTGAGACAAATTAATCGAGCCCAAACACAAGGTAGCTACTGTAAAACCTTACGGAGATCCCTTAACTGTACTTCGTCTTTATCACCAGACCCTCAATGACAGTCACAGCCCATCTAAATGTAAAGTTCTCATTAAGACAAATTAATCGAGCCCAAACACAAGGTAGCTACTGTAAAACGTTACGGAGCTCCCTTAACAGTACGTCGTTTTCATCACCAGACCCTCAATGACAGTCAAAGCCCATCTAAATGTAAAGTTCTCATTGAGACAAATTAATCGAGCCCAAACACAAGGTAGCTACTGTAAAACGTTACGGAGCTCCCTTAACAGTACGTCGTTTTCATCACCAGACCCTCAATGACAGTCACAGCCCATCTAAATGTAAAGTTCTCATTGAGACAAATTAATCGAGCCCAAACACAAGGTAGCTACTGTAAAACGTTACGGAGTTCTCTTATATATAGATCGGCTCCATCATCAGATCGACTCCAGACCTTCATCAAATTGTAGTGCTTTTAAATACTTACCGGAAAAATTAACAAACGTACTTATTGTCCCTACAATTTTTGAAAGTTCTCCTCGTTTTCTCCAAGATCCCATCATCAGATCCTGGTTTCCTTGTCATGGTACCACCACCGAACTATCTACTTTCCAACAAAAAAAGAATTATCAAAATCGGTTCATAAACGACGAAGTTATGCGCGAACACACATAAAAAAAAATATATATATACGGTCGAATTGAGAAACTCTTTTTTTTTGAAGTCGTTTAAAAATATTTATTAAATTTAATATTCTTATTGAAAAGTGTTCATCTCGCAGTTTGAGAAGCTATGCAATACTCGTATGCTAAACAAAAAGTCTATACGGCTAAACGAGTACAAATAAACTTTTTGCCATTCAAAACCCGATGTTGACATATTAAAGTTTGCCAATGCAAAAAAACAATAGATGTTTGAACTTAACATTTAAATTATATGCTATGGTAATTAAGTCCAAGAGTTGGTTGTCCTGGACCCAAAATCTTGTTTGTAATTGTGTTGTTTATCCGTCCATAGTTCACCAGGTTGTTTACCCCGGATTCTGGTTCCTAAATGACCATTTTATGCGTCCCAAGCTTTTGGCATACTAAAATTTATGGACGACATAAAAATTAATTAAGTCTACAAGGATGTTTTTTTTAATCCTTACGGTCTTGTAGACAAAAAGCTATTGTATAACTAATGGTATGCTAAATGCGTTCCTCAAAGGTTTCTCATGTCGGTTCACACAGGCGTCAAGCACGTCGTTATGCGAACGGAAGTTACAAAATTGTTTCGTATTTTAACTCGATTCAATTGTTTATTATTCAAATGTGCCTAAATAATAATTGACATATCAAGCAATGGCCTTATTATCTACGATATTTTGATATATATATTACCTACGATATTAGATATAAGTAGTACATGTTTAGTAGGCTCAAAAGTGTAGAAAACCAAGGGCGTACAAAATACGTGTATGATGCGTGTCATCAACTTAATCATCATTATTATCAGCCGATAGACGTCCACTATTGGACACAAGCCTTTCAGACACTACGGTCTTTTTTTTTTCGCTGGGAAATGCATTTACGCATTCCGGTCGGAGACTGCGCATACTGAGCTGCTGCTGCTGCAGTCGAGAATCATTCACTTTGACGCCTGGCGCGTCCATCAGTGCACTCATTGGTGTCTACAAGGATGGCAGGAGATGCGCATACCGGCGTCTCCTGCCGCCCATTCTTCTTCTGCGCAGCGGATGAGCGTCAGCCGCCTGCTCTCTCTCCCGCTCCGAGGCCTCCTTTAAATCTATTTTAGTTTCGGAAAAGGAGGCAACGTGGGACCACCCTTCCTCGCTATCGAGCATGTGATTGACACTCGATAGCGAGAGGTCTCCGTCAAGAGTAGACACCAGTGAGTGCCTTTGCGGCGCCCATGACGCACAGTCTGCCAGAGTGTAATGCGCCGTGTCCTCAGTCGCACCACACTCGTGGCATACCGGCGAGGCCTCCCGTCTCGCAACCCCGTGCAAGTATTTACCGAAGCAGCCGAGACACTACGGTCTTGAGCCAACTGTATCCATATCAGTTCAACCTAGTTGGGGGTCCACCAAACTACGATGTCTGGTACGCCATTCCAACACCTTGGGACCCCTTGTGTATGCGTGTGCGTGTGTCGTGTGTAGCCTATTTGAGTCCCTATAAAAGCCTGCGCATAGACGTATTATAAAATCACTATTATTTAAATCTGAAGAGTATGGTTGCCTGTAAACTCACAGGCACATTAGGTTTAACTATGCCTCACGTTGAGCGCAGAGTATCACGATTTAAGGCATTCGAAGCGTCCAGTAGTCAATGCCAATCTGCTTATTCTATCAAATTACCTATTCTATTGAATTGGTACTATACAGCAAGTAATAAATATATTTATGCTCGTCTAGAAGATGCTTATTCACTTTTGTATTAAAAGTTAACAAATACGTGGAAAGAAACACGAAACCGGGAGGGCATTTCAAATATAATTATTTTCGTCAAACACGCGATTTCCCAGTCAAAAACAACCTGCAACCTTTTTGTTCAGTCATTTTTATCGTGGTCCTCAATTTACCGTAACTAACAAATACCTAATAATAATAATTAACATAGCAAATTTACGTAGACAGGGCCAGTGATTCCTATGCCGGTGCCATCTTCATACAACGACGTGGGTGAAGACGCCACGCTGCGAGACCACGTGGGTCTGGTGTGGTACGACAGGCGGTTCTACGTGCCGATATGGTGGCTCCGAGCTGAACAGCGGATATGGCTGAGGTTCAGCAGTGTCCATTACGCTGCACAAGTGGTGAGTAGTTACAAGCAACATAGCATTGATTATGCAGACGACTCCAGTAATTTCCTGCTTTCCAGTAAATCTATGTATGTTTGTTATTTCTTTACACTGTAACTATTGACCAGATTTGGCTGTGGAATTGAGTTAGAGAATACCCTGAATTAACAATCAATAGTCCTATATTAACTTCACTCGAGCTTCTCTGGTAAACCAAAAGTACTTTTTATATGTTCACTATGTCGTGCCACGGAGAGCAAACAGCCCCAAACTTCTAGTCTGCTCTGAAGTTGCAACAGGCCGATCCTCGCAGGATAATGACGCTGGGAACTATTTTTTGCAATAATAGCATATAGCATATAATAAACTTAGCTATACGCCTTGTTTAAAGATAGGACTAGAAGTTTCGCGAGATTTATAAAGCCTCTTTCCGTAGTCTTAGATTACGGTCACGTGTTTTTATGTTTTCGCAGTACATTAGGTACACAGTAGGTGGTTTTCCACTCAACATCGGTTAATTTGCTTGTCCCGTTAGTTACTAATATGAATAAAAAATCATAAACTGTCACTTAACACCGTTAAGAGATGGCAGTTAATCGCTAACTTATAATCAAATAAAAATAAATCGTCGGCCAGATCGCCGCACTAAGTCGAAGAACCTATTAAATTGCGTGATTTAAATATTCATATTTTAGGTAGCAACATAGTTCATTGCCATCACTTTATTATCTCTGTCATTAATATGTAGATACCTATTAGAAATCTAATATTTGATCATAGAGTGAGTAAACAATAGTCGTCCTCAGGTTTTGCTACGGTGCGTTCATTTTGTAACACTAACCAAAGCAAACCTCAAAATAAAAATAAAATACTGGCTGCTGACCCTGACTGAGATCAAAACATCATCCCAGTATAATGTTTCTAAATTCGACAATGCGTCTCTACTTGCAAACTTTATTCAACATAACCATTATACTTAATCATTATTTCTTTACATGTTTTAATTGGTACCTACCCTGAAAAGAAGAATAGCAACCCTAATAGAACTTTATTGTTATTCTACCTGTCAATAACTATTTTTTTCCACAACCGGGACGCGTAGAGATAATAATTTACCATTTTAATGCAAAATTCTTAGTTTCGCAATCCTTTGAAGCTGTAAAAAAATGGTTGGGGTGGGAAATCCATACAATACATAAACAGTCAAATTATAAAAATTAAATCTTTCCCTTAACCTTCATCGTTGCTTGATTTTTCTGCGCCGTCAAAATACTCAAGGGGTTGGAATTGGAAACCCGTACAACGATTAAATACTAAAATCTTAACACAAGGATTCTTACTTTCTTTTTTTTTATTCAGTGAGTAGGTAATATTTGCCTGAAGCAACAGTTGAGATTTCCTATAAATCGCGAAAGTAAGATGTAACATCAATGGTGCAGAAGGTGCACGTAACTGCTCTAAATGTAGGTATCTATGTCAATCATCTGTCGCTAGGCAATTGGTTGGATAATTGAACAATTTGTCAGCTCGGCCGACACCGGCGTCGCTTGACTACGGAGTAGGATCGGTCGACACACCCGTGTCTCAGTCAGGTGACCCACATTAACCCTTCATGTCGTCTTTTTACAGTAAAAACTTCTTTTCAGATGAATATTCCCCATCTCAGCAGCTTGAGCTTGCGTGATCATCACGGTCACGGTTAAATTTTTCGAGGGAAGATAGAATGTAATACTATTTTATCTTTGTATCTATACTTAAGCCAAACTCGATGGAGAATGCTTGTCAACAAACAAATTTAAAATTATGTTTTGTTATTTAAAAAAATGTTATTTAAAAGATATTGAATATATTAATTACTTTAAAACTAATTAATATATTTAATCAATAATTAATATATCGCTTACTAATCTAATTTATTGTCATGAATTATTAAAACAAATATGTGTAAAATGACTAGTGATTTCTACCTTCATTTTTTAATTTGTTTGTTGACAAGCATTCTCAATCGAGTTTGGCTTTAGTATAGCTCAATATCACTCAACTCCATTTAATATCAGGCGCAATCGCAAACAAGAGTCAATTTTTCAAAAATAATGCACATTATGACCGGCCTTTAACTGTATAAGATTTATTCGCATGGTATCATTTAACAAGCCGTAGAAATTTGTAACACAATAAGTTACACCGTATTGCGGTTACGATTTGTGACAGATGGTCACATCTAGGAATGTGACATGATATATGAGACACGATATCAATGAAAGTAAGTTCTCGTATAACATGATACAACATGAATACGTTCTTAAACTAGGTATATTTCTTAACATCGTTAGTTTTTTTTTATTTCAGTAAAAGGCCGGGTCAGTTTTTCCGGGAGTTGGGGTTTAACACACAGGGGCGTCGACTCCCGGCTTGTGGGTGTTAGGTGGTCAAGTACTAATGAGAAATAAACAGTGAGTGTCGAGCACCCCTGAGAATAGACAACAAGAAACAGATCAGTAATCTCCTTATAGGGATGTGCGTTTTTTCATTACCGAAGATGCGTATATCGCAGTGACTTAGAGCGTCAGTTGAGACGCAAAGGTCGCGGGTACCAACACAAATGTTTGTTAATGAAACAGACACATTATATGGTAAAGCGTTGTTTTGGGTCTGGGTGTTTACGTTAGGTACCTTCGTTGTTCTATCCATAGTACAAGGGTGTGTACAAGTATGTGTCGGTCGATCAGTGTCCATTTCTCCTCTCACGCTTCGCCACTTTTCGAGTCGTCAAAAGAGCGTGGGCACCCATGAGGGTTTCTAAAAGCCGTTGCACTTACAGTCATTGTATCAATGTGTTTGTTGATAATAATGTTTGCCTCTATAATTTAATTACATGCTCTCATTTAGCTAAGGACATTTTATTCAAACATCCTCATAATTTACAATAATAATTAAAGATACGTGCTTATTAATTTTTAACTAATTAGCGTGTTTCTTATATTTTTATCTCGTATGCAAATTTTCAGTATCACCTTTAAATTAAAGTTTGACGTTTCCAACCGCTTTTTAAACGATATCGACGTAAAACCTAGGCCATAAACTGACTTCGTTAACGTTATTATCGGTAAACTCTTTTATATACTAAATAACTATGTTTAACAATACAGAAAAGTATTATTTAATCCATATAAGTAATTAGTTAATTAGTACCTGTTGCTTAACAAGACTTAGATACATTTTAAAGAACGGAAACGTGTAAAACAAATTTGCTTATCGTAGTGATAACACGGCAATCGTTTGAAGCAAATACAACGATGCCCTCCATAGGTTCCTAAAAATTTCCGCTGTTTACAGTTTATTAAAAACAACAACAATTCGAATGTACATTTATTTTTTAGAATATTATTAGTAACTTACAAGGCTCACGGGCGTATAAGCGTAGCTTTCTCATAAGGGTCCAAAAATTAATAAATTAGGTAGTTTTAGTAAAGCATAGAATACTTAATTCAAACCTCACAGTTAGGAAACGTGAATGTTTAAAGTTTGGTCTAATATCCGCGAGTTTCATTACTTACGTTCTGTGCTTTCCCAGACAGCCTAAACACCCCCCTCCCCCCGCCCCGCTCCCTCTACACTAGTTCAATGCGGGAGAGACTAGCCTTATTAATTCGTAAAGGTATAAATTTTATTTGAGACTTTTTAGTTTTAATTTATGGTATAGAAATGAGTTTTTTGGTAAAAAAGTAATATGAACATGATATGATATTAATATTTTTGAAATGGTCTTTTTACGACCTTTCAATTGGTACCCATATTGCTAAGATAAGAGAAAAAAATACACATATCCCCCCTACCGCATGCCGAAGAAATGGACATACATACATACATACGCTCGAAAAACATAACTCTCCTTCTGACGCAGTCGGGTAAAAACGATATTAAGGTTTTTAATATCTTTATCCTAAAATCCTAACCTGTAAACTTTAAACTGTAAAGGAGAATAATAAAATTGAAAAAAAGTATATGATAAAATTGGTTTAAACGAGATCCAGTGTGTAAAAATACACTATTATTAAAATATTGATCAAAGTTACAACGAACTACATCGTTTAGAATATCGTTTCTTTAGAATTTTAGATGAATACCCATACCCTTTAAGTTTTTTAAGAATTAAAGTTGTGTCTCTTATATATAACAACACACTATAATTGTAAGCTATTCTTCCAGTGGGTGAACAGCAAGCCGGTGAGCTACCACGAGATCGGTCACCTGCCGTTCGAGGTGGATATTACTGATTACATTAAATACAATACCAGTAACCGCGTCACTGTTGTTGTCGACAACACTCTGCTCAGCGACACCGTCCCTCAAGGCACCCTTCGAGACATCTATGTTGGGTAAGTTCTTGCTTACGGAAAGTCCACCCAAATCCATACCCCATTTTATTTCGTCACGATATCGTGCCGGAACACTGAATCTCTTAGCGGTACATCTGCCGGTGGGGTGGTAAATAACCGCAGCCAAAGCTTCCCACCAGGACCTGGACCAATTTTGAAAATGTCGGCACAGCCGAACCCAGGGCCTCTGTCTAATAAATTTCACTGTACATACCGATGCGCTACGGAAGCCGACATATATCGGCTTTGGATGGCTAAGTTGCCAGCACTAGGTATCGGCGTTTTCTGTGTGTAGGAATGATCACAATGCACACTATTACAAAGACATCGAAACGAAAAACTGACATTTTTGCTTACGAGAGATAAGGACAGGAATCATAGTCGCTTTTACGTATCGGTACTTTGTTTACGATTATTATTTTGATGCCTGGGCCGTAGGTATCTATTAAGGTACACCACCACCGTTACCGTATCTGACAAACGCTTGTTCTATAGACTTGTATCCAAAGTAAACCTATAATCCCGGAAAAGACATCAATTTTTCAAAGCCTTTCAGATTTTCATCACTATTATGAAAATGAATATAGTTTATATTAGATGTTAGCGACGGGGCAATCAATTTTTTTGTTATTATTCAAAGGACTGATGTTCTCCATGATACTACTTTAATGAATGTGATAATATACTTATTCACGTAATTTGCAAATATTTTTTTCTTGATGATTAACAGAACGGTGATCTGTCTGGATATTTTCTTTATTCATTTTCCTAAAAATTCAAGTCCTTGTTATTATCGACTGTTCCATTACTTTGTAATAGAACGTTGCAATGCTTTGACTTCATTGTAAGAAATTTCACGGTTACCACGTTAGGAATTCAAGCATCAATAACTGCAACAAAACAGCGAAAACGAAGTAAAAAGTAACTTGTGCCACGCTGCATAACATTATCTTCACGGTTAATTGGAGAATAATAACGATTACGCCATAGAATGTTGTAAACGCTTTGAATAAAGAAGGTAGACTAAAATAACGTCACCTATCGATAACTATACTATTGGTAACCAAGATATCTATTGGTTTGCTATTTTATTTAAATAATTTCCAAACCATTAAAGTAGAACGTGGTGCTATTCAAATATGATTCCATCTTTGATATTTAGTCATGGGAAAATAGAAATAAATTTACTATAGGCAAAAATGAAGTTGCGACGCGTCCCTTCGACTCTGCGTCAGTCTGAGTCAAACCTTAGATTTCACTATTGCTTTCATATAAGGCGTGATTGTAATCAAGCACATGCCTAAAACAATTGTTTGTAATTCTCTTCCTAAGTACCTACGCGGAGCACACAATATTTCACTGCTCAAATTTTGAAAGAGAGAGTGAGTTGCTTATTATACGACTGGGTAGCTAAATTGACGTACAGAACCTGAGCACCTTAATGCTAGAGACGAAGGAGAACTGGCAAGCGATAGGAACCTGTTTAGAAACCATAATGAAAATAGTGGAGAAGGATGAAAGGACCAGGAAGGGATGATACAGATAAGGACACTGGTGGTAGGCTCAAACGGCAGGTACACCAGTGTCTTGATGGTAGGAAGGGTTTCTAGCCGGTAGGAGTACGGCACTATCCCTTGAGGATGTCCATGAGGATTTTTTCCTCATAGAAAAAAAAAGTAACTTCTTGTAAAAAAGTTACAAACACAGGATATTTATCAATTATTTGTGTTAATCAAACAATATAAACACAAAATTTCAATTAAGTAATATGTTGTACAATCGTATAATTAAAACATTACCTTAATAAAAACCTTAATTGGAATGTTTCGCCAATTCGTTATCTATCATAAGTTAAGTAGGGCATACATTATAATTATTTCAAAGAAATTCTATTATAACAGAGACATGTTTTCCTTACTCGTTCGTGTGTTAGTTATTAGATGTGGTAGGTCGGTTTGTCGATCCGGTGGTTAACCGCTGTGACTTCGGATCACGAGGTCCCAAGTTCGAGAGCTATGAAATATTTAACTTTTCTTTCTTCCAACTTTGTACATCACCCCGCATTGAAGCAGCAAGATTGCACCCCCGGCCATAACAAGGGAAGCTCATTGGCAACTTATTTACGGCCTATTACGGGGTTTCCCTGTTTATAGGAGAGGAGATATGAATCTTAAATCCACCATGCTGCACTGATGCGGGTTTAGGGTGACGTGACGTGACGTGGTCTCCGAAGCACGAGGTTTAACACCGCCAATTTCCCTACCGAGCTTAGAATTTACCGAAAACTCAGAAAATAGCATATCTCAGAATTATATCAAGACCCGACCCAGAATGTGAATCCTCGGACCACAGGGTCGAAACCACGTAGAGTTATAGACTAACTACTAGACCAACGAGGCAATCATAAGTGTGGCCTCCGTGGCGCAGTGGTATGAGCAGTTGATTCATAAGACGTTGGTTCTGGGTTTGATCCCCGGCGGGGCTGAAAAAGATTTCATGAATTGTCTCACGATTGACTGGTGGGAAGCTTGGCCGAGGCTAGTTATCTACCACCCTACCGCCAAACGATTTAGCATTCCAGTACGATGTCATGTAGAGACCGAAAGAGGTGAATATTTCGTCCTATTCGTAATAATCCCCACCTGCTTCACTCTTAGATTGCATCTTCACTTACCGTCAGGAGTGATTGCAGTCAGTAGCAACTTGTATTGAATGAAATAAACGTCTAATATAATGTTGATGAATGTTAATGTTTCAGGACAACAAAGGTGCGACAAGAGCAGACATATACATTCGACTTCTTCAACTACGCCGGCATCCATCGCTCGGTGTTCCTCTACACCACGCCGCAGCAGTACATCGACGATATCATCGTCAACACCGACATACAGGGACTCACGGGTGAGGGAAATTACTTGGGTTGTTTACGTATTTGGAGATCAAAACGCAATACATTAACAGCCATTTTAACATTCCGAGGCATAGATAGCTTTGCTAGGAGTCCGGAAAAGCCGAACTTAGGCTTCTTGCTTGCGTGTCCAGCCAAAATAAACGCCAATTACATTGACTGTTATAGGTAGACAGGAATCGGGATTGTTTCCGCTTATTGATGATAGGTGTCTCCTGATTCCCGGAATACATAGACTAGCAGACCCTCGCAGTTTCCAGATCCTGTTACGTTGGAATATAAAAAAAAACCTATACAAAAATAATTTTTACAAACCGTCTGGTTGTTTCAGTGATTAGCCGGAACTAACAGACTGACAGACAGATTTTTTTTTTTAATTATGCATTTAGTGAACAACGGGTAATTTGAAATTACAGACAGAACAGAAAGTTGATTTTTTTATTAATATATTTAGATTGAAGCCTCGATAATTTTATGCTTGGATTTTAAGTTCTCCCTGAATCAGGTAATCCAAATGAAAACCAACGAAATTAAATGAAGTAGGTGTCTACTCGTATATTGTTAGGACTACCTATGGTTTCGATTACGTCGGGCATGATGAATCACCTACTCTTAGGTTTATAAACCCGCGCGTCTCAGGATCCTCCCTTTTTACCCTTTGAATGAGTTCAGAGTTTCACTTTTAGATGAGTTGTTAATAAAAAACAAGTACAAAACTGAAGAGCTCTTATAAATATAAAATTAGTGATGAGTTTCATCCATGGTATAATTTTAATTTTTTTATATAATAATAATAATAATAATAATCAAGCATTTCTTTTATTTTTTTTATTTTTTTATAATAATCTCAAACTCTTCAAACTTTAGCGATTCCTTTGAAAAGCCATATTGATCCTCCAAGCAATCAAACATAAAAGTTTATATGTAAATAGAAGCAGGAGAAATTTTGCAGGTGTTTAGTACATTATAAAAAATGTTAAAAAACGTTGAAATTAAAATTGAAATATGCAAAAAATTCGTTGTAGGTATATGTAGAGTTAACACCTTGTATAGGTTACTCGTAGTTAACCGTTTGTAGATCGTCGAATTTTGTCGGGTCTGATGATTAAAATTATCCAAATTTATAAAATCGTAATGCCTGTATAACAAAATTGATAACAGGAAATTGTAGGTCGGAAAGTACACTTCAGTTCTCCGTTCCACTTCCTACCAACAGTCTACTTCCTCTGACTGCATAGTACCAACGTATGACTTATTCATAATCCTTGAATAAATTACGCGGCACATTTATTGCAGGGTTCATGACAATGCATTGATCATATCTTCACTGCACTGGTTGCTAACAATGAGCTAACGGTTCACGAGAACGAGGTTGCTATGTTTCTGTCCATAACATGCTTTAGCTAAGTAGGTCCCTGCGTTGGCTTTTTAAAAAAAATAAAGCTAGATTTATATATAATATTTAAATATAATAATAATAATCATCGCTAAAAGAAACACTGCGCAAGGCGTGCAAGGAACACGACCTACAAAGTGACGCTCTAATGATTCTCTTCACACTCTGTCCATCAATCGTAGCCATAGGTAACGTCTCGTGTTGCTATAATAACATTGGTAACTGACTTTCAGACCAGAACACAGCCATGGCGTGTCGTTGGTCCAGGTGGTCAGCATAAAAAAGGCTTTATTAAATTCAAATGAATAGTTTAGGATTGTAAGGAGAAATATTATTATTTTTTTATTATATATATAGTTATATGATACTGTGATATTAAAAAACGCTTTATGGAACATTTATCTTTACAATTCGTTACAGTTTAAACACGAAAATTGGAATAATATTGCCAGCAAATTTGCATGTATTTACCAGTAGAATGAGGCACGTATTCAACAATGCCTCTCTTTAGATCAGTGAGCATATAATATGAGTTTTTTACCAACTCACTGCGTAAAAAGTTAACCTGACGTATCGTCAATTTATATGGAAAATTACGTTTTTACGCAGCGACTCGACAAAAAACACATACGGCATCTTACTCTTACCTCTATTCTCAAATATAACAATAATTTCCAATCTTTATTTATACAAATAAATAGACTTGCAGTCTGTTTTTAATTTCGTATTAACAGCTTTTCACTAAATGCATAAAAATGGTACATTAAAAATCAGTTTATTAAATTTTTGTCTGTCTTTCTATTTGTTCCGGCTGATCTCAGAACCACCAGTTGGATTGTAAAAATTTTTTCTCATAAACAATAGCCGGACTCATGAGGAGTAGGCTATAGGCTAATTTATATTCCCGTAGGAAAAATAATCTAATATACCTACGGAATGGAAAGCTACGCGGGTGAAACCGCGGGCATCCGCTAGTACTAGTAAATGTGTATTTTTAATTTGTGTGTGACCAACGTCAAGATAACTTCCCTCTTTTTTGCATCGTGAGTGCTTCAAAGATTGAAGCGGCACCCGGATACCGCTTTCACCAAATTTCAGTCAAGCGTGATCCGCCAGAGATGAATAAAGTCTTTTTCACACAGAGCATAGAAGGTACAATTAGCTTAATAAGTGCTTAGGTAATCGCCTGGCTGGTTCCTATGATATTTGTATTTAAGAATAAACATAATATTAAACATTGCGGAACTGACAGGATTCGAATCCGCATCGCTCTTGCAAAACGGGCACTTAGAGCACCTTACCGCTAGGTTACGGTATCCTGTGATATTGTTTCAGTAAAAGGTTAAAAAACGTAATATCATTGTTGTAGGTTTCGTAGTATACAACGTCACATACAAGGGCACCTCCAACGCTAACTGCCTTATCCAATTGTTTGATAAGAACGATCTGCAAGTGGCTGGAGCGAACGAATGCGCTGGCCTTTTGGAGATTGGCAACGCTAATTTCTGGTGGCCTTACCTCATGCATTCCTCTCCTGGTTATTTGTACACATTGAAGGTAAGCATGCAATCTAGGTTTCTATTATTAAATATTTAAGTATTTTTCAATACCTCATCGTTTATTGTAATTACAACAATCTTTAACCGTCACGCATGAAGAAAGAATAATTTCTAGCCAATATATTGTAATGTGTTTTATTGAGATAGGACTCTTAAGCTAACTTATGCTAATAACTATACAAATTATAGCCACGCGGTATGGTGGCAAGAATACTATACTAAACCCAAACTCGATTGAGAATGCTTGTCAACAAATAAAATTAAAAATGGAGGTAGAAATCACTAGTCATTTTACATCTAATTTTATTAGTTAACTATTTATATATTTATATAGAAGTAATATTTAAATATAAATATCATATATATTTATATATAAAAAATACTATAGTTTTATTAATTAATTATCTAATAATGACAATAAATTAGATTAGTAAGCTTAAAACTAATTAATATATTCAATACATTTTAAATAGGATTTTATAAAAAAACAAAACATAACTTTAAATTTATTAGGCATAAAATGTGTTGCATTTTCTACTTTCATTTTAAATTTGTTTGTTAACAAGCATTCTCAATTGAGTTTGGCTTTAGTATAGTTAAATTTTCGTGTTGAATAGCCAAAATCCTTTCAGCTTGATCTTGAGCTTACGGTTGATCCTTTGCCCAAAAACCGAGCCCGTCTTACTTGGCCCAAGGGTCTCCACGGCAAACTAACTCAACGATAACTTTCCGTCAGAGAGACATGTACCTATTTGTGCCACTTATCAATGTCTGCTATGGCCGTAATGTTAATCTTGTGGTTCTAAATATTTACAGCACTGACCTGTTGTGAAATTTTCAGGCGTCACTGATTGGTCCGTTAGGAGAGATTCTTGACACCTACAATCTGAAAGTGGGCATCAGGACTGTCACATGGAGCAACACAACAATCTACCTCAACGATAAGCCTATTTACTTGAGAGGCTTTGGCATGCACGAGGATTCAGACGTAAGTACTTTCAGATTATCGTCATATTATAAAAGTTGAAAGTTTGCCAGCTTATTATGCTCTTCATAGGTCTAAAGTATGCAACTATGGAGTTTGGGTGACAGTTGCTTAGACATAGCTTCATTGCCTCTAAGTCAGATAGCCTTAAAGTTTGTATTTTTCACGACGCCCAGCGAAGGGTTTCCACTAGTTGCCAATCTATCCAAAGTAAGCCAGGTAAACCTAGAGTTCACTATATTGATCCTACATCCTCTTGTACCGGAGAGCAAGTTGAGCCGTAGTATAGAATACATAATGGTACAAGTAGCCGTTGTCAGAATCTAGTACAAATATACATAAGTCTAAACGAGCTGTACCTAAATGTGATTATGAAGAATTAAAAACTGTATCTGTGTTTGGGCGTAGACTCGGATGCTTGAGTTTGAGCACAGTAAAAGTATTAAGTTTTAAGTATTCTTTAGCTAAATTAATCATTTGAGGATACTTTTTATTTTACTTTCTCGACAAATTCAAAAAGATGTCAAACATTCTCCACTTTAAAATAAAAAACGTTTAAATAAAGCTGTAAATTAAATATTTTTCATCCAACAGCTTCGTGGCAAAGGCTGGGATCCAGTGCTGTGGGTAAAGAACTTTAACTTAATAAAATGGGTGGGAGCGAACGCATTCCGCACGTCACACTACCCGTACGCTGAAGAAATCTATCAGATGGCCGATGAACAGGGGATCATGATCATAGACGAGTGTCCCAGCGTTGATACCGAGTAAGTTACAATCGTTGAACAGAAATAGAAAGTCTATACTAAAGCCAAACTCGATTGAGAATGCTTGTCAACAAACAAATTGAAAATGAAGGTAGAAATCACTAGTCATTTTACACCTATTTTTTTAATTAAGTACTTAATGACGAATTCATGACAATAAATTAGATTAGTAAGCTTAAAACTAATTATTATATTCAATATCTTTTAAACAAGATTTTTGAAAATAGCAAAACATAATTTTAAATTTATTAGGCATAAAACGTGTTGCATTTTCTACCTTCATTTTCAATTTGTTTGTTGACAAGCATTCTCAATCGAGTATGGCTTTAGTATAGAGAATAAGAGCATTTTTAAGTTCGTCAACATTTATAGCAGAATTACACAATATACCTACTGACAAATTTAAAGAAAATCTAGCAGTTTTCAAATATGAACTGATCTATACTAATATTATAAAGCTAAAGAGTTTGTTTGTTTGTTTGTGTGTTTGTTTGAACGCGCTAATCTCAGGAGCTACTGGTTCGAATTGAAAAATTCTTTTTTTTTGAATAGACCATTTATCGAGGAAGGCTTTAGGCTATATAACATCACGCTAAAACTATTAGGAGCGAAGAAATAATGGAAAATGAGAAAAAATCGGGGAAAATTATTCATCCTTGAGGGCTTTCGTTGCGTGCGCTGCGAAAACGGTTCAAGATACCAAAAATATATGTATGAAATAATTGAAATGATCTAAAAAAAGACCACGACAGTATATGTCTATCTTTTAAGATTAACTCACTAGAACCGTTTTTATGGTAATCAAATTTGGTCGAAATTAATGCATTTGTTAAGAGTTGTATCAACGTAATAACATTAATAATTTATAAAGCTGATGAGGTTGTTTGCAAAAATAAATGATGCCCAAAATAACTATTCCACGCGGATGAAGTCGCGGGCACAGCTATATAATATATAACTGATGAAATTTTTAAACTTTTATAAAAGAAGAGAAAGTTCTTTAAACAACTATAATTTTATAAGACAGCAATTCATAGGTGCTCCTAATGAACTCCAGAACACTGTAATGTGACTTCTGTGGAGTCCCCTAGTGAAGGAAGTACTAAGCTAATATTAAAACAATTCAGCCGTCGCTCAAGAGATCCAAAGGTTTTATAATTGATGATCTAAGCATTGTAACTGAAAACCATCACAATTCACAGTCTGTAGATATACCGAAAACTATTTTTTTTTATATAGTGTATGCTAGCGCTTGGCTACGATCATGCCTGATGGTAAGCGGAGATGCAGCCTACGGTGAAACGCGCTTGCCTAGAAGGTGCCTATTCACTCTTAACTTGAAGATACCCATATTGTAGGTGGTAGGGAAAACGTGAGCTGGAAGGGCATTCGATATTTTCGCAGTTCGAATCAGGAACGAGGAAGCGAAACGTTTTGTACGCGTCCACGGAATATCGACAACGTATGGGTGTAGACTACTACGATGCCTAGTAGTTCTATGGTAAAAGGGCGAGGGGGGAACTAAAACAAAAAGTTCCTGCGCACACTCTCCAAAATATATTCTGTAGAAAACCGACAGACAGGCAACTTTTCGGCGATGATCAAATGTTTAGAGATACTATATTTAACTATATGGAATCAATAATAATAAAGTTTCTGTTTCATTGTTTCAGTATATTCACAGATACGCTGCTGGAAAAGCACAAGCAGTCGCTAACGGAACTAATTCGTCGAGACAAGAACCACCCCAGCGTGATTATGTGGTCCATATCCAACGAACCACGGTCCAACAACTTCAAAGCTGACTCGTACTTTAAGTAAGAAAGAATGTCTTTATTACCATCAGTTTTGACGACCTCCGTGGCGCAGTGGTACGCGCGGTGGATTTATAACACGGAGGTCCTGGGTTCGATTCCCAGCGGGGCAGATTGAGATTTTTCTTAATTTGTCTTGTGGGAGCTTTATTGGTGGGAGGCTTTCGCCGTGGCTAGTTACCACCCAACCGACAAAGACCGCCAAGCAATTTAACGTACCGGTACGATGTCGTGTAGAAACCTAAAGGGGTGTGGATTTTCGTCCAAATCCTAATAAGTTAGCCTGCTTTCATCTTAGACTGCATCATCACTTAACATCAGGTGTGAAAGCAGTCAAGAGTAGAGTTGCCGCGAATAGTGTTTATAGCGAATAGTCGAATACCGATTAATCGCCATTCACTTTGGCGAATAGTCGAATAACTCGACATTACTATTCGACATAAAAAAAACATTAAACACATTAAAAATATTTCTAATTTCTTCTAAGGTTGTGAGAAAAGAAAACAATAAAGTGAAAGAAAACTGTTTCATGTTATACATACCTACTAAAGCTCTTAAAACCTTTCGAAGAGATAACAATAATCATGCGTTCCACACATGCACCTATATCAGATATGATACCTAGCACTGTTTCATTAATCAGATACCTAATGAAAGATGCGCTGATTCAACAAACTGCACACGTTGATAATTTTAGAAAGACGTTGATAGAAAATATGGAAGCCCGTTTTAACTTGAATGATCTATGCTTTACGAAGACATATAACTTGTCGACATTTTTAGACCCCCGCTACAAGAACTTTTAAAAACGAAACTGACTTGCTCCAGAACGTGCAGAAAAAATCATTTTTTTTGCACCACAATCTGCCTCTGTTGAATTTTTAATATTAATTAAAAAGCCTTACTAATTTAATTTCATGAATATGATAGGCTCAGGCACATATTACAGATAATAATTGATATTTTGAATTGTTTTATTAAGGAAAATAATAAAAAAAAATATAATTTTTAACTCATTAGTTCTTTTGTTCGTTAAAAGTTAATTTTCGACGACTATTCGCCGAATGCCGAATAATACTAGCTATTATTCGGTATTCGACGAATATAAAAAAAATGACGAGTAATGCCGAATACCGAATAATAGCGAGTATTCGCGGCAACTCTAGTCAAGAGCCAATTTGTAGTCAATAAAAAAAAAGTTCCAGTTTCGAGTAGCAATCTTCATTACAGAAGGACGCGTCCGAACTTATTTCTTCTTTCTTGTTTTCAGGAAAGTTGTGAAGCATGTAAAATCCATGGATTTATCAAGGCCCGTAACCATTGCCATTTCTCAAGGATATTTAAATGATAAATCAGTAAGTATTTTTTTATTAACTAAGCGGAATCAGTTTATTTTTACCCGACTTCAGCGATGCCAAAAGGAAGGATAATGATTTTGGCTGTCTATGTACGAGTATGTATGTTTACTCGATGACTATGATTCGATTTAAGTTAATGAGTTATAATAATTTTTTTTTTATCAACTACTTGTTGGCCCTTGACTGCTATCACACCTGATGTTAAGTGATGATGCAGACTAAGATGGAAGCGGGCTAACTTGTTAGGAGTAGGATGAAATTCCATACCCCCTTTTGGTGTCTACACGACATCGTACCGGTACGTTAAATTGCTTGGCGGTCTTTGTCGGTTGGGTGGTAACTAGCCACGGCGAAAGCCTCCAAATCCACCGCGCATACCACTGCGCCACGGAGGCCGTCATAATAGCTATAGATTCATAATAACGGGACCTGGAATAGCTCACAATCTCAGGCAAGTCCTAGCTAGAGATCTTTTAAACATTGTAGGAAAACTATGAATTGTGTAAACTTCCAGGGTCAATATTTAGACGTGATTTGCTTCAACCGCTACAACGGCTGGTACGCGGCCACCGGCCAGCTCATCAACATCGCCACCAACGTGGTCGACGAGGCGACGGAGTGGCATCGCAAGCACAACAAGCCCGTCATCATGAGCGAGTATGGCGCTGACACTCTTGCTGGACTGCATCTGGTGAGTTTTTTACAGTGACAATTTCGGCCCTTTAAGCTACAAGTAAATGAATTTCTTTGTAGTTAAAGAACAATGGTCTGATATTTGTTGATGGAATTCGTAAGCGTCTACAAATGTAAACCATTACAGTTTACGTAAAATAATTTATTAAATTTTTTCAATCAGTGTTTAAGGTCCAAATAAGTCATTTAAATAAAATAAGTAATCTTTAATTAAATTATCATAATTGAGTATGACAACCACGCAATAATGACACAAAGATTCAATATGACATCTGTCAGCCAGCTTGGGACAGAGTATCGAAAGGAAAGTATCGATACTGTACACATAAGTAGTATCGAAAAAGTATTATACTCGTATAACTATCTAACCAAATCAATACTTTTTATATTAGTTAAGCTAACTCTTTTGTGTGCCGAACTACACGTGTCCAATGATTTCAACTTGGTTTGAGTAGAACAAACTTACAGAGTAATAATAATGAAGAACTAATAATTCTTATTTTGAAATGTCAATAAATATTTTGATTTTTAAAAGCGTATTGCATTTAAATTCCTAATCATGACAAATGTTCACTGCCAAAGTTCACTCTTACTTGGTGGCATTTTGTACTCTACTAATAAACAAATAATAGTCAAATAATTATAATATCATGTATAAAAAGTACACAGTAGGTTATACTTTATGGAAAGGAAGAGAATCATGATAATAACAAGCGTTTTAGCTTTATGTTAATTAAGTTTCAAGTAATTTCCTGAAAACTATCGAGTGACTGTATCGAATGTACTCGATACTCCAAAGTATCGATGCTTTTTTGTCTACAACTTTAAACATAAATATCTTTAATTCCAGACTTCGCACAGTACTAAACCTTAAGAAAAAATTGTTCAGAAATAAATTCTCTATAATTTTATATCTTTTTCATTCATAGACATAAAAAAAAGTCGTCCACAAAAATTTGTTAGTTGACCATTGTTCTTTATTGAAATCGGACTTATTTAGTTTAGGTACATACAGGTCTGCCGTCTTAGGCCTGTGTGCACCAAGATTTCGGTTATCACAACCAACAATTAACACAACTTTACTATAAATTTACTGTTCACGACAACCCGTACACCGGTTAAGGAAGTAAACCGGGCGGTTATCTTAACCGAGCTTACGTTCTTAACCGGCGTAGGGGTTGTCGTGAACAGTAAATTTATAGTAAAGTTATGTTAACTGTTGGTTATAATAACCGAAATCTTGGTGCACACAGGCCTTAGTATTATATGGATACCGATCAGGAGCTTGGACTAAGCACTCTGCTCTAGTGGAGATTAGCGGACTTGATTAATAATTTTTGACCTTTATAGATCCCTATTCGATCCGGATATTATTAATAATGACTGGCATCAACGGCTGTGCTAGCTTGGAAGTACAGCGGTTTGTTCGAAATAAAGCGATTATTAAACTACCTTGTTTCTTTAAAATCGGACGTGGACCACGCTGCTCCGATGTAAATTGGCGGGCTTGGGGTAGTAATGTGTAGACGAACGAGCGAGTCAAATGTTATTGATGATAACCGGGGCCGACGGCTTAACGTGCTCTACCAGCTACAGTGGTGTAACGTCAGTTTTGCAACTCCAAGATGACAATTTCTTTAATGAAAAATAAGGTCTATAATTCGCAGCTCGACCCTGGGCCTCATAATCCGAAGCCACTTAGGCTAACCAACTTTTGGACTATACTATTTATTGAACTATACTACTGGAGTCAGTTATTTCTTTTTCCAATTGCTTATTACTACACGTCTTAATGTATAGATACATTCATAGATTTTTCTCACATAGAAATCATCTTATAATCTAAAATATTCTATTACAGCTGCCAGAATTTGTGTGGTCGGAAGAATATCAAGTCGCCTTACTCTCGGAACACTTCAAAGCGTTCGATCAACTTCGACAAGCCGGTTTCTTCTCCGGAGAGCTCATTTGGAACTTCGCCGATTTCAAGACGGCACAAAGTGAGTTTATAAAATAATACAATAATGAAAATCATCCTTGTTCTGAATTATTATCTTTATAACTACCACATAGCTGACTATAAAATGTGAACATTTCAAATAGCATTTTTACCAAATCAAAGTATTGGAGTTATGTTGAAGGTACGAGTATAACAACAAGCTAAGTCTACCTGAACGCGTTATACTTTATTTATTTCAGTTTCATTTAGGATCAACCAACTACATTCTTAATTAGTGACACCTTGATTGATGTCTCAATCTGGTCGTCTAAGGCCTGTGTGCACCAAGATTTCGGTTATCATAACCAACGGTTAACATAACTTTTCTATAAATTTATTGTTCACGACAAACCGTACGCCGGTTAAGGACGTAAACCGGGTGGTTATCTTAACCGAGCTTACGTTCTTAACCGACGTTCGGGTTGTCGTGAACCGTAAATTTATAGTAAAGTTATGTTAACCGTTGGTTATGATAACCGAAATCTTGGTGCACACAGGCCTAAAGTGGTTAATTTCTGGCGGGACAATATTGCCAACTGATTCCCGCGCAAGCTTAGTTAATGCAGGACAATATTGCCAACTCATTCCCGCATTAGTTTATTGTTACAACGGGACAATATTGCCAACTGAAACCCGCGCAAGCATACAGTTATGGAGGGATAATATTGCCAACATAATAATAGTGCTAAGTCATTAGTGCCAAGTATTTATTGGTGCGCTAACTTTCGGAAATCGCTATGATATTATATCGTATAATTCTTTTCAGCAATAACACGAGTAGGTGGTAACAAGAAGGGCATCTTCACACGAGAGCGACAGCCTAAAGCTTCAGCTCATCACCTGAGAGCCAGGTACTTAGCACTCGCAGCTGCAGACAACGGAGCCCCTGTCCCTGATGTCGGATACTACGTCAGCGACAACAAACCTGCCGCCCATATTGAGTTATAATAGTTTAATAGAACAATTAATAAAATTATTATTATTGTTTTTGAAAAAAATACGATTATAGTGGCAACATTGTGCCATGTGTCCAAAACCATTGATATGTTGTAAGACCTATATTAATTTATTTTTTTGTTTATCTATCTCATGACATTATCAGGTTGTATGTGAATATTAACGTATAATTATTTGCCTATTCAACTTATGAACAGGTATTTTTATAGATAGTGTGACTAAATAAAAATGCATTGCCTTCTTATAGTTTCCCTTAGGCCTTGGGAAAATAAAATGTAAAACGACGCTTACTTAGTCGTCAAATCTTGTGGAGAGGTTTATCCTTTAAAACCTCTATGCCTAATAAGAAATGTATTGAAAATTAAAATTTTACAGCAAAATAGAGGAAAATAAGTACGTAGACAATAATATATTATGATAAATATTTTATGCCCACCAACAACTTAAAATATCTCAATCGATATTTATTTTTTAAATAATTATATCAAATAATTATTTATATTTTTTATATTTAATACCTATAAGTTTATACCTAGGTAAAATGTGTTGTTTTCATAGAACTATATGTTCCCTACCTGCATTCTAATATTGATTTTATGTTATGTAGAGTGGAATGTATGTAATAATTATGTTTTGTAAATATTTATTGCAAATAATTAATTAAAGTACAAAAGCAATGAAACGTTGTTTTATTCCCACATACCTACCTAAAGTCGTATGTATATTTACGTAGAACATTTCTTTATACTCGTAATATCATAATAAAGAAAAGCTTCATAAGATGTTGGTCGAGGCTTTTCACTATAAGACCATTGACAGAAACCACTGTAGGAACAATAATCGTCGACTCGACATTCCACAATCCACATAATGGTTGTGTGACTGTGCAGGTATTCGCCTTTATTGAGATGATAGTACACCCGAAAGCTAAGTCTGACGGATACCCCAGATATATAGTTAGATTACATTAGCTCCATCACTTTGCACGCAGAGCCAATATACCAAATACAAGGGGCTGCTACTGGGAGTCCCCTAGTGAGAGACTGTGACAAAGTAATCCGACTTAGTGTGCCTGTGAAAGTGACCATCTTGAATCATCTAATACCTATTGATGGTTAATAATAACTATTGTACAGTTATGTCACAAGCATAAATTAAAGTATTGCACCATACCCATAACAAGAAAAAATTTAACATGATAGCTAGCTATCGCGCAACAGTTTTTACTTTTTGATAATGACAAATTGTGCTCTGTCACTCTTTAAGGATTTTGTGTATTCACATCTCATTCGTTCACGATGTTATTCATCCATTCCTCGGCTATATTAATTTATATATAATATCAGGTCTCCACGATACAGGTTCCCTAGTGTGGAGACCACCGGTAATTGTATTGTATATTGTTTTCATGGCAATAAAGATCATTATCATTATCATTATTATCACAGATATTATATTACACTCTTCTATGGAACATTGGGTCTATGACCAAATAGAAGAAAAAGAATTTGTCAACCACCTGTCAATTTTTGACAAGACAATGTCAATTGTCAATTAAACCATAACAAACGTGTTTATTTTAAATTAATAACAACAAGTAACTATATAAATTAAATAAAAATATTATATTCCTTAATAAATATATATTTGTATCATGATTTGCGTGCAGTGTAGTAGTACCGATTCAAAATACAAGTGTCCTACATGCAGAGCACCTTAGTAAGTGTTCTTATGTTATTAAACTTATCCCTTCATCCTCAGCTTATTTTTAAATGACCCACAGAACTAGTTCCACTTCTTTATAGAAGAGATTTAGGAATTTAAAGCCAGAGTGATAGCTGCTACAAAACGCGGGTTGGTGCGCTTAATGTTTATGATTCTGTAACGATTACTTTCTGATATTAATAATAATGACTCTGAGCTTGAACATATAAATGTCTCTCCTCTAAAAGGGGCCGCTTAGCCTCGTAGTAGGCCATTAATAGACTCCTAATAGTATTAATACTAATAACATTATTTTGTATAGTTGCTCAGTTATCTGCTGTAAACTGCACAAGGAAACTCCATGTTCGGCACCTCCACCTGAAGTGCCTCTACAAGAAGAGCCTAAAGAAGAACCTGTTGAATATGATTTCCCTTCAGAAGACACAGTTTCCATTGAAAAATTGAAACTACTAGGTAATTACACAATTTGATTTTAGTTATTTCCTCATTGTAACTTATCTACTGTAACCATGTTTGCCACTGAGTATGAAGTTAAGCCTTTTAACAGGGACAGGCCTCACTCCTTATAGGAGAGGGGATATGGAGCGTACACACACCACGCTGTCTCCAATGTGGGTTGGCAGGCTTAGGGTGATAATGTTTCATTTATTAACAATCACTATCAGATATTGCTAGTGACTGGGATAGATGGTTTAATGTGCTCTCTGGCACGGGGGTTTAACACCACCAACTTCTAGACTCTGGACTTGGAATGTACTGAACATTTCATAGAAGAATGAAAAAGCTCAGAATTATTCAGTGACCCGACCCAGGAATCGAACCTAGGACCTCGTGATTGAAGCCACATAAGCTAACCACAAGACCAACAAGGCAGAAGAATTAAGTAATGCATAGATTTGACGCGCGTCACTAAGGGTACCCTTAAACCTACACCCGTGCCACAAGTCTCGGGCTCTGTTGGGAGTTTTTCTCTCAGCCACGCGATGGACCTGGCACCCGCACGGTGAATCCATGGAATGCTAATATATTCGTCTCAATGTATTAGGCCACCAGCAATCTGCACAGTTATATAGTTACAAAGAATCCAGAACAGCTGAATTCTTTATCTGTGCAGATTCCGTATTAAAAAATTGCTATCAAATATTAGTAAAATAAAGTTATACTTTAAATTATGGAGAAGTTACAGTAAATATTCATGGAATTTGTAGCAAACAAATGATTTTGTGCTTTATAAAACTATAAATTTGCAGGAGAGTCAAAGGAATTGAGAAAATGTTTAGAAAATCCATATGTAAGAGAAATACTGGAAATTCTAGACAGTGCACCCCATCCGGATATTTTAATAAATGAATACATGCAAGAGCCAATATTTACAGAGTTTGCAGATGCTTGTTTGAGTGTTGTTCAGAGTAAAAGTGAAGACAGTTAACATTTCACTGTCATTATAAACTGAATTATTGTATGAGAACCTAATATTTTAAGTAATAAATAATAAATCTAAAAGTTATAAGTTTATTATTTTTCATTAGAGCAATTTTAATTGTACCCTTTAGTTCCCCTAATAGGTCTTGGGCAGGTAAAGTCAATAAGACTAATTTGGGTACCTGGACATGTAAGCATACAATGCAATGAGCTAGCGGATGAGCTGGCTTGTCATCTTTAATCGGCCCAGAGCCATGTGTCGCGCTTGCACCGTTTTGTGTGAATGTGACTGATTGACTAGAAAGTGAATGGATCTCCAGGGGGTGGCGTATACACTACCAGAAGATTACTGTGCCTCCAACCTAGAAGCAACCATCCAACTCTTAGAGAGGGTAATTAAGATAAGGAAGGTATTTAGACCCAAAAGGGTCAAAGTGCATCCACTATGGCGGGCCTCACCATAGTAATAATAAATAGCCTTATAGGTTAAGGGGCAAGATTTAATATGAGAGGCACTGGGTTAGCGCTCTTTCTTGCTAGGCTATTATTATTCGGAGGTGAATAAAAAATATACGTTCGTTATTTTTTTTTTAAATAAATAATGTAAATTGGAAAATGACAGTATTTTAAAAAAAATAAACTCTAAGTACCTACTTTAATTAAAAAAAAATAACTTCCAGAGACTAGTGTAAATCAAGGCCAGACCAGGGAAGATGACTGTATCTACCGGTTACTGAATCGAAGTCCACGCGAATAAAGGCGCGGGCAACAGCTAGTTACAAATAAAATTATGAAAAACTGATTACTTGTTGTTTTCACTTTTTTGGGATGAAATCATTTGGGAAAGAATATTACAATCTCATAATAGCGAACGATAATCTGAGATAACAATAATTAAAGGTAAAATAATTTAGGTACGACCGTACGAGCAATCTGCGGCTCGGAAGTCGAAGTGGGTGGGGGGTTTGTTAACTACAAGTTCCATGGGAAGAAGTTAATCAGCAAAGTTGTGGGTACTAAGTAAGCTTAAAATAAATTAATTTATTTGATATCTTATATATAAGATTTTATAAAAAAAACATAATTTTAAATTTATTAGGCATAAAATTTGTTGCATTTTCGACCTTCATTTTAAATTTGACAAGCACTCTCAACCGAATTTGGCTTGAGTATAGTACTATAGTAGGTAGTAAAAGCCAGACCTTAGTAGCCTCTTTCCCACCTTTCTATGAAATAATGGGCGAAAATTTTTGCAGGTCACTGGTAAATAAGTTATTACAGTAGTAAATTGGCATCTACACATATAATAAAAAAAAATTCGATTTGGCAAAAATATATGCAAATTACAGAAATGAAACGAGTTTTTTTATAAAAATTATTTATTTGAAAAATCAAATATTTTATTAAAAACAATTCAATTAAAATCATTAATAATGCAGAAATAAATACATTGAGAATTAAAATTAAACAGTTCACACGTCAGAAAGTGCTGCTCTGAGCAACTGTTCAAGTTCATCAGATTTCTTCTTTTCCTCGTTCAATTGTTCATCTAGATGAGAAATGGCATCCATGCAAATGTCTAATGTTGATATACTTTTGTCTGTCATTTGTATGCTCTTCTCTACATTTTTACAATCTTTATCTTCAAGTATCAAGTATTCTAAAGAGTTTGATTCTATTTTGCGACGTTTCGCTTCAATAAAAAAGTCTATTTCATCTTTGTATTCCAAAATTTTATGTTTAGCTTTTGAGTAACTTTCAATTTCAAACAACCAATGCAAATTACGATATTCATGTAAAGCAGCCTTTTCATATATAGCAAACCTGTTTTCAAAATTTTCCAAGCTATTGATTTTGGAATATATTATTACTTTAAAGACTTTTATTAGATCACAGTCGTGGATGTGCGGACTAAATTGTTCACTTAGCACACTCGTATCTGCTAGTTCATTGGGTAATATGGCAACAACTTTACAAACTACTTCTTTGGGATCCGAAAAGGAACTTATTTGATTGCAGTATTTACTAATCTGGTCCTGCATATTCAATATACTGTTGGGGACGATAACGGAATTTGGATCTGGTAGTTTAAGTTTTTGCATTATATTAATAATAGCATTTGTATTGTCAGACTGTTTGACATTGCTCGGTATAAATTCAAACGATTTTGGGTAAGGAGAATTGTTATCTAAATATTGATTAAATTCTAATGGAAATGTTGGATAATTAAATAGATCTTCATTTGTTATAACTGCAGTTAACTTATCAACAGCAGTATTATAACAAGTTACTAGTGTATGTAAATTATTGGAAATTGTATCTGTTCTGCTGTATTTTTCACAATTTAATTTACACCATATTTCATTACCAAGATATCTTTCACAAATTGACTTCAGATAATCGATTTCCAGATTTGGAGGTTTTGGACAATTTATCGCTAGCCATTTTAAAGCGCTTCTCGTACAGTCGTTAATAGAATTTCCAATATCTTTTCTTTCAACAATATAAATTTTATATTCCGTAATTATATTATTATTTTTAAATAATGTTAGCTTCTCATTTAGATATTTCAGTTGCAGAGGTTCCTGCGTTTCTGCCATGATAATTGCAATAGGAAGCACTTGATATTGGTACCTATGTTTTAAGGTCTGCTCTATCACATCTATATAATTCTCATCATTTTCGGTAGCATAAAATAATACACCGTTAGCACCATTTAATGCTTCATTGGCAACACTGAAATTGTCAGTTTTGATCAAGCTAAGCGAGACTGCGAAGTCTATTAAATTATTCCACGATTGTTTTCCAACATGTATAAGTGTTTCACTAGTTTCATGGTGTTTATTGTCACCCAAAGCGTCTTGTATCCATTTTTCTAAGTTTAGTTTTCTATAAAGCCAATTATTTTTTCTCGGTGTTACTAAAGCAACTTTCCAATAGAAGTTTTTACCATATTGATATTCAATTTGTTTCATACGTTTTAATAAGGGAGATCTCACTAAGTCCACAATGTTGTATGGTTTTGGAGACGGTATTGGCTTCAATTCTCCTACAAACCTATACCCTCTATTTGTGGCTATCATATAACGCAAGGCAGCCTCTTCCGTCGGGCGTCTCAGTATTCGAGCTTCCTCCTCAGGAGAGTTGTCAGTTAGCCAAACTGGTGTGTCCTCCAATAGGCTTCTTCGTTTGAAATTTCTAATGAACTGATTTCTCCAAATATTAAACCACTTTTTCGATAATTTTCTAGTTCTAAATATTACAGCTTTCATTTCAGATTCACAATTTTCATTTATTACCTCAGAAAAAATGTCCTCAGTGGTTTCCTCCGCAAATGTAAACAATAATTTTAAACGTTCAATCTCTTCATTTAATAAAACATTAATTGTTTCATCATTGACTTCATTAATAAGCTCATCAGTAACTTCTAAGGATTCTTTATCTACTCTTTCCCTAAACTGTCTCTCTTGCTCTTCCGCCTGACGTTTCAATTCCATTTTTCTTTCCTCCTCTAATTTTTTCCGTAATTCTTCTTGTCTTTCCTTCTCTTCTCTTTGACGTTTTTCTTCGTTTTTTCTTAATTCTTCTAGCCTGAGCGCTTCTCGTTTTTGTTGTTCCTCCTCCTTTCTTCTTAATTCCTGTTTCTTATCTTCCTGACGTTTTCTTTCCTCTTCTTCTTGGCGTTTTCTTTCCTCAAATTCCTGACGTTTTCTAAGTTCCTCTTCTTGGCGTTTTCGTTCCTCTTCTTGATAATTTTGTTCGACTTTATTGTTGTTTTCATTCCTTTCAAATTCATAGACATCTTGATTCAACTGAGCAGATTTGAAAATATTATCAGCCACTGACTGTGCTTTATTTTTATTTGGAAAAATCGTATTATTGGTGTCAAATAAAGGTTTGTTTGCGCTTTTGAACAAGCTGCTGGGTGACAGTACTGTCGTATCACCATTTGACACATTTTTTTTGACATTTTCTAATTTGAAAATTGATTGTGGATCTGAAATAGCCTGAGGTTTTTCATGTGTTCCAAAGATACTCGATGGCTGTATTGATGGTACTTGTGGTTTTGAGAATATATTCGCACTTTTTTCTACATTATGGGAGCTACTGAATAAATTGTTTCCTGTCTTGGAAAATATACTTTTACTAACACTTTCAGTTTGAGAAAATAAATTAGTGTTTGCGTTAGTGTTTGCGAAAATGTTCTTGTTAGTATCGTCTGTTTTTGTTTCTAGCGACGTATCTTTTTGCTGACCAAATATTGATTTATCAACTGACACATTTTTGAATACGTTAGCAGGTTCGTTATTACTAAATCCATCTTTATAATTGCTAAACATGTTGCTAGTTTGGTTTGCCTTACTAAAAATATTTTTTGTACCTGAATTTATTTTTGGATCAATAAATGGTTTAACATGAGAACCGAATAAATTGCCTGTTAAGTCCGTTTCTGCCTTAGTGTCCTGTGGTTTAGAAAACGTGAATACATTTTTCGTACTTTCCTGTAGTACTTTTTCAGGAGAATTTGTAATAACTTCCGCTGGTGCAACTGGCGTAGCTGGTTGGAATGAAAATAATTTTTTCACTGGTGTTTTGTCACACTGGATTGTATTCTTAGTAAATATATTAAATTCTTTGCGTTGTTTCGCTTCAGCTTTTACATGTTTAACTGGTTCTGAAACTTTTCCAACGTTTTCAATAATTCTGCCTTGCGCTAACTTTTGCAATTCAAATTTCAATTCTTGCACTTGTTTATTACTGTCATTTAGCGTATTATAACCTAAATCTTCAGCGATTAAAGCGGTTTCTTTTAATTTTCCATCAGAACTAAAGCTGGAGTAAAGGTTGTGCCCAGCATAATTATATACTGGCAATTGACCACCAGAAATCACTTCACCAACGCTACCTTGTCTCTTAGATTCTATAAGATTTACAGACCTCGAAAGTGGATATGGGTCACTATCTTCAATAAAGTGGTTTCTGTTGAGAATAATAGTAAGCTCTGTGTCAGTTTTAGAGCATCGTAAACCATAATGATTTATAAATGACTTCATACTTTCAACTGACTCAAAGGCGAGGGTGCTCATTAAATCTTCCGCCGGAAATCGGGAACCGCCTCTGGGTGCATAGGCTTTAACAATCCTAGCCAGCGCTCTCGCCCTGACGTCATTGAAATAGCGCAAAAGTATGCACGATTGGAGATATGTAGCCTTCTCCTTAATAACACGAAAGAATTTCACGTAATTGTTGCTATCAAGTGTTGTGTATATTTCAATAGCGAACATTATAGATTGAGATTTTTGGATATTTTGCGGCAGATGTTTTATCTGTAAAAAATAAAAATATTTTTAAATTACTTGTTCAAAAATTAGTAAAATCGTGACAAATCACACCAATATTATTATAAAGATTATGTATGAATTATGTATAATTATGATTGATTTTTATTGTAGTTTATTATTTTTATTTTTTACATTGATTTTAATTATTTAACATGCCTGATTAGAAGATTAGATATTTTTTTGAGTAAATTAATAAAATCTTTATATTACTTTTTTTCTTTGTAATATTTTAAAACATTTGAGACATGGGTTCTACTAACCTCCCACCAAAAGTTAGCGTCCCCGAGGTTCAAGAGGGCGATGTAGCCGCGAAACTCCGCCTCGTTGGGCTTCTGGTCGGCCCCGGCGTCTGCGTACATGTGCTTCAGAGTCTGCAGGCACTTGGTGAGGTTGTCAGTGTTCAGCTTCTGGTCGAACTGCGTGTGCTCCAGGTCGGCGAGCCGCGCGGCGCAGTGCGCGTGGAAACGAGCGCAGATCTCCACTAGGCGTATGGATTCTGTACGAAATATACCAAAAATTACATTATTAGAGTGAACAATTTATGTGTGAAAATAATAACAAATGAAATACGTTTGATTTATTACTTAATAGCGGCAAAATTCTTATAAATTATATAAGCTTGAACTTCTCAAAAACGACATATCCAGATCTCTACCCTGATAACGAAGTAGATCTTTTTGTTCTCTCTTGAGCTCTTAGGAAATCAACGACAAGATGACGTTTATTAATTAAATATAAAAGGATTATTTACTAATTATGCTGTGTATCACATATTTCTTAGTGAAAACACTTAATTAAGTTATCTACCTGAACAACAAAGAGCTTGCTGGGTGATGTCCTTCCGTATACCACGAAATCGATCCCACATAAAGTGAAACCAGTCTGCCAAAGTCACCTTGAAAAATATAAATATAATAATGTTATATATATCATATTTTACAACAGAAACTGTGAACACTTATTGGGTATAACATAAGTTTTTATATTGTTAAATATCTGACAAACTAAATAGTGCCTGTTCAACATTACACTTCGAAAATTGAATTAAAAGAAATAGCTCAGCGGCCTCCAATCGTAGCACATGGGGATCTCCTGGTCGGCCGAGCTGCGCCTGTGCTTGACTGGTAATACAGTAGAGTCTCACTTGTCGTGCAGTATCCGCTATCTCGTGCAGCAAGTAGGCGCTGGTGCGCATGAGCACGCTGGGCGGCCTCAGCTCGTAGCACATGGGGATCTCCTGGTCGGCCGAGCTGCGCCTGTGCTTGACTGGTAATACAGTAGAGTCTCCCTTGTCGTGCAGTATCCGCTATCTCGTGCAGCAAGTAGGCGCTGGTGCGCATGAGCACGCTGGGCGGCCTCAGCTCGTAGCACATGGGGATCTCCTGGTCGGCCGAGCTGCGCCTGTGCTTGACTGGTAATACAGTAGAGTCTCACTTGTCGTGCAGTATCCGCTATCTCGTGCAGCAAGTAGGCGCTGGTGCGCATGAGCACGCTGGGCGGCCTCAGCTCGTAGCACATGGGGATCTCCTGGTGAGCCGAGCTGCGCCTGTGCTTGACTGGTAATACAGTAGAGTCTCACTTGTCGTGCAGTATCCGCTATCTCGTGCAGCAAGTAGGCGCTGGTGCGCATGAGCACGCTGGGCGGCCTCAGCTCGTAGCACATGGGGATCTCCTGGTGAGCCGAGCTGCGCCTGTACTTGACTGGTAATACAGTAGAGTCTCACTTGTCGTGCAGTATCCGCTATCTCGTGCAGCAAGTAGGCGCTGGTGCGCATGAGCACGCTGGGCGGCCTCAGCTCGTAGCACATGGGGATCTCCTGGTCGGCCGAGCTGCGCCTGTGCTTGACTGGTAATACAGTAGAGTCTCACTTGTCGTGCAGTATCCGCTATCTCGTGCAGCAAGTAGGCGCTGGTGCGCATGAGCACGCTGGGCGGCCTCAGCTCGTAGCACATGGGGATCTCCTGGTGAGCCGAGCTGCGCCTGTACTTGACTGGTAATACAGTAGAGTCTCACTTGTCGTGCAGTATCCGCTATCTCGTGCAGCAAGTAGGCGCTGGTGCGCATGAGCACGCTGGGCGGCCTCAGCTCGTAGCACATGGGGATCTCCTGGTCGGCCGAGCTGCGCCTGTGCTTGACTGGTAATACAGTAGAGTCTCACTTGTCGTGCAGTATCCGCTATCTCGTGCAGCAAGTAGGCGCTGGTGCGCATGAGCACGCTGGGCGGCCTCAGCTCGTAGCACATGGGGATCTCCTGGTGAGCCGAGCTGCGCCTGTACTTGACTGGTAATACAGTAGAGTCTCACTTGTCGTGCAGTATCCGCTATCTCGTGCAGCAAGTAGGCGCTGGTGCGCATGAGCACGCTGGGCGGCCTCAGCTCGTAGCACATGGGGATCTCCTGGTCGGCCGAGCTGCGCCTGTGCTTGACTGGTAATACAGTAGAGTCTCACTTGTCGTGCAGTATCCGCTATCTCGTGCAGCAAGTAGGCGCTGGTGCGCATGAGCACGCTGGGCGGCCTCAGCTCGTTGCACATGGGGATCTCCTAGTCGGCCGAGCTGCGCCTGTGCTTGACTGGTAATACAGTAGAGTCTCACTTGTCGTGCAGTATCCGCTATCTCGTGCAGCAAGTAGGCGCTGGTGCGCATGAGCACGCTGGGCGGCCTCAGCTCGTAGCACATGGGGATCTCCTGGTCGGCCGAGCTGCGCCTGTGCTTGATTGGTAATACAGTAGAGTCTCACTTGTCGTGCAGTATCCGCTATCTCGTGCAGCAAGTAGGCGCTGGTGCGCATGAGCACGCTGGGCGGCCTCAGCTCGTAGCACATGGGGATCTCCTGGTCGGCCGAGCTGCGCCTGTGCTTGACTGGTAATACAGTAGAGTCTCACTTGTCGTGCAGTATCCGCTATCTCGTGCAGCAAGTAGGCGCTGGTGCGCATGAGCACGCTGGGCGGCCTCAGCTCGTAGCACATGGGGATCTCCTGGTCGGCCGAGCTGCGCCTGTGCTTGACTGGTAATACAGTAGAGTCTCACTTGTCGTGCAGTATCCGCTATCTCGTGCAGCAAGTAGGCGCTGGTGCGCATGAGCACGCTGGGCGGCCTCAGCTCGTAGCACATGGGGATCTCCTGGTCGGCCGAGCTGCGCCTGTGCTTGACTGGTAATACAGTAGAGTCTCACTTGTCGTGCAGTATCCGCTATCTCGTGCAGCAAGTAGGCGCTGGTGCGCATGAGCACGCTGGGCGGCCTCAGCTCGTAGCACATGGGGATCTCCTGGTGAGCCGAGCTGCGCCTGTGCTTGACTGGTAATACAGTAGAGTCTCACTTGTCGTGCAGTATCCGCTATCTCGTGCAGCAAGTAGGCGCTGGTGCGCATGAGCACGCTGGGCGGCCTCAGCTTGTAGCACATGGGGATCTCCTGGTGAGCCGAGCTGCGCCTGTACTTGACTGGTAATACAGTAGAGTCTCACTTGTCGTGCAGTATCCGCTATCTCGTGCAGCAAGTAGGCGCTGGTGCGCATGAGCACGCTGGGCGGCCTCAGCTCGTAGCACATGGGGATCTCCTGGTCGGCCGAGCTGCGCCTGTGCTTGACTGGTAATACAGTAGAGTCTCACTTGTCGTGCAGTATCCGCTATCTCGTGCAGCAAGTAGGCGCTGGTGCGCATGAGCACGCTGGGCGGCCTCAGCTCGTAGCACATGGGGATCTCCTGGTCGGCCGAGCTGCGCCTGTGCTTGACTGGTAATACAGTAGAGTCTCACTTGTCGTGCAGTATCCGCTATCTCGTGCAGCAAGTGGGCGCTGGTGCGCATGAGCACGCTGGGCGGCCTCAGCTCGTAGCACATGGGGATCTCCTGGTGAGCCGAGCTGCGCCTGTGCTTGACTGGTAATACAGTAGAGTCTCACTTGTCGTGCAGTATCCGCTATCTCGTGCAGCAAGTAGGCGCTGGTGCGCATGAGCACGCTGGGCGGCCTCAGCTCGTAGCACAAGGGGGATCTCCTGGTCGGCCGAGCTGCGCCTGTGCTTGACTGGTAATACAGTAGAGTCTCACTTGTCGTGCAGTATCCGCTATCTCGTGCAGCAAGTAGGCGCTGGTGCGCATGAGCACGCTGGGCGGCCTCAGCTCGTAGCACATGGGGATCTCCTGGTCGGCCGAGCTGCGACTGTATTGCTTCACCGCGCGCCACGGATCCAGCTCGCCGTCTGAGTTGATGACAGTTTCTAATGTCATCACCTGAATAATTATATATTATTCTATTGAAAACAGAACAAAAACTCCTGTACCAAAAGAAAGCCATGGGGACAGTAGAAAGTATTGCCATAAACATTTCAAACAGTAAATTGAATTTAATGAGAGCATATACTGGGGGTAAGGGACATCTTAACCAGAACTTAAATCAGTGATGCAGTAAATGTTCTGCAAAACGCAACATTGAATTTTTTTTTCGATTTTAAAACAAAAAGTTAGTTTTCGTTAACATGTCCCTTGCAACATGTATAGGTATATTTAATTCAATACGCACTAAACATATCTATTCACCTGATGTTCTGCTTGTCTGTGCAGAAGTTCCTTCTCAGGGCACATATCTGGACAGGTGCCGATAGTAGCCCCGCCCACCTTCACTCTGGAACCAGCTCCACCCCACGCTCTTAACACTCTATAAAACATTACAATTATATATATATTATATTATAATTATAAAAAAATATTCACGTGGCTTATCTATACTAATATTATATAGAGGTAAAGTTTGTAAATAAATATCTGTAGGGGCTAATAAAAACTTCTGATCCGATTTTAAGAATTCTTCCACCAGTAGAATGCTACGTTATCGGTGAGTGTCATAGGCATAGTCATATTTATATTTTTATTGTATATATTACCTGAGTTATGACAGTTTTTGTCGCGCGAGTCGGACCGTGAAATTTATTAAATCAACATTTTGGTACTGATATTCTTTGAGAATTCGATCTTTGATCTTTTCTTTCAATTTATTTGGTATGGCAGACCATATTCATATAATCGAGTCGAGTGGCGCAGTGGGTAGTGACCCTGCTTCTGTATCCTAGGCTGTGGGTTCGATTCCCACATCTGGAAAAATGTTTGTGTGATGAGCATGGATACTTTCCAGTGTCTGGGTGTTTATCTATAGGTATATTATAAGTATTTATGTATAATATATATAAAATATTCATCAGTTATCATAGCACCCATAACACAAGCTACCTAAATTACTTTGGGGCTATAGCGATGTGTGATATTGTCCTATAATATTTATTTATTTATAATATCCGAAAAAGTTTTTTGTTTGTTTAAATGCTAATCTCTAGATCTGCATGTCGGATTGTAAATTATTTTGTTTATTATGAAAGCTAGACTCAAAAGTGAAATAGACTATTTAATACAAGCTATACACTTCAGCTTACCATAAATATATATTGTTAATGTTAATGTACTTTAATATCGTACAATGTTTAACAAAAATATAGATCTTTAGTACACAGGACAGGACGGAGGATATTGCTTGACGGGATACTATAAAAAAATTAAATTGAGAGGGCTAGCGGGGAAAGAGCACACTTTATATGAAAGTCTGTCTTTAAAATTAAAAGGGTACCTAAGAGGTTTTCAGGCGACTGCTAGTTTGAGAGAGAGAAAACAATACATGGAAGAATTGTTTCCCATTATCAGCAATGGCATATATCTAAATGAATATTTTGTAATTTTATTTATTTATTTAGTATTAATCCTAATCTAAGTAAATATGAACAGTATTCTTGAGCAATACTTAAAAAATATAATTGTCTTTAAAGTTTCTTTTTTTTCTTAGTATATCAATCTAATGAATATTTTGGATGGTCTTGGAGTAAAAACAAAGAAGAACAAATGAATATTTAATCAATAAATTAAAAACATTACCTGTCTCTTGCATCCAGAGTCCTCCATTTTTCATCGGAATTCAAGGAGACCCGGGCGCGAAGCTTATGCAATTCAACAGCTGCCTCTGTAGTAGACAGTGTTGTAGGAACTGTTGTTACCAATACAGGAGACTCTATACCACTGGTAGTTTGACTGCAAATGAACATTTTTATATTAGATTATCACATCACTGTTATTGACTGCATTGTTGATCTAGTGATTAGCCTATGTGGCTTCGATCACGAGGTCACGAGGTCACGATCCTGAGTTCGAATCCTGGGTCGGTTCACGGAATAATTCTGAGTTTTTCATTCTTCTATGAAGTTATCAGTACATTCCAAGCCTGGAGTCGGAAAGTTGGTGGTGTTACATCCCCATGCCTCGGAGAACACAGTAAGCCTATGGTCCCGGTCACTGTCATCAAAACCTGCTAGTGATCATAATAAACGAAACATTATCACCGCCAATGCAGGTTGTCACCTGCATTGGAGCAGCGTGGTGCGTCTACGCTCCATATCCCCTCTCCTATAAGGAAGATGGCCTTGTAGTGAGCTGTAAATAGGCTGATAATGATGATGATGATGATCACATCACTTCAAAGCTTACACAGATGTCTACTATTTCATTGCTGAAGTGAAGTATTACAAACTTATTTTCATAAACAAAGACATTCTGCCAAGTGATTTAGCATTCCGGTACGATGTCGTGTAGAAACCGACAGTGGTGTGGATTTTATCATACTGGTAACAAGTTAGCTTGCTTCCATTGCATACTGCTTTATCACTTGCCATCAGTTATAATTGCAGTCAAGGGCACTAATAAAAAAATTGGTTGTCTGTAAAGTCGGTTTACTGACGATAGTTGAACGTGACAAAGTCTTAAGAAAATACTGATGGAATTGTAGCATTTAATTGGTTATTAAAATTTTTAATTGAAGTATATTTTTATAAATATTAATTTAAATTAATAAAATAATTGATTTTGATTTTATAAATTTATATTTTAAATTTATAATAAATATATTAATTTATAAATATATTAATTTTTAATTTAAAATTAATATATTTAATAGACGGATGTCGAACGCTGCCGAACGCAAAGGCCGATTGTGCTTTCGTTGTCCCTCGTTCCGCGCTCTCGCTTGCACTTCAAGCCTTACATGGAATGCCTCAAAGCGAGGTAACGACACATGACGTCATGTTTTTTCGTGCGTGCAGCCGGCTCTATCGAATTATAAGACGTTGTCACGTCAAAAATATGAAGACTGTAGGCAATAGTTACAATGCCCATCACCCACCAGCATATCAAGTGCAGTTTCTCTATAACAATCCCTTGCACTGTAACTATACTAACTGGTACTGATTGCAGAACATACTGTCTTTAGCACATGACATATGTATCAACACTTTACCTATAATAATCACCATTATCAGCCTATTAATGGCCAGGCCTCCCTCCTTATATGGAACATAGACCAACCATGCTGCTCCAATGCAGATTAATGGGCTTAGGGTGATAATTATTAACAATCTCTATCAGATGTTGATGACAATGACCAGGACCAATGGCTTAACAGGCACGGTGGTGTAATACCTCCAACTTCCAGACTCGGGGCTTGAAATGTACTGAGAATTTTCTGTTCCATGACCCGACATGATTCAAACCCAGCACCTTGTGATCGAAGCCAGATAGGCTAACCACTAGACCAACGAGGCAGTCAATAATAATGCTACTTATAAATAATATAGAAATTATTTATAAGTATCAGTAGTTAGTGCTGCTACTTATAAATAATTTCTATATTATACTTTTAATGTTTTACAATACAATTTTATTTTATTGAATACACTTACAATTTAGGAGGTTTAACTGTCTTGGGTACCACAACAGTCTTCTTTCTGACTGGAAGTTTTAACTCCAAAGGTTGTCTCTTTGGTACATCCAACTCCATTGCTGAAAAAAGAAATACAAGTTTATTGGAAGAAAAAAGGTAACTGACACTATAAAATTATAGTTTCGGTAGTTTGTTTGTTTCATTATAAAAATATTTTAATTTCTGAAAAAAATATTTTAATAAATTAAAAAAGGAAAATAAATTATATCTAAAATTGTATGAAGTCTAGGCATAGTATTTTAACAGTCCTACCTACCTATCTATTTACCTAGACTTACTGGTTTTACTCAGATCGGTTCCTATAATATATGTAGTGTATTTTAAAGCTGCCTATTTTTATAAAAGATATTCTAAAAATAGAATATTTCATGAATTAAGGTTTGCTATACAGAGCGTGCATGGAGGAGAATGAGACACTGATACATGTTATGCTTAGATGCAGCAGAGTGTCGGAGTAATAAGTGGCCTACATTGGTTCCTCAGCGGCACTCTATGAGGCAATAGGCGATGTGGGCGGCCTCCTAAGCTTCTGGAGCGAGCTCTGGTTGGAATAAACCAGAGGGGACCAGACGAATCATGCACAACGGCCAACATCGAGGTCAAGTGTGGAAAAAGCCCAGGATGAAAGACGACAAAGGTATTGTTTGTATATAATCTGGTAATTTCTGCGCCCCTACAGGGTCTGCGCTGTGTGCCTAGCACTGCCTGTTAGCAAAAAAATCAAACTTCAGGGCATACATTTATTATGAACTTACGTTTTTGCCTTGTGATTCTATAAGTCGGAGCACCACCCATAGCCGACAACTCAGCTTTCACATCTGGGTCTGGGAGCCACTCTGGATCATCATCACGTTTGCTTTTTCTTCTTCTAAAAAATAATATAATTGCAATTTTACATTTTACACTTTTAAACGGCAATGGACATGGCATTGGGACGAGTTTGGTTGTCTTACAGAAGAGTGCAATAAATCGAGTTACTGGGCAAATTTATTTAAGACCATATCTGTAATCGCAAAACTGAGCTCCATATTTTTGGCTTGGATGACTATTTTGCATCTTCAGTACTTTTAGAACCAAAACTACCGAAAATGCAAAATAGTCATCCAAGGGGCCCTTCTGAATTTCGGGCCCTTCTGGGCAGGGGAAATAACTTGAACAGAGGTGAGTGTTGACGCGCGTCACTAAGGGTACCCTTAAACCTACAACAGTGTCACAAGTCTCGGGCTCTGTTTGGAGTTTTTCTCTCAGCCACACAATGGACCCAGCATCCGCACGGTGAATCCATGGAATGCTAAGATATTCGTCTCTCTCCTCTCTATAACTGCATAACGACACAAAACAAAAATTAATATTTTAACAGTGGATGTCTCGAAAATAGTCTAAAAAGTAGTCTCAAAACCTAGTTATTGCACTCTTCGTTAAGACCACAGAGTTGATGTATGGTGTGATCTCCAATCGCAATAGAATGATGGTCTTCCAGCAGAAATTGTTGTCTGATCAGTGTTGGTCTAGTTGACTATGTGGACAAATGACAAAATGGGTTACAGAGACCAGCTAGTTGTAGTACAACAAAACCTTGATATTTAGAGTACCAAGAAGCCTAGCAGATTTGCAGTTGTTATTGATGATGAATGAGTAATAACAATATATTATGTGTACTGTGGACATTGCAATACAATGTTTTAAAGAAAACTGGTCAAAGTTGGAGATCTAGTTTCCTTTAATATATTATCTTTTTATAAGATATAGGTAAATATCAAACATTAAGACAATAACAATGTCATTCATTCAGATAGGATTAGGTTACTAGCAATAATGAAAAGTCATATTAAACTGTTATTTGAAAATAATGGTGATAATGTAAGGTTGGAAACTTAAAATCAAAGCTAAACAAGAATTTCAAATACACTTTAAAATTAACAATATAAAACTATCAAAAGATATAAAACCAGCATTCAAACACAACTCGCTCTGCTGATGTTTGCTTTTGATATTCCACTATAAACATGTGCTTCTTATAATAATAGAATAAACAATAAAGAATACTCACACTCTTGGCTTAGTGCGAGTTACATCAAACATAAAACCATCATAAGCTCCAGCATTCAACACCGCACGCTCGGCCGATGGTTGTTGGTCATATTCCACTATACACATTTGCTTCTTTGGCATGAGCCGAATCCTTAGAACTTTCCCAAACTTGCTGAAGTGCTTCTCTGCTGCTTTATTTTCAAATAACCCTGCAGGGACATCTGAGCACCTGTTGAATAAATTATAATATAATAGAGAATTTCAATAATTCAAAATAGAATGGGATTAGAGTCGCACATTATCCAATTAGCCAAGTGACCTTGCTATATTAAAATACAGAAACCACATCGGTTGAAATGATGGATTATTTTTTGTAAATACAGACGTTTTACGCGTAAACGTTGCATTACAATTATTCAAACTTTGAAGGGCAAATAAGCTTCACTGAGTGTCAGTTAAAATTGTATGACACAGGTATTTATACTTATCGATTACTTACGTGACAGAGGTCTTGTTATTGAAAGATTTGTCAAGTGGACTTCGAAGCTTTTTTACAGGGCTTACAGGTTCCGCATCCATTTTTTAAAGACCCAAACTGTTTACCTAACCTCAAAAATAAATATTTTAAGCGCAATTTACAGAAACTTATTATTTCTCATTATATAGCCATTATGTAATTGTAATATATCATCAAAACAAAGTAGTGTGCATAACTAACAGTTTTTTCTACACTCCCTATATATTTAAATGCATTTAACTATAAAATTAAAAAAATAGCAAATAACAAACTTGACGTCATTAACAGTTACCAATAGACATTTCAACATTTGTCATTTTTAAATTTCTTTAACGGTTTGGAATTAAGCTCTTTTTAGCCTAACAGAGTCAACAAACAACCAAAGCCAAAGGAAGAATGAAAAGCAAAAACAAAACGAAGCACAGGCAAAATATCTTTTTACATCTCATCGTCTATACTCTGTGACATAAAAGACTTCTTGAGGCATACTGGAGATCCGTAGAGGGCTATGGTAGAGCGAGAAATCAGTTTTTCGCAAATATCTCGTGATCTACTGCTCAAAAGTCAATAAAGGTTATTGTAAAAATTGTTTGTCGTGAAATTGTCTACAAAAACAGTTTCTTGCATTTTTCTGTAGAATTAACCGTTTTCGGAGTAGAGACTAGAATGTACTCACATACTGTATTGTATACCAAGGCGTATACCCTATTGCTTTTTATTCATGTTTGTAAGTGTGTTGTGAGTAAAATCTACTACATACACAGACATATAGCACTAGTAATACTAGTATAGACAGAACAATTCGTGCCCGTGAATGCCTCAAACGACCTCATTCTGCAGAAATATTCCAACAAGAAAATTGCTCTCGAGATGTCATTGTCAATGCTGGGACACAGAGCAATGTACGGTGCTCCAAAATCAGAACTTTCGATAGATAATTATAGATACTGTAGCTTTGCGAAACTAACAAGGCAACTACGACACAAACTAATAACTACGTCTTTAGTAGCTCAACAGCATATTTATCGAGTGTATTATCAAATACAAACTTAACTAGGAAGAGAAATTGATCCAGAACAGTGGGGTTGGGAGTTAAAAAATAATATACTGCAACCAATAATAACTTTATTACCAGCAGCACCCGATAATCTACTAAACACAATCTGCTGTAAATGTACAAAAGGTTTTTTTTTATTGACTACAAATTGGCCCTTGACTGCTATCACAATTCACACTTGATGTTAACTGATGATGCAGTCTAAGATGGAAGCGGGCTAACTTGTTAGGAGTGGGACGAAAATCCACACCCTTTTCGGTTTCTACACGACATCGTACCGGAACGTTAAATTGCTTGGCGATACGTCTTTGACGGTAGGTTGTAGCGGCAAATGTGGATAACGTAGTGATTATATACTCTTTGGTGGATGCAGAAAAATTGGATTAAGATATCCAAAATTTTTTCAACATAAAAAGTTGTCTGGCATCGATGGCCACTTAGGGCAAACAAAAATTACCCTATACGCAGATAGAGACAAAAACTAAAGTGTCGTCTGGCTCACACCTTCAAATGTTACATTCGCTGCTTCTTATTCTTGCAATTATTATTCTTTTAGTAGCTCGTCTATTACATTTTCTGTCTAAGTAGAGATCGCGTTATGAAGACAAATGAAAATATTGTGGAAGAAAAATATGTTTTTGAAAGACTTCGCTTTTATGTACTCTTTTTCTATAAGCTCATATAGAAAAAGAGTCTAGTATTTTACATCTTGTCCTTTTATTTAACATCTAAAAATATAAAAGTGACGTTATTCAAGGATATTATTTTTGGTCTTCAATTTCCTTTGCGTGTAATAAAAGGCAAATCATAGACATAGGCATGACATAGGCATTTATTACCACAGACAACAGCAAAATTGTTTAATAACAACGTGACGTAGACATACAAGTGTAGATGTTATACTGCACTGCACTGTTATAAAACATAGTTTAAAAATCTCCTTAATTTAGACGTTTTGATACAAAAATACATATCACATTACACTGCAAAACTTCAGGACTTCTAGGCTCATCTCGCAACAGCGCAGAGTCGAAACAACGTGATGTGTTATATTTTTCTACTATAACAGATACACTTACAAGCATTACATAGTCGATTTAAATATACATATACAGCATTTTACCTTAATAATGGGAAAATTGAGATGTTTGCTGAATTCACAAAAAACTGACCCTCGCAGTTAACTATACTAAAGCCAAACTCGATTGAGAATGCTTGTCAACAAACAAATTTAAAATGAAGGTAGAAAATTCAACACATTTTATGCCTAATAAATTTAAAATTATGTTTTATAATTTAAAAATCTTATTTAAAAGATATTGATTATACTAATTACTTTTAAGTTTACTAATCTAATTTACTGTCATGAATTCGTCATTTAAGGCCTGTGTGCACCAAGATTTCAGTTATCATAACAAACGGTTAACATAAGCTAACTATAAATTTACTGTTCACGACAACCCGTACGCCGGTTAAGGACGTAAGCTCGGTTAAAATAATCGCCCGGTTTACGTCCTTAACCGGCGTACGGGTTGTCGTGAACTGTAAATTTATAGTAAAGTTATGTTAACCGTTGGTTATCATAACTGAAATCTTGGTGCACACAAGCCTAACTGGTTAATTAAAAAAAATAGGTGTGAAATGACTAGTGATTTCTACCTCCATTTTTAATTTGTTTGTTGATAAGCATTCTCAATCGAGTTTGGCTTTAGTATAGTTCTAAGCACTAGATCCATATAAAATTAGCTTAACTATTATACCTAGCTACAGTATTATTATCTTTTTCATTTCCTATACCAAAGTCGCGCCGAAACTATGAACTTTGATTCCATTTTAAAGTTTTTTTTTGCAAAAATAGCATCTTGGTCATATTTTTATCAAGTTACTTGGTAGCTAGTGCGAAAAGAAAACGTGACAACGGTGTCAGAACTCGGTGATGTAATCGTATGCCTAGCACACGGCCCAGTTCCGGAATACCCCGGATGTACTGCCTTGCCTTCACTTTCTAAGCCAAGCAGACAGATATTTTTTGATGTCGTTTATTTTATCTGCTATTTATAGTCTCTATTTTATAGCTTTATGTCACTGACGTTTTAACCTACCATACAATTTGCATCTTTGTTTCAAACTTCGGTACGGACAATAACCTTCAAACAGCATTGTATACCGGTCTGAAACACAACTTTTGGACTTTTTTGCCTCCTTGAGATTTTATTTAGTCTACGTAGTTTATAATTTTTTTATTAAACTTTTCTTTCTTTCTTTTTAATTTTTAAACGAATTCTTTCTGCCTCATTTGCATCTAACTAAACCTTTATAATGTCTCGACCGTATGTATTTGGATTATTGAGTATCTAGATTGTCCTTATAGGTATCAAAAATATAGATAGCTTGAACCATGCCGTTTTCGACACAACTTAAGTAAGAAATGCAATCAAAAGGCATTACCAGATACGGCAACGCAACGAAGTGACCTTTCAAACGAATTTAAGATCCGCGACACGCGCGCACCGCGCATGCGCCGTGTGGTGTGCCCGGTTACGTCCTGTGGCCACAGAGCAGCCCGGCTAGGTAATGGTGCGGTGAATCACCTTGAGTGACGTCATTGCAATAAATTCGGCTGTCGCATTCCGTCCACGCCGCCAGATTATATAAAAGAAAGTGGCGCGGCCGCGGGGCGACCTTGCGCGGTGAAAGGCGTGGCGCAAGTGCCAAGTGGCACAGCCGGAACTCGCTCTTCCCACGGACCGATCCCGCGCCTCTCGCCAGCGCTGATGCCGTTATGCGCCTGCGCAACTTTCGGTAACCGGTTCGCTGGTAGCGCAAAAAATGCACTACTGTTGGACGGCTGTCAGATGAACACCATAACCCACGGAATGCTGCAAACAATTTGAGGTGTAGTCTATAGGTCTTGGACATTTCTGCCGTCCTAATGAAGAGTGCAATAAGTCGAGTTTTTGTGCAAATTGACTTAAGTCCATATCCGTTATCAGGAAAATGAGCTCTATATTTTCGTCTTAGACGACTTTTTTGTATCTTTTATAGTTTCGGTTTTATTGGTTATCATAACTGCAATATGTAATATTACGATTTGTAAGTAGCTAATTATAACCGAAATATCTTGAGTTATGACTTGGATAGCTATTGATATTTTGTAATATTACATAAAATAAGCGCAATTAGTCCAGTTATTGCACTTATGACTAGTACGTTAACTAATTTTTGGCACATTTACTAGTCATAAGAGCAACAAGTAAGAGAAATTGCAGTTATCATTTTTCAGGAAACTTTTTATTTAAAATGTCTAGCGTACTAAATGTATTACACTAAAGCAAAGTTATTGCACTTATGTTAAGGAAAACAGATGATTCCAAATTGTTTATACAATTAAAATCGCAATTTATCATGAAGTTATTGCGGCTACCAGTAGTAAAAAAACCCCGAGGGGTGCGAGGGGAAGCAGCATAATTGCAAGGAGACATGCGCCCGTTTAGTTTTCATCGAAAGATCGAAAAGAAAGAATAATGTCAGAATTGTTGCCTCTAATGGCAGAGACGAGAAGGAGTTTTTGGTTTAACATACCAGTATCTTCAAAAGTGTCAAACATAGATTAAAATAAGATTACAATAACAATGCTTTTAAAGTTACGATATATTATTTGGAAAGTCATTTCGTTCTTTTATGTGGAAATGAAAGACAGTTTTGACAAGAAAAACGAAATGACTTTCCGAACGACCTTTTAGTTTACTACAATCGTGATAAGACTGATTTAAAGAATGATCTCATAAAGTGCCTTATTAGATTAAGTACTAATGTTCTTTTATGTAAACGAAGGGAAAATATTCTAAAAGATTGTTTAGTCTGTTATTACTATTAATACGAGTATGTGTAAACACAGATTCTAAGTTCTGATTTGATTTAGGGTGGCGTGCATAGACTTCGGTTAAGTGAACGGCCGATAAACAAGCAGCGTTTATTTACTGTTCATCACACGCATTCCAACTTCGGTTTGTTAATCGAGAGTTTGAACGAACGGTGAATGAACGATTTGTGAAAAATATTACTTAACAAATGTATTTTACTTTTGAATAGAATGGACGTACCTATATATCAAAGAAATCTCAATTTGGCATCGTAACAAATTTTGTAGACACAATTTGCTGTTTGTCACATTCTTGTGCATATTAATTTGTTTTTAGTGAATTTAAAGGCCTGGAATCGAGTCCTTTATGGCCGCATGTTAATTTGTCAAAGAAGATAGATATTCACATTATTATCTACGCTGGTATCTGTGGGTGGTAAATTTTGTGGTAAATGAAAAAGTAAAGTAATAGGTATACTAAAATTTAAAATTATATTGTTTATTGCACTGTTAGTTTTATTTTAAAATAATACTTCATCAAAAAAGCGTACTTCCAGTTTTAGTAGAAAAATAAAATAAATGATACAAAAATATAAGAATATCATAGAAAATAAGCGGATAGACTAAACAACAAATGCTAGGAAATCACTACAAATAAAATATATATTAAAAATGTATCTGTCAAACTCTGTAACCGAGGGATAACCGGGGAATGCGAGCTCGGTTAAGATAAACGCCCGGTTTACGTCCTTAACCGGCATACGGGTTGTCGTGAACAGTAAATTTATAGTAACCGACGGTTAGCTTATGTTAAACATCGGTTATGATAACCGAAGTCTTGGTGCACATAGGCCTAAGTAGCTGTTTATTATATTAGGAAAGAAAACACTTATTGATTTTATTTTCGAGAGGTAATTTTTTAAGTTTAATATTTTCTGCAATAAATAAATATGTAGGTATCTAAGTACTTTAATTCAATTAAGACTGATTCAAAGATGGGTGATTTTTTCTTTCTTATTATTAAGAAGGAGATAAAAATTTTGTAAAAGAGAAGAAATAGAAGAGAAGTTTGTTGTTTTTTTTTAAATATTTTTTCTATTAATATGTGAAACTACCAGAAATTCTAAGTTGCATTTTTTTATTTTTGAAAGTAATTATTATGTAAGTAAAAAGACGCTTAGTGATTTCATTGATAACATTTGTTTAGATTTTTACAATTTCATTTAATTGAACTTTATAAATAAATATTTATTTTCATCTATACTAATATTATAAAGAGGTAAAGTTTTTAAGTTTGTAAATAAAGTTCTGTCGGGGCTAATCTTCGGAATTACAGATCTGATTTGAAAAATTCTTTCACCAGTAGAATGCTACGTTATCGGTGAGTGTCATAGGCTATATTTTATATTTGCATTGTATATATTACGATATTACAGTTTTTGTCGCGCGAGTCGGACCGTGAAATTTATTAAATTTAACTTTATATGCGTACGCTGCCTTAGATATTGATACTGATGTGCTTACGTTTACGTCATTATTTATAGGACTAAACTTAAATCCTTATCAAAATAAATTGTTAATTAATCACAAGGATATTATAGAGATAAGATTTGCCTTTTACAGTATGTTAATTATACGTACTGGATAGGGGTCAACATTTTGGTACTGATATTCTTTGAGAATTCGATCTTTAATCTTTTCTTTCAATTTATTTGGCATGGCAGACCATATATATATATAATACGAAAAAGTTTGTTCGTTTGTTTCATCGAGCTAATCTCTAGATCTGCGTGTCGGATTGTAAATTATTTTGTTTATTATGAAAGCTAGACTCAAAAGTGAAATAGACTATTTAATACAAGCTATACACATCAGCTTGCCATAAATATATATTGTTAATGTACTGAAATGTCGTACAATTTTTAATAAAAATGTAGATCTTTAGTACACGGGACGGGACGGAGGATATTGCTTCACGGGAAAGTATAAAAAAAATAAATTGGAAGGGGTAGCGGGGAAAGAGCACACTTTATATGCAAGCCTGTCTTTAAAATTTAAAGGGTACCTAAGAGGTTTTCACGCGGACGAAGTCGCGGGCGACTGCTGGTACCAAATTATTTTGTTTTAATATATTTTCTTATAAACTTATTATGTTCTTGCAATAAACCATCTCTACCTTTTATCTAATTAAAATATTTCACTAAGGAAACCTGCAATAATTAGGACAGTTATTGCACATATGGTTGGAAGAAACTATAGGTCATTGTATAGTTTGTGCTACACAAAAGAGCAATATGTCGGCTTACTAACAGAAACTGCAATAAGTAGCGTTGTTATTACAGTTATTATTAGGAATGCTATATCAAAACAATTTATATTTCCTAATTATAAATACATTATTGCGTTTTTAGTGTGTATATAAACTCATGTACAAATATAATATACGACATAAGATTAAGCATTATTTTATCCGTCGTTTAGTAAAAGTTTGAAATATATAGCTTAAATAGTTACGAAGATATACACAAAACAAAAATTAAATCTTTAAACGCGATTATCTCGAAAGTAGTCAAAACCTAGTTATTGCACTCTTCGTTATGACGGCAGATTTAGTTATACTGTAGTTCTACAACCTTTCCGAGAGAATGATATAAATATAGAGCGCAGCTCCTTTCAATATCTAAATCAATGATAGTTGATTCGTTCTTTCATCCATAATTCTTTTTTAGACCACTGCAAGTAGCAGGCTTCCTTCCCGGAGAGAAAGGTTAGGAGCCTACCAAGCTGTTCTTATGCGAGTTGCAGTTAGAATGATAATAATTTTTGATAAGGTTTAGGTCATAGTATCTTCTCCGCTTATTGTCAGAAAAGGCATCCCTGATAACAACATACTCTATAACACGGAGATGCAAGGCACTCTTCAACTGCGAATTGATATTGAAAATGTTGTCGAAAAGGGAATCCCAATATTTTAATAATCCGACACAGAAGTCACTCCAATAGCTTCCTAGTCCCATAGACTATACCAACAGACTAACCAGTGAGAGTTAGGTTAAGAAAATAAATTCTCTTTATTGAGTTTTGCAGATCAAAAACTTAACTAGGTATAAATAAATTATTACGTTACGTATACGTACGTAGGTGTAATTAGAACATAAAGCCTCCAGAGGTCAAGATATAATATCGATGCCGTCGGCTAGTGATTTATCTGCTATCCTTAAACAGAAGTATTTTACACTGATGATTTTTCGATGATACGCCCCTGTATCACACACTTTTAAGTAGGTATAAATTGGGAATCCCAATTTAGCTTGAAAAATTACTTAATTATGAATTTAATCTTCGACTCTTCTTAAGTTCAAAGCGAGGTACATAGTTCGAAGAGCTACGACTATGTGCTACTATATGATGGACGTTGGTACCTACTGGAATAGACTCACACTAGATGGATCGATCACATCAAGTGTGGTGCGTCAAAGATCGTGGTGTTTGGAAGTCATTATAAGAGGTCCATGTCCAGTAAGTACACATCCATCGTCTGATAATGATGATGTTTTAGGCCGCTTCATTTTGTATAAAAAAATATAAGCTACCTATCCTACCTACTTACGATATTGATGTGTTCATGTAAAAGGGCCAATAACTTTTAAAGAATGAATGAGATAGCATTTATGAAGATATATTCTGTGCACACCTGTGTAAGCTATGGCCCACTATATTAGGTCCACCCCTGGGGGCCTGACATTCAAACCTTCTTTGAGGCCCGCGGCTACCCGGGTAGCGACGGAGCTATAATGACAGCTGTCATTATTTGCCTGACGGTTGCCAGGGGACCCCTCGGGGCTGTGAAACTTTAATATGGAATTGGCCTTTTGTCGTACTGGCCACTTGCAGTAAGCTTCGGCAGTGACAAGTAGATATCACTTTCCCAAAAAAGTACTTATTGACAAACGATTTAGCGTTCCAATACGATGTAGTGTAGAAACCGAATGGAGTGTGAATTTCATCCTACACCTAACAAGTTAGCCCGCTTCCATCTTCGATCGCATCACCTAACATCAAGGGTGATTGCAATCATGACAAACTTTTAATGAAATAAAAGCTTAAATACCTCATGTCAATCTGCTGCAAGTGCCAGCATATCGTTGTGAAAGCTGTATTGCTCTGTATAATAAACAAGTAAAATGTAACACGTAACACCGTTACAGACAAGCAAAAACGTTCAGTTCAAGCGTCGAATCTTTACTGTTTTTTACTTTATTTGTGTAACCAGTAACGACAGGAACGATTGCTTAGTTCGAAAAACAGTGTTGTTGAAATGTAGACAAATAGTTTTATTTAAATGTTATGTATTTATCCTGTAATGAACAATGACTAATTAAGTTAAAACTTCAATGCGGGTTGGCGGGTTAGGGTGATAATGTGTCATTTATTAACAATTACTATCAGATGTTGATAACAGTGACCGGGACCGACGGCTTAACGTGCTCTCTGAGGCACGGGGGTGTAACACCACCAACTTCCCGACTCCGGGCTTGGAATGTACTGCGAATTTCATAGAAGAATGAAAAACTCAGAATTATTCCGTGACCCGACCCAGGAATCGAACCCAGGACCTCGTGATCGAAGCCAGATAGGCTAACCACTAGACCAACGAGGCAGTTTATTCATATTACGTACTTACAATCTGACTTCCTTAATCCTATTATCTTATATATAAAATTCTCGAGTCACAGTGTTAGTTACCATACTTCTCCGAAATGGCTTGACCGATTTTTATGAAATTTTTTATGCATATTCAGTAAGTCTGAGAATCGGCTACTACCTATTTTTATACCCCTAAGTGATAAGGGTTGTCCACCCCAAACATTGTATTTTAATTTTTTGGGCAATTTTTTTATAATGTGGCATTAAAAATACATACAACTCTTAATTTTGGCTGGTGGGAGGCTTTCGCCGTGGCTAGTTACCACCCTACCGACAAAGACGTATCGCCAAGCGATTTAGCGTTCCGGTACGATGTCGTGTAGAAACCGAAAGGGGTGTGGATTTTCGTCCCACTCCTAACAAGTTAGCCCGCTTCCATCTTAGACTGCATCATCACTTAACATCAGGTGTGATAGCAGTCAAGGGCCAACTTGTAGTCGATAAAAAAAAAAAAAATTTACCCCTACACGATCAACCTCTATATAAAAAAAATGTTTCCCAGAAATAATATACATGGCAAAACAACGTTTGCCGGATACAGCTAGTAAAATTATAAACACTAAAGTTTATAAGTATGGATAGATGGAGGGATGTTTGTTACTCTATCACGCAAAAACTATTGAATGGATTTTGATGAAACTTTACATCAATACAGCTTATACATCAAAATAACACATATGCTACTTATCATCCTGAAATATTTACGGAAACGGGAACTAAGCCCGCCAACCCGCATTGGAGCAGCGTGGTGGGTACGCTCCATATCCCCTCTCCTATAAGGAGGGTAACCTGGCCCTGTAGTGGGCCGATAATAGGCTGATAATGATGATGATGATATACATTTTAAAATATCACCAGTGTGAAATTATTAACGTAACAAAATCATAGACCACTATTATTGTGTGTATGTTTATTGCTCTTCCAGACAAAAACTACTCAATAGATTTTGATGAAACTTCACAATAACATAGCTTATATATCAGAATAACACATAGGCTTTTTATGCCGAAATTCCCACGGGAACGGGAACAACGTATCTGAACTCGCTGGCGTGGTCTAGTCTGAAATAAAAATAAGACGTCTTGCTTTTTCATACTCTCCTATCATTGTATTATTTCGAGGTCTAGGCCTAGCCTTTTCAAGGATCTCAATGCTAAAAATTTTGTAGAAAATAAAGGTTTTTTTAAAAAATAAAGTGTAATTTTACTCGAATCTTGGACTCAAAACTGACATTCTAGCCACTATACCACAGGTGTAAACTTATAACATACTCTTATTCTTACAGATATCACGAAAGATGGATCCACAAGATTTTACAATCCTATGTACCCGATACCACAAACGACAACGAGAAATAAAATTACAAAAAAATAACCTTATAATATTGCATGTAACGAATGAATACAGCCTTTTTATATCTCGCGAGAGTGAGACAGCGAGAGGTTACGGAACGCTGGCCTAGAATTTAGACAATTTCCGACCGACAAGCTGCCACGACCACCGCGCGCTTAGCAACAAGACCTTACCTACCTACCGACGCTTTTCGTTATAAACATATAAACACTTATAAATTTTATATTGCAGACGTTTATGCATTTAAAATGGCTGCATAGAAATATAGTAACTTGGTTAAATTAAATGAAATTGACCTTGAAACAGGATGTTCAGAGAATTTCTCGAGAGAAAGAAAAATGCAAATTTCAGAGCCCGAGACTTTGAACCTTTCTTAAATATAATTATAAAAATAAAACTCTTTTGCATAAAGTTTTTCTAAATGTATTATTTTAACTAGATTACACAAAATGTCGCCGAAACACCATCTTACTCTGTATTGGTAAGCTCAAAAGCTTCGTTCAAGTTTTTCATTAAGTTCACCTGCACAGCGCTATAGAATGGACAATAGACATCGGCGCGTGCGCCGGCGGCCGCGAACCCGGATGCGGCGGTATGACGTAATACAGCCTTCGCTCCCCCTTACCCCCCTCTCTGTCTGCCCTTCCCCTCCCCGCCCCGCCGTGCACGCGTCTGGCCGATCGTCTGTGCCGACTGCCGGCTTTGATCTTGTCTTGTCTCTGTTTGGCTCAGTTAATTAATCCCTTAAGCGGTGCACCGACTAATGTATAGGCAACTCTATTTATTCTACGTTGCTGATCTGTCGCAGCCTCTTTATTAGTTTATTTATAAGACAGCTAGAACTAATTAAAGGCACACTTTTATACTAAGTCCTTAGTAAAAATACGATATTTAGTATTTAACAATAATTCTATGCAAAGTCTCAGCATATCAGAAGTTCTCGGGTAAAAAATGTTTAAAAGTTGTTTTTGTTATTTGAGACATGACGCTGAAATGTGGTCGCTTTCCTTTAGACCTCGTAACAAAGGTCAGTGGCCCGCTGATGCCTATGATATGAATAGATCGGTACGACTATAGCACCCAATATAACTAAACATGATTAGTTTTTTTAAACTCCTTTTAGGAGAGATGATAAGGAGCTTATGGACCACGCGGCTCGAACGCGGGTTGGTGGGCTTCGGGTGATAAAGTTTTTTGAATCTTGTAATGATCACTAACAAATGTGTACAATTACCAGGATCCGAGGCGCGAGTGTTAAACATCACCAACTCCCCAACAAAAAGCAGAGAATTATTACTGAGAATTTCTCAGAAAAAAGAAAGTTAAATATTTCATAGCCACAGGATTCGATCCCACATACCCATAGTGTGATCCGATTCCACGTAGGCTAACCACTGGACTCACGAGGCAGGAGCCTACATTGCAATGGCAAACTATGCTACCCTCAGCCGGGAAGACCTGTATATAAAGTGTACGGTTACCTACATTCCCTCTTCTTCTTTTAGTGCCATCTTCTAACGGAGGTTAGCGATCATTTAAATTTATTATCTGCTACTCGAAACAGTGATCTGGAGTTTATTCTTAAATTCTTGAGCCAGGATATATGTAGAATGAATTTCATGATAACAGTGATGCTTGGAATCGTAGCCATTATCATCAGTCATCTTCACACGAGAAGATGTTGCAAAATGTGAAAATAAATTGTAATTGGAAGATTTATATTGATAATTTCTTTGACGAAGCAACTGCTAAGTTTCTTACCGTTTCTTATAATTTCTTCTACAACGAGTTGGTAACCGTACTTGTATTCAATAAAATAAAAGCCGTAGATAATCTAGGGTACCTATCCGTTTGTTTGAAAATATACTTTTCTCAATAACATACCTACGTACTTAATTGTAAGTAACCTGTAATTAGGAGGAGATTAATAATTAATTAATGCGGCACAAATGACCAAAATTATTATTTTAGATTGAATGTAGCGTTACTTACTCGTTACGGTCTGAAGGCGGGACGTTGACGTCGCTGTTTTGTTCTCTGACCATTTTATTCTTTAATAGATTGAGAGCTTGTAACGGTCAGACATTCGTCATTTCACAAAAGCAACTGACTGTTTGTCAGCTCATGCTCCTATCATAGGTAAATACGGTAGTGGACCGTGGTGGGTTTGCAAGATAACAGGTTTAAAGGTTCCAGACAGACAACCGACTAAGCATAAAGCGTATTTATTGACATTTTCCTTGGTATAATCTAAAAGTTCAGTAAGCACCCAGTTACTAAGCTTAGTGGTGAGTCTTTGAAAAACACTGTCAAAGATCTTTTAAGGATCTTTTGCAAGGGTTGCCGCTAAGCTAAGCGTTGGGCGACTGGAGATATGATTTGTCATGATAATCCGTACGTTAAAAAAAGGTTCATATAAAGACATATGAGCGCCTGGTCTCTTAAAACCTGCTACATCCCAAAGCCATTATGGTCCAAGCTCCATAGTAGTCTACCGTAATTGCCTTTAGCAGGAGTATGGCTGGCAAACTCGCAGCATTTATAAAATGACAAAGATCTGGCCACCACTAGCTCTCAGTACATAAATTGAATTTGATCTCGGCTTTATGACGGTGCGTTTCTTACCATAAAATGATATAAGGCCGCTATGCGATGGATTTGCCTTTCACCGGCAATGTTTCACGTTAAAAATGTGCTGGCGTAGCGGTTACTTATAAATAAACATAAATCTCGTTTGGCATGATGTATACAAAAATAAAAAATGTGAATAGAAGTCAATGGTAGACATACCTACCCTACAAAACTGATGTTGGATATATATACGTTACACAAAAATATGTTGTGTGATGGTGTTAGTCGTAGTCGATGTCAGTCATTATATGATCTTTAAACAGGCAAATCATTGCTCTTAACCTGTATTCGTGCAGAGTTGTGGGTCTAAGTATTGGTCTCGGTAAATGAGTCGTAGGGAGATCGAGATAAAAGTTTCCTGTACTATCATATAACTGACAATAACTTTGTCTAATTTCATCTAGTGGAGGTCTAAGTGTTGGTCTGGGTGAATGAGTTGAGGGAAGATCGGGATAAAAGTTTCCTGTACTATCATATAACTGACAATAACTTTGTCTAATTTCATCTAGTGGAGGTCTAAGTGTTGGTCTGGGTGAATGAGTTGAGGGAAGATCGGGATAAAAGTTTCCTGTACTATCATATAACTGACAATAACTTTGTCTAATTTCATCTAGTGGAGGTCTAAGTGTTGGTCTGGGTGAATGAGTTGAGGGAAGATCGGGATAAAAGTTTCCTGTACTATCATATAACTGACAATAACTTTGTCTAATTTCATCTAGTGGAGGTCTAAGTGTTGGTCTGGGTGAATGAGTTGAGGGAAGATCGGGATAAAAGTTTCCTGTACTATCATATAACTGACAATAACTTTGTCTTATTTCATCTAGTGGAGGTCTAAGTGTTGGTCTCGGTAAATGAGTCGTAGGAAGATCGGGATAAAAGTTTCCTGTACTATCATGTAACTGACAATAACTTTGTCTAATTTCATCTAGTGGAGGTCTAAGTGTTGGTCTCGGTAAATGAGTCGTAGGAAGATCGGGATAAAAGTTTCCTCTACTATCATATAACTGACAATAACCTATATGACTGAAAATATCATTATCCTATTAACGGCGCACTACAGGGTCAGGCTTGCCTCCTTATAGGAGAGGGGATATGGAGCCGAGTATCACAACGATGCTTTGCTTATCGGCCTTAAGTTTATGTTTCATTTATTAACGATCACTATCAGATGTTGACAATAGTGACCGGGACCGATAGTTTAATGTGTGTGTGCACCTCCGGGGCACGGGGGCTTATCACTACCAACTTCCCGACACCAGGCTTAGAAAAACTGAAACTTGCATAGAAGAATGAAATCTCAGAACCCAGGACCTCGTGATCGAAGTCACATAGACTAACCACTATACCAACGAGGCACTCAGTAAACTAATAGATGCATGTATTTCAGATATTTAGCTAAATCATTACATCTTTTGAATAGACATTCTGTAACCAACATGTTTACTAGCACTAAGTCATCATCATAAATCGACTGCAACTTAAGAGTCGTAAATAGTTGCAGCCTCGAAGAATGTTAAACACCAACTTTCCACCGCTAAAAGGCTATATTTAGCGCACGCAGAGACATGTGATGACTACGCAATTAAGCTCGCAGATCAGAACAACCTTGTACGAATCACAGTGAGCATCACGCAACACTGACTCACTCGCTCTCGAAATGAGTGAATCAATCTCCGGGAATTGCATCATTATGGACTTTGTAAATGCTACATTGTGTTGCATGGTCCTTTTTATAACCTGCTATAGGACGCCCTCAGTTTCACCCGCGTAGTTCCCGTTCCCGTGGGAATTTCGGGATAAAAAGTAGCCAATACGTTATTCTGACGTATAAGCTGTATCATTGTAAAGTTTCATCAAAATTCATTCAGTAGTTTTTGCGTCAAAGAGCAACAAACACACTTACATAATTATATCGCTTATTATATTAGTAGGCTGGATATTAGTAGGTCCTTTTAATTAGTACTTTAATTTGTGATGATTAGACTGATTTCAAATACTCGACGCTGATGTTTTTGCCTACCTCGGTCACACGTCATCAACATCCACCAACATCCATCATCAACATCCATCAACATCCATCAACATCCATCAACATCCATCAACATCCATCATCAACATCAACATCAACATCCATCAACATCCATCAACAACATTAGGTAAGTATATTAAAAATTCGTTTTCATCATCATTATTTCAGGGCATCATCATCGTCCGCCTACTTTTAATAGCATTTTTCTTTACAATCGATCTTGATTAAACAAAGCCCATGTGTTACTCCATCTACTTACTTGAAAAATCCACTTCAAAGTCTGTTTTGGAGATCAACTGGAATAGACAGCCTGTCAGATAGTAGACAACCTTTGAAGTTCAAGTAGGCTTAGTTTACAAATTTGAAACATAGTAGAATCTGCTGAGAAAAGTTGACAAAAGTTTTCTTCGAAAACCAACGAATCCAAACGGCCAAGTCACACACAAAAAAATACTTTAATTATTTTTCTCCGAAATCAGAGCACGTTTACCGCTCTACAAAATTCAAAATAAGAAGTCAAAACTTCTTAATTCTGCAATTAATTAATTTAATATTTCCGCAAATTAACGCCTGCTTTATTCAAGACTACTAAAATTTTTTTATGTCGTGAAATAAAGTTAGATAGCTAATTAAATTGTATTCTGTTGCTCATCTAATATATCTCCGACTCGAAGTTCGGAAATTTTATCAAAAGTACGTACATTCGATATTACTCTTTTGTCTTAGTATAGATGTTTTAAGTTTAAGACGGAGAAACGTACGGATAATTCGAAAGTTAGATCCAATTAAAGTGTGTCGTGTTGCTTTGCAGATGAAACTCGAGATAGGGCCTCGCTCGGCATTGGCGAGTAAACTAGTTGCGAATCTGCGCACATCGAGCCGGCACCGGCGGCATTCCTCAAGGCCGGTCATTCATACCAGTACGTCTCAGAGGATAGCTAATTCAGACTTTAGCTATCCTCTAGGTACAATAACTTAGCTTGAAAAAAAATTCTATTCATAAGTATCAGCCTTTTTGAGGATGCACTAAAGGCTGCATAATAAGCATCCTTATAGGAAAAAGGCTTTGCTTAAACCCACACTACTGTTCCAATACGGGTTGACGAGGTACTTTTTAACCGACGAAAAAATACAGAGGTTCTCAATTCGACACGTATATTTTTTTTGTTTTTTTTTTTATGTATGACCACGCATAACTTTTTTAAGAGTCATCCTATTTTGATAATTCTTTCTTTATTAGAAAGGGTGCACTTTCAAAATGGTCCCATAGTCATCATATTAGGATCTGATGATGGTATCCTGGGAAAATCGAAGGAACGAAAAGAACAACGTGCCACCAGTATCGCTTTTTCTAAACTGAAAAAATTTACTGAGGATGATTTGGAAAAAAGAGAAGCTCAGCATTTCATAGTCAGATCCAGGATTAAAAATCAAGGACTTCGTGATCAAGAGCCACACAGACTAACTACTAGGTCTAAGTGCCAAGTTAAACACAGATTATATAGACATTCAAAGCAATAAACAATCTACGTAGAGAAATAATTGAAAATTTATTATTAGTCGTGAAAACTGATATTGCTACAATATTAAGTTAATAAAATTAAAATAAACTCCTAGCATCATATTAAAAAATCTAAAAATTTGACTTTTGCACTATGGACGAAATATTTGCACAAGTTTTATTTTTAACGCTTTTACAGTTCTGTGTAAAGTTTAGAATACAAGCTCTGTAATGTTGAAAGCTGGTCTATAGACAGAGCATTGCGTCGTATGAGCTCACTTGTTGTTATACTGGATATATAGGTATTGTGTGATTAGGGCTGTGCTTTCAACATTGATTGCATGTTTAAATTGGAGGGTTCGAAGATTTTTGTATGTGTGCTGGCCATAGATTAAAGACAACTAGATGGAGCCCATAGCGTGTCCACTCGTGAGACAGCAAGACAGCCTTATTGACATGATATGTCAACATTTAAAGTACATTAAATTGGAGGGTTCGAAGATTTTTGTATGTGTGCTGGCCATAGATTAAAGACAACTAGATGGAGCCCATAGCGTGTCCACTCGTGAGACAGCAAGACAGCCTTATTGACATGATATGTCAACATTTAAAGTACATAATATCGTAAAATACGAAATATTACTTTATGCGATAACGTTTAAATTAATATCGTTACCGCAAAGTTATATTATTTATCAGCAAATTTAATAAAAAGCTAATAATTGCTCAGATATCTCCTTTGTTTGTCACAAACTCCACTCTTGACAAACAATAAAAACGAACACGCTGAAAGGGACAAAAAATAAACTTGTGTCACTTTCTAACAAAGGCCGTCACGCTCTTGAACCTACAGCCGTGTTATGACTCCGTCTAGTTGTCTTTAATCTATGGTGCTGGCCTATGCCAGCCGCCATTCTGATTTATAATGAAAATGTTGCTGAAGCCTATAAATATCGATAGATATAGTATTTTTTTGATATCTAAGATCTATACAATACGAATTTCATTAGTAAACTAAATGTAATTGTTTGTTTGGAATATTTTTGACAAAAATATTGTGTTTATTTTCAACTAGCGGAAGCCCGCGGTTCCACGCGCGTAATTTCCGTTTCAGAGGAAATATTAGAATACTACTAATAAGTCCGGAACTTTTTGAACGATTGTATAAACGAATTCCAAACTTGTACCTAGTTGTTAGACTTGAAAACATAAGTGCAAGTAGCAGTGACAATACAATTAGGCAGATGGCCTGTCAAGCGGCAGCCCTGAGCAGAGTTCAGCAGACATGGCACTAGCAACAACGGGACCCGGCCGCGGCTAAGGGCGGCTCTGAATGCCGTCCGACTAGTTTCTCCTTTGCAAGCGGAATGTCACCTACATGAGATATATTAAGACCAATAAATGCTTAAGATCCTAATATTTAACACCAGCGCCTTTTATTATCTTTTCAAATTGAAGCCTTAATAGTTCCACTAGAAATAAACTGGACTTAAGCTAAAAAGGTCAGGTTCGATCTATTAAGACTATAATTGTTGTGGCCTTTTTTACTTAGTTTAAGAAGAAAATGTATGTCAGTCACACTAACTGGACCCTGCGGATCCGATAATATCGCTTATTTAGCCTTAATTATCGCGTATATATCCTAGTTTTAGATATCCTTTTTCCATGGGGAAATCCTCATAGGGAGGCGAGGAGGTTATGTCGTACTCTTACCGACTGCAATCCCACGGTGTTCCTACTCGTCACCTGATAATATGACCATGGGCGCGAAAAGCCGCTCCCAAGATCTCGGTTCTTGGTTGGTAATTCCAGAGATTAGTGCGTGTAATCAAATACTCATACCGTTCTGCTTTTGAATATTTGTCCTATGTTTTATTTAAGTACACGGCTAGTTATAATATTTTAAAAATCCGGCCAAGTGCGAGTCGGACTCGCGCACCGAGGGTTCCGTAAATTTTAAGGTTTTCGGAATTATTCCTAAACATTGCTTCATGCGAAATTTGAACTACGAGTAGTAGAGAAATAAATATGCGACTTATGCTTTCTTTTGATTGCGTTGACTTAGAAATTTGATTTTGATACAGCTTAAAGATAAAAGTAGATTTCAGTATTAGATATAGCCGATTTAATAAATTTCACCGTCCGACTCGCGCGACAAAAACTGTGATAACTCGGCTAATATATATATTACAAATATAAAATATAATATTTGACACTCCCCGATAGTGTACCATTCTACTGGTGTAAGAATTTTTTAAATCAGATCAGCAGTTCCGAAGATTAGCCCCAACAGATGCTCCATTTACAAACTTACGAACTTTACCTCTTTATAATAGTAGTATAGAAGTATAGATTAGGTATCTAATATTTTTTTATCATATTCATTCGAATCTATTACGTATAGTTGTTTACGCAAACGGACAAAGACTATCTGAATCATTTCACGAAGCCTTTGTGGTTTTGTGCAAGATCTCGACACGCATACTTTAGATGCTTAGGTCATGCTATAAAGAATGCTTAGTAGTAGATGGTATTTAACTAACTCATCAGAGGCTAATAAAAATAAACTTTCCACATGTTTATTGGCCTGTAAAGCGTATGTCCCGTAAATATTAAGTATTATAGATGCAACAATCTCTCGCATATTATCTTTAGCAAATCGAGTTTGCAAGTAGGAACCAATTTCGTTTAGTGCTAAAGACATTAGATATCTACCTGCTTGGTGGAATGTATGGTTTGGTTAATTTATTACATTTATTTTACTTTCAAAAATTTATAGGGCGGGAAAGATTTTAAGAAATAAAAATATAAATACCTATACGGCCGAATTGAGGTAGCTCCTCTACAGAAAGTCTCTGCTGTTAGATTAGGGGGTAATTTTATAAATATACTAGCAGTCGCCCGCGACTTCGTCCGCGTGAAAACCTCTTAGGTACCCTTCTAATTTTAAAGACAGACTTTCATACAAAATGTGTAAAGGCACATATAGTGTGCTCATTCCCCGCTCCCCCTCTCAATTTAATTTTTTATAGTTTCCCGTGAAGCAATATTCTCCGTCCCGTCCCGTGTACTAAAGGTCTACATTTTTGTTAAACATTGTATGACATTTTAGTACATTAACATTAAAAATATATATTTATGGCAAGCTGATGGGTATAAATTGATATTAAATAGTATATTTCACTCTTGAGTCTAGCCTTCAGAACAAACAAAAATAATTTTACAATCCGACACGCAGATAGAGATTAGCCCGTTTAAACAAACGAACAAACTCTTCCGTGTATTAAATAGATATTTGAACAAAGATCGAATTCTTAATTCATCATCGTATATATAACATAGATCTAAACTCCCCTCCCGCACGCGCACCCCCGCCTTGGTGACGCTCACTTCGCAACGCAGAAATAGTAATATTTTAATTTCGCCATAACTTCAAAACCAAAAGTCCAATTTTAATCTTTTACATACCAAATATTATCTACATAAACTGTACTGCGTGATGAAATAATTTATTTTGATAAGAATTAATAGCATTAGTAAAATAAATGCGTTTAAATGTAGTCCAAAGAAAAATTGAGATTTTTAAATAAAAAAATGGTTGTTGTGCCTCACTCGACATAGATAGGTATAGTGTGTCGCGGACTTTTTTGTAGATATTTATAAGATCTCCAATTAGTTAGAACATTTTATGGTTTTATCTTTTATAGTTTACGCAGCGTACGCAAAATAAGTAACTTTTCTGGTTGATTTTGTACACCTTGTGTCCGAAAAACCCAAATATTTTACGGAACCCTAATTTTTTCCAAAATAAAATTTAGCCTATGTTACTCGTGAATAATGTAGCTTTCGAATGGTGAAAGAATTTTTAAAAACGGTCCAGTAGTTTTTGAGCCTATTCATTACAACCAAACAAACAAACAAACAAACAAAGTTTTCCTCTTTATAATATTAGTATAGATATATTTTTAAGCATTTTCTGCATTTCATATTTTACACTCATAAACTTACAGTGACATAATAAAGATTGAGTTTCAAGATCACTTATCCAGTTAAACTTTACAGTAACGGGCATTAAACAATAAATTAGATGGAATCGGGTATTGCCGCCCACGTTCAGTTTCACAAATCTGCAGCTCATGTCCAATTTAATGTGTTTCGCATTTCCTTTTATTTCCAGTTACTTATCAATCAAAGATATATCTGCCTTGCGATTTAAGTTGTAATAAATTATAAAAAAAACACACACACGCACAGACATATGAAAATAGAACCTCCTCCTTTTGAAAGTCGGTTAAAAAAGTAAATGTAGTAGGTAGCCTACCTATATAGGTTTTATTAGTTTTATGGTTGAATTTAAAGTAATTACTTTTATTATTTTATTCTGTATCAACTGGCACTTCTGTTATGTATTTTACAATTGATTTTAAGTTAGGTGTTAGATACCCAATCCAGTCAACCATGCTTTTCACACAAACATTTTTCCAGTAATGGGAATCAAAGCAACGACCTTGTATGCAGAAAGTAGGGTCACTTTCTGCTCAGCCAAATTTTTATTATTGTGGCTTGCCTCGTTGGTTTAGTAATTAGCAGGTTAGGAAATGATCAGTAAATTCCAAGCCTGGCAGTGTTGTTGTCCCCCGTGCGTTAGCGAGCATGTTAAGCCGTCGGTCCCGGACACTACTTTTTTTTTATCAACTACTAGTTGGCCCTTGACTCACACCTGATGTTAAGTGATGATGTAGTTTTAGATGCAAGCGGGCTAACTTGTTTGGAGTAGGATGAAGTCCACACCCCTTTCAGTTTCTACAAGACATCGTACCGGAACGCTAAATCGCTTGGCGGTACGTTTTTGTCGGTAGGGTGCTAACTAGCCACGGCGAAACCCTTCCACTAGCCAGACCAAGACAAATTACGAAAAATCTCAATCGAACCCGGGACCTCCGTCTTATAAATCCACCGCGCATACCCCTGCGCCACAGATGTTATCAAAATATTATTAACAAATAACAACTGATATTGATCATTAATTAATTAAACCAGTCAGTCTGCATTGGAGCAGCACGGCGGGGGCTATAAGGAATATATCCTCTCTCCTACTACAAGGAGGGTGAACTAGCCCTACAGCAAACTGTCTAAAGGCTGATAAAGATGGTTATAATTGTGCATCTCGTGTTCTCATGTTATTCCTCAAATTGCCACGCGGCTCCATCGCCGCGCAGAAGATATAATGCGCGCGCGCCGTGACGAATCCAAGATGGCGTGTTCGCGGTTTGGCGGTCGTTCACCTGCACCCGGCCGAAGCATCGCATGCGGCGACGAGTATTTTGATAATAATTAAATAGTGCACGGATCAAGTGCTGAGAGTTGTGTTTGAGCACTTGACGTTAGACGTAATTACCTTCTTAATTTGTTGTCAAATTATCCTTCTCTCATATTTTTCACTTGTTTTTTCAAAGTCTAATCCTCCTGCTGTGGCCAGGGTTCCAGAGTGAGGAACCTCCTTATAATATGCGCCATATCTAGAATTCTATTTTCAGTTTTGATCCAACAGCCAAGCGAAAGCTTCTTATGGGTGTAGATTTATATAAGACCATCAACTGAAACGACTATAAGAACAATAGTCCTCGACTCAAATTAAATACCTCCAATTAATAACACCCATAGACATTTTTCTCGATTTTCTTGTACAAATTATGATATAATCAGTCTTGCAAACTAAAGGAGTGCATAAAAATCAATAGCTAGTAGGTATACCTATATTTCCTGGGATGGGCGGAAATCATTTGCTGAACTGGAATTTTAAACATTACCGTCCTTCTGACGCAACCGGATAAAATGGAAGAATTTTCAGGAAGAGGATCTACCGAAATGGTAGAACTTAACAGTGTGTAAATTATTACAGTTGTAACTATCATCTCACGTACTCCACAATGCACTGGAATGCTCACTAAAGGAGATCATGTAAATAATCTTAAACCACCTGCCATAACTAAAACCTGGCTACCTACGTATAGATAAATAAATTCGTATCCATAAGCAAGTAGTGAGGTAGGTAATAACAATTATTAAAATATATTGGCTTACCAATAAACTGATCAATAACAATATTTCTTAATAAAAGCATGAGCTGTCGTTTCTGGGAAGTAAGGGGCAGGCGCAGGCAGCGCACCAATGGGCCGGGCTGGTGACGTCATCACAACACGGCAACTCGTGATTCATCCGTGTTTAGCCTCTGAGGGTCTCAACACAGCTTTGTTATTCTTTTATTTAATAGTGCATTATTTTGAAGGCCGGAAACGGCAATTGGTGGCCGGAAATACCTGCTGAGATTCCTTCAGACGCTCAAGTCGTGGTGTATAAAAGTCTTATTAACGAGACGTCTATATTCAGCAGTAGATGTCCATAAGCTGATAATCATGGTACTTCCAAAACGTTTGTATTTTCATTAATAAATTTTTTGGGAAAAATATATTTTAGCCATGTATCATGACCTATACCTATCAGGAAAAAGTCATCATCACTTGGCACCAAGTCAAATCATCAAAATAAAGTTTGGCGGTCAATCTGCGAAAAGCTTTCCCGTTATTCACAATTCGCTCTAATTTTGGTTAGGTAATCGAGTGTTGGACGACATGAGTAGAGTCTCTCACTTTTGTCGCCCAACCATTTTCTCTTTTGACGATCTCACTTGCCTAGTATCTTCCTTACCAATACTACACTTGGAATGGCAAACTGAACATCCCTCTGCAAGTTTCCAGGAAAGGGTACTGTGCATAATCACTACACTAAAGTCAGTGGACACAGCAAAACACATCTAACTCGTTTGAATCCAAAGCTAGCAAAATATAATTTTTTAAGACATGTAATCAATTTCCTCCCTAGATACATAATAATCAGCTGCTACAAGTACCTCTACGAATAAGGAAAACAATTCGTATTTTATCAAAATTGATAACTTATTTCCTTTAGGTCGTTATCTCCAAAAGATAACAATTGTCCTACTAACTTACCTACATTTTAAATAGAATCATAGAAATTTAATCGCCATCATAGTCTTCTCTTTCTCTTCTCACTTTCGATCTCGACTGCCTCGTGGGAGTGGTTAGCCTATGTGGCTTCGATCACGAGGTCCTGGGTTTGACTTCTGAGTTGGGTCACGGAATATTTCTGAGCTTTTTCATTCTTCTATGAAATGTTCAGTACATTCCAAGCTCGGAGTCTGGAATTTGGTGGTGTTACTCCCCCGTGCGTCGGAGAGCACGTTCCGTCGGCCTCGGTCACTATCATCAACATCTGATAGTGATTGTTAATAAATGAAACAATATCACCCTAAGGCCGCCAATCCGCATTGGAGCAGCGTGGTGGGTGTACGCTCCATATCCCCTTTCCTATGAGGAGGGAGGCCTGGCCCTGTGGTGGGCCGTTAATAGGCTGATAATGATGATAGTCTTCTCAATAAGCCAACGTAGTGGTGTCAACCCACTTTAGGCTAGATAGATTATAAGGGGTTACAGTAAGCCACTGGGTACAGGTGCCTCGAAACCATGGTGTTTAAAGGTCCTAACAGTTTCATCATTTATCATTATTAGCCTGTAATAACGATCAGCCATCGCCAGTTATAGGGCCTCACTCCCTAATAGGAAAGCGGATATGGGACTTAGATTCACCAGGCAGCTTCAATGTAGGGGGACGGGCTTATGCTGATAAATCTTTAACTCTTTAACGATCACTATCATAACTGTTAAATATAATGACCGAAACCGAAGGCTTAAATTGCTTTCCGATGCACTATTTGTTAGATTCAAGAAAAAATTATAGTCGTGATAAAAATATATTAGACTAAACACTGACTGAAGACTGGTGGGTAAACTCAACAAATAAAAATCTGCAAAAGCCACCAAGTATTGAGTAGTATAGTAAAGTAAGTACAAGACAATACTGCTGCACTTCATACAGACGTAAAACACTGCTTACTCTACAGAAACTATATATATATATTAATTACCTTAATCAAGTATTCAAATGACACTATTACCAAAATAAATATCTAAAATTAAGTAAGTAGTTATAACATTATCTCCTTATAAAGGACACCTAAATATCCTACACCTAATGATTTCATAGCTCTGATAATAATTGATTAAGTATTATCAATGATCTAACGATTACTCGTAAGTCAACCAATAACAATATTTATTACAATATAATACTTTGTATTTTATGGTGAAGCGAGAAAGGACATTGCCAAAAATTGTATGGAAGTGTACCCCAGACTGTCCAGTAATGATATATATGTCATTAAATAGTGCAGATTTTCTATTTACAGAAAAACAAAGTTGTATGTAGCTATGAAGTCGCAGGAAAAAGTTATGAAGGTTAAAAAAGTTGACTTTTCATATTACGACGACGGTCACGTGATTCAGAATACAAAAAATCGATTGAAATTTTTATTTTTTTGATATATTTTCAAGTGATTGCTATGAAACATGGGTAGTTGTTTAAAATTCATTGTGTATTTAAATAAAACAGTTAAATATGAGCATAAGTTTGGACAGCCTGGGGCAAATTTTGGCAATGTCCTTTATTGAAGAACAATACAAATACATTAGGTAAGGTAAAAAAATAAGCTTTCTCGAACAACTTTATACCATTTTATATTTGCTCACGGATGTAAATCTGAAAACAAGATTTGTAGACAAGTTTGTGACTCATCGAAGTCTGAACATATTGGCGAGTCAATAATAGAAAAAAATATTTGTGTTTTCGTTCGTCACGCTTAATTATTATGAGATAGAGCCGCGTCGAGAGAGACGAACGTTTAAAAATTAGTTTTCTTTATTCTGTGATAAAAATAATAAGTGAAACAGCCCTTTCGGAATCTTCTTTTCGTGATTCTTATTTCAACTTTGGTTATATATAAAACAATGGTGAATATTTTTTCAGCGTAGTTCATTACACTTACCTACAATAATTTGAGGTCGTGGTCAAGTGCGAGCTTTTTTTATATAATAAAAATAATTCATCTACATTTTGAGATCTAGGTCGCATCTACATTTTGAGATTTGAGTGTTACCACTTGAGGTCGTGGTAAAGTGATTATCACTTAAATAAAAAAAACAATTAATTTATGACGTCTATTACAGGTGCTTATGTTGGTTGCACTGGCGGTGTTGGACCGGCGCAGGCGCAGCCGGTGAGTCAAGGGGCGGCGCTAAGGGCGCTACGCCCTGCACCGCCCCGCCCCGCCCAGCCAGCCATGATTTTGCCGCGCTTTTTTTTTTAAATCAGACCAGACCTGCGTCATTCCTGATGTGTTGTCAAACAGTGGTGTGATCGCGTCAATGATTTGTACGTTCCAAATTCAAACATTGCGGTAATTCAGCATATTCCGTACTATTGAGCAACACAGCAATGCTGTTATAAGTTTCTGAATGATATTTATCAGTGCTATTCAACTGTTCGGTTGGCTATCTCCTCGAGTGGCGTCTGACGGTGAGTGTTTAGCTTGTACACAGATTATATCCACTCTATAAAATTAAGCCTTACTTGAAACTTTTTAATATTTACCATCCAACTTTTACATACCTAGATTTGTTTATTTTAAGAGTTTAAAATATTGTTATTATACCTACTCCTAAGATAAATCTAGTGACATAATATATTTGCATAACATACTCTCGTACCTACACCTAGTCAAATACAATATTTTGAGAAGTTACAATTTATATCTACTTAATGCACTTTATGTGACAGAGATACTTATAGTCAAGAGAAATAACCTACCTACTGCCATTAAAACAGCATTGCTGATTTAGTTTGTCGTTATAATAATTACAGGCCATTTTAAAATCACTTATTATATTATGGCAGGCCATTTTTATGTGTTGCTATGGACCATATTATCTAAAATGAATTTCGATAACTTTATTGTTATACTTGTCCAATCAAAATCAAGTCTCGTCGTTCAATTTGTAGCGTAGCTACTACCTAGGTACCTTCATAAGTTGTTCTTATATTTATAACAAATGGTTCTTATATTTATAATACTTGAACAATATTTGATACCAGACTTGGCTTTCAAGATTAGGTATTAATTGTTTAAACTTCCAAAAGATTTTTCCCATTTACAATAAAACTATAAAATATTTGTTCCTACAAATTTCTCCTTACGTACAAAAGTTGTTAGTGGTACCTTAGGCCTCTGCGATCACCTTAAACCGTGGTTTAACCATAAGCCCAACACCACCAAACCGCTTGTGTGCTGTGGTAGGTTTTCAAAATTCAATTCAATTCAATTATGAACGAACGTCGTAGAAGAAACAATTCTAATTATAAAAACCATTACCAAAATTGACGATTATGATGAAAATGACAATGTTATGAAATCATAACGATCATCATGGATTGATCAGTTTTTTCAGACCAAATTACTTTTTTAATACAACTTATTTGGCCTAAAAAGATTAGTCCAGACACTAATAAAAAATTTAAAATAAAACAATATCGTTTAAACAGCAGAGTTTTATTGTCTCTGTTGCTAGGTCAACGTCGTGACCGTCCTTATAAATCATTTGCGATAATAGCCATTACCACTGATAAGGACATAAGCGCACTGACCGACTGAGACAGAATAAATATGCCGAATCGGCTAATAATTACGTTCTGTATATCTAATTGACTAAGAAATAATTATAGGTATGTTTATTTTTTGATATTCAGCTATATTTTTTTATTATAAGATCTGTGCCTAATTGTTATAGGATTCTTAATGTGAATTCAACATTGACCATCCAAACCAGTCATTACGTACTGACACACTTGACATTTGAAAATAAATTGTGTGTAATCTGCTTGAAAATTGAAAACATCGTTCTTGGTTCAAAGTACTGTTGTGTAACTTGTCCTAATCTAGGGTGGCCTACCTATATTTATAAAAAAATTCAGTGATCAAAGAAGAAAGTAGGCCTTATCCCTATAATTATTCCCGCCACTCGGAAATAAAAAAGCCTACTATCAGTGAATATCTCAAATAATGTTTCACTATGTGTTACTTTTTAAGCCTGTCAATTTATAAGCCGCACATCATAAAACCACCTTTTTGAGAATTCATGTTGTATATAAATATTTATGAAAACACAAAACAAATTAAAAATATACAATTACATTTATCTATCATTACATCTATCAAGTACGTTAAAACCAGTCTCGGAAACGGCTCCAATAATTTTCATGATTTTTTATATGCTGGGGGTTTCAGGGGCGACTAATTGATCTAGCTAGATACCGTTTTTTAGAATCCGTATATAATTAAAAAAAGAAATACCGAGCAAAGTTTGGTCAACCAGTTACTTAATTTTTAATTTAATAATTATTTAAGTATATATATTTAATAATAATTTAGTTAATTATTAATTTATTATAATGTAAATGTATTGTTACCACAATTGCAAAATTACATATATTTTAACTTTAGTAGACTTCGTGAATCCTTACATTATTTTTACACGCTTTTTATTAGCTTCACTTGTATGTCAGTTTGTCAGTATGTCAGTATGTAACTCTCCGTGGGTAATCTGCGCGCCTGCGGCCTTCCTTGGTTCTGGTAGCCGAAATTGAACTCTGATTCCCCGTATTTATAATATTTATAAATAATTATTTTATTCTCACTAATAAATAAATTACTAGCGACTGTGTGGCCGAGCGGTTTAAGTGCTAAACTGCCCGTACAACAGCCGCTCAGGCGTGGGTTCGAGCCCTGGCAGTCGCAGTTTTTCTGCGACTTCCAAGGCTTGCTCCCGTGCCGACTGTACTCTGGCCAGGTTTCTGTGGTTTCCTTGGTCACTGTGCTAAGGGTGGGGCACAGGCAAATGCGGGTACAGATTGTAAGTCGGTCACAGCCGCTATAGAGGTAATGAGAGTGTAAATAGTCAAAATGAGGAGGGATTCAATAATCCCACATGTCTAGGCCAAAATAGGCTAATGCGTAAGTTCCAAAAAAAATAAATAAATTACTTACTGAAAATTTAATTTAATTTAATAAAAATAATAATTTAATTAATAATTTAATAATTTCATAAAAATAATAATTTAATTAATTAATAATTTAATAATTCAATAAAAATAATAATTAAAAAGTTATTAAAGTTTTAATTTTTTTACACGCTTTTTATTGGCTTCACTTGTATGTATGTTTGTATATTTGTATGTTTGTAACCGACTTTTTTGGGCGCAATTTTGACCAACTTTAAACGGCCAGATTTCGTTTAAACTTTGTGGATTTATCGAGGACCGATGACAATACACTTATTTGATAAAATTATTCCATTTTTCAATTTACAAAATATGATTTTTGTTAATTTATATAATTTTCATCTATTGTCGATAAGGTAGAAACTTAATTTCAATTTTTATAATTTTTTTCTACAGTCGATAAGGTAGAAACTTAATTTCAATTTTTTATAATTTTTCTCTGCAGTCGATAAGGTAGAAACTTAATTTCAATTTTTCATAATTTTTCTCTACAGTCGATAAGACAGGACTTGATGTTAATTTTAATTTCCAATAATTATCTTTAGCCGATTTCTCTAATATTGACAAATTTTCGAATACTAAGGAGATTTTTAACTCTACAAAACAAATAATAGTTTAAAAAAACTAAAAAACACGCTTTCTATAGAAACCCAAACTAAAAAATAGAAAATAAATTTTAATAAATTTAAATTAAGAATAGTGTTAAAAATTTCATTAACTATAAATTAATAATAGTGTAAATAAAAAAAAATTATTTTATTTTAAAAAAAGCGTGGGGTGCATGGTGTCAATATAGTTATAAATATTTTATTGATGAGTAGAGTACTCATATCTGTCAATAAAATATAATGACAGATATGAGTAGAGTACTCATATCAATCAATCATATCAGTCAATAAAATATTTATAACTATATTGACACCATGCACCCCACGCTTTTTTTAAAATAAAATATTTTTTTTTATTTACACTATTATTAATTTATAGTTAATGAAATTTTTAACACTATTCTTAATTTAAATTTATTAAAATTTATTTTCTATTTTTTAGTTTGGGTTTCTATAAAAAGCGTGTTTTTTAGTTTTTTTTAACTATTATTTGTTATTCATTTATTTTGCGGTATAACTGAACATTTTGCGTAACTGCCTCTCCGCAGACCTAAAACGAGGGTTCCACATACACCCTGATGGTGGAAGAATTTCACTACAAAACCGGCCGGTATCTGAAATGCCACTGATGAATCACATAGCCAAGGAATGATGGAGATGGCAGGCTATCGCTTACTGGCACTTGCCACCGGTCGTACAACATTCCACTGTTTATTGACTGTCTTGACTAGGTATGCAGTCTACCTACCTGAGCTACAACGGGGTTCAAACTTGTCATAATCAGCATAAGTACCGTACTTTAAAAACGACATTAGTCGGTAAATAAATAAAAAACATACATACATACGCTCGAAAAACATTACCTTCCTTCTGAAGCAGTCGGGTAAATATGTGGCGCAGCATATAACTCTTTATTCCTTTTTGGCGGTCAGTAAAAAAATATATCTATATAGAACGACCTTTTGTATCTACTAATGATGGTTATGTTTTTGATACGTATGTATGTATGTAGTCCATTCTTCCATGCTCAGCCTATTGAACGGATCTTCGGTGGTGTAGTGTTAAAATGGCTGGGGAGAAATAAGAGGGAGGTGTGTATTTCTTTCTCTTATCGGGGCATATGGGTCAAATGAAAGGTCGTAAAAAGACCATTTTAAAAATATAAATATCATATCAGTTTATCTTGGTTTTAACAAAAAAATGGCAAAGGTGTAGTCTTTCAACTGTAACTAAAACAAAAAAGTCTCAAACCACCCTATTCCGATAAAGACAAACCGCCAAGAGTTATTTAGCGTTCACTATTACATAAAATTTGAATACTTTATGGTGCTAGAAACCGAAAGGGGTGTAGATTTCTTTCCCCTCAGAAAATAAAGTATTTAGTCCCGCTTCCATCACCATAAAGTATTTAAAATTTTAATGTAGATATAGTGACTGTCATCATCACTCTAACATCAGGTGTTATAGCAATTTGTATCTACTAATGTTTGATAAGTTTAGTTGATACAGAAGTTCATATAGCAATCTTCCATGCTCAGCTTTCAAGTTTCGATTCCGTCATTATGATTGTTATCAGCTCATAACCCGCGCACTACTGAACCAGGCCACTTTCCTTATAGGAGAATGGATATGGAGCGTATACCCGCCACACTGCTACAATGTGGGTTGGCCGGGTTAGGGTGATAATGTTTAATTCATTAACGATTACTACCAGATGTTAAAAATGGTGACCGGGATCGACGGCTTAATGTGCTCTCAAAGGCACGGGGGTTTGATACCAACACGCGACATCATCATACCAGCTCCATATTGTCAGATCCGAAACCACTTAGACCTGTCCAAAGTCCAATTAAACGTCAGGTAGAGGTTTTAATTTCATTTCTGTAAAGATTTGCCACACATACCTATTAACAGGACAGGCAAAGGAAGCGTGGTGGCACCGACTTAATAGATATGGTTAATTAAATTAAAGTATCTAAATGACGCAATCAATTTTTACTTATTAGTGCGTTTTAAAGTCGGTCTAATTATTTATTGAATTTATTTTTCATACTTTTCAGTGATTTATCGATCACGAACATTCGTAAAACCTACTCGTTACCACGAGTAGGTTTTATATACTATATGGAGCATGGATCTCATCATCAGATCGTGACTTGATGAACATGTGACCAATTAGGAACTTTATTCTATCAAACAAATAAAGAATTTATCAAATCAGTCCAGCTGTCTTCGAGGAGCAAGGAACCGTTAAAAAGTTCTCTTAACTGTCCTTCGTCTTCATCACCAGAAACCTAATGACAGTACCAGCCCACTTTTTTCTATCGTCTAAATTTCCATACAATTATCTGCTCGGAGCGAGAAAGCATGGTAAGTCACGCGGTTATTATCATTAACGTCACATAGTTAGTTTTACAAAATCAAATAAATAATCTTAATTCATCCAGCCAGCATAGGAACAACGAGCGTATTGAGTCTAGCTATTTACTTCCCCTTCTATAAGTAAGGAGACTTAGCTATTTAACTGATCGTTAAAATAGACTACTAAATGGTTACTGCACCCAGCTCTATTAAAATCTTCAGACATATCTACATATCTAGAATCTATTGAGCAGATAAATAAGTATCACCAACCTCAAAGCACTCAACACACGTGTGTCTTTTCTAAGTCAGCTAAGACCGTTCACTTTTCGACCTCACACGCACGAAGGCCATTATTCCAAATGAATCACTTCGCATTCCACATTTTGATTGAGCTTCAAGAACTTTCTCGCTCGCAGCAGACAAAGCGGCGCCTGGGATGTGAATGAAATGAACCCACAGACAGCACACTCGAAATTGGGACCGTTTATTAATGGAATTTGATGATTATAGACTGCTTTTATTAATACGGGCACTGGACTAATAACTTATTTTCTGTTGTTTGGTTAGGCTATCTTGTTCCGTTCTCGATAAGTTTTCTAGGCTGTTGAACGAATAAATTATATTATATTCCTTATAACATGAGCTAGAATTACCTAGATGATAATTGAAGATCCTTACTAATTTTATAAGCGCTTTTACGCCGCAACTATTTACCAGATTTGGCTCAAATTTGAAATGGACACAGATTTTATCCTAGATCAAAACAAGCTTTTTATTCCCCCACGAGAACAGGAACTATGCGGGAAGTTATTTATTCAGTAGGTAGTATTCCTGTGACTTCATGATATTACAACCATATCATGTGTTTTGTCTTACTGTTTAGTCCACTCCTTAGCCTGCGAATCAAACGAACAAACTCCTCGAGTCAATTGAATGAAGGGATGTGGTTTTTCCAAAAAAAATAGTAGCAACCCCGAGGAGTTGAGCAATCGGGAGTGTTACAGTCTTGTGCATCGGAGACCATCTTCATCTGAACCCATCACCGACCACTATTGAAGTCGTATGCTGGATCTAAGATTCAAATGTCCTTTCATAAATGGAGAGAGGCGTAGCCGACTGCTGATAAATAAAAAAATATTATTACAAAAACAAAAAATCCGACTTCTTAGGAATAATGAACTGAAAAGAGAAAAACAAGGATCACTATATCTATATAAAATTCTAAATACTTTATTGCGCTGCAGGAGGGAAAAAACAATACTTTGCTACCTTCGGGCAATTATCAAGAGCTATCAAAACTACGTTTGTCCCGCCTTTCTCCCCGTTTATAGCCGCCATTTCGAAAATTTATATAGCCTATGTCACCACGACAATTTTAACAAATTCAACAACACCTCATGTCAAAATCCACCCAGCCGTTTAGGCATACATACATACACTCGAAAAACATTACCCCCCTTCTGACGCAGTCGGGTAGAAATAGGCTGGGGATTATGATGACAATGGTCAATGATGATGGTTGTTTTCTTAGTCAGTGTCACTTATCATGACAATAGTAATATATGTATGGAAACAGAGCTAAGATTTTGTTTTTACAGAGTTTCTCTTCTGCTTTCTGATTATTCGGTTTCTATCTTCTTATAATTGAACTCACAAAAATTATTAATAAAAAATAAAACCGCCTTCAAAACACACAAAAAAATAATTGCGTCATTTATCTAGTTACTTTCATGTTCTTAACCATATCTATGAATTCAGTGGCAATCATGTTTTGGTAACGTCTTCAAAGTAAAAAGCCGGGAAAAACAAGGGATTCACGGATTTTACAGGAATAATGAGATGGCAAATGGGTATTGGACGACGCAAATATAAGGTAACTGCAGTAAATCGTTGAGAAGTTCCGTCACCTGTATTTCGGCTCCATCATCAGATCGACTGTACCTTTACTAATTTGTAGTGCTTTTAAATACTTAGTGGAAACATTAACAAACGAACTAATTGTCCCTACAATTTTTGAAAGTCCCCCTCGATTTGCCCGGGATTCCAATATCAGATCCTAGTTTCCTTGTCATGGTACCACCACCAGACTTACTCCTTTTTAATAAAAAAAGATATATAATTTGACAAAAGTTTAGTTTAGTTTTTTAAAACTCGAGCCGGAAGCCGCCTGGGAGTTTCCATCCATAATGCTGTCTAATCCTTAGAGATATTAGAAAACAATGGGTGGTGGGTATTAATCTTTTACAGATCTACAAATAAGTTGCAATGGCATAATACTATCCAGTCTTTTAAGGATATGTAACAAGCTTACACGATTATCCTAAAGAAAAGTGGGAAGCAAGTAATAGGCAATAATAGAAACAAGTAGATAAAAGAGCAATGTTAAAACTAATTACATAAATATTTCACGGATTAAATTCTTATAAGAACCTACTTACTTAGTTTCCCCTTTTAGACAATAAATACAAGTTTAATTTATCTTGCTTTTTATGGGTATCAAATTACATAGATAGTGAATTCAGATAAGGATTAATAAGAAAGACGCGAGCTCGTCTATTTCAACCATAGATATCCCAATAATAGGACAATAGAAGTGGCATGGGCACTGACACTTCTATTGTCCTGTTATTGGACGCGTGGTCTTATTGCCACACAGCATACAACGAAACCTGCAGAGTGAAATCTTGTCACATTTTATAAAAGCTGAAATTTTATCGGGTTTAGTTCAACAGCACAACATCCACTTTAAGAGTGGGATATTTGCTTCAAAGTTGATGAACAATATTCTCCTGTTAATGGGTAATTCCCAGCAGATCCATTCTTTTTCTAGCCAATCCGCCATCTTTACACACACCTAATATATTTTATTGCGTCTTCATTGAAGTACATTTTGCACCCTCGGTATAATGGGTAAAAACCATAGGTCTAAGAACGACAGCCAACTATGAAGTTTGGATCATATTGGCTTTACGAGTTAGCAGGTAATAAAGCTCCAAATCTTCATACGTTGAACGCAAGTTGCTAAAAACTCAGAATCTACCTCACGAATCTAAACTAACACCGTTAATGATCGCCACAGTCTTTGCGTAGTTAATGTATTCAAATTCCTCCGACATATGGGATAGGAATAATACTATTTATCAGAAAGACATTAATTAAGCTAATTGCAAAACTAAGAAGTTTGTTGACCTGCCTCATAATCAGTTTGTAGACTCTCTGTACAAGAACGCCAGCTTTTGTGATTTTTATTTTAAAGGTTCTTATAGAAAAAGCCTTCAGAGTCTCGAACGGGAAATAAAGTGTCATTGCATTCTTAACAATAGACAATGTAATAGAAGCCTGTAATTCATCAACATTTTATATAGTTGCAATAGAAAATGGCGTAAAAACCATCGCAAGAAATACATGCAGAAAACTCAGCAAAGAGCGAAAGATTGTAATGCAATAAGATGACAGCGCGAGGTTTCGAGCGGAGCGGCGTCGGCTACCAAAAATCGCGAACAAGATCGAACGGCGCAAGCACATTGGTGCACGTCAGGAGGGAAAACGCCCGCGACGATGAAACATATTCGCAATCGCGAGACGTCAATATTTCAGAGGCAAACGTGTGTCCGCCCCTCCACGGAATGACAGTGACCCAAATGGAGCGCCAGCGCAGTCAGTTCCGTGAGCGCGCGACACTCGGTCGACGCGGACTGCGGCTGCGCAGTGCCAGTGCGCTATCGTACAGTGCGGTTGTCGGATCGGATGTAGCCGTGTGCGTGCAGTGAGTGCGCTCCGGCCCGCGCGCCGGTCATGTGCCGTCGCTTGACGCCTATTCTCCCGGAGGTTGACCTTTCAAGGTAAGGGACAAAAAGTGCATTGTCACATTCTTCGAAGGAATTATATGAAAACGTGGAACTTCCATCTACTTAAGCGCCACCAAAAAAAGGAAAAAATGTGTTGCCATGCAAATGTGACATCGGTGTTTGTGAACGAGGTAATGAGTCAGTCGCATCTCGAATTTTCCTTTTGTGCAAATAATGGCAGCGGAGAGGGCCGCGTTGGCATGTCGGCTCTCTCGTGTCGGCGCAGCGTGCAGGGGACAGGGGCCGGAGTCGTCTGCCCGGCAACAAGTATATGTCGTGTCGCCACGCCGCCGGCGCTGCGCCCTGCCGCGGGCTGCTCTCCTCGGCCGGCGGCGACTCTCGCAGCCGCAACGAGCTAACGGAATCAGATTCCTCACGGCCGAAATTCCGCTGCGGACATTCACGCCTCGACCGACTGAAATAAATCGCTCGTTTAACACAAATAGCACGGCATTGTAGCCGCATTGACAGACGGACGAGTATTTCCGCTTCTCTCTTTGCCGTCTTCGTCTGTCTGGTCTTCGGGAAGCGTCGTTAAAAAAGAAGCGCTTCGCACTTCCTCTGACGTAAGCGCTTCCATCATATTATAATTCAATCGCCCTATTCAGAACGTGTCCAATAAAGTAATTTGAATCGCTCGTAGCTTTACACCGCAAAACGAGGAATCAAATCCGATTCTAATGCTATAACATGCTGTTTAAACGCAAGTGGACTAATAAATATCAGGACGCATCAAAAAAAGTTTATCGATCGCTACCTACGTATAAGTTGGTTTAAACTATCTAATAATAAATGATTGTTCTGATAATGCACTGGTCAATAGATCATCGGGTCAGAGATAATGTAAGGTTATCAGTGACATGGTGTGGTTTTCACGGTGTCGGCGAGAGTGCTGAGAAAGGTCGCGATCATGTGGTTGTATGTCCGCGCACGTATGCGCGTGACGTCAGCGAAGGACTGTCGTCGATCGCTGAACTCAGCGGCAATGTCACTGATAATAAAATTCTAAGCAATCGAATGGGCAACTTGTTTCATGCTCATACGTTTAAATGAAAATAATTTGCGTTCGTACATATTATTGAACAAAAAAATATAGTAAAACTCAGTATGGCCCTAGATATTGACTTAGATGTACCCATACATTTCAGTGTAATGTTTATAGAGATTTAAGACCTAAGAGACAAGAATTCATGTAGAAATACTATACGCTATGATGATGAGATTTAAAAAATGCAAGAACGAGTAGAAGCAGAGGCTTCGCTCCTAATAATATCTGATATTTTTTTTACTCTGCAAAATGCATTCATTTGGATAAAGGAATGTTATTCCATTACATGAAAATATTTTTGTTCGTTTATAGATAATGTTTACTGCAATGCAAAAATCATTTCGCAATCAACTACACCTACTTTCACCTGCACGTAAAACAATAATGATTTTACAGCATCATGAAGTTTCTCGTTGATGTTGGTGATTTAACCTAAGCATCAAAGGCGCCTACCTGTAGGCCTATTTGAACACTTTTAAAAGCTAATGTGTTTGAGCATTTCATATCAATGAAAACACTGCTGTATAATCCGAGCATAGCATCCTTAGTTAATAGAGCAAAGGAAAAGGCTAAATAATAAAAATTTTTAACAAAAAATAGAACCGACTCAAAACGCACAAGTTTAAGAATTAGTGCGTTTTGAGTCGGTTCTATTTTTTGTTAAAAATTTAAACTGAAATCGCTGCTTCAAAATTCGAAGAGTTCCTTTAATAGGATATCATCATCAGATGCTAACATGGAAATGGCTAATAAAAAAATAATTATCAAAATCGGACAACTGTAAAAAGTTAGTGGTCATATAAATTGGAACGTCCTCCGTTTTTTTTCGTCGGTTAAAAAGGAACAAAAGGCAAATATTCAGAAAGTATTATTTTAGAAAATTGTGTCACACAATACTAAAGAAAGAATGATGTGTGTGTTTAAACCCTTTGTCTTAAGTTCTGCTATATTTAATTTTTATTGTATGTCTAAATAATACATATAGCCCATAGAATTATTTTCTAAAACTGCCATTCCAGTTTACTTTTAATTGTTTGTTCCCAGTTTATTTGATCCATTTTGCACTTTAAGCCAAAGCAACTAACATCTTTAATCGGATCAAAATTCCACATTTTTCTTCTTCGACAACTCCATCTTTATCAAAATGTATCCATACATTAAAATCAAATTTTTGGACCGCCATCAAACAAAACATCAATTCTTACCATCACTGGCACACCTCGTTCATTGAGTCTATATCATTAAAGCACCTAACTCTACTTCGCCAATAAATGATTCAGAGACATGTTCATTCCTGTTTCGTCGGTCACTCCTTCCGATCCCGTCCGGGGTCAATAGTCGGCCTTAACACGTCCTTTTTAACTAACTTTAAGAGGATTTAGAAGCGTGTTTTTTAGACCTTTTTGTTTTCTGCAAACTTGAGTGAACATGTTTTAATTATATAAACAGTTATATAATGAAAACATGATGGCTTGTATATATAGGTATACAATAATTAGAAGTTACAAATAACATTTAGCATAACAAGAAAAAGTACATGTAGTATATACCTAAACAAATACACTTGCCTAAAATAGAAAAAACAAAAGTCCTTAATCTCTGTAAATCCTCTCAAACTATCAAATAAATTATTGATAAATGATTAAAATGTTAGTAGATACAATTCTATGTATAAAGTGCCATGAAATATTAAATACGAAAAATAAAACAGGTAAGCAAAGACAGTATGACTCCATGAACGACTGTAGCAGGAAAAATACATTATAAAATTCCCTCGGAGTTACCGACCGAATTCTTAGAAAATTGTGCCTCAAAGTTTGTTTTATGACTTATTTTCTTCACATTTTATTATCTATTATGTTATACCGGTAAGAATAGAAAATTTGTAAATTCGGTAAGCATATTAAGTAGTAAGTTTTTTCTTATTTTTGTATTGAAAGCACGTAGTATGAAAATACTAACATTGAGTGCACCAATTTTAATGTTTTTCATTATGTTTTTCATCATCAAAAGTAACAGATTATACATAGGGGTTTTTATATCTTCTTCTTTATATCTCTTTTTCTATCTTCTTTACTTTTTTAATTTGCATATTGCTTTGGAATCCTAAGCTGTATTAGTGTCAGTAATCAGTTTAGAATAGTTCCTGAGGACATTTCCGGAAGGTGTGTCGGTTTCGGAGTAAAATGTACGCTGAGGTTTTCGTCCCACTTTAGCCCACTTGTCACTTTTTCGCTTAAATTCGTCGGTAAAAATATAAAAATACTAGCTGACCCGGAAAAATGTTGTTTTGCATTGAAAATTAAAAAAAAAATTAGATGAAAATTAGATAGTAGCCGATTCTCAGACCTGCTGAATACGCATACAAAATTTGGTAAAAATCGGTAAAGCCGTTTCGGAGGAGTATGGCAACGAAAACTGTGACACGAGAATTTTATATATTAGATACTAGCCGACCCGGCAAACGTTGTTTTGCTTAAAAAATTAAAAAAAAATTTAGATTAAAATTAGATAGTAGCCGATTCTCAGACCTGCTGAATACGCATACAAAATTTCATCAAAATCGGTCAAGCCGTTTCGGAGGAGTATGGCAACGAAAACTGTGACACGAGAATTTTATATATTATCTATATCCTCCTATCCATTGTTACTTGTATCATAATTTATGTCGCTTATTGATATATTGTCCCCAATGTCTGTACTTTCAAATGTTGTTTTATACAAACTCTTGAAAGTCAGTTGCGGTTACAAGTGTGAAGTGGCGCATTTTAACACGTAAATAATTTCTTGCGTTTTGCGTTTGCGTTTCGTAATTTCCTCACGAACGAAAATACCCTAGATAATCACGAGAGCCCTATCTGGTTCATTTGCCAAACTAGACGAGCAGCTAAGCAACAGTTTATGTTCTCCAAGGATATAATCTGTATACGAAAAAGATAGGTGTCCTGCAGTTGACAAAAAATTGACTAATGATGTGTAAAGCTATAACATCGGTGTTTTCAAGGATTCTGGGAAGTACAGCTATTTAATTTCAAACCTTAAAGATTATTCTAATACGATTGCTTTTCATTAGTCCGTGTATTCGTATAATAAACGGGTGGAGGTTATCGCGCGAGGTCCGGAGGGCGATCGCCTTGCTTTCATGTCGAGACTTGTCCTAGCGCTGATTAGTCACTCCGAACATAATAATATTCCAGAAATAAAGTAGCTTTTTTGTAACTTGGTGAGTTACTTCATTTCTTTGTTCTTTACTAAACTAAGGTACTTTACTTGCTTTTGATTGCGCATCTTACTATATGTATTTAGAGTAGATAATAATCAAAATATGAAGATTTACATAGTTTTACACAGTCAGATTACTTTTAATGAGGAAAATTACTTATTATTTTTCTGAACATATGCTTACATCAATTTTTTTTATTTTCTCATAACATGCATATAATATTAATTATTATTAACTTTTGTAGAATTTTAATAGACCATTTATATCATTGTAACATGTTGTAACATGTTTATTCTTTGGTTAAATACGTTACCGAAACCTTCTTTTGTTCTTTTTCTTGAAAAAAGCCGATTCACTTTTCTTTATGCCAGCACTTTTTCAGCACACATTTATTTTCTTTTTCTTTAATATTGTATTACAATTTAACCAAAAAATACTAAATATTTGTGCTGATTCATATTGTACCACAATTTCTGTATTCTAGGTGCCTTAGGACTGTGACTGTTTGTGTTTTAATTAATTTATCTTAAGCAGTCTGTGAAATGATCAATAAAGTTTATTATTATTATTGAAATTCATCTCATTTTGTCATGTCCCCGCACCGAGTGGGCCGGCCGCGGGTCCAAGATCGGAATGAATGACTCACGAGCCGGTTTGAGCCTCGCGCCACCAACCATTGCAGAATAATAGCGAATTATGATTTCATTTGCATTTCATTCATAACTTTAACTCTATGACTGACTATTCTAAAGGAATAATTGCTGTTGTTTATTATTATATATTCGCATAGAAGACGCATTACTAACACCTTTATGAATTCATCATTATTATACTCTGATCCTGTGGTAGGTATGTATAGATCAAACCAACATAAAGGTATTATTTACTTTAGCTTTTTAAGCTAACTTGTAGTGCGTTGTTCTTTGACTCCCGTCGCAAAAGAGGAGTGTTATACACAAAACATTGAACGTATGTTTCTTGTATCTTTGTATCTGTCGGCAGTATCGTAATAGTATCGATGTGAACACAGATTTCATAATCATACAATTCAAAACTCTGTCGACTGTGCCTCAACTTTTTAACATATAGAACAAGAACGTTTGAAATTACAAACACTTATAGAGATGTCATTTAACCTATCCTGAAATCAAAGATTTCTTCATTGTTTGTTATCAGACCTAGCCTGATCATTATTTTAAAAAAAATAATACCACCCTTCAATCGATTCAATCAAATTGCCTTATTTGCAACGTGCCATTAGGATTATTTTATTCAAATTCAAAATTCGTTTATTTTAAAATTTGCTTAGTTTACCAGCACTTTTGTGTTAAATAATTTGAAGTAACTACCGTCGGCTCGAATGTTGGTTCTGCTGCCGAGCCGGCAGGCTGAAACTGTCTACCTAAGACAGTTGTTGTAATAGTGTAAAACCTATGAAGGATTTTTGTTATTTCAGAGGTCATAAGCTGATATAACTAACTTAGGTACTTATGCTAATTTCTAGGAAAACACGAAACGTTTATTCCTCTTACTTATTTAGTCTATATTAGTTTACGTGTAAGTACGCACTTAACAAAACAATTTCTGGTGACGTGTTATCGATGCCCGCCGTCGTTTCGCTATTTTAGCGCGTTATCAGTTTATTAACTTTCTTCGCCGAGTGAAGAATGGCTTATCAGTTATCAGATGGTGATAATGTAGGCAGTTTGCTCTTTGATAACCCGCGGTGACGGAGCCTCGAGTGCATCAAGTCTGACATTTACTTCATATTTAAGTACCTACTTTATCTAGTTACTGAAAATATCACATGTTAATTAATTAAAAATATAGGTATACAACAATTGTTTTAAATTTTCATCATTTTGAACAAAGTACCCATTCAAAATTTATCATCCATTTATTTTCTATATTCATTTAATGTCAATTCATTGTGTTCTTTCATTTTAATTTTTAACGCTTGAACAGTTAGGAAAAGAATACAGAAAAGTGCTTCATCATATATTCCAATGTTGTTCTTTGCCCAGGTCCGAGTCTCACAAGTGGCGCTCTTAGAAAGACGGTTCAGAAATTCCTACATTCCACCATCCCTCAATCAGACTCTAGCAAAGCTTCTGTATTCGTTCAGTTCAACCACCGATGAGGCTTTTGCAATTAAGGAAAGATCTTGGATGGTTAGAGCAAATTTACATCATGATCACATCAGCCGATCGAAGACCACTGCTAGACAACTGCCTATTGTAGGATCTTTCAAACAACGATCCTTTGGCACTTGTAATCAGCGACAACTTGCGACATTTCATGCTGTCAATTTACCTAGTGGAGAAACTATCAACTCTGCGCTTAACGGCGCGGAATCGCCGTCCTACCATGTTGGGACTCCAACATCCACCGTTTCTTCAACTTACTGCCTTATATATTGCGACTCTTACAGCAATTTATGATCATTATAGATCTATGTTTATTGACCCGCTATAGGGCCAGATCTCCTGATATGTGAGTAAGTGTGATAATGTTAACTTCATAACAGAAACTATCACAAGGTAGTAATATTGACTGAACCAATGTTTTAATGTGTTTTCCGCGGCATCTGGTCGTAAAATCACCAATTTTCACTGAAAGTGCCACTGAAAATATTATCCTTGAAATAATGGATATAATATAGGAGACAATTCGATTTTTATCCGATTGTTTTTATGCCGCAGAAGCATCGACAAAGGATCACGAAAACTAGAAAAGAGGGTGGTACAACTATTTTAGGGTAATCGAGAGAACTAGACAAGAGGGCGGAACAACTCTTTTAGGGTATCCGTGAAAACTAGAATAGAGGGCGGCACATCTCTTGTAGAGTTTCCAAGAAAACTAGAAAAGAAGGCGGAACAATTATTATAGGGTATCCGTGAAAACTAAAAAAGTGGGCGAAACAACTCTTTTAGGGTAATCGAGAGAACTAGGCAAGAGGGCGGCACAACTCTAGTAGGGTTTCCAAGAAAACTAGAAAAGAGTTCAACAACTCTGAGGGTAATCGAGAAAAGTAGAAAAGAGAGCGGAACAACTCTTTTTAGGGTATCCGTGAAAACTAGAGAAGAGGAGCGAGAAAAATTATATTCGGACAGACAATGGAAAATCGAAAATATCGCTCTCACTTTTGATGCAATAGGCCGAATAATAGAGTGTCTTTTCGTCAATAAATATGTCGTTGATGCATGTTAGTCGTGACTCGAATCCAAATACCTTTCCAAAAGCCAATCTGATGCTATAATACTGAATCAGAAAAAAATCATCATAGTTTTTAATAGAGGTAACGCAAGGTTGTTTGGTGGTGCGATCGGCGCGTGATTCAACGAGCTGGTAACATGCTGACGTGGGCGCGCGGCGTCACCCGCGCGTCACGCTACGCCGTCACAACGCAACTATATTTAGATCGGAATGCCAAACTGTGCACATCCACATGATTACATTTTCCGGAAAAATTTGGCCTACCTCCAATATTTTCGAAGACACCGATAAACCTAATTATGCTGATAAATGAAACGTGATGTCAGTTGTTTTTTGTTCGAAAGAATCTATTGAGCAATGACGGACACCCGCGAGTTTGTGTGCGTGGAAGTTTTTTTTCTAAGTAGTCCTTGACTGCAATCTCTCTAATAGTAAGTGATGATGCAATCTAAGATAGAAGCGGGCTAACTTGTTAGGAATAGAATAAAATCCACTCCCCTTTCGGTATCTACGTGATGACGCGGAATCGCTTGGAGATACGTCTTTCTAGGCACGGCCGAAGCCTCCCACCAGCAAGACTTGAACCATTTAAGAAAACCTCAATAGGCCCAGCCTTGGATTGAACCCAGAACCTCCGTCTTGTAAATCCACAGTGCCAGGGAGGCTAGATATCCTGAAGCAAGACATCTTTATTATATTATGCGTACCTTCCTCTTGAAACACTCCATTAATGAAAACCGCATTAAAATCTGTAGCCGTAAATTACCTAATAAAGTTCGAGAAACAAATATCAAATTGGTCAAGCCATTTTTAGTTTCTAAGATACTAATGAGTAATAAACATAACAATTTTTTATTTATAAGATTTCATTGTTACTTTAATGAATTGTTTTTAGAACTTCATTTAAATCTCAAAACAAGCAAGATAAGAAAATTAGGAGTTCTAGAAGCTCTATTAAAAACTTAACACTTGAATTAGTAGACAACACGAATCATTTCGGTTTTAAATTTTATCATTTTTTATCTTAAAACAAACCTGAAACATAAAAATAAAAGATAAAAATTTCGCTGGAAACGAGTTTTTTATCCAATGCGCCGGTTTCTATTAAATTAAAGAAAATGTTATTTGGCTCTATTTACATATTTTATGGTAAATAAATATCTGTTATTTATAAGCTTAAAAGCACGCGCCATTTGTGTGGCGTGTGCCATTTCGGTGTCTATAAATACGCCATTTTGTTCTAAAAGTTTTTGTATTTTTTAATTAATGCAATAACTTACTTTAAATTGTTAATGTATTTCGATAAGAATTAATTATGTAAATTTATCAATTCTGCATTTTCAAACGATGGTTTTATAATTATTTTATTTAATTCTACTTCTTATTATTTATTTATTTAAGAGGAACCTACATTCGGTTACTATTAACTACCTCAAAGTACCTGTCTAAATATCGTACTAGTCTAAAACTACTTGGCAAAGATTTTTTTTAATTTTAATTTTGATAATCTTCTTCTCGATGCCAACATCACAAGGTGTACATTTTATTATAACTTTTGTATTTTCAATGCTTTTAGACCTTATAGAATCTTTATTGAAACAAAGTCTATTATCTCCAGACTTCATTAAACCAATGTCAGTGTGTGCGTAAAAACCTGATGAAAATCCGTTGTTATACAAAAAGAAAGACAGACAGAAATTAAGAAGTTCAATTTTTAAACAAGTGCATATTTTATGTTTACCGTCTGCCTTGTAGGGGGTTGTTAATAGGCTAATAATTATGATGACACACGCACATTTTTTTTAACAATTCGAGTTAGAATTATGATGCCACTACAATTCCTATAAAGTTATTTACGTAATTTTTAATTGTGACTTGTTCAAATTTTTTTTCAAAAGACTTTTGACTTTTGTATTTTGCCTTTCTATATGATCTACTAATTACAAATTCCATCTTTGGTACGATTAAAAGTGCACTAAACATATTTAAATAAAAAAATAATAACATTAAGTCGTTGCGACTATAAATGTGCCAGGCAGCTGAACGTTGACGCTCTGCCACACGTCTTAGGAACCACCTGTTGTAATTAGTAATGGTATAAAACTGATCAAGTACACCCATAAGGTAGGGTTCCCGGACTGATGCCAACAGATAAAACTTCTTAAAATAAATTAAATTGATTATTTATTATTGTAAAATATACACGGAGAAGGGCTAACGTCATGCATGTCTCTACCGCCAAGCAGCATTGCTATGTTCTGATCTGAAGATGTGCTTGCCGGTATAACTACAGGCTCATGAGTCATGACATTTAACACCTATGGACACAGGACGGCACGTTGCAGGTCATTTTCCTAACGGGCCCAGCGAGTTGTGGCTCTATGTGTGGGCAATGGTTCTCTACTTACCAAGGTGGGTCATCTGTTTGTTCCGTTGATCATTACTACATTATTATTTATTAAAAAGCATTATAAATTGAACAGATTTTCAGCGTCCGCTAGTTACCATGTAGATAATTTTATATTTTAATTAGAGATGTCTGTTCCATTGTTGTAACAATACAATTTTTTTGTTAGATTATACAATATACCATAACTACTTATCACGTACGAAAACTGTGAATTTATTTCACAGTATTTTTATTTTATCGACTACAAGTTGGCCTTTGACTGCTATTACACCTGATGTTAAGTGATGACGCAATCTAAGATGGAAGCGGGCTAACTTGTTAGGAGTTGGATGAAATCCACACCCCTTTCGGTTTCTACACGACATCGTACCGAAACGCTAAATCGCTTGGCGGTACACTTCTTTGTCGGTAGGGTGGTAACTAGCCACGGCGAAAGCCACCAGCCAGACCAAGACAAATTAAGAAAAATCTCAATCTGCCCCGCCGGGGATCGAACCAGAACCTTCGTCTTATAAATCCACCGCGCATACCACTGCGCCACGAGTCCAAGTATCTTAGATGTTCAAACCAGGGTAAATCTATTAAGATTCCGAATTTTTTTAATTACTGAACAGTAAGTTGAGGAAGTAACAGACATACAAACTATCGTATATATAATACTAGCTGACACGGCAAACATTGTTTTGCATTAAATATTTAAAAAAAAATTTAGATGAAAATTAGATACCTACTAGTCGATTCTCAGACCTGCTGAATACGCATACAAAATTTGGTAAAAATCAGTAAAGCCGTTTCGGAGGAGTACGGTAACTAACATTGTGATAGGAAAATTTTATATATTAGATTATAGTGATTAATGAATAATAGGATTAGAATAGAAGTGTGAATTGCGCACAACAATTACATAAAACTGAAAGTAAATTGAAATACCGTCGGCAAAATTACAAAGAATAATTGTAATGCTGCATCGACACTGTCGTACCTATTTTAAAGTGCAGAGAGATCAACCGCCAACGACAAGCAAGTTGTTACCGCATGTTCTTGTGATGGGTAATTAGGCTTCATTGCATCTGCGGGCGGCTGGCGTCCCTCAGGAATGTGGCCCGGACCAGTTCCCAGCTGATGTAACTGTCTGCTTCATCGATTTGTCACTACAGTTATGCTAAATATGTATTTTTTTTATATCTACGCTTCTGATTAGATTTGTAAGCATAACTCTACACATAGGTATATATATATACAAATTTTTTGTTTGACCATCAATCATCAATTTACGTCGATAGTACACGCCGTAATAAGCTGTGGTTGGCGTATTAGTACAACTCAAAAAGACCAAGTAACACTCGGTCTTTTTGATCTTGAAAAAAATCAAGGCACAAAATAATTTTTCTTTTTTTTTCTCTAGTAATTTTGTAACAGATATTAAACTGAAATATTATACAAATAACTTATGCTCAATAAGTTTATGAAAATATTTTTACGAAATTACGCGAATAGTATACGAAATTATTTTAATCTTATAAAATACTTACCTAAATTTTTTTTTATCGATATGCATAGGATACTTTTAGTTATTCAGAATTAGAATTCAGTTTTGTTCACTTTGCTGTTTTTTTAAGCGACGAAAAAAAACGGAGAAGGTTCTCAATTCGACACGTATATTTTTTTATGTATGACCACGCATAACTTTTTACAGAGTTGTCCGATTTTGATAATTCTATTTTTACTAGAAAGGGTACACTTTCAAGGTGGTCCCATTGACAACATGTTAGGATCTGATGATATCCTGGGGAAATTGAAGGAACTCTTCAAATTTTGGAGGCACGCTTATAGCGATTTCGGTTTTTGTCTCGGTATCGGTAGCTTTTTGGGTACTAGTGTCGTATAATATACTATAACAGTATAGTACGAGTACGTTACGTGGCGATAAATCACTAAAAAGTAAGAAAGAAAAATTGAGTCGGTTCTATTTTTTGTTAAAAAAATTTTATGAGACTATAATATGTTTGGATATCTTTTTGTAAAAAAATGTACTGTCTTAATTCATCATTATTGCCCGATGGGCGTTACAATTAATCATACCGTCTCTAGAAAGGTGCAGTACCTTGTAACCCGTTCGTTGTCGTTGGTGGACATATTATCTTAGCGAGATCGCTAGTCCAACACATTAGGACTACATGCATTAGCCCTTCGAATTATTGCCCGCGCATCGTCACTTTAGCTTTGCAAATCGTTGAGTTATATTAATAAGTCTGATTCTTCTGCACATCTCCTTATTTCTGTGTCGATCACGCAGAAATGCCAAGCATTGCTCGCTCCATCGCCCGCTTGTCTTAATAAATTTACTTAATTACTACACTACATCAATATTGACTTCTAATGAACCTGAATTTCCGTTTTGATTGTCAGTGATCGATTCGCACAGCCATTTGCAACATTGTATCCGAAGAAAACGAGATCTAGATGATATATTTACAAGTGCATTTATTTGTACGTAGTATGTCGTACTGTCTGCGTGGGTATGTAGTACAATATCTCGAAATAACAATCTATATTTAGGTTCAGCAAGCAAACCACGATGACACCGCGTACTATTTCAGTTTTGGGGTAATTTCAAACAATAGTTCGTATCAGTTGTAGTTAATTTCCATATTTATAAAATTCAAGGGCACATGCTCCGTGTGGCGTTATTAATGTAGAAAGGTGGCTTTTGAAGTGAACACAATTATTGTTTTTATATTCTTGTAATACGTAGGCGTAATATATAATTTGTCAAACCTCTACTTTTAGTTAGTTAGTTCAGTTTAAGCACTATTGGTTGACTCCCGTTAGCTGGACCAATGACATCAATCAATGGCTTACAGAGAACAGCTATCATACATTTTTAATTTAATATAAATATTGTATACTTTATTTAATATAACTAAAGGAATAACATTTTTATAATAAACCAAATATCCTTAATTAATGGTAAACATTCAATGAAAAGGATAATTACAGCGAAAACCAAAAATATGTGAGTCACAGTTCAATTGTCATCATACACTGAATTGAGCTGTGTATGATTACATTGACACTTAATGCGCGCGCGCAGATTCCACGAATAATGTAGATATACCCAGTACCTATTCCAATATTTAGCTATTAACTGCCTCATTGGATCAGTGGTTAACTTATATTATAGCTTCGGATCGCGAGGACCTGGGTTCGAGGCTTATGACATACCTGTCAAACCAGTTAAACTAAATATTTTTAGGACTATGAAATATTGAACTTTTCTTTCTTATTTATTATAATTCTCAGCAAAAATTCCAATACTTGTTGGAGTTTATCGCCCGATCTTTATCTGATAGTGATTGTTACAAAAACCTCAAATACGAGTAGCACTCACCAACCCACAGTAGGAATGCGTAGTGGGTCTAAGCTCCCCCCCTCTAGTAAAAGGAGAGTGGCCTAGCCTTGTGGGTCGTTAAAATAGACTCATAATGATGATGATGCTTGTGATGTGATTGTGATTTCATTTTACCCTGTTGTTTACGTCAAATAATTTTGACAGCGGGAAAATAGTTTATCGGATTTGTTTATCGTACGTTGCCTTGCTCAATGGTCATATTACTCGTGTATACATACGCACATAATTTGTCATTATTTTCATGTACAATATCGCGCCTAAATCGTATCGAACTAATTTAGTTATCAATTCCTTGAAACTTGAAATCGAATTATCTTTACTGGAATATAACGTCGAATTAGAGTAATATTATTTGTAACAAAATGTTTCAAGATCAAAGAAGATAAAAATCTATTTGTTATTAAAATAATATTTATTTAAATAAATCTGTTTTCTTTTGTTACAGGCAATAATAAATAAGCAGACATTGGATAAAATAACTTGCATGCCTATTCGGGGGAAAATTTATAAGTAAGTATATATTGACTAATTTAAGAAGCTAAAATTGGAACTTGAACACACTGTAACAGTATCATCATAATCATGATTACCAGCCTATTAGCGACCCATACAGGGCCAGACCTTATAGGAGAGGGGATTTGGAGCGTAGACCCACCACGCAGCTCCAATGTGGGTTGGTGGGCTTAACAGTATATTAGTATACTATAAAATTTTTAGACTATAATCGCATTGCGAATTGATTATTCATTAAACTAAATGAAAACTCAGTGCAAAGTTTATTTTGACGGTCCATTTGTTCAGTGGGTTCTACACACTACCCTGCCTACTGCATATAAGGCCGTGGGTTCAAATCCCACTGGTAGTAAATATCTGTGTGACGAACATTTATGTATTCCAGTACATATTATTTACAAGTATTAATATAAAATACTAGATGACGCCCGCGGTTCCCACATAGTTCTCGTCTCTTTGGGAATATCGGAATAAAATGTGGCCTATTTGTTATTCTGATATGTAGATAAGCTATATTATTGTGAAGTTTTATCAAAATCCTTTCAATAGTTTTTGCGTGAAAGAGCAACAAACATACATACAAACTTTCGCCTTTTTAATACATTTCGCCTATATAACATACGCTTACTTTCGGGCTAGACGGTGCTGTGTATATTATCTATATTTTTTTTAGATAAACAACTCAGGGAATCATATATAGTATGGACTAAGAAGTATCAGTTCAAACATATGAGTCCCCTAATTCGGTAAAGACCGTGCGACAGCGCCACGACAAAACATACCTAATGAATATTAAACTCAATCACCTCGAAAACGTGCCGCGAATCCAAAGCAAGTGGTTGAATAAACGGAAGGACGTGGACTTCGGCAAAGGGGTCAACGTTACGTATAGATTGTTCTCAGAAGCGGCTATTAAGGAAGTTAAGGGTCTTCTCACATCTGACGGAAGATGCGTCGGACGTATCAACGGACGCGTCTATTTAGCCAAATGTCTGCCACATTACTCGATAAGTTTAAGTAGGTTTTGCGTCCACAATTACTTGTACATGAACGATATTTGATGATTTTATTATTAGTCTGATTTATCAGTAGCTATGAATGCATCAATCAAAATCAAAATGCACATGACGCGAAGTTGCCGCTGGTACGTCGACCGACAATACGTTTAAGAAAACAACGAAGAACAGACGCTTGTCTTCCAACGTTCTGAGGCATCATCGGTGGAGTATTGAAGGTTAAATATTTTATTTATAGTTATTAAAATTTGCCTATTCTATTATACGACCGATATTACACAACGCATCCTCCGTTTGATGTGTGGAGACCTTTAAATGAGTTTATACCGGTCAAGTGCGTGCCCGCAGTCGCACTTTGATAGAAACCTGTTCAAATACCTGATAGTGCTAAAGCCTGATATAATTTGTGATTAACATATTATTTATGGATACTGATAATCTGGCAAATGGATATTTTATTTGTTTAGAGCATACAAATGTTAGTCACAAGGTGATAGAAATGGCTTGTACGCATGACCTTGGTGATAAATATATAATGTTTTAAAAAATATTTCAACATCGCAAGTAAAAAGTCAAAATCGTTTATAGGCTAAGTTTAGTTTTATAGGCTATCATTTCAAAGTAATGGTTTTAATGTAAGTTTAGAAACTTAAAATAAAAGCTACGAGGGTACCTAACGCACTTTGGAAACGTACGTTATACATCATATTTGTCTGTTTGTTGGTCACTCTACTACTGGTTTTGAAATATTTTTCTTTTTATTAGCTAGCTGATTTAAAATAAAAAACAAAAATTAATTATTATAATACATTTTAATAATCTTTGGCGTTTTTATTTTCGTTAGTGACATTTTGGCGATTTTAATTTTTATCTCTGTAAATTCTGCACATAGAATATTCTTACGCGCTCCTAAAATAATGTCTAGTTTATAACCTAACATTGAACGAACTTGGATTACTAAAATATGTCGTAGTGTAGATATACCTATTATGTGTTTTTTATTTACAGTCATATCAGATAAATATTTCTAATATCATGATAGGAAAATATTTGACGATAAAACGCTTCCTGTACATTTATTATATTTAAGTAACTAGTTATTTATAAGAGATAGATATGGTTATATCAAAAACATAATATCAAAAGCACAATTTCGGCAAAGACGTCATCGGGACAATGGCGTAGCGGTAAGGCGCTCTAAGTGCTTCCACAATTTTTTTTCATGCGTGATAATTATTTGAAAAAGTCATTAAAAGTTCTGGTAATTTTTCGATAGACAGAAAAAATACTAAAAAGTATCACCGTTTAGTTTTTCCATCTATCGATAAATACGAGTACTTTTAATGATTTTTTGAAATATCACGCTTGTAAAAAAAAAATTATGACTTTTTGAAATATCACGCTTGAAAAAAAAAATTGCGGAACCGACGGGATTCGTACCCGCGTCTCTCTGACAATCCGGGCACTTAGAGCGCCTTACCGCTAGGCCACGGTCCTGATGACGTCGGTAGGTAAACTTAAGTTGATAAAAAATGCTATGCAATAGCTTTGCCGCGACAGTCTCCGAGTGCCACACGTCTTTTTTTGTAGATATTTTGGAGACCACCATATAATTATGTAACAAGTACATCCTTTTTGTGTATGATCAACGTATGCAATGATAGTAGCTCAAAAGCGACTCAGAATTTTCATCCGACTTGCATCAAATTTATTTTTTCGTTTGAAGTTGATGAGATCTATTAGAAGTTGATGATAGAGACCGTGGCCTCTAAAAAAATCTTAGGCCGTCACCTAAGATTTTCTTTGAGGCGCGATGGTATAAGGTCACTAACTCACCTCACCTCACATAACCACCCAGAATTCGCACCAAACCCACCAGTACTGTAATAAAAATCAATTGATGTGTCTACACTATCAATTGATTTTATAAAATCATTTTCTGTAATTGTAAAACACATGTTCACTTAATTTACACTTGGGTGTAACATACATTGTATTGTGTACATTATACCTACTTGCTAAGTGCAATTTTAATAATTTACTATGAAGTATGGACTGCCTCGTTGGTCTAGTGGTTAGCCTATCTGGCTTCGATCACAAGGTCGTGGGTTCGAATCCTGAATCGGGCCACGAAATAATTTTGAGTTTTTCATTCTTCTATGAAAATCTCAGTAGGTACATTTCAATCCCGGAATCGGTAAGTTGGTGGTGTTACACCCCCGTGCCTCGGAGAGCACGTTAAGCCGTTGGTCCCGGTTGTTGTCATCAACATCTGATAGTGATTGTTAACAAATGAAACATTATCACCCTAAGCCCACCAACCCGCATTGGAGCAGCGTGGTGGGTGTACGCTTCATATCCCCTCTCCTATGAGGAGGGAGGCTCTCTCCAATGATGAATGATGACTATGAAGTGCCTGCTTCTCACGCCTATAATTTTTTTCTAGCGAGAGTCTCAATCTACAAATATCCTCAGAGCCATGTTGCTTTTGCTATAGCGTTAATAATCTTATGCTATTTTAATTTTTATTATTCATAATTACAAATTATTCTAGAAAAATCATAAAAGCGATATCATGTAAGTAGGGACGTTAGCGCGTTTTATTAATTTGAATATCTACTACAAAGTGAGTTCCGTCGGCATTTAAAAAAACAATGTAGAACAAACCTTATAGACAACTTTTGGAACTTATTTTACTTTTGCTATAGTAAAAAAATGCAATTCCTAACTTAGCTTTTATTTTACCAGCTAAGTTTTTCAATAACTAACAGTCACCAGATGAACTTTCAGTATTATCCTTAAAATCTTAAAATGACAAACTTACGAGCTAATCGCGTCAGGGGTAATTACGACCAAGCGCTGGCGTATATGGAATAATAAAAAATATCCACAGAAAAATTAATGGGAATCCGGCTAGAGCCTGCAGAATTTTACACGTTCACAGTTCCCACACAAAGTTATCGGACCACCCCACAAGTCTAAAAAGGTAAATTTGTTAGTTTTATAAGCCCACACAGGCTTTCCGATTTATGAGGAAAATCTGGTGTAATCCCAGGTCGAGCTCATTGGACTGCGTTGCATTCCCACATTTATCTATTACCTAAGTTTTAAGTAGAACCCAATAAAGATTTTATCTCTGTACAGAAGACAGCATCGCGCATTCCTTTTCATCGCTTTTGTGTTCCTTGTATAGGCAACGTCAATACCAACGCATGCCGCTTGTTGGAGAGAATGTGACGCTTGTGTAACTAGTTCAAATAGAGGACATATGTTTTACAATAATAGAGATGTCATTTGTTGACGTTACCCATCATTGTAAAGTACTCGAGTATAGTCCGATTTATTTAGGGATCCGAGGGTACAACATTTGGCAACAAGCTCGTAATGAATCTAAAGAGTCCTCATGGATCCGATACCTGGAAAAATGATTATTATACACTGGTCAGTTTATTCCTACTACCAACTTTCAGCTGGATGTTTTTGGGCCTTCATTTCGATATCCACGTTTGTGAGTTAATAATGACTTTTTTATGTCAAAAATCCTTTCCATTTTCATATTTTCGGATTGACTTATCTTGATCTTATAGGTTCTTATCGTACAGGTACTTATAGCTAAGAACCGTCTTACTCACATTAACTTGTAACACATCGTAAACAGTCAATTCGTAAAGTTTCGATTTGGATTCCACAGAGAGTCACATAGAAACGTTTTATAGGGGGTAAAAATTAGTCATTATTAGCTTTCAGAGTTAGTTCTCAAGAACTTTGATAGAATTAAATATAAGGCCTGCCTTGTTGACCGTTGCGACACCGCCCGAGGTTGAATAGAAAAAACGCTGTATAAGTATTGAGTCATATTCCCGGACGCGAGTTTATAACAAATACATATTCATTGATTACATTTTAACCGCAGCTCCGCCGAGCGCCGAATACACTTCGAATTATATTCCTCGCCCGGAAGTGGTTAGCGTTACTTCACTCTGTTAATAATGCAAAATATATCTCGCACTATGTTTAATGACATACGACGAATAATATAAAACATACTCGTAGCTATATAGTTCATAGTGCCTCCACAAAGCTAAGTGTCTGGTAACTAAGGACATGATTTCCCATATTATAAAATATAAACACAGTTACGCTTGATCTTACAAAAGGTTCGTCCTTTGTGATTTGGCCATCACATACCATTGACAGCAGAGCGGCACTGAAAAAATTCAGGCGGGCTCAAGTAAGTGGTGGATTTGAGTTACCTTCCAGTATTCAGGGATCAAACTATATTGTTTAATATTACATAAAATAATACTCAAATAGGTTTTATAGTAAGTAATTTACATTTCCTACAAGAGAAGAATGTCTTCGACTTCCTCAAGCTAGGACTCTGATTAAGAATCTTATTTATCACTTAAATAATAAAATATTAACTACTAAGCAAAATCCGTTCAACATTTGAGGTTATCTCTTTCAAATAGTTACTCGCGTTGTGCTGACGCGTTCAGTTGAGTCTGCAGTGATGACCGAACCGAAGTTGTGATGACGATGCGTGCTCGGGTGAACGACACCTGACTCACCGCATGCGCTCAACTTACAGCTCGGGTAAGCAGTTAGCGATTTCGCAACTGAGAATAACAACATCTGTATCGTATCTATATTTTTTTTATGATACCTACTATGTATCTAGCAGTCGACTGCATTATAGCAAGCAATGATACAGCATACAGTGGAACGCGCTTGCTCAATAAATGCTTATCCATAAGAGCATAGCTTACGTGTTCAGTAGAGTCTGCAGCGCCGAGCGAACCGAAGTTGTGATGACGATGCGTGCTCGGGTGAACGACACCTGACTCATTGCATGCGCTCAACTTACAGCTCGGGTAAGCAGTTAGCGATTTTGCAACTAGATACAACGTCATCTGTTCCCATTTATCTATTTTTACTAGCTGACCAAAAATTTCATAACTCTCGTCAAAAATAAGCTCGACTTTTTTTGACGATAAATCACTTAAGCCTTTTTTTGATCAACTTTTTATTAAAGGACTCTAAACTTCGCTATGTAAACTTAAAAAATTTTAAGACCAAGCCATTCAAAACATACTAGTAAGCCTTCCGTTTGCGGCACACTTCAAAAAAAATGGAATTTAACACTGAAATTAAAGAAATACTTTTTACATAAATAATAATATACGCATTTTTTTAATAACACAAAAAATCATATTCTCGATAAGCACAGGCTTACATCCAGTTTATGACTCACTTAGCTAACTTGTCAAATAGGGCTACCAAGCCAAGGTAACTTGCGCAAGTTTGATGAATTCTCATTATCAATCATTATATCCAATGTTGTCTAAACTTGACGTCTGAACTCTATGAATATAAAAATATATATTTTAAAAAATTAATAAAATATATGAGTGTATTTAATTGAATAACTCTCACTTAAATTCAAACACTATTTCAAGTACAACCAGTTGACGAACACTTTTGAAATTCATGTTTGACTTTTTGTAGTGACTCTATCCATCATAAGTTGTAATGATTCAATCAATTTAGCACGAATGGTAGATTCGTTACAAACAGACAGACTAGACTTGTGGAAATAACGAGTATCGTATTTTTAAAGGATCTCTCCGCTCTATTTTTCGATATTATTTATACAGATTTTTTATTTTTAGGATTTCATTTAAGCCATAGCCATGCCTTCGTTCTTTAGGAGAACGTAGTTTGATCTTAGGTATTTCCGTTGTTCCGATTCGTGTTGGCGGACTTAAATATGTAAGAGTCCCGATTATTATCACACTACTATCTAGATATTAAAGCACAGGCTTTACGCTAGAGGAAAATGAACTTTAGTATATTTATAACGTTACAAGGATATGCCAATTTTTATAATATCAGGTTTATCGTTCGCGCAAATGTTAGACATTATAATCACTCTGGTTTATCGAGTCTCTGTTACATTTGAATCATTGTGGCATATTGCAACACGACGAGTTATCCAGACTGTAACGCCGAATCTAATGAAACCTCATGGCCCGTAGCTTGACTAATAAATCCGTTTTGCACTCAAACGTAAACCATTTCCATTTATTTATTTGACAGACTATGGTGTTCTTTTATTTTTATTGGTGGCTATGTCGTTACAATTTAATTGCGTTGATTAACTTAGACTTGAAAAATAACTTTAACTATGTATGTCTGAGTTTAAATGTGCTTCGTAAGGGTAAGCACCTTTACCCCATTTCTCAAAAAAGTTAACTAGAATCTGTACTTTGATCCAAATAAGTATAAGTTGACAAAATTATCCAATATTAACTAAAAGATTTAAAAGCACCACAAGGACAAGGACAACATTAGGTAAGTAATAGGTTCAATTCCATCTTACAGGACTGTAGTCCTCTTCTAGTACAGGTTTTTCTCTTAATTCCGTGTTTAGAAACTTTGATCTTGAATTCAATTGTTTATACAAATGGTACCAACAAGAACCGGACCACGAAGTTTTCTTTCTTAAAATAGTAGAAGGAAGTTTCAACATCTAATATCATACCGAATATCTTAACTTTCGTTAGAATAATGAAACCAAGTAAACGGCATATTAACAATATAATCAGATTTAATCTATGTACGTGTAGACAGCGTAAAGCTATTATATTATTCACTAACTAACCAATTTAATTTTAATTTTTATACTTTCACTCGCTTAAGTATTTTCTTGATTTTGCCTGACCAAATAAATGAACATGGTTTGTTTTTTATGTAGCTTTACGATTCTGGATTCTTGCCTTTATATTTGTATTAAAATAAAACAATCCAATTATTTCTGAACTTACTTTTCATGCGCATACTTTTCATTCATCCATAGCAATATATATAATATTGCTATGGATGAAATAAAGTAACATCGTATTTATATACGAAGTTACTTTATAAAATTCGATGTACAGAAGTTTATACAAAACATAATACGTCTCAATGATTTTGAAAATTAATTAGGGGTGCATAGACTAATGTAAAATGTAAGCGGATTAAAAAAGAGGATCAAAGTTACTAATTTTTAAACATGTGAAGTCAGGGTTTTCGATAATGTTGATATTATAAGAAGGAGATTTTATGGAAATAGTCAAAACAGTGCATTATTTATAACAAATAAACACACACAAGTGGTGACCCTACTGTAGGCGGCAAGATGGGATCGTCTTATTTATCGCTTAGCAACATGATTGTTAGGTATGTCCGGTCCGAGCCGGCCACACGCAACCTACAGCCTTCGTCTTGATTATATTGCTGCTATATATCCTTCCATAATAAAACATGGATCATCAAAAAATTAAACACCATGTTTTTAATGTAACGCAAATATGTCTATAACCACTAGGATACATTCGAAACATTCATAAATTAAATTTTAAGATCTACAAATGTCTTTTAGCGAAATACCACTGACTGATCACAAGATCTCTAAAACTATATAGTCGATTTGTTTAGTATTTTGCGATGTAGACGCTCCCTAAGACAGGATCTCTTCTTATTCCCTTAAGAACAAGACCTACCCGTTTGAAATCGCGGGGCACAGCTGGTATAGAATAGAAGCAAGCATTGATTAGAGGAATTTCATAATGAATAATGAATAAATTATTTTTTTGTTGTCTTCCACAAGAAATCCATTAGAAAGGCATATTATTCGATTTTTCTTGTGCGATTTAGTGACTAACGCCTGTAAACTGAAAAACCAATTAATATTTAAGAATCGTCTATGTTATAAATCCTCTCCTAAACTCCTTACTCCATCGTACAACATCGAATTAAGGCGGCACTGATATTCAGGAGGACTTAAAGTTTATTTTTATTGAGAAAGAATACAATAAGGAACTTAAGCTAACTTATCCTAATAACTATACAAATCATGCCCACGTGGAATGGTGGCAAGAATACTGGCTGCATTTCGGCGTTGGATAGCCAGGCTAATCCTTTGCGCAAAAAATGAGTCAGCCCTTCGGTCAGTTGAGGCAATTAGGCGCGGTGAAATGTTACGGAAGAGTTTTTTGGACTTCAAATGAGTAGTGGATTTGATTGTCGTTTTAGTATTTGGGAATTAGTCACTTCGATGCATCGGTTCGTCACAAAATAAATAAACCATTCATTATTGAATTTCAGGTAAAATATCCGATGCGATCTGTTATTGAATAATTGTGATGAGGTCCAATCGTTTAGATAATTGTGTGAGACTAATAGGAATACAATCTTTACATGCATATGCATTATATGATAATAGCTACATGGTAATGACGTTTTTTCTTACCGCTTCCAACAACTAATGATTATTTCTTTCTACAGAATCAAGCTAGTCGACCATGTCGAAATTTTCCGGAAGAATTAATTTAATGTCTCATTCTGTCTATACGTGTATTCATTCACTATATTTGAGTTCTACATTTTTAAGTTCTATTATCAATATCTAGTTGTTATACATACATATCTATATATTATATCTATCTAATCTAATATCTTTAGTGGCAACTCTCGTATATATAATCTGAACCTCGACGATTTTCGTGAAATTTTGTATGCAGGAAGTTTCGAGGCCGATTTATCGATTTCATAAAACATACACTTGGAAAAAACAAATACCGAGCAAATTTTGGTTGGAAATACAATCAGTAGACTCTTAGGCCTGTGTGCACCAAGATTTCGGTTATCATAACCAACGGTTAACATAATTTTACTTTAAATTTACTGTTCACAACAACACGTACGCCGATTAAGGACGTAAACCGGGCGGTTATCTTAACCGAGCTTACGTTCTTAACCGACGTACGGGTTGTCGTGAACAGTAAATTTATAGTAAAGTTTTGTTAACCGTAGGTTATGATAACCGAAATCTTGGTGCACACAGGCCTTAGACTTACAGCATTCATAACCCTAGAACAGTGCAACGGATAAACTTTGGCACAAATATAAATTATAGTCTATAATTGCTCATCAGATATCTACTTTTAATTCTAATATTCCCACGAAAACCGAAAAACTGAACCACAGGAAACAGCTATATAAAACTAATTCGGTCGAGATTTATATTTGCACAGATCTGGGTGTTAGGCAAAGAGAATACAGTTAGGAATAACATATATATGCTACATTTTGTTATGAAATATAAACCGTATGTTTTCACCCTTATATTTTGTATCTATGACGTGGTAGACGTTTTCCATAGTCTGTGGTATCTTTCTGTTCTATCTCTCTTCTTCCGGCTGCTCTGCGCTTCACGCACCGGACCAAATGTATATTGTAAGTTTTGTGCTATTAAACAAGTAATAATCACTAAGTATTTCTTTTTACTGCCCACTCTGTCAGGTTATGGGCCCAGATATTCAAAATCACATTTTATGCCGATATTCCCACGGTTACATAGTCCACGTGGGTAAAACCGCAGGGCACAGATAGTGTTTAACAGATATTGTTATCTACAAATTGTTATGAAACAAAACCATTATAATGTTTTGTGTGTGAAATGGACGGCCTACAGGCCAGTGGCTAATGACTTTACTACTGCATCGAACGTCTTAGGTTTGATTTACATTTAGACGTTACAAATAGTAACCGTATCACAAGCTACACTTAGTTTTGGGCCTCAATAATTTATGTATAGTTATTTTTAAACGTTAGCAAAAAGAAACAATTTTTGAAAATGTAACCCCTAGTCGAAAATTTAACCCTTGTGTCTCCTAGTATAACTTTACAAGTATAGTTTAATGATAAGTCTGCTTCAGTTGAGCGGAGGAGCCGAAACCAATGTCTAATCTTTACAAGTGAGAGGCAATTATAGATTAAGTTACTTCTTCAAACGTTACGAGTCAAAATAAATGTCTGCTTACATTACTACATTAAATTATGAACCAACGAGCTTCATAGATTGCTTAAATTAAAATACGTGAAAAGAAAAAAAATTCTATCTCCTAATGGACGCAAAAACCTTAATATACGTACCAATATGACTCAGCATACCTTCGGCTTTTGAAAAGGTTTTCATTAAATAAAGGGACCAGACAAAAAAATAGGTACGCTCAAAATTATACCTAAGACTGGAGGTTACAGATTACTGTTTAGTTTGAAATAAATTTATTTTACATTCAAGTCTTCACCTAAAATTGAACAACAGTCAAGCAAAAATCACATTCTTGCTTAAAAAAGTTATTTGCGATACTGATGTAGGCGATATAAGATAGTTTGGTTAGTTAGCAAATTCCTCAATTTTCTTATATAACGGAAATACTTATCACTCAAAAATTGTTATACTTTTACATATAGAACAACTTAGAATATTGAAGTCAATAGCTAAAATTGAGTATTAAACAATAATTTTCATATTACTCTCTACGACGTAGCACTACATTAGTGTGGATCGTAGATGCCTCTACGAAATAAACGCTTAACATTTAATATATAATTTTTATCGTGCAATTTGTTATTAAGTCTCAAAAATGAAAATATTACTTTTTTATAACGAGTATCTTTATTATATTTTTGTAATATTAATACATAATATGTTATCTTTCATCTGTTAGTAATAAAAAGATTGAAACCTCAAACGACCAAAAAACTTATTGTCAATTAAAATTTGAACAGGAAGAAACAATCACATTTATATAAATAACCTAATCAAAAGGAAATTCTAAATAACCTGACCTCTTAAAGCGGGCACATAGGACATGTAGAGTATATAACAAATTATGTCATCCAAACTCAGTTTTTTTCGCTTTTAATTAGCTTTTAGTATAAGTATAGTAAAATCGATTGTAAAATCGTCATTTATGGTGAGCATATTTTTTTTATTTATTGACTACAACAGTTGGCCCTTGATTGCTATCACACCTGATGTTAAGTGATGATGCAGTCTAAGATGGAAGCGGGCTAACCTGTTAGGAGTGGGACGAAAAACCACACCCCTTTCGGTTTCTACACGACATCGTACCGGAACGCTAAAATCGCTTGGCGATACGTCTTTGTCGGTAGGGTGGTAACTAGCCGCGGCGAAAGCCTCCCACCAGCCAGACCAAGACAAATTAAGAAAAATCTCAATCTGCCCCGCCGGAAATCGAACCCAGGACTGCGCCACGGAGGTCGTTAAACTGCGCCACGGAGGTCGTCAAAATTTGATATGTATAAACTTGTAAAAAGCTTGTAGAGTCCAGACTCCACATACTGTCACACTGTCATAAGACAAAGTGCGTTCTTCCACCTAACGGGTAGCATGAGTCAAGCACCGCTTCGACTCTAGTGGCTTAAGTTTAATGAACAATGTAAACTCCTGAACAAAGCTCGCAAATCGTGCAACTTTATTTACAAAACGTTTGCCAAGCGCCAGATTTTTTTACAATCGACATAAAGGCCTATTTTTTGGGCAACCACTATCGTTATGGCAACACGCACCCCCTTCTTAAATATATTTTTTTTTCGTAAGTAGAGACGTATATTTTAGCATTCTATGGATTCACCGTGCGGGTGCCGGGTCCATCACTAGGCTGAGAGAAAACTCCGAACAGAGCCTAAGACTTGTGACACGGGTGTAGGTTTAAAAGAGTACTCTTAGTGATGGCCGTCAACATTCACCTCCTCTGTTCAAGTTATTCTCCCTGCCCAGTCAAATTCGGATAATACGATTACGAATTACGAAAAAAATGGCATAAAATATTGAAATTTACGTTATTTATATGTATCGTATGAATACCTTTATTAAAAACACTCCTTAGAACTATCAGTTAATAAATTATATCGATCACAATTAAAGTTTTATTTGAATGTAAACAAAATAATAAAAAATCTTCGTTGAAAAACTAACATTTCGAGTAGGTAGTGGTAAATTCTAGAACAGTAACAAGCCTTACTAAAATAGAATGCTGATAATGCGCCTACATGCCTTGTGCCGCATACTTTGACAAACAATTTTAAGTGACCGGGACATTTTCACCCAACAATTCGTTGACGCGTTGACATTTGTTCGATTCCCAGTTGCGGTGTGCTTAGGAATTATTGTAAAATAGAATAGAGCATGTTATAAACTTTGCGTAGGCCTAAACTATTCATTTATAATACAAAAAAATAGGTCATTTTTATACCTAACAGTAAATAGCTAAAACTATCTATTGTTTAACAACCTTTAAGTTTTATTATAACTTAGACCTATTATTGAAAGGGGTTGTTTCATTTCTGGCCAGGTCTTTGTACAGTATATCAAAAACCAGTAAAAAATCACGGGAATAAAAATAAATTATATTTTTAATGGTTCCAAAAGAAATAATTTGATAAAAATATAAATTGCAAAACCTATGAATCATTACAGACCATTTGCAAAATGACAACTTTGATGCTATAGTAATCTATTCTTTTGACCTTAACAATAGATATCGATATACCTCTGAATGCGTTCGTTCAAAAATTATTGCAATATGTACTATGTACCTATCTGTAGTATACTGCAAGAAACATATTCCAGTAGAAAATATTTTGTTTTATTAACGGTTTTTAATAATTAATACATTCTAGTTCGGAACGTATCTTTGTCATCTTAGGATATATCATATGTTAATGACAGTTGTCAATGTCAATGTTCCATCATAGACTACGCCATTGTATTGCCTGTACGTCTTTAAAGAAATAATTTCTACAATTTGAAATAGGACTATTTCGTAAGAAATAAACTATAATTAACGTCTAGTTTATCACTCTAAATATATTGAATTACTGTACATATACCTGGCCAATAAATCTTAAACAACCCATTTTTATATTACTCAAGACTATTAGTCCAACAACGAACTACTCACACTTTAAAACGTTGATTGTTGTATAATACTCAGCCAAGTTATCATTTTATATCTGTATAATTATGAAAAATTTAAATTGAATAACAATATCGAGTTACAGACGAGTGGCAAGCAATGCTTGGCTGACGCATCATACCTAACTTGCATCCGCCATTTTGGTAACATAGCGGAAATGTATTACTAACACATTCAATATTTAGTGCATGATTGCGTAACTTTGTACGTATTTTCTTTAGCTGTTTGCTATTCTAAACATTAGATAGATATAAATAAGTGTAATTTTAAAAGGTATTACATATATAGTTGAATTGTCTTGCCCAATATCAAAACAAGAAATAATATTTATCCTTAGTTCATTTTTTCTAACGCACCCAATGACCTTACTAAAGGTCTGTTTCAAAATAAATAGCTTTTTCGTATTCCAAGTTATTAAGCAGCGTGAAATTCGCTCGAGCATGACCAGATACCCACTATCTATTTGTGGCAAAATGCGCTCTATTATTAATTGAATAATTGGTCTAAGCGGCAACGCCTTGTTTTTGTAATTATAATACCTAATTAAGTCTGTTGCCATGCGAGCCAGATTTGCTTTTACTGACGTTATAACTTATGGTTTGTTCGAAGCCCGCATGTTTGAGACAGTAATGACAGAAATGACGTGTCGAAAGGTCACGCTGAAAGTGTGGCGCGATGAGACGCGCAGCGAGCACGAGGCGGCGGGCGCGGGCCGCGGCGGACGTCGGGGGCAGAGCGGTTCCCGCCAAAAGTCGCGCAGGCTGTGGCGCGAAGTGTCGCCATTGGCCGCGCGGCGCGGAGGCGCGGGCGGCGCGCAAGGCCGCCGGTTTTCCCGCCAACAATGCCTAATGGTGCATTTGTCAAGGTGAGTTCGTTCACCGCCGACGCCGGCGCCGCGCTCTCGCAGACAATCGCTCGCTCGCCGCGCGCCGCGCAGTGCCCGCGCGCCGTGCGCCGGCCGAAGGTCGACGGAAGGCAACATTGCTGCGCCGCGCCGCCGCGCTGCGAAGACACTCATTATCATACCCTCTTTATTACAGGTGAAGTTATTTGTGTTTTTCTGTAATATTTCACCATTCATTAACTATATTACGTAATTTAAAATTCTTAATACTATTATCCATACCTTTTAATGCTACTTAAGTTTTGGAATCGTTGTATGGTTAGTTTTATTTTAATCTTATTACCTACTTTCATAAAGATATATGTATTTTTCTGTAAGTACAAATAAGATGTTACGAAACTAATATTGTATTGCAAAAATGTTTAGTACCTATGTATCGCGACAGTGCAGTATACCAATATATTTTGCTTAATATATAAATATACTACACTGAATATCAACGGGAAATTACGCGAAGAAATACTAGAAGAGCGAATAAAGAAGTGTAAGAAGAAAGAAGAGCAGTATCAAGTGCTACGCCCGGACGAACTTCCCATGTTCGGCCGATATACGCGGGTCGGTGGGATCTTCGTCCGTTTGTATCGCTTATACGTGTGAACAACGTTGTTACGCTGACATCTTGAAGATTCATCACTGAAGAACGTCATCATCATCATCATCATTACTGAGAAGAATTGAAGCAAGAAGATAACAAAGACTCTTACTAATCTTTTGTTTTTACTTATAATTTTTCTTTTTTCTTTTTACCAATGTGTAATAATGTAATTGCGTATATGTGTTTTATTTTTTGTTTGTTTATTTTAAGGCTGTATTAAATAATGAATGTACAATTATACCTAGACGTAAAATAGTGCCTTGAAGCATTTTACCTTTTATGACGTAGTCAAAGCTGAATAATTAATGGGAATTAATTTAAAGAACAATACGGTAAAGAAGTTATTATTTTAGCTAACAAAAAAGATGTAAGTAGAATTAACATTATTTATATGTATAGTTACTTATTAACTAAGACAATTAAATGGTAGGTAAAATCTATACTAATATTATAAATGCAAAAGTAACTCTGTCCGTTTGTTACCTACTTAATCACGGCTAAAGTACCGAACCGATTTCAATGAAATATGTATACAGAGATAGTCTAGAGCTTGAGAAAAGACCTTACTATACTATACTTAAGTAAATATTAAAGCAAAGGCTTTATTTTTTATTAGGGCTAGCAGTCAACATGTATAACCTTATAGTTTCGTCACATCCTTCCCTCTGTCAGTCTGTCGTTTAACTCTGAAAGTATTTTTACTAGAAAGCTGTAATTTAGTATGGGCATTGAATACTTCTTGCCCATACTAAAGTGGTAAAATGTTTTTTAAGCTATTGTATAGCTTTTATCGCGGGCCTTGAGCGTGGAGACCGCATACAGAAATTCCTTAACGAAAAAACCTAACACCCCCTTAGTATCAAAAAACATAACATCAAAAGTACAATTTCGGCAACGACGTCATCGGGGAACGTGGCTTAGCGGTAAGGCATTTTAAGTGCCCGGATTGCCAGAGAGACACGGGTTCGAATCCCGTCGGTTCCGAAATTATTTTTTTTTTCAATATATCTATCACGCTTAAAAAAAATTGCAGAACCAACGGGATTCGAACCCGCGTCTCTCTGGCAATCCGGGCACTTAGAGCGACTTACCGCTAGGCCACGGTCCCGATGACGTTGGTAGGTAAACATAAGTTGATAAAAAATGCTATGCAATAGCTTTACCGCGACAGTCTCCGAGTGCCACACGTCTTTTTTTTACCTTCATGACACCATGAATATTGGAGATGATTTTTTTCTTGATTTATCCAATAGCCACACTATTGCATAAATCTTTCAAAATATAACGAGTGAATAAACATCATTTTATTAATCAGTATATTGTTTTTGAAATATCAATTACGTTTATAAAAGGACACTATCACGGTTAAGTAACGCTTGTAACTTGTAGTTAAACAGTTATAGTAGATAAAAAAATCAATATCACATACAAATTCCGTAAAAAAAAATTAGTTTTACAAAATGTGACGTAGCTCATATACAATTAGAACTTTACATACATACATAAACATCACGCCTTATTCCCGTAAGGGTAGGCAGAGACCACATCCCTCCATTTGCCACGGTCCTTGCATACCTCCCTAGCTTCGTCCACTCTCATTAATCCTTTCATACAAGTTCGTCGGTTTAGGGTACTCTTGACCTGGCCATTATTTAAAATGTCCTGAATTTGGTCCAGGAACATTCGCCTAGGCCTTCCCCTTCCAACATTTCCATTCACCCTCGCCTTGTAAATCTCTTTTGTTAATCTTCTTTCATCCATTCTCTCTACATCTAAGCATCCCTTTCTCAATTTTAGTCACTACATCTTCTTTTACACCACACTTTCCTTCTTCGAACTTCCTTTTTAGAACTTTAAAGCTGTAAATTGCCACGAATATGCATATTAATCCCTTAGACTATCTAGTCAAAATTATTATTTTGTTGGTGGTTAGATATATTTCGAATTAAATCAATTTAGAAAATAAATGATTAGATAAAGGTGAAAATTTGAGTGCGTATGTTTGTTAATTTGTCACGACTAAACGGCTGAAGCGAATTAAATAATTATAAAAGTTAGACTGTGATTACCTACTGATGCTGATTAGTACCTACTGGCTTATGACATCATTTATTTAAATAACTTTTTATTTTCATTTAAAAAATTAAAAAAAATTAGAAGTTTAATGATTTTTCAATAACGATACAAATTTTATACTATATAAAGCCAAACTCGACTGAGAGTGCTTGTCAACAAACAAATTAAAAATGAAGGTAGAAATTACTAGTCATTTTGCACCTAATTTTTTTAAATAACTTGTTAACGTAAAATTCATGACGGTAAATTAGTTAAGTATGATTAAAACTAATTAATATGTTCAATATCTTTTAAATAAGATTTTATAAAAAAACAAAACATAATTTTAAATTTATTAGGCATAAAATGTGTTGCAATTTCTACCTTCATTTTAAATTTGTTGACAAGCATTCTCAATCGAGTTTGGCTTTAGTATAGTCACCTACTATTAATTTCTAAAGCCATCAAAAGATTATTTATGCCTATATTTGTAAAAATTACATTGTAAATAAGTGAATTAGGAATAGATAACTGTATTTCTTACTTTATTATTCATCATTATAACTGCATATTAAGTATACTTACGTAAGATTATTTATTTTAATTAAAAATCAAGTGTGTCTTGTTTGAGCCGACTCAGTTACGCGCTTTGAATTTGTTAAAAATTAATTAGGTACTTGCAATGACGTATACGTTACATAGATAATGTTCTAATTATTCCGATTGTTAAGTAAGTTACAATTTATTAATTTTCTTTATGATATAAGTAACTGTCGTAAACAGCATAGTTATTGTCATAGAGCGAGAGACGTGATCGCTAGATCTTCGCCATTTTAGAAAAGTTGAAATCTTGTCAGCTCATGCTCCTATATTTTCTTATATATTCTTATATATATTTTCTTATATATTTGGAGCATGGATCATGTTACTTTCAAGGCTTTATTAACCTCATGGCCCAAGATTTATCTTTGACAGTGTTCTTAAATATTCACGAAATGTAGCGATGGAAATATGATTTGTCATCTCAAATGCGAGGCACATATAACCTCAAGGCAACTAAGGTTTTTATTTGAATGACAAGGGTCTCTTAAATGCTACCATCTAAAGCCACTACAATGAAATCTCCGTACCTACCGTAATAAGGAGTATGAGCTGACTAACTTTCAGTAGTTTCAGATGATGTTTCGCCCATCACAGGCTCTCCATCCCTTATCCATCTCATGTTGTCCTGCAAGGGGTGTGACCCCACATACCTAGCAATTTAAATTATTTATGATTTGTTTACTTATGATTTTGTTGATTTAGGATTTGTTTGATGACTGCCTCGTTGGTCTAGTGGTTAGCCTATGTGACTTCGATCACGAGGTCCTGGGTTCGATTCCTGGGTCGGGTCGTGGAATAATTCTGAGCTTTTTCATTCTTCTATGAAATGCTCAATAGGTACATTCCAAGCTCGGAGTTTGGAAGTTGGGTGTTACACCCCCGTGCCGTGCCCGTAGCACGTTAACGTCGTCCCCGTCCCGTCGGTCCCGGTCACTATCATCAACATCTGATAGTGATCGTTAATAAATAAAACATTATCCACCTAAACCCGCACACCCGCATTGGAGCAGCATGGTGGGTGTACGCTCCATACCCCCTCTCCTATAAGGAGGGAGGTCTGGCCCTGTAGTAGGCCGTTAATAGGCTGATGATGATTTGTTTTAGTTTATTTAATTTCACTAGACAAGTAGGTACTAGATATCGCATCTCAATTAGATTTGATTTTGTTTTCAAACTATGTAGGTAATCGTGTACATTAGTACACATAGATAATTACAATTTTCCATATTTTTTGAAGATTCCAGCCATACATAGGTACTCGTACGTGCATTCATATTTTGATCGCTAGCTTTGATTTTACTCTCTCTTTTCAAAGCCACACACGTTTCAAAGGTTCTACTTAAGTATATCATAAATAAATATTCATAGCAATATCACGTGACTTCAATGCATTTTATTTGCGTTAATATCACATTCGAGCCAATTATGTAAAAAATTTTTTTTTTCAAAAATACTGCAAGTAGTATTAAATGTGCTTTTTATACATATAAAAAAAGTCAGTACATTCCAAGCTCGAAGTCGGGAAGTTGGTTGTGTTACACCCCCTTGTGCCTCGGAGAGCACAGCACAGTTAAGCCGTCGGTCCCGGTCACTATCATCAAACATCTGATAGCGATCGTAAAAGAATAAAAAATCATTACCTTAAGCCCGCCAACCCGCATTGAAGCAGCGTGTTGATTCTACGCTCCATATCCCCTCTCCTACAAGAAGGGAGGCCTTATAGCGGTCTGTTAATACGCTGATGATGATGATAATGTACACACACCAGCATATTTAGCGGAACATAAAAAAGGCCAATAATTAAAAAAATATGGTTTTAAAAAAATATTACTTCTTTTGTTATTTAAAGTTTCATTTGTTTTACTAAAAATGAGATCACATTTAGAACAGATTTTGCGAGTAAAGGCTATTTGTGAAAAATGGTACATTTTTGAATTTTTCATGTAACCGGGAAAAGTGAAAATTAATATTAAAATAACAATTAATTAAATTAGAAGAATGGTCCTCCACGTGCCCTTATTAAAGTTTCTACCTGTCTAGACATTCTTTGGTCTCCTGGGATAGTCTACGCCATTCCTCAACTACGGCGATTCGATGTTCACCCACGTTGGCAGGAACTGGATTTTAAAATAAAACCATATTTTTTTAATTATGGATCTTTTTTATGTTCCGCTAAATATGCCGATGTGTTTAGTTTCTGTTTTGACTCAAATGTAAATTGCAAAAGTATCACTCCTATTGTCGAGAGTGCTGCACTAATGGGCGAATTGCCATGCTGTTTCCACCAATTGATAGATTATTGATACCAGTGGTAGGTTCAAGTATATAATTGGAGGATTTGTGTAACTTACCTAAAATATGACCAGGTATAATTGTTGGAAGAGTCGGTAAAATTTAAATCGCCAGGGAGTTTTCATCGAAAACGCTGCTTTATCGTTTTAAAATATTACATAACGATACAAAGTTTAATTGTTTCTCTTATTTAGTCCGCTGTGCAATATAATTATATAAGCTATAGTTACGATAAAAAAGGGTCACCCACTTTTGTGTTCTTAGAAGGTTGCAATATAGGTACTACTATCTTGGCGGGCGAAGTCGCGGACATTTACTAGTTTATAATATACTAGCAGTCGCCCGCGACTTCGTCCGCGACAATACGTCTTAGTTACTCTTCTACCCTTCTTCTTTTAACGATAGACTCATATAAAGTGTTGCCATTCCACGCCCCTCCTCTCAATTTAATATTTTTTAGTTTCCCGTCAAGCGTCCTGCGTCCTAAAGATCTACATTTTTGTTAAACATTGTACGACATTACAGTACATTAACAATATATATTTATGGATACTGATAGGTATAGCTTAAAAATATGAAAGAATACCAGTTCCATAATGCTGACCCCTATACAGCACGTATAATGTAACACGGAGATCAACTTAATTTGGACATCATAAGGCAATTATTCGAATTTTTCTCACCTTTTAAACCTTCCCTAGACCTCGACGAACATTTCAAGGCCGAGTTTTAGCGAGACTAGCGAACAGCATTTCATTTTTAGGGTTCCGTACCTAAAAGGGAAAAAAATGGAACCCTTATAGTATCACTTTGTCCGTCCGTCCGTCTGTAAAGACGCAGGAACGCGCGGAGGTAACAAGCTGAAATTTATATCAAATACTCATATCTACGGTCCTTTAGAGTTGTGAAAAAATCAAACTTCTAGGTTAAGGCAATTAAAAGACACAGCCGTTTAAGCCGAAAATTTCCGCAAACTGTCAACTCTCGCAAGCAAATCGAAAATACGGTACTTTCTGTAAACTTAGAATCATGAAATTTGGCAAGAAGTAAAATCATATAGCACGAAGGAAAAATTGCGAATACTGTAATTTTTTAATTACATCATGCAGTAAGTGTTATTCAATAATTTGACACTTACCCCCTTTCCTCATAAATGCGTAGCGGTATATCTAATATTGAAATTCATATCAAATACTCGGATCTATAAAATCTTTAAGCTGTGACAAAATCAAACTACTATATCAACGCAATCAAAAGATACAGCAATATAAGCCGCATATTTAACTAACAATACTCGCATCGCAACTAAATCAAACTTAAAACTTCCATCCATCCTAGAATCTTGAAATTTCGCATGAAGCAATGTTTTATAGCACTTACTAGCGACCCGCCCCGGCTTCGCACGGATGCAATGATGGTGCCGGCGGCAGCGCACGCACGCCTAGCGCGCCCCCCAAACCGCTCGCTAGGTCCCTGCATTTTGAAGCTTATATATCTTGGAAAATATTAACTTAAATTACATGCTGTAAAGGGCAATAGTGATCTATATTGAATGCACAACATATTTAGGATACTTAATTGGATAAGGGTTAATGCAGTATTGCTTAAAATCGCTTCGTAAATAAGCCATTATTTTTGGTTGAAAGTAAAAGATAAAAATTGTTATTGTGGGTTATCCCTTAGAGATAGACATACCAATTAAGGTGTGCAATACTGAAGTACATTATTTCGATATATCTCGTACGGTTTAGCCAGCGTTTGCAATGTAAGCGCAAAAAATGCGTTAATTTACGACATCACATCAGAAATCTCTAAAATTATCAGCGTTTCTCTACTATATTATGCATGTATTATATACAAACCTTCCTCTTGAAATAATCTAGCTAATGATAAAAACCTCATGAAAATCGGTTGCGTAGTTTTAAATATTTAAGCATACATAGGGATATACAGAAACAAGCGACGTTGTTATAAGCTATGTAATGATGAAGGAATAATTCCGAAAAACTTGAAAAAATTTACGAAACCCTCGGTTTGCGAGTCCTACTCACACTTGGCCGGTTTTTTATTACATATAAAGATAGATGTCGAATCTGCAAACGCACTGACTGAATACCCCGAATCTACTTCAAAACACAATAACACCATATCCACCACGACCGTTTCCTGCATCGGTTCGCCGCGCCGGAAAGCGCAAGATTTTTAAACCAAGTTCGAGCCTCATTCAAAAATATAACTAATAAAGAGAAAGGAATGGACATAATCCAACTCAGATAAGGTAAGTCGACTTACTTATTCAAAGACATGACTCATTTTTGTTCGCAGTTTTTAAATAATAATTAGTGACGTAGACACCTACTTAGGTGTAAGTCGTGTCGATGCATCTGATGCAATGTTTAGACCGGACTAGAAAGATTCGAAGTCGAGTGTGGTTATGTCAATTAATTTTGTAAGGGAGCAACTGATGGGACTGGAAGTTTGGCACGACCTTATTCACTACCAGCTAGCCAGCTGCTGACTTGTTTGAAGTAGAATGGAATCCACACTCCTTTCGGTGTCTGCATGACATCGTACCGGAACGCGATATCGCTTGACGATAAGTACGTCTTTGTCGGCAGGGTGGTAACTAGCCACGGCCAAAGCGCCCCACGCGCCAGACCGGGATCAATTAAAAAAGTCAATGGGTCCAGCTGGTTATCGAACTCAAAGCATACTGCGCCACGAAGCCGTTCCTACCCTGTCCTGTTACATTTCCTGGGACAAAACAAAAAATAAAATAAATCAATCAATAAATAAACAAAAATATAATACTAAATAGATGTTGCTTGCAGACACAGCGCTAGGTTCCTTGTGAAGTGGTAAAGTAATAATTATTAACTAACCATTGTTTATAACCATCATTATGGTCAGTTAAACAGAGGTACCTATTGATATTAATAATATTATAGCAATAATTATTTAGAACTTTCATTTGGTTAGGTCAATGGACCTATTGATATCATAATATTATATAGTTAGGAGATTCCTGGCAGTTGGAGCACTGACCACTGGTTGTTTGGGTACTCAAAGGCCCCGCTAGCGGAAGATGTTTATTAATTAAAATTAAATATATAGTCTTAAAAACACAATTTAATTGATGAAAATGTAAATATAAATAAATGAATATAATAATTAAAATGTAATTTTTTATTGACTACAAGTTGGCCCTTGACTGCTATCACACCTGATGTTAAGTGATGATGCAATCTTATATGGAAGCGGGCTAATTTGTTAGGAGTAGGATGAATTCCACACCCCTTTCGGTTTCTACACGACATCGTACCGAAACGCTAAATCGCATGGCGATACGTCTTTGTCGGTAAAGTGGTAACTAGCCACGGCGAAAGCCTCCCACCAACCGAATCTATTTGACATACATACATAACATCACGCCTTATTCCCATAGGGGTAGGCAGAGACCACGTCCCTCCATTTGCCACGGCCCTTGCATACGCCCTTAGCTTCTTCCACTCTCATTAATTCTTTCATACAAGTTCGTCGGTATAGGGTACTCTTGACCTGGCCATTATTTAAAATGTCCCAAATTTGGTCTAGGAACATTCGCCTAGGCCTTCTCCTTCCAACATTTCCATTCACCCTCGCCTTGTAATCCAAAAGGCAAGACTGGCTGTGCATAGAGGTGTGTTGGTGCCCACACTTATGTATGGTAGTGAAAGTTGGGTATGGCAGAAGAAGCACAAAAGTAAAATAAATGCAGTAGAGATGAGAGCATTGAGGAGTATGTGCGGGTTAAAACTGTGTGACAAAGTTAAAAATAGTATAACAAGAGAAAAGTGTGGTGTAAAAGAAGATGTAGTGACTAAAATTGAGAAAGAGATGCTTAGATGGTTTGGACATGTAGAGAGAATGGATAAAAGAAGATTAACAAAAGAATCTATTTAAAATTGTTACTATTTCTGTCACGTACCAAACACATAGCTTAACAGTTATACAAGTGGGCTATTTTTCATTTCTATCAACCCAGTTAATGTACATAAAAATTATTTTAATAGAGCAACTGCCGACGTCCTTGCAGACTACCTTCTAAATTAGTGGTAAAAATCACACAAACAGGCAAATATGTCAAAAGTGCCCAGTAAGAATTTCACTTTTAACACGATCTTCTTAACCAAAAATATTAGAGCTTCTCGATTGCCGCAAAATGAAAAAAAAAAATTATATCAAACTACATCAATCGTTAAATCTAATACTGTCTTTAAACAGACATTTTATTAAAATAATGAACGTTAACGAAGAAACGATAAAAGCGGACGAGTATTAACTGTCTGCATATAGATATAGCCGGTAGGAGTAGCCACAAAGAATTTTTCCGAAATTGCTTGTAACAACAATAGGGCAGATAAATGACATATCAAAATACTCTTCTTCTAAATCTTATACTATTCATTTTAAAACTGGATTTAATAACAAAAAAAGTTATCAGACTTTAAACATTAAAAATTGGACAGAGAGACGTACATTAAATTACTATGACGTAATTGTAACGTCATAGTAGCTCAGTACAAATTTTAATTCTGCAAGAAAGACTCGAAGGTTTACGCAATTATAACCTTGTCGGATTTTAATTTTATTTTCACCGTACGTCATCATTTTTATTCTAATTTGCTCTAATTAAATAGTCAATTAATTAAAAAAAGTAATAAAAAAAATTGAGTCATCTACTTTTTCAAGTATCACAAAATAAATTCTAGAGTAGGTATGTGTTAAAAATGACCGAGATTGGTGAGTTAGTATGAACAAAAACAATATTTTTAAACAAATCAATATTATTTGTAATAATAATTTATCAGTACATCCACATTGAATGCCATTATCCATATTCTCCATAAAATAAACAAAAGACTTCGACATCCAGTAACTAAACGTGGGGAGTAAGATACATCTATTTACAATATTCAGGTGGATTTTAAACACAAAATAATAACATCGAACGTAACAAAATCAGTGCAACAACAAAATAATAAAATGTATTTTTTTTTAATAAAGAGATAGTTATTCAACGTGGTAAAGTTACAGTTACACTAAATTAATAATTAAACATTTGTTAGTTATACAATTTTGTTACAAAATTATCTATTGGCCTTCACATCACAGGCAAAGCGATCGGGAAGGACCAGTGCAGCTCGGACCACCAGCGCCGCCCGGGTACCGCCCCAGCGAGGCCACTTCTGGACTGACCGACCAACTTACTGCACCTGGGCCACGAAACTGAGCTTACACTACTGGCTACAAGCGTCATGTTTACACATTAAACTATTGTAGAAGATAAAAGGTAAAGAGAATTTCCGAGAGAAAAATAAAGATGTCGAAATGCATAAAAAATGAGAGACGCTGCACAAGATTTGTTGTTGTTTTTTGATGACATACTGCGATATCATTTTCATGAAATATTCATCAAATATTTTTCCTTACCACTTTCCTTCAAAGTTAAAACAAAAGCCACGAACTTTTATCTATAAGTTATAAATATAATCACTTGAAACGTCTGTCGAAAAGGTTCCTATGAATTATATGTAGACTTTTGTATATTTGAGGAAATATCGCTACTTTACACCAGAAGATTTTAGAAATACATTTTTAACTCTCTTCTATTCTGACGCTTGTAGCACAGCACGATTCAGGTTGTCGTGGCCCACTGTATAGGACGCAAACGCTTAATAACATCGCAGTTTCGATTGCAAGTTACATGCACTAAAGTATTGAACAAAATTGCAAATAATTTAAGAACTTGCAAGGAAATTGCGAATTTTTATTTGAACTAGTTGACGCACATGTCGATGCAAGTATAATCTTGCATCGATGAGCTCAACCATTATGACCTCATATACGGGTATATGTAAATTGTATTTAACTGATACCTTAACACATAGAAATCGTGCATTGTCTATGAAAGAACATCATCACCATCATCATCATTATCAGCCTATTAACCGCGTACTACATGGCCAACGATCACTATCAGATGATGACAGTGACCGGAACCGACGGCCTAACGTGCTCTCCGAGGCACGGGGGTGTAACACCGCCAACTTCCAGACTCCGGGCTTGGAATGAATTGAAATTTTCATAGAAGAATAAAAAAGCTCAGAATTATTCCACGACCCAACCCAGGAATCGAACCCAGGACCTCGTGATCGAAGCCATATAGGCTAGTCATTAGACCAACGAGGTATAAAAGAACGCAACGTGTAATATTCAATGACTGCAAGTGTGTTAAGGTTCCAGATAAAAACAATTTATTTATACACGAAGCTTTAAACTACATGAAGCATTTTGCAGTCACAAGTGGAGTCCTATGGAGCCCAATTTACAAAACAATATAAAAACGTAATAAGTAAAAATTTAAAACAGAAGTGACAATAAAACCGTGGAGCAAACTCAAAACACAGTATTGGCTAAGTTGCCAGCACATAGACAATAATATATGTGTCGATATTGTTGACAATATGTAAGGTAAGTTTGGCTAAACACGTTACCATGGTGTACCCGTAGTTCCAGAAAAATAGTAGGTGTAGTCCGAACCATATAGATTTATTGCCCAATATTGTCAAAACTTTATATTTGGGAGTGAAACTCACATTGGGATTGCAAATAGAAGTAAGAGAGAGGCAGACAGTAGTTTGTCTACGCTTTTACTTTCGAGGGTTCAACGCCCCCTATTGCCAATCTATGTGGTTGGGACTGTCTATAATATTATTTCCTTAGTAGCAACCTCACATATGATCAATTTTACTGCGTGTGTGCGGGCAACCTTAGAGTAGACCGAGTGTCAAAGTGAGTTTGACATAGCAATGTTTGCGATAATTCATAATATCAACCGTATCCCATTGCAAGAGAGTTGTAAATAGCATGCAAGCTATCGTCTGCGTTTACGAATACATTTATCTACAGACAGTCAAAGGTATATAATTATAATTAAAAAAAATTAAATTCCCCGTTATTCGACGAGACATTACCCACGTAAACTGTATAACAAAAAAATGTATCATAGCAACGATGCCACATACAGACACGTCAAACTTATAACACCTCTCTTTTTTGCGTCGGTTTTTAAAAAGGATATATTGAGCAATGTTCAAACAAACTTTAACACTCGGCCAACCCCATCCCTATAGCTACAATCAAATAATCTCTCACTCTAACAGTATTGCAACAGTATCAAAATCTACACAAACATCCGTCATTGCGTATACCAAGTAATTACCAGTGCAAAGACAAATATAAATCATAACAAAAGTATTATTGCTCTTCGTACAATATCGAGTGTCATTGCTTTTGTAAAGGACATCTCACAAACAAACGACTTTACATCTAAAATTAACGTAAAAGAATTCTAAATATGTTTGCCTAAATAATATTCGAACAGCTCTTCACAGCACTGAGAGAGCATCCATACGTGACGTAATATCAGCCGCAGATTATTGTCAGGTGGTCGTGAAACTAGATTTACAAAACTCTTAGTAGTCTAGACTGTCTGTCAAACGGAAAATCATTGGTGGACCAATTGCATATAAACCTCAGCAGTCTTACAACTTATTGAAAATTGTATTAAAAAAGTACGTACTCTTATAGACAACTGCATATCGCACTTCTATATCTAAACAGGTATTAACTCAAAAAAGCTCATTTTACAGGAGAGGCAAAAAACTGATTGCCAAGTTCCTGTACTTTGCAGAAGTTTTCTGTATAGATGTATGAACTTAATTTTACAGTTGAATGTGATAAATATTAAGAATCTTAGGTTTTAATAAAGGGCTGGGTCTTAATAATGCATTTTGATAGATGCCTTATAGCTTATCAATTTGTGTATATATTTTTGTATTATTTGGAGTTGAATCCATATTGGTGATTTTCGTTTTAAGTTGGCCCTCTTTTGTATTCACCTTGCCAGTAATACTGGTTCAACTCAAAATGTTTCATTAATTAACTCAGCACTAACTATCAAAATGGCGACAATTCGAAATAATGCTCCATCAAATTTCAACAATATGGGCGTAACCCAAAATAACTCCAATTTGTTAAAGCCCGGTACGCGCATTCCACTTGTAAATTTGGTCCCAACTAGTGTTGTCGCTGCTTTGGATGCGAGGGGGGTGTGGTCGCTCGTTCAACAATATAGGTATTCAAAGACATCTAGCGGCGAATATTGGTAATAGTTTTGAATCTGATTTATTGGTCGATAGGTATTGAAATGGCAGATTCAAAGGTGTTTATAACTCAAAAATCAAGAATTTTGAGTTAGTTCCCTTTAGATCTAGGGGTGCAATATTACCTTTTATTGTTAGATATTTGACATGATATTTAACTAAATTGTCTATTTGTGTCGTGAATTTATTCGCGGAAATAACACGTCCAAGCGGGAATCCGTCAATTGTGGATTTTCTTATAAGATAGTAGTTCCATAGCCATGCGGTATTTTCCCAATTGGTTTAGACCTAAGCCTAAAAAATATAAAAAAATATTAAATTGGTTCTACTTAGGAATCTAGACCTCTGATAACATAAATTGTTGGCGGTAGTTTATTACCCGAATTTTATTAGTAGATGTATGAAAAACTAGTAAACCACAATAAATGAGTAAGTAAACCGGTCACACGACTTTACGTCAGGTGTGGATGCACCCTAAAGTTGCTTTCAGATTAGCCGCCATCGACCGCGACAGCAGCGCGGCTATTATATTCGCAGTGAAACGCGCATCACATCATAGCTAAGGATTTAAGGCTAAGTTACACAAGTTTTAGGTTTGTCAATATGGCAACAAGATTGTTTCCTCTCGATGATGCGAGCGAGAAAAAATCGCTCGCATTCGTAACTTTACTTAGCTTGCCTTGCAGTAACTTCCCTTGTGTAAGTTAGACTCAAGTGGCAAGTTTGTTAATATAAGTTTAGCTCGTGTTTATATCTTAGGTACATTTATAAAACTAACTGACGCATTATTACGATCTCAAATAATTCACACGTACTGTGTGAAACAGTTCGCATTTTTTTATTTTTCTCATGTCGAATAAAATGCTTCTTATGGAAAATCTTGGTTACACTTCTTCCATTTGGACTATTCGCTAACGCATTTTTACAGACAATCAAAGTCACTGAACTTGAATGACTAAACTTATTGAAGTTACAAAATAAGGCGTCAATGTTAAACAATCGGTAGATTTTCTCTTTCGAAAGACACCGATCTAGCGGATAGATTATAATCCACGAACTAATTACTTTGCCATCTACCAATTAGCTATAACCGAGTGCCGCACGGCAATTGGCGGTTAATCTGAACGCGCCACGAACTCATAAGAGCGCCAGATGCCGTGCAACAAACACCTACGTCGTTTCTAAAAGACTAGAAAAATGCAAAATATTCGAAGCGTTCCGTCCGCCAAACGTATAAACCAAGAGCCAACACCGCTATACCGCGCGCATTTATACAAAATTGATATGTGTAGCTTCCGAAAGCGATGTTACGGTTTAGCTGCGGCCCCGCGACACGATACTACATAATTATAACGATGAACACACTATCAAGTATTATTACGCCGCTGCAATCTCATCGACAACATAATTATTAAGCCACAAACATTTGAATGATACGAACATTACACTATTCTCGACGAGAGTGGAGAGGTAGCATTCGATAAGAGTTTGAGGCGAATGAGAACTTCATATTCATCGGATATATCTACTTGACAACAAATTGTTTCGCATTCTTCTTTGGCGATTACCTAACTCCAACAACGTATAGCTATATATAAGCCACTGTATACATTCGGTAGCATTTGAACTCAATCTTCATGCTTATTATAAAATTCATTCATATTATATTTGTACCGTAAATTCAATTCATAATAAGCAATAGTCTGGTCAGGTCATTATAATCAAAGAATCTTACTATATTAACATTATTGCAATAACTCTCACGTTGTATTCGATGGATATGAAATCGTCCATTCTCTCTAAGATTATATCGACACCTAAAAAAGGTACACAATTCAACAAGGAGAAATTCACTTCGCCATCGATAATAAATCGTACGATCGAAAAATTTACAAAAAGCTCGCACGACATAATATTTTTTTTTTATATTAATTTATTCATTAAAACTCAAGACAGTCGTTAGGCCTTAAGATTAAAAATGTACAAGTTATTTATTATGGCAGATATAACAACAAATTTATATTTTTATCGATAGGATATTGACACTTTTACAGAAACAATTCTAGTATCTTACACGCTTCAACAACGTTGCACCGACCACCGCGACGCCAACACTACAATGGCACTTTCGATGCAAGCTTACGGAATAGCCGCAGCAGCTGTTTCATATCAATTTTTACACAACGGCAAATTAAATGTCATACATGACTCAAAATGGGATCAACCGCCAAACGATTAAGCATAACAACCACTTACCATCAGATGTGATTGAAGTCAAGAGCTAACTTGTAATGAAGAAAAAAAAAATAATGAATACAGACCGAATTTCAGCCAGGGCGGTGAACATCATTTTCGGGACCAGCCTTCTACTCACGTGATATTTTATTTCAAAAACCACTGTTTTTTTTTTAAGATTTAACACAGCCAGATATTAGTAATTATATATTTCGATTTTGTATATTGGTAATTGTTTTCTTGATGTTATTCACAAAATTATGTTTTATTTTCTTTTTATATTCCTTGTTTTGTTTTACCACCTGTTTATTTATTAGTAATATCTTCTCATATAGGTTGCCTGGAAGAAATTGCCTGTTGGCAATAAAACCGTCTATTGTGCATATTTAAATACTTGTATCTAATTATTTCTTATTATCATGTCTTAGTGTGAGCAATAAAGTAAAATTTTATTTCATTTCACTTCATTACAGGATCGAAAATAGATCAAACGTAGTAGGCTTTAACATTTTCTCCGATACACGGGAAACACACCCACTGACTTCCCAACTTTATTTATATTATACAAACTCTATTTTGAAATAATTGGGACAAGAAAATCAAATACCTCACAGCCCTTAAACCTCATGATTATAACCCCTGTACACCTGTCTCTGTCTACCACGATACTATAGATAACAAATAGATTCGAGATATACTATCAACAAGTTATAAGAACTTCGTAACAGGAATACTGAAGCAATTCCAAGACCCGAAAATAATGAAAAAATGCATTTATATGGAAACTGCTGCTGAAACTATTCGATTTATTTAGACTTCCGAAGGACACGAACCAGCCTCCCGTTGCCCGTAATCGAGTCGAAGGTCAACAATAATGAAATATCTATTCCGTAATTTTTTATAATACATTACCTAATTAATCTAATCAATAAATGATAAATATATCCGTAATATGACCTTCGACCGGAAACGGTGTAAAGGAGCATGCGATAGTGTTATTAGATAGGTATTTAGTATTTACATATTAGACAGAGAAATAAACAGACCAATATTAAGCCCAACAATTATTGCAGTTTAACTTGTCGAAGAGTCAAGCAGCAGCCGGATGCCGCTTTTAGGTACATTTCAGTCACACCTAATCCGCGAGTGATCACACCTAATCCGTGAGTGATCACGCCTAATCCGTGAGTGATCACGCCTAATTCGTGAGTGATCACGCCTAATCCTCGAGTGATCACGCCTAATTTATTCATAATAATATTTTAATCTATTAAGTTGTTTGTAATTATCATTCGTTTTTACTTTACTAAATTTTTAGCAAGTATTCGTAGTACCAATTAAATTATCACGATGATCCTTCGCTGTTGACTTCGTTTCTAAAGGCAGTAATAAATTATATAGCCTTTTGGTCGTTTAGTTTAGTGGAAAGATTTCTTAAATGCTATAGACGCTTACTATCTGTCTACTTATTTCTCTATCTACAATATAAAGGGTAGAAGGCAAGGAAACCATTCCTGTATATAAAAAAAAACCAAATACGTTAACTTATAGTGGCGCCACATTTGCATTAATTTTTAGAGCGAATTTTTTTTACAGAATTATTATTTATTACGCACTTAAATATGTGGCAGTCAAATATAATTGATACAAAGCAGCCACTATTATTATTAACTAATGTGGTTTAGTCACCAAAAATTCTAGTGTTTTCAATCGTTTAATATCTTTATAATTTTCTACCATAGCCTTTAGCTATACTAGCGCCATGCTAATGTTGATTCTGTAACGAAATTTGACAGTTCAAGTCTTGACGTGGCCTCTATCTCTTTCTCTCCAGTGTTAGAGAGTGAGATAGAGGCGAAGATGACTTGCAATATAAAGTTTCGTTGAAAAATCAACTTGCATTTAATAAAGCCATGAACTTTTTCAACTTGTCTCTCGTATAAGACTTATTTCCTTACCCTCTACCCTCTATATTTTATAATTTACATCAGTATTTGTATATCCCGCCATTTTTGACATTCGTAATTGCAATTTCTAGCTATTGGCATCAGAAATTGCAATGGCATATTCGACGTGTCAAGACAAGATATAGTAATATGTAAAATATTAGATCTCTTTAAAATACAAAACCACTTTACAATAATAACTTATACGTTATAGATTACATCTTAGGTAGATTTCCCCGCAACGGTCTATTCTTGTAATTTAATTAGAGTCAAAAATATTCTATAGAGGTTTCTAAATTTAATAAATTAGCAACAACAATTTTAGTAAATTTTCGTGTTTCTATCCTTCTGTGTAAATAATCCAAAATGCACTGATTGAGTCACTATCACGCACGAATGGGAAAAAGATTTTAAACATCTTTTGCTAATATAAATATTTCGAGTTACACCTTATAGTAATTGTAAAATAACACCCAAATCGACAAAACGTATTCTTGTATTATAACATAGTTGGTACATAATACAACGTGACATGAGTTTGTCAATACGGGTGTTAAAATCTTTCTCCCGTTGTGCCAAAATGTGTAGTGGCCTTGAAGTAAGAATCTTTCGTCGAAACAATACTGTAGATTTCCATTATACAACAGCGCGCATAATGAACGCAGGCCATAGACATTCCAGTAATTTGACCAAACAGGCTGCTTTAAACAGTTTTGGAAGTCGATTGTTTAGATAATAAATGAGAGTGAGCAAAGTTAGAGTTGTAAATTGTAATCGTCCACGAAGCGCTGAGGCGGCGTCGCGGGCGGCGTCGGCGTTACGCGTACCCGGGCGGGTCCCACGTGGCCGTCCATCAGGAGATGTAGGGCAGCAGCAGGTAGTAGAGGCAGGCGAGCAGCACGGGCAGCGCCAGCGCGGCCGCGTGGCCCAGGTCCAGGCGCGGCGGCTTGCTCTGCAGCGCGGCCAGCTGCGCCGCCAGCCGCGCGCGCTCGGCGCAGCCCTCGGCCCAGCGCTCCTTGGCGCGCACCAGCTCCTCCTCCAGCGCGTGCAGGCTGCCGTTCTGCAGGCTCACCTGCAGCCGCACGTCGTCTTGCAGGCGCACGTACTCGCTCGCCGCGCGCTCGCTGTCGTCCTTGTTGATCTCGGTGGCCGCGGAGTCGCTCTCGTCGTCGTCGTCGTCGTCGTCCAGGCGGAACATCTCGTCGATCTCGGCGGAGATCTGCTTCGCGTCGATGCTATCGTCGGTGTCGACGGCCTTGTCGGCGGTGCTGCGCGGCGCGGCGGCGGCCTGCAGGCGCTCGATCTGCTTGTCGCGCGCCAGCACGTCGGCGCGCAGCTTGCCCACGACGGCGGTCAGGTCGTCGATGTCGGCGCGCGTCGGCCGGAACGCGAGCTCGGCCTGCATGTCGGCTGCGCTCGACGCCAGCCGCTGGATCTCCGCGAGGTTAGCCTCCCCCGCCACGGTCGATCGCGAGAGCTGATCCTGAGAGGTAACAGTTTATTAATTGATACAACAATTGACAATAGGTGGATTCATGAGGAAATCAAAGATGATTCATGAGGAAGGTTTAGTATACAATTTGTTACTACTTTGTGAAAATTGACTGAAATATCGCGATTATTGTTGAAAGAGTCTGATTTTTTTTTGGTATTCATGGAAACTTACAATATATTATTTCCCTCGCGAGCAAAGTCGCAGGCGTCTGCTAGTTTTTTTTTTATAAATTATAAATAAAAGTAAAAAAGTCAAGTCAAAACTTGACTGTTTAAATATATTTACATATTATTATTATGTTTAATGCTTTGTTCCGCACCTGCAGGTCGGCGATGCGCGCGCGGTAGGCGGCGGCGTCGTCGGCGGCGGCGGGCGGCGCGCGCGGCTCCTCCTGCGCGGCGAGCAGCTCGTCGCGCACGCCGCGCAGCTGCTCGTTCTCCGCCGCCTCCGCCGCCAGCCGCTCGCGCAGCACCTTGATCTCCTCGTTGAGCCCGGCTATCACGCGAAGGATGTTCGCGTACTCGACGCCGGCTTTGCTCTACAATATGTTATATGATAATGAAGTGCCTATTTCATCAAGCTTGTCCAAATCAGTAGACCAAACAAACAGATTACGACATCTGTTTTCCGTCTTTATGGTTACAGTGACAAATATCATTGATTGATTTGCATGTGATTTGGTGCCATATTTGTTATAGTTTTATTACAATTTTTTTTTAACCACCCCCCTATTATATAAGAGTCGCGATTACAAAATCACATAGCTAGAAATCTCAAGAGCGATACTCGAATGTAATAAAATTTAATTAAAAAAAAATTACATAGCCTTTTATTTCCTCGTTTCCTTTCAATGTGAACATAAAAAAACTAAGTCTACAGTGTCTCGTAATGAGTGTCGAAGGTTCAGAATAAGTTAAGGCAACACTCACCGGGGACTCCTCCTTGAAGTCTGCGTCAGTGTAGGTCGAGTTGGCGTTGTTATCAGGACAAAGTTCACCATCCAACGGGCTCAAGGATTCCAACTCATGACCCGCATCTAAAAACAACAATATTCAATATAGTACAATAAGGAATAAAAACTAATTTTACGTAATTTATATGGAGAGTAGAGAGGTAAGGAGGACAATCTTATATGGGAGAAAAGTTGAAAAAGTGTCCAGTTGTATGCGTTAAATAACAGTTCAAAAATCCTCCACAATCGCGCTGGTGGATGCACAGGGTATGGTATGAATGTAGCAATCGTAGATGAATTGAAGTATGCCGAGTTAAAAAATTTAATGTCATTATCGACTAAAGTAGTTAATTATTGAGAACTTCAACAACTTACGTTGTACAAAATATTGTGGTAAATATAACCTTACAGAATTATAACCAATTTCAAAAAAAATGATTTCAAAAGTTTTATTTTATATTTGGCGCTTCTTTTGAAAGTTACTTTGATGCAACTGTGGCGCCGTCCTAATTTAAAACATTTTGACGGACACTTTTTATATACAGGGATTGTCCTCCTTACCTCTACTCTCCATAGTAATTTACTCTTGACAGAAATGTCATTGTCAAAAGAGAAGTCAAGATACGTCACTGCTATATATGGCGTCATTGGTTTTCGTATCGTAATCATTTTGATTTATGATTCAGTTTCTAAGCATCGTTTCAAATAATCATAAGAATGTTTTATTTTGGTTAGATGTATTGACGCTTCTTAGTAAATTATCCTGAATGTAATGCCGTTTGGAACTCATACAAAATTCATTAATATTTTCGACCTCTTCTGAGTTATCTTACTCTACTTCTTACTTCACATATAAGCGAAATGCCACCGACGCACTTACTGACTCGTCACAAGATATCTAAAACTGAACACTCGATTGAAATATTATGCTGATGTTCATTATGATTACGTACAATTAAAAAAATGCCACAAGGCATTTTCTTCAGTTTGCCAGAACTTATTAATTAATGGGTATGGTTTCGCTCAACAAACAAACAAACAACTCAGTCCTAGTTTAGCAGTGGATGTCCATCAGATGATGACATGATAATCCTAACTAATATTATAAATGCGAAAGTGTCTGTCTGTTTGTGTTGCTTTCACTCTACAACTACTGAACCGATTTAAATGAAATTTGGTACACAGTAAGTCTAGAGCCTGAAAAAGGACATAGGCTACTCTTAATTGCGAAAAAAGGGTTGTAAGGGGTTAAAGGGGGTATGAAATGTTGTATGAAAGTATCGTCATTTTGAAAGCTTAAGACCTATTTCTTAGGCAGTTGATTAGATATTAATAAATATGAAATTCAAAGCTTAGAAAAATTAGGCTGCCGTAATAACTAATTCAACGCGGACGAAGTCGCGGGCAAAAGCTAGTAATGATATATTAATCAAATCCATATTTAATATTATAAAGCTGAATAGTTTGTTTGAACGCGCTAATCTCCTGGCTCGATTTGAAAAATTCTTTTTATCTATAGACCAAATATCGAGGAAGAACTTTAGGCTATTACGCTGCAATCAATAGAAGCGAAGAATCAGTGGAAAATGTGGAAAGAACGGAGGAAAACTATTCATATCTTCATAGCTTCATCATCATTATCAGCCTATTAACGGCCCACTACAGGGCCAGGCCTCGCTCCTTATAGGAGAGAGGATATGGAGCGTAAACCCACCACGCTGCTCCAATGCGCGTTGACGGGCTTAGGGTGATAATGTTTCAATTATTAACGATCACTATCAGATGTTGATGATAGTGAGCGGGACCGACGGCTTAACGTGCTCTCGGAGGCACAAGGGTGGGCTTGGAATGTATTGACAATTTCATAGAAGAATGAAAAAGTCAGAATTAATCCGTGACTCGACCCAGGATTCGAACCCAGATCCTCGTGATCGAAGCCACATAGGTGGACCAGTAGACCAACGAGGCAGGAGTAGCTTAAGCTATTTTTATTCTTGTAATCTTATTTATTTGAATTCCACGCGAACGAAGTCCCTGGCATCAGCTAGTAAAGAACATGAGACTCACCGTGGTTGAGCCGCGAGTGCTTCTCGTCATCAGTGCACAGGTCCTCGCCGGTCTTCTCCCCGCTGCCGCTCACGCCGCCGTCCTCCGCTTGTTGCTTTTCTGGAAAATTTTAAATAAAAAAAATAGTCTTAATTTATAACTTTTATGGTCCACCCCAGGATAGAGGGTAGGGTTTGCAACTTAAGCTTCTACGCAAGCGCGTACAACCGTAGCATAATTGCTTAGTCAATAGCAATAAAAAACGTCATCAATACATATTTTTTATGTTAGTTAGCTAGTTCCCGTGGGCTATGTGTTATTCTAATGTTAGCTATATTATTGAGAAGTTTCATCAAAATCGATTCCATCCATACATACATAACTTCGCCTTAATAATAGTGAAGAATAGCTCACCGTCAGCATTGTATATGTTGTTCTTCTTCAATATCAGTTCAAATTCCTTCGCAGATTTGCCTTCGGCTGATATTGATTTTATACCAACCTGAAATTACATTAATGTTATTTAATTAGTGTTATTTAATTAGTGTTATTTAATTAGTGCCGTTGTCGGTCTTTTAAAAGGCCGACAATCGCACCGCGCCTGTTTGCGCGCTCGCTGCCGGCGGTGCCGGCATTTCAAACTAAGTTTTAACCTATTAATGGAAAGTTCATTGACTTTGGTCGTCGATCAGCTGTTCCGTTGGCATCGCCTGACCAACATACTAGTATTTATTTAACAAAAAGTAACAGTAAAATAAAACTATCAGGATCTTCAAATAACTTGTTTACCAACCATATACAAACAATACCTTATATAGAGTCAGTCACAAGTCTGTCGGGCGCAGTTACGCACGCTGGCACAAGGCGCAGACTGTGGAGGGGCGCAGAAATGACCAGACCATATACAAACAATACCTTATATAGAGTCAGTTACATGTCTGTAGAGCGCAGTTACGCACGCTGGCACAGGGCGCATAAATTGCTGGTTACGCTTCTGGTTAAGTTATAAGGCTATTTTTTAATAGTAATTTTATTAAGTTTGTAAGGTCCAGTCCATCCGGTAGTATTAAATGGATATGTACTAACTTTGTTGAGCAAATGCTGCGGCAACAATATCTTGACGAAGTCGGGCAGCGCTCGTATGGCGTCCTCGAGCGAGCCGCCGCGCTTCGCTTCCTGCAGCTTGTTGCTGTCCGTCGACACCACCAGCATCTTTGCTTCACCGTTTTGGACCGAGTACTGGAATATTATATAAATAAATAAATATTATACGATATATAACCGACATAGCTCAGCGAGTCGCAGAACTGAAGTGGCAATGGGCGGGGCACGTGGTTCGAACAGCTGATGGACGTTGGGGGCTAAGGTGCTAAAATGGCGACCCCGCATCGGAAAGCGCAGTGTTGGTCGACCCCCCACCAGGTGGACTGATGACATGCACACATGCGGCTCAGGATCGTTGTATTTAGAAGTCCCTAAAAAATATCTATGTCGCCTCAAAGTAAACGTATTACGTTATTAAGGTAACTGCTGAATATTCATGTCCGTAAACAAACAATACTTACAATTTATAGATAAACACCCAGACACTGCAAAACGTCAATGATCACCACAAATATTTCCAAATGTGGGAATCGAACCCACGACCTAGGATTTAGATAGCAGGGACACTACCCAGTGCGCCACTCAGCCACCAAATAATATAAATAGGATATCAAAATCTTAAAATAAATAAATTTAAAGGGTCCAGCTGTGTGAGTCTCCGTCTGCACAGAAATTAATATTTTTATGATTTTATACTTAAAATTGGACTTTTTTTTAATTTCTCTGGTGCGCCCATTTTTCGAGAGGTAAAAAATACTAAAGTTGCGAAATTTAGAACTCCGTCTCATTTTTTTATACTTTGACACTGCTTTAATCCCGTCCTCCATCCAATATAAGGTTCTCGATGCAACTCACAGCGAGTGGTAAGTGTTTCCGCAGCGCCTGCTCGCGCTCCTCGGCGGCCGCGATAGCGAGTCGCGCGGCGCACATCTTGCGGTCGCAGCGCGCCGCCAGCTTCTGCAATAATACAGTCATAACCATTGAAACAATTATTATTTAAACTAGGAATATAAGAGGTAAAAAGTTAACAACATATGTTCTAAAGCCCATCATACTTGTGGCCGGTATCAAAACAAACGGTAAAAGATTCTAAGTAAATGTTATAACATCCCGAAATGTAGTGATATATTTCGATCTGTTAACAGAATATCGTGTATAAAATTATTATTTTAAAAATGAGTTGCGAGAGTCTAAGTTTAAAGCAAATTCTTGTAATCCTCATATCTTCGTCAGATTTCTGCTTAATTCATTTTTTTCTTAAGCATATATTCTCCCTCCTGATTGAATGTTCGATAAGATGTATAACAGTAAAACTGTTTATATTTTATTAAGTTTGTAAATATAGTAAATAAGGAGATAAAAATTTTAAAATTTGCTTGCATAAGGAACTGTGTGCTAAAATAGAGTAGTCAGTACCTGCAACTCCTGCAGCGCGTTGGTGGCGGCCTGGCGCAGCGTGTAGTTCTGCTGGTGCAACGAGGCCGCCTCGCGACTGCGCCGCTCCAACGACTCCTCCAAGGCCAACCTCTGCTCGTGGGCTGTTCGCAAGCTGTCCTGCGCCACCTCCTGTACAACAACGTCAGTGTTAAGTTGATCGATTAAATCGAGCATCGCCTCTTACGTGCGCACGACACAATGGCAGAAGTAACTGTTAACAGTAACGCAGTGACCTGATAGTTCCTCTTGTCGGCGAGCAGCTGCGCCACGCTGTAGTGGTCGGGGTGCTTGCCGGCGGCGAGCATGGCCTCCAGCGTGTGCACGCGCATGAGCAGCCGCTGCTCGCCCACGAACATCTCCCACGAGGCGGCGGCGTCGGCGCGCGTTCGCTCCACGCACTCGCGCAGCGTGCGCAGCCGCGTCTCTAGCGACGCCTCGCGCTGGATCGCTTCCTGCAACATCATGACGACGATCATCATCACCATCATTATCAAATTACGAGCTTATTAAACTTTGCTTGTTCAGAAAACATAAAACATATTTTCATAGATGACTAAAGTTGAATTTATACTTGTCTGACGTGATGACACGAAAACCGAAACCAAATAAACGCTGTCCCGTCAGGGCAAAGCTTTGGTGTGTCGCTATTGCCTGATCAGACCCATACAAACGAGTCTGTGCAAGTATTTAGACATGCTAGATGACTAGCTCCGTCGCCCTTTCATTCAACATCACCTACTCGACATTCATTTCACTATAGAGGACTGCGTTCACCAGTTCCCTTTCAGTCCACTCAGACTGTAGACATGCTGCATTGGGAACTTGTTGGCGAGTTTCTGGCTTAGCGCTTTACAAACACACTCTAGGGAAGACAAGAAGACAAGAAGACATGTAGCGAAAAAGACCTACTGCCGTCCAATGGCGGTGGAATCCGATATATAGCTCTCTACTTCGCCCCAACGTAACGAAGGACAGCAATATTTTCGAGAGCAACTTCGTAGATATGCTTAAATAAATTAACGCAACCAAATGACGCAGTTATTTTTTACTTTTTAGTGCGTCGTAGTCGGTTTTTTATTAAAAAAATAGGACGACCATATTGTCTTTTTGTTCACACGATATATCTCTGCGCGCATCTAAGGTCTAACGACTATCAGAGGCTTACAATCTATATACCTTACTAAAAGTAGATGACACAGAGTACACAAAAAGTATTTTAGACTTCGTAAAAACAATATGACTTTAAAATGTATTTTCATTTACCACTTCATTTCAGATTAAAATATTATTCCATTAATTTATAATATATACATTGAAGTATATTACATTTTATAAAGATTTTTCAAGTGATAATACCGCTTAATAAACTAATATTTTTTTTGTAATTCAAGCAAGCAGAATAACTCAAGGAAATAACCTTGAAATACTTTACACACATCGCTTACACCTGACCGCGTTTGTTGCGGGCTTCCTCACGATAGTATAGGCGTTTTAATAATTCTCATATATTTAACTTAAAGTTTTACTTATTTATTAACTGACTTCGAAATAATGGACGTTTACATTTATTATTTTAAAAATTACTTACTATTATTTTTAAAAAATTAAATATAATATATAATTTTTAAATATCTCTTAGGCGCATGACAACGACTTTCTATGGAGAAATCCAGAGTTTGACTCCCATCTCTGTAGAATTTTATACTTTCTAAATTGTCACAAGCCTGGTATTGCGGCTTTGCCTTGGCCACCTAGTAGCAACTAGGCCTGCCTTTCTATCAGCAAACTGCAAAGATGTCCCGCCGAACGATTTAGCATTAGCTGATCGGTATGATGCTACGTAAAACTGTTACAGATACAGGAAACAAACTTGTATCTCTACCAATTTAGCCCGCTACCATGTTCGAATGCATTGTCTCTAACGAGTCACATCAATAAAATTATTATTATAAAAACAAAAAACCCAACTGCTTAGAAGTTGGCAGGTGCCTGCAGCACCATAAAGTATTTAGAATTTTATATAGATATAGTGATCCTTGTTTTTTTCTTTTCAGTTCATAACTTCTAAGCAGTTGGGTTTTTGTTTTTATAATAATAATTTTATTTGAGATTTTTTAGTTTTAATTTGTGGCATAGAATTGAGATGGTACACTTGGTACACTTTTTGACATTGCTTGTTAAGACAGTAATATAAACATGATATGATATTTATATTTTTTAAATGGTCTTTTTACGACCTTTCATTTGATACCCATATTGCTAGAATAAAAGAAAAAAATGCACACGTCCCCCCTTTTTTCCCCATTTACAGCCGCCATTTTGAAAATTCATATAGCCTATGTCACTTCCACAATTTAGCCGAATTCAACGACACTCAACTCACATGTCAAAATCCGTTCAGCCGTTTAGGCTGTAGCGCGTGCCGAAGAAATGGGCATACATACATACATACGCTCGAAAAACATTACCCTCCTTCTGACGCAGTCGGGCAAAAAAGATCAACTTGTCATTAAATAAATAAAAATTAAAAAGCGCTGAATTGTATATAGGTCTCTTGTAAGGCCTTCAAAATACCACACGTTCCCAACGTCTTTCAGTTGTTCGAACTGTGTTCCGCCCACTACCACTTTATGTTTGCGGCTCCTTAAGCTTAACTTTGGTTGATCCGCGGATCTCCTTTCTAATTCGATCACGCAGAAATACATTGAGCATAACTCACTCTATCGCACCTGTCCACCTAATAAACTGGGACACTTACTACATCGTCACTTATCATCAGGTGAAATCGTAGTCAAAGGTTAAGTTATCGTTAAAAAAAAGTACGATACCTGTACAAAATTGTTGAGTTGATACAACTCCTTGAGGTGAAGCGGCGTGGTCATGGTGGGGTTGAAGGACAACTTGGCCTCCTTGCCGTCTGGGTGGAACAGTTTGAGGAGCGCCACCACTGGGGGAAATGTGTTCTGAAAACGAACATTGCTTTGTTAGTTCAAACAAGTATAGTAAATTAGTAAGTGTGTTATCAACAAAAACGGAGCTCCTAGGTTCGATTCCCGGCGGGGCAGATTGAGATTTTTCTTAATTTGTCTTTGGATGGTGGGAGGCTTTCGCCGTGGCTAGTGACCCTACCGACAAAGACGTACCACCAAGCGTTCCGGTACGATATCGTGTAAAAACCGAAAGGGGTGTGGATTTTGTCCTAATCCTAACAAGTTGGCCCGCTTCCATCTTCCAAGTCACATTGGAGTAGTGGTGAGACTAGGCTTTATATTCACTCTCCTTTAAGGGAGGAGGTGCGGCTCTATACAGTGCTTATAAATGTAACAAGTTAGCGTCTAACTTATCTTAACAAGTAAGAGTACTTCCATCTTAGATTGCGTCACCACTTACTATCAGATGTGGTTGAATTCAAAAGGTAACTATTAAAAAAAACAAATCTCATGTTGAGATTAGACATTTACGCATGAGATTCTATAGTACACAGGTGTACGCGCATAAAGATAGACTCCCACTTCCCTCACTCTCGTAGTCCAATGGGTCGGCAGACCGACACAGCCGGAGAGAGGTCAGGCGCAAGACCAATGGTTTTATGTGCTCTCGGAAGCACGGGGGTGTGCTAGCACTTCCCTACTTCAGGCAAGACTAGCTCACAAACTTTCGAGTGACCCGAGACTATCTTTGCATGCAGACTAGTGATAGAAATGCGATATTAATTTACACCATATTATATTGAGTATCGTGTTAAAGATCATATTCCTCATTCTGATTTTTAAAACTTTTCCTACATATTATATTGTAAACACCGCATGCACTCGTATTTATAAAATAAAACTAATAAACTAAATAAAAATAAAACTAAAAACATTCACACTTACGACCGCCAACGCCATAATTTATCACAATCGACTTTGAACTCAGCGATTTGAAACACTTTACAATTTACATACTAATTAGTTTAACCAATCATTATGTTTTTAACTATCACTTTCAATAGAAAGGATATTAAAGGAAAATAACACGAAACAACTTATTTGTACTATGCTACATGTTACAATCGCTGACATATATCAATCAAACAGACAGGAAACGAATTTGACAGGAATGTAACAGATAAAAAACTACCCACATTCTCTATGACATACAAATTGATAGATCAGTAGACTAAAGTGTTTTTTTTTTATTGGAATGAAGTTCCAAAGGGGAACAGACGGAAAAATTCTCACGAAAAGTTGTAACGACACCTTTTGCTACAGTAAGCTATTCTATCGTTTGGGAAGGAAAAACCACCTGCGTTTTCAACTTTTTTTTACAAAATTTAAATCACAAGCGAACTAATGGTTTCAATAAGGCTATATCAGACACCAGTGACTTCATCCGCGTGAAATATCAATTTACCTTTTTTTTTTATCGTGAGAGAAGCCACATGGATACCCGCTTGCTAAGGGAGTTTGACCATAGGAACGACCTTGCACACAATTGCAAGAATATCAATATACCTACCCAATTTCAATGTTCGTCAGCATCATGCACCGGTTGTTGTTCATATTACTTCTATTGCTTGATATAAAGATTTAATATAAATAGTACACACCTTCTCCGTGTTGCCGGCATTCTCGACGACGGGAATGCCGAACTGCACCACGTCTCCCGAGAACACCTCGTGCGGCTCCTTCGTTAGCGTGCACCGGTTGTTGTTCATATTGCTTGTATTGCTTGTTATAAAGATTTAACATAAATAGTACACACCTTCTCCGTGTTGCCGGCATTCTCGACGACGGGAATGCCGAACTGCACCACGTCTCCGGAGAACACCTCGTGCGGCTCCTTCGTTAGCGTGCACCGGTTGTTATTCACGAACGTGCCATTGCTGCTTTGATTGTCCTAAACAAACATACAAATATATTATAGTGTTTGTATACAAATACTTGAGCAACTCTAGGGTTCCCTGTTACAAGAGCTTGCACACACGGGCAGTAGTAGGACATGAGTAGATATAAAAGGAACAGTGACAAAGCTTCATATTACCGCGCGAATCAGTTGCACTACTACAAGCACGCGGGGCATGTGTGAGTGACCACCAGCCGCTTGTCGCGGACGCGGCGAGACTGGAAAGAACCGGTTTACGCTGGCACAGTTAGTTGACAATCTTAGTCATGTCAGTGCGACACGTTGTTTGTTTGGTCATTTAATTTGTCTTAACCTATTGTGACAACCCTACTAAAATAGGTAAAAACATTCTTAAGAAGCTTATCCTTTGTTCCTTTTATCTACTCATGTAGTAGTAGATTAGGGCAGGGTTACCCCTTTGGAAATACTGACTGAGTATATAAATGATCTTCTTCTTCTTCAAGTGCCATCTCCTCTACGATGGTAAGCGATCATTATCTTGACTTTAGATATGATATAAATGATAATATGTCATATGGCCGGGGTACGACGAATATCATTGTAGTACGATCTACCCTGCGTAGTGTCAATTATATTACCAATATTATTGTGTGCATGTGGGCTCTCTTAGTCATTGATTTCAGTAACAAATTAGGATGCCTTTACATGAGTTTAGTTTTCAATATATTCGGGTATCAAAATGCATAGTTCCTTCCAGGTTTATCTGAGTTCAAACCAACGGGGTTTTAACTAATGTTCAGGCTTAATCTCAAGCAACGCGATTTACGATTTCACGAAGTTCTTTGCCTAGTAATAAATGAAGACATTATTTTAACGCGTCTAACAAATTACAATTTCTAAACAACACAATTGATATAATTTGTCAATGAAATGTAAATAATGAATTAATTACAACTATAAACAAAGAACCATTAAAGGTCGTAAAAGCATTGTTTGCGAATTTTACGTAAACAAGCCTCCATTTCGCTTCTTATTCAATAGAAGTCCGACAAGTGTAAATAGGGTTGCCCCGTATCCGTTTTCGCTAGGACAGTTCCCATTTTTCCTATGGTTTCCAAGTTTTGCAACCTTAAAGTTGCACTTTAACAATTATTTAGCTTCAATAGCTTCAATACAAAATAGGACCGGACGTAGTGACAATTTTGCTTGACAAATAACAGACAGATTTCAAAAAGATGTGTTATTAATAACGACTGTAACAAAATATATTTGTCAACCCTGACTATATACCAAAAAGGGTGTGGAGTTCATTCTACTTTTATCAGGTTAGACCCGCTTACATCTTAATTTACATCGTCACTTACCATCTGGCGTGATAGCAGTCAAAATCTATAAAATTGCCCACCTGATTTTAAATGGAAAAGCATCACCAATAATATATTGTTAGCATTTTAAAATATAGGAATATGTTACCATAGACAATGCTATACGATATCGTCTATGGTAACGTAAGGTAATCTTCTGTCGACTGACAAATGATTCGAAAGGACTTGATTCCAGGCCATAAAATAAAAGATAAGAATTGACATGTTAGAATAGTCAAATAGTGTATGGCACTGTTCTTTTGGTTGTTACAAAGTATGCATATTTTAGTGTAATATTAATTATTGTAATTGAGTGGTTTTGTAATTCATTTAAAAAGAGCAAGTGTCGAGTTTTTCTGGCTGCGTATTTTCTCGTCACGGACTGCTTTTCCGATGCGACGGTAGATAAAAGATTATGAAAGAAGAAAACAATCTTGAAGACATCAGACTATTATTTTAAAATCCCGCTGCAACCAACAATATTAACAAATTGCAATAGGAAATCGTCGTACTATTCGCTGGCCTACGACCTTCTGAAGCAGAGTTGAGGCCTCATGTCTTAATTTCAACTTTCGATCAACCTGTTTGACAGTTAGTCCAATACAAGAAAATGTCATAGGAGAATACCGATTACTGTCACATGCGCTTCGCAACCGGTGATGTTTTTACAAGAATCGACATACAGATAATAAATAACTAAACATCCGATTCCTCGATCCGATGAGAGGTCAACTTGCACTCGTACTGAAACTAAAAATTGCCCGTGATTTCAACAGATAGGCCCTCAGACAAAATCACAGCAATGTTTGGCGGTTGAAACTAGCATAGCGGCATTTTTTTTTAAGATTTTGTCCTTGAAATTAGTGAGATACCATCATGGACTAAATCGTCACTTAATGCCTAGTGTGATAGCAGTCAAGCGTTAACTAAACAATAAAAATGAAAACAACAGGCAATAGGCACTTTGTTTACAAGGCGATACCGTGTCGAGCGCAAGGTGTAGGTTTACATCAATTAAAAGGATGTTAAACCTGTTTCAATTTGGCACAGCTCGCGGCGCTAACACGGTGACGCTACAGACGCATATGGCATATTATAAGGCTTTGTCGTATACACCGACCGACCGAAAGCGAACCGAAGCGAACCGTCTCCATTTTCCGATCGCTATGAAGTAGCCTTCATTGGTATAGGTCGTTTCATTGTGCATTTAACAAGGTTTTAAGACGCATTCAGACATGCGGTATTCGCAAAGTGCCGTGTGTTCATTGATTTACAATACCTATATCGTGTTGATAGTCGCAACAGACCGGAAGGGGTGAAATTCGGAAAATGTTATCAACTTCATCATCACTATATTATAAGTTAAAGTTCCCTGATGTGAATAAATTATTAAAATAAAATTATTATTATAAAAACAAAAAACCCGACTGCTTAGAAGTTAAGAACTGAAAAGAGAAAAACAAGGATCGCTATATCTATATAAAATTTTAAATACTTTATGGTGCTGCAGGCGTGGACAAAATACTTTACTACCTGGGAAAGAAAGATCTACCAAAACTAACTAAGGCGGGGACAGCCTGCAACACTATAAAGTATTTAGAATTTTATATAGATATAGCGATCCTTGTTTTTCTCTTTTCAGTTCTTAACTTCTAAGCAGTCGGGTTTTTTGTTTTTATAATAATAATTTTATTTGAGACTTTTTAGTTTTTATTTGTGGTATAGAAACGAGACTTGGTACACTTTTTGACATTGCTTGTTAAAACAGTAATATAAACATGATATGATATTTATATATTTGAAACGGTCTTTTTACGACCTTTCATTTGATACCCATATTGCTAAGATAAAAGAAAAAAATACACACATCCCCCCTTTGCTCTCCCATTTACAGCCGCCATTTTGAAAATTTATAACCGTTTAGGCTGTAGCGCGTGCCGAAGAAATGGGCATACATACATACATACATACATACATACATACATACATACATACATACATACATACATACATACATACACACATACATACATATATACATACATACGCTCGAAAAACATTACCCCCCTTCTCATGCAGTCGGGTAAAAACGAAAAACAATTGCAGCTGTGACAATATAGTGTAGATCCTATGAATAGGTTTGAAGTAAAATGGATTGAGAAACCTAAATAAGATTTCATGAGACCCATTCAATGGCAGCCCACTTGACATAGTTATGACTTCTGCACGGCGTATGGCGTCTATGGGCATACTGACTTTAGTAATATTACATTCTTGAGTATGTCTACTTTTGGAAGACGGTTTAGCCTTGGTTGTAATACCAGCGTCAAACATTTGAAAACTTGAATGAAGATCTGTCTGGTATGAGACTTAGGCCTGTGTGCACCAAGAATTCGGTTATCATAACCAACGGTTAACATAAGCTAAACGTAAAATTTACTGTTCACGTCAACCCATACACCGGTTAAGGACGTAAGCTCGGTTAAGATAACCGCCGGTTTACGTCCTTAACCGGCGTACGGGTTTATTATAAATAGTAAATTTATGTTAACCGTTGGTTATGATAACCGAAATCTTGGTGCACACAGGCCTTAGGATTTTTGTTTAAGTAAGTGTTCAAAGAAATGCACTTTGCCATTAGGTTTGTGGTTAGTCAACGTACTATGGAATAGTGATTGCAAAGCGGTCTGGCAAATTGGTTTGATAAGTATACAAAGTCCTTCACTAAAATGTTCAAATGTTTGAAGCTATGTGAGGCATGGGCATACTAGTACTATTGATAATAGTAAGGTACCTACAGACAAGCTTTTGGCAGGCGGGTATGTATAAGAAACTCAAGCTATTGAGTGTTAGCAAAGTTAAAAGTAATATATTATTAGCATATCTAAGTACCTATTTGCTAAGAAATGTATTTTCTTTAAAGTAAATAACCCAGAATCCCAAGCTGCATATGCTTCGCATGGCCGCAGTGGACCAACGAGACGATATTTTACGTAGGAGAATCAATTGTCCAACAAAAGACAATCATATTTTACATACAAGAATCTGTTTGCTTGGTAGGCTGAAACGATTATACATACATACATACATAACATCACGCCTTAGGGGTAGGGGTGGCAGAGACCACATCCCTCCATTTGCCACGGTCCTTGCATACCTCCCTAGCTTCGTCCACTCTCATTAATCCTTTCATACAAGTTCGTCGGTTTAGGGCACTCTTGACCTGGCCATTATTTAAAATGTCCTGAATTTAATCCAGGAGCATTCGCCTAGAACTTCCCCTTCCAAAATTTCCATTCACCCTCGCCTTGTAAATCTCTTTTGTTAATCTTCTTTCATCCATTCTCTCTATTTGTCCAAACCATCTAAGCATCCCTTTCTCAATTTTAGTCACTACATCTTCTTTTACACCACTCTTTTCTCTCTCTTTATCAGCTATAAATAACAATTACTTATCGCAAACTTTAGTATTGTTTACAAGTAATTTATTATGTACGATTAACAGCCATAAACAAACAGTCGTGACAAAGCTATGTGTTGTTTATTGGAAGTTTCCTGACTCATTACTAATATGTAGTTCATTTTTAATAGTTAATTTGTACTTAACTAATAGGATTATTTAATGGGTTGAGGTTTAGTGATAGAGCGAGGAGAATTGAGAAATCCATTCTTAGTAAGCGTGTACCTTCTTTTTTTTTCGCTGGGAAATGCATTTACGCATCCCTCCAAACACAATGCCATTATCAATAATAATTAACATTGTCTTCGGAGGGTATGTGAGACTCACCGGACGGAATACCCACTAAAACCTAGCGGATCCGACCTCGTCAATAAGTAAAACGCCACAGGATCGCTTTCGCATTCTTCAGTGACGTCCTAACGTTTGCCTTCACATGATCCTTACGATTTAGTAATGCAGCTCAAATTATAGCGAGAGTAGATGCGCATATGTTCGTCTCCTTCTACCCTGTCAAAGTAAGCGTATACCTGGTTCTTCAAGCTTTCCTCAATATAATATTTGGAAATTAAACGTTTTCTAAAAATTAAACCTAGTTAGAACGAAACTCTGCAATTTAAAGAAATTCGTGGTACCGTTCTCTAGATAGATTATATGATTAAAGGTATTAGGTAGATATGACTAATTTCAAATCAACCAAGTGTATATTTTTAAACATAATCGTGGTGAGTCAATAAATAAATATTATAGGACAATTACACACATCGCTATATAGCCCCAAAGTAAGCGTACTCGTAAGCAGCTTGTGTTATGGGTGCTATGATAACTGATGAATATTTTTATATATATATATATTATACATAAATACTTATGATATATAGATAAACACCCAGACACTGGAAAATATCCATGCTCATCACACAAACATTTTCCAGATGTGGGAATCGAACACACAGCCTAGGACGCAGATGCAGGGTCACTTCCCACTGCGCCACTCTGCCGCCAATAGGTCAATAATTGGCATTTCGCTTATAGAAGTACAGATAACCTATACTAAAGCCAAACTCGATTGAGAATGCTTGTCAACAAACAAATTTAAAACGAAGGTAGAAAATGCAACACATTTTATGCCTAATAAATTTAAAATTATGTTTTGCTTTTTTATAAAATTTTATTCAAAAGATATTGAATACATTAATGAGTTTTAAGCTTACTTACATAATTTATTGTCATGAATTCGTCATTAACAAGTTAATTAAAAAAATTAGGTGCAAAATGACTAGTAATTTCTACCTTCATTTTTAATTTGTTTGTTGACAAGCATTCTCAATCGAGTTTGGCTTTAGTATAGGTATATTAGGCAACACGAATCACAATAACAAATTAACACAGTTGACTATCTAATCCACATCGTCATAGCATTTCAGTATGAAAAAGTAACATACAAATATATTCATGCTTAATCGTGTTAGCCGTCGGATAAAAACTAAACTCCATCGTGTAATAACACTCGTAAGTATGAACGTGCAGATAAATTGTATCCGTTATCGATATAATGAGATGCAATCATGTATGTGCTCCAACAATAGAACATGAGATCTAAGCATTGCGTGTCTACTGTACGTCATGTGGATTTTAACTTTGTAATCAGATGCCTTTAACTGTAACGGATTTTATATTTGTTATACTCATTGAATTATCATACCGACAAAGACGTACCGCCAAGCGATTTAGCGTTCCGGTACGATGTCGTGTAGAAACCGAAAGGGGTGTGGATTTTCGTCCCACTCCTAACAAGTTAGCCCGCTTCCATGTTAGATTGCATCATCACTTAACATCAGGTGTGATAGCAGTCAAGGGCCAACTTGTAGTTCATAAAAAAAATCATCCTTATCAGCCTTTTTGAATGACTCACAGCTGTTATTCCTCCTTCCTTGTCAGATGAGACATTTGCAGTACCACGCTGCTCCAAAGCAGTTTGGTGGGTTTAGGGGTGTGAAAGAAACGGCTAGACTTGGACCAATGTAGAAAATCTTAATCGGCGGAGCCTGAATCGAACCCAGGACCGTCTTATTATAAATCCACAATACATAACATTGCGCCACGAAGGCTGCCATAAGTGCTTAAAGTGCTCTCTGTGGCACGAAGTTACAGAGGTATAATTTCAACGACTTTCCAAATTAAGAATTCTAAAAGAAATAAGAGCACAAAATGAATTTTATTGTTCGACCTAATAATTTTTTTAAGCCACATAAGCTAAAGAACCTATTTATTTATTTATCCAAGGCGCACCAAAACTATCCGAAAGTTGACAATTTCTGTCATTTATATTATCTCGTGAACCCAGTTCTGAATTATTTAGGTTTGACAGTTCATAAAATCTAACGTAATCAAATGTTGCTCGTTAGTGTTGGTAATAACCTAAATGGTTTCACCCAGTTTAACCCTTTTTATGCCCCTTGTATTAAAATATGGAAAAACCCATAGGCGGAGCGAGGTTCTTACGTACACGCCCCTTGAAGAGCGGTCGGTCAATGGTAATTTGTAATGCTCATGAACTCCATAGCCCGGGATACGAGCGGAGCTTGATACGGCATAAAACAATATAATCTAGAATGTTCTTTTAAAGACTTATGAAAGAAGAAGAGAGAGAAAATAAAGGGATTTTTTCAACATTTTTTAATCTTACAAAGTACGCTAAAGTATGCAACACGCACAATGCTAACATAGTAAGTACATGACATCGAACCGCGAGGATATAATGCGCAGTACTAATTAAATCACACTGGCTGCGATTATTTTTACAGTACAACTCCTGTACTCGTGACCTCGTTGTAGTGGTAAATGCCCCGTGATAACCGTGGAGTTATCTAGTGCGTTCTATTGATAACTGGCCGATGCTCGCGATTTCGTTCACACGGGTCCCACCTTTGAATCATCATAATCAATCTACAGGGCCAGACCTTGTTCTTATAGAACCCGTATTGACGCTTGGATCTACCATATGTTTAGGGTGCAAGTTCGTAGCCGACTGCAAACGACAACTGCAAGCGAGATGTAGCAGCGACTCAACTTATTTGTTTCTATCTCTATCGTGGTGAGCCCCACGTCGCAGTTATCAAAAACAGACTATAGCCAAACTCGATTGGGAATGCTTGTCAACAATCAAATTTAAAATGAAGGTAGAAAATGTAACACATTTTGTGCCTATTAAATTTAAAATTATGTTTTGTTATTTCAAAAAATCTTATTTAAAAGATATTGTTTATATGAATTAGTTTTAAGCCTACTAATGTAATTTATTGTCATGAATTCGTCATTAATTAGTTAATTAAAAAAACCAGATGTAAAATGACTAGTTATTTCTACCTTCATTTTTTATTTGTTTGTTGACAAGCATTCTCAATCGAGTTTGGCTTTAGTATAGAAGTGTCACTGCGAACTTGCTTCTTTAGGGTGAAAAATATTTTGATTTTCGTAATTGTTACTAATACATATTAATGATAGTTACCGGGACCGACAGCGTAATGTGTTTAACACGGGGGTGTATTACCACCAACTTCATGAAGATGAAAGATTTCCTAGAAGAGAGAATTGCTCAATATTTCATAGGTCGACCCGGGCTCGATCACAGGACTTCGTAAACCAAAGTAATGTAGGCTAACAACTGTACTAATGAGGCAGTGAACAATACATTTTTAATTATTCACCACAAGTTAGCTCCAATGGCACCTGATGTTAAGTGATGATGCAATCTAAGATGGAAGCGGGCGAAGTGGAATAATTAATGATCTCTTAATCACGAACGGCTATGGACCACTTTCGTTACTCATTTAGGGCCACTGAAACAACAAGTTAGCATTGAGTTCAATATGAGTGTTGATCAATTGTTCTCTCTGTTGAATTGAGTTCAAGGTAGGCATGTATCAATTTGGGCTGCCAAATAGGGTTTCTCTTCAGGACTTTTGTTTGCTTTAGCACAGAATACATAATAGTACAACTAGTTATAGGAAGATATGATGGGAGAGCGTATACTAGATGGGAAGATGGCATCAAAAAAAAGCTAGCTCACAATGGCAACATATAGCCCAAGACAAAAAAATGGCGAACTTTGGAGTTGGCCTTCACGTCTGGAGACGGGGGTGATGAAGTAAAATAATTTAATTTTATTATTTTTTTTTTATCGACTACAAGTTGGCCCTTGACTGCTATTACACCTGATGTTAAGTGACGATGCAGTCTAAGATGGAAGCGGGCTAACTTGTTAGGAGTGGGACGAAAATCCACACCCCTTTCGGTTTCTACACGACATCGTACCGGAACGCTAAATCGCTTGGCGATACGTCTTTGTCGGTAGGGTGGTAACTAGCCACGGCGAAAGCCTCCCACCATCCAGACCAAGACAAATTAAGAAAAATCTAAAACTGCCCCGCCGGGAATCGAATGCAGGACCTCCGTCTTATAAATCCACCGCGCATACCACTGCGCTACGGAGGTCGTCAAAATTATTTTATTCATTTAAACATTTTTTTTAAACTTTAAATTATTCACTCATGCGGAGTAAATGAGTTCGAAAGTAGTCGGGCATACTCCGACATCAATGACGTGAATTTCAGCCATTTATGTCTTGATATGTCACGGAGGGGATATGGAGCGTACACCCACACTGATCCAATGCGGGTTGGCGGGCTTAGGGTGATAATGTTTCATTTATTAACGATCACTATCAGATGTTGATGACAGTGAGTCAGTGACTGGGACCGACGGCTTAACGTGCTCTCCGAGGTAAAGGGGTTTAACACCACGAACTTCCCGACTCCGGGCTTGGATTGCACTGAGAATTTCATGAAGAAGAAAATCTGAGAATTATTCCATGACCCGACACAGGATTCGAACCCAGGAGCTCGTGATCGAAGCCACCAGAGCAACGATAGACCAAATGTTATCAATCAGTCAATATTTTTAGATATTTATTAGATACCTACATCTACACCAAAAAGGAAAGTGAGCTTTGAACTTGACACAAGGAGAGATTTACATACTCGTATTATAGTCCATAATACTCTCTGGACTCTACTCTAAAACAAATCTTATCTTGACTCTAGACCTACATTGCACCTTGACATTGTATTCATACCTAAGGTTTAATATTCAATAATTGAAAACCTATCTAGGATATTATTCCCCCACTAACTTGTACTAAATTATAATTATGACATTCTCTTTATACATTACTTGACATTATACTTTTCTTGACATTAACTATATTCAGTGACCTAATATTAAACATATAATTTAATTTAATGTATTGTAATTATTGATAATTTATAAATATGATAAATGTGTCAATCCATGTGACGATATATATATTTATTAATAATAATAATGTAAATAATGTTAGCAACGCCCTAACAGGGCCTCATGTGTATGTATATATACATGAATGCTACAATGAATGAATAAATAAATAATATACGCATATATAGCAATATATTAATGACGAACAAACAGTCAAATTAAGCAGCATAAAAAAACATTAAACTGCGAACGATTTTTTCAAAAAGCCACCGAGGTAACAAATATCCCCGCAGGTTAGCTGCTGCCCCAGAAGCATAGTTTTCAAAACTCGAAACACTTTTCTAGGCATTACGCCAAAAAAGTTGTTACGTGTTAGACTTCTTTTGTATCTTATGCCATATTCCCGTATTGCCATATTCGTTCATATGTACAAGCTGATTTTTATGTGGTTAAAGTTCCGCAGTACAAATAATAATGGTTAAGTTTTGGCAATACAACCGACTTCATCATCATTATTATCATCAGCCTATTTTAAGTCCAGAGCTCTAATAGCATATGTAGAACCCACCACGCTGTTCCAATGAGAATAGGCGGGCTTAGGGTGATAATTTTTGAATCCTTAGCAAACACTGTAGCACATGTTGCGAGTACTACAGTTCCCTATTCCGGCTAATTGACTGGTGAGATGCTTTGGCCATGGGTAGTTAGCATGCCAGCAAAGACGTACCGCCAAGCGATTTAGCGTTCCGGTACGAGGTCGTGCAGAAACCTCGGCTGGATATTCATCCCACTCATAACAAGTTAGCCCGTTTCCATCTTAAATTGCATCTTCACTTACCATCACGTGTTATTACAGTTAAGGGCTAACTTGTAATTAATTAAAAAATTAAAAAAAGACGTGTGGCACTCGGAGACTGCCGCGAGAAAGCTATTGCATAGCATTTTTTATCAACTGATGTTTACCTACCGACGTCACCGGAACCATGGCCTAGCGGTAAGGCGCTCTAAGTGCCCGGATGGCCAGAGAGACGCGGGTTCGAATCCCGTCGGGTCCGCAATTTATTTATTTTTTTCAAGCGTGATATTTCAAAAAGTCATTAAAACTGGTATTTTTGGAACCGACGGGATTCGAACCCGCGTCTCTCTGGCATTCCGAGTACTTAGAGCGCCTTACCGCTAGACCACGCTCCCGATGACATCGGAGCCGAAATTATGCTTTTGATATTCAAGGGGTATTAGGTTTTTTCTTTACGGAATTTTTGGATTCGGTCACCACGCTCAAGGCCCGCGATAGAAGCTATGCAATAGCTTTTTGATCCGAAGCCACATAAACTAATCAACCAACACAGTTCAAATGTAAGCAAATAACCTATAACCTTAAGATTTCCCAATACGCCATAAGCTTTATATTGGCCATATGTTACGGTACTTAAATATTGCGTGTTTAGAGGAGTCGGTGATTAAAATCACTCGTAGGCGTTAAAAGCGAGAGTCTACATCTTACAATGCGATCGCGTAACACAACCATCTTTCATAATAGTACGTATGGAGCGGTCATTTAAATTCTACGCCATATTGGCCTTACAAGGTGAACCAGACTTACGGCTCTTCTGCATTGTTGACTTCATTTCAAATTGGTTTATCGCACTAATATTATAAAGGCCGAAACTACCGAAGCGATTTTGTTATTTGGAATAGGGACAGATTATTACCAAGTTAGATACTGTTATTCCAGAAAGTTGAGAAAATTTCTGTGGGGACTGTAACTTAAAAACCTGAATTTTACAATATTTGGATAAAGAGAGACGAATATCTTAGCATTCCATGGATTCACCGTGCGGGTGACGGGTCCATCGCGTGGCTGAGAGAATAACTCCGAACAGAGCCCGAGACTTGTGACACGGGTGTAGGTTTAAGGGTACCCTTAGTGACGCGCGTCAACACTCACCTCCTCTGTTCAAGTTATTCTCCCTGCCCAGCCAAATTCGGAAGGACCCTACTAGAGCAGCCTTGGACACTCGTTCCAATATAGAGCTTACTGCACTTCTACTAAGGCCAAGGTCTTTTAACAGGTTATAGAGAGACTTCGCTGGTATACCCCTCGCACCCACTTCTACCGCGTATAAACTAACCACATAGCCATTTTTGGTTAGTTCATTAGTAGTCATAATATTTATTCACTTTGAATCATGGTCTTTAGGGATGTTTGTTTGTTGATTTGTTTAGAAAAAAGAAATATGTCCTTTAATAGATCAGAAGTTATGATTTGGGAGCCTTGATGGTCAGATCTTCGTTTGTTTTAAATACTGAAAGTTCACGCTTACTTTTGCTTCTGTAATAGTTAAATACGGTACGCAACTAAAGTTTGGATCATCGTTGCTTCGGAAGTGAATAGGTAAGAAAGTCTAGACGTCAAATCATCCTAGCATGATTATTTTTAATATTTTCCCCATGAAAATCTAAAACATAACGAATAATACTTGGACGAATGAAGGTCTAGAATTCTAGACATTGTTTATATGCGACCTCCCAAAGCCACAGTCTGGTAGCATGGGCAGCTATACTATTTTTTTTAATAATGAATCTTTAACACAGGCTCAGAAACCGTTTAAGTTAAATTAAAAGTCGTCTAGGAAAGACCGCTGTATGGATGACAGGAATTATGCAAACATTAATTTAAAAGATACACTATTGTTGTAAACGTTTTTATGTATATTTGTGGAAAACCAAGATTATAAAAAAAAATAATCTTACATAACACAAATATTATGTCCGATGTTTTAAAACAGATAGGCACGTAATCTGTAGTTTTATATAAACGACCGCTGCCTGTCATTTTATAAGAGTTGACAACTCCATACAAAGACAGATTACCGTAACGTAACGCTTGAGTCACGTTTGTTGCCTCGATCACGTTTTAACTTTACACTAGGAGGGTGATTTTTATTATGGACCTATTCTGTTATAGGAAGGCGGTTTCCTTTTCAAATTTCAAAACACAGTAAAGTGACAAAACAATTAACTATGGAAATGTCAGCACAAACGCATAGTCAAATTATTTTAAATTATCTTATACTGTTATATATTCTATGGTAATAAGTACTTGTGTATTTAGCTAGAATAATAGGAAAAGATTTTAAGAAGATAGAAAGAAAAATATTTATTTAGGGAAAACATCACATAAAAACATATTAAAATATTTCGCTATGCAGTATGTAAATAGTGATATGATCCCGATAATAGATAGACATACATATAGAGCCCAGAAATGTTTAAACGATCAGGTTCCTTTAAACATAGTGAAAAAAAAAGTTGAAAATGTCATAAATCACCTTTATGACGTTTTTATATTTATTCGAGGTAGGGGACGGTGAATATAGCGACTCGGTTCGTCGATCGTGGTGTGCGAGCACAGTGTGTGTGTCGCGATCGGCCCAAGACTTTAATTTTATAAACCAGGACAACAAACGAAGCCCCACCGGACGCTCCCCGGATGCTCTCTACACTAGGACAAGTAGGGTTGCCATCCGTCCGGGGAAACCCGGACGGATGGCAACCCTAATCAGAAGGTACATCGCGATCACATCAGCTTTCAAAAAAAGAACTGCATCATAATCGGTACATAAGTTTAATAGCTACGATCCTACGACACAGATATACATAGACAAATACGCCAAATTAACACCCTTTTCTTCATAGGGACTTCAAAGCATCGATACGTGGTCCAATAGAATTCAGACTAAGATCCTTTCAGTTCTTTGATATATAATAGAATAATATGGGAAGTCTGTTTGACTTTGAATGTAATATGGTGTACAGACAAGCGTTAGACAGACACATTGGTGGAATAAATAAAAGAAGTAGGTACCCTATGTTGACGTTTTCTTACAACACACACAAATGATGTTGTCAACTTAACACGAGTACATTGACGGTCTCCGTGCGGCAGTGGCAAGCGCGGTGGATTTATAAAACGCAGGTCCTGGATTTGATTCCCGAATGGATCGATTGAAGCTTTTTTTATAATTCCAGTTTTGGCTGGTGAAAAGCATTGGCCGAGGCTATTTACTACCCTAGCGACAAACGTACCGCCAAGGCATTTAATGTACCGGTACAATGTCGTGTAGAAACCAAAAGGATGTGATTGCAGCTAAGGAATAACTTGTACTAAATAAAAAAAATTTTAAAGTCAAACGGACTTACCGGAAAGTTTGACAATTACTACTACTATTAGGTACTTACCACCAGATAAAAATGTCCTTTCTCGTAGTAAAGGGTTGCATGGTGTCGCGACAGTACTCTGCATTCGAATATTGTGTTCGTGGGTGAAGCCGTAGCCCGGTACACGTTGCGCCCGATCTGCACAGATAATTGTAACTATTACACGTGAATCATACGGATTTATTAATGGGACTCCAAAAGGGATGTGGCTACTTTATTCCTTAACGTTTTATATGACTGAGGATAATATTGTATTTTCTGTTATAAATGACTTAACGACAATTTGTACTTCTTTCGTCAATCGATACAATGATTCTGGTTATGCGGTTCAGTGTTTCTATGAAGTTGCAGCCGTTCGCATGTAGCTATAGAAAACCAACAACTACATGTAATTCATTATATTAGTAATTACAGGGTTGTTTAAGTTTAGTTTAGTGAACATTAACATTAACATCCACCCATCAGATGTTAATGGTGACCGGAACTGACGACTTATGGTGCTCTCCGAGGCACTTCCTGACTGAGAACTTAATTTGTAATTTGCTGAAAATTTGTCAGAAGAAAGAAAAACTCCCGACCCAGGATTCGAACCCACTCATTGGCTATATTATTTTTCCTAAAATTCATATTGGGACATCTAAAAGCCAAACTATTTGAAATGCATAATCATCATCATCATTATTATTTATTTATTTATTTATTTATTAACCCCTGTGGGCCTGACATTCAAACCTTCTTTGAGGCCCGCGGCTACCCGGGTAACGACGGAGCTATAATGACAGCTGTCATTATTTGCCTGACGGTTGCCAGGGGACCCCTCGGGGCTGTGAAACTTTAATCATCATCAGCCACCATGCATCTACTGTTAGATATAGGCCTCCTTTAAGCAGCGCCATCCCAATCGTTTACTGATTTTTTGCATCCATTAAAACAACTAATACATCGCCGATGCAATAATCGTCGAAAAAAAATCACGACAGCCACCAAAAAGTTCATAAAAAAAGTAAAAGCATATATGGCATACTATAGAGCACCAAACAATATTCAAAACATGTTTTTAAAATAATGCAACTTCCTGTTTATTACTAGCATTGCTGTACACGTTTCGATAAGATCAACTTCCGTTATCGTAACAGATGCACAGCTAGAAATAGACAATTTAATCTAATTAAATTTAATTGCCAATGCACAATTGTGCCGTGTCTCGAGTACTGGGGGTCGTGACCACAGATTGTTTTACATCTCGTCATATCGCATTGTGTCGTTTAAGCGTTATTCATACTGGGAGTATATTTGACAGCTGAACATGCCTGCATTTCTTAGAATTTGAACGTTCAAGACGCTAAGAGGCATACAGCTTACTTTACTATAATAAAAGATTACCGACAGTAGTTACTACTGATTGTTAGTAAAGACGAATATCTTATTAGTATTCCATGGATTCACGGTGCGGATGCCGGGTCCATCATGAGACCGAGACTTATGGCATCGATGTAGGCATAAGAGTAGTACCCTTTGTGACCTGTCAACGCTCGCCCTCTCTGTTCGAATTATTCTCCTTTCCCAACCAAATCTGGTACGATCCTTCTAGAACAGCTTTGGACACTCGTTCTAGAATGGAGCTTACTGCAGTCCTAGTGGGGAAAAGGTCTTTCAGCAGGTTACAGAGGGTTTTATTTGTTTCAAAAAAAGGAAAATGTCAGGTCTAGAGATGTTGAAATAACTAAATCTTTTGGGATTTATAGATTAATATAAAAATCTAATAAAAGAATAGAAATTGATTCTATTACACCAAACTGTAAGTACTAGGTGCTATTTAGGACAATGAGAACATTAATAATTTTTCACCCAAAATAACCCCTAGTCTCTCTTCAAAAACCATTGAAATTACGCCATATAATCATATGAGTACACCTGGTCCAATTAAGAAAATCTAAATTAGCCCCGTCGGGATTCGATACCCAGGACCTGCGTCTATGAATCCATTGCGCATACCGCTGTGCTATGGAGTACGTCAAAATTGATAAATGCTTAAATTATTTTAAACCTAGACAAAAATATATAGATTGAAGTCGTATTTAGGTACACATACGAGTCAGTTCACATTAGGTACCATGCAATATTTAAATTGCGAATGTCTTCAACATAAGTCTGACACCGCATTCAACCACGGTGACTAGCAATAGCAATTATGTGCATGATAGCAATAATAAGTAACTTACAGATAAATACACAGGATGTGACTGGAAACTCTAACAAGATACGAACTTGCACTCGTTTTTACGATCAGGGTCACAAATCAATGAATATAGAAGTATAATAACAGCTACAAAAGTCTAGGTTCAATACAATACAAATGAAAATACCATCTTATTGTTACTAGGAAAAATTTATTTTTCGAATATTTGCCATACTTTTGAAATTTGACCAATATATTACGAATAGATGTACAGTCAGGGGGACTTCATGGGTGCTTGGGGGCTCGAGCTCCCATGAGAAGGAAACAGTGGGTGCCGAGCACCCTCGAGAATAGACATTAGAATCAGTAGGTAATTGCCGTTTAGGGATAGTCATCATAGTAGATAGACGTCTTTTTTATTACCCGAAGAGCACAGTGGTTTAGAGCTCCGGTTGAAATCCAAGAATCACCGATTTGATTCTTACACCCTCACAAAATGTTTATTGATAAAACAGATATTGTGTTGGCTCTGGATGTTTGTGGTACCGTTGTTCCTGGTTTCCAGACTACACGGGAAAACCTTAGTTTAGAACAATGTCTATGATGTTTATTATTTGCTAGTCAAATGAGCGTAAGCACCCATGAGGTTTTGTAAAGCCGGTGGCCCTGGTAAAGACAATGAAAGGATGGGGTACCATAATAGTCCAGAGGCAGGGAAAAAGCCATGACCTCTCAAATCAATCAATTTTTTAGTCAGCATGTGAAAAAATATTCTGGTTTTTTTTGCAACTAGCCAAGTGAAGTCTACTACATTATTTCATATATCAATTTGTGAGTTTGGGAAGTATTAATTGAATGTAGTTTTGGGTTATTACATGAAATATTGTGAACAAAAATTTCCTACATTTGATTTGTTATTGAAGATACCAAATTGATCACAAGTGCTAGAGATTAAAGATAGCCATAAGATTAGTTTCAGTTTTCTGTAGCTCTGTAGCCTGATAACATTTTATCACAAAAATATACAAGATAAACCCAAAAGAACAGAAAAAAAACATTTGAATCAAAAACCAAACTACTAAACCATTTATTTTAATAATTATTATTTTCATCTAATACCTATATAAAATTTCCCAGTCACAATGTTAGTTACCGTACTCCTCCAAAATGGCTTTACCAATTTTTGTATGCATATTCAGTAGGTCTGAGAATCAGCTACTATCTAATTTTCAACTAATTTTTTTTTTAAATTTTTAATGCAAAACAATGTTTGCCAGGTCAGCTAGTTTTAATATAATTCTTAATTTAATAATTATATAATTTTTATTTTTATTTAAGTAAGTATATGCGACCAACAATTTTTAAAATCTATTGAGATATGGCAGATTTATGACTTAACAAACATATAAAAAATTATTATTATTTTATTTTAATTTTGTATTCCACACACAAATAAATAAGTATATGTAATATTGAGAACCCCCTTCTTTTTTTAAGTCAGTTGAAAAACATAAAAATATATTTAAACAGGATTATAAGGTGTTAAGCACACTTAAAATTAAAGACTGGATGTAATATAATGGATATAATTTATTACATAAATGCATATGAAATTGGCATATTTTGCTCTTTTTCATTAGATAATGTTTAACACACTATAATTAAGTTTCTGTGTATTTATTTATTGATCCATCTTATCACACCTATTGAACTGATTTGGCTGAAATTCAGAATGGAGAAAGGTTATAAAAACATTGGTTACTTAGGGATAGAGGTAGGGATGAAATGGGGCATGAGAGACTTCTGTCATAGTGTTGAAATATTTTATATCATTGTATGAGATTTACATTGTTTGATGTCATATTATATAAAAAGTCAAACTAGTGTTGTTTGATTTTACAACCTACATAATAACTTGACCAATTTATGTAATTTACCACTTTACCTTTGAGTCAAACATTTCTTCACAAAAGTTGAAACTCTCGATAAGTTGAAAGCTAATAACACAAATTTTTTAGTGACTCCCATTCTCTAACAGTTACAATTTCATTATCATATAATTAGTAATTACAGATACTCTCATTTCTTCTGATATTTTAAATTCATTTAAATCAGTATGCACCATGGTTCACAAAAACGTCAGAAGTAGATGAATACCTAAATATACTATCTGTTAAGGATGAGATAAAGATGTCACTGGAGGCCTACAAGGAGAGGCTTGAGCACCATAAAAACAGCCTGGCTGTCAAACTATTACATGTCAGAGACTGTACATTCCGCCTGAAAAGGACACGACTGGCCAACATAGTATAATAATACTTACTAATGAAGGGATGCTACATCAATGGATGTACAGGCCACCAAAAGACATTCTAAGAGACATTTGATCGGATAATGGTCCAGTGACTGATCTCCGATAGAAAATAGACAATTAAAAAAAATTTAAATCAGTATAAAACTAACTTAAATAAATATATAGAATATTTCAAGATTTTACAACCAAACAAAAAAGAAGTAGACTAAATAAATACATCTTTTATTTTATCGACTACAAGTTGGCCCTTGACAGCTATCTTATACAATATGTAAAACATAAAGGGAAGCCCATAAATCAAATAGTCTTGAACGTAATAACTAAAATTGGTTTACATAATTGTAGTTTCTCTTTAAAAACATGGACATGCATACATGTTTGGTACTCGTGTTAAATGGAAACTGGTTACACAAATTAGCACTTTAGAGTCTTTAGAATAAGTTAGATGAAAAAATGCTGTAGTTTACAAGGCCACACTGGTTTACATTATTTACTTAATTTGAAAGAGTTTTACTTAATTTTCATTTTATTCTGACGGCCGAGTGGTGCAGTGGGTAGTAACCCTGCTTCTGTGTCCTAGGCTGTGGGTTCGATTCCCACATCTGGAAAAATATCTGTGTGATGAGCATAGATATTTTCCATTCTATCTGGGTGTTTCTCTATTTAATATAAGTATTTATGTATAATATATATAAAAAAATATCATAGTACCCATAACACAAGCTAAGTAAGCTTACTTTGGGGCTATATAGTGATGTGTGTAATTATAATATTTATTTATTTATTCCTTACAAGGAAAAAGTAAATAGCCATTGTAAAGGTGTACCCTAACTGAGACATCACCTCTTTCCATTAGGCATAATGGAAATCATATCTATTTTTCATTGCAGCCAGACTCTATACAATTTAATTTAAAATAAAACTGTCTCCACCTAAATATGTTCATTCATAAATCTTAGCTATACAGTACTAATAAGCTCAAATGATTTTCCATTGTTAGGTGTATTTCTCTTCTTATTCTCATTTTCAAGAGAACTAAAGAGTATGTTAATTACCACTACTTAAACGACTAAGGTAGCAGACACTGGATTCTTAAATTTTTTTGTCTGGTTAGTAAAATCCAGGAGGAAAAGATTAACAACCTCAGAGAGATTAAGGTTGTTAACCAGGGTGGTGTAAGAAGTTTAAGAGTGAATAGCTATATCACTATCAATACTAAGACATGTTAACTACTAACTAACTTGTTCTTTAGTTAGGAATTTTTTTGTTGACAACATCCTATCCTGGATTTAAATTCTATTTCACAATTTTTAACCAAAATTATAATAAAAATTATTATCATTGTAAATTCTTATTTAATAAATTAAGATGGGTCTACACTGTAAATTTACTCCCGTCTATTATTTGCTTAATATTTAATTTTAAAAAGAAATATTTACTTTTCATCAAAATAGTATTATTATTTATATTGTTGTAAATAGTATTTTTTAGGTATGCCAGAAGGTTATAAGATCTAAAACTAGTTGTTAGTGGCATTCTGCACATTAACAGACTATTTTTTCACATACATTTATTCAATTTAACTCAAAAGTTAAAACTGTGCACTAGAATTTTCATTTAAATCTACAGGTTTATTTTAGTGGCTTAAAAGATATTAAAATTTTATAGACAGTTTATATATTCGTAAAATTTTCTATAATAACTAAACATTTTAGTAATATTTCAAATAAATATTGAAGCCTACTTGCTGGTTGTATAATAATATGGTTTATGAGGGTTACCTTGACAGGTTGTTCCAATGAGACGCGTCTTTCATCGAACGGCAAGGAGTTCGAGTGAGGTATGAAGATCGCCCTGGGGACCGCGTCCTGGTTGTTGGGCGGCTCCGGAGCAGGGGTCCAGTTATAATCCATATTCTTCACAGTGCTGTTCATATGTGGATTAACTCTCTTGCTCTTTGCTATCACCATTGCACACCCCGCTCCTCGGAGTAACCATTCGTGCCTCGTTTATGAAATGACGAACTCCACATCGAAGGAAACCACCATAACACTGTCTCTAGGGTGAAAGGAGCTCTCTATTTCCTGTCATCTTCGGTACGAATTGGACACGATACACAAAAGGTTAACAATTGTACTGCACGTATATACGACTAAACGTCCCTCGTGAAAACACTTGGAAAATAGAAAATGAAACTTGATTCCTTTTCGCCTACTGGTTCGAAAGAAATTAAGAAACCATCGAAATCTGGTCGAGCTGCAACGACTGCAAACCGAATACTATTAATAGACTGCGTGTAAAACTAAAAAAACAATTATTTACAGCCAAAGTAAATTAATCCAATATTTTTTAAGGGCGTTGATCGAAATTATCGTTCGAGGAACTTACGAAATGGGCGCACGAACCGGACATTTGTTTTGTTGAGTTGGGTATCTACTATCTCTATCGTTCATTTGTTTTTTGTAGGGTTTTTACTTAATTTTTTTTACATTCCCGTTACGTGTAATACAAATAGGAGTAATATTAAATCATAATTAAATATATCCTGTTTTTCAAATAATTAAATAATAATTTTTTAAATAACTTAAATATTAACCGGTTATTCGATTAATCCGGTTATTTTAATCTTTATTCTAGAGGAAAAAGAATCTATGGAAAGTAATTATTATCTATATTACAGATAAACAAAATTTATACCATAATATGGTGCACAGAGATCCTCCGAAATAGCAATCAAAATAATCAAATGAATCAGTAATTGATTTTTTTTACTTTCTTAAAACCGTAAAATAAAAAAAACAATGATCAAAATAGGATCATACATTTAATAACCATAAAATATACTCGTATGTATATTAAATGTATGATTCTATTACTTATTTCTAATGTGATCAAATGAACAATTTTATCTTAAATTATAAATCATATATAAATAGTTAAATACCTGTACTTAACAATTTTATAATTTTGAACTAAAATCAAGAAGACAAAATCAATTTTTACCGGTCTTTGTAAAACCGACTACGATAATTCTTTTATCTGTAATTGGCAAAAATACTTACTATAACTTTTTTCTCACTTCTACATTACTACGGATATATATCTCCATTTCATTTTTAGTATTGCCATATAATACATATTATGCGCCGTATGTTGTATACAACGAATAATAGATGGCGCTGCTAAACTTCACTTTGTCGTTCAGATCGGAGGAGGAGAAAAAGAAAAATCGAAACTCGCCATAGTGAATTGAATTGAGTGAATTTGAGCCTTTGTAACGAAACGGTTTTCTGCCTCGGGTCTTGTGTGTATAGTGTTTATTGAGTGTGTGCCAATTTTAAAACGAAAGTGCAAATTATAGTGCTTTTACGTTTTGTAAGTATATATTGGATAACGCTAATCTTGGTTTAGTGCAGTACCCTAAGATTGAACTGTATCTCGATCATTTCAACCTTACCGTTCAATATGGCCGTTTCGCTATTTGCCAAAATTTAAACTATTATTGTGATTACAAACTATGAAACAAGCATATATTGTTTCGATTATATCTTTCATAATACCGAAGAGTCTTCTGCAAATTCTTCTATTCGTTGATGTGGCATTTTGACAGTATGGATTTTGACGTTTTCATCTGAGTCATTTCCATGCGATGTTCTTTCAGTTAATTTTTTTTTTCGCGCAAAATAAATAAACCATTTTTAACTCATAGACGCACATTAGCTACTTAAAGTGGGTTTATTGTGCACAGCCACCTTCGGCCTGTTACGTATACAGGTGCCCAAAAAAATTAAAGTATCGCCTAGAATAGGCGATCGATATGTCTCAAGTTTTAGACCAATTAAAACAACCTTTATGATTTACTAATTGTGGATAATGAAGTGAAAATTTCGTTATCTCCTAATTGTGTAATCAATAATTAGTGGAAGGGGTTCATTATTATCATTCAAATACAATGTAAACAAAATAAATAATCTATACTAAATATTGTATTGAAATAATGTCAATTATGTTAGATAGTTTGTATTAGCAGGGTTTTCTCTGGACTACACTGGATTTAATAAAAGAAATAGGTTATAATTTGTATATATCACCTTGTCCAGCTTGCATATTAATATTTGATATCACAAGAGAGAGCATACTTACCTATATAATAAACTAGTAAATTATATCTTGGGAAAGTAACTCTTAAGGTTCTTACTACATATTTATTAAAATACAAGTTTCAAGTGGCTATCTCAATATTAAAAGTGAATTCCTTTTATTATGTTTCACCACATTCTGCATTTTTGCCTAGCGTTAAGTGTTATTGTCCGTAGTTAACTGTGTTAGATAATTACAAAGTTTGGATCATGATGCTTTTGTTAAGTAGCAGATCCAGATCCTTAATTGTTCAAGTACCATAAAGCATAATTGTATAACATGATTCGAAAACTTGAAGTAGGATTGTTCAATTTTCATTCTGCAAAGGGTTCAAAGTCTTCAGCTTGTGCATTATTTCCATTTTTTGTTAGATACTGTGATATAATGAAAGCTGTACAATTCAGGATGTTGTAACTTCAAAGTGTACTAGATCATTGGTACCAACTCTTCAACAATATCAATTAGTATACTGCACAGTCAAACACTACACTTTCAGAGAAGAAGTTTGGTGATTTTCTTTCTAGATTTTTATTAAAATTTTTAATTAAATATAAATTACCTTTGCTTGTTTAAAAAATAAAGTTATTTTACTAAATTGGCAGCTGGTTTTGCTGAACAAGGACATTGCATCTTGTTAAAATACATCTGTTGCTCTTGACCTCTCAAGAGTAGTTTAATATGCACCTTGTTATAAAAACAAACTTAAGATATGTAGTGTTAATTAACAGAAGATAATTAATAAGAGATAAAATGAATTATAATAATTATTGTTGGAAATAGCAAGCTATTGATCACTGGATTTGAACCGATTTTAAGTAATGATTGTTTTAATGTAAATATTTTATATTGCCATGTATTTAGTAGTCCAAAGTATCAATCAGTTTGTTTTTAATAAATCAATAGGAGCCTGGAAAAGGTGTCCTAGTGGTAAATAAAAAATGTGAAATAATATTAAGTCAGCCCAAGGTGCTAGATTGGTGACACCACACGGAAATGTGCAGTGTTGGTCGACCCCCAACCAGGTGGACTGAAAACATCAAAAGTGTCGCTGGGAGTTGCTGGCAACTGGTGGCTCAGGATTGTTGTGTTTGGAAGTCCCTAAAATAGGCCTATGACCAACAGTGGATGTCTACTGGCTGGTAACAATGATGCTGATTAAGTTAGAGTCTGTATAGGGATATATTATATAAAATAATAATATTTTTCTCTCCTTTGAGAAATTTTAATTATAATTAGAACTTTACTGCAGTATACCAGAATTTAAAATTACAAGCCTTTATCCCTATAAATTGGCCTATGGCCAAGGCTAACACTAGACTAGACATTTATTATATTTTTGACTATTGTTTTGATCTGCATATATTCAACCTACCATTATTAACCCAAAGAATTTTTTTTTTAACTATTAAATATTTTTTTATATCTAAGTACAAATAGTTAGTTAAGCCTTTGAATGGAAATAAAGACCTACCATTTCTAAATTGTAAAAATTTACTTATTTAGAGTTTCTAAAATTTTTGACAATGTTTGTATAAAAAAAGTAAAAAAATATTATTAAAATGTCCACTCCTCCAGCTGAGGTTCGAATCTAGAGTGAGGAACTTCATTGGATGGATTACTGCCTTCCATATCCAACACTTGATCCAAATGTTTCTAAAAGGTGTTGGTTGAAGCTATTCTCAATATGATCATATAACTTATTATTGTACTTTTGTCATGCAGGTGTGATAATGGCAACGGCGTTTCTGCCGTCGCCCGCGTGAATTAGTGAGACTCTAGTGCAGTGAACCTCAGAGGCTCGCCGCCTTCGGAGTTAACCAACCACAATGAAAATGGTGTTGTCACAACGGCAACGGGAGGAGCTGTGAGTACATTTTTTATATAGTAGAATCATTAATATATACATGTCCTCCTTATTGAAGATATTATTAGAGGTATTCAGATACAATATATTTTATCTTTCACTGAATGCTTTAGTAGCAAAATTTTGGAAATGCAAAAAAAGGGTCCTATAAGGGTTAGAAACAAAATTTTACTGTGTCTTGTTGTACTTTGTCAAGAAAAGCTACTTGCAGTTACAGTAAATTATTATTTCTTGGTGATTTAGATATCAAATGATATTATTTTTGATGGAGGAATGAGGGTTCTGTATTTTGACTTTCAACCTAGTGTTGTAATTTTGGTTTATATTTAACGGCTGAGTGGCGCAGTGAGTAGTGACCCTGCTTCTGCGTCCTAGGCTGTGGGTTCGATTCCCACATCTGGAAAATGTTTATGTGATGAGCATGGATGTAATCCAGTGTGTGGGTGTTTATCTATATATTATATATATAATATATATAAAAATATTCATCAGTTATCATAGTACCCATAGCACAAGCTACTTACGACTGTGCTTACTTTGGGACTGTATAGCGATGTGTGTAATTGTCCTATAATATTTATTTTATATTTATTTATATTCAACAGTGGCATAATTTTCATTTTCTTTAGTAGTAAAGAACTATTGTTATTGTTGTGAGTAGATTTTTTAAAGTGACTTATTGTTTCTTATTCACCCAAGACAAACCAGACTCAGGTGCACGAAGACTTTCTCCTGGTATATGAAAATCTTTATTACAAACATAAATAAGCATCTTATAGGCCAGAATATTTTAACTGGGGCATATGGTGGACATACGAGAGCCTACTCTTACTTAATATAAATGATAAAACACACGAAATTTTCACTTAATAACTTAATATGGTAGCGACTAAAGAATTAATTAATATTATTTTATTGTATGTAGCAACTTGTTTTCAATCTGTTGAATGTTAACGTAATTGTGATTTGATTAGAAAAGAATTTCGAAAGTCAGAATTAGCAGTAAAATGTTTTTAAATCGTTTAGTTGTTTATGATAGAATATTTTCGGCTCTAATTTAAACAGTTAAAACCTTGAGGCATAGCGTTTTTTACCAGATTCTAATCTATGACACTGATCACTGTTTGTGCCTTATACTGAAAATACACCTAATCACAATAGTTTCGTAAACTAAATGGACGGGTATAAAATTAATTTTCTATTTTTATAATTATAATTGAATATAATTATTTTTATGTTTTTTTATAAAAACCTCTATTGCACCATGGTTATTGATTTCTGCTCGTAGTGTGGCAGTACTTTCATTAGCACAAAGTTCGCTCAGATAGATGGGAATGGATAATAACGGGTGTATTATAAATAAAAATAGTTGACTTCCGAACTACTCTTGCTGACTGCAATTTGGATTAGAGACAATTATTGGATGAATGAAAACCTCGATATTTCTAAAAGACCTCAACCTCGCACTGTTTTCGGACTCTAACCTTGCACATAATGATTCTTACCCAAATAGATTAATCACTGAACTAGCCTGTTATAATATAGAGAGTTGATCTAAAGATAAGATAATACTTACATCGACATAACAGAATTACAGCATCAATATTATTAAGCTATTGTATAGCTTTTATCGCGGGCCTTGAGCGTAGAGACATTCAAACTCGAACCTTGCACTTAATAATCCTTAGTCAAATAGTTAACCACTGAACCAATGAGTCTGTTAGCTCGCATTTAGTATAGTAAACAGTAATTTAAAAAAAAAATTAATGACTTAGCAATATCACGTTAAAAAAAATTAATAATAATTACGTCTCTCGCCATTAACTTATAACCAGCTTCAATGGTGTAGGTAAACACAAGTTGATAAAAAATGCTATGCAATAGCTTTACCGCGGCAGTGTCCGAGTGCCACATGTCTTTTTTTTGTATAATATTTAGATACATTCAAACCCTTTATAGATCATTCATGCACTTGAACCTTACACTAGCCAAATAGTTAACCACTGAATCAATGAGTCTGTTAGCTCGTATTTAGTATTATACAAAGAGTCGATCGAAAGAAATCAAGATAAGATATACTTACGCCGACATTACAGACAGTCAGCTTCAATTTTATTTGGATAATATCTAGATACATTCAAGTATGACGGAATACGGTCTGTCAGATCGACATCGCCATTGAGTGCCAGCTCAATAGTCCTTACGTATAATTAATATTTTAAACCAGTTCGGAACTTCTTTAGCTCGGAACCCGTTCGCAAGTGTCGAGATTTCTGTGACAGGTTGCTTATTATGTAATGTGGGTTTGCAAGTTAAAAGTAGGTGTAACCGTACGGTCATATCCATACAGTGATACTTTATTTCAAAAGAATATTGGGAGCACGTCGCATTCGTGTAATACGATGATACCATTCAACATGAGGGCACAAAGCATTTATCACTATTTGCATATTAATGACTCTCTAGGGCTAGACCTTCCTTATTGAAGAGGGAATATGGAGCTGAAACCCACCACGCGGCTTGGCGGTGTTAGGGTGATAATATTTATTTGTAACACCGCTGACTTCCTGGGCTTTATACAGAATGGCTTGTTTGCAGTAGATATTAATGTGGCTGTAGTAGGACATTCTGCTAATAAGAGCTACATTACTAAATACTTTTTAGGGTTCCGTACTTCAATAGGAACAAAACCAGAACCCTTGTAGGGTCACTGTTCGATCTCTACATTCGTCTCACAAAATTTTTAAACATCTTTACTTAAATTAAAAGATTAGCTTTCGTTAAAAGACATGATAATAATGCAATAGGATTGAATCAAAGAGCTCTCGTATCAGCTACTATACTAAAGCCAAACTTGATTAAGAATGCTTGTAAACACACAAAATAAAAATGAAGGTAGAAATCACTAGTCATTTTGCACCTAATTTTTTAAGTTAACTTGTTAATGACGAATTCATGATAATAAATTAGATTAATAAGCTTAAAACTAATTAATATATTTAATATCTGTTAAATAAGATTTTATAAAAAAACAAAACATAATTTTAAATTTATTAGACATAAAATGTGTTGCATTTTCTACCTTTATTTTAAATATGTTTGTTGACAAGCATTCTCAATCGAATTTGGCTTTAGTATAGACTGTTACGCTATTGGAGCTTAAAATCCTTTGAGTCGTGAAAACCATGCCTGCGTTAATAATAGTAATCGCTTAAGATATTGTGTCTAGGATTCTATTACATGTTCTATTCTAGATCTGCACTTTACGTCACCGTCGGTACGGTGATAACAATGTACACGATTATAAATGAACTTATACAGAAATGCAGCGTGTGCGAGTCTCAATTGCCAAGAAAATTTTTAGTATCATTCTGTAGGTTTAAGATACGCACGAAGACATACCTATGTTCTCTTATAAGTAAAATATAAGACGTTGCTTAATAGCAACGAAATTAAAAATATCGCTCTGTCTTTCGCCCAAACGAAAAGGCAGAAAGACAGCTATATATTTTTGATTTTGCAATATGTTTTTATACGATATATGTCTTCGTGCCCATATTAGGCCTACTGGAGCAGGGAAGTTGATAGTATTACAACTCCATATCTGAAAGAGTACTCTGTTTAAAGAACATTATTATTAACACCAATATCGGTTATTACTGAATCAAGCATAGATATCCTCCCTATGAAGAGAGACGGCTATCGCCATCAAAAATCGAATAAAGATGGTCCACGAATTTTTTTATGTATGACTACGCATAAATTTTTACAGAGTTGTCCGATTTTGATAATTCTTTTTTTATTAGAAAGGGCATACATCCAAGGTGGTCCCATTGTCAACATGTTAGGATCTGATGATGATATCCTGGGGAAATTGAAGGAACTCTTCAAATTTTGGAGGCACGCTTACAGCGATTTCGGTTTTTGTCTCGGTATCAGTAGCTTTTTGGCTACTAGTGCCATATAATATACAATGACAGTATAGTACGAGTACGTTACGTGGCGATAAATCACTAAAAAGTAAGAAATAATTTTTTTTAACAAAAACTAGAACCGACTCAAAACGCACTAAAAAGTAAAAAATAATTCTGACATTTAGTTGCTTTAAGTTACTTAAGCATATCTATGAGTCGGTCCCAGCCAAGGTTTCTACTTTAAGGACGTTACCTAGAACCCACAAACTGCTTTACTACGTAAAATGTTCCTTAAACTTACTGGCACCGACTTCATCGATATGCTTAAGTAAATTAAAGCAACTAAATGACACAGTTATTTTTTACTTTTTAGTGCGTTTTGAGTCGGTTCTATTTTTTGTTAAAAAATTTTATTAGTACAAAAACATTTGATAGATTAGCAATATCGTCGGCGTTAATGAAATAAATACTAACATGTTTTTTTCGTAATGTTGTACCCACCGTTATGCTGGTAGTTCTTTAGCTAAACATTCCTGCGTCGGGAAATATGTCACTGGTCGCCGACCTATTATAGGATTATTCTCATTTTCCTCCCGTTATTGATGTCAGCGCGGTTATATAGCGCAAGAAAAGGCTCGTAAGGAGCGATTATTTAAAACGTTATATGAAAATACTTCTACTTAACAATGGTATTAACTTAGTTTTATTATAAAATATAATAATTATTTTATATTTTATATAAAAACTAAAATTATAATAATTAATATTATTATAATAAATTAAAAAAAAATTGTTATTATAATAATTATTATTATAATAATTAATGTAGTTTATTGCCCGTAAGATATTTGTTCTTTAAGGCTCGGCCGTAAGGTATTTATTCTGTAGTACACTTGAACCGTGCATACATTTTTTTTTTAAATAAAAATAGAACCTGGCCCCACTGGCACCGACTCCTAGATATGCTTAAGTAATTTAAAGCAACTAAATGAAACAGTTATTTTTTACATTTTAGTGCGTTGTGAGTCGGTTCTATTTTTATTTAAAAAAATTTATTTCTTACTTTTTAGTGATTTATCGCCACGTATCGTACTCTTACTATACTGTCATAGTATATTATATGCCACTAGTAGCCAAAAAGCTATCGATACCGAGACACAAACCGAAATCGCTGTAAGCGTGCCTCCTAAATTTGAAGAATTCCTTCAATTTTCCCAGGATATCCTCATCAGATCCTAACATGATGACTATGGGACCACCTTGGAAGTACGCCCTTTCTAATAAAAAAAGAATTATCAAAATCGGACAACTCTTTAAAAAGTTATGCGTGGTCATACATTAAAAAAAAATATAAACGTGTCGAATTGAGAACCTCCTCCGTTTTTTTTCGTCGGTTAATAAATGGATGCGAATGCAAATCAAGATGCTTGAATTAAACCATTTTAAAAAGGAAATGCGATTATATAACAGTCTTTAAGAGAGTTAATGATCGGCAATCCATCGTCAGCCGAAACTTTCTTTTGAATTTGTTTAAGAATTCCACATGCAAGTAACTTATGAAAGCGTTGAAGTTTGTCGGTACCTTGGGTGTAAACATTTCGGGTAGGGTCCTTTAAACCTTAGCTCAGTTATGGAAACATTGGGACATCTTGAAGTTTGATTGAGGACATGTATTTTGTGAAACTCCAACATTAACTAAAAGTTCTGCTTGGCAAAGTACGCGCCAAACTTCTAGTCCAGTCTGAAATTGCAAAACAACAAAATATAAGGCCGTGCGAGAATTATTTTGGTAGTAAAAATCAATTTTTACTGTGCTCTCTCGAGTTCAGATTGGACTAAAGGTTTGGCGAAAGCTATCTTTAAGTATCTTCTTGATCTGTTAGGTGGGAACTATTTACATAAATTTTATATTATAGGATAATAGGTAACGAGGTGCTCACAAAGTGTGTCATCGTGATGCGTTTAGTTGTAAGTTGTTATTTTGTGACATCACATTAAACATGGACACGAGAGCGTCATAATAATTCAATATTCTTTAACTTAATCATACCTCCACGACAACACGACGCTTTATCCTTAAAGTTTTATTGACGACCTCCGTGGCGTAGTGGTATGTGCGGTGTATTTATAAGACGGACGTCCTGGGTTCGATTCCCGGCGGGGCAGATTGAGATTTTTCTTAATTTGTCTTGTTCCGGCTGGTGGGAGGCTTTCGCCGTAGCAAGTTACCACCCTACCGACAAAGACGTACCGCCAAGCGATTTAGCGTTTCGGTACGATGTCGTGTAGAAACCGAAAGGGGTGTGGATTTTCGTCCCACTCCTTACAAGTCAGCCCGCTTCCATCTTAGACTGCATCATCACTTAACATCAGGTGTGATAGCAGTCAAGGGCCAACTTGTAGTCGATAAAAAAAAGAATGAATATTGCAAAATATGTGACGTAACACGTAGGACAATTTATGTGATGCGGCAAGGACGGGGATGGGTCTGAAAAATGTGAAATTCGTGTCAACCGATGCGTGTCTGCAAGGGGATTATCTGAAAGATTTCCTTTTGTGTGGCTTTACTACGTACATTCAAGGCAAAGATAGTTCCACCTGTAGCGATATTTTTAACTTTAAGCTTAGGAAATATATATTGTTCGGAATGCCCTGTATTTAATGTATTTAAAATTCAAAGTAATGCGGTATAGTATTACAACGTCTACTTAGACTAACAGTACGAAACGAAAATAGTAAGAATTTATCGCAATTTCGCTAAAACACTTGGCCAAAGTAATTTATATTATAGAAATAGGACAATTCCTTAATTCTCTTTCCTTTCTTTTCTATTCCTATATCTACAAGTTTAGACATTTTTCCCTATTTCGCACATTTGTTTTTTTAGCGGATATGTTGAAGAGTATGATCTCGAATAAGAGGAACTCACTGCAGAACGCCTCGAAGGGTGACACCCCTACGTGTTTAAAATCAAGGCGTGTACATTTATAATTTGAACAGCTGAAGTATGGAATGCTGTACCGGCTTCTATGTTTGGTGACACGTATAATATTATGCATTTTTAATGTCAATGGGTATTTTCTAGACAAGCGTCTTTTAAACTTAACCTTAAATTAAAGGTTGATTAATAAAAAATAAAACTGATACCATAAAAATTAATTATAAAATAAGCAAAAATGACGCGTAAGTTCTACCTACTAATAAATGGTTATTAAGGTTTTTTGCTGATTTTTGGATTGAACTGAAGTAAAATTTTCTCAGTCGACTATTAAAACCTCCAACATAGCTCCAACACATCAATTGGTCTTTTACTTTTTGTATGTAGTATGAAAGCCGTTACATAATTCAGTTTTTGCGAGCAATAAATACTTGCGAGAAGCAGAACTTTCGAGCTTAATTGCATTTTCGCTTGTTGTAACACTTAACCGGGTCAGTTTTCAAGTGGTTTGGACGCCCTGTACGTCCCACGACCTTTGAAAGTAACAGTGATCGTAATAGTCTGAGAGTCCGTATCAATAAATATATAAATGTCTGTATGAATAAAGAGACTCGAGAGTGAATTTTTTATCAGTTAATATTTTTGGAAAATTACAATTTATATAAGTAAGTGTCTTTTATTTAAATGATACGTTTGTGTGGCATTCGTGTTAATATTATTTGACATACAAATGTTATATAATGGAACATTAAGAGTTGTTAATAGTATCGATTAAATGATTAATGGTATACATAATATAAATATTAATTACATCGATAAGACATTTTAGGAACATGAGGCTACGGATCTCATTTCCGGTGTATAAATCCCTACAAAAAGACATGACAAACAGCGGCTAAAGTACCTAATTGAAAAATTACAAAACCTGTGATGATTTGACATTTAAATCATTTAAAATTGATTCAAAATTTCTATTGATATTGTTAATTTACAATAAAGACTTATTAATTTTCTCCATTTAATTTATTTATATCTGCTTAGGATAGCGGTCGAAAAACAGAAAATTATAATCACGCATCTAGGCCAACGAACTTGTTACACATAAAAAATAACTTGATAAAATATAAAGCTTTAAAGGAACTTTGCCCTTAACGCGGTCTCTAGGAGAACATGGTGGCAACTCGTTGACCGCTCTGTCGGCGCCTTCCTGTACCTAGTACCTATGCGGTGGTTACCGATGTGAAACTTTCTTCGTGTACCTTCCAATTCATATAAATAAAATTATAACTATTCTGTACAGTATTCTAATATACAGTGGTGTTAATTATGTGCAATTTTTTGGAGAAACTCACTTCTATTGCCGAGCATATCTACATAAATTTTTCGATTTTTAACGTATTGTTTAAGGTTTTCCACATCCATCGAAAGATTGTATGATCGGTCGTAACATCTGAATTGAGAAATATCTGAAATGAGCCTTATGCGTTATACGTCAGACGTAAGAATTAACAATTTTAAGACAATTGATATTTTTGTCAGATGTGAATAGGCCCTTATAATAATATAAAATAAGTCCTATTCGCCAGTCTCGCTAAAACTCGAAATATCTGAATAATCATCTTTTTAGTAGATCTTCTAAAAAGATGATTATTTGCCTGCAGGCAGAAAAAGTAAAAAAGAATATAATCCCAGCAGATCTGAGAAGAGCTGAAGGAATAGAATTCGAACTGGATAATAAAACAAGACTAAGATGACAATGACGCTTTGTACACGACATCGTACCGGAACGCTAAATCGCTTGGCGGTACGTCTTTGTTGGGTAGGGTGGTAACTAGTCACGGCGAAAGCCTGCTCAATCTGTCCCGCCGGGAATCGAACCCAGGACCTCTGTCTTATAAATCCACCGCGCATAATACTGCTCTACGGAGGTCGTCGTTTTTGAATAATCACTGCTTTATTTAAAACTTCTCATGAGTGCAATAAAGAAAACCTGTACAACAAAAATAGTACGTTTTAATTAATTAGCCATGTATATTATTCCATTGACGAGAATGTTTGTTTACATAATTGAAACTGATCGATATAGTCTATTCTATGTATAGACTTGGGAAGTCTATAGAATAGACGTCAGTCATAGACATGCCTTCCAGCGCCACTGATTGTTTACCTTAGAAATTCCTTATCAGCAAATTGATATCTTAAACTAATCACAGTGATGACTGTAGTTCAATCTCCTGTTATCGAAACTTCGAATAATGCTATCAGATAATTACTTAATTATCAGATAGGTATTTATTATTTTTGAGGATATTGTGACCTAATTGTTATAGATATTTTCTTTTCATTTACCGTTTGTACATTGAACTTTAAGCTATAGTATACAGTCATTTATAACAAATTATTAAGTTGAGAATTAGTTATAAAGAGAGAATGGTCTCGTTAATCTAGTAGTCTAGATGCTGTAGCTTGGGATTATGAGTTCCTTGATTGGGCTATAAAATATTGTGTATATCTCCTTTCAAGATATTCAGTAGCAGTACCTGAGTTGGAAAGTTGTTGGCGTTACACTCCAAAGCCTCCGAGACCACTGAATCATCTTCAATAGGGTGACGAGTACGGGTACCAACTTTCCGACTTAATAGAAATAAAAACCCAGTCCCAACATTCCTAGAAACATTAGCTACACACTAGTGCAACGAAACAGAATAAGAAAGATTTCTATATTGAGTTAACGAGACAAATTGAAAGGTCGATAACATGTCATTAGTTACTTCTACGAGTAGTTCAAGTTCGATAAAATATGCATTGAGATAATGCTTCCATTTTAATTATATTAATCCGACTGAACAACTAATTAACAAAAGATTTATTAGTGCAATAAAAACACATTAGCGTCATAATTTCCGCAATATCTCCCGTGTTATTGTACGCAAACTGCAATCAATCTTGGTTTTATCTCATTTCTCCGCATTGTTGAGTTGTTGACCCGCGAGACTGCCCTGTGCGGTGATCCTCTGCTTGCATCATGTTATGTCTATTCCACAATGACTTGTATAGCTCTGCAATCTATGGACAGGTTTCTTAGTAACAAAAGTATTATATTTTTTTGGACAAGTACAACACCAATCTTTAATTTGCGGAAAACGTAAATCAATGTTGTTACGCCCCGGTATAAGATCTATTTTATCCTTTCTAAATCTACAATCAGACGATAAGTTCTATAAAGTAATGGAAGTTGTAATAGTGGCATAATTTCATCTGTAACAATAGCGCACCTCGCAAATTATAGAATTTCTCCGCATTGTTTAGTTGACCCGCGAGGCTGCCCTGTTCGGTGCTCTTGTGCTTGCATCATGTAACATGTCTAATCTCCGTATACAATGACCTGTTGAGATCTGCACTCAGTCGATTAGTTGTGTTAGTAACATTACTATTGTATGTGTTTATCCAAATAGTTACAGTGGCGTAAACTACATAGATTGGAGCAACCCACAAATTAAATAATTTCTTCACATTTTTTAATTGTTAACCCCTCAGTACTCTGTGGGCTCCTCAGCTCTTGCATCATGTGATTTATTAATTTTTTTTAATTATCCTTTCTATTACAAATCAATAAATTAGCATCATATAAGGTTGTTAAATAGCAAGAGTGGCGTAAGTTCATAGATTGGCGCAACCCACAAATTAAATAATTTCCTTGCATTTTTTAATCGTTAACCCCTCAGTACTCTGTGGGCTCCTCAGCTCTTGCATCATGTGATTTATTAACTTTTTTAAGTAATCCTCTCTATCGAAATCAATAAATAAGTATGATATTAGGTTGTTGAATAGCAACAATGGCGTAAGTTCATAGATTGGAGCAACCCACAAATGAAATAATTTCCTTGCATTTTTTAATCGTTAACCCCTCAGTACTCTGTGGGCTCCTCAGCTCTTGCATCATGTGATTTATTAACTTTTTTTAATTATCCTTTCTATCACCACCAAACCACAAATTAAAGAATTTCTCCGCATTGTTGAGTTGTTGACCCACAAGTCTATCAGTCAAGTCATCATGTAACATATCTATTCACCGAATACTATGACCTGTTAAGATCTGCACTCAGTCGATTAGTTGTGTTAGTAACATTATTATTGTATGTGTTTATGCAAATAGTTACAAGGGCGTTAACTACATTGATTGGAGCAACCCACAAATGAAATAATTTCTCCGCATTTTTTAATTGTTAACCGCTAAGTACTCTGTAGGCTCCTCATCTTGCAGCTGAGCTGTCTATCTGCAATTCTGCAACATGTTTCTAATTAGTATTAGAATTGTGAGAATCTGGAATAGATGTCGCGAGCGTCTGCTATTATTTTACAAGCCCAGGTGGTCTGTTGCTTAGGCAGACACAAACAGCTGAAGCCTCTCTCTCACAAAGTTTACCACGGCGTTGCATTTTGTCTGATATGTTCTTCAAACCCGGCGGTAGGTAATCGAAGTGAAAGGTAAACCACGACCTATTCAACTTACGAGTAGGTACGTCAATGCTGAATAATGGATCGAATTCTCTACGGGTATTCTAAATTGAAACGTGAATTCGAAATCAATGTAATTAAGTATCATATCCGATATCTTTATTTTTTATCGATGACAGCTTATTTTTACCGGTTGACCACGATCATTATTGATTGCAAGTAAATATAGCTGTGAAGTTTAAGAGGTTTTTATTAATATGTCTACATTTATGTAATTATCTCTATTATATTAATATATCAATAAAAGGTTACGTGTGTGCGTCTACAGATATTCGAGTTCAAAGACCACAAAAAACAGTTTTTTTTAATTTCTCTCTTTTTGGGAATACCTGTTCTCATACATTTTTTTTTATCGACTACAAGTTGGCCCTTGACTGCTATCACACCTGATGTTAAGTGATGATGCAGTCTAAGATAGAAGCGGGTTAACTTGTTAGGTACGAAAATCCACACCCGTTTCGGTTTCTACACGACATCGTACCGGAACGCTGCATGTGCCACGGACGTCGTACATGCATTTACTATTAGAAATGTAGAGTATCTACCTATAAAATTGTGTAGAAACGCGTGTAAGTAAAAAGGGTGTAAGTAAATATTTGCATTCTGAGGCAGATAAACAAATATATCCAAATACAACCTGTATTAAAAAATATTGATAGTGTGTGCACTCGCATGACGTATGAGCCAAACAAAACGTTTCATATTTTTGCTAAATCCATTATTTTCATATAGTTTTACGATATAAGTTTGTGATACATGTATGTATTGACAAATGTGCTTAATATCTTTACAATAAGTATAGCTGCAAATGTAGCTTTTGCAATATTCGCTAGCGAGTTCCAACAACTTATTCCGTTTTTAAGTTTAAAATTTGTACCAAGTAACTACAAAAACTTACACATTTTTGTTGAAATTTTGTTCCAAGTAACTATTCGGTATGCTAGTTCTTGCTAGCTTCACAACCTCACAAGGTATATTCCATCGTTTAAGTGGAGTAAACTGTATGTACATTACCCGCCTCTTAGAATGCACTTATGTAAACTTAAGGCAAAGGAATGCTTATGCTCTTTTATATTCAACGTGTCGCACTTGAACGACTATTCGTGATCGGAAAATGTCAAAGCTGTATTAGTCACGTATTACCACCACAGGTAACTTATCTGCTCACACAAAGTGCCATAAAATAATTGCATTTTCACTAGTAATAGGTCTTTAGTAGCATAGGTCTTTGAGCGAAATCTTATCCAGAGAAGTACCTACTAGCGCAATGCTTATTTCTGCTGCGAGTAAGAGTACCGGTATTATTACAAGCAATGTTAATATGATGAGCGTTAGGTGTAAAACTTGTAGTAAAACTCGAACTAGAAATATTTAATTAATTTAAAACCGTTAGATTTTTAAATCGTCAATAAGTATCTTTTACATTCTAAATTTCTACATTCAAGTTACCGATACTTACACACAAATGGAAATCGCTGAAAGTGTGCCTATAAAATTTGAAGAGTTCCTTTAATTTTCCCAGGATATCATCATCAGATCCAAACATGTTGACTATGGGACCATATTGAAAGTGTACCCTTTCTAATAAAAAAGAATTATCAAAATCAGACAACTCTGTAAAAAGTTATGCGTTGTCATACATAAAAAATTATTTACGTGTCGAATTGAGAATCTCTTCCGTTTTTTTTTCATCGGTTAAAAAGTAAGTTAGTGATAATGTTAAGCCACATGTGCCTCTGATTTTTGACATATATAAGAAAGACAGGCGTTTGTACTTCACCAGACGAGGTATGTCAGAAAAAGGTCTACTACTCTACTAAGACGAATAAAATATCAGATGTGTATACTTCGATTCACAAAATATTCCACTTTAACTACTTGTTTAAATTATTCATTTCACTGCCAGGACAGTGCACATTCCACTAGATTACATTCTACTATTTTACGGGTCGAGTTCATTGACCTTATGAATAAAATAAAGATCGCGAATTAAATGTAATAGAGCCGTTTTGAAATCTGACAGCATCTCTAGTTTGCTGACAAGCAAATGGTTGTTTTTTGTTCAAATTAAGATTGATTGCTTCTAATCGGAAGCTTTTGGGGGTAATTTCTTAATTTATATTCGAAGCTTGGTTTTTTTTAAAACACGAGTCATAAAAGAAAAGAAAGATAACACAACTCATAAAGAAATGGCTCATAATTGCTGTTGGCTTAGTTATATGAATTTTAGGGTCTGTTAGAATTGGTATTAAATTTTCAAACAAGAAGCTTTAAAGAAATATCAAACGCCAAAAATATTTTACTTTAATTTTTTTATTGCGGGAAACTACGTGGTATTGGCGGAGAGCCCGCTTGTTGACATTCAGCTCGAAGGATCGCGAAATAAAATTCAATTAATATTTATCGAGTGAGGAAGTCCTCTTGAACATCATAATTACTGGAACAGAGAGACGAATATCTTAGCATTCCATAGATTCACCGTGCGGGTGCCGGGTCCATCGCGTGGCTGAGAGAAAAACTCCGAACAGAGCCCGAGACTTGTGACACGGGTGTAGGTGTAAGGGTACCCTTAGTGACGCGCGTCAACACTCACCTCCTCTGTTCAAGTTATTCTCCCTGCCCAGCCAAATTCGGAAGGACCCTACTAGAGCAGCTTTGGACACTCGTTACAGTATGGAGCTTACTACACTTCTAGTAAGGCCAAGGTCTTTTAGTAGGTTATAGAGAGACTTCGCTGGTATACCCCTCGCACCCACTTCTACCGCGTATAAACTAACCACATAGCTATTTTTATGTGAGTTCATTAGTAGGGTCATAATATTTATTCACTTTGAATACATGGTCTTTAGGGATGTTTGTTTCCCACGGCACTGTAAGCTCAACAAGTACTATACGTTTGATTTGTTTGGATAAAAGAAATATGTCCGGTCTAGATGTCGAAATAGCTAAGTCTTCCGGGATTTTATAGTGCTTTTCATACGCGTCCATTAATATAGTCCAATCAGGAGCAGAGCCCAGAATTGAATAAGGCATGCTGGTAGAATTTGTACTTGAGTCTGCTTTAACGAAGTTAGTTTGTCTTTTATTCGTCGTCAACCCTTTTTGAGCTCTAGCTACTGAAAGGCTTATAACTTCACGTTGCCGTAAACTAAACAATGTGATTCTAAACTTTCCAGTGTATTATTGCCCAAGAGACCAATATAACGATGTTTATCATTAGAATTACCTCTCATTCAATACCTCCCATTGATTGAATCGAACCAAATCTGGACGCAGATACGTAGATCTACCTACATAAAAATGATCTTACGTCATACTATTAACATAATCGATCAAGATCGTAATCTTACTTATGCAACACATTGTAAGCTATGATAGAAAGCGATTTGCTAATTCTAAATATTTGGCGCAATGTATCAGCTAGCCTTTTGAATTCTCCATCGGACCGACGCGATGACAGCTAATGCCGGCTACTTGTAATTACGTAAATAGACATACGTGTATATATTACTGGCGTATAACTATAAATAGATCGTGTGTTTGGAACACATTGCCCTAGTGTAGTGGACGGCCTTGGAATATCTTCGTTTTTGTTTCAAACAAGCAGGTGCCCCCGGACATTGCCCGTACGCATCGGGCATCTGCAAAGTATGTACCTACGTCTAATGATATTATATTATTGCAGCCAAATTTAACTTCAGTGGTTCTTATTTAGCTAATAGAATTGATCCACACGTACGATCATCAGACCAGTTCTATGATACCTTAATATTGTAGTGTTCAGAAATCCTTCAGAAGGGAATAAAGCTTAAAACAGACATGAAAAACAAACACGAACTTTAGTCAGAACAATTTATTTACAAAGACATCAAATATGATCAAAATGAAACATTCTTACGGTAATCAAATAATTTACTTCAAGAAGCGCTTAACACATTTACATTTACACTATTTTTGCAAAATTAACTGGCAGTATAACTGCACACAATGAGAACACACCGAATAATCATCCACTTCACCATATGGGCTTCTTTTATATAGCTCGTAACCGCCATTTTTGCTACAGTCTCTAATCTATGGTTTTGAACGGGATGCCACAACATTGCAAATATACAATGCTGCCAACAGTAGTCTAATTGAACGTCAAGAATTGGTTCTAATATCCCTCGGCTGCCATTACTTTCTCAGAAGCATCTATGACCAAAATTCTATTCGAAATGTCATATAGATAAGTATATATGTATTATATATATTGTATGTTTTATATATATTTATTTATTTTACATTTTGCATATGTATTCATATTTATTTATTTATTTATTTTTAAATATTATAGTGTTTATTATTTATAAGTAATTATATTATTTATATGGATTATTAGTAAATTAAGTTTTTATTTTCTTTTTAAGTCTTGTTCTGTACACCCTCACCCTCTCTTTAATTTATTGTGGACACTGACACGTGAACTTATTTCAGAGTCTGAACAGGATTTGCCAGGATTTTATATTTCAATGTATGAACACGCGATGAAACATAGACTCGTGTAGAATAGTTTATCTCAACGTATTTCACATGCCGATGCTGGGATGGTGAGTCTCCGAAACGACATGTGACTCATCGTGTGTCATTGAGTCGCCGCGTTACATTTTATTGTCAGCCTGACCCCTGTTTTGTTTGAAAACACGTTTCTTTGTGGATATTAGGCGATTGTTCTAGCTGTTTACATGTATCTAACCGAAGGAGGGCTACGGCTTTGGAGCTTGTGTGTTTACCCCATTCTTTGCTTTACAAGTTTACAGCCTCAACCGGTTGACAGGTTTAAACTTTGTATTAGATAGATATTTGTTTGTTGCGAGAATTATATTCTTTTCTGGATTTCCCATTATATCAGCAATTGGTTATATTTTATTTTACTTAGTTTAAATATGAAAGGATCAAATATACTAGTAACAACCAACCATTGAGGTAAATTTACGGTTTTGGTTTCAAATCCTGGGTCGAATAATTTATATTAAAGGACCTAATTTCCTGGATAGGAACATAAATTATTGAGCTGTTCATTATTTTAAGAAATTCTTTATAGAACTAGAGCAGGGATTCTGTCGGTGCCGGTTGTTGTAGTTATTATCTAATAGACAAAGTTACAAATATTTCATAATTTTTAACCTTGTAATGCCTGCCAGCCTGCATTGGAAAAGCGTGAGCGCCAAATCCCTTATACTAAAATGAGGGATCCCTAGCCCTATAGGGGTACAAAATAATGGTTTGGTATTTAAAACTTTACTGTTTTAATATAACAATAAAATTAATCCAAGAGGGTGGTAGATATATCCCAAAGTTGTCTATAATTTAAAACTTGATATTTTGCGTAGGCTTGAACACAGGTGCTTTGTACAGGTATTTAGTTACTCTCATAAGCCGTACCGGTAGTTTAAATGGGTACAACTGGAGATTAGAGGGACAGGAAGTTTAAGGAATTATTTTAGATGTTAATCTGTTTACCTCAACTCGAGTCTTAAATTTCTTCTCTACAAAATTTTTTACTTATAATTCCTTGGTAGAAAAAAATGCCCAATATTTCTAAGCTCGATCTAGGACTCAAACCCTGATCCCAAACCATATACCATTACCTATAGCTTCATAATACGAGTATATTATATTTTAATGTTTTACTCTCCTCCATCTCAGTTCTCATAGTAGAGTACTAAAATTCTATGTAACATAAGTGCTTTGTGGATCCTACACATCCTAGGCTATAAACCGTATTGCGAACCTTAGGGCCTAGAAGCCGGTGTCCGATCAAGTTGTCTCGGATCGTTTGGAATGCAGTCCGCACCGGTCGCTAACGGCTGCCTCCATCCGCCGTACACTGCCGCATACCGCAATATTTTGCATGTGCTGGTGCATCCCTATTGTATATCCCTATGTCCTTATATACAAAAACAAAACTTTAAGTTATGTTGATGAAAGTCTAATAAACCGATCAATTCAAATGAACTTATCTATTATTACGTATTTCGGGAAAGAAATAGAGCTTAGCGACTAAAAGTAGAGACTCAAATCGCCCGACAAACTTAGAAAAAAAACGGGGAGCATTCTTAAAATTGTAGTGCAAATACTGGAATGACTCAGTTTGATTCGTTTAATTTAATTTTTTTTAATATAGGTATAGGGTTTCCAGGCGATTATAGTCTCTACTTTCTAGACAAACTCTATCGTCAAACTTATAACGATTACCCAGCACCATTGCTATATGTTCCGATCTAATAGGTTATGGTTGCTAGAGAAGTTACAGACACTTTGCTTTGGTATCAGCTATAGACATCTTTGGCTTGGTTTACAATTTTGTCTATTTTTAAAAATTCTTATGTTGTGTCTGGTGTAACAGTTTTCTTAGCCTTGACACAATTTTACCAAATTATCCGAACGAAGTATCGAATAGGGTGACCTCATGTGCTAGCAATATTTTTATAATTTGATATACTGCTACAAAGTCCATCCAATACTTGTAGCAAAATTATCTAAGTTACATATTGCGAAACAGAAGTTATAAAGGAGACTGACCATTTTGGGCCCAACACGTTACAACAATAAAATGTATCTTCAAAAATTCTTTATTTTTTTATAAATTAAAATCACTAAAAATAATTAGAATTCACAATTGCAAACACATTTAAAAACATGTTATAGATTTTAGGTTTTTGTTTCGCAAATAATGACATAATAGTGGGTCCGGCATAGTTAAAACTGGCAACACTAGTAATCGTTCTATTTCCATTACTTAATGTCAATATCATATCATCAATTTAATCAATTCAATTTGACTAATAAATTATCTTTAAATCTCTATTCTGAGATTATAGTATAATGAAAACGTACATATATGTCAAATAACCCACATAACCTAACTCGTGTATTTGTGCTCATATCTTGATTATGCAATATTCTATTAAACTGAAATTAAACATGTTTAAAATTGATATTATTATGTACCGAATGACACTTATTTGGACATTGTAACGGTTTATCAAATTTTGGGCCCAGCGATGTATGAATAATGGTCAGTATCTTTTTTACATGTAAACGAATTTCAATGTTGTTAATAGATGAGAGTACATTGTATTCTATAGTTTGTCTGTTATTTGACAAACTTGAAAATTAAACCAAGTCGTATGCTTGTCGTGTCATTCATGATAGCCTCAGATGATAATACTGCAGTTCTATGAGCGATAAACTCGGAATGTCTCGAATAGTTCAACAGGTAGGGCAGATAAAATTATAATCCTTCACAGAAAGTATAAGTGGGCAACTATTAAGTGCGTTTCTTTTTAAACGTTTGCATAATATCGTTTGCATAACTGAATGAATTTTTCATTTCAGTAAATCTAAAAAAATAAGTATGAGTGAAGTATAATTTTACTTCAGATCACATTCCCTAAACTTCATGTTACTCCAGAACTGTAGAAGGCATAATGTAAGACATTAGATGGGAACAAATCGTTGTCTAGTGTCACTTCTAAAGTTGAAATTACCGGCAGTGGACATTAACCTCCGTAAGAAGATGGATGGCACTTGGAAAAAACAGAAATACCCGCAAGAATTTCTATAATCTTCCAAGTGGCAGCTAGAATCTAGAGTTTGAAAACGAACATCCTATTATTATTACTATCCTTATATAATATTAGTTGCTCTTTAGATTCACCCCTTAATATTAGAAGGTCAAATATAAAACGAACACAAGCCTACGCTATCGCAGATGTTTGTGCAAGGGGGAATCGCAATGACGCAATTTCGACGTCGCTCGGCGCCTGTGCCCGATCGATACGCGGCGTAGGCGACCACCCCTCCCGACCTTAAGAGCTGGAACGTTATGGAAGAAACCAGACACCTACATCTATTTTCGTTTTTTAATAAGTGTGATTTCGTCCGCGTTGAAATCACTGACTCTACTCACTTTAAAGACAAGACTTACACAACTGTTGCTCTTCAATTTTCTTCGCTTGAAGAATAACTTTAGTTAAAGTATTTCCTCGCAGACTTTTACTTTGTTAAATAATAATTTCGATCACAAGCTTTCTATGAGCACTCCTTATGATTCATTATCGATTATGTATCTTTAACTATAATGCAAATAAAAGAATGCTAACGTTGTGTATATAAAATAATTTCCAAAAAAAGTCAGAAGAAACATAATTATATCCAATAATTTCTTTTGCCTGGATTTTTAATCTTTTGTTTAATTTCATGAAATTTTCATGAATACGTCTATCATTTAATTAATATTAAACACGTAAGAAAAATTATTAGTTATCAGAATAAAGAAAGAGCTATTCCTGGCGGACTAAGTCGTGTCGTCAATTGTGTAAATTAATAATATCCTTGAAAAAAAATATAAGAAATTATGTATTTTTTGCCACAATTGATTGTACGCTTTAGATTATTAATAAAACATCAAAGAAAACACCAAGTAATTAATAAAATTAATAAAACATCAAGTATTTCTTCGCCTTACCTTCAACAACAGTTTTAGTGAGGTAACATTACTATATATGGTGCCAATAGAAACAAACTACAATCTGGTCACGACTATCTGTGTTATATAACAACATTACGGAATCCTAGATTTAAGAAATTTGTACTGAAAATATCTTATAAGAATCATACATCAACAAACTAAAAATCTTCAAAGCGATCTCGGAACTGATAGTTTATTTTTGTCGAGGACATTAACTCGATTTCGTTGTCTATGAGAGTTGTAATTGTAATTAGGTTCTTAAGGCACTGTTAACCCGTGAGAAGGCGCGCCTAATTTTCTTACACGAGTAGGCGCGCGTGAGCAAATTGCTCACACTATCATAAATGTTCATATTTTTAGTGTTTCTATATTTATTGGCTTATAATATATTTAAATAAATACCACAAGGTTTAGTAAGTAGGAAAATAAGTATTTTAATCAAAACTATTAAACATAATAGCAACTTCTAACGCAAATAACAAAATAACCTAGTATTATTTAAATTTTTTGGCACGTTTCATAAAAATCACAATAAAAACTGTTACATAACAAAAACTAAAAAGTGTTATTCATCCATTAAATCTACACTAATGTGCCTCTCGAAACACACTGAACACATGTATTTTACATGTTCGATGCAAAGTAATTGCTTGCACGAAGTACATGGTTTTTTTGACCTTCTATTTTTACGTCTAGGACATATTGCACAAAATCCGCTTGTTCCTGGTTTCGCAACAGGCACAGGAGCCGGCACAAATCGCTTCATTAGAAATTTGAGATCGGAGGATATGTTTTCTATGCGAATCCGGCGTGAAATATGTGGTTTCACCAGCTCGAGAGCCACCTCTTTCAAGAATGTTCGTCTCTCAATCAGAGTGTTTGTGTTGGCTTTGTATATTATTTGGGCATTGATCCCAGTTATATTCAAAATTGAGAAGAATAAGCGCATTGGCCATCTTGATGTGATTCTAGCAACGGAATAATCCTCTTTCTTTTGATCTACAACATCTACGCCTCCTTTCGTGGAATTGTAAAATGTTACAATCTCAGGTTTAGCTTCACTTCTAGTTTCTTGGTCTATAGCGTCGTCATTGTGAAGTGTTGATAGCATAAGGACAATCTTCTTTGTTTTTTTCTTTGGCACATATGATAAGATTATCTTATCTTCACCGAAACCAAAAATTAAACTTGGCATTGGCCTATCCTTTGTTGACAAATAAGAAGGCGGAATCTCTTTTTTATTTTTTCGCAGTGTTCCCACCGCAGTTGTTCTGTAGGTGTTTTTCAGTTCATCAAACAATGGTATGGATGTAAAATAATTGTCCATCGTTAGATTTCTTCCCGTGTACAATATGGGTTGTGCAATTCTCTTCACTACATCAGCAGCGGAGTTACTCAAACTGAATGGCCCTGCGGGTTGTTTCCCGGCGTAAATCTCCAAATTACTTGTGTAGAAGGTTTTGGAATCTACAAGTGCATAGATTTTGATGCCGTACTTTGCGGGTTTGTTGGATATATAAACTCTAAATTTACAGCGGCCTCTGAATGATTCCAACATTTCATCCACAGTGCAGTATTCCCCGGGTGTGTAATTTTGATTACAATGAGCGACAAAGTTTTCAAAAATTTCTCGGATTGGTGCCAGGTTATCGGTTTGCTTTCTGTTATCACGAGTATTTATGTCATCGAATCGCAAAACCCGTAACAAAAATAAAAATCTTTTTATTGACATGGTTGCTCTAAAAAAATCACATGCTGTTCCATCATCTAGCCACATTTCTTTTACATTTAAATGACAGATCTTTTTCAAGCCTGCCATGTACAAAACTCCGATCAATGCTTTTATTTCAACTGCATCTGTAAGTTTGCAATCCCGTTCACGTGAAAACTTTTCTTGTAGTTTGGTTATGTACACATTCGTGTACAGGACTATTTTGTCTATCATGGTATCATCCACAAACAATGAGAAACATTGTAAAGGTTCTTTGGCATTCTTAGCAACATTTTTTACTCCTGGCAGGTGGATAACTATGTTATAACTCCTAGTACGTATGTTACGTAAAGGCTTGTGGATAAGCCATTTTGTGGAACGATCTTTGCCAATATAGCATGGGATCCTACCTCTTTGTTGTTGAGTCGCGGGAGTAGAAATATCAGCATCGTTTTCATCCGACGATTGCTCCGTATCAGTTTCGTGAGGACTACAGATGACAGAACTATCGCTTTCTATGGTGTCAACACGATATTGTTCCCCATTTTCAAGATCTGCATCCAATTCATCACCAGAATCCTCTTCCAACCACGAACAAATTTGTGCTTGCATTCGATCGTCCATTTTGTATCTGTAGTGTAGCTAGAAGAAAAATAAAAATAATAACATTATTACTAAAGAGTTTTTACATGATAATCAACTAATATAAATCAAACAAATGAAATAATATAGCAGAAATAACAATCTAACTTTTTTAAACCGCAAAAATAAATACTTACACGGATGGGCGCGTGATGAGCAAATTGCCGCACGTTGGTACACGGCCTCCACGAAGGCCTTGCTGCGCGGTCGCAACACCACTGAGCGGATCGAGAATTGCATCAGGGGAGTGGGGGTGAACATTTAGGAAGGTACTTAAGTGCTTGAATTGTTGTGGCAAAGGAAAGACAAAAAAATTTTAAATTCAATTTTTGTGTGAGCAAATTGCTCATAGCGCGCCTTCTCACGGGTTAAAAAGGCTAAAGTTTTAATCTGAAACAGCTGATGCAAAACGTTTTATATGGAGGTCTGAACGCGGATATGTTATGATATTATGTGCACTTCTGATTGAGCTTAGAATGTAGTTTTATATTATACTTGTTGTCGGTTATTTAAACAGGCACATGAGAACCAGGTAAGTTCTCTAAAATGAAAGATACAGGTACGTTGTAAGAAAAAGGCTAGAATTTCAATTGCGGAGTGTGTCCGTTATTTTATTCGGTTTATATACATAAGGACATAGACATGATAGAAATAATACATAAACAAAACATGACACAAAAAAATAGTAAAAAAGAAGCAGATTAAAATAGTATTTATCTAAAGCCAAAATAGGGCTATAAGTTGATGTTGACACTTGTAATGTATACCTTTCAATAAAATTGCATTATTCAACTTTTTTGAAGACTTTAGCAATAGCTGAGGTGGGTGCTTATTCTTTCTAGGTTATTCCACATATCGCAGGATATTGTCCTGGTGCATAGTCGTGTCAAAACATTTTGCTGTTCAATACTTCGGCATTTTATAAAAGCTGAAAGTTATTCAGCCCATGCTTCTACATAGAAAATTATTTGAGAATATCTTATATATCATAATAGTAGAATCATTTGAATTCTAGACCATGTATTTGGACGATTGCAGCTTGTGACTCTGGAATATTACTTGCTAATAATATTACCTTTGCTTTTTCTTTGCGAATGTAAGAACATATCTAATAAAATGTAATCTTTTTTACGATTTGCGTTTTATGGCGTTTTGGTTACTGACGTTTATTGCCTAAACCCACTTAGATCGTTTTAACACTATAAAGTAATATCATTTCAACAACGTATAAACCATTAACGTTAGTAAAACCCGTATTGAAGTGTGGCTTTGAATTTCCTTATTTTTTGACATTAAAAAAAGAAATACTCGTTAGGAAACCTTGAATGTAACGTGTGGGTGTGTAAACAAACACATCAATGTGTAATAATATGAGTGACGTAAGGCACATGTTGCGATTTCGTTACGTGATATAATAATATTATTTATATTACAAGCCGATGAGATTTTTATATTCAAAATCGTTTACTTCAAGGAGGCTTAGTTTGCAGACACCTTTGAAATGCCTAGATTGGTTAAGTAGTCACTATAGATCCGGAAGACAGATATTACTGAGAATATAAGCCTACACGTAACTCGACAGTTGCTTTTTCAAAAATAAACGTGCTTATATTCAAGGTACTGACTTATATACTGTATAACCTAACTTCCAAAAGGATCCAATGAGTCCAACAACACAGGTTTTTTCTACGCATATTTCTTTATTCAAAACGAAAAATTAGATGGCGAGTGATTTGAGTAGTTAAAAACATTTACTTAAAAAATACAAAAGAACTTTTAATTTTGTAAGAAATAAGAAAACAAGTGGAAACTTGAAGATATAATTTATTAAAACACATTAGATACGTGTGTATAAGGCTTACGTAACGGTACGATATGGATCTGCGTTGCCAAATAATAAGGTAATTAAACCGCTCCTGACATTGAAAAATAAAAAAATGTACTAAGATGTTAATTTAATTAATAAAGACGGGAAATTCGAGCGTGACAAGATAGTTCAAGCTAATCTATTTAATTACCGAGTAACTAAGCTCCGTATAAAAACTCTGTTTTATAATATTACGCGATTTTGGTTAACGGTAAAACATAAGTCGAGTGTTGGTTATGATAGTGTTCTTTCGTACTTTCGCAAATCAAGCATAACTTGAGTAGTGGTGGGTCCAAACTACATATATCATCATCAGCCTATTAACGGCCTGCTACAGGGCCAGGTCTCCCTCCTTATAGGTAGACCCAACACGCTGCTCCAACGCGGGTTTGCGGGCTCCAAACTATGTATATCCCCTTTCGTATAAGGAGGCCCATTAAAATGATAATGATGAATAAAATTATTATTATAAAAACAAAAAACCCGACTGCACCATAAAGTATTTAGAATTTTATACGGATATAGTGATCCTTGTTTTTTTCTTTTCAGTTCATAACTTCTAAGCAGTCGGGTTTTTGTTTTTATAATAATAATTTTTTTTTGAGACTTTTTAGTGGTATAGAAATAAGACGGTACACTTTATGCCATTTTTTTGTTAAAACAGCAATATAAATATGATATGATATTTATATTTTTGAAATGGTCTTTTTACAACCTTTCATTTGATATCCATATTGCTAAGATAAGAGAAAAAAATACACAAATCCCCCCTTTTTCCCCCATTTACAGCCGCTATTTTGAATATTTATATAGCCTTTGTCACTACCACAATTTTGACAAATTCAACGACACCTCACATGTCAAAATCCGTTCAGCCGTTTAGGCTGTAGCGCGTGCCGAAGAAATGGACATACATACATACATATATACATACATACATACATACATACATACGTACATACATACATACATACGCTCGAAAAACATAACCCTCCTTCTGACGCAGTCGGGTAAAAATTAGGAGCATTTTGTATGGTTGACATAACCTCGTCTGAAACGTTTTTCACCTACATTGCTGATATGAATCGCTATGGAGTGGAGCATATTTCCGGCGTGTGCTTCCTGCCACTTACAACTTGAATACCTTCAAGGTAAAAGTGGATAGGCTCGTGTCGAGCGCGTCTTAACATACGTAACTTGATGGTGTTACTTTATATCAGGTTTATTAATATCAAGCGTAAGCCTTTTCTCTGAATATAAATTACTAGCGTATGCCAGCGTTGTCCGCGTTGAATTAAAATAATTACTAAAATAAAAATAGCCTCCTTATAACTTATGTTATAGTAGCACTCAGATGAATAATTTTCTCAGTTTTTTTTCCACATTTTCCACTGCTTCTTCGCTACTGTTGGTTGCAGTGTGATCTTATATAGCATAAAGCCTTCCTCGATAAATGGACGCTCCAACAAAAAAAAAATAATTTTTCGATTTAAACCCGTAGTTTCTGAAATTAGCGCGTTTAAACAAACAAGTAAAATCATCAGCTTTATAATATTAGTAGAAATAATCCCTCAGAAATAATCTCTCATACATTAATGTTTGTTTGAACGTTACTCAATTTTGCAAAAAATGGTTGAACCGAAATTTTCATGGAATAAAGTAATCCACATCAACAAATAAGTTAAGTTACTCTATTTATAGTTCCAAGAGCAGCGGAAAGGATCTGTATAAGATACATACGACTAGCAAAAATATTGCCAATAATATTGCATGTGTACAACCTCCTTACGGTTGTCTAAAGTAATATTATGTCGTAGTCGGCAATATTATAATACCTATTTAATGTACTTAGGTAAGACTCAATGCAACCTTACCCTACTGGCAATATTTCTGTGTTTGTATGGGGGACCTTACCTACTTTATGAGCTTTCTCACCCGTCTGTTGTTTTCGCTATAGATGATCCCCGCTTATACGTTTATTTGAACTAGAAATTGATCTGTGCAGGTCTGAATATCACGTCCATTTCGTCAATGCAAGTGAAAATAAAACCAATTTCGGCAAATGAGAATAAGGTTAACAACGGATGTTGCGACATAGGCTCTTGTTGACCAACGAAGCACACTTGCCAATAGGGCTGTCGACAAATGTAAACATTATGGTATACTAGCCGACGCCCGCGACTTCGTCTGCTTCATCATTCATCATTATCTTTATCAGCCTATTAACGGCCCACTACAGGACCAGGCCTCCCTCCTTATAGGAGAGGGGATATGGAGCGTAGACCCACCACGCTGCTCCAATGTGGGTTGACGGGCTTAGCTTGATAATGTTTCATTTATTAACGATCACTATCAGATGTTGATGATAGTGACCGGGACCGACGGCTTAACGTGCTCTCCGAGGCACGGGGGTGTAACACCACCAACTTCCAGACTCCGGGCTTGGAATGTACTGAACATTTCATAGGTAGGAATGAAAAAGGTCAGAATTATTCATTGACCTGACCCAGGAATCGAACCCAACCCAGCCAACGAAGCAGTCGTCTGCTTGAATTTAGGATTTTCATTATCTCCCGATAGCTTTTTATTTTTTTCCCGTTTAAAAGAAGCCTATGTATAAAGCCTGCGTACAATCTATCTATCTTCACTTCAAATATTATCTACATCGACATACACACTTTTGCCTTTATACTATTAGTGTGATTAAGGTACATAGTAGTTGTTTAGTATTATCATCATCACCTCACTTCAATAGCACACTACTTGGCTTATGCTCCTTTTTGTTATAGAAGAGGGAGTTTTGTTAAGACCCATATTTCGCTTCCCGGTGTAGGGTCGCTAGTATTGTTCTAGTGTTCCTATATTTTTCTTCTCTGTTTATTAATAAATTCACCCTTGTGTTAAAGCAATTAGAACATTTTTTTTTTAATATTACTCCCTGTCTAATGATACATTGTCTATTGAATGTTTAAAATAATTATATTACTGACCTTAACAATTCGACTCTTAACATGAACAATTTTCTATTTTTATAATTAAATAGTTAGTTTAGCTATATCGTTTAAGGTTAAATTGTATAAAAAAATAAATGTATATTTAATTTATAATGTGCGATTGTAAATCGACCATGAACTGGGCACGTAAAAATATTTACTTACTACATACTACTTTTGTTAATATAATTGTTTTTTACTGTAAGGCACTGTGAGCTCTTAATGTAAATTTGCTTAATTTATTCCGTATGGATTTATCACTCTCTTTTAGTTTATTATATTTAGCCAGTGATCTTACAATCAAGTACTAGCCATTTCGATGAAAGTGGATGTACTTTTAGCCTTTTGAATCTATTGTCGTCATCCCCCTATATCACTTTAAACACCCACTCCAAGAGATGGATGGTATTTTCGGATCACGATCTATCGTATTATCGAATGATGGTATTTTCGAATCTATAGGTAGGTAATGGATATGTCACCCCCAAAGATTCCCCTTCCTCTTTATGTTCTAAAAATGCTGCTTTGTGATACTAAACGAACAGTTTATCAATCTTCAAATCCATAAGTTAAAAATGTGTTACATTTCCCACCTATTAAAACTCACCTATTAAGTCGAGGGTACTATACCATTGATGAGTTTCTTGGTGATATGGACACTTGGATATAGGTTATCTATGATCTTCACTCTATATCAATTTAAAATAATATTAAGTTTAACTGACTTTCCTACCGAATTTTCTCAACGCGAATTTGCCTTCCGAGTCGCTGGTTAAGTCATTGCAAGCAGTCAGACTTGACGTTTTAAAAGTGCTCGTAAACAAATCCTAAATGAAATAAATGAATTAAAAATTTTGATTTTGAATAATGTAGTTATGTATCAGTTGTAAATGCGGCGGCCCTACTTAATCGTTGCTTACATTTTCGGGAACAAAACTAAACTCATAGCTGTAAAAACGTATTTCAATCACGTGAGTCTACTAATATGTAAATCAGTCGTTACGTGCTCGAAATACTAATTTGTCTAACTAGTTGATTGCGTTTGTTTATACTGCGTACTTGCTTCTTAGTTCCAAAACTATCTGTATGTCTCTAACTAATCGCACACTGCCGTAAGAGCCGCATGTAGTCTTTTTATTTGTGAAACTAAAAAGAAAGGGCTGTTTTAGCAATATTTATTTTGAATTATAAATTATTGTATACCATTGAATATATTAAGTTACATCTGACATTGTCTAAAGTGTAATTCACAAATCATAACACGCCGAAAGTATTAGTACATTTTAGTAATAGGGCATTTTATATTTACACACAAGATTAATACTATTAGCAATAATTTCATTTTAGTGCTCTCGTCTAGCTTACCTGGTTGTCCACGTATGCTGATTCAGTTGTCGTTAACAGGATAGAATTTAGTATGTTAATTTCATTAAGTTCGAAAGAAATTTCGAATTTCTGTTCGTGTATATTAAGAATTTCAAGAGCGACCCCCGCGATCTCTATACATACATAAATAGAACAAAGTAGAGATTTTTTTCTAACTCTATTTAAAGGTTATACTAATCTTGACATGGAAACACGGACGGACATAGATTTAAATAAATTCTTTTAACAAAAAATAGAACCGACTTAAAACGCACTAAAAAGTAAAAAATAAATGTGTCACTTAGTTGCTTTAATTTACTTAAGCATATCTATGAAGTCGGTGCCAGCAAGCTCAAGGAACATTTATTTAACGTAGTAAAGCAGTTTGTGGGTTCTAGGTAATGTCCTTAAAGTAAAAACCTTGGCTGGCACCACCGACTCCTAGATATGCTTAACTAAATTAAAGCAACTAAATGACACAGTAATTTTTTACTTTTCAGTGCGTTTTGAGTCGGTTCTATTTTTGTTAAAAAATTTAATTTCTTACATTTTAGTGATTTATTCACATACTCGTACTAATATATATTAAACGGAAATATTAAAAAATGAAATTCTAAGGTCCATAAAATTTGAAGACATTTCAATTTCAATTCGTGTGTATTAACAATGAGACCACCTTGGAAGTGTGCCTTTCCGACATAAACAGAAAAATCAGACAACGTTTAAAAGTTATCTGGTCTCTATAAAAAGTATACTATCTGAATGGAAACACGTACATTTTTTCGGTTAAAAATGCATTTATCTGTTTCCTTAAAATATAGAATAAATACATCGTACGGCTACATCGGCTCTTGCGTGTGTTCCGTGCGTTGCGTCAGTGTGCCATCGACTTGTTGCGGTGCTCCTGTTACCAGACGAACGTTTTGAAACATACAACTTGACACAATGGGTTCGTTAACATCGTTGTTTCGTTTGTATTTTATTTTACTCGTAATATTGCATTGAATTACTGAAACTACGTGTAACTGTAACGGATCTTAATTCGAGTTTCTTGTTGCTTACAAATGCAAACTGTGGGGCAAGTGCGAGTTTTCACCGAGCGACTGCGTAAAAACCTAAGCACTCGATTATACAAAAAAAAGCGTTCACTCTCGCTATAACTAGATGGCGCTGCTTCATTTCCTTAAAAAGGACATTGCCATAATTTGCCCCAGGCTGACCAAACGTAGCTCACATTTAACTATTTTATTTAAATACACAATGAATTTTAAACAACTACCTTTGTTTCAAAGCAATCACTTGAAAATATATCAAAAATATAAGAATTTCATTCGATTTTTTGTGTTCTGAATCACGTGACCGTCGTCGTAGTATGAAAAGTTAACTTTTATCAACCTTCATAACTTTTATTGCGACTGCTTGCTACAAGTAACTTTATTACTATTTAAATAGAAGATCTGTACTATTTAATGACATATATATTATCTCTGGGCATCTCTGGGACAGACTTCCATACATTTTTACCTATGTCCTTTGCGTTACGTTTTATCGCAGTCGATCGGTAATAAACTCACACTAGGCACTGTAAGCTACAGAGTGACTCATGACTAAGATAAATAAATTTTCCGAGATAATGGCAGCAATGTTATTAGATTAGCCTTCGAATACTTATCTTTATGTGTTTCCAAATGTGGCATTATAATGGTATATTTTTGTCCAGATTCCAAATCCTAATCAATACAAATAATAAGAATAATGAATAAATTTAGAAAACGGAGGAGTTCATTGACACGTATATATATATTTTTTTTATAACCACGATACTTTTAAGTTGTCCGATTTTGATAATTCTTTTTTTATTAGAAAGGGCATACATCCAAGGTTCTGTCCTCATGTTGGATCTGCGATATGTTTTAAGAAACTCTTCAAATTTTGGAGGCACGCTTACAGCGAATTCAGTTTTTGACTCGGTATCGGTAGCTTTTTGGCTACTAGTGCCATATAATATACTATGACAGTATAGTACGAGTACGGTACGTGGCGATAAATCATTTTTTTGTGGCGTGGCGTGGCGATTTTAATGCGGTTTTTATCATTAAAAGTATGATCAAGAGGAAGTTTTATACGTAAATTTTAATAAAAAAAGGTCCAGCCCCATAACCCTGAACTTCAAGCTTTCCTGCGGACGATGTAGCATATTACAACATGATGTTTATGGCATTTTCTATTTGGCAAGATTGGATCAGTAATAGATCTGTTAAAAGATAAGATAACTGTAACGTATATAAAACACTTAACATTTAAATTGCATTTAATGAATGTTGAAATCTAAATTGATTAATTGCTTATCAAACGCGGCCTACTCGATAATTATTAGATTATCGGTGTACTGTTTAGTCATAGATAATGCGTGATGATTTGTTTTAAACTTGAGTGGGGTAACTCAATAAGGTCAGTGTTTAACTGGATATTAATGATAACTTAATTATAAAATAAAATTAAAAATTGTGCAAAATTACAGGCACTTAAATTTTTGAAGTAGGGGTCTGCAGCTTCTGCATCCATTTCTCGTAAAACAATAATTCATATCGTGTTTAGTATCTACCTTTTATCTATCTTCGCTTTTATGTGACGTCACATAGGGTGTCTGTGTAACTAGAAATATGTATAGTTTGTTCAATTTATAAAAAAAAAATGAACGTAAACAAGAGACAGGTATCTTTAAGTAAACGAGTATTATCTCTGTCATTATTTCTGGTAAGCTTAAAATATTGTTAGTTTTTCAAGAATGATTTCTTTTGTTTCTCAACTATATTTAAATTTAAATGTCTACTAGGCTTTTCTCAATTGTTAATGTTATTATTTATTTTAATCAAGTTTCAAAAACGAATTGAAAACTAAAGAACAAACATTTTGATTAGACTCAAAACCAAATAGTTGCAGCATGTGCCCTTCAATTGAAATGGAAGGAAATATACTGTGAAAGTTATTTTCCCAAGACTCGCGCGAAACCACTTTCGCTATGCTCTATGTTGCTACTGAACTTTGTACAGTCCAAGGTACGAATGTGCAGCGGCGTAACAAACATCGTGGCTCATTTCATCGTCAAATCATTCACACATCAACGGGGGATGATGTTTTGATAGGTGAAAGCCGAGTTCTCATGCTCATGAAGGCTCGAACAGAGCCTGCGACATTGATTTTTATATAATAGAGGCATATAAAGGATGTTGACTATCGTACCGTAAGCTTATGGCAGTACGTTGTAGGAAGTCTAGAATGCTTTGTGAAATATTAGGTTGCGAGTTCGTAGCCGACCACACGACAGCAGGAGACGCAGCCAGTTGCACGCTAATTGTGTTAAGTTCTGTTGCTATTGTACTTTGTATAGACCAAGGCACGAATCTGTAGAGCGTAAGAAACATCGGGTCAATTCGATCCGCATATATAAATGTCGGCACATCAACGGGGGATGATGTTTTGATAGGTGAAAGCTGAATTCTCTTCGCTAGGTTTGAGCCCGCTGAACCGTATTGACTTTTATATTACGATCATATGAAGCTGAACATTGTCGTTTACTGCCTGGAGTATTGTAGTGCTACTCTGTTTAATATATTATTAATATGTAACATATATTTGTATCATCAAAAAAAGTGATGATGCAGTCTAAGATGTAAGCGGGCTAACTTGTTAGGAGTGGGACGAAACTCCACATCCCTTTCGGTTTCTACACGACATCGTACCGGAACGCTTAATCGCTTGGCGATACGTCTTTGTCGGTAGGGTGGTAACTAGCTACGGCGAAAGCCTCCCCCCACCAGCCAAACCAAGACAAATTAAAGAAAATTTTTAATCTGCCCCGCCGGGAATCGAACCCAGGACCTCCGTCTTATAAATCCACTGCGCATACCACTGCGCCACGGAGGTCGTTAAAAAGTTTTATTTATCCATAATTTTACTGTAATCCTATATGAAAAATAAACTTCAACCACTCGCTAACTTTTAATTTTTAGTTCAATTATTTTTTTTTTACTTAAATTTGGACTCCCAAACGCTGATTCTTTTTACTTAAAAATAAAATGTATTAACATGATCGCTCCCACGGCAACAATAGGGACCCCTGCAATGCTGATTGTCTTAGAATCGATTTAGTTTCACCGCCCAGCTCTGACATATTAAACGAGCGAGAAATGAATCTAGTTTACTAGCCGACGGAGACGAAACGCTTCATTGATCGATTAGTAATAGATACCCGGTAGTATTCGTACACTTTTAATTTGACCGAGTACAACAGTATGACAACATTGCCACAACCGTGGCTTAATCATAATTTTAAGCCTCAACACGGATATTCTAGATTAGAAAGGTCTAAGTTCAAGCTCCGATGTGCTTTTGTCTGTAGGGTCATTGTACATCTGACGGAAGATGCATCGCGTGTTATTACATCGATTGCGTCAATTTGTACGACACTACACCTTCGACGCACTAACACATCAATAGTTGTGTGTGAAAAATTATTAACAAAAAATAGAACCGACTCAAAACGCACTAAAAAGTAAGAAATAACTGTGTCATTTAGTTGCTTTAATTTACTTAAGCATATCTACGAAGTCGGTGCCAGCAAGTTTAAGAAACATTTATTTTACGTAGTAAAATTAATTAAAGCAGTTTGTGGGTTCTAGGTAATTGTTGTTAAAGTAGAAACCTTTGCTGGCACCTAAATGGCAGTTATTTTTTACTTTTTAGTGCGTTTTGAGTCGGTTCTATTTTTTGTTAAAAATTTTTATTTCTACTTTTTAGTGATTTATCGCCATGTAACGTACTCGTACTATACTGTCATAGTATATTATACGGCACTAGTAGCCAAAAAGCTACCGATACCGAGACAAAAACCAAAATCGCTGTAAGCGTGCCTCCAAAATTTAATTCTTCAATTCAGATATTATCATCAATATGATGACAATGGGACCACCTTGGAAGTGTGCCCTTTCTAATAAAAAAATAATTATCAAAATCGGACAACTTTGTAAAAAGTTATCGGTTAAAAAGGAGAACATTCAGGCTCCGTACATTTTTGGGTCTTTATGAAAGTGCCGGTCAACGAAAAAAAAATATAAATTATCGTTTGAACTAGCCATTTGCAATAGTTAATATGGCAGCAAAGTGCACCGAGCCAAGTTCTACAGGGTTGAAGATTTAATTACTATAATTTTTATACATTTAATTGATATAAACTTTTAGCTTTCATACTCAACCAGTGATTAGTGCGTCGTATATACATCTGTTCCGTTTCCGTCAACATTATCCGTCGATATAACATTGGCCACTCGCGCCATGAATGATACAGTCAGCCTAGACGTAACATCAGCGCAGATCGTTTGTGTACACGACACACGTCGTTTTTGCTGAATACACAAACTGACTAGACCCGTAATGTGGCAGGTCTAATTTGACTGAATAGATTCGATCCTTGATACGCTTTACGAATGTTCCGTCAGATGTGAAAAGACCCTTACTTGCTCAAGCGTTTCTCTCATTTCTTGAGAAATGTTAATAGAACTAATCCAGTATATGTACAAAGTCTTATTATAAACGGTAATCATAACAGTTAATCTATTTATTGCCTTCGACAACAATAGAAAAATAAATAACCCATAGAATTGCCGGCGGCAATAATATCGAAATTGAAGTTGTTATTGCGTAAGTCACTTTAAAAAGCGGCTCTGCGACGTTTGACCAAATACGAAATTAATAATAGAGACATAACCTGTTTATCATATTTGTGAACGAAGTGAAAAATTACTTTTTGGAGAGATTATCTCTTTATTAATGTAGCCTTCGGCAAATGCGTTTTTGTGTTTCCGTTATGGAATCTCAGTTACTTGTACTGTTATTTAGTTTGTGCTTCAGGTAAAAAGGAAATGCAATTAATGATCAATAAAGCAAATTACTTTTAGCTGAATACGACGACTTCCGTGACGCAGTAGTAAGCGAGGTGGATTTATAAGACGGAGGTCCTAGGTTCGATTCCCGGCGGGGCAGATTGAGATTTTTCTTAATTTATCTTGGTCTGGCTGGTGGGAGGCTTTCGCCGTGGCTAGTTACCACCCTACCGACAAAGACATGTCACCAAGTGATTTAGCGTTCCGGTACGATGTCGTGTAGAAACCGAAAGGGATGTGGATTTTCGTCCCAATCCTAACAAGTTAGCCTGCTTCCATCTTAGACGGCATCATCACTTAACATCAGGTGTAATAGCAGTCAAGGGCCAACTTGTAATCGATAAAAATAAAAATTAAGAACAATTAATCATAATCATTTCATTCTTCCTGTCTCTTATTATTTTTATTATTATTCTTCTTTTGATTTTGTTTTTTTTTTCGTATATCTTTTAAAAGGACATAGGACATACACACAATAACCAAACAATAGGACATTTTAACGTTTTTCATTGTTTTATTATGTCACTTCTCCCCTATAAAATAACACCTGTTTATATTTAGCTGCTCGGCAAACACCCTGAACGAACAATCAGTTCCGGATACGGGCTTATGTTATCAAGGGCGGCTTATCTTTCTACGTATAGGACGAATTTGTCGTCACTGACCTCTAACAACTAACTCTCTTGCGTTTCAGTGAAAACTATTTAGAAACAATACATTGACACGCAAAAAAACAATACAATAAAGGGGAAAATATGGGAGTTTAAATTGTGCGATAGCAAAACATATTGATTGACTACTTCCCGATTTCCCTTCTACTGTATACACAATTGTTTGTATCATCTTTACTTGGCTGAGTATAAAATAAAATCGCTTCCCGTCGTTCATACGTATAGGTATACGCAATGGGTTTTGATTAATAGAATGTAGACTATAGTCCGAACCATATTACTCTCGAAAATCTAGTAGTTTGTCTACTACTTTACTTTCGAGGATTGAAACTGAAAGAGTTTCGACGGGGACGAAGAATGTTGTAAGGGCAGGTTTTGTATGTACACTAGTAGTTGATATACGTATAAGTGAATGTTAGCATTTTAATAATTTTATTTATGTGTATTTGTCTATATGTATATTATATATGAAGGGTTACCCAAGCGTTCCGCGATACTATTTTTTTAAAGTATCAGAAACCATTTAGGTATTTTGACCAATCGGAACGAAAATGTATTGGGATTTATCTAATTTTATTAAATATCAAAACACTCATAGAGAGAATTTATTAAATTAAATAATTTATTTAATTTATTAATTGTAATGTGTTTTGACGAATGAATATCACAGTGTTTAATAAATTTTCAATGTTGACGAGTGTTATAACGAATAAGGATGAATGTTGTTTCAACGGACTTTGGTATGCATCTAACTGTTTTTTTAATTTATAAATTCATAATTTAATTTTTAATTTATTTGTTTTGCTGAAAATTTGTAAGCAAGTTTGAAGAATGATTTCTTTTCTTTGTTTAAGGCTTGAAAATGACCTCGCAGAGAGTGTCGAAACGTCGCCAAATCAAAAATTAAAAAAATATCACCTCTATGAGTGTTTTGATATTCAATAAAATTAGATAAATCCCAATACATTTTCGTTCCGATTGGTCAAAATACCTAAATGGTTTCTGATACTTTAAAAAAATATATGTATATTGTTATTAAATATTGTTAGTGTACTTAAATAAATAAATAAGTCGCGGGCATACGCTGGTTGTGTGTAAAACTTACTAAAACGATAGTGCTTCAAAAATGTCATAGCTAATTTTCACTACTTGTGAGCATCAGATAAAAAAGATGTTTGTGCGTTTTCTTGTACCTGCATTTGAACGGACTATTACAAACTCAGCTCCGTTAAGTAAACGTTTCCATGTTTAATGATATACCTTTTATTTGTCTACAGGAACAAAGCGATCGCCGACTACTTGGGCAGCAACGGCTACAATGACGCCCTGGAAGCGTTCAAGAAGGAAGCCGACATGTCAGGGGAAATGGATCGCAAGTTCGGAGGCCTCCTGGAGAAGAAGTGGACCTCCGTTATAAGGCTGCAGAAAAAGGTAAATAATAATAAATAAATAAAAGTAATATTTGCCAAGATCTATATATTATTATAAAATACAACCGTTACTGATTGATCTAATAATTTGGTACACATGTAGCTATGAAGTATAACAGTGTGTTGTAAAAGAAGATGTAGTGACTACATTTGAGAGTGAGAGAGTCATGTAGAGAGAATGGATGAAAGAAGATTAACAAAAGAGCTTTATGAGGCGAGAGTGAGGAAATGTTGGAAGGCGAAGACCTAGGCGACCAAATTCAGGACATTAAATAATTGCCAGGTCAAGAGTACCCTAAATCGACGATCTTGTATGAAAGGATTATTCAGAGTGGAAGAAGCGAAGGAAATATGCAAGGACCGTGGCAATTGGAATGATGTCTCTGTCTACCACTATGGGAATGAGGCGTGATGCTATGTATGTATGTATGTATGTAGCTAGCTATTATGGTGTAGGTTTGTTAAAAAAAATTGATTTAAAAACTCGTCTTCTAAAGGGAAAGGCGAAACGGTGGTTCAAGTATACTCCAATTCTTACGCGGGCGAAGTCGCGGGCATCCGTTAGTTTACAATAATTTTAATTATCCTAACTATAAGTTATATGTTCATATTAAAAAATAAAAACAAACAAAGAACTAGTAAGCAAAAGGGCGGGCGAGTGTTGTATCTAGCCTTATCTCTCGAAAGTGAAATTGTCAATTTTTCAAGAATGATTTATTTGTTATATTTTGTTCTTATCCTTCTTGTGAGTACCTAATAGCCGTGAACGCCTCGTCCAGTTGCACCCGTGATCCTTCATTAGTTCTACCTCGGGTTGTTGGTTGCTGCGTTTTTCCAGCAACCGCCACTCTACCTCCTTACTTGTATACCTTGTCTGCGTTTGGTGACAGAAAATTTCCTATAAAGATCATACCATATAACCCCCTATTCGCACTTGAGTGCTGAGTGGGAGTTTATCTACCGGTGTCTCACGTTCTAACTAGATGGCGTCGCTTCAATTCCATATAAATTGTCGTTACCTTTTTACGGAGCGACTCGATAAAAACATCCCACTCGGCACTCTGTATTCGCCAACTCGCTAATGCTTTCAGTAAATGTAAACTATCAAACGTTTCACTTGTAACGGTTTTCTGTAGAAGATATTGTGCTACAAGGACGGAATATAATATTCTGTATCTTTGACCCAAGATGTCTTTACTTCCCAATCATATTTATAGATATCGCTAAAATCTATACTAATATTATAAAGAGGTAAAGTTTGTAAGTTTGTAAATAAAGATCTGTCGGTGCTAATCTTTTGAACTACTGATCCGATTAAAAAAAATTCTTTCACCACTAGAATGCTACGTTATCGGTGCTAGTATTTTATATTTGTATTGTATATATGAACCGAGTTATCACAGTTTTTGTCGCGTGAGTCGGACCGCAAAAATCTGTTAAATCGGCTTTATCCGTGTGCGCTGCCTTAACTATTGGGAATAATTGAAAGCAATGTATAGGAACTTTATGTATCTTAAAAAGTTCTACAAAAAGTCCGCGACAGCATATATCTGTCTTCTATATTTTAGCACATATAGAACTTTTGTGTTTTAAAAAATCATTTATTTCATTTGCTTACGTTTACGTCATTATTTATACAACTAAACCTCTTAATAATAAATTGAACTTAAACGCCTCAGAACGTGTTCAGGTGTCTCCGAGAGCACGTTAAGCCGTCGGTCCCGGTTACTATCATCGATATTGATAGTGATCGTTAATGAATTAAACGTTATCGCCCTAATCCTATCCGTATTGGAGCAACGTGGTAGGTATTCACTCCATATCTCCTCTCCTAGAAGGGGGCCTTGTAGTAAGCCGTTAATAGGCTTAAACCTTGCATCATCATAGTATTATGTTTTAATTTCAGTTAAATAAGACAAGGCGTGGGACGTTAATAAAGTAATAAATCTGTTAGAGAAAGTATTTATTTATCACTGAATATAATCGAGTAATACATACAAAAACCGATATTATATCGTAATTATGTTGATCTCAGTAAACAACGTTCACTAAATATAAAGTTTCGTTTCCTTCTGACAGTGACTAATGCAAGTTTGTTGGCATAGTATTTCGGAAGATACAAATAATGATAAATTGTTGTGAGCTTACCGAAGATTTGATCTTTATTAGTTATGCAATTACATTCTCCATATCTATACTAAAGCCAAACTCAATTGAGAATGCTTGTCAACAAACAAATTTAAAATGAAGGTAGAAAAATTATTTTAACAAAAAACAGATTTTAATGCCTAATAAATTTAAAATTATGTTTTGTTTTTTTTATAAAATCTTATTTAAAAGATATTGAATAAATTTATTTGTTTTAAGCTTACTAATCTAATTTATTGTCATGAATTCGTCATTAACAAGTTAACAAAAAAAATAGTTGTTGACAAGAATTCTCAATCGAGTTTGGCTTTTGTATAGATGCTGTTTTTTTAAGTTCATTAATTAAAATGAAACATTTGTGTAGCATAGCTTGGGAAGCCGTCTCAGAGTTGTGGTATTATACCAGCTCATGTGTACTAAAAATAATTAATCGATTAGTTGTCAGAATTAAGATATCTTTGAAACCATGCTGACGGGCGAGTGGCACAGTGGGTAGAGACCCTGCTTCTGCGTCCTAGGTTGTGGGTTCGATTCCCACATCTGGAAAAATGTTTGTGTGATGAGCATGGATGTTTTCCAGTATTTGGGTGTTTATCTATTTGTTATAAGTATTTATGTATCAGTTATCATAGTACCCATAACACAAGCTAACTTGTCTGTCTATACATTGTCTATATTATTTATTTATACTATTTTGTAGATTACATCGATTATGTAGACGGCGCTAAAGTTACGCTATATTTCATTTCAGTATTTTACTGAGCAAGTACGAGTATTAACTTCGTAACTTAATAATTATGTACAAATTTATATTGTGCTCTATATTTCAGCATTAGAAACAAGGTATAAATTGCATTTGACACTTCGTGAGACACGCGCAACCTTTTAGCTTTAAGCGTGGCCAAGTCATTTTGCTCTCGATGGCGATCTAAGCCATCGCCTCACGATTACCTAACTAATCACTATTATTTACTATCATTGACTGTGTCAATGGCCGTTACAGATACGAGGTTTGACGTGATTGTTTGTACTGGTTTTTAACTGCCTCGTTGATTTAATAATAAGTTTGTTCGCCTGCAGATCAGAGGTTGTCAGTTCGAATCCCTGGTCAGCATTTTTTTATAGTAATAATTAACTGTAAAGCAGGTAGCCCTCCTGATTTTAACCATCGTCCATAAACAGAGCAACACTGCACAATGCATGCTAGGCACACGCCCTATAAAGTGTCGCAGTACGTCCATCAATCTGAGGCGTAGGTTAGGCTTAACACCTAAGTCCCAGGTTATAGTCTCATGTGCCTCATGTGCCTGTATTTACATCGGCAAGCAAGCCCTTCAATGCCACTATTTCCCCAAATGAGCCCTGTCACAAAAAGCTGAGTTAGAAATTCTAAAGCGCATTTCGCAGAGCCTACCGTTCGAAAGTTGGTCAGTCGGTCAGCATGATAATCTGTCAGTCCTGCGCCTGATCTCTCTGCAGTTGTGTCGGAAAAGTGTATCCGCTACTAAAGACTACCCGCGACTGCGGTACGAGTAACATCGTTTCACTGTGCTCCGTAAAATTATTTGTTAAAACTTATACAAAACCGAAGTATAAATCAAAAATTTTGCGATACTTTACTAATAACTGTGTTTTGTGACTAAATAAGTGACACTTGTGGTTTAATATTATCGAAGTTATACCTAAATCTTTACGGTATTCGTTTGCACGATGTCTTTCACCGAAAACTTGCACGGAAAAGTCACAACGAAGTCAATTACTCCTACAACTGAGAAAAAAGAGCAGGAAATATTCCTCGGAGGTGGATCACAGCCCGATCTGTCCAAATTAAAAGATATAACTGATATTTCACTACGCAAACGTAAACAACCAGGGCCGGACTGCGACTGCCGCAATGAATTATTAAAACTTCACCAAGAGATTAAAGGTATGTTTGAAGCTTTTACACTATCTCAAAAGGAGTACTTGCATTCTTTTCATCAAGATATATCGCACATAAAATCAAAAGTCGATAACATTCAGTCTACTACTGAACATTTGGTCATAGAGCAAAATAAAATTCTTGGCGAAGTTTCCGAATTAAAAACAAAAAGCCTCATAGCTGAAGAGAGTATTACACGTCTGGAAAATGACATTAAGAAATTGAAATCTGAAACTACAAATTTTTCATCCCCGATATCAGCGAATTCTAAAGAAAATATTCTGCAAGAGTTTCGTGAACGAGCTGGCAGGGAAAAAAATGTAATTATGATAGGCATTCCCGAAATTTATGCGGAAAATATCCATGATAGGATTGCACACGATACCAGTGAAGTAGCCAAGGTGCTAAGTAGTTTATCGCCAAACTATCCACAGCCTAGAAAGATTATGAGACTTGGAAAGTACAAACCTGGAATGTATCGCTCAATAAAATTGATTTTTAATTCAGTTGAAGAATCTAGAGAAATACTTAAAAATAAGGCTGACATCAAAAACAAAAATATTAAAGTTTTTGCAGATCAAACACCGACACAGCAATTATACTTTAAGAAATTAAAAGAAGAACTAGCAACTAGGCAAAAACGTGGAGAAAGCAATCTTATAATAAAATACATAAGAGGTACTCCCAAAATAGTTAAATCATCAAAAAACTAAGAAAACTATCGCAACAAAATTATATTAAAGAGGAGGAAACGATAACCTACCAAATATTAGAAGATTCTAAAGATTTAGAAAACAACCGATGTTCATTGAACTTTTTGTACTGTAATATCAGAAGTATAGTTAAACCAGGAAAATTAGACGAGTTAAAATGTATTCTAAAGTCATTTGATCAGCAAATACACGTACTACTCTTGACGGAAACATGGATAAAGTGTGAACAGGATGCTCAAAACCTTGTAATTCCTAACTATACACATTATTACAATTACCGAAATAATAAAATAGGTGGAGGAGTATCTATTTATATATACAATAATATAAAACACTATTTACTAAAAGAAGAATATATAAATGGTAATAACTACTTGTGGGTTCACACTGAAAAATACAACATGGATATAGGATTAATATACAAGCCTAGCTATACGAATCTGAATCTCTTCTTGGAAGATTTCGAAGTACAACTACAACAGAGCAAACGAGCCATTATATTCGGCGACTTCAATATTAACCTATTGTCAAAAGATGGAAATACTCAAAAATATACAGACATTATAAAGGAAAATGCATATGAAATAATTAATAATATAACCCCAGAATATTCCACCAGGACAACAACTACCACAAAAAGTATTCTAGATCATATGATAACAAATTTAAAGGACAAAACCTATCACATAGCCTTGTTAGACTCTTCAATCTCGGACCATCACCAAATCATTCTTGGAATGAAAAATTATAAACCGGAATCGAATCAAAAAGTACTTTATGAAGCTATTAACTATGGTAACTTATTACAATATTCCAAAGAAGTTAATTTTGATGTGTGTGAGTATGATGTACTAGAAAAAACACTAAAAAACATTATTAAAAAGAGTTCCATGGAAAAAATAAAAATACTTAATCTACCAAAACAGGATTGGATTAACAAAGAAATAATTAACAAAATAAATAAGAGAAATGAGGTCTGGATAAAAACTAAGAAAAAACCTAGTAACACAGATATAATGAATAATTTTAAAAAAGAAAGAAATGAAACTTTAGAATTAATTACAAAGACAAAGAACAAGTATTACATTAGTTTATTCGAAAAATGTAAAACCGACCGTAAAAGAACGTGGGATCTCATTTTTACCTTGGCTAATAATAAAATAAAAACAAAAAGTGCTCCTCCAAAATTAATGACAGAATCAGGAATAGTTTCTGATGAATATGAAATATGTAAATATTTTAACAACTTTTTTGTTCAAATAGGTCCTAATTTAGCTAGTCAAATACCAATTATCCATAACAAAAATACTTTAACAATAATAAATCAAGAAAAGTCGCAAGTCCATCCAAATATTTGTCTTTCTAAATTTACACCATGTACAGTGGACGAAATAACCCAATTAGTAAACAATCTTGATTCAAATTGTAGTTCTGGTATAGATGAAATTAACACAAAATCTATAAAATGTATCAAAGATTATTTATCTCCATCACTTGCAATGTGCATAAACCAATATTTAGATCAAGGTGAGTTTCCCAGTAAACTTAAGATAGCAAAAGTTACCCCGATATATAAGTCCGGAAAGAAATCTGAACCTAGCAACTATAGACCAGTTTCGGTATTGCCAGTAATTTCTAAGGTTTTCGAGAAAGTCATTTATAACAGATTGCTTCTTTACCTTAACCAGATAAACTTTCTTTTTGAACGGCAGTATGGATTTCGTCCCAAATCAAACACACTATCAGCTACTATAGATCTTGTGACTAAAATAAAAACCAACATTGACTCAAAAAATATTGCTCTAGGTATATTTATAGATCTAAAGAAGGCGTTCGACACCGTGAGCCATTCGATCTTATTAAAAAAACTTGCAAGTATAAAAATTACAGATACCGCATACAAAACTTTTGAATCGTACTTATCAAATCGATCTCAAGTTGTGAAAATTGGCAAATATCAAAGCGCCATTCAGTCGATTACGTGCGGAGTACCTCAGGGCTCTATACTGGGACCCCTTTTATTTTTAATTTATGTAAATGACATTAGTCAGATTTGTCTACATGGGGAAGTCAGTCTTTATGCTGACGACACTTGTATATTTTACTATGGACGCTCAATCACTGATATCATTAAACTAGCACAAGAAGATCTTAATAAACTAAATTCATGGTTTCAGCAAAATTTACTAACGGTCAATACCACAAAAACTAGCTATGTCATCTTTAAAGCAAAGAACAAAAATATTTCCAATCATGTACCACTCTCAATAAATAATAATATAATTAAAGAATCTACCCAAGAAAAATATTTAGGATTAATAATTGACAGTAATCTAACATGGAAACCACAAATAAGTAAAATAAAATCAACGCTTTCGTCCCTCCTGGGATCGCTTTATAGAATAGTTCGATGTCTTCCGTTAAAAGTTAGAAAAACCATCTATAGTTCTCTTGTAAAGCCACATATCGACTATTTAATAGAAATATGGGGCAGCGCTGCAAAAACCAATTTAAACTGTTTACAAATTATTCAAAATAAAATTATAAAAATTCTGTACCACTTGGATTTCAGGACTCCTACAAAATTTTTATATTCAAAAACAGAGTTAATGAATATTCAACAAATATATTACTATAATACCTGTGTACTAATAAAAAAAATTAAAACTCACAAAATCCAGTCGCAGTTAACATTTAAAACAAAAAGAGACTTAGGACGTCGTTTGCTTCGTAGTGCTGATAATATTTCCTTACCACAACCACGCACCAATTATGGAAAAAGGAGCATAACTTTTGAAGGAGCACAAATGTTTAATAAATTACCTTTAGATATTAAAAATATAAATAGCATAAATATTTTCAAAAAAAGATTAAAAAAATACGTTATAAAGAATGTCTGAGTACGGTCCTGGATATGCATCGGCATTGCCAGGCGCGCTAAGTCCATACGTTTTACAAATCTACCTACATACTTTTACGATCGGTTTGTTGCTCGCCGCTGCGCATTTTATTTTGTAAAATTTATAATTAATTTCTCATTAAGTGAAATTTTGTAATTTCTTTTGAGAATAAAGATTTCTTTAACCACAAGTGTTCCAACTCCGTCGCCGTAATTTTTATTGAAATAAAGATAGGTTGTTAACACATAGTTTTGCAGACATTTTTTGTAAATAAAATTGACTTAACTTTTTAAATATGACCACTATTCACTTTCACCTTCAGTTAGTCCGATCCTGATAGATACTTGACCTGAGACCACTTAACTACATGGTTGTTGACGCTATTCAACCTAAGAGATCTATTTTAAACAACCATTGCTCACATATCGATCGGTACATTTCTAGGTCATAGATGTCCACTTGCAAGTTTATAAACTAATTATGACCTGCTTACAAAGCTTTCATTCTTTTTATTACTTTTTACCCTGAAGTAAAGCATGCCATGTATATACATACATTGTAATATATTTATTGGTTGGAATTCGTTAGAATGTTGAAAAATTAAAAATGAATGGATGCTTTAAGTATTGGTCGAGCTCTTGGGCTTGTCGTACCTACGATAGAGTTTTCGCATCTCAAATTCCCACTGTGCCGTACGGCTGAAACGTAAATAATTTATCACTTCGCTAGCTTGCTAAAAACATTAAATTTTAAAGTTCGCTCGTTTAAAATTTAATGTTTTTCCACAGAAGATAGGCGACAAAACTTTTATTGTATTTTATCTTCACGGTATCATTTAAATGTAGTTGAAAAATAATATGCATAAATGCATAATATATTGTCTTTGGAAAGACACTGACTTACCGAATAAGTACGTTGCTTAAATTTTGAACTACTCATAAATTTTAAAGTATACAGAGATGGATTTAGACTCATTATTGAGAACACACAACTAAGATCTTGCAAATGATTCCTCAGGTGATGGAGCTGGAATCCAAACTGTCAGAGGCACAAAAGGAGTTCATAGAGGGCGCGCCGACCAGGGCCAAGCGAACGCCCACCGAGTGGATCCCACGCCCACCAGAGAAGTTCTGCCTCACGGGACACCGAGCCACTATTACTAAGGTATTTTGAAATTAAAACTAGGTCAAAAAACTTTCTTCGCTGCTCAATAAGCTTAATAATTTCGCAAAAGACTAGACCGCTTTTGCATACTTGTATGTATAAATGTTATATATCATACTTTCTTTTGCATTTTTTATTGTATAGGTATGTATATAGTTTTTGTAATAGTGCTTAAAAACACATGGCTACGCACTTTTAAATTATATGTCCAATTAAGTAAACAATCTGCAACCTACTCATACATTTCAATTGGAAATAGAAAATTATTAACATGTCTAAAGAGATATTTGTATATATTGTTAGGTATAGACTGCCTCGTTGGTCTAGTGGTTGGCCTATGTGGCTTCGATCGCGAGGTCCTGGGTTCGATTCCTGGGTCGGGTCACGGAATAATTCTGAGCTTTTTCATTCTTCTATGAAATGCTCAGTACATTCCAAGCCCGGAGTATGGAGGTTGGCGGTGTTACACCCCCGTGCCTCGTTCACGTTAAGCCGTCGGTCCCGGTCACTGTCATCAACATCTGATAGTGATCGTTAATAAATGAAACATTATCACCCTAAACCCGCCAACCCGCATTGGAGCAGTGTGATGGGTGTACGCTCCATATCCTCTCTCCTATGAGGGAGGCCTGGCCCTGTAGTGGGCCGTTAATAGGCTGATAATGATGATGATGATGATGATGATTAAGTATACTATTATTGTTGCAACAAAAAATAATAGAAAGAAATAAAACAACCGTTACTATATCAGTTCTCATAATTAAAAGCTTATGAACTTTACACAATTGAAGAATAATATTAACAAAATAATATTATTAAAGATAAACTTGTAATTCGAGATAAAAATAATTAGCAATACGTTGACCGCGACCTAACAATATCGTTATTTTAACCGTTATTTAACTAAACACACCGGCATATTAAGCGGAACATAAAGTTTAAAGTTTCATTTGTTTTACTTAAAATGAGATCACATTAAGAACAAATTTTGCGTGTAAAGGCTATTTGTGAAAAATGGTACATTTTTGAACTTTTCATGTAACCGGGAAAAGTGAAAATTAATATTAAAATAATAATTAACTAAATTAGAAAAATGGTGATAAATATCGAGCATTTCGTCCACGTGCTCTTATTAAATTTTCTACCTGTCTAGGCATATTGAGAATGCTGTTATCGATGGTCACCTGGGATAGTCTCCGCTATTCCTCAACTACGGCGATTCGGAGTTCACCTACGTTGGCAGGAGCTGGAATTCTAGATGCGTCTGTATATTCTTTGCCTGCCGTCAATTTGATTTAAGAGAATTCTGCACTCATCACTAAACAATACCTTACTCCATTGGTCCGCGTTCCGAAGTCGATATTCCTGACCAAAAGTTAACCTGTTTCTACGATGATTTACCCCGAGCCTTGGAGCCTCGGCGGGCACAAATTAACCCAAACCAGCTTCTTCGAACCTTCTTCGTACCGTACGCTCACTTACGGTTACACTCCGCACTGCTTCTAACTCACGTCGGGCTTTGACGGCCGCCGGCCGTCAAACGGGTGTTCCTACGTACACGAAGCCGAATGAAACGATCATTCCTACTCGAAGTGCATCTTTTTCTGCCTTGTCCTGCTCTTCTCACATAAGTACCGGTCTCCCTGAACTGTTGGATACTACGATGGATCTTTGAAACTGGTCGACGAAGATCTCTGGATATCACTCTGTAGGTTTGACCATTTCTTCGCACTTCGAGTGCCCTGGCAATCTCTGTTGGGGCTAAGTTAGGCATAATTTACTCCTCAACACCAGAAAGGTACGCGATTAAAAATAAACTAACAAAAAACAGTATTTCAATGAAATTTTAAATAAAAACCCGAAGTTCGCTCCAGATGAGGTGTATTTGAATAAAATTAAAACAATTGCATAAAATGTGATGTTCAGTTGTTTTCTTAATTTCAAAATATTTTACCAGCCAGCAACCTTACATGATACTTATATCAAACCTTTCTTTTATGTTCCGCTAAATGTGCTGGTGCGTGTATATCACCTCGGAACACATACTCGTACGAGTAGGTAGGTAAGCTGCAATATGGTCGTTTTTATTTTTTATAGCCTTAGGATAGGCTGGTAAACATATTTTTTTATTCTTTACAAGTTAGCCCTTGACTGCAAAATCACCCTGATGAAGTTAAGCATTATTTGTGGTAAGTCATAATAGAATAGAAATTCACTTGGCTGGCACTGACTTCATAGATATGCTTAAGTAAATTAAAGCAACTAAAAGACACAGCTATTTTTTACTTTGTAGTGCGTTTTGAGTCGGTTCTATTTTTTGTTAAAAAATTTCATTTCTTACTTTTTAGTGATTTATCGTCACGTAACGTACTCGTACTATACTGTCATAGTTTATTATATATACGGCACTAGTAGCCAAAAAGCTACCGATACCGATTCAAAAACCGAAATCGCTGTAAGCGTACCTACAAAATTTGAAGAGTTTCTTCAATTTCCCCAGGATATCATCATCAGATCCTAACATGATGTAAATGGGACCACCTTGAAAGTATGCCCTTTCTAATAAAAAAAGAATTATCAAAATCGAACAATGCTGTAAAAAGTTATGCGTGGTCATACATAAAAAAACAAACAAACGTGTCGAATTGAGAACCTCCTCCGTTTTTTTTCGTCGGTTAAAAAAACATCGTCTTGCAATAGTGACAACATCGAAACTATCGTGGCGGCGGTTAAAATGTTGTGTGAACAGAATGCATTCTTAACTGCATCTTTATGAGACTCATGATTGCTATACTGTAGATTAGCAAAAAATCTCATCCGTTTAAGTTTTGAGATAAAAGTGCATTTGGCGCCATCCGCCGGAACGTGCAGATGGTTCTAATTGATTATTTCTTAAGCAGAGATTTAAGAGGTCACTAGGCTTCTTCATAGGTATACTAAACGTACGCGCGCGGTTTCACCCGCGTAGTTTATGTTCACGTAAAAATTTGGGATAAAAAGTGCTATTCTGATATATAAGCTGTATTGTTGTGAAGTTTCATTCAGTATTTTATTATCATTATCAGCTTATTAACGGCCTACTACAGGGCCAGGCTTCCCTCCTTATTGGAGAGAGAATATGGAGCGTACACCCACCACGCTGCTCCAATGCGGATTGGCGGGCTTAGGGTGATAATGTTTCATTTAAAGTTTCACAGCCCCGAGGGGTCCCCTGGCAACCGTCAGGCAAATAATGACAGGGCCTCAAAGAAGGTTTGAATGTCAGGCCCACAGGGGTTAATAGCGATCACTACCAGATGTTAATGACAGTGACCGGGAACGACGGCTTAACGTGCTCTCCGAGGCAGGGGGGTGTAACACCACCAACTTTCAAACTCTGGGCTTGGAATGTACTGAACATTTCATAGAAGAATGAAAAAGCTCAGAAATATTCCATGACTCGACCCAGGAATCGAACCTAGGATCTCGTGATTGACGCCACATAGGCTAACCAGTAGTTTATACGAGAATAAAAAACACCCAATTTATACTTACAAACTTTCGCATTTATAATATTAATAGGATTTGTTTGTGGTGTTATTAAGGGCTTTCATATACGGGTACTTCAAACTGGTTCCCTTTAAATTATTATCGATTATATAATGTTATACCTGCTGTATTGCTTGCGTAATAAACAAGATGACAAGTTAACTGTTTTATTCATTTTTTAAACAGGGCTTTAAGACTTTTCTCCTCTGTCTTGCCTTGTAATTTAAATTGCACTATTTATACAACTCAGTCCGTTTTAGATTGGGAATTAATAGTATTGGATAAAACCATACGGTCTTTTCATAAGTGCCTGTAATGTATTTCAAACAAACGAATTTGAATTCGACGACCTCCGTGGCGCAGTGGTATGCGCGGTGGATTTATAAGATGGAGGTCCTGGGTTCGATTCCCGGCGGGGCAGATTGAGATTTTTCTTAATTTGTCTTGGTCTAGCTGGTGGGAGGCTTTCGCTGTGGCTAGTTACCACCCTACCGACAAAGACGTACCGCCAAGCTATTTAGCGTTCCGGTACGATGTCGTGTAGAAACCGAAAGGGGTGTGGATTTTATCCCACTCCTCACAAGTTAGCCCGCTTCCATCTTAGATTGCATCATCACTTAACATCAGGTGTGATAGCAGTCAAGGGCCAACTTGTAGTCGATAAAAAAAAGGATTTGGTTTTGTAAATGTAAATTTGTGTCCGGCTTTAATCTCGTACAAATATTTTTTTCCAGATATTTTATTACAATTAATCAATAGATTACATGAATTAAAATAAATTAGGCGAACTGAATAAATTGCTTTTAAATTATATTTAAATCTAATTGCCTTAATGATTTTACAACTAGCTGAATTAACTAAAATATACCGTTTCGCAACTAAGGAAGCGGGTTTTGTATTTTTGCGTTCGAATATGGCAATTTCCTTGCTTGTCATCAATTTCCGCAAAGTACTGCTGCTAATACAGATAGTCAAGGTCTAGGCAGTTTTCAATATCCTGCATTTAACTTGTCTATGACATAAACAAGACTGATCACTATTCACATAGATATAAATACAGATCTATTTTGACAACTGTTGGCAGAACTTGCTATTAGATGATAAATAATAATAAATTATCTTAAGTTGATAACATTGATTTAATTTAATTTTTCAATAAATTAATTTTTTTCTTCAAAATAATTAATTTTTCTTATCATAAGGTCTGTATAAATAAATAGGAATAAGAAATAATTAATTAATTAAAAAAAAATTAACAAAAAATAAAACCGACTCAAAACGCATTAAAAAGTAAAAAATAACTGTGTCATTTAGTTGCTTTAATTTACTTAAGCATATCTATGATGTCGGTAGCAGCATGTTTTAGGAACATTTATTTAACGTAGTAAAGCAGTTTGTGTGTTCTAGGTTAATGTCCTTAAAGTAGAAAACTTGGCTGGCACCGACTCCTAGATATTTTTAAGTAAATTAAAGCAACTAAAATACATTACTTTTTAGTCTTTTATCGGTTCTATTTTTTGTTAAAAAATTTCATTTCTTACTCTAGTGATACTATACCGACTATACTGTCATAGTATATTATACGGCACTTGTAACCAAAAAGCTACCGATACTTACACAAAAACAGAAATCGCTGCAAGTGTGCCTATAAATTTGAAGAGTTCCGTAATTTTTTCCAGGATATCATCATCAGGTTCATAACATGATGACAATGGGACCATCTTGGAAGTGTGCCGTTTCTAATAACCGTAAATAGTTATGCGTGGTCATAAATAAAAAAGTAAAAAAATTACGTGTCGAATTGAGATCCTCCTCCGTTTTTTTTCGTCGGTTAAAAAAGGCTTAAGTGTTGATATAAATGCTCAATTATCAGTGTTTGCTAAGATATTAGTCCAAGCTCGATGGGTTTATCTAGTTCATTATGAAGTTACCATGGCCAGCTCTTGATGCTATCATCAGACCGGACAGAGTTGAGTGTGCAATACTGAACTACCAGTAGTACTGTGTCAACTTATATAAAATTGTCATTTTGACATGCAGCCACTGATGTCCAAATAACATGATTCAGGTTATTACAAAATGCATAAGCGACTTTTAAATATTACATTACAACATTACCCCATATTATATAAACACCAATTAGTACTGTATGGATTTTTATCGCCCTGCTATATATAGTATAGGTAGTCATTGAAACGTAACCTTATTTCCCTCAACAATTTCTTGTTTGAGTCTTCGGTGTGCTGTAAAAGCAAATAATGTTTATCTCTGTTCAAAGAAATTCTCAGCCTTCTCTTTGAGAAAAAAGCTACCTATTTTTTTAGACCTTAGATATGCTCTAAGGGGTTTGACATGTTATGAAAACGACGAACATCGCCAAATCGGAAATCGACGAACATCGCCAAAGCAACGAAAGAGAGCCAGCGATATCTTTGATAACGCTCTCGGACGACGTTTGTTGCATTCCTTTATACGACTACTCTTCTGTGCGTATTGTTGGTCTATTGCACTCGAACTTAGAATCTCGTGATCCGAAGCCATAATCATAATCATTTATTTATTTGCTAAACAAGGGTTACAAAGGTAATGCAATTCTATTAAAAAGATCCAAACATGTTTTGCCAAGGACTAGGCGTGCAAATATTTACAAACTTAGAAATAAGATTAGGTAATTAAAATGTCAAAATTATTACATGTCAATTATTGAAATTATAAAAAATGTTATTAAGTAACATACATAACCATTGTAAGTCAGGGAACATATGCCAATACAGATATATTTGAAAATGAATACATAATTAAGTCAATTAGTGATGTCAAAGGCCATATAGGCTAAGCACTAAACAAACGAAGCAGTTATACTTAGGTGATGATGAAATATCACTCGTACGTTTATCTTCCAGGTAATATTCCATCCGGTGTTCAGTTTACTGGTGTCGTCGAGCGAAGATGCGACGATCAAAGTTTGGGATTTCGAGAATGGCGACTACGAACGATCCCTTAAGGGCCACACCGACTCCGTGCAGGATATAGCCTTCGATCACCATGGCAAGCTACTGGGTAAGTGATCCACCAATATAACCATATACGAATAAGTTGTATTCTATAGGGAATGTTGACTTGATTGATTGTATTGAGGATAGCCTACGCTTGTGTTACAAAGGACATTGCCAAAATTTGCCCCAGGCTGTGCAAACTTATGCTCATATTTAACTTACAGCAATCACTTGAAAATATATCAAAAAAACAAAAATTTCAATCGATTTTTTGTGTTCTGAATCGCGAGACCGTCGTCGTAGTACGAAAAGTCAACTTTTTCAACCTTAATTTTTTTTTATCGACTACAAGTTGGCCCTTAACTGCTATCACACCTGATGTTAAGTGATGATGCAGTCTAAGATGGAAGCGGGCTAACTTGTTAGGAGTGGGACGAAAATTCACACCCCTTTCGGTTTCTACACTACATCGTACCGGAACGCTAAATCGCTTAGCAATACGTCTTTGTCGGTAGGGTGGTAACTAGCCACGACGAAAGCCTCCCACCAGCCAGACCAAGACAAATTAAGAAAAATCGCAGTCTGCCCCGCCGGGAATCGAACCGAGGACCTCGCGCCAGAACCAAATCCATCGCGCATACCACTGCACCACGGAGGTCGTCAAAACTTTTTCCTGCGACTGCATAGCTACATACATTTGTTTTTCTGTAAATAGAAAATCTGCACTATTTAATGACATATATATCATTACTGACCAGCCTGGGGTACACTTCCATACAATTTTTGGCAATGTCCTTTCGGGCTCTGTTCGGAGTTCTGACGGTTAGGCGCAGAGAGTTTCTCTCTACCACAAGTTGAACCCGGCACCCGCACGGTGAATCCATGAAATGATAAGATATTAGTCCCTATTAATTGCATTTATGCGAAATGCTTTGCTTTTTGACTGACTGTCTGTCTGCACTAATAATATGTTCCCTTATAACTCTCAAACGGCTTGGCCGATTCCCGATATGATCACATATCCTTATAGGACAAAGGGCAAGGAGTGTTCTCAGCTACTTCCGTTTTACTCAGGTAAATTGCGAAAAACACCTAACAATGCATATTTTTGATGGTATGGTCACATGAGTAGATAAAGGGAACAGAGATAACTTCTTACGAACGTGCAAAATTAGTACCTATTTTGGTAGGGTTGTCCCAATAGGTTAAGTAAGTTCCAACTTCCAAATGACCATACAAACAACGTGTCGAACTGACATGACCCTAAGATTGTCAACTAACTGTGCCAGCGTAAACCGGTTTTTTTCGTCTCGCCGCGTACGCGACAAGCGGCTGGTGGTCACTCACACATGCCCCGCAAGCTTGTAGTAGTGCAACCGATTCGCGCGGTAATATGAAGTTTTGTCTCTGTGCTGAAATGTTTCTAGACATAAAATTGTTTAGAATATGCACTTCCGGTTCAAATTTTCAAACTGACAAGAAAAAACCAAATAAAACGTAACATCGGGCGTAGCAGACATGCAGGAGTGTGAACTCCGCCCCGAGCTTATTTTAACTTTTTTTTATTATTTCCAGTATCGTGCAGTGCGGACATGTCGATCAAACTGTGGGACTTCAACCAGACGTACGAGTGCGTGAAGACCATGCATGGGCACGACCACAACGTGTCGTCTGTGGCCTTCTCGCCCAGCGGGGACATCGTGTACTCGGCCAGCCGGGACAAGACCATCAAGGCGTGGGAGGTCGCTACTGGGTATGGTTTATTTTATTCTTTTGACAAGTTGGCCTTTGACAGAAATTACAGCTGATGTTAAATGACAATTCAATCTAAGATGGTAGCGGTCTATCTTGGAAGATGTTGGAAACTGCTTGAATTGAATGCTTGTTCTTCGAAAGCTTGTCCAAATGTTATCTGGCGACTGGAGATATGATGCTTTATATAGGGACCTTTGTTATTTATTTATCTATCTGCTTGTTGTAATGAACATTATGTTTCAGTTACTGCGTAAAGACATACAAGGGTCACCGCGAGTGGGTGCGCATGGTGCGCGTGTCGGCGGACGGCACGCTGCTGGCGTCCTGCTCCAACGACCAGACTGTGCGCATCTGGAATGCCGACACCAACGAGTGCAAGGTATTATTTCAATTAATGCCGCGACTTCGCCCGCGTTGTAAATAGTGTGTCGCAATGTTCTAAAAACACCAAAAAATCGGCTTAAATTTCTCTAACTTCAATCATCCTCATATTTCATCCAATTTATATAAAACTTTAACAAATTATATACTAAACCTTCCTCAGGGACCACTCTTGTCTATTGGTGAAAACCACATGACAGTTCAGAGTGCCGAGTGTGAGTTTTTACCGAGCGACTGCATAAAAACGTAACGCAAATTTGTATAGAAAATTAGTAGCGCCATCTAGTTATAGCGAGAGTAAACGCTTTTTTTGCTATATAATTTGACGTTTTAAGTGAATACGTTTTTACGCAGTCGCTCGGTGAAAAACTCACACTTGCCCCACAGTAGTCTTTGAGTTTATCGTGACCAGACAGACAGGTGTATATATGTAAGGATGAGAATTATTATTATTTATTGAATTAAATTATACATTTGAATAGCATAACTGAGGGCAATTCATATTAAGATCATCCACTAAAAAAACATGCTGTAGATCAATCTCTAACAAATCACCTGTTGACAATGAATTAATTAGTTATTCTGACGCGTGTGTTTGTTAATCAGATGGAGCTGCGCGAGCACGAGCACGTGGTGGAGTGCGTGGCGTGGGCGCCGGAGTCTGCCGCGGCGGCGGTCAACGAGGCGGCCGGCGGGGACAACCGCCGCGCCAACCACCAGGGACCCTTCCTGGCCAGCGGCTCGCGCGACAAGTCCGTTAAGGTAATACTCATATCTAATATGTTCTATCTCAGTGTGTGATAATATCATATAATATAGGACATATTTATTTATTAAGAAAAAATTACATTCTTCACTATGTTTATAGACTTATAGGAAGTAATATTAGCGTAGTATTAGCGAAGACTACACGGGGGTGCAAATGCTGAGACGCGTCACCCTTCAGACGTTATCGCAATCCCCGAGTGGAGCACGCCTCCCACTTTAAACATCACTGCTATAACACCGCTATGTTTGTTATGTCAGATCTGGGACGTGAGCACGGGCCAGTGCCTGGCGACGCTGGTGGGGCACGACAACTGGGTGCGCGGCGCCGCGTGGCACCCGGGCGGTCGCTTCCTGCTCACCGCCTCCGACGACAAGACGCTGCGCGTGTGGGACGTGGCGCACACGCGCTGCCTCAAGACGCTGTACGCGCACCAGCACTTCGCCACGAGCATCGGTGAGTGACACGTCAATGTACACCCTGCTCACCGCCTCCGACGACAAGACGCTGCGCGTGTGGGACGTGGCGCACACGCGCTGCCTCAAGACGCTGTACGCGCACCAGCACTTCGCCACGAGCATCGGTGAGTGACACGTCAATGTACACCCTGCTCACCGCCTCCGACGACAAGACGCTGCGCGTGTGGGACGTGGCGCACACGCGCTGCCTCAAGACGCTGTACGCGCACCAGCACTTCGCCACGAGCATCGGTGAGTGACATTCATCACATCTGATGTTAAGTGATGATGCAATCTAAGATGGAAGCGGGCTAACTTGTTAGGAGTAGGATCCACACCCCTTTCGGTTTCTACACGACATCGTACCGGAACGCTAAATCGCTTGGCGGTACGTCTTTGTCGGTAGGGTGGTAACTAGCCACGGCGAAAAGCCTCCCACCAGCTAGACCAAGACAAATTAAGAAAAATTTCAATCTGCCCCGCCGGGAATCGAACCCAGGAACTCCGTCATTATAAATCCACCGCGCATATCACTGCGCCACGGAGGTCGTCAAAATGTCACAATGACATGTCAATGTCGACGACATTGCACGTGTGGAATATGACGCACATGGCAAAGGAGAGCCAGAGAGGCACCGATATGCGCGCCTGTCGAAAAATGAAAACTGCACAGACTGCTTCACTATCGCTCTCCTCTGTCGACATACCCCGCACACACTTACTCAGAATCTCATTTATTGGTTTCCGAGTCGGGAACAGATTTTCAGGACCAATACCTTTCCGACCCAAAACTTGTAGGTTTTAATGCAGCTTAAAAATAGTTGACCGCGATTCCTGGGGTTACGATTTGATTTGATTTCTTACGTCTTTGTGTGGCCAGCCGACCTGTATTACACTACTCTATAGTTACCGGACTATAATTTTTTTCTTCAAATTAACAAGATCACTGGTGTTGTTGATAAATCGGGAGGAATTGTCCAAAGAATTTTTTTTTAAATGTTTGAGGGGCTATTCTTCAACCCACTATATGAATCGTAGCTGACTATTTTTGATGTGCTAAAATAATAATGTACAAGAAAACTTTAAACTTTCTGGCTCAGGCACTGTACAGATTTGCCAATAGTTACAATCATTTAGCAAATTTATTTATTTCCAGATTTCCACAAGAGCTTGCCATACGTGATATCGGGCAGCGTCGATCAGACCGTCAAAGTTTGGGAGTGTCGCTAGGAGCATTGCCATTATAGTAACTTAAACTCACCGATGATATCTTTATCATTATTTTTCACATTTACTAGAACCGCAACGGGAGCGAGAGAAAGGTTTCGTTTTTGATGGTGAAATATTAGAAAAGGAAAATGGTTTTGATAATTTATTAAAAAAAAACATCATTTATAATTTCTCCCTACTGTTCAGTTGGATTATCTGTGGCCTTAGCACCGATTGTTGTCTGTGGGTTTGTGGTATTCTCGCTCGTATTGGATCACTGTAGCCAATAGTGGATGAGTGCCAGCCAATCGGAAACGTTGCAGTGATGCTGTGATGCTGTTCGAGATTGGTGCTAGGCTCTGGTATATGACAATGCTATGTCTATCTTAATACCTTACCATACAACTTGGTGACGACAATGCTAACGGAAACTCAGAGCGGTCCTAGGTTATATTCCCAGTTTGGATCAATTTAATCAGGTACCACACCTGTAACTTCAGTTGTGCCTAGTCACATTAATACTTTATTCCTTCGTCTTGAAAATCCATTCATACAAGCATGATATCTTAGATTGCATTGTCACTTAAAATCGAGTGACATTGTTTAACTTGTCAGTGATTGTCGTCACCATCCCTATATACTGTTATTTCATTAAATGATTAGAATTACACATTCCATTAAAACATAACGGTTCATAGTTAATTATATAAAATGTATAAATATGAATAGTTAATTTTCATGTCTGAATTTAGTTGAATTTTCGAAAAAATATCAAAAACGATGTAGCATTCGTCACGTGCCCCATTGAACGACGAAGCGAGGAGCAAAAGCTGTGTTATAATTTAACATTTCATTATTCTATTTTAATTTTATAGTTATTGTTTATTAAATAAGATCATTTAGATATAAATTTATTTTGGTATAAATAAATAAATAAAATAATTATTATTAATATCGTTTCTTACGTGTCCACTCTAAAAAACTTGTACCTTAATTTTGAATATTGATAATTTTAGTTTTTAATTTGAATTTGATATTTTGATGGTTATTCATGACAATCATCCAAGGAATTAGTCATTTTATCTGAATCACATTATTGAGAACTTTGTAATCTCTCCCTGTACATAAATATGCTTACTTTTCGATCAAGACGAGAATAGGAATGACTATGATATGTCCTAGAACCTAGACCATTAGGTATTACAATAATTAAAATTTCATAACTTTAAGGATAAATAAACAAAATCATAAGTAATTAATATAATTATAAACTTGAGATGATCAAAATTATTAATTACCTTTTTTGTGTTTTCTAAAAACTCCTAATATTAAAAATACATGAAATGGTATGAAAAGAGTAATAATAGTTACAAGCAATAACGATATTAAATAGTTAAATACATATGTACTTACTTATATTGTTGTAATAATCTGCGGAATAAGCTATCGCTTGTAAACTGAGCAACATTCAGGGCATGTAAGGCACTCTGTTAAGGCCTGTGTGCACCAAGATTTCGGTTATCGCAACCAACGGTTAACATAAGCTAACCGTCGGTTACTATAAAGTTACTGTTCACGACAACCCGTACGCCGGTTAAGGCCTGTGTGCACCAAGATTTCGGTTGTCATAACCAACGGTTAACATAACTTTACTATAAATTTACTACTTATAATAAGCCCGTACGCCAGTTAGGACGTAAACCGGGCGGTTATCTTAACCGACCCTACGTCCTTAACCGGTGTACGGGTTGTCGTTAACAGTAAATTTTACGTTTAGCTTATGTTAACCGTTGGTTAAGATAACCGAAATCTTGGTGCACACAGGCCTAAGGAAATTAACTGGGCGGTTATCTTAACCGAGCTTACGTCCTTAACCGGCGTACGGGTTGTCGTGAACAGTAAATTTTACGTTTAGCTTATTATAACCGAAATCTTGGTGCACACAGGCCTAAGTCTCGCTTGTAATTACGTCTCGTCTTAGGCAGGCCATAGACATTCGAGTAATTTGATCAAATATACTGCTTTGAATAGTTTTACCTAATTTGCATGATCTGAGAATCTACAGACCTTCAAGTAGACTTGAAGCGGCGTCAGTTTCTCTATCGACGCGAGCAGGAGTTGTTTTGAGTAGTCGGTTTAGTGTTTGCTTTGAAGACCAAGAAAAGAAAGAAAATCGTACTGTATTGTGTAAAAAGTTGCTCATGAAAGAAGGCGATCAAATCTTCTGATCAAGTTGAAATACCATAATTCATATTTTTTCATGCCATTTGAAAACTAATTTTAATCTATCAAATTCTAACAGATCTTTATGCCAATTTGATTAAACTATTTGAAGTAGCCTGTTGTCTATGGTCTGCATTACTGGCAGAAATAAGCATGGTGATAATGCTTGGGAGATTTCAAGAGAAGGTCTAGTATTACTAATATAAAATCTATACTCGTAAGTTACAATATGACGGAAAGTCGTTCCTATTCTTGTTTTGACCGCATATGTTTATATACGCTTGTCTCAGCTCGATCGATGCTCATTGTGTTTGTTCGCTTTGGGCCAACAGCATCAATGATATCCCACGGGACAAACGTATGACTCAATTACAATAACGGTCTGTCGTGCCGTCACATATAGAAGCTTTGTTGTTAACAAATTGCAGTTTTATAAGGACTTATTTTAAGTTTTGTAGATTCAAAACTTTAACTATAAGTTAGAGTGTTATATTTTAAAAGATTTTTTTACTATTTATTTATATAATATTATCTTCAGTGTTTTAATTTGTTATGTCTCAAACGAAATTCTTTGCTACAAGCTAGTGCTTTAAATTACCGAATAAGATGTTTTGCAATGGGCGTCGTAGTAAATGTCCCGTGAAACGATTTTTAAGTTTGAGTTTTAACATACTTAGAGTACTACGTAAACTGAAGTGTGTGATATAATAATTATTAATATTTTTTTTGTATTATCTACGCTGTTTGTGGTAGCTATACACAAAGATAAATGATGCCCGTTCGTAGTTATTTATTATCGATATCAAGGAAATTGGTTGCCTGGTATTTTATAGGACTTAGTATGTAGTGGCTGTAGTAGTGTCAAGTATCGTCATACTGTTAGAAGCTTTGCAGCGCTAGTGGATATATCTATGGTCTATATATGATAACAATAACGTTTAGATGCAAACTTCCTTTTAACAGATCCTTAATATTATCTTAGGCGCATTCAATGACGCATGTGCTACAGATTGTAAATTAAAACAAACAAAAGCTTTCATAATTTAGTTCAGACCGAGATTTTAAAAGGCATACCTTTATCTATGCATTGTTGAAATACTAGCTAGTTTTATAATTTTAATTAAAGTTTCAAATATTGAAAGGGAATAAATTTGGATAGTTTTATGTCTATATGCTATTAGCCAGACTTTTAATGCATGCAATATTTCTAATGATTTTTAATATGGATTGTAGATATATTGATGAAAATTTTAAAATTGCTTGAAGATAGATATAATACAAGGACCAACTAAGTTTAGTGTTCCTTGTGTATTGTGGATTTCTACTACAGGTGTTGCTTCTACCTTACAATTAATTCTATAATTTTTTGTTAAATTATATTTATTAAGTTTTAGCACAGCTATGACATATCTTTCTAATTGCTAATGTTTGTTTCTAAAAATCGGATCATTTAAAAGGAAATTTGCGTCTGATATTAAGATTTTTTGTGATACCATGCTATATACGAAAGCGTAAATTTCATCACACTTATTACGAACCTATATTATAAAATATACTTTGATGATTTTTATATCGAAGCAATATCAGTAAAATAAAAAATGTTCTGTGAAATAAAACTGTAGTCAATAAACAACTGTAAAACTAGACTGCTAAGGTCTATTTTCAATATGACTTTTTTATGTATTGGAAAACCGTTATAGTATGTTTTATCTTATTTAGGGTATAATATTGGTTTTTGATGGATAATGTATGGAGCATGGTAATGCAGTTATCGTTTGCTTGTTTTAATAAATATAGATCGATAGCAGTGCCGTCAAGGAGATTATATTACTGTGTATTCTATATAAATCTTTACAATTACAAATTTTCAAACCAAAAAACTATAATAACCTATTTAACTGTTTTTCAAATAAACGTACTTAGACGTTAATATAGTGACAATAAGTCCACTAAATTTGTTGTACACAAATACTGTGTTTGGATGTATAACACATTTGGCATAACAACAGGCTTCCGCCATACAAGTAAAACTTTGAACCCTTGCTCATAATCATTATGAATAATATTGTCTATGGTAAAATAAATTTAGCTTGTAAATTATTGATATTATATTATGTGTATACTTTAATGTATTCTATAGCTTTGTATATAATCTCCTTGATTTTTATATACAGAAGTCATTTATAATTATTTAGAGCTTGCAAAGTGTAATGTATGTTTTACATGAATAAGAAGTTTGTATTACTATTATCGATAAAATAGTATTTGCACTTATGGTCAACAGTAAATCGCTTAATAATGTCAACGAAATATGCATGTATGTGTACACAATCCTGTAGTAAAATACTCTTATAACTTTTAATCTTTCGTCTAATAAATCATTACTACTTCTGAGGGTTTTGTGTACGCCAATTTAACCACTGTAATTTGTCTAAATTTATATAGAAAATCAACAACCAAAATTTAATAGAATTTGGTCTAATATTTTCTGTAAATAAATCAATTAAATATGTAATATATACAGCCTTTTTATTTACAGTCTTTTTGGTGTTTGTTCAAAAGAACAATTCAAATCTAATTCGGACTTCGGGAAATCTCGAAGTTACTGAAAAATTTACATAAGTAAATCACAAATCTGTTAAATACTTCTTGACTGTGAAATAATGAACTCTTGCAAAGACTGTGGCACCTATCTTCGCAGTGGCTTATTGGCTTGTGAAATATAGACATCATTACCATACAGATACCATGTAGGTACGTTTACCGGCTTACGTGAGCTTCCGCTAGATTTTCATTCAAAGTTTAGCTGGGGGCATTTTTTTGGAATTATTTGACTGGCCAACCGAAGGGAAATTCTTTCCTAATAAGAGTTATGAAGCTTTGACCTAGCACACTACTCAATGTGTACTGGCGTATAAGATGATATAATGATTGATAATTTTTGACTAATGATCCGTATTAGATGTTAATAGATAATAATATTAATAATCAGGGACGGAGGCTTGAAGTGGTCTCGGAGATTTGGGCGTGTAACAGTTAACACGAATAATTTCGGGCTACACGTACCAAAAAGGCAGATGCTGTTACCTAATATTATAAATGTGAAAGTAACTCGTGTCAGTTTGTTACTCAAAAACGACTGAACTACTGAGTCGATTTAAATGAAGTTTGCTATAGAGATAGTCAGAGCCTAAGAAAGGACGTGGCTACATTTGGCAAACTATCACAATACAGAATTTTATAACGGACGGAGTCGCAGGCAGCTTTTTATAAAAGATACGGCATAACCACACCCCAAAATTCATAGACAAGAATTTATAGAGCTTTAAAAGATCGCGTAGATAAAGCAGTGCCCCATAATTTTATTGTCTGTGCTACTCAAGGCGACATTGACAGTGACATTTGATGACATTTGACACATTTAGCTACAACTGACGTTTTTAACAGCATTTCCTTCATTTTCATGGAAAAGGGAAATAAAAATCGTCCGTTAACCAAGAAGTATATTGTATGTATAGCGATTAGCGATGAATATTTCTTTATTTATTTAAACTTACTTTACTAAGCAGTACTCTTCAAAGTTTAAAAATCAAGTGGCTTATAAAAATTAAACGATGGATGTCGAGGAGTGTTTAAAAGAATGGGAAGATTTGGTCGCTGATTACAAACGCTTAGAGGTATGTTTTCGATTTCCTATTTATCTAATTTCCTTTACCATGGGTAGGCATTGCACTTTTGGACTTTACTCCTTTCGTGTCATGTTATTGAATTATTAAACAAAGTCAACCACTTGATGCATATCTTTGTTGTCTTCTGGTAAAAGAGGTTAAATGCATGGTTACTAATCGTAGTATTCTTCAAAAAGCTAATGTTTATCAGGGGCCAATTTTCCAAGAGAAAATTTGGATGAAATTTATTTAATTTTAACATAAAAATTATCACAGGAAACTAAATTAGTCATCTCATTTTTGTTTCAATAATTTCTATATATAGGTATTTAAAAAATTTAAATATCACTGTCATAAAATCAGTAAATGAAAAAATATGAATCTATAAAAAACTCATCTGTAAAAATAATTTGCTCTTCTATAGTTATCTATAAAATATGAAAAAGAATTCTTCAGAATCATAATGCTTTGTATTCTTCAAAAAGCTAATCTTTATCAGGGGCCAATTATCCAAGAGAAAATTTGGATGAAATTTAGTTAATTTTAACATAAAAATTATCACAGGAAACTAAATTAGTCATCTCATTTTTGTTTCAATAATTTCTATATATAGGTATTTAAAAAATTTAAATATCACTGTCATGAAATCAGTAAATGAAAAAATATGAATCTATAAAAAACTCATCTGTAAAAATAATTTGCTCTTCTATAGTTATCTATAAAATATGAAAAAGAATTCTTCAGAATCATAATGCTTTGTATTCTTCAAAAAGCTAATCTTTATCAGGGGCCAATTATCCAAGAGAAAATTTGGATGAAATTTAGTTAATTTTAACATAAAAATTATCACAGGAAACTAAATTAGTCATCTCATTTTAGTTTTAATAATATCTATATATAGGTATTTAAAAAATTTAAATATCACTGTCATAAAATCAGTAAATGAAAAAATATGAATCTATAAAAAGCTCATCTGTAAAAATAATTTGCTCTTCTATAGTTATCTATAAAATAAAATAAAATTCTTCAGAATTATAATGCTTTATTAAAGGGTAGTAGAGAAGATTATCTTTGTTCTTATATCTTATAAGTACTTACAAATGTTGTCAACTATTCATTTGTTTCCTATTTTTTATGACTCAATTATATAAAACTCCAAATATTACAGCTTCCTTAGAAAATAAAAATAACATGTAAATTTTAAAAATAAATTATAAATATTCTTTAAATTTTTGAGTGGCAATAGGTTCATAGTACACTTGGCTGGATTCAACACTAAGTTGCCATGGGTTTAAAACATACTCATTAGATTCTTGAGGTACTCCCTTTACAGTTAAATTTTGACTAATTGGAGGGAGGGATGAATATTAGTTATATTAAAAAAATATATATAACTCATTTTGTGAAGTCAGTTAAAAAGTTAAGTTTCTTCCTTACACATTATATTTATCATTGTACTTATTGCAGATTATAAACAAGGAATATGGGACAAAACTGGAAGAAGTGGGTGAATTACAGGCAGCATGTCTAAAGGAACTAAATCATCAAAGATACCGCATGTCGATAATAAATAGCGCCTTAAAAAGGTTAGAAAAATATTAATCATTAATTATAATATTACAAAACAAACTACTCTGCTGCGTCTGTTTGCCTTTATATCTATAAACTCAAAGAATATTGAATGGATTTACTTTCAATTTTCAACAATAGATGGAGTGATTTCTGAATATCATTTTACTACATAATTATTCAAAGTTCCGTAAAAACAGGCAAAAATATGACAATAAGTGTGGAAGTCTCTTTAGCAGGGAGCTTTCATCAAAAACAATACCTGTGCCATTTGTGATAACAAAACAATGTATAGATTTATTATATATATTATAGAATTGGTTCTCTTTATTCAGACTACAAAAAGTCTGCGACAGCATATATCTATCTTTTAAGGATACCTAGCAACTTAGCAAGCTATCCTTAAAAGATAGATTTTTTCCTTAAAAAGGAAGAAAAAAGAAGGCTAGATAACACTATTGCTTATGGGCGAAGTTACAGGTATCTGCTAATTAATTATAATTTTATTGATATATTGTTCATATTGTATTAGGCTTGGAACATAACTTTAATGTTATACTGTATACATAAGTATGTTTTATAGCATGGCCCTGCATTTTAACCTACATAGATCCTATTCCTGTGGGGTTATCTGGATAAAAGGTCACCTAAGTTTGACAACCTCCGTGTGTCAGTGGTATGCGCTGTGAATTTATAAGACGGAGGTCCTGGGGTCGATTCCCGGCAGGGCAGATTGAGATTTTTCTTAATTTGTCTTGGTCTGGCTGGTGGGAGGCTTTCGCCGTGGCTAGTTACCACCCTACCTACAAAGACGTACTGTAGTGTTCCAGTTCGATATGTGACAGAAACCGAAAGGAGTGTGGATTTTCATCCCACTCCTAACATGTTAGCCCACATCCATCTTAGATTGCATTATCACTTAACATCAGGTGTGATAGCAGTCAAGGGCCAACTTGTAGTCGATAAAAAAAAAGCCTAAGTACTATAACATCTATTTCTGTGCTAAATTTCATTGAGATATATTCAATCTGGAGTTATAAGTATTGTAAATAATGTGCTTACATTTTTATATTCAATTCTAACTCTTGATGGTATTAAAACAGAGCAGTGACTATGATATTTATTATTATATTTAAGTTCCTTTTTAACTATAATTAGGAAAATAAAATTATACTTTCAAAATTAAATAGCATATAACATAATCTTGTCTAACTGCATCACCATAAATCATAGTATACATTACAAACTCAGCTTTATTTTATTTGAAAAAGATAAACTAGGAACTAATATAATATATTAAGTAATCCATTAAGAAAAGAATTTTAATTTATCATAAGTTAAAGTGGTGTTTAGTTAATTTTAATTTACATTAATTACTTTACGGTTTAAGGGGCACCGAGGGAGAATTAATAAGGTCAACTAAAACAAAAGAAGTTAATTACTTATACATATTCTTAGGTGGTTCACTTGACAAGATTTTAATATTTTTATTAGAGCCGAACTCTAATATTATATTTTGTGAAGTCCACGGTTATGGGGCAGGAGTTAACACTGAAAGATCAAAGTTTGAGTTCTGCTATTGTTGTACCCATACCTAAGTCCTAACAAAGTCTTAGCAACTCATTAAAGGGGAATGTAATATTTTTTTAAAAAACCAGTATTAATCATAAGTACTCATCAATGCAAATTGATTGAGCCCAAACACCTAATGTGTTGTGACATTTTATTGTGGACTTCCTATGGCCATCTTCAAGCATCAGATCAGCTCTACATCAGGATATGTGCATGCATTATCACACAATATATGTCTGATGGAGCCGACATCCAGTGAAACAATGATCAATTAATCTGGTGAGATCTGAGTCACGACTGAGAGGTGTGGTCGCAGTGAACGCCACGAGGGGGATGACCTCGACTGTCCAGACCGCTACTTGATATCGTCGTCGATCGGTCCTCCCACCACTACCGAACTCCACCAAGTTGTTGTCATACAACATATACATACAAAAATTTCAGCTCATTTAAAAACTGGGAAGTGGATCAAATTTTTCTTGAAAGATGTTGAATATGTTTCTTGATCCCAGACAAGCAATGGGACAGGTGAAACTAAATAAAATCTTCTAAATAGGCAGAGTGACATTCTAATTTTGAAATGAACAACAGATAACACATGTACAGGAATTTAACATCATATCTAAGTTCAGTCATAAATTGAAACTTAAGCTGCTACTTATCTAATTTTTCACCTTGATGTATTTATATAATTAAATTTTAAATTATAGACATTATAGATATCATAGCCTTCATCTCTTATCTACTGCCACTAATATTTTAATACTCTAGCTATTTATAACTTTATATTACTTCTTCAAAATCACTTATTTTTATATACCAGTGTCTGTATACGACTTTGTAATGATCATCTGTTCATGGTCGAACAAAGCCTAATTTACAAAAAACTATTGAATAGTTGAACAGAATGTTTGGTAATTTAATTCAAAGATGTACCGCCGAGGTATGTTGTTGTGTACAAACCAAAGGGGTGTGGATTTCATCCTACCCGCTTTCATCTTAGATTACATAATCACTTACCATCATCTGTGATTCCAGTCAAAGGCTAACTTGTTCTTGCTTTACTTGCTCTCAACATAACTTTATTTAGACTTTAAAAACTTAGATAGTTACTTTTTAAAAATTTAATTTATAATTATGTTGCTCAGAATACTATAGAAAATTAACCATTCAAAGAAATCTTTTGTAAGGAATGAAATATTAGAGGGAGTCTTTTTAAAACAAATCATAAATAATCCGTATATATTATGCATATGAAATAAACTTGTATTCTAATAATAATTACAAACAACAATATCATAAATGAGATAAGATTTGTTAGTTACAGGGATATATGAATGTCAAGCAGCATTAGGTCAATGTAAGATGAGACTTGTGTATTATCTGTAAGCTAGGTTATAACTTAGGTATTTATAAATACTTAGAAAATGGTGAAGCTAACATTTTATCTGGGACTCATAAATTAAACTTAGTACTTAATAGAGATCTTTGTGTCAGCTCATCTTGGGAAGTACAAAAAGCAAGCTACAAGTTTCTAGCATGTTATTAGCGACGGTTATCCACTCATCAAGTGAGCTATCCGACTGGTTTACCTATTAACTGGTTTACCGAGCTTTATTAGGTATTTTATTTAATTATATGTAGATACAAATTACATAACAACGCCATCTATTGTTAAGTAGCGTTAGTCTTGTCGTATCAATACAGTTTTTCGTTATCTGAAAACACTAATAAAACAATATTTTCTTAAAATGAAACTAAGTTAGATCGATTAGTTGCCCCCGAATGCAGGTTGCATACAAAATTTAATGATGCCATTTCTGATACTCATCTAACTATCGGAAATGGCTTCAATTACATATCCTAATAATATAAACGCGAAAGTAACTCTGTCTGTCTGTCTGTCTGTCTGTCTGTGTGTCTGTCTGTCTTGCTTTCACTCTACAACTACTGAACCGATTTAAATGAAATTTGGTACACAGTAAGTCTAGAGCCTGAAAAAGGACATAGGCTACTTTTAATTGCGAAAAAAGGGTTGTAAGGGGTTAAAGGGGGGATGAAATGTTGTATGAAAGTATCGTCAAGCTTAAGACCTATTTCTTGGGCAGTTGATGAGATATTAATAAATATGACATTCAAAGCTTAGAAAAATTAGGCTGCCGTAATAACTAATTCCACGCGGATGAAGTCGCGGGCAAAACCGCGACTTCATCCGCGGGCAAATAAAAATCCGCTAGTTTAAATATATAATTGAATATTGCTCGTTTAAAGACTCGTTTATAAGATAAAGAAAAGTTCATAGGTAGATCTTTACAAATCATTTGACCTAAGCAATAGGTAGTCATTATATCAATAACGATACAATAAAATGGAAACAATAGCCATTGACTACTAGCGTAAACTCGTAATAAAAACACGTCATCCAAATATTTGTTATCAAAGTTCTAAAATTCATAAGAAATCCGATGTTAAGTCAACAAACAATAAAACGATAAAAGGATAGACTTATAAACGCTTATCAACTTTTGAACTTTGTTACACGTGACTCAGACAAATACAATCACGTGCTGTTTTAACCGACGGAAAAACGAATATATTTTTTATATCTGTAATTTTAAGTATGACCACAAAAAAATCATTGTATAGTGTAGGTACTTCGACTTTTAGGGTTCCATATTCAATGGGTAAAACGAGACTAATAATAGTAATACTGTATAGTAAGTAATTTGACCATTCGGAACGAAAATGTATTGGGATTTATTTAGTCACGAATATCAAACCATCATAGAGGTTTTTGATACTTTGAATTTAGTATCGCGGAACACTTGGGTAACCTTTCATATATATGTATTAACTTCGATCAGACTGAGATATCATGAACCGTGATAGCTAAGATTGTTGAAATTTAAAAAAAAATCTATTTCTGTTGCCGATATGATAATTAACACTAAAAAAGGGAAAAAAATCATTTAAGGGGGCTTCTATATAACAAACGTGATTTTTTTCCGTTGTTTGCTCGATATTAATAAAGCCAATTAGTTGACGCTTGAAATATACCTATCGATAAATGTACGGAACCCTTCGTGTGCAAAACCGTCCAAGTCCGACTCGCACTTGGACGGTTTTTAACCTAGGCTATTCTAAGGCTTAGAATAGACAACTAATTTTCTCCACAGAATGGAAAAGAAAGGTGCAACGAAAGACGAACGCCTGGCGAACTTAGAAAAGGAAGTGATGAAGAGGAAAGCAATGCTTCACGAAATAGAAGCGACACTTCCCAAACAGAACGGCCTCTACCTGAGAATCATACTTGGAAATGTGAACGTGTCTATACTTAACAAAAACGACAAGTAAGATTTTTTTTACAGCTCGATAGACTTGATTTTAATAAAATGATAGTTGAATGTCTAAATTGCAGTTATGTCTAGTTTTACTTTGAAAGTAACCTTTCCTAGGTTCTTGCCCATTTATTTTAACCACCATACATATGCTTAAAGAACGGTTATGTTCTTTAAGTATAACTGTGTATGTATTAGCGCAGTGCTTCAACGGGCTTTACTTTTCAAAAATAACCATTCTACCGCCCTTAGCTGGCTCCCATAGACTTTTTCTACTTAAAAAAGTCTATGATGGGAGGCATTCGCCGTAGCTAGTTACCGACAAAGACGTACCGCCAAGCGATTCAGCGTTTCGGTACGATGTCGTGTAGAAACCTAAAGGGGTGTGGATTTCATCATACTCCTAACAAGTTAGTCCGCTTCCATCTTAGATTGCATCATCACTTAACATCAGGTGTGATAGCAATCAAGGGCCAACTTGTAGTAGATAAAAACAGAAGTACGTAGACGAAGATTTTTTTTGACGACAATTTTGTTTCATTAATTATTTACCTTATGTGGCGACCTTCCGCCTCTCGGCGTCTGCCATCAAAACAATTAAATACATCATTGTTTACATTTGTAATTTGATGTGTTTAGTGCGCAAATCTGACGCCATTTCTTTGTTTATTTTGCGGAACCCACAGCTTTATACAAACGCACTGTTCTTTTATGCATCGAAACATCGAGATAAAATAAAAACGTCCTAAGAATTACTAGACGCGATAAAATTAATTAAAATTTCCATTTCCAACTGAAAAGATATGGTATCTGTATACAACTTGTACATGTTTTATCTTTCAGATTTAAGTATAAGGATGAGTACGAAAAATTCAAATTAATCCTCAGCGCGATAGCCTTTGTCCTTGCTGTTGCCAACTTGTTCATAGATTTTAGGTAAGATACTACTGCATATATAAAATAAATAAATAAATATTATAGGACAATTACACACATCGCTATATAGCCCCAAAGTAAGCGTACTCGTAAGTAGCTTGTGTTATGGGTGCTATGATAACTGATGAATATTTTTATATATATTATACATAAATACTTATAATATATAAACACCCAGACACTGGAAAACAATCATGCTCATCACACAAACATTTTCCAGATGTGGGAATCGAACCCACACCCTAAGACGCAGAAGCAGGGTCAATACCCACTGCGCCACTCGGCCGTGCAGTATATATATATCAACATAAGCCTATGTATTTTTGGACATACTACGTACCGCGAGAATTAGACGAGGTTTTTATTATCGACTAGGGTGCCCGCGGTGTTACCCTCGCTGTTGTGTCGCTCACTCGGAAATATCACGACACAAATTATATGCATATAGAACCTATGTCATTGTTCATAAGTTTGGCTATCAATTTTCACAATCTGACTGGTTTCATAGATTACCCAGAACAAACGTGAGAGACAGACAAAAATTTTAAAAATTGATATGATATGGTACTGTACGTACGTGTGCATTTATTGAAAAGCTGTTATTTTGAAATCACGAACAGATACTTTAATTTTGTTTATTTGTTTTATAGTTATTTTGATCCTTATTCAAAAATACACTACTATGTCGAACATCCTCGAAATAAGTTGAAATTTATTTACATAAGTCTATATTGAATGACCCATAGGGGGGCCATACCACTTTATTAAAGTTGGCGGATTTTAGAGCTTAGATACACTCTAATGTGGGGACTTGAAGAAATAATGTTTAACTCTGTATTCTGTAGTATTATGAATGAATGAATTAATGAATGAAATATTCTTTATTGTACACCAAAAACGAAAACAAACAAAGAGAAAATACCTTAAAAACTAATGTACAATTGGCGGTCTTATCGCTAATGAGCGATCTCTTCCAGACAACCAATTATATTTAAGGAAAAGTGTATATATTGGAGTAGGCTCGGGTGTACGAACACAAAAATAAAGAACGAATCTTACTGAACTAAAATAAAAATTTACTTACATTATATAATTATCTAAATACATACACAAATTCATACATACAAACATACATACGTACATACATAAATACATACATACATTCATACATACATACATACATACATACATACATACATACATACATACATACATACATACATACATACATACATACATAAATACATGTAATGTTAATGACATTAACACCGCCAACTCCACACCTCCGTGTTGATAATTACCTACTTTGCAAAAGTCTGTTCCGAGGAAACTATTCTCGAACCCAGGACCTCTAGATCTGTAACCATTTAGGCTGACTATTTGTTAAAAATATTAGTATTTACAGTAAGAATAAGTTGCATAATAATTTTAGTTATAATACTATTCGAGAAACATCCAAGGTAATATTGCTTTGAGTACTATAAAAATGTACTTACTTAAATACATTATCTGCGCAATTGGTAGGTAATGTGTTTGCGTCAGCGTCACATTATGTACTCGTATGTTGTATTTCAATTACTTAAATCATTTTACGTCTCAAATTAATTTACAAAAATTTATTTTTGAAATTTCGAATAAAGTACCTACTATATAATACTATCTATGTATCTAATATATAAAATTCTCGTGTCACAGTTTTCGTTGCCATACTCCTCCGAAACGTCTTTACCGATTTTTACCAAATTTTGTATGCGTATTCAGCAGGTCTGAGAATCGGCTACTATCTACTATTTTCGTCTAAATTTTTTTAAATTTTTTATGCAAAACAATGTTTATGTCGTTTAAAAACTATAACAAATTGATTGGGTCGATCGATTCTTGAAAAAAACGTCAGTTTTGAAGCCGATGTACCACGGGTGCGAAGCGGATGTAATAGAAATCGGTATTCTCCAATGACATTTTGCCATATTAAACTGACAGTCGAACTGTAGATGACACAATAGACGAGATGTAAGCGAGTTTGTATGATGTATTTTTTTTTAAGAATCGTCATGCAGTACGCTGTTGAAGATATTTTTTTTTGGAGGATAATCGATAATGTAGTCGAAAATATTTTATTATTGCTTGTCTGTCTGTCCGTTATTTTTTTCGGCCGCAATTCACGTCGTACTGAACGAATTTAAATTAAACTCACTACTGTGATATTACATAGGGTACTTTTTATCACGAAAATAAATATAGAAAGGGTTGAAATATGGGTTGAAAGTTTGTCCTTCTTTTATTAAGTTACGTATATGAAAATTGGTATAAGAACTAATGGATATGGATGGATGGACAATATAATTAAAAGATTTTCAAAATTCCACCCAGGCCTGGGTCATTAAAATCGGCTGACAATGTCGTGTAGAAACCGATAGGGGTGTGGATTTCATCCTACTCCTAACAAGTTAGCCCGCTTCCATCTTAGACTGCATCATCACTCAACATCAGGTGTGATAGCAGTCAAGGGCCAACTTGTAGTCGATCAAAAAAAAAATATGATGACTATGACAATATACAATTCCAGGCCATTGCAATTAATACTGATATTCTTGCTGGTATGGTACTACTGCACGTTGACGATACGCGAGAGCATTCTGAAGGTGAACGGCTCCAGGATCAAGGGCTGGTGGCGGCTGCACCACTTCATCTCCACCGTCGTGGCGGGGATCCTGCTCATCTGGCCTCAGAACGAACCATGGAACTTGTTCAGGCATACCTTCATGTGGTTTATTGCTTATATCAGTAAGTACCTATGTTTAGTAAGAAGAGCCATCTATAATTATGTTACACGTTAATGGGGAACACTTCTCACTAAAAGAAGAAAAATTATTAACGAGAAACTCAGAACATTTGAAAGTCTATCTGTATCTGTATGAAATCCATTTGTTAGCCATGTGCGTTACTGGCAATTAAACGAATTTCAATTCAATTATTTCTAGATATTAAATTGCACAAAATTTTTTAAATAAAAATAGAACCGACTCAAAACGCACAAAAAAGAAAAAAATAACTGTGTCATTTAGTTGCTTTAATTTACTTAAGCATATCTATGAAGTCGGTGCCAGCCCAGTTTAAGAAACATTTATTTTACGAAGTAAAGCAGTTTGTGGGTTTTAGTAAACGTCCTTAAAGTAGAAACCTTGGCTGGCACCGACTCCTAGATATGCTTAAGTAAATTAAAGCAACTAAATAACACAATTATTTTTTACTTTATAGTGTGTTTTGAGTCGGTTCTATTTTTATTTAAAAATTTTTATTTCTTACTTTTTAGTGATTTATCGCACGTATCGTACTGTCATAGTATATTATATGCCACTAGTAGCCAAAAAGCTACCGATACCGAGACAAAAACCGAAATCGCTGTAAGCGTGCCTCCAAAATTTAAAGAGTTCCTTCAATTTCCCCAGGATATCATCATCAGATGCTAACATGATGACAATGGGACCAGCTTGGAAGTATGCCCTTTCTAATAAAAAAAGAATTATCAAAATCGGACAACTCTGTAAAAAGTTATGCGTGGTCATACATAAAAAAAATGTACGTGTCGAATTGAGAACCTCCTCCGTTTTTTTTTGTCGGTTAAAAATTGTGACGTCACCCTAGGGAGGGAAGGACCAAAAATTCGTGATATATTTTGTGGATGGCCCCTAAATCAAAAATTTTTAACAGTTTCAGAAGTTTCCAACACATTTTTTACAATTCCAATATAGTCACTATTTATTTTTAACCGACGAAAAAAAACGGAGGAGGTTCTCAATTCGACACGTATATTTTTTTTTTTTCTTTATTTTATTTTTTATGTATGACCACGCATAACTTTTTACAGAGTTGTCCGATTTTGATAATTCTTTTTTTATTAGAAAAGGTGGTCCCATTGTCATCATGTTAGGATCTAATAGGATTGATTTTCCCCTTCAGCGATTTCGGTTTTTTTCGTATCGGTAGCTTTTTGGCTACTAGTGGCATATAATATACTATGACAGTATAGTATGAGTACGATACGTGGCGATAAATCACTAAAAAGTAAGAAATAAAATTTTTTAAATAAAAATAGAACTGACTCAAAACGCACTAAAAAGTAAAAAATAACTGTGTCATTTAGTTGCTTTAAATTACTTAAGCATATCTAGGAGTCGGTGCCAGCCAAGGTTTCTACTTTAAGGACCTAGAACCCACAAAATGCTTTACTACGTAAAATAAAGTTTCCTTAACCTTGGCTGGCACTGACTTCATAGATATGCTTAAGTAATTTAAAGCAACTAAATGACACAGTTATTTTTTACTTTTTAGTGCGTTTTGAGTCGGTTCTATTTTTATTTAAAAAATTTTCCTTATTCCTCATTGATTGATACCCTTCCTTTAGTGCCTATTTACCATTTTCCGGAAATACCGTAAAATACCATTTTACAGTATACGGAAAACAAATGTATCCTTTCTACCTTCCTGTGCGCTTAACGGGGCCAACTATAAAGACTATTTAGTATTTACCGCGCTACCGGCAAATACGTACCGCCAAGCGATTGAAAGTTCCGGTACGATGTCGTGTAGAAACCGAAAGGGGTGTGGATTTAATCCTTCTCTTAACAAGTTAGCATCGTAGATTGCATCATCACTTACTTTCATTGTGGCTAAATTGCTATCTTGAAATAAATGAAAAATAAAATAATTTTCAAAAATTAGTTATCTTGCCTTTTCTATTGTTAAAAGGCCGCTTTCAATTTCCAGGTGTGGTGCAATACATGCAGTTCAGGTATCAGAGCGGCGTGCTGTACCGGCTCAAGGCTTTGGGCGCGCGGCACAACATGGACATCACCATAGAAGGCTTCCACTCGTGGATGTGGCGCGGCCTCTCCTACCTGCTGCCCTTCCTGTTCGGGGGCTACGTGTTCCAGCTCTACATTGCGTATACCTTGTACCAGATCAGCGACCATCCTAAAGCTACCTGGCAGGTACGTGCTATACTCTTCTATATTAACTATAAGAAATATGCATGCTATTTTTTGTGTTTTTAATGTATGGTAGTAAAAGTTGGGTATGACAGAAGAAGCATAAAAATACGGTAGAGATAAATAAATAGTAGTGACTAAAATTGAGAAAGGTATGTTTAGATGGTTTATGTAGAGAGAATGGGTGAAAGAAGATTAACAAAAGAGATTTATGAGGCGTGGGTGAATAGAAATGTTGAAAGGGAAAGCCTAGGCAAATGTTCCCGGACTAAAGGAGAATGCAAGACAATGTGTAGGACTTTAACCCACTAATAAAAACATTTTGTACAACAATGTATTATGCATCATTTTATTGCATTTTTTAATATAAATTACATTTAAAAGCTCTAGAACTCGGAGTATTCGACAAGGGTCTAACGTTGGTTATCGTCCATTTCCGTGCTATTTTCCGTATAGTTGTCACACTGACATGAAAGTCGCAAAGCTTCATGAAATACATTTTAAACAGGCTTAACGCTTCTGGATAGCCTTTTAAAGCCCACATTTGATGAAAACACAATAAAAAAGGCTAGAACCCAGTGCAACAATAAATATTTAAAATGGGTAAAGAGTGTAAATTAAAAGGTAATAGTTTAATTACTTTTTTTAACGGAATTTTATTCCGAGGTCCAACTGTAAAAATGGCTTATTGTAAAACATTTATGTAATAATAGGATATTTTTAGTATATTTATAATTTGTGTTCTTTCTGGGTTAGGATCTGGCATTCTCTTTTAGGACATTTAAAAGTATGTCCAACTCAAGAGTATTCTAAACTGACGAACTTGTGTGAAAGGATTAATGAGAGTGAAAGAATCTAGGGAAGTATGCAGGGACCGTGGCAAATGGAAGGCTGGATGTTATGTACGTATGTATGCATTAGAGTGAATTGGTTGATCTATACTAATTGACTTCTATGATTTTTTTATAATTTTGACATCGTAGTTGCTTATAAGGCTTAACACACGTTGAGTTAGAGGCTAAACGTCGCGACGCGCCGTGTTTTGTATCTTGTATACCTTAATGACGGGAACATAGCGATAAATATTATAATTTGTAATTGACAAACACGCTTTGACTTGGCACCAATCTGAGTTAAGCCTAAGAGCATAATTATTTAACCTTTTCCCAAATTATGGCAGTAAACAGCAAAAAATAAAATTACAGTGTTTAACTCCAAAATTTACAAGCTTTTTATGTGGTTTTTCATTGTGAGGTCTCTGACTAATGCCCGTTAAGTCATAACCCGTAACCCGATAGAAATCATAATAGCAAGGCAAGAGGAAAGACTTGCTCCTTTCTTTGACTACGAGTATTAGCAAGCATATTTGGCACTAGATAAAGGGTTTTTCTAAACTACAGCCAAGTATATTTCGCATACTTATGCAATGTTAAATTTTTTGCAACGGTATACTCTAGGTGTTATTGAACGTAAGACGTGATGTTGATTATTGGCATTAACTTTATTTTTTAATTTTGAGATACGGATATGTCGTAATATGACAAAATCGCGCATATACGCCTATTCTATTGCCTTTTTATTGAGATTTCTACATTGTACAAGCCGTACTATAATACTCGTAATATTGCTGTAGTGCCTAAGTGACAATATCGCTAAGCTAGGCAATTGCGGCCTACTAGGTCTTGTGATTTGGATAGCAGAACAACATGTTTAACATTATCAGTCGATAACTGATATAGGCCCATATTAATGGAATTTTGGCTTGGAAATATTGTCAATTGGTTACGAAATGAAACAGGTGGCGGCGTTAAGTTTTTCGTTCCTGCTTATCGGCATCGGCAACACGGCCACGACGCTCATTGTGATACCGCAGAAGCTCAACGAACAGGTACCCAGCTGAGGACGCGTGCGCACCTCGCGACTCGCAATGCACGTACACGCACGAATCGGTGTTGCTTATGTATAGTGCGTCTGCGCTCACGAGCCGAGCACAGGCCGAACGTGTGTAGTGTGGACTGAGTTACGAGCCTCGAACGAGCAGCTGTCGAGCGTTCGTCTCATTCTCGACTGTGCTCCGCCAATTATCGGATTTTTCACAAACACAAATTCGCATTGCGTTGGTCGTTCTTGATTCACTTGTTAGTTAAGGCTTATTGTACATCTACACTTGACGCTTGAACGACGACTAGCAACGCTGTTCTGCTTGTGCTTGGTTCTATCGTAGACGCACCGTATCGCTAAAGTGATCTAGTATACATATATGAATCATATAGTGGGATATAGTTTGAGTAATAGTGATATGCCTGATCTATACAGACATTTGACTTTGGTTGATATATTATTTTGGTATGTAGACAGGCGTGACACACCCGCATTTGTGTGAAACTGAAGGTATAAAGCAAATTATCACACGATTTTTTAATTTTAACGTACGTTGTCACGCGCCTTGTATTATTATGTTTACGTTCCTTTTGTTTTTCACAAACACGTCTGTGTTGGCACTGTACTACTAGATTAAAAGAAAATCGACTTATAGTATAAATACATCGGTATTAAATATCTGTATACATCGGATCAAGAATAATCTGTATATCTGTTACATTTTTGCAGATATTTAACTTGAGTGTTGTTTCAAGCGGCGTGATCTTGAAACGAAAAGTTGCCCGTATTCATGGATTTATGTACTAATGGTACATATTTGTAAATAATATGGATCATTATTTTTATTATTTAATATATTTACTTACATTATTGACATGGATCCGGTGTATAGCAATTGTATCATTCACGCATTTGTGTGACAATTCCATATTCCAAACACGAGTTAATTTTTAACATTTTGGCCTAATTCTAATAGTGCAATTCTAACATCTAGCTTTTTTATAATATGGTTTCTCTTTTGTGACCAAAAACTAATGTCGCATGAAAATGGGTACAGATTAAAAATGGTGTTTATATAATTGCAGATACGATATCACTTTAGCGAAAATGCTTGTAAGATATGGCTTAATGATTTCATGGAGTAAAATGACTAAAAGCAAAATGTTTCAGTTTCTGACTTTTCTAACATATTGATTGTAAAAACAATTCTTTTTAGTAATACGAGCACATTGCCTGCTGTTAAAATGACACAAATTCTTATGGTTCGTTATAAGTCCATTCGACATTCCATAACAAATGGTAAGAATTTTCTTTCAACATTGTGTTTTTAGTTTATATAGCAGCCCATAGATTTATAAAAGTCATGCTACTCTGTGGAAACAAAATAGATAAATAGGAAAGTAGCCCATGTTTAATTCCATTATAAATGTAGTTATAGCCTGTATATTTATTTATTGATGTAAAATCTTGTTGGTTTTCGAAGATTTCATGTTTTAGATACTTGCAGTAGATCCATTATGATAATGGATTACAATAGGTACATCCGATTTTCATTTTTAGTCAATAATAAGAAAACTACATTTACACATCCTGGTATTTCATTAGTTTCATTTTATTATGGTATTGTCAAAGATTATGAGATAGCATGAATCTCTGGTTTTTATTGTATGTATTACAATTTTAAATGCAACATAGTTTTGGGGTTAAAGCGCACATTATAAATACATTTAGCATCGGATACACAGTAAAGCTGATTGGAAGGAAGATAGATTATAGACTGGATTAAAACTAAGGTTTTTTAGCAAATTTGTATCAATGACAATAGTTTCACCGATCACCGCAGATCCTAAAAGTATGACGTCATTCATCCTTACATCTTAGGGTTTAACATCCTTTTAACCTGGGTAGAATGCCGATAAAGCTGTTCTAGTGAAAATGTTTACAATACTGTAGGTATTGTACGAGTATACTAGTAGCTTCATGTAAATGCCGTTTTGAAGTTCCTTTGGTTGTATCCCATGTTATCTATGTGAGTAGGACTTGAAATTTTTAATTAAATAGTGCGTAGTGCTCCGAATTTTGATGAAATAGCTTGTAGTGCGCCGCAATTTTTGTACTAACTTCCCAGCGGTACATTCACATGAAGTGAACTAGGTACGTATAAATAAGTGTGCAATCCTTTTAATGCATTTTTGTGGATTTTTGGTTGTGCTTAGTCAACTAAATCAGTAAATTAGTAGAGATCATTTATTTTTAACTTATTTATGATTTGATCTGATTTTGTATGATGTGAGTTGGTGGTGTAAACCTAACTTTAGTTTCTAACGAAATTCCCTACTTCGTACTAATGAAAGTCCTCGGGATTATTATACTATAAAATAACGTGAACAAACTCAGTTTGAAGACTAGTCTCAAGTTTACTGAATTACATAAGTAAAAAAAATATTTTAAACGAGTGCTACACATTTTTTTATTTTTATATACCACGTAACTATGTGGAAGCACACGACAAATGTTGTTCAATTTATTTCTTTTAATTACAATATCAACAGCAATTAATTGAACAATATTATTTGCCGCAGTGGGCCGTTAATAGGCTGATAATGATGATGATTGATGAAATTTCACATCTAAGGGCTTGCGCATATCTGGCAGATCATGCCTTCGAATAAAGCGCTATTATTAAACGCTAACATTGCTGCACTTCGCCGAATATGCTCTGGCCTTTAATTTTACGATGACAATGAATAACTTATCACAAGAATCTATTAGAATCTCTTAGGTTTGATTTCTTTTTTAATATTTATTAAAAGTATTGTAATCTTTATTTCAATAATTGTATAGTTCGCAAGATTTTGTTTGTAAGTTTTTATATATTAGCAAGTTTGTGTAATCTTATATTAATCTATTATTATTTATATTTAGGTTATTACTTTTTAGATTAATTATATTTTAGTGAAAATATAGTTTGGTCATGGTTAAGGTACTAATTCTTTGTAAAGCATGTTATGAGATATTTTATGTTTGGTTAAAAATTTGTAATTTAATTTGCTTGCACGAATTGTTATTTTAAACTTTGTATCGATTATCCTGTACTAGTCTGGACTCACGATTTGGATCTGCTCAAAATAGTTAATTTTACAATTTTTAATACGTATTAAATAAATACGTACCAACCCAATAGTTTAGTAATAAAGTAAAACAATAGTAATTTCTTTTAAAAATTATCTTCTATGATATTGAGATCGCAATTAAAGCGGTTACGCACTGCATTTGATCCAAATTCTTTCCGAAGTAATCCTAGAATTATTTGTATGGTAGCTTTTGTACTAGATCCCGTCATCCGATTTCTCTCCTGAGTATATCTATGTTTCGGATTCAAATCGGATATCAATTCAAAGTAGATATGCCAAAGATACCCCTTGAATAGCTTGGGTTGAGTACAAAAGCAGTTAAATAATTTGGTTTCAATTTTTATATCCGTATTTTCAGGGATTAGTATCAGGTGAGTGCGTAACCGGTGTGACTGAGACCGGTGATGGCATAGATTAAAGACAACTAGATGGAGCTAGTATTGTTTGTGACAAACAAAGGACATATCTGAGCAATTATTGGCTTTTTATTAAATTTGCTAATAAATAATATAATTTTGCGGTGTTACGATATTAATTTAAACGTTATCATGCTATGGTGGGTTGTAGTATTTTTGGCTGCAAAAGACGCAGCGAACGGAAAATCGAAGGAATTACGTTTCATACGTAAGTAGGCATAAACTTCATTGATTGATGATTTAAAGCGTAGATAATATGTTGTTTTTTAGCAAATTTCATTTATTATGCGTTTACTAAACTAACAAATATAAAGTAATATTTCGTATTTTACGATATTATAAAACGTAACGTTTCATGATGTACTTTAAATGTTGACATGTCATGTCAATAAGGCTGTTTTGCTGTCTCACGAGTGGACACGCTATGGGCTCCATCTAGTTGTCTTTAATCTATGGGTGATGGTATTGTACTGTCAGAATGATGACGAGTGTCATCACAGGTTAGGTTAGTTTAGTGAGTGAACTTTAGACAGGTTCAAATAAAAAGTAATATATAACACCATAGTTGTGCCCTATCTTTTTGGGGATATTCCATAATTTTTGTTAATAAACTGCTGATTAATTTATATATTCTATGTAACTAGATGCCAGACGTCAGTCACATATCAGAGTGCCGTATGGGAGTTTTTACCGTTTCACTCCCTAAAAAGTTTATGTCTTATAATCGACTCGGTATAAAATTCCTACTCTTTGAAATATTTAATTATGTGTTCATAATATTGACAAGTTACTTTTAACTGCACTAAATTATTTTTTCTATCTTTAATTGCATTTAATGTTTAGATGTGAGCATGTGGTAAGCTATAGATTAGAAGTCATTCGGGTGTTTTATACTATTTATTTATCTATTTCAAATGTTCAAACTCAACCGTTTTTCAATTATTTACGAATATTATCAAATAATAATTTGCATTCGAATCTAGTTTAAATGGCTAAAGCTTAAATTAATGCCTCATTGTGTTGGAATTTTCAAATTCATCTGCGATTCAGTTTAAGTGATAATTTAACTGAAGCCTCACAGTCATGAATCCTAGTACCAAAAATGTGAATAGTTTATTAAGATCAACTATTCAATAGTGATGTACTCTATGAATAGTTGATGAATAGTTGACTGATATACTATTTAGAATATATCTGTATTAAAACTTGATAGGATCCACGATTGCATTAAAAATATTCAAACATAATTTCGCACAACGTTATACCTTCTACTACTTCAACATCAGAGATGTACAAAATGGTTCCATAAAAGCATTTAAATACAAAATGCAAAATACTTTTCAGATTTACTATTTCAAATGCAAAATACCAAATACTTTTGCGTTTTGTATTTCAAATGCAAAATAGGTATTTTCAAAATGCTTTTTCAAAATAAAATACCTTTTACTTACGTCACTTATAACATTACTAAAATAAGATTACACTAAGTTACTTATAACTTTAGAAAATAAGTGTCGAAAGACTCATCTAAATAGGTCCAGCTATTTCAGAGATTAGCCGGAACAATCAGATTGACAAAAAATTGATTGTTGGTGTAGTATAATCAGTAGGTAGTTCTATAAAGATAATTTGATTTGAATATTTATATTTAAAAATTTAAAAGGAATTTTACATAGGTACAAACTTTCAACCCCCATATAACCCTATAGGGATGAAATTTTGAAAAATCCTTAAATAACATATTTATTCAGTACCTAGTTCGTATACCAATTTTTATTAACATTACCTACTTCAAAAATTAAAGACTCCATAAAAACTTTCAACCCCTTCTACTTTAATTTTCGCGATAAAAACTATCCATTGCAATACCTCAAAATATGAACTACAAACGTGCCAAGTTTAATTTTAATACATTCAGTGTTTTAGCGTGAATCGCGGCCGACAAAAATCCACTATCGGCCAAATTTGGCAATACAAGCGTAATTTGTTCATTTCATTTCGTTTGACTGGTAATGTGGCTAAACCTAATCACAAAGTATTTTGCATTTTGAAATGAATTTTAAAAATGCAAAATCAAAAAGTATTTCAAATAAAATACAAAATGTTTTTGTTAAAAAGTATTTAAATGCAAAATACAAAATAGGTATTTTGCATTTTGTATTTGCATTTTAAATAGAAGCATTTCAAATAAATCACATCTCTGTTCAACATCATATTATATCAATCTATTCTTTAATAGTAGTTATTAAAACTTATACGTCATTTTCATATTTGACGAATCGACGTTTAGTGTTCTGAAACCTAAGATTATCTAATTAACATTATGCTATTTTAAACCAAAACTATTTTAATATCTAGTATCTATTGCATCACCTATCACTTCAACTAGTCATAATTCATTTATTACTGCAACATTTAATTTTCTCAAAAGAATACACATTTAGATTAAGTTTAGAAGAATGGAAGATAGACATAGATATTGTCGTTTGTAGAGAATGTATTTTCTAAGTTTTCTGGACAATAAGTTATATGATCGCCAAAGGATCGCAAAATGATTTGGCGATTTTGTATCTGATCCGTAAGCTTATACCAGACAGAGAGTGTTTATTGCCTCCTAAAAATTGATACAGATTTGAGTCATAGTCGGTTCTGGCTTCAATAGCTTTCCAAATGCAAATGGAAAACAAATAAAGTATTTTTGACATAATTACAGGCGTTTTTGATTAATTTAAGTCAGGGTTGGAAACAAGGTTTTCCAGGGCAGACGTATTCGTAAAGAGCCCGTTGAAATGAATGTAAAATAAGAACATTGATCTACCAACGGATCTATTATGTACGGACAAAGATCAATTAACCCCTGTGGGCCTGACATTCAAACCTTCTTTGAGGCCCGCGGCTACCCGGGTAGCTACGGAGCTACAATGACAGCTGTCATTATTTGCCTGACGGTTGCCAGGGGACCCCTCGGGGCTGTGAAACTTTAATCTAATATATAATAAGCTATTTTGTGTTGTCTATGGAAGTGCTGTTGCGGTGAAACACTTTCCGTCTGGTAGAGTCCTTATCACCGAGATCTATTAGGTTGTAGGTTGTACTTAAAACCTTGTACCACACATATTTTTGTATAATTTTGCGCGCTGTAAATTTTGGTATTTATTTTTTGCTGTGCTGAACAATAAAAATGTTTTTTTCAGTTGCTCGTTGTTGTTTTTTTTTTTGTACTTTATTTTATATTTGCAATGTTTGACAGGTGTCATACCTGGCGGTTTTGTTTCTTATTTTACACTGCTGCAACATGTACACGATACTCCGAACGTTGCGCAAGAAAATGCAGGGCGAACGGAAACTAATCTACAAGTTGCGGGCGATTGCGCACCGTCTCGCCATCTTGGTACGTGCCCGTTGCGATGACGTCACGTTTGTTTGCCAACATTTGACGCGCAACGACATAAAGCGTTTTGGCGTTCATTATTCTGTGTTCTAACGCGTGAGAAAACGCTTTTTTTCATTCCATTTTCTGTATAAATTGACATAACGAGTGGTTACGTTTTTTACGTAATGACACCATGGAAAACTTGCAAGAAACCGTGAACAACGAAATATGAGTGTAAACGTTTACGTATTCTTAGTTGTTTCAGGCTGTGTTGTTTTTGATCCCGTGTTGCGCAGTGAATTCCTATAAGACCGTGCTCACTGCTAAGTGCGCTGTGCTACGAAGTTAGATAAACAAAAACAGAACGCAAAACTCTTTCTGTCAGTGCGGGTCACGCGGGGTCTATTTTTCTAAAAATTTTTATTTTGTGCTTTGGGTATGAAGGGTCGAGATAAAGAGAACAATCTCAATGTATGATAGTGTCTGCCCGAAAGCGAAAAGCTGGTGGCGCCGTAGTGGCGCTATGGTAGGAGATTGCCATACTTATTATCGCTCAAGCCCAATGGTTTTATATATTTTATAATATTTTGTACTAGGCATGGAAGTAGTTTTATTAGTATACTTTACTTTTTACAAATTTTAGTAATATACCTATACCTAATGTAAATTTTTTAAATTCAGTAGATATTTACATTACAATTTTGATGAATGATGACCCATGGATCTGAGATGTGATCGCTCACTATTTGCCTCAGAATTGTGGTCCGAAAGTGCTGGAAAGGCGCACGCGCAGTAGAAAGCGCAGTGTTTTTCAACCCCCTACTAGGAAGACTAGATTAAACATTCGCCGCTCGGGTCAGGAGCATTGTTTTTGGTGGATCAAGTCCCTACAAAAGTCCTAAATCCTAATGATGATGACACTGTCAGCTGTAGTGTTCTTTGAATCATATATTACCTACTGCTGGAAACTTATTCACTATGTCCTCCATACTGGAAGGTTCTCTTTACCTTTATACCCTCCATAGCTTGGGGTTTATTATACAAATGAGTAATCCAACAATTTTTTGTATACGTCCACTTGCCAATAAATAAGTAAATATTTGAAAATCCTGATTTTTCGTAATTATGTTGTCTTCATGTGTCTTGCAGAACAGGTTATTGTGATGTTAATGGTGTAAAACAATTTCATAGAGTAGGTAATTCTGATATTTATAAGAATACAAAAGCACTCATTTTGTCTTTTTGTAACTTCACTGTGCTACGATTATTAATTAGTGGGTAAAACATTAGCATAATGTGAAAAAGTGTATGTTTATTTTTCTTTCACTATTGCCTTGTCATAGTAGTTTTTGCATGGATAGATCTAGTTACGGTAAGTAAATAAAATGCTTTTATACCGCCTATCAATGTATTGTAATTATAAATATGTGGGTATACGCTTATTGCACTGTCAATAAGCGTCGAGGAAACAACAAGCACAAGTGACGGTCCCAACTGATCGCTGCGTCAGACACGCTCACACGCACACTACCGCAATTTATATATACACGTTCAACCACGAGTAAAGCTCACTCGCCTTCGTGAATAAAATTGTAATTAGTATACTTTAGTATTTCGACGCTACTCTAAATAATATTTTTTTTTAATGAAAGATAAGATTTAAGCTTGATTATAATGATGGAATGCAATAATGATGTCTCGATGGAGTGCGCTTGGCTAGAAGATGTTTATTCATTCACTCCTGTCAACCTCTAAAACCAAGTGCTAAGGTAAACATGAAAATACTGCAAGAGCTCAGAGACTAAAACCAAGATAGCTGATGCAAGATGAAATGATTAACTTAAATAGGTACCTAACAGAAAAAGTAGATTTTTGCTAGTAAGTGACGACCGAAAAATTACGCTTGAAGTTACTGGCACATTATGAGTGCCGAGTGTGAGTTTTCATCAAAACAAATCGAAAACTTCACATTCGCGTTAAGGGCATATTTATATGGAACTGAAGCAGCGCCCCTGGCGGAAGTGAGAGAAAACTCAAATGGGCGAGTGTCAGTGTTGAGATTTCTCTCACTTCCGCCAGGGGCGCTGCTTCAGTTCCATATAAATATGCCCTTAATGCGAATGTGAAGTTTTCGATTTGTTTTGGTGAAAACTCACACTCGGCATTATGATACTGGCGTAAAGAAATCTATTGTAGGACGTGCTCCTATTGAGCGTATCTAGCGAGGTCACGCCCTCTTTAGTTACTCCCAATCTATTCCGGAAAATCCGGTTGGTTTTAAATGTAGTTAAGAAGTCAAACGTCGAAGAGTCGTGTCTGACCATGAAATAGTACAAAACTGTAAAAACGTGTATTGTGCATTTAGTAATTGTAAGATATTTCCAATTCCAGTCTTAAGATATTTTCATAATTACAGGATCAAAAATGGAGGCAGAATAAAGTTGAAGCAAAGGCATCGTAAGGATGGTGTTTGGTGAATGAGACTATTTGACAAAATATTATTTTCTATCTGATTAATCACTATAGAACTCTTTATATTTTGGTAAAACAGAATTTCGATTATCTATATATGTAATGTGATGTTATGTAACAATTGTAAATATAGTTGGTTAATAACATTAAAACAATTACAACTTGTCTAATATTTTTTATTAATAGCAATATAAAGTATCAATATTTACAACCATATTAATTTCAAACGATAAATAACTTAGGAACAAACATTAAATTTACCTAATGATATTTCTTATTTCAATCAATGCAATATTTTCTCTTCTACGTACCCATTACATAATATTATGTATGTACGCACTTAGATACTACATTACAAACTCCAAGTATATACAATGACTTTCGTAAGTTTTTTTTTATGAAAATAATGAATAAAAAGACTTACGAAAGCGTTTATTTGCTTTCGGACTAATGTTCGATTTCCAGTAGCTCTTTGTCGAACACCATACTAAAGACACAGAGAGATAAATAAAGTCAAAATTCACCGTTAAAATAAATTATAAGTTTTAAATATTTTGGCGATATGGAACGATGATGCAGTCTAAGGCCTGTGTGCACCAAGATTTCGGTTATCATAACCACCGGTTAACATAAGCACCGGTTAACATAAGCTAAACATAAAATTTACTGTTTACGACAACGCGTACACAAGTTAAGGACATAAGCTCGGTTAAGATAACCGCCCGGTTTACGTCCTTAACAGGCATACGGGTTTATTATAAATAGTAAATTTATAGTAAAGTTATGATAACCGAAATCTTGGTGCACACAGGGCTAAGATATTATCAAGCTCTGCTGGAAAAGGTAGGACTTAATTATTAAATGCCTGATTAGTTTCCAATGCTTAGACCCAACCAAGTCGGAAGCCTACCATTAAACATAACCACATATAATTATAAACCAATTGAACAAGAATTTAATTTATTGAAGATTTCCAATAACTATTTCATCGTACATGCAGGCACATGCATTGCTCTGTGGTATGTACCTTAACGTCATAGCAGCTAGAATTCGTTTGGAAAAAAGCAGGTAAGTATATACTTAGGTAAATGTATAAACTAATCATGCAAACAAAGTTATAGCATATTATTGGGGCTAACATGTCATGTCAAAATACATTATTTATCGAAGATTTTCCAGTATACGCCTAGTGACCCTAAAATATTTAAAAACCGCTGTTCAGTCTGTTTGTTGATTACTACTATCCTTACTAATATTATAAGTAAGTTTGTATGTTACGGATAGATCATGGATGTTTGTTACTCTTACACGCGAAAAATACTGAATGGATTTTGACGTTAAAACTTGCCAGGTATAGCTCGCGCAAATCTTGACATGACATGACATGAAGCGTATGCTACGCAGTGAACAAATTGACTTTGTAGTACAAAATGGCTCATAGCGTAATTCGCCGTGTTGCAACTTCGGCCTGCCAATTCTCTAACATTAGAACAAGTTAGCCACCTAATATACTAGTAGTTAACATCATACCAACGACAACTTTTCGTACCTATTCCATAAAACCCATCATGAACGAAAATTGACTTGATCACAATGTCAAATTAATTTTAAGGTAACACAAAAGGACCAGACTTAAGACTTGTTTAGCTAGTTAGTAATTCTCATGTCAATACGCTGAAAAACTTTGCTTTTTGTCTGTTAAATATATAATTGGTATTGAAAATGGTATCGTATGGGTTATCCTGGTAGATCTCTCTACCACTCACTAACACTCTTGAATGTAATGCATTTGTTTATTCTTAACCTAATAAATTCCATATAAGTAAGTATTTATTTACATCACTGTGGAAATATTACACCTTACTACACAATACCATGTCTTTAATAAAGAAATAATACAAACATGTAGTATAAAATAAAAACCTATTTTCTGGCGTCTGTAAAGCAAAAAAAAAACGAAAAATAATTTTGAGAAACAGTGTAATAAACATAACATTGTCACACGCGCAAAAATATCGTCTAAGATACATTACTGTCAAAACATAATAACTAGCTTCGAGTTTAGAAATATACACATGTCCGCAAAATAATATAAATACCGTAAATCACATTGTAAATATTTATTAATTAAAGATATACATAATTTGTCTGCAATCGTCTACGAACCTTTAGACAAATTACTGCAATTTGTCTAAAGGTTCGTAGACGATTGCACTTTTTGAAATATGACTACCATTGTTTTTTCAACTTCTTGGTATGTACTATTGTACGCAAAATGTTACTGCTATTGAAATTATTGAAGATGGCGACTTCATCGAAAAACTGCTAAAAGGGACCCGAGCCTTTGAATGTGGTTGGTTCATCATTATCATTAACAGCCAAAGGTCAACAACTGCTGGATATAGGACATTTTTAGGGACTTCGAAGCTCACACCTGTGGTCAGCTACTTCTTGCGACACAACTCATATATAACTTGTATTTTAAAAAATAAACGTTTTATAAGAAAAATTACATTTAGCCCAATGATCAACAGTGATAACAGTTTAAAACAGTATTATAGTAGTTACAACTGAACCTGAGGTAAGTAGTTTCCTAAAACTTGTCTGCGGGTAGTTTTTTTTTTTGTTTGATTCTTTCCCGTTGGGAAAAGGCAAAGGTATAACAGGGTAGTTTTATCTTGGGGGCCCAAAGGGTTGGACAGCTAGTCTGTTGTAAAGTATAATTTTGAGCCTGCTATTAAATTCACATTATACAACTGAAAATAAATGCTACACTTTTTAATATATTATACATATATTAAGTATACTAGTTTCACTATTTATTTACAGGAATTTTGGGCAGTAGAGCGCGCTTCCGTTTTAAATTGCTGGATTATTTGTGAAAACTTTCAATATCAGGGTTCCTGTTGGGGTAGATGAGTTGAATTTTTCTATTACTTTGGTAATAACTAAAATTAATGATGTACGATGAAAATAAAATTAAAATCCGACAAATAAATACGAAGTTGTAGGCGTTTATATAATATTTTGGAGTAGGGGGTCTTGTCTTTTTCTCGCAAAATGAAAATTTGAATTGAGCTACTATGACATTACTTAGTTATGACGTCACGACATCGTAAGGCCGTCTCTGTTTAACTATTAATATTTAAAGCCTTATAACTTTTTTTTATTATTTCATAAATTTAATTCGTTTTTTATAATTTCAATTTTTAAAAGCCTTGTGATGTAAATGTTTTAAACACCAGTATTGTGAAATCACTCGGCTAGCCTTGTAACTAAAAGTTAGCAGTTTTTGTTTTTAGTCTGCATTCCATAAAATATGTAGAAAGTCGTTTTACAGATAAAAACAATAATCATCAAATAAAAAAAATACAAAGTCTATCATGACACCTCTTGCAGTGGTAGAGATGGTCATTGCTCATCCATCTCTTCGTCACTTTCACTAAAAGTGTTACCCTGCTCTTCTATCCGCGGCTTCTTCACTAATAGTCCTTGCCTTTGAAGTTTTTCGAGAGCTTCTAAAGTATTTCTTTTCCCAGGACTCATTTCACACCTTTCCTCAACTTGCATGGTCTGTTTGGAACTCGTTTTCACCACCTTCAGACCGGACATATTGTTCAGTCTGCTCAATTGTTGTTGTGAGCTCATGCAAACTTCAGATCTCATTTGCGTAGCTGACCCAACGCCTTTACTGATTTGTTGCTGAGAACTCATATTTACTTCTCTCGTTTGCGTAGCTGTAACCGAACCTTGAGCTTTCTTTGTTACGCTCGAGAAGTTAGAACGTGTCTGCGAGGTTGAGGAATACTGCATCGATGAATCTTCGTCACTGAAATCTGCCATCTCTTGCGAGAGACTCATATCTTTAGGTTTCTTAAAGCAAGAGAAGTTTCCGACCGATTCTTCGCCTGGTCTTTTGTTACTTTGGGTAAAAGCATTCGGCGAAATTTTTAATCTTCCTATAGCAGGTTTTTGCGGGCTACATCTAGGCGGAACCACCTTTCTTACGGCTGGTATGCTAGGTGCGGGGAACCTCGGTCGACTGAGCACGGGTCGTATAGGTACGATTTGATTAGGTGGTCTAATGATAGTTGCGTTCGGCGATCTAGCGACAGGTACAGCATTCCTTATCTTAGTCCCGATAGTCGGTGACAAGTGTCTGATAGACGTACCTTGCAAATCTTTGCCAGGATGTTTGTTTATTATTTTTTGCGGTCTATTAATTGGTTTATTTTGCTGAGCTGAAGATTGCATGACTTCATTTGTAGATGAATTGACAGTTCTTATAGTTTTTGTTACAGTTGTTGTGATCTCTTCGATGACAGTTTGAGATTGGAATCTTTTAACTGTATTAACAGTTTTAACTGTATTGACTTGATTTGATGCTGTGTTTACTTTTTGATTGAATGAAGATCCACTTGGATGGTGTAAGGTTTTATTTGAGGGGTGCTCTGTTTGTGATATATTTGGTTTATATGGTTTTAACGCCATTTCCTGTGTGGTGCTCGGATCTTCTGGTACTTCCTTATTCGATGTAATATTGGGCGCTTTCTCTGCGTTCTTTGTATTTATTGTTTTAATTGTAAGAGCTTTATTTAAATTTTTTAAATTATCTAATTTGGGCACAGGTTTTTTCATAATAGGTGTTTCAGTTTTCTTTAATGTATTCGTTTTGATCTGGTTTTCGAAATCTGGTAAATCATCAGGAAAATCATCATGGTTGTCCTCGTTTTCACTGTTGGATGCATTCGGTGATTCAATCATAGCATTGGAATGGTGATCATTCACATCACCGTCACTCATATCATCATCGTTTACTTCTGTGATATTTACTCCGCCACTTGTTTCATTGTCTGACCCACTCTCAGCCTGTTCAACTTCATAATCTTCATAGGATTGGTTAGAGATTTTAGGCGAAGAATTACTAGACTTAACAGTGATATTGCCCAAGGTTTTCAACTTATTTTGTAAATTTACACTCTTTTGGATTTCTTTCGAATGTTTGATTTGTGTGTAACTTTCACTATAGGAATCTGACTGCATGGTGCTGGTTTTAAGGTTCACGTTTTTAAAAGTATTAGGAATAGTTTTGTTATCATTTGATTTAATTGTTATGTTTCTTGAGAGATTTTTTAGCACATCGACAGAACCACCACTACTCGGCTTCGAGTCAGAGGTATTGTTTAGATTATTTACATTATCAACCTCATCATCTGAATCATCTATATTAAATACTTCGATTTCAGCATCAATTCCTTTGCTAATTTTATTTTGTTGAACTGGGACAACATTTTGACGAGCTTTTACACTTGATGCGTGTTGATTCGTCGTAACTTTAGGAACTGGCTTTGCAGTAACATTTGTTAAGCGTTTTAAAATGTCTAAATTGCTCGGACTGGGAATATTTCGTTCATTTAGCTCTTTCATTGAGCGTTTATCTATAATTGTATTATCTAATTCTTCAGCATTATCTTTTTTTGTACAGTACATATCACATATGGACTGAGATAGTGGTACTAATTCCACTTTTAATTCTTTCAATTGAACCATAGCGTTTTCATTAATTACTTTAACATCATTCTTGGTTTCATGGTTTATGTCATCATTCTTTTCTGAGTCATCGTTATGTGTATCAAATTCAAGATCAGATTCTACACAAGACGAGACATTCTGAGATGCTTTTTTAACAGTCAATTGACTGCATGATTGTAACATTTTACTAAGAGGAATATTGTCATCTAATCTATTATGGTTCGGTGAGTTATGTTCATTATTACTTTCTGAATTGATTGCCTCTGTTGTTTTTATTGCTTCAGTTTTATTAGATATAAATGTATCCTTGCTTTGACTTCCTAATGGTTTAACTGTAATAAGATGGCTTAAATGTTTTAACGCACTTAGTGGTGTTTTGTTGACATCATTATATTCCGTTTCTTTTTTGCTATTGTCTTGATGATGGCTTTCATTATTTACATCACTATCATTATTTTCTTTTGTGGCAGAACTAGTTTCAAAGACATTAAGTATAGTTTCGTCTTGCGACATACAAGGCTTTTCGAGATTAGAATCAACAAATTTTTCATCACAAATATTATTTACAGACACTAACGTCGAAGTTTTCCTCTCTTCAAATGAAGACTCTTTATCACTTGTTTCAATATATGGTTTTTCCAAAACAATCTTATTATCTGACCTTAAATCTCCACAATTTAAATCAGTACTAGATATTTCCGCCTGAGCTTCATTTTTGGTGTCGATCGTAGTATTAGATGTTTCATGAAGTGGTGTTTCTGCAATATTTGACCTTGAATCTATTTCGCAATTGTTCTCACTGTCCGAAGGTAAAGTATTTGATTCACTGGAATTGGTAACAGGTTCTGGTAAAGTGGAGGACGTGTTATCTTGTTCATTGCTGGTGTGTTGCACAGCAGATTTCTTAACAATTTTTATCTGGCTGTTACCTTGGTTCAACAGTTTAGACAAAATGTCATTAGAAGATTTTTGTAACACATTGGTTCTATTATTACTATTGACTAGTTGTTTAGCTTTTGCAATATTTAAATTTGTAATAGTAGTGTTCTGTTTAGGTTTCGTTTTAATAATTATACCTTGCTTTTTTAACTTGGCTAAATCTGCATTCACCATACGGGCTTCATTCCTGACTGGTGCCCTTGATTTTACTTTTTTGAGAACAACCTGTGTGGGTACCTCTTCTATGCCTTGTACATCCCCCAGACCATCTCCAAAAACATCTTTATTCATATTCAAGAATTCGTCAAGGGTGATTGAAGCCTTTTTAGATTTTTTATGTTTCTTGTGTTTTTTATGCTTAACCTTTTCCACAGGAACATTGTCTCCTTGAACACCCATAACTACCTGGAGAAAGTTATTCTGAAATAGAATTAAATTTTAATTAAATAAAGATTAAACTCAACCAGTACATGCAACATGTTTATATAAAATAACACATATTTTAGCTCTATTCTAAATCCAAATTATAAACTACTCACAATTCCATCATCCTCAGGCTGTGTGTCAGGTTCTTCTTCCTCTACACTTTCCAATATAGGTGCAACAGTTTCAAGCGAAAATTCCGTTATTTGATCAACACTATAAAAAACAATTCCAGTATATTTTCAAGATAATATATTCAAATCTCAATCTATGTTGTTAAAATTTATTATAAATGTATATATGGCAAAAATAATGCATAATATAGTAATATTCCACTAAAGACATCACTAAACAATAATTACAATAAACATTGTAGAATACTTACAGTTCATTTTTTTCATTGTACAAGTCTTCTGAGGAATGGAATGTTAGATGTATTTCATATGCATCAAGATGATAGAATATTGCCTCACACAGAGGACACCTTAACACTTCATTGGGGCTTTGATTCTCATCACAATGATCATCAGTGACATGTTTCTAAAATTAAATTTTACTGCTGTAATTTTGTATGTTAACACTAAGGGGCAATATTTAATGCTTGATGAGAAAAGCTGTTATACCCGATGAGGCAAGCAGAAAGGGTGATGATTGTTTTTATTTTATTAAATTAAAAATTAAACATTTAGGACATAAATTGAACTCTGTAATGTTATAAAGTTACTATGTTCAAACAGGGATTATATTACATCTAACACCCAATGGTTACCTTACCTTACATACTAGTGTAACATTTCCATATAAATTAAATAACTTACATGTAAATTGACTTTGTTGTGGTATTCTTCACCACAAAATGAACAGTAGTAGATTTGTAACATTTCCTGAAACAATTTAATATATGATTAGGCTAGGACAACTTGTCTGCCAAGAATGAGATGTCAAATTCAAATTCATTTATTTCAAGTAGACTGCTAACAGGCACTTTTGAAATGTCAAGTCTGTCAGTAGTTTGAATGATGGATTTTTATCTCAAGCTTCTTAATTTATCCCCTATTACAAGATTATCAATATAATTTCATCAACAAAATAGGGTCTTCTCTAAAGTCAAATTCCAGCAATATTAAAGTATTGTTTCCTTACAATATAGGAAACCTGTACTTTATTGGAACTATTGTCATTTTTAAGTGTAGTTGAGGAGGGAGGGTTTAAGAGATTTTTAGTCAACCCCCCCTCCTTCTTCATAGTACAATTTTCCAAATCTAGTAATAATTTACCTGGTTGAACAGTTTAACTTTCTTTGAAGTTCCTATAGCAGGTATTTCTGTGTCTTGCCTGTGAAAAAACTTGTTGTGGTGCAGCATGGCTGACGGCACATTGAATGTGACATTGCACATGTCACAGTGAAACTCCCTCGAGGGCTTCAACTCTTCTGAGCTATGATCCGATTGTATGTGCTTATTGTGTAGATGCTGAAAATATAAGTGAACTTTAAAATAGCAAATGCCTCTTCACTGAGAGCGAGAAACTGTAACTATTCATTATCTGCTTCTACCATAGATAAGTATGGTAGACAGGTGATAAAGTCTCTTAGACAATTATAGTAAAATAGTATAAAAATAATTTGAAATAATTCTAATAATTTCATATTTGTTATCAATTTGTTCTAAATATGCTTGCTACTTTTTCTGTGTGGAAGCCTTGAACCACAATCTAGCCAACCATCTATGTATTGATGAAAATCTCATTAAAATCTGTTAAGTAGTTAAAGTGATTAAGTGTACAGATAGCAGAAATTGACTTTGTTTTATATTAAGTGAAGAAAGGCCTTAATAGTTCCATGGTTTCACAGCCAGACTGAACTCTGAGTGGTTCAGTACTCACCCTTTGAATACACACTCCATTTTATACAAATGGAAGGAGAAAGGGAAATATTGATCTCGTTTTATATTACTTTTATTTAAAAAAAATAAAAATTATATAGTACCTTCATAGTAAAGAGTTTTCCACAAAATGGGCAGAAATATTTAGAGTCATGATTGGGATGCACCTTGTGCTTGTGAGTGATAGCTTTTGATGTGGTGGGGAACACTTCCTCACACACGTCACAACCAACCATTTCACCTTCTTCTCCACTTCTCTCTGATGATGCATTTTTTGTGCTAAGATCAAACTTTGGATCGCCATGTTTCCTACAAAAAAAATTATTACTGGTATTTGGAGCTCAGATTTGCTACACTGTTCTAATGTGGGTGATGCCCTATAACAATAATAAATTTCTTTCATTCAAGCAACTACGGCTCAATAGTTAGGTTAGTCACAAAATTACTTAAAAATAATGTTAGTATACATTTCATCACATCCCCTCTTCTATAAGGAGGGTTGCCTGGCCCTGTAATGGGTCGTAAGTTCGCTTCTGTTGGATTGGCAAATCCTTGCTTGCTAGCATGTTTATGCTATGTGAGGTATACTTTTATATATTAATTACTTGTATAACGAAAACAGGAACTTTGTTTACTAAAATAGAAATGAATAACATGTATATAAGTTAGTAAATTAAGATTTGCTGCATCCAGATTTGAGGTTTCCAACAAATGCTTGGTTTTAAAGTTTGTACATTCTCGTAATTCGTCGAGCATGTGTGTGCCGAATTTATTAAATGCCGAGCAGTCATTTGCAAGCATTTTCCGAATTTTAACAAGCATTCGTTGCTCAGCCAAATAAGTGCGTCTGCCCTAACTACTGCGTTTCATCGAACTTTCGATATTTGGCAAGTCTGGATGCTCCTTTATATAGAAGATATTCTAATATCATCCATCATATTATTACTGGCCAAGATATTACAATATAGTATTTTATATTTGCATTCGCAATAGGTTACTTTTATTTACCTGAAATGTATTTGTAACGTCTCTTTATCAACAAATGTTTCATGGCAAAAAACGCATTCGAATTTCTGTTCTGTTGTCATTGTGAAAATGCAATTATTTATAATATTTTAAAAACCATTAAATACTTAGCGTCTTTTCATTTGTAATAAACTTCTACAAAAGACTATTCATGTATATACTTAGTCCATTATTAAATTTCATTGCACAAATCTCATATATATAAAAGAAATGTATTGTTAAGCTATTTATCTAAAGATATTAGAATTAAACAGTATCCTACACACAAAACCCAGCCACAAGCCATATTTGACACCACAGATAAAACAAAAAGCACAGACGACAAATATGTTAACCATTACCTAATCTAAGTATAGTCTATAGCAGTAATTGCCACAGTAAAAAAACACTAATTACATTTAATTTTAGGTTTATGCTGAAAAAGGCTGGCAAAGGCCTACGCCAAAGAATCGACTTGTATTTAATTTAAATTTAATGTTTTTAAAATTCATAGCTTTGAGGAAATTGAACTAAAAGCTTTTTATTTTTTTTAATATGCTGAATAAAGTTGCCCTTTTATTGCGTTAATATAAACATTTTTATTCATTGTTTATCTTATCTTATAAGATTGTTGTGATAGTAAAAATGTGATAGAAAGATAGTAAGTAAAGAGAACAAGTAAATAGTAATGGTAAAACTGCCAAACTAAATAGAACCTCATTATTGCACTGCAGCTAATTAAGTGCAGAATTTATATCACATATAATGTTATTATTACCCCTAACGATTAAAGGTGGAGCCAATTTTCCTAACCCTACACAAATTCATTACACTACCTACTATTTGTAAACTTGGCAACGGCTAAAGTCTAAACTGATTTTTTTTAAATTATTGTTTTCATTGTTGGTTCAGAGAAAGAAAACCAGTTCCTAGTTATTAAATTGCCTGGCGCAGTTTTTCGTACTTTGCTTAGATTTACATAGGTCGCTAGGAAAGTCTTGCAATACGACAATATTATTAAGACTGGATGTATAATAGTATTTCATTTGGAAGCCACACTCACTGCATGAAGATTGATATATAATATTTTTATATTCGCGCAATAGAGTTTATTTAAAAAAAATTTAACTTATAAAAATTACAAGGTGCACTAAGGCTGATTTACACGTCGTCGTACGGCACAATTTTGGGTGCTGCCTCTAAATTAATGAATTGATAGAAGATTTGATACAATTTGACAATGAGCTTACTTAAACTCAATTTCCTAACTCCTAACTCTTGATTAGTAATGAAGAAAATGTTTGCTTTATTTTTTGTAAGACGAGGTATTTTACACAAAGTAATTTAGAAATGATAGCGTACAGTTACGGTCTCTTTCCACACAAAAGTATGTCTGCCTAGGATGATTCCAAAACCTCAAGTCCCCCGTCTAAAGTCAAGACCCGAAGAATTTTCTATTTTTTCCCTGGTACGCCGTTGCTGTTAATTTGCATACAATTGTGACTTTTTATAACGCCTTTGAGTCCTCTTGAGTCAGCTTGGATGTCCTCTGTACAATCCTGATCTTGCATTTAGTAATTTGAATTTCCAGTCATTAAGGATTAGCTCCAGGGCATGCAGAGTATTGCCAGCGACACTGCATTTTTAGCGGCCTGGGACTAAGACTCCTTATATCTCCCAGAAAAAAAAAAGTTAGCAAATTTTTTATGATTGCTTTAAACATATGAATAAGTGTTTAATAAATAGTTTTTAAAAATTGTGACAAATATGGCTGTATTGCAAAACTTTCCTAGCGACCTAAGTATAATATACCCAATCAAAGGCTTCATTTTTCAATTTATGATTTGTCATCTTAAGAACACGTAGGTAGCATGCCTTGAAATATAAACAACATAATAGATTAATAGCGCACGCCCGTGTTTTCGTTTGCGTGGAAACTCTGAACCACAAGATCAAACAAACTACCTAATCCATTTGCACGTATAAATCTTTCTCTTGAATCACTGTATCTAATAAAAATAAAAATACGTTAAAACAGGTTGTAAAGTTTAAAAGGTTGTAAAGTATATGAGTACTTAGGCAGGTGTACAGACGGGAAGTGAGTTTATGGTATTATGCACTTTAGTTGTGCCTTTTTTATTCAGTGTTACAATTATTAAGCAATTAAGTGTAATCGTTTCATTTATTAATGGCTACGGCTAGTCGATCGCGTTGGACGACTATATAACGCTCTTTGATAAGAATGATGTTATTTCTGGCTCGACACAGTCGCGCGGCGTTTCATTCACACAGTAGAAGCGTTGTTTACTCTGTTTATTATCAAAATACGTATGAATATACGAACGTGACCATGATTTTAAATAGTGACTTGTGATTTTTGCTTAATTTTAATTTTAAAGACGTGTTATTCTATCAATAAAGTTCTTTACCTTTTTTCTCGATACTTTTTATTATTGATTGCTTTGGAACATCGGTAAAGTACAAAGACCTTGAATCACTGTATATCGGCACTATATCAACAGTCAGCGCGGTAGGTATGTATCTGTATAACATAGTCGTATTGAAATGTAAAATAGAATGAACTAATAAAGTGTTCTGCATAGTTTGTGCCGCGGTACACCTACCGGTGTAGCTTTACCCTTATTAGATGCGCCCCGGAAAAATTACGTCTAATTAAAAATAAGTTGTACCTAATTTAGGAAAAATAGGTAATTTATTAATAATTAACTAAAAGATTTTTTATTATGTTTTAACTTTCCGACATGGCTAAGAGTAAGATTGCTTTAGTTTTAGCTGACAACTTATGCTAAGGTTCTTAGGCTCAAAATTTTAATTAAAAGTCTGAAAAAGGTGTGGCACAAGTATCCCTCTCGGACAGAGAGTTACATATTTGTTCCTTTTGCCGTGGAGACCCTTGGGCCATGTAGTCGCAGAGCCAAAAAATTCTTCCGTAATATTTCTCAATATTATGGAATTGGCTTACTTACTTATACCTAATTGGCTCAACTGGTGACCGAAGGGCTGGCTTATTTTTTGCGCAAAAGATTAGCCTGGCGGAAATGCAGCCAGTATTCTTGCTACCATTCCACGTGGGCATGATTTGTATAGTTATTAGAATAAGTTAGCTTAAGTTCCTTATTGTATTCTTTCTCAATAACAAAAAATACAATTAAGTTTTCATATTATAATAAAAAAAAACCGGCCAAGTGCGAGTCGGACTCGCGCACCGAGGGTTCCATAAATTTTAAGGTTTTTGGAATTATTCTCACTTCTTTTTTTGTACTATAAAACATTATTTCATGCGAAATTTCATGACTCTAGGATGAATGGAAGTACCCTTTAACTTTGATTTAGTTGCGAATATTCGGCTTATGCTGTATGTTTTGATTGCGTTGGCATAGAAGTTTGACTTTGTTATAGCTTACAGGTATTATATACCTGAATATTTAATATGAATTTCTATTTAATATTTTTACGCGTTCATGAGAAAAGGGGGTAAACTTAAAATTATTAAAATTTTTTTTATTATAATATGATATTTATAATATGATATTATAAAAATTTTCAGTTTTCGTAATTTTTCCTTTATCTGTACTATATGACGTTACTTTAATTAAATAAATAAATTATGTATCTAACTAATTAACATACGGTAAAAGGCAAATCTTATCTCTATAAGATCCTTGTAATTATTAAATAATTTATTTTGTTAAGTTTAGTTGTATAAATAATGTAAACGTAAGCATATGAAATAAATGATTTTTTAAAACACAAAAAGTTCTACAACTGCCAAAATATAAAAGATAGCTTTTATACTGTCGCGGACTTTTTTGTAGAACTTTTTAACATACATAAAGTTCCCACACATTGCTTTCAATTATTCCCAATAGTTAAGGCAGCGTACGCGCATAAAGCCGATTTAACAGATTTTTGCGGTCCGACTCGCGCGACAAAAACTGTGATAACTCGGTTAATTTATACAATACAAATATAAAATATAGCCTATGACACTCACCGATAACGTAGCATTCTGGTGAAAGAATTGTTTTAAATCGGATCAGTAGTTCCGAAGATTAGCCCCGACAGATCTTTATTTACAAACTTACAAACTTTACCTCTTTATAATATTAGTATGGATAACGTTACTCAGTCCCAAATTTCAAGATCCTAAGTTTATGGGAACTGCCCGTTAGGTTTTGATTTACTTGACCGTGTCGAAAATTAGGACATTTTTGGTTTAAACGGCTGTATCTTTTGATTGCCTTGGCCTAGAAGCTAGATTTTTTCACTACTCTAAGGGACAGCAGACTTGAGAAGAATATATATTTCAGCTTTATACCTTTACGCATTCCTGAGAAAAAGGATCTTTACAGACGGACGGACGGACAACGAAGTGATCCTATAAGGCTTCCGTTCTTTCCTTTTTAGGTACGGAACCTTAAAAATCTAACAAAATTAATGTTTTTAAGGTGAAGGTGCTCTAGAATTAATTGATTTTGTAAGTGTATCCACGTAAGTGTAGGCACTTACTTACAAGTTTGCGGAACAGTGAACTACTTATACAGTATTATATTACTCATATTATTGGTACTTTTATTTTTTAATTTTTAGATAGCCTGATAATATACTTATATATTGGAGGTACCTACTTATATTTGAAATATGGCTTTCAATCCCAATTTGATGCTGAGGCGGTTATATTCCGGGGTTTCAAAAAAAGTGCGCGCTCAAAAATACGTGCTCACTAAATATTTTCAAGGAGAACCAAAAAAGAGCGACTTTAAAATCGTCGAGGAAGATCTTCCAGAACTTAAGGATGGCGGTAAATATGAATCGTGTTTCTATGCAATATCATTTGATAATAATTAAAATTTGATCTAGAGCCATAGGCTAAACACTGAAAAAACGAGGCAGGAATCTTTGAACAACACACATTAATAATACATACATAATATTATTGTCCTTAATGTGTGCTCTAACAGGAAAACAAAATTTATTGTTTGATTTAGATATCTTAAGAGGAACAACTCTTGCATGTTTTTTTACCTTGGAACCGGATCTGTGGGGCAAGTGTGAGTTTTTCACCGAGCGACTGCATAAAAACGTAGTCACTCGTAACGTCAAATTATATAGCAAAAAAACGTTTACTCTCGCTATAACTAGATGGCGCTACTAAAATTCCATATAAATTTGCGTTACGTTTTTACTAATTTTTGTCTTCCATACATACAGATGCCCAGGAAAATTTATTTTTAATTGCTATTTAGTTATATATCAAATTAGGCCTCGATAACTCCAACGCCGAAACGTCTATTGTCGCACCGATACATTACACAATCTTTACGATTTATTGCAGGAAAAATGGAATATTCGTCATATTAAAAAAATATGGAATATATTCTTAAATTAAAGATAAGTAACTGAAAAACTGGGGTACTATACTAAAGCCAAACTCGATGGAGAATGCTTATCAACAAACAAATTAATAATGAAGGTAGAAATCACTAGTCATTTTCAACCTATTTTTTTATTTAACTTGTTATTGACGAATTCATGACAATATATTAGATTAGTAAGATTTTATAAAAAAAAAACATAATTTAAATTTATTAGGCATAGTCATTCTACCTTTATGTTAATTTTGTTTGTTAATAGGTATGCTTTCCACACTGATTTTGGTTTTAGTATAGCTAAGTGCGTTTCAGCGCGACTAACTCTGCTCGGCTACGTCCCATAATGACCGATTATTTGTAGGACCAAAATATAACGTAATAAATGCTAATATGGCAACGCATACCTCCTCTAAAAAATTGTTCTAAGAATAAATACAAATAATAGTTGGTCCGATTATCGGTCCTACAAAAAGTCGCACGTGGGCGGGCAGTCAAATTGGCTATTTGTCTAAAATGCACGATTAACAAAAACAAAGACAAACCGACCAAAACTCAATCACACGGATATGAATAAATAAAATGGTTAACAAAATATTTAATAATGTTTTAATTTTTTCAGAAATATTAACTGAAGCCGAATATCTCAGTGTGGATCCATACATGAGAGCGTATATGATAGGATACAAACTACCCACAGATATGATCGGTGGTCAGGTTGCTAAGTATGTCATAAATATCATTTAAATGCAAATTTTAATACGTTACTAGCACTGTCTTGTACATATGCTGAAAATTAAATTTATTTAAAAATGAGGATATTTTGAAAATTATTTTATTTTCAAAATATTTACTAAGCCAATGCTAGCCAAAACTCTTTGCTGTGGTGAAATTATTAAAGGCGTCATTTTATTACCTCTGTTTTCATTTTATACCTTAGAGATGTTGAATGATCGAGTTGCTAAATGCAAATAGACGTAAAATATAGGTAATCTTTACAATATGAATTTTTTTTCAACTACCCATTTTTATAAATACCCTAAATTATCTGCAGTAGCGCTATTCTGTAACGATGTTTCTTCTCGACATTGTGAGATATGTCTTTCGAATACCTCCTACACTACTATCCATCTCTCTCTGTTCATCACAATACAAGTGATAGAGACGAATTCGAAACTAATACTATCGAGTTATTCAAACATCTTCATAAAATAGCGCTACAGGTCCTAAACTTATATCTTATTTATTTCAGAGTAATCGATAGCAGAAACAAAAATATTCCAGTAGGCGCGTATGTAACTGGACCTTTTGGCTGGCGTACACACACTATAACAAACGGGGACAAGATTTTTAACAATTCAATCGATTTACCCATAACTGTGTTGCCAGATTTAAGTCCATTCCCTGTATCTCTAGCGCTGGGTATACTCGGTATGCCAGGGTAAGCAAATAATTTAAACCATATTACATAGTCTCACTTTTAACAAATAATTTCTCCGATCAAAAATGGTATAATATAATATGGTATATATAATAAAAAATAATCCGATCAATCAATCATAATAGTTATGATATTCCCAAGTTTTTTAAGTATTTATTTGGTCCTTGATATATGTAACATCCGTTAAAAAAGTAATATACCTTTTTCAGAAACACAGCGTATTTCGGCTTGAAAGAGATTTGCCAACCGAAAGAAGGAGAAACTATCGTAATAACAGGCGCAGCCGGCGCAGTGGGCTCACATGTTGGTCAAATTGGAAAAATTTTAGGTAATTAACATGCATAAGCAAAATACTACTATTGAGTCGTTACGAGATATTTACACTTGATTGATTTGAAATGCATAGTTACTCATTTTGCCATGTAGACGCGCACTAAATACTAATTTCTTGATACTCACTCGGAAACAGTTAGGTACTACCCGACCTACGCGGCTAAAAACTCTGGCTACTAGAGATATATATTTATTTATATATTTGCCATGTAACACGTTGTTAATTGAATGTTATGTGTATTTACAATTTCCATTCATTCACAGGTTGTCGTGTAATAGGATTTGCTGGTACTGATGAGAAATGTGATTATTTAGAAAAGGAGTTAGGATTTGATCGCGCATTCAACTACAAGACTTGCAATATCAGAGCTGCTCTCAAGGAAGGTGCCCCAAAACGCGTGGATTGTTATTTCGACAATGTACGTATTGGATATATATGTAACGTGACCATACGTCCCGCTCTGGGCGGGACAGTCCTGCTTTGGGCGGGACAGTCCCGCTTTCAGGCAATCTATCCCGGTGTCCCCCGCGCGGCCAAAATTGTCCCGCTTTTGCAAACAGACGATATGATGATTTAAAACGTATTTTTCTCGTTCGAAATGCGTGGCAAGACGCCCCGCGCGGGAACGCAGATTACGAGACGATTTTCCTTTCCCACATGGTCCGTAACCTGTTAATAAAATTTTAAGAAAAAGCAGCAGTTGACCAGCACAATGTAAAAACTGCGGCGGCTGAGTTTTATAAAACAACCAAAGAATACTTAGAGCAGTGGTGTATTTAACACAGAATTATAGAAGTGTTTGAATGTTATTCCCTACATGGGAATAGGTACAGAAAGCACAGAAGATGACTTATTAGTAGTAGCCAAGATACGAAACTCTTTGTCGAGTTTTCACTTATTTTAAACTTCTATAAAAAAAACTTGTACAACACTAAAAACTTTTTTTATTACATAATTCCGCAGATGTCCCGCTCTGACAAAAAAAATAAATGGTCAAGTTATGTATATGCAACCTATTTTTTAACCGACGAAAAAAAAACGAAGGAGGTTCTCAATTCGACACGTATATTTGTTTTTTTTTTTTATATATGACCACGCATAACTTTTTACAGTGTTGTCCGATTTTGGTCCCATTGTCCACATGTTAGGATCTGCTGATGATATCCTGGGGAAATTGAAGGAACTCTTCAAATTTTGGAGGCACGCTTCCAGCGATTTCGGTTTTTGACTCGGTATCGGTAGCTTTTTGGCTAGTAGTGCCGTATAATATATTATGACAGTATAGTACGAGTACGGTACGTGGCGATAAATCACTAAAAAGTAAGAAATAAAATTTTTTAACAAAAAATAGAACCGACTCAAAACGCACTAAAAAGTAAAAAATAACTGTGTCATTTAGTTGCTTTAATTTACTTAAGCATATCTAGGAGTCGGTGCCAGCCAAGGTTTCTACTTTCAAGGACGTTATAACTAGCGGCATGTAAGTCTAGCGCTGAACGAAACGTAGTAGGGATGGCTGCGCATCGGTACCGTCGCGTACGCAATACAATATTTACTTTAATTACCTAATTAATATCAAATCATGTTACGACATCGTTTTAATATGTGTGTGTGTGTGCGTGCATGCGTGTGTGTGTATGTGTTTGTGTACGTTACGTGCGTGTTTGTGCTTATATATGTTATAGTTCATAGTTCTAATTTCCAAAGATTTCGTATTACTTAAGACATAATTATATAGTAAAAAATATTAAAATATTAAAAATATAAAAATATTAAAATATATGGATAGTTACCATAAACGAATAAATAAATTTTGAAAAGCTTACGGGGAGTAGAAAAATAAAACATTATTATATTCTCAATTTTTATTATAGATATAAGACTAGTCTAATCTGAATCAGGCAATGGTAACACGCCTGGCGTCGCAAAACGGTATTTCTTCTAGGTATATTATTCCCTTTAAATTCATAAACAAACTTAAAAAAACAACAAAATATATAATTATATTTAACAAACCAACTGAAAATTAACAATAATAACAATGCAACTCAGAGCGAGACTGTACACTGGAAGTCCGCGTCGCGTCGTTTCGGTGCGGGGGACGGAATGCGACAGGGGAGCCAATCGCCGCTACGCACGCCCGCCCCTCATTCCTCAAGCTCCCCCATGATACCTAAATTTTTACTTCTGCGCAATAACGGTCAGCGCTAGAGTTTCGTGCCGCTACTTGTACCTAGAACCCACAAACTGCTTTACTACGTAAAATAAATGTTCCTTGAACTTGGCTGGCACCGACTTCATAGATATGCTTAAGTAAATTAAAGCAACTAAATGACACAGTTATTTTTTACTTTTTAGTGCGTTTTGAGTCGGTTCTATTTTTTGTTAAAAAATTTTATGAAAAGACAGATCTAACTTTGTCATTTTTGGGTGTTTCTGCTGTTGCAGGTACTTCGCTTAGGATGCACTTTCCTCAAACAAACGAGTTTGAGCTGTCACTTTAAATCTTTAAGCCAGATTGTCATACGATAATAGAAAATTGTTCAGGGTATATACCTGTTCCAGTATTACGGGATACCAAATATTTTGGTTTCAGGTGGGGGGCGAGATTAGTTCAATAATAATGTCTCAAATGAACAAATACGGAAGGATCGCCGTCTGCGGGTCAATATCGTCTTACAATGATGTGGCGCCGCCGAAAGGTAACACTTACTTTTACACTTATGTAGATTTTTTTCTCTTTTAAACAATCAAAAGAAATGTGGATATTTTAATTTAATTCACGTTCAGCCTGAGTCAGTAATAATATGTCTAGCATTATTATTATCAGCCTATTTTTAAAGGCTCACAGGGCCAGGTCTCCTTCCTTTTAAAAGAGGAGATATGAAGCTTACCCACCCACCATGCTGCTCGAAAGCTGGTTGGGCGCCTTCAAGTAGCGTGGTAATGCTTATACTCATCACGGGGAATTATTTTCTTTTTATTATAGAACTTTTTTAAAGATATGTAATGGGAAGTGGGAACTCGTACGTATGGCCGCCACCCTAACAATTTCCTCACTTGGTTTCAGTCACGATTGTGCAGCCTGCACTAGTATTCAAAGAGCTCAAGATGGAAGGATTTTTAGTGAACCGATGGAATAACCGTTGGCAAGAGGGGATCGATATAAATTTGAAGTGGTTAAAAGATGGTAAACTAAAATATCAAGAAAAAGTTTATCATGGATTTGATAACATGGTAGATGCGTTGGTAGGGATTTTGAGAGGAGAAAATACAGGGAAAGCTGTTGTTAAAGTATAAAACATCGTATATCGTCCTGCCCTGTACCACTTATGTGCATGCGCATCTTGCATGGACTTACTTAAAAAGCTACCATTATTTTGGCATTTCTTTTATAATGGCATTATATTGGTGACTATTAAATGGTTTATACATATTATAAATACTTACTTAGGAAATGGCTCATTATTGTTTTTTTTTTGAATTCAAGATATTTTGGTATAAATAATTATTTCAAAAATAATTATTATTGAGGTTATAGTTTTAGTGATTTTGTATCAAATTTTAGACATTGTTATTTTTAATATGTTGCCTATTTTTAATTATTATTTAAAATTAAGACTTTAATATTAATTTGTATATTATTAACCACAAACGATTAGAGATAATAGCTAACTACTATAGTTGAGCCATCGAAACGAAAGAATATTAATGAATTGAGAAGCTTACGCACAGAGATATTACTCGCCTGTTATGACATATCGGAATTTTGTTTACGTTTATTCTTTTGATACTTTGGCCGCACTGTGCAATCATGTATTCGGCAGCATAAATAAATATTATATGAGTATTATGGACGTTTTATTTGTAGGATACAAAAACTTTTCTTGCGATGTTCTCCATTTAGTTATGCTGGTCATTTAAAAATGTTTACTTTGGGACCAATATAAAAATCTTCAGTTTTTCTACGGCAATCTATAATCCATTGAGAATTATTTGTTATAGTACTAGCAGAGGCCCGCGAATTTATCCGCGATCAAAAAAGTGTTGCGTAACCTTCCAAGAATAACAAAAAAAAAATGAACGCGACGGAACCTTTTATTTTAAAGAAAGAATAGATATAGCAAGTTTTCCTTTAATCCTTATGTTCGTGCTGCGTTCTTATTGATTCTATTTAATATTGGTGTCCATAAATAAAAAACTGGACACTATCGTGGCCAGCCATAAGCTATTGTCTAAAACCAATAACAAGAATGGTCAGATGGATTCACAACATCGAAAAGGCTGGTTTTGATTACTTTCATTCGTGCAGTGTAAATCTAACACTTAGCAAGTGAGGTTGGTCGATTATCGGTTCTTGTGGGTAAAAGTGTGCGTTAATGCAAACATTTCTAAACGTTCCAGTTCCCACCAATACTCGGATCGGTATTTTTTGGAACGAAGTTCCTTATCGCGCGTTGTGAAAGGGGGTTAGACGGAAAAAATTCGTACCAAAAGTTGTCACGACACTTTTTGATCAAAGGATATTGCCGCCGCCTTTGATGTGTGTGCGCGTGAGCGGCGGAGGGCGTCCGCACTGTATGCTGTCTCGCGCTCTCGTGGCGCCCTCTGGTGTTTCAGTGTACAACAACAAACGCGTGTGTGGTACGCGTTTAAGTTTATATAACATTATATTTGTTAATAATAAAAAAAATATTATTATTACTTAAAAAAAATAAAATTTTATTACAATTCCTTCACTAATTAATCGAAAGGAACTTCGTTCCATCCGGGTGTCCCTTGACACCTCTCAACTTTTTTTATCATTTGCGTTTTTGTAGGTCGGTTACGTATTGTAATCAGTAAGTTCTATTTTTATCTTACAAATAATTGGTCATCGATTAACGGTCATGGACGGACCCCCTTTTAATTGTCATAGACAATTTAACACTTGAGCTCTTGACCCCTGACCTGTGAGTCTCTGACTAGGCTATAAGATTCCAGGCCGTTAAATAAATTTAAAAAAATCAGACCTTGACTCTGACAGACGTAGTAACTACTAAGTTACTAACGAGTACCTATCTAATCTGTGAGTCTGCGTTTGCGTCTGGTGGTCTGGCCGAAAAAACACAATTTAAATTGTTTTTATAAAGTGTTTTAATAAAGTGTTTTTTTATAGTTTAGTATTTTTCTCTATTTTTATTAGTATTTTTCTATAAAAAAAAACACAATTTAGTGTTTTTTTATAGTTTTGAAAGTATTTTATGTGAAAGTCTGTAATTTTGAGATTATAATTTCGTTGCGTAAAATTGCACAACCAAAAATGAGTCTCTCGGACCTTTTAAAAAAGCATTCAAGAAAGTCCGGCAAGTTAGTTTACGTTCATTCTTATGATTCTCCTATCGGCAAAATAATTGCTTGTGCTGATCAAGAATGCATACACCTTGTGGGCTTTGAAGATTCTAAAAACTTTGAAAAGATGTTGAAAGCAGTTGCTGAAAAATTAACTTGTGAATATGTTAAGGAAACAAATAAAATTTTGAAGATATATGAGTATGAAATACAGGAGTATTTTGATGGCAAATTAAAAAAATTTAGTGTACCTATAAAGACATTTGGTACAGAGTTTCAAAAAGTAAGTAAAATTGTTATTTTACAAGCAGTGCCTCCAGCATATAAAATTGTGGTAGCTCTACCTCTACAAAAATTTTCATTTTTATTTATTTATTTAGGTATACCCAATTTAAAAGCTCATCCATTCTGAAATTTGGATTGATGTTATTAACTAAACTTTGTTTTATAGCTGTTTACTATTGTGTCTGTAACTCGGAAGTGTGTTCAGAGCTGATTTAATTTTATACAGTTTTAAAGCTATTTGTACATCCTTAAAATTTAATCATGCAAGGCTTTCTACTCTAAAGTACAACTAAGTATTTTCAAAAAATTACTCATAGTAATAACATTATTCTAGGAGGTGTGGGAAAAGCTCATGGAAATACCTTATGGAACAACACAAACTTATGGTACCCTTGCCAAAGAGTTGCGGCGGTCGGCAAGCCATTCTCGAGCTGTGGGTGCAGCTTGTGGGGCAAATGCTCACCTCATAATAATACCATGTCATAGATTGGTTGCCTCCGGATCAGACGGAGGGTTCAGCTGTGGTGTGGATCGCAAAGAATGGTTAATAGAACATGAGAAAAAATTTGGCTGAAAATAAAAATAAGCAAAACTCAAATCATACATTCACTACTTAAAATTGGTTAACTGGTTAGTATTTTTTGTTAAAAGTTTAAATTTAAAATTGTGAAATTTCATTTAAAGTTTGAGATTGATAAATTTTGAAATGTACAGTTACAGAGTGAGTTGTAGTACAACTTTAAAGTGTACAGTAGTACAACTTTATTTTTAATTTGTATAGGTTATTTTGTTAATAACTGTATTTTTAGTTATTATTCATTTCTGTGACTGCATTAATTGTTAATCACAATTGAAGTTGTCTGTCATGATTACCATATAAGTTATCTAGCTCTATCAATCTATACCAAATTTCATCCAAACGAATTAAGCCATTCTGGAGTGATAAATGCTGTAATAATACTATATAATAGTACAAATATCTAATTAGTTTTGTATGTAAGTAATTTTGTTATGTACTTTAACTTTAATGTTGAAGCTGGAATATGTTGGCTGTGATTTAATGATTAAAACACCAATTATAACAAATTGTATTTATTCTAATACCTATTATTACATCAATAAAATATGTAAATTTAATTAATTTCAAAATATAATAGAGTAAGGGTTTCCTTAAGTTAGGGAAGTATAAAATTATAAAAAATATTTTACATGTTTAAAAAAGTATATGGAAGGAAAATATATTTTTAAAATCTTATATTGGAAACTAAAGTGAGTGAATTTACAATTCATCAAGAAATATACAAATATGTCGCATGGCTTTGCCCTAATCTAATGTACAGTGTGGAATATATTCAATTATTTTAATTAACTACATCTTCCTTTAAAACATATATTACCATTCACATTAAATGTAAATATGTTAAATGCACCTATATGCAATGAGATTAATTAAAAATATATTAAATTAGTTTATTTTGTAATGGCAGAGTTTTTACAGTAGTGGGCAAAACTTTGTTTTTCCTTTATATTATGTAGTATCATAGTTAAACATGTGCATTGATAATAATAATTAAACTACTTGCTGATTGATAAAAGTTCAAGTACTATAATAAGAATCACATGTGTCTATTAATACTAATAATACTATTTAATTTGTTTTTTTTATTTAATTAGGAAACTTAGATTAACAAATTAATACTTTTCTAATTAACACCCTAATTATTGATTAGTTAACAAATTGAACTATAACTATAATCAGCCCTGGATCTAGAGGTTGTGGGACAAACGGGGGCTCATACTCTGGGCAGTAAATTTATTCTTTGAAATTGCAGGGAAATAAATAGGCTTAATGCGGAAAGAAATGCGCTAGACTGGGTTGTGGCATTGTTTTCCGTAAGGCCCATGTCAATCCGATGATGTTGCCGACGGCATTTATTACTTTTTCCTCACCTCGACAAGACCATCTATTCAAGATCCGGTTTTGACTATATTTAAGCATATCCTCGTCTATTCAAGTTGTAGTAGAGTCCCTTGAGCGCCATGAGGTCCCTGTGCGTGCCTCGCTCCGCCACGCGTCCGCCGCTGAGCACGCAGATGGCGTCCGCGTCGCGCAACGTGCTCAGGCGGTGCGCGATCATCACGCACGTGCGCCCCGCCTTCGCGGCGTCCAGTGCCTCTTGCACCACCTGACAATAAAATTTTAATTAAATATTAACTGGTCATTTTCAAATAGAAGTCAAACCGGTAGGTCATTAACTCTTTAGGCGCCAGGAACTGTATAATATCTACATATGTAAGCAATTATCAATTCAATTTGATAGTCAGTACGTTACATGTACATACCTTTTCACTTTCTGTATCTAATGCGCTAGTAGCTTCATCAAGAAGGAGCATGTTGGGTTTCCTTATCAGGGCTCTAGCTATGGCCACTCTTTGTTTCTGTCCTCCAGACAGTTGTGTCCCTTTCGAACCAATGTTAGTGTCATATCCCTAAAACAGATATAAAAGTTACAAGCAATAGATAAAGGTTCGTTAAAAAAAAGTCTTTGTTAAGCCACTTCTTACCATAGGCAACGATGCAATGAAATTGTGTATGTTAGCCTGTTTCGCGGCTTCGATTACTTCTTCTTTCGTTGGATTTCGTGAGTTGTCTCCATAGGCTATGTTTTCACCAATAGTACGGTCGAAGAGCACTGGTTCTTGTTGCACAAATCCAATAGACTGCCTCATATCGACCAGGCGAAGTTTTGGTAATGGTATACCGTTTTGAGCCTACAAGTAAGAGTACAAGGTGTTTCTGTATTCAGATTTTATATTGTATTTATGTTTTTATAAATGTATAAATGTTTGTTGTTGTGTTGGTTTTATAAATACAAATATGTATTTATATTTGTCTGATATATATGATTGTGTATGAAATATTGCATTCTAATTTACAATCGTAAGAGATTATATTACAATCGTATTTTTTATATTTCAGAAAATATCAAATAAGAACTTTTCAAATTTAAGTTACCTATGTGCTTAGAAAATTGATGCGTATCTGCGCATACGCGTCAAACGTCAGTAATAAACGAGCTACAATACGGGACGGTCTATCATTTATCTCAAAAATGCAAAGCTGGAAACAGGTAATAAAGTTTCACCTTGGTTCCCATTTCTTATACATTTGGTATCTTACCACAATGCCGCCGTCAGGATCGTAGTATCTCTCCAGCAGCTGAATAATAGTGCTCTTTCCGCAACCACTAGCACCCACCAATGCAATAGTTTTCCCATTTTCTATCTCTAGATCAAAGTTCTTCAAAACTTGTATTGTTTGTCGTGTTGGGTATTTAAATTGTACATTTTGTAAACTCGCTTCGCCGGTTCCTCTCTAAAAATAAATGATTCAAATTATTAAGGTATCGATAGGAATAATTAATTTCATACAAAAATAAATATGACGTAAATGGATCTTACAAAGTTCATAACTGCAGGTTGAAGTGGATCTGTGATTTTAGACTGTCTGTTCAGTATCACAATAACACGTCCTGCTGCCTTGATTCCTTTTTGGAAATTAGGCGCAAACGCAAACGCTTGCGCGGCAGAAGACGAGCCCATTAATAGTGTTTGGGCCGACCTTTAAGAAACAATATCATTATTGGCAAGTTCAGCTACAGTTCATTATGTACTTAATTTGACAGTTAAGAGCTCTTACTTGAGTATTGTAGCGTAATCGATACCCTGATACACCATTAAATGTCCTCCATAGTATAGCGTGGCAGCGTAAATAAAATTAAACAAGCCTCTGGAAAGGCCAAACACAATTCCACGCCAGTGTGAAGTACGTTTAGCTATTTCAAGAGCTGGTAATAATTGTATGGCATAATCTCGTAGGAAAGTTGCTTCTCTGCCCAGAGATGCAACCGTTCGTACGTTTGCTACGGCTTCCACTGCAAGCTAGAAATCAAAATTATATAAACAAAATTTAACATGTAACAGTTGTTTTATACAATTCTTTATAATGTTCAAAACTTTTTTACCTTAGAACTTTGTTCCATTGTCTTAGCTGTTCCAAAGGATTCCGCGGTTACCATTCTTCCTTGTTTATATAGTACAGCTGCCATTAATGGTACAAAAGCTAACGCCACTAGTCCTAAACGCCATTCGTAATACAACGATACTGCCAAGGAAAATGTGAAAGTACCAAATGCTTGTAACACTGTGCCAATTCTCTGGCCTGTTGCCTGTCAAAAAATATTTTATATAATTTAACTTTTAATTTGTGTTCACATAAGGTAGGATTATTGGATATTTATATTCAATTTACCCCTTGCACTTGTGCTGCTTCACCCGACAATCGAGCACATAAAGCTCCTGTAGAATTGTTTTTGTCGTCAAAGAATCCAATTTCTTGCTGTAGTAAACTTTTGAACATGAGTTTTCGCAATCGGGCCGTAAGATGTTCTCCAGCCACGCCATACATGGATACCTTAAAGTGGAATGAGATCAAGAATTAAATGTTGTTAGGTAACTTAATTTGAATGTTTCTAATAGTTATGATAAATTACCATTATAAAGTTCGTGATACCAGAAAACACCCCAACTCCTACAAATATAAGTGCATATTCACGCACTTGAGCTTGAACCGCGTCAGTGTCAGGATTGGAAAGCACCTGAAAAGTTCAATTGTAGGTAATTAAATTATCAAATTGAATCAAAGATTCATGAAAGATGGTAGAGGTACCTTTTTTAAAACATTATATTGATCACCACACAATCGATCTCGTATCGAATACCCATAAATAATAAACAACTCTCAAATTTATGTGGATTTCTGCACAGGTTCTGTTCACATACGGACATAGATTTAATGATTTAAGGCTGTCCATTGCGATAATAGTTTTAAAAATTTTAAAGTCAAAATTTAAAGTTTGCACAATGAGGGAGGAACGTTCTTCGAATGTGCTAATACTAAATAAAAATTAAATACTTACACCAACAAAGTCGCCGAGAATGATAGCCAGGATCGGCATAGCGAAGCCGCTGATTACGGAACAAACACTAGCGGCCGTTATCGATTTCCACTCGGGCGAGTTGAGCTTTACCACTTCGATGAACGACGGATCTGGTATATCTGTAGATGATACAGCGACCTGTAATGTCAAAATAATAATTAAGCAAAATTTTAAGGCTAAACTGGTTTGATGAAAAGAAGAATATTAACAGTATACCTCCATTTTTGCTTCAAAATGTTCATCTTCATCCTTTTCGCTCTGAATAGATATAGTTCGTGCTAAATTGTCCTTACCTGGCTCTAGAAAAGAAATTCTTTTTTATTTCAAGAACAACTGCATGATTTGTTAAAGTAATAAAAAAATCTCATATTTACGTACCAGTTTCATTTATATCCGGGGATGATTGCAGCATTACCATGTCGTAGTAGTGACCTTTTTTATTCATCAGCTCCGCATGATTTCCAGTTTCGACCACAGTCCCACTCTTGAAGACGTAAATTTTATCAACATTTCTGATTGTTGAAAGTCTGTGAGCTACAACGATGGTTGTGCGTCCTTCTTGTGCCTAAGTATAAAAAATAATTTAACAGAAAATAATTATAGTAACTATACGAATATTTCAAAATTTATATAAATTAGTACCTTATCAAGAGCCTTTTGTACTTTTGCTTCTGACGAAGTGTCCAAAGCGCTAGTCGCTTCATCAAGCAGCAAAATTCGAGGGTTACGCACCAGTGCCCGAGCGATAGCGATTCTTTGTTTTTGTCCCCCTGAAAGTGACGCTCCTCGTTCACCAACCAATGTATCATAGCCCTACAAAATAAACCAAGATAATGATAATAAATTAAATTAAACCAAAGGTGAAGATCAAAGAAACTTTTTAAAGAATATTTGTTACTTCATTAGCTTTATTTTTTTTTATAGAAATGTATTCAATATTTTTATGTTGCATATTCTGTTCTGTCGCTGAGCAACAAATAGAAAATGTTACAAAATTATATTTTAGTTTCTATTATAATTATTACCGAGGGTAGTTTCATGATGAATTCATGTGCATTGGCCTGGCGCGCGCATTTCTCTATGTCTTCATCAGACGCATCCTCGCGGCCGTAGCGAATGTTTTCCCGTACTGTAGTGTTAAACAGAACTGGCTCCTGACCTACCAGTCCGATTTGGGCACGTAGCCACCTTACTGACAGCTCCCGTACATCGTTACCGTCAATTGATACCTGATGTGAAAAATGTGTATAATGTTGTATTTTACTGATTTACGATCTACATAAAATTGGTAATGGTAAACGTTAAATTGATCGAAAATCAGTAACTACCGCTTTTTTGTCGGCTCTTTTCGGCGATAATGACAAGGGGGCACAGGCTAAATTATCTCTTTACTTTTCTATAGTTTTTTGACTGCTTTATAAAATCATACAATAAGTTAGGTGTTACTCAAATACTTATGATTAAAACATTCGTAAATCTAAAATAGATCGTAACATTAATATTAAATATTAATACAACTTGCTGATTATACATAATTGTTAACTTATTAAAAAAAAAAAAAAAAAAAAAAAATAATAATAATAAATATATATTAAGAAATTTAAAGCGGTGTCTTTGAGACTTGCAAATACATTTAAATCAAATAATTGCATTGTCATGCTCTATGATATATATATATGATGATAATAAGTCAGAGGCGCTTTCATATAAACCAAAATCGTAATTGCTATCATTGAAGAGTACCCATTTAGCGTACGATATAGTACATGCTTCACAATTTTTATCTAACCTGTACATTATGGAAATAACAATAGTCCTTAACTCGAGAGGCTTTTCAAATAGTTGGCTTACTGATAGAGCTATTCTGGATTAATAAGAGAAAATTCTTGTCATCTTAAGAGAACGGGACATTAAAAATATTGACAAAACGGTTGATTTATTCATGAAGTGTTCACTCTGCGTAAAATGTGAAAATTTGCAACATAGGAAATAGTGTTATATCATTCATTAGACACGTATTACAAAAATAGGCTATCTATCTACTGATAAGGATAAACCTAGTGATCTAATTGTAAGATGAATATCGAAACTCACACTGCCGTCGATAACATCGTAGTATCTCGACAAAAGCTGAATTATAGTAGACTTTCCACATCCTGAATGCCCAACTAAAGCAACTGACTGACCGCGCTGTACGCTGAGACTTACGCCTTTCAAAACCTGCAGGTAAGGAAATTAAGTTTTCAATCACGAAACTTGAAGTCCAAATAATACTTGCGTCGTCAGCGTTTACAACAATAATCTGTGAAAATAGCCATATATGCTATACTACAAATAAGGACTCACCGGAACATCGGGTCTTGAAGGGTAATGAAACACAACGTCACGCAGTTCAATGTTTCCCTCTATGGAAGGAGGCGTAACTCCTCGATTCAACAAGGGGTTGATAGACGGCATATTTTCGATCAGGTTGAAGATCTGTGCGCCTGCGCCCCGTGCCACACCAAACACTTCCATTAGTGTAGACGATATACCGAAGTTTGCTGATCCCATCATTACACCAAAAAATACCTAGAACGTTCATCAAAATAATCTAGGGCTGTCACACAAATGTTCATGTTACATATTATAGCTAGAGTAGTTATATTATATCTATGTTAAAGCTTCTGGCAGGGTGTATTATTACTTATTTTTTCATTCCTCAAAGGACATTGCCAAAAATTGTATGGAAGTGTACCCCAGGCTGCCCAGTAATGATATATATGTCATTAAATAGTGCAGATTTTCTATTTACAGAAAAACTAAGTTGTATGTAGCTATGCAGTCGGAGGAAAAGTTATGAAGGTTGAAAAAGTTGACTTTTCATACTACGACGACGGTCACGTGATTCAGAACACAAAAAATCGATTGAAATGTTTATTTTTTTGATATATTTTCAAGTGATTGCTATGAAACATGGGTAGTTGTTTAAAATTCATTGTGTATTTAAATAAAATAGTTAACTATGAGCATAAGCTTGGACAGCCTGGGGCAAATTTTGGCAATGTCCTTTTTGTAGTTAATTATCAGCCACAATTAAATCGCATATGCACATGAAATATAAGATGCATGTACCTTTCAATTCATGTAGGTACATATTTAGTACATGATCATCATCATCATTATCAGCCTATTAACGGCCCACTACAGGACCAAGACCCTCTTTTCCAAGAAGTTTGAGGAAAGGGGATATGGAGCGTACAAAACCAAAAGTCTTCCTCTTAAAACAGTTCATGTAGAGGCTAAACTCACCGCGATCATTGTATTCACGTCATACGTCTCAGGCTCTGTCACCATAAGCCTGTAGCCGAACCAGAAGGACATTGCGTATGCGCAGAATATGCAGAAGAACAAAGTTCCCATAGCCATACCATTGAAAAAACCTGAAATCGTAATAGTATTTAGCAAACAGTCCAGCCTATGTTCTTGTAACTCAATAGTAAATTGGAAAGATTTCATTAGGTAAAGAATAAGACTCGCCTTTTTTGATATTAATACTCCTGGCCTCTGCTAGATGCCCCTCGTATCTTTCTATTTCTTTTGTCTGACCACTGAACGCGTACACCGTCCGTATTGAAGTAAGCACTTCTTCTGCTATAGAACCAGCTTTGCCTGAAGCCACAGCCTCTTTCTTAGACAGCCGAGATGCGATCTAAATAACAGTCGACCAAATAATAATCAATAACATTAAAAATCGTGTACTTAACGGATCCACTTGATAAACGTGTGTTGTAATATCTGGATAGAGAAGATCCCTGTGATCTACAATGCGCATTCTAAAATATCCTGATGATAATAATGATTTTGTTTTCTAGGAATTTATAATCTATTAGATAGGTGGAAAAGGCCATGTTTTTGCTTCATAGAATATTTTTTTTTTCTACTTTATGTTGGTCAGCTGCGTTAAATTTCTTCGGGATAACTACGAAAATAGTTAGGAATATTCCGTATGCGAAATTACCCGACCTTAATGGTTTTTGGCTAAACCATCTAAAATTTTAAGTCCCAATTTTACTTGGATTAGTAGACGTATGATGTCATTTTCGGAATATTCCAATTATAGCAACAACTTGTAACACATGAACTGACTAATGCAAACGACTGGACTTGATAGAGCCAAATATCTTTTGGTTCAACAGTCAAGGCCTATTTTAAATTCCAAAAACAGTATAGAATCATCAATGCCGTCAATTTAAATTCAAAACCTATTCGCAATATTGTGAGTGATATATGGACTATATCCCAATTCAGATGCTTACCAATCCTGCAATTCCCACCAGCGTCAAAGTAACTGGAAATGAGATGAGGCACAACAGTGCAAGTTTCCATCCCTTGACAAGTGCCATTATTATTGAGCTAACAAATGATGCCTGGTAGAATATAAATGTTGCCAACTTCTCTCCGATTCCATCTTCCAGCTTTACAACATCACTGTAAAATAGAATTTCATTTTAGTATGGCCGGTTGAATTTCATTTTGGGACACAGGCCTTCCGTAGGTGTTTCTCCACATCATGGTCTTAATTCGTTCCGTTGGATTTTTAGTGGAATTCCTGAAATCTGATTTCACCACGTAGATATACTCCGGGCATAGCTCCCTATATCGTTTGCTTAGTGACTAAATCTTATGAGGCCTGTTGTTAGTACGTCTATAAAAGGTAACTGAAATATCAACTCATAGCTCTAACCACTGAATGGATTATTGAAGCACGCAGATACTTTATAGTCATCCGTTAAGGGTAGATTTTTCAAATCTCATTCTCTATTATCAAATTTATATAGGATTTAGGCCTAATTTATTTATATTATAGTAGTTGAACTAAACAAAAATGCCTTATTTATTATAATTAATACAAATTATTTTTATGACAAAATATATCAATATATTTTATCTTTATTCATTAACACAATCTTAGTAGAAAGGCAACGTTATTACTGTATTTATAAATGATTTTCATGTTAAGAGTACCAATCAATAACGATATGTTTGGTATAGGTTACCTTTTTAGGGCTGCTAAATCGAAAAAAAACAGAACCGAAAATTTTTTTAAACTATGTTATTTGCTGCTAGGGAACCCCATCAAGGGCAAGTCCGTCTCGCACTTGGACGCTTTTTTAGACTCCGTTAATAATGTTATATGAAATCTCAGTAGCATAGAATACCTACTCTCCTATTAACTACAATTTTGAATGATGAATTCTCTCCTACTAACTATACTTAGTTTCAAAAATATTAAAAGTGCAAAAAACGTCAATAACTCGTCCATGTAATACGATAAACAGCACTTTTAACTAAAAGGGTCGATGTGCTTCCGGATAGCCAACCTAAGATAAGATAAGTCGGTACCTACACCTTTTTGTTAGTATCTATGGAAACCCATTTTGCAGTTATTAGGTAGTACTTGGCAGCTTTTGACCTCCTCGCGCGTACTTATTTAATCAAAATCACAATAATTAACTAAATGAAGAGATTGATTGAGACGAATAATTGTAATAATTAATTGATTTGAGATTAAATTATATAATTTGTAAGTTATTCTTTAACATGCATGTTCGAGAGGTAAAATGGGTAAGTATGTAAGAGATATTTGAGAGGTACAAGATACTAACTCTGTCATTTTGGAAGCGAAGTCTCCAGTTTGATGAGTGTCAAAGTATTCAAAGTCTTGATTTAAAGCTGCCTTCAAATATTCCTGTCGTATCCGATATACCTGAAAAAATTCACAATGTTAGTATAACCAAAATTAAGATATGAAGACCTCTTTAAAAACCTTCGATGGTTCTAAAAATTTTACATTTCTGTTGATGTATTATGAATATCAAAACATTTTATGCTCAAAGCTCATGCTTTGCTAATTTACCTAATATCATGTTATGTTTTTGTGATAAAATTTTATATTCTAGAAAATTTGCGATATTAAAATAAATCAATTTCAAATATTGTTACTTTCCAATAGTATATCACGGAACTAAGTTACTTGCAGTACTTAGTACCGTAAAGTTAAGAACCCGAATAGGAAAAGTCATAGATATAATTTCTTTGAGCTGATTGAGTCAATCTTTAGCATAAAACTGTAGTGCTTCATCATTATCATCAAGCTACTCTGAGCATGGTGTCTGATATACCTGTAGTTAAACAGGCGACAAAACATTCCCTTCAATCCGAAAACCGCAAAGCAGTTTGCCTGAACAAATCCTGTGATAAAGTAAGTAAATAAATGTTTCAATTATGTAGTTACCTGATTGAAAGCCGATATATTCATGAGTACAGTGGCTGCATATGACAGGACAACAAGAACAGCTCCTATAGCACTGTTGTAGATTGCGAAATCTCTCACTGCTGCCATAAATACATCTCCCTGTGGTTGACCAACTATTATAGATATCCCGTAATCAACCATGCTTTGCAATAACGACGCGAACAGTAGAGTATTTAGAGGTGTTGTAGCTCCGCATATTAATGAAAATATTATGGCCAGGAAAATGTAGAACTTGTCCATGCCAGTTGCAAAACGATACTGAAATTATAATGTTATTTATTAACGATTTAGACATAAGTATATATCTTGAAAATTGTCCTACCAGACAGTTTTTAGTTTCCATGATGACGATGTTGATCTTAGTTGAACATCAATTGAATAGAGTCGTAAGATGGTGGATTAGCATGAAAGGAAAGCTTAGAGTGCTAACCTACCCACCATCGTCATGTAATTTTAAAAATGCCATGTACCTACTGTTTACTATATTATCAGCATCTAGGTACGCTTTCCTGCTGTATCTCTGCTAATACTAAATAAAATGGGCTCACTATTTCAAAAGCAGTATCTAGACCAAAATATCAAGAGAAGAAATAATATAGAATTGAACTGTTGAGTATGAAATCTTCGTGGTAGAAGGATTCGTACCATTGTCGCCATATTTGCGGAGAAATAAATATATATTTAGTAAAAGATACATTAGCTAGCCGTATTTACGGAGATATAAACAATTGTATATGTTTAATTAAATAAACATTAGCCCGTACCTGTACATTTTGAAATTAACGTCATAGTTACAGATTACATTTCAAATTTAAATGACTATTTATGTTAGGGAAAGTCAAACTGTTGGTAAAACTTTTTAATCTGTATTCCAAATTGCAATAAAAAATACTTACCAATGAAAAAAATGAAACGCTCGGCACTTCTTCAGTTTCTGCTTCACTGTAAGTTTAAAATGCCATAATTAAAAAACATGTAATCCAGCAATAAAACTAAATTTTCAGGGACTGCTGCTGTCGAGTAGGCCAGGCCTCCCTCCTTATAGGAGAGGGGATATGGAGCATATACCCACAAGGCTGTCACGCCACCGCGGGCTTAGAGTGATAATGTTTCCTTTGTTAACGATTACTATCAGATGTTGATGACAGTGACCGGGACTGACTTTACGGCTTAACGTGCTCTCAAGGTTGTAACTCCACTAACTTCCCGACTTCGAATTCGTGGAAGACATCAAATAGTGTTGATATAAAGCAAAGTGTTACTGACACTTTTGTATCAGTTCTGAAATTAGGAACTGTACCTATCTGATCTTCAATTTTGAAAGTTTTCTCACTCTTTGCAGAGCAGCAGAGTTCTAGCATTTCAAATTACAACTACTAGAACATTGCAAAGATGCTACGCATCTATAGTTTTTTTTAATCTGATAATAAATTAGCATTTAAATTGATTAGTAGTGAACTAGTGACTAGTCAGTGAAGATGGAGGCACGCTAACCTAAAAATTAGGACTACGCATTTTATAACAGTTGTTAATCGAGATACGATAAATTTATATTCCATAGATTTCAAATAGATAAATTTATTCTAGGTATGAACACTTGATAAACCGTTTTATTTCGGTAGATAGGAAAAGTAATTGTTTTGTTAAATAAAATTACGAACACACTTGATACCTAATTTAGAGAAAAATATTAAGACAAGTTTAACGATAATGATGAGAGTTATTATCAACCTTTTAACCACCCACAACAGGGCCAGGCCTACCTCCTAGCAGAGAAAGGGAAATGGAGCTTAGGACACACCACACTGCTCCAATGCCAATTTGCGGGCTTAGACTAAATAGATGTTGAGGATGGTTTCTAGGACGGCGAGGCAAGAGGGTACGGACGTTTACTCTGTTAATAGATTATTAAACACAGGATGAAGTGACGGTGAAGAACATTCTAACCATTAGAATTTTAAATATTTAGTTGATACTACTTACTTGCTTTTGCTGCTACCAGTGTCATTCTTGGTAAACTCCACATTAGATAAATCGTTCACTGTGTAACTCTTGGCTTTGCCGTTTTCTTCGAAGTCCTTCATCTTGTTAACTTTTTATCACATACGTATCTATTCCTTTAGCTTTACTTCACTGTTCCGGTCGTAAATATAAATTTCATAATGTTTTCACTGGTCCGTCGTGTTGGTATAATATTTCTTGATCAGTGTACTATCGATACTGATACGTGTTATCGTCGAGATAGCATTCATATGCTAAGTTTCATATTGTTATTATCGGATTCACGTTTGATGGCGCTGTTATCTTGAAATCCGCTGAATCCATACATAATGGCTGAATAAGAATCAGACAAACAGGTTGAAGTGCTCTCTGATGCGCTTTAATCAATAAGATAAAGATATGCTTTAATATGTTGCAAATTATTGCTTTATAAATGTAATAATATAAGTTCTCAACATAGCCTGGGGAATCTCTCAGACATATAGTTTCCGGGTGTTCTCAAAGGAAAAAGTATCAAAATACTTGGACCTTGCTCATGAGATTACCGTCATGTGGAATGTTGATTCAACAATGGTTGTTCCTATAGTCGTTTCAGTCAACGGTCTTATAGCGAAAAGCTTTGACGAACATCTTAAAAAGCTTTCGCTTAATTGTTGGATCAAGGCTCGGATACAGAAGGCAGTAATTCTTGAAACGGCGCGTATTGTGAGGAGGTTCCTCACTCTGGAGCCCTGACCACCGGTTGCTTGGACCCCCGGGCCCCGCAGCAGGCGGAATGGATTTTTTTAATAAATTTTTAATAGTGCTTTTTTTATAATTTTATAAGCATTGTTAAAAAAAATAAATAAATAAGTTCTCAACATACAACAATAAAAATCTTATAACAGTGACTTGGCCTAAAAATCTACTCGTTTACTCGATTCTTTTTTCTCGAGTCTTGCAGGCTCTTAGTAGGAAACTGCCTTCCGAACCTATGATAGAGTCACTAAGTAGGTATACTAAAAATTGTCAAACTTACCGTAACAAAAGTACTTGTAAACCAAGCCAGAAATAAACGAATTTAGAATTTCAAATTTCGTATATACCTGAGTTTATACGACATTTTATTTGCTATGAATTAGTAAAGACTAAAGAATAAGTTGCTGCAATCAAAATTTTTTGTAAATTTTGAGTTATTACTCCATAGTAACTTAGTGACTTAATTGTTTATCGAAGGTTATTATTTTCAAGATTGAATTTATTTTAATCACCTAAAATTAAAATGCGGGCATGTACCTGCAGACATATCGACCAATATTGCCAGCGAACAAAAAAGAAAATGAAAAATTTTCACAATAAATAAATTATTAGAACCACTTACAAAACGCGCAGGAAAATTTGTAGAGAGCGTCGTGTTGTTTGGTCCTTTGTTTCAGGAAAGACTATAGACTAGATATCTATAGAAGTGTTTCGTAAAATCACTATAGCAACGACGAATCCTTTTTAACGATTTCCGTGTATGTGTAGGTATTGATATTTGATACTTATTGTGTTTTGCCTAGGTAGGTAATTTTCCGGTGTGATTAATAAATTAATACTAAGTACTATTCTTACTAACTGTTTGGGCTTATCCTCAAGTGGAATGTTAATAACAGCAGGCGTCAGCTCATTTGGAACTAAATTAACTAGGTAATAAATCGATATCTAAATCTCAAAAATGGCCATAATTTAAAAGAATAGTTATAAAGAAAGGAAAGGAAATAGATCGGTCCCGCTGCCCCTTTTAGGTAAATGTTGTGTTTAGGGTTGCGTGAGCCAAATAATACAATTAACAGGGCAGTAAAACTGTATTATATGTAAAATAATAAATAACAATGCAACTATTATTTAATCCACAGTCGGCTTAGCCTCTAGTTCGACAATCCGACCAATTAAATATTTAAAATTAGATATTACTTTTATATCTTCCCGTTTATGATCCTGAAACCTTATTAAGGGAGAAGGGAGATTTGTTCGAGAACGCCACATCAGTACAGTTTAAGTGCCTAAGTATCTAAGTATTTTTCAAAAATCTTGAACCGCATTATATCTTAAAGGTATATACTCTATTCGAACGTAAGAAATTATCAGCTTTATTATATTAGTGTAGCTAAACATTAAATTACGTCAAAAATTCTAAAATAATTAAGAGAGTGGGTTGGGTACTCCGTACTCGTCCGTTGCAAAATTATGGTAGGTACCTACCTACCGTAGCATTTAGTTTTCCGCTTAGAAAGGTACAGGAGACATTGTGTATGCTACATGTAGGTAATATAAAATTTAAAAAATATATTAAAGATATATAAAAACTTTTTAAAGATCTATTTTCTAAATTAAGTCATGTTTTATAAATCTAAAGGTTATCATCAATCATCCAACAATCGTCTAATGTTTACAAAGTGGCTACAACAGATCTGCTAGATCTACGAGTGTATGTTAAAGATAAATAGCCGTAGCCCTCTACTAGTCTAGTCTTTTCACACTCATAATAATATTAATAATTATTGAAATAATATAATAATTTCAATCAATGGTCTTTTTGCGAAAAGCTTCGACCAACACCTTAAGAAGCTTTCGCTTAATTGATTGATCAAGGGTCGTATACAGAAGGCAATAGTCCTTGAAACGGCGCGTATTGGGAGGAGGTTCCTCACTCTGGAGTCCTGGCCACCGGTTGCTAGGAGTAGATTTTTTTTATAAATTTTGAATAGTGTTTTTTTTATATATTTTTGTATTATATAAGGTGAGTTTGAATTATCAGCCAGCGGCGAAACTGAAGTAAGTGTAATGGATATTGATTACAACAGCGGAATAAAAATATTTCTAGAACCAGTAACAAAAAATTTAAAAATTACCTACAAAATGTTTACTCACTTAGGACATCTTACATAGCACTATCCATGGCATTCGTAAATTAATCACAAGATACCGAACGAATGTATGTCTTAAACATTCGAAAGAAAAGCCAAACCGCCAAAATTACTGACCATAATAAAAAAATAATGGGACAGAAAGAAGCCAAACGGCAAAAAATTGGTTGTCTGTAAATCTCCGACTAGACGAACGTGACAATTAAGAAAATACTGATGGAAAGGTAGCATTTAATTGGTTATTAAAATTTTTAATTTAAGTATATTTTTATAAATATTAATTTAAATTAATAAAATAATTGATTTTGGAAGAATGTCGGCTGTCCGAAATCTTCAAGCAACATGGAACGCTTCAAAGCGAGGTAACGACGCATGACGTCATGTTTTTTCGCGTGCACCGGCTCAATTATAGAACTGGTCAAAAATAAATAAATGAAGAACGAAATAAACTTTTAAAAAGCAATAAACTGTATTAGCTGATGTCTGTGCCAAGTTCAATAAACTTTCCTGTTAAATTACCTACTGTAAAACATGGGCGGCAAGTGTTTAAATGTGCGTGTTTGTCGGCATCCCTTGTTGCGGTAGCGTTCAGAATAAGCGTTGTCGGTCTTTTAAAAGGCCGACAATCGCACCGCGTCTGTTTGTACGCTCGCTGCCGGCATTTCAAACTAAGTTTTAATCTATTAATGTCGATCAGCTGTTACGTTTGTTATTTTGATCAATTCTAGTGTGTAAGTAGGTACATAGCTGCCTTGAGGTTAGTGGCTGGCTGGCTTTAGGGTAATTTATGGATGTATTGGATGGCGTTATGCGTATTGTCGTAAGTGAATAGATATTTTGTAATGCTTTATGATTTTTTATTTATTGGTTCTGGGAGCAAATTTTTTTTTCTATTGTAATCTATATGCATAAAACTTGCTCCAGTTTTGCCGCTGGCTGATAATTCAAACTCACCTTATATAACATTGCTAAAAATTTTAAAAAAATATGTAAATAAAAATAAATGAGAGTATTAATAATTATTGAAATAATATAATAATTAAATAAAATACCTTACATTTCATTTAGTAGGGTACCAAGGGGCCGATATACTGATTGGCAAAGCATTAGGTTGCCAGACGGAATGCCGGCTCGGTAATGTATTAAAATTTATTTAGCTCTTACCACATGGCGAAATCAATCACTAATATATTATGTCATTGATAAATAAAACATTTAAAACTACAAATTAGTTTATTTGTTACAAAACTTAACTAAATATAAAAACATCTAAAGTACTAACACAAAACAACACTATCACTGTTCACATAATACTGAGTCAACAATTATTGTTTTCAGAGTTATAACAATGTTATGTAACAGATTAAACGTTTTATTAACAGCAATTCATACAAGTTGTATTTTATTGGCAATAATTATTATTGTGTTATATAAGTGGAGCGATTTCAGGATATGGATTGCACTGAAGACGCTCGTACTCTGCATCTATTATTAGATATTGTTTAGAAACGAACATTATACGCCCGCTACTGGGTTGTGTACAGCGCGGACGGCTGAAATAGGTTGAAATCAAGGCCAAAAGTTCTAATGTAATTTTTAGGGCAAATGGCAAAAAAAGAACCCATATAGATTCGTGAAGTCCGTCTGTCTGTCCGGATATTATACAGACACTTTTTTTATTCCTATGATCTTCAGGATTACTAATGGTGAAATAGGATGAATCACTTGTTTACAGTAACAAGTATGTTATTGTAAACAAGTGATTAATCCTGAAGCATATCCTGGAGCCTAGAGGGAGTACCTATAATTTTTATTTTGCTCAAGCTCAACAGCGATAACTTAACTTTTATGCACACATTTGACAAATCATTTTTCAATATATTTTTACTACTTTTGCTTAAAAACGCTCTCTGTCATTTTATCGTTCCACAGTGGGACTAAAATAGAATTTCAAGATGTAGGGGCTAAAGTATTTTTTTAATTTTTATTTGTTAGGAGTACCAGACCACCATAATACGAAAAGGTTTGATACGTAAATAGAATAATCATTCTAAAATAATAGTCATTTAAAAACGGAATAAGTTTTAATTTGTAATAGAATTATCGTAATTAAAAATAAGGTCCCAACAGTTTGTTAAATATTTGAAATGTAAATAAAAGCAACGTTTTATGTGTGGAATGATTCTATTTTATTGCGTTTCTGCGGAATGCTATAAATTCTTGTTTGGTTTTAATCTCGTTGCGAGCTGCGTCTGCAGAAAAACATAAAAAAAGGAATGGGCACGAGTTTTTTCGAATTTTAAATTCCTGCATTATTATATTTTCTCGCAATCGTAGTGAAAAGTCGGGTGTAACACGTGGGGCTAAAGAACCATTAGGTATAATTCAGTTTCTATTTAGCGCCCTTGTCTTCGGCTCGGGACTAAAAATACTTATAATATATAAATGGGTAACAAACGGGTACATTAAATGTGTATTTTAGCCCCTTGTACAACAATCTACTATTATAGATATTACTTAATTATTCTTTCATTTATTTTTCTTTACATTTTTTTTTATTTTTTTAACAATGTAACATATGTCGGCGGAGTAGTATCATGAAAGCCACTCGGCGAAGTTCGGTAGTGGCGAAACGACCGATCGATGCCGATATAAAGCAGCGGTTTGGATGGAGTGTCGATGCTGATTCTCTTCGTGGCATTCACTGTGACCACATCTCTCAGTCGTGACTCAGATCACGCTAGAGATGGGATGGTTCGTCGAGTTGTTAAAATTATTACCGCCGACATATAAAAATATATAAAAACACTATTAAAAATTCATAAAAAATAAATTTTATTCTCCACTTGCGGGGCCTTTGAAGGCTCAAGCAACCGGTGGTCAGGGTCAGGTCAGGTCCAGAGTGAGGAATACAATACCTTAGTAAACTTCTTGCAATGTTGGTCTAAGCTTTTCGCAATAAGACCGTTGACCAAAACGACTATAGGAACAATAATCGATGACTCAACATTCCACATGGCGGTAATCTCATGAGCAAGGTCCAAGTATTTTGATACTTTTTCCTTTTCGGCTTTTATCAGATTATCGTCATGTGGAACAGTAGGAAATATCAACAATTTTTGTACGGCGCATTGGTCGATTGACTATCACTATGATATAGTTGGAAATCAGTGACAATCGTTCGATCCCAGTAGAGCAACACACTGCTATTTTCAAGAACTGACGCCGGGTCGTACCTATAGTAAGGTATCAATGAAGTATACAAAAATATAGAAATAAGTATCAACTGTGGCTAAAAAGAAACTTAGAACTAATCAAATGAAGCTCTATATCTTCGTCTATTCAAGTTGTAGTAGAGTCCCTTGAGCGCCATGAGGTCCCTGTGCGTGCCTCGCTCCGCCACGCGTCCGCCGCTGAGCACGCAGATGGCGTCCGCGTCGCGCACCGTGCTCAGGCGGTGCGCGATCATCACGCACGTGCGCCCCGCCTTCGCCGCGTCCAGCGCCTCTTGCACCACCTGACAATAAAAGTGTATTATAATATTGAGTACAATGTCTCTATGTGAAAGTGATATTTAAATTTTAATATCACTATTTTTACCTACATTCATCTATTACTACGTTAAAAACTGGCAATTTACGCGTTTTTTTTAATGAAATTAGTATTAATATAGCTTACATATCAGAATAATACATAGGCTACATTTTATTCCGAAATTCGCGTGGGAAGGAGAAATACGTGGGTAAAACCGCAGGCGTCTTTTAGTATTAAAATAAAATCGCTGGAAATGTAATGTGTTGAACAAGTGCACAAACGGTTATTTATTTATCGATGCATCTCTAGATTGCTAGCTGCGATTAAGCGTACGATACCGGATAGAAATTAATGTGGGTTATGAAATTAAATAACTGCATGTATTTTTTTGTTTCATAAATAGAAAAATATACGAACATTGACATTATTACCTTTTCACTTTCGGTATCTAATGCACTCGTAGCTTCGTCGAGAAGTAGTATCCTGGGCCGCCGTATTAAAGCGCGAGCAATGGCTATTCTCTGCTTTTGACCTCCAGATAGTTGCGTGCCTTTCTTACCAACATTAGTTTCATATCCCTGTAATATAGTAACAATTCAATTTTATTATTGAATCAAAATGTATGTAACTTCATATGAATTGAAACTGCATGATATAGACTTCTGAGATTGATCTAGATAATTTAAATCCTATTGAACTTACCATAGGCAAATTAGTGATGAATTCGTGAATATTAGCTTGTGTAGCGACTTCTATGATTTCTTCCATACTTGCTTTCCTGTTGTTGTCTCCATAAGCTATGTTTTCAGCAATAGTTCTATCAAATAATACTGGTTCTTGTTGTACAAATCCCATTGTTTTCCTCACATCATCAATACGTATCATTGGCAGAGGAATATTGTTTTGATACTAAAAACTAGTAAAATTTTAATATCTACCCATCATTCGACCCCATAACTACTAAGAAAGTGGTTTCTCTGAATAAAAGGGTTAGACCTCCAGCTAGCCAAGCGTAGAAATAAACACACAGATAGAGGCGAGGCGAAACTAAGAAATACATACCACGATTCCTTCATTAGGATCATAATATCTTTCGAGAAGTTGTATAATTGTGCTTTTCCCACAACCGCTGGGACCCAGCAATGCAATTGTTTTACCATTTTCAATTTCAAGATCGAAGTTTTCAAGAACTTTAACCAAAGGTCGCGTTGGGTACTTAAATAATACGTTTTCAAGATTTGCTTTCCCTGCTTCCCCCTAAAAATAAAATAAATACCATTTTGTACATCGGACAAGAATTTTAGTAACTTCAAATAATACTAACTAGTAAATACTTACGAAATCTTCTTTTGCTGGTGTCGCGGGGTTGCTAATTTTTGATTGTCGATTTAATAGTTGCAAAGTACGTCCGGCGGCACTTAATCCCTTTTGGAAATCCGGAGCATAAGCAAAATGAGATGCTACAGACGAGGATCCAATAATAAGCGTTTCTGCTGTTCTAGAATTCAAGGAATTATTGCAGGTTAACATAAATAATATAAGTATTTGCGAATTAGTAAATGCTGCATATGGATCTAGTTTTATATAAAAATTTTTAAATAAAAATAGAACCGACTCAAAACGCACTAAAAAGTAAAAAATAACCGTGTCATTTAGTTGCATTAATTTACTTAAGCATATCTATGAAGTCGGTGCCACCCAAGTTTAAGAAACCTTTATTTTACGTAGTAAAGCAGTTTGTGGGTTCTAGGTAACGTCCTTAAAGTAGAAACCTTGGCTGGCACCGACTCCTAGATATCCTTAAGTAAATTAAACCAACTAAATGACAGAGTCATTTTTTACTTTTTTGTGTGTTTTGAATCGGTTCTATTTTGAAATTAAAAAAAATTTATTTTTTACTTTTTAGTGATTTATCGCCACGTATCTTAATCGTACTATACTGTCATAGTATATTATACGGAACTAGTAGCCAAAAATCTACCGATACCGAGACGAAAACCGAAATCGCTGTAAGGGGGTCTCCAAAATTTGAAGAGTACCTTCAATTTAAAAAAGAATTATCAAAAAGTTATGCGTGGTCATACTTAAAAAAAAAATATAAGTGTCGAATTGAGAACCTCCTCCGTTTTTTTTTCGTCGGTTAAAAATGTAATCGTGTCGATTATTTGCTACCTCGGATGCGTATGTTGTATATATATGTATTTTATGTACATCGACTAATATTCACGATGGTCCTTTCAAAATTTGAAGTTTCAACCTATAAGGATATCATCTGTGCATTCAACGAAAATATTAAAATTTAAAAAAATGCCTACTTGAGTATTACACCATGGTTAACGTTGTAGTATACTATCAAAGTTCCTCCATAATACAATGCAGCTGAATATACTAAATCGTAGATCCCTCTTGATAATCCAAAAATAATTCCCCGCATATGAGTTGCTCTTCTAGCAATTTGAAGTGCTGGTTTTAGCTGGCGGGCGTATTCTTGAACGAAAAAATCTTCTTTGCCTAGAGCTGACACTGTGCGAACATTGACAATAGCCTCTACTGCTATCTGAAATTCAGTACACAATTATTTACAAACAAATTAATTATTTTTTAAGATAAATAAATAAATATTATAGGACAGTTACACACATCGCTATATAGCCCTAAAGTAAGCGTACTCGTAAGTAGCTTGTGTTATGAGTACTATAACTGATGAATATTTTTATATATATACATAAATACTTATAATATATAGATAAACACCCAGACACTGGAAAACATCCATGCTCATCACACAAACATTTTCCAGATGTGGGAATCGAACCCGCAGCCTAGGACGCAGAAGCAGGGTCACTACCCACTGCGCCACTCGGCCGCCAAAGATTTGTTTTTACACGCTTTTTATTAGCTTCACTTGTATGTCAGTTTGTCAGTATGTCAGTATGTCAGTATGTCAGTATGTAACTTGTATGTGTGTTCGCGCATAACTTCGTCGTTTATGAACCGATTTTGATAATTTTTTTTTTGTTGGAAAGTAGATAGTCCGGTGGTAGTACCATGACAAGGAAACCAGGATCTGATGATGGGATCCTGGAGAAACCGAGGGGAACTTTCAAAAATTGTAGAGACAACAAGTACGTTTGTTAGTTTTTCCGATAAGTATTTAAAAGCACTACAATTCGATGAAGGTCTGGAGTCGATCTGATGATGGAGCCGATCTACATATAAGAGAATACCTTGACGATTTACTGTATTTACCTTGTGTTTGGGCTCGATTAATTTGTTTTGGTAAGAACTTTACATTTAGATGGGCTGTGACTGTCATTGAGGGTCTGGTGATGAAGACAAAGTACAGTTAAGGGAGCTCCGTAACAGCTTACAGTAGCTACCTTGTGTTTGGGCTTGATTAATTTGTCTTGATAAGAAATTTACATTTAGATGGACTGTGACTGTCATTGAGGGTCTGGTGATGAAGACGAAGTACAGTTAAGGGTGCTCCGTAACGGCTTACAGTAACTACCGTGTGTTTGGGCTTGATTAATTTGTCTCGATGAGAAATTTACATTTAGATGGACTGTGACTGTCATTGAAGGTCTGCAGATGAAAACGAAGGACAGTTAAGGGAGCTCTTTAACAGTTTACAGTAGCTACCTTGTGTTTGGGCTCAATTAATTTGTCTCAATGAGAACTTTACATTTAGATGGGCTGTGACTGTCATCGAGGGTCTGGCGATGAAGACGAAGGACAGCTGAGGGAGCTCTTTAACGGTTTACAGTAACTACCTTGTGTTTGGGCTCGATTAATTTGTCTCAATAAGAACTTTACATCTAGATGGGCTGTGACTGTCATTGAGGGTCTGGCGATGAAGAAGAAGGACAGCTGAGGGAGCTCTTTAACGGTTTACAGTAGCTACCTTGTGATTGGGCTCGATTAATATGTCTCAATGAGAAGTTTGAAAGATTCCAGTTGGTTTAATGTTAACTAAGTCATGATCTCATGATGAGATCTACGAAAACTCGAGGAAACTCTTCAAACTTTATTTTTACACGCATTTTAAGATTTGTTTTTATAATAAAATTTAGATTGTAATTTCGTTTCATTGTAATAATAATATTTATTGATTCAACGATGATTGTTTCTATAGTCGTTTCTGTCAACGGTCTTATAGCGAAAAGCTTTGACCAACTTAAAAAAGCTTAAAAAAGATTTGTTTTTATAATAAAATTTAGATTGTAATTTCGTTTCATTGTAATAATAATATTTATTGATTCAACGATGATTGTTTCTATAGTCGTTTCTGTCAACGATCTTATAGCGAAAAGCTTTGACCAACTTAAAAAAGCTTTCACTTAGTTGTTGGATAAAGGGTCGGATACAGAAGGCAGTAATTCTTGAAACGGCGCGTATTGTGAGGAGGTTCCTCACTCTGAAGCCCTGATCACCGGTTGCTTGGACCTCCGGGCACAGCAGCAGCTGGACTGGATTATTTTTATAAATTATTTGATAATGTTTTTTTTTTTAATTTTTTTAAGCATTGCTAAAAATTTTAAAAATAATTGTACCATTGAACTGGATTCCATAGCTTTTGCAATTCCCTTCGATTCTTCAGATACCAATTTGCCTTCCAAATATGTAATGGCAATCAATAATGGCGCAAAGGATAAGACTGCCAGTCCTAAACGCCATTCATAATACATGGCAGCACCGGTAGCGAATAATAATGTACTGACAGATTGCAATATTGTACCAATTCTTTGACCTGTTGCCTGCGTGTGATAAAAGATTGCCAATTAATAACTTCAGAAATAACCCTAAATGTACTGTGAATTGATAGCTTATAAAAATAATTAAAATTATACTCGGCCTTGTTTGCCTTTTTAAAAGATAGATATAATTACCTACTTTTATTTTAACATCGACTAGTGTGTCGTGCTTGAAATGATTTAGCTTTTATATTCAAGTTTTTTAAACTATTGCATAGCTTCTATCGCTGGCCTTGAGCGTGGAGACCGAACTCAGAAATTCCGTAACGAAAAAACCTAACACCTCCTGAATATCAAAAACGTAATATAAAAAGCACAATTTCGGCGCCGACGTCATTTGGAGCGTGGCCTAGCGGTAAGGCACTCTAAGTGCTCAGATTGCCAGGGAGACGCGAGTTCGAATCCCGTCGGTTCCGCAACATTTTTTTTAAGCGTGATATTTCAAAAAGTCATTTTTTTACAAAAATTAAACTTTTAAGTTTTTCCATTTATCGATAAATACCAGACCTTTATATGACTTTTTGAAATATCACGCTTGTAAAAAAAATGACTTTTTGAAATATCACGCTTGAAAAAAAAAATTGTGGAACCGACGGGATTCGAACCCGTGTCTCTCTGGCAATCCGAGCACTTAGAGTGCCTTACCGCTCGGCCACGGTCCCGATGACATCGGTAGGTAAACGTAAGTTGATAAAAAAATGCTATGCAATAGCTTTACCGCGGTAGTCTCCGAGTGCCACACGTCTTTTTTTAAATATTAATCTACAAATAAAGATAATCTTACTGCGTGTACAGAAGCTGCTTCGCCAGAAAGACGCGCGCACAGGCATCCTGTAGAATTGCTCTTATCGTCAAAATAACCAATTTCTTGTTGGAGTAATTTTGCAAACATCTGCTTTTTCAACCTTGTCGTTAGGCGTTCACCAGCCAATGTGAACAGAAATGTCTGAAATATTCATGTAATTTTTTAAACATTTTTATTCCATTTAAAATATTACATTTAAAAATTTCATACCTCTAACAAAGATACAAATCCAACTATTATTCCAAAGCCTATTAAGGTCAATGCATAATTTCGTATGTGGGCTTGAACAAAATTTGTATCTGGATTAGAAAGAATGCCAACAAAGTCGCCCAGAATCAATGTGAATATTGGGGCGGATAGACCCATCACGGCCGAACAAAAAGTAGCTACGATTATATACTTCCACTCCGGGCTACTGAGCTTTATCACAGTGGAGAATGGAGCTTTTGATATTTTAACTGGATTTTCGCGCCCTTCCTAAAATAAAATAAAATTCGAGTGATAACATAAATATATAACACTAAAAAAATTTTTAATAAAAAATTAAACAGACTCCAAAACGCACTGAAAAGTAAAAAACAAATGCGTCATTTAGTTACTTTAATTTACTTAACCATATCTATAAACTCGTTGCCCTCCAAATTTAAGGAAAGTTGCATTATTCCCTAAGTTGAACAATACCTAGTACAACAAAAAAAGAATTACTTAAATCGGACCTGTAGTTCCGGAGATATGCGTACACAAATATAAAAACATAAAAATTCCCTATCTCAAAAACTACTGAACTGATTTTGATAAAACTTGCAGTGTACCCTAAGTTGAACAATACCTAGTACAACAAAAAATGAAATACTTAAATTGGATTTGTAGTTCCGGAGATATGCCTACACAAACATACATATATACATACACTCACGAAATTTGGCACATTTGTTTAGACGCTGATATAGACTAACATATGCGAAAACTGGGCAGTTCTGGAAATACTACATGCATACGAATTGATAACCTCTTTTTTTTAGAAGTTGGTTAAAAAATAGACAGTACATACAGATTTGTACAGGAGTACTTACGTCTCTTATTTCCTCAGTACATTTATCGCCCTGTACACCTTGTTTCATAGATATATTTCGCTTGACATCAATGTCATTATCTGCAAGGTTGTTAGTTGTTGAGTGTTAAAGTTCATATAAGAATTCCTTAGAATCTAATATAGTTTGAGTACTTTTGTGATTTAAAAATTGGGATAATTAATTCAAACTGAGGTGAAATTTGCTGATTTAACAATACTCGTTCGTCAATCGCCAAGCTCCATGTCTACATAGATCTAATATTTGGCTTTAGTATAAAAACAATTTTTTTATTATAAAAGATTTTTTAGTAAAATTCAAATTTAAAATCATTTATTTCATGTAGGCTATTTTACAAGCACCTTTGAAACGTCAAGCCTGTCAGTATATAGTGACTTTACCACCGCTTCGGAAAAAGCTAGTTGCAATCAAGCCAAACACCGTGCTTACACGCTTACGTTACCGAGTCGCCAACGCTTGAAAGCGTGTAACTGCACAATTACATTACGCTCCGCTATACACCACATTGATTTATAAATATAAATATACGAAGTTATAAAAACCTGTATTAGAAGTTTCAGGACTTGATTGTAACATTACCATGTCATAATAATAGCCTCTTTCAGACATCAATTCGTCGTGGCTTCCACTTTCTACTATCATTCCGTCTTTCATAACAAATATTTTGTCGACATTTCTTATTGTTGAAAGCCTGTGAGCAACGACAATTGTAGTGCGACCTTCTCTGGCCTAAAATTATTTATAAAATATATTTAAATAACAAGTATCTTCTGTTATATAGGGGGTCCGTAGAACATTAAAAATATAAGCAAATTAATTGATGTATAGTTTTTATGTAAAGAGCAAGCAAAGACCTATATTGGCTTGGCTGGCTTTGGCTGGTGGGAGGCTTTCGCCATGGGTAGTTAGCACCCTACCGACAAAGACGTATCGCCAAGCAATTAAACGTTCCGGTACGATGTCGTGTAGAAACCGAAAGGGGTGTGGATTTTCATCCCACTCCTAACAAGTTAGCCCGCTTTCATCTTAGACTGCATCATCACTTAACATCAGGTGTGATAGCAGTCAAGGGCCAACTTGTAGTCGATAAAAAAAAATACACATCTTACCTTTTCCAGTGCTTTTTGAACCTTCTCTTCTAAAGCCGTATCTAGTGCACTTGTCGCTTCGTCCAGCAAGAGAATGGATGGGTGTCGAATAATCGCACGCGCTATTGCGATGCGTTGCTTTTGCCCCCCTGAAAGTGATGCACCTCTTTCGCCTACTAATGTATTATAACCCTAAAACAGCATCATATTATATTAAAATTTATTAGGTTAATGTACCTAATGTTAAAATTCACATTTTTTAAGATACCTAAAATGTCCAATTTTTCAATTTTCTGGACGACTGCTTTGCTCACGACTACAAGCTTTCATGCTATTTGTATCTATGCATATTATTTGTAACAGATTTCACTTTCATAAAGCAAACAATCTTGTTATGAATAAATCTGAACTACTTTTTTGGGACAACTCTAATATTGGAAAATGCACATCACTCCCGGAAGCAAAACCGAAGATCGAGTTTGAATCCGGAAGGATATGTGGGATTCATCGGCTATGCCGAAATACCTGTTAAAACCCAGCGGATCAGTCTGTGTCATTACCTGGTAGGTAACAGGATCGAGAGATACATTCTACTGAGACGGAATCGAAAGTACCTACCAACGGAAGTTTCTTGATAAACTCCTGCGCGTTAGCAAGAATTGCAGCGCATTCAACTTCGAAGTCCGTCGCATCATCGCATCCGTAGCGAATATTCTCCTGTACCGTAGTGTTAAACAGAACTGGCTCTTGACCAACCACACCGATCTTACTACGCAGCCATTTCACTGGCACATTCCGTACATCGATATTATCTATAGTTATCTAGAAAATACAAGAAGATAATCATTTAACGAAAAGTACCTTTAAGAAGCTATTGTGTTTGTTTATCAGTGTCACTTTAAGTTTGAATTTTTTGTTGATTCAAGTTTCAATTTGTTCTGATGCTAGAAGAAATGATCTAACCAACATATTATATAGTAGTTGGTTTATAGCATAGAATAATTAGATTTTCGTCTGTTAATAGTTTAAACGTCACTCAAAAACTTATGGATCGATTTTCTGGAAAATATTAAGATTTTCCATCTCAATTAAACGTAACCTGGTTTAATTAAATCCTTTCGCGAATATCATTCCACAATTCGTCCATTAGTAATTGCCTGAACGAATTCTTTATAAAAGAATATCAACGAAATAATTGATCACAAAATTATTGTAAAGTATGTAGGTATACACACGCTTCCATCATTGACGTCATAATATCTGGACAAAAGCTGAATGATGGTCGACTTGCCGCAACCTGAATGCCCCACCAGAGCTACAGTTTGACCACGTTGAACGCTCAGACTCACCCCTTTAAGAACCTGTTTCATAAATCATCATTATTGTGAGTTGACTTTTTCAACATGAACAAATAATACCTATTTAATTTTATGATGAACCTAGATGGAATTACCGGCACATCGGGTCTAGACAGGTAGTGAAATACGACGTTGTTCAGAGAAATGTTTCCATACATTTTATCCATTTTCGAACCTGCGTCTGTATTGTTAATCTTTGGGACGTTTTCAATCAATCTAAATATCTGCGCTCCTGCGCCGATCGCTGTTCCAAACGTGTCCATTAGAGGAGACGCCATTTCAAAGTGCATAGTCGCTATTCTTACACCATATAAAATCTAAAATGTTATTTATACACTTATTTTCTTATCTACATTAAAATTTTTAGTTCCTGTTTTTGTAAATTTTGTCGAAGCATTTGTTGCGGTCGTGTATGATACTCGACATGTATTTAAAATCGGGCAATTTTTTGTTCTTCAACTATCTATACTAAATCTATAATACGTTAATACGATCGATGCTCAGCTCTTTATTGTTTTATTATAACTTAGAAATAAATAAAATATTTAAGCTTTTGTCATATAAATAATAGTTTAATCAAAATCGAACAACACTGTAAAAAGTTATGCGTGGTCAAAAAAAAAAAAAAAAAAAAAAACAAATATACGTGTCGAATTGAGAACCTCCTCCGTTTTTTTTCGTCGGTTAAAAATCGGGCAATTTTTTGATCTTCAATTACCTATACTGAATCTATAATACGCTCTAATACGATTGATGTTAGCTCGCTATTACTTTATTATAACTCAAAAATAAATAAAATATTTAAGCTTTTGTCATACAAATAATAGTTTGATAATAAATACAATTGAACTGAAATTAAAATTAAGCAATAGGTATAAAAAGGAGATCTAGTGAATGCCAATTTTATAAAAATATGTTGTCGCGTGTCAAAAAATCGATGCGATAAATAAAATAATATTTCGTATTCATTTCGCTCATAATTAAATTAGGTACAAGGTGAGTGTTAAGTCAAATATCTATTACATTCACCTATTCATGAATTAGAAATATAATCCCTTCTGACAATACTTGTACCCATCCCTTAGAACCGTATTACATACTTTGGAAAAGATCAATTGAGCACTTAGTAGTTAATAACGTCAAAGCGTAACAAGTAAATGCACGTATGCATTCTTAGGCTTGTATGCACCAAGATTTCGGTTATCATAACCAACGGTTAGTAGTTAATAACATCAAAGCGTAACAAGTAAATGCACGTATGCATTTTTTATTGGCATTTTACATTACATACTACTATGGGAAACGGAATAAGGTGCTAGGATGTTAATGCAATTAATATACTTACTGCCAACATTGTCTCAACGTTATATGTGTTGGGGTCATCCATCGCAAGTTCATATCCAAGCCAAAAGGACACAGCGTAAGAGCCGTAAAAATACATTTTTTTCAGGCCAACTAATATTGCTTCCAAAAAACCTTAAAACATTATATTTAATCAATATAGGTTAGTTGGTTCTGTAATGATGAAAAATTACGGAAAATTATTAAATCGAGTCCTCAAGAATACATTGGAGAAATATAGTTAACGTTAATTTTAGGCTAGACTTTCATTTTATCAAAGCTTAGTAATATCTAGGTACCTTTTTTAATGTTGACTCTCGTAGCTTCAGTCAAAAGTTCATCATATCTGTCAATCTCCTTTTTTTGTCCGCTGAATGCGTAAACTGTTCTGATGGCGGAGAAAACTTCTTCCACTACTGCTCCAGCCTTGCTTGACCACTCGACTTCCTGCTCTGATAGTTTCGACGCAACCTAGGAATAATTTTTAGACATTATAATGTGCAAACAACATTTAAGTTATGTGTATGGTTAGACATAAAAACGCTTTCATGAACTTTGGGATGGTCATAATTAGCCTTCTGACCCTCTAATTTTTAATAATATATTGCATTTTATTATTCAGTCAACATTTCTATTGATTTAATCTTGGTACCCCGTACCTACTTCTAAATACAAAATGGAATCACTTAATGTCAACTGTTAGATTAACTAAAGTTGGAGTAAGTAACAAGTATGAAAAAAGTAAAGAGCATCGAAACATACAAAATTACACTATTATAATATTAGTTGGAAATGTGAACAAAACAAACATACCCAGCCCGATGCTCCAAAAAGAACAAAAGAGAACGAATAGGTAACTAGGCAAAGTAGAGCTAATTTCCAGCCTTTAATGAGTGCCATTATAACAGAACTCAAGAATACGGCCTGGTAAAAGAAAAACATTTCCAATTTTTCGCCTATTCCATCTTCTATTTTGACAACATGACTGTAAAAGAATAAAATAACTGATACAATATATACAGCATGATAATAACATAATTTACACATCATTTTGATATGTACCCAGGATATCCATTACTGGATTTGCTTTTACACGTGTATTAAATATATGCCATTGATATCCTCGTTGGTCTAGTGGTTAGCCTATGTAGCTTTGATCACGAGGTCCTGGGTTCAATTCCTGGGTCGGGTCACGGAATAAATCTGTGCTTTTTAATTCTTCTATGAAATGATCAGTACATTCCAAGCCCGGAGTCTGGAAGTTGGAGATGTTACCTCTCCAATTAGGCCTGGCCCTATAGTGGACCGTTAATAGGCTGATAATGATGATGATGATTGGTATCCATTATTAATATTACTAGATTAGAGCCACTTACTCGGACATCTTTGTAGCAAAGTCCCCGATTTGATGAGTATCGTAGTATTCAAAATCCTGACTTAAAGCTGCTTTTAAGTATGCTTTTCGTATTCGATATACCTGTTGAGTTTAAGAAAAAAAAGCCTGCAACATCTAACACTATTTCAAACAACCCATGTTCTTTTCTTTTTAACACGCCACCAAAGTTGTAGTCATGTATTAGGCGACCAAGCAATCTATCAATGATTATAATAATAGTTAAAAGAAAATGCTGAAGGCCAGTGCGTTATTAAACTGCACGAGATACCTAAATAAGAGAAATGTTCGTACTTGATTGAGCGCAGATGTATTTATAAGGACGGTTCCAATATATGAAAGTATCATGGAAGCAGCACCAACAAAACTGTAATTGATAGCAAAAATCTTTGTCGCATGCAGGAAAATATCTACTTGCGGTGCACCATCATGGACTGATCTTCCAAAGTCCACCATACTTTGAATTTAGGCCGAAAATAACAACGTATTTAAAGGTATAATACATCCACAAATAATCGCAGTAATTGTTGCTACAAATATGCATAGCTTGTCTGTGCGGGATGCGAATTTAAACTGAAAATGAAAGCAAAGTAGGTAGTTACAACGGTAATCATTTATTGTACATAACATTATATTTAAATGCTTGTAATATATTAGATACTTACTAAAGTGAAGAACGATATTCTTGGAATATCCTCATCTGCTTTCATAGTTTTATCACTGGAATTTTGGAAAATATAATAATTATTGTCATATTTATAATCAGGATCAGTTTCTCCAACATCAGCTTTTTATAATCATGAGATCAGATATGTTTATTATCATAAACGTAGATTCGGTAGAGTTTGTTCCTATTCAAATGATGAAATGACGACCTCCGTGGCGCAGTTGTATGCGCGGTGGATTTATATGACGGAGGTTCTGGGTTCGATTCCCGGCAGGGCAGATTGAGATTTTTCTTAATTTGTCTTGGTCTGGCTGGTGGGAGGCTATCGCCGTGGCTAGTTACCACCCTACCGACAAAGACGTATCGCCAAGCGATTTAGCGTTCCGGTACGATGTCGTGTAGAAACCGAAAGAGGTTTGGATTTTCGTCCCACTCCTAACAAGTTAGCCCGCTTACATCTTAGACTGCATCATCACTTAACATCAGGTGTGATAGCAGTCAAGGGCGAACTTGTAGTCGATAAAAAAAAATTTATCGTATTATGGTTTTTTGAGTATCTACGTAAAACGTTTGTCATTCTATGTATCAACAATTTCAATTTTCTAAATCGATTTTCATGTTCACTCTACCATCAGTTATCAAAACAAGTAACAGAAATATCTAATTCAATATTAATTTTAAGTTGATGAAAAGGTAATTGGTAAGCTTTTGGTTAGTCATAACTATTAGTGAATAAAAGTAACACGCTAAACTTTTATTTTAACTATTTTTTCATTTTGTTGCTAACCAACTCAATTATAACTAGTACTAAAACTAACTGTAAGTTTGTTTGTTATGTTTTCGAGCCTTAACAGCTATTCAACCAACTTATTGTTGTTGAATAAATAAATACTATTATAAGGCACTGGTTAACTCTAACGACATATTTATAAAGCTAAAGCTAGCTGACCCGGCAAACTTTGTTTTGCATTGAAAATTAAAAAAAAAAATTATATGAAAATTAGATAGTAGCCGATTCTCAGACCCGCTGAATTGAATACAAAATTTGGTAAAAATCGGTAAAGCCGTTTCGGAGGAGTACGGTAACTAACATTGTGACAGGGATTTTATATATTAGATTACTAGTGGACGCCCGTGACTTCGTCCGCGTGAAAACCTCTTAGGTACCATTTTAATTTTAATATAAAGTGTGCTCTTTCCCCGCTACCCCCCTCAATTTAATTTTTTTATAGTTTCCCGTGACACAATATCTTCCGTCCCGTCCCGTGTACTAAAGATCTACATTTTTGTTAAACATTGTACGATATTACAGTACATTAACGTTAACAATATATATTTATGGCAAGCTGATGGGTATAGCTTGTATTAAATAGTCTATTTCACTTTTGAGTCTAGCTTTCATAATAAACAAAATAATTTACAATCCGACATGCAGATCTCGAGATTAGCCCGTTTAAACAAACGAACAAACTTTTTCGTATATTATATAAATATGGTCTGCCATGCCAAATAAATTGAAAGAAAAGATCAACCCTATTCGGTACGTATAACATAACACGGAGGAGGTCAACTTAATATATTGGACGATATAGCGGCAGAATTGTTTTTTAGAAATTTTGTAATATCTCCGAAACCATATAACTAATTAACATACTGTAAAAGGCAAATCTTATCTCTATAATATCCTTGTGATTATTAAATAATTTATTTTGATAAGGATTTAAGTTTAGTTGTATAAATAATGACGTAAACGTAAGCACATGAATTAAATGATTTTTTAAAACACAAAAAGTTATATATCTGCCAAAATATAAAAGATATATGCTATCGCGGACTTTTTTGTTGAACTTTTTAAGGTGGACAATACTGTAGTACATTATTTTGGTCTATCTCGTAGGGTACAGCCAGCGTTTGCAATATAAGCGCAAAAAAACGTGCTTATTTACGACATCACACATTAGCACCTCTAAATTTATCAGTGTTTCTCTGCTATATTATGCATGTATTATACATATAAACCTTCCTTAAGAATCACTCTATCTATAAAAAAAACCCCATCAAGATCCGTTGCGTAGTTTTAAAGATCTAAGCATACATAGGGACAGACAGACGGCGGATAGAGACTTTGTTTTATACTATGTAGTGATTATAAATACGAAACTAAATCTGTCTGCTTGTTACTCACGCCTAAACTACTAAACTGAGTTAAATGAAATTTAGTACAGAGGTAGTTTAAAGTCTGATAAAGGAGATACTTTTTTAGGCTACTTTTTTTTAACCATTACTAAACAAAATTTCTCACGGACAGAGTTGTAGGCATCTGCTAGTTGATCATAATTAAGTACCTATTAGATTTATTATTTAATCTACTTTAAGTTTTAGTCTAGATTTTAATTACCTATTAAAACGTACCTACTTTGATTAGTACGGAAAATTCAGTGAACAAAATTAAAAAGGCTAGCCTTTATCTAAAATGTAAACACGGACTAACCTGATATTCGTTTCGGTTGGATCATTTCTCAGAAGCGGCTCGGTGACGCCTGTGGTTAGATTATTTTTCCCATTTTTTTCATTCATATTAGGATTTATTTTGTTTGACACAGAGTTGCGGTGTGTTACGATCAAAGTTATACGCACGACTGTGGAAGATTTGACCTTTCTAAAGTTATAAAGGTACATACTGTGAATATGAGGTTTTCTGGCTTATTTTAGCGTACACGCTTTCTTGATTAATAATCGAAAATTCAGCAGTTATTTTAGTATATTAAGTATCTACCCGTACAAGTAGATACAACCAGTTATACCATACTAAAATATGTTCGCTTAAATAATTTCTTCTTAATTTTACTTAGGTACTCAAAGGTATAGAACTATTTAAATTATTACCAACTTTTAAATGCTCAAATACAATTGAAAAACTTAGAACTAGCAAAATTGAAACAATTCGCCAGTTAGACATTGGCACCATTACCACTAACCAGTTAGATATTGGCTCAAATCGCAAAGACGATATAACGAGAGTAAAAATTTTAAACAAAATTAATTTTAAAAAGATTTTTCATAGAATGTTGTACCAAATTTAGAATATAATAATCATATTCTTCGTCATAGCGTACCGAACTAATTATTAAAGCCGTAAATGAAGTGATCACTTTGGCTGCAAAAGAAATGTGGGTATCAATATCCTTTGAAATATATTTCAAAATTAATTTTTAGTTCTCACCATGTATTAGAACCAAGCACAAATTTTTCGTTGATAAAAAGACCATAAAACTATAAATAAATTTATTAATTTAAAAACTTAATTTATAATAAATAAAAATCCAAAGGCACAAACACAACAAACCACTCACTCATCACATAATACTGAGTCAATAATTTCTTTATTATTTCAGAGCAGTACAAATATTGTACAACAGATAAGACGCTCTATTAAAGCTATTCATACAATTAGTATTTTATTGGCATTAATTATTATACAGTGGAACGATTTTGTTTATGCATTGTACCGAAGATGAGTACAGTGTCGCTCGTAGATTTTGTTTTAAAATGAATGGAACTTAATATGTACTTATGTTTATTTATCACTTAAGCTTTTGGCATGGCCGACTAAATCCCAATACACGAAACCGTTTTTGACATGATAATGTCTTACAAATTGATGAACGCCGGCTGCAACTAAGTACTTAAAAGCACAACTCATTATCGCATTTCGCCTGAATCGAGATTGCAAGCGAGAATGCGTAACAAGCGATAGAGAGGCACGTTATTACATAAAATTACGTATATAGTATTGTACGTGTAAATCAACTTTACAAGTTTACGGGCAACCATATTTTATTTGTTATTTTTGTCCAATATCAGATATGAAAATATACAGCAGTAAGACACATAATAAAATTACTTTTATCCAATTATTATACAAAAGTAATAAAATGAGTATCGTTATATTTATCCCACGAGCATGTAGATCGCATACTACTTAAACGTAGGTAAAAACTTAATACTAATCAAATGACGATCTATATCCTCGTCTATTCAAGTTGTAGTAGAGTCCCTTGAGCGCCATGAGGTCCCTGTGCGTGCCTCGCTCCGCCACGCGTCCGCCGCTGAGCACGCAGATGGCGTCCGCGTCGCGCACCGTGCTCAGGCGGTGCGCGATCATCACGCACGTGCGCCCCGCCTTCGCGGCGTCCAGCGCCTCTTGCACCACCTGACAATGTAAATGTTCTATAACAAAGAATGAAACGCTGCGTTTTCTACTCTTAGTTTTAATTTTGGCTCCTACTATAAATTTACTTTATGAGTGCGAGCAAACTGAATACAAATTTCTGTGTCACGGGTAAAGTTACATTCCTCTGGTAACAGGTGATGAGATGATTTAGCCCAAAAACGGATGCAGCAACGTGATTGCATCAGTTCTAGCAGGTTGGCTCGGCTCTCCTATACATAGGCATACTATTATCCTACCTTCAAAGACCTACTTACTACTACGTACACAGAAATTTTCAAAGACGTAAATAATCTGGGGTTTAAGGTGAATATATCTGCTTATTGCAATCCAGTTCTAATTGGAAATATGTGTTAGATACACATATTGGGAAGGTGTATATCTTTTATTTAATAATATAACTACGAGGATTACCACTTACCTTCTCACTTTCTGTATCTAATGCACTAGTAGCTTCGTCGAGAAATAGTATTCTGGGCCGTCGTATAAGAGCACGTGCAATAGCTATTCTCTGCTTTTGACCTCCAGATAGTTGCGTGCCTTTCTTACCAACATTAGTTTCATAACCCTGTAACATAGTAATAATTCTATAGAAGAGCCTCCAAATAAACTGGAACGGAATAAACTTATATATAACTTACCATCGGCAAAGTAGTGATGAATTCATGAATATTAGCTTGCATGGCGACTTCTATAATGTCTTCCATACTAGCTTGCCTAGTGTTGTCGCCATAAGCTATATTTTCAGCAATAGTTCTATCAAATAATATTGGTTCTTGTTGTACAAATCCTATTGATTGCCTCACATCATCTAAACGTAGCATTGGCAGAGGGATGTTGTTTTGAGCCTAAAAATTATTGAAATTATAATATTTTAGAATTAGAATGGTTATAGGCTTGTATTATTTTATTTTATCAGTAGTCTAATTTGTTAATATTTAGATATTTTAACTGTGTGCTTTACTACATTAACGATTTCGTTTATTGATAACTAGCAGTCGCCCGCGACTTCGTCCGCGTGAAAACCTCTTAGGTACCCTTTTAATTTTAAAGACAGACTTTCATATAAAGTGTGCTCTTTCCCGCTATCCCTCTCAATTTAATTTTTTTATAGTTTCCCGTGAAGCAATATCCTCCGTCGCCCGTCCCGTGTACTAAAGATCTACATTTTTTTAAACATTGTACGATATTATAGTACATTAACATTAACAATATATATTTATGGCAAGCTGATGTGTATAGCTTGTATGAAAAAGTCTATTTCACTTTTGAGTCTAGCTTTCATAATAAACAAAATAATTTACAATCCGACATGCAGATCTAGAGATTAGCCCGTTTAAACAAATGAACAACAAACTTTTTCGTATATTATATAAATATGGTTTGCCTTGGCATCAATAAATTGAAAAGATCAAAGTTCAAATTCTCAAAGAATATCAGTACCAAAATGTTGACCCCTATTCAGTACGTATAACATAACACGGAGGAGGTCAACATAATTTGGATGATATAGCGGCAGTGTTATATTTTTTAGAAATTTTGTAACATCTCCGAAACTAATCAACATACTGTAAAAGGCAAATCTTATCTCTATAATATCCTTGTGTTTTTAAAAACACTAAAACTTATATATCTGCCAAAATATAAATGATAGATATATGCTATTGCGGACTTTTTTGTAGAACTTTTTAAAAAACTTTTCAATTATATGAAAAAGGAATACATACCACTATTCCTTCGTTAGGATCATAATATCTTTCGAGGAGTTGTATAATTGTGCTTTTGCCGCAACCGCTGGAACCCACCAATGCAATCGTTTTATCCTTTTCAATTTCGAGATCGATGTTATCAAGAACTTTAACAGACGGTCGAGTTGGGTACTTAAATAATACATTCCGTAGACTTGCATTGCCTGAACCTCTCTACAAAAAATAAAACATAGACTAGTTCGAACATCGATCTGACAAGATTTTTTTGACTTATAATTCGATAGAGCCGGCTGCACGCCCGAAAAAACATGACGTCATGCGTCGTTACCTCGCTTTGAGGCGTTCCTTGTAAGGCTTGAAGTGCAAGCGAGAGCGCGGAACGAGCTACAAAGAAGCACAATCGGCCTTTGCGTTCGACATCCGTCTATTAAATATAATTATTAAATATATTAATTTTAAATTAAAAATTAATATATTTATAAATTAATATATTTATTATAAATTTAAAATATAAATTTATAAAATCAAAATCAATTATTTTATTAATTTAAATTAATATTTATAAAAATATACTTAAATTAAAAATTTTAATAACCAATTAAATGCTACCATTACATCAGTATTTTCTTAAGACATTGTCACGTTCAACTATCGTCAGTAAACCGATTTTACAGACAACCAATTTTTATGTAACAAATACTAACGATAACATTATAGAAACAAATAATTACCATCAAATTGGATAGCAATTATGATTGAAATCAAATGTATTAACCTACTGCACTGCACATTTTTTTTAAGTTCACATAAAAATAATTAGTAAATACTAACAAAATCCTCAGTTGCTGGTGTATCAGGATCTGTTATTTTAGACTGTCGATTCAACAGTTGTATGATACGTCCTGCAGCACTCAATCCTTTTTGGAAATCAGGAGCATAAGCAAATGCAGATGCTGCAGATGAAGAGCCCATGATAAGCGTCTCTGCTGTTCTAGAATTCAATTAAAACAATGATTCTGTAGGCTTACTGCATTCACCTAGATGTAAGTTAATCTTATACTACGAAAGTCTATTCTCAAAAGGAATAAAAATTTTTAAATAAAAAATTTTTAACAAAAAATAGAACCGACTCCAAACGCACTAAAAAGTAAAAAATAACTGTGTAATTTAGTTGCTTTAATTTACTTAAGCATATCTATGAAGTCGGTGCCAGCCAAGTTTAAGGAACATTTATTTTACGTAGTAAAGCAGTTTGTGGGTTCTAGGTAACGCCCTTGAAAGTAGAAACCTTGGCTGGCACCGACTCCTAGATATGCTTAAGTAAATTAAAGCAACTAAATTACACAGTTATTTTTTACTTTTTAGTGCGTTTGGAGTCGGTTCTATTTTTTGTTAAAAATTTTTATTTGTTACTTTTTAGTGATTTATCGCCACGTAGCGTACTCGTACTATACTGTCATAGTATATTATATAGCACTAGTAGCCAAAAAGCTACCGATACAGAGTCAAAAACCGAAATCGCTGTAAGCGTGCCTCCAAAATTTGAAGAGTTCCTTCAATTTCCCCAGGATATCATCAGCAGATCCTAACAAGCGGACAATGGGACCACCTTGGATATATGCCCTTTCTAATAAAAAAAGAATTATCAAAATCGGACAACACTGTAAAAAGTTATGCGTGGTCATACATAAAAAAAAAAAAAAAATATACGTGTCGAATTGAGAACCTCCTCCGTTTTTTTTCGTCGGTTAAAAATAGAACCGACTCAAAACGAACTAAAAAGTAAAAAATAACTGTGTCATTTAGTTGCTTTAATTTACTTAAGCATATCTATGAAGTCGGTGCCAGCCAAGTTTAAGGAACCTTTCTTTTACGTAGTAAAGCATTTTGTGGGTTCTAGGTAACGTCCTTAAAGTAGAAACCTTGGCTGGCACCGACTCCTAGATATGCTTAAGTAAATTAAAGCAACTAAATAACACAGTTATTTTTTACTTTTTAGTGCGTTTTGAGTCGGTTCTATTTTTATTTAAAAAAAATTATTTCTTACTTTTTAGTGATTTATCGCCACGTATCGTACTCGTACTATACTGTCATAGTATATTATATGGCACTAGTAGCCAAAAAGCTACCGATACCGAGACAAAAATCGAAATCGCTGTAAGCGTGCCTCCAACATTTGAAGAGTTCCTTCAATTTCCCCAGGATATCCTCATCAGATCCTAACATGATGACAATGGGACCACCTTGGAAGTATGCCCTTTCTAATAAAAAAAGAATTATCAAAATCGGACAACACTGCACTGCGTGGTCATACATAAAAAAAAAAAAACAAAAAAAAAAAAACAAATATACGTGTCGAATTGAGAACCTCCTCCGTTTTTTTTCGTCGGTTAAAAAATAACATCACTTTGTTGTCCGTCCGTCTGTATGTCCGTCTACCTGCCAGACTGTCTATCGGTACTCTCAAGACCCTTTATCTCGGGAATGCTTAGATCTCTTGAACAAAGGTCAACGTCAACGTCAACTCATAAATTATAGTTGTCATCAAAAATATTGATATTTAGAAAAGTACCTACTTAAGTACTACACCATAGTCAACGTTGTGATATACCATCAAAGTTCCTCCGTAATACAAAGAAGCAGAATACACAAAATCATAGATGCCTCTTGATAATCCATAAATAAGTCCACGCATATGAGTTGCTCTTCTAGCAATTTGAAGTGCTGGCTTTAGTTGGCGAGCGTACTCTGCAACGAAAAAATCTTCTTTGCCTAGAGCTGACACTGTGCGCACATTAGCAACAGCCTCCACTGCAATCTGAAATTTACCAATCCAACATACATAACAATATCCTAAACATGACTTACCTACTCGTATACCTAATTTAATTGTTAATTTATTTTAAGATTATTTGAGTGAAATTTGGAAGAGAATTTTAGCAGGTGTATATATTTAAATGAACTATAAAAACGGCACACGCAATAAAAGTTATATACATTTGGCATTTTTAAGCTATGGCATAGCTCCTATCGCGGGCCTTGAGCGTGGAGACCGAATCCAGAAATTCCGTAACGAAAAAACCTAACACCCTCTGGATATGAAAAACATGATATCAAAAGCACAATTTCTGCAACGACGTCATCGGGGAACGTGGCCTAGCGGTAAGGCGCTCTAAGTGCCTTTAGTTTTTTTTAGTTTTTCCATCTATCGATAAATACCAGAACTTTTAATGACTTTTTGAAATATCACGCTTGTAAAAAAATTACTTTTTAAAATATCACACTTAAAAAAATTGCGGAACCGACGGGATTCGAACCCGCGTCTCTCTGACAATCCGGGCACTTAGAGCGCCTTACCGCTAGGCGACGGTCCCGATGACGTCGGAAGGTAAACATAAGTTGATAAAAAATGCTATGCAATAGCTTTACCGCGGCAGTCTCCGAGTGCCACACGTCTTTTTACACGCTTTTTATTAGCTTCACTTGTATGTCAGTATGTCAGTTTGTCAGTATGTAACTTGTATGTGTGTTCGCGCATAACTTCGTCGTTTATGAACCGATTTTGATAATTCTTTTTTTGTTGGAAAGTAGATAGTCGGGTGGTGGTACCATGACAAGGAAACCAGGATCTGATGATGGGATCTTGGAGAAACCGAGGGGAACTTTCAAAAATTGTAGGGACAACAAGTACGTTTGTTAGTTTTTCCGATAAGTATTTAAAAGCACTACAATTCGATGAAGGTTTGGAGTCGATCTGATGATGGAGCCGATCTATATATAAGAGAATTCCTTGACGATTTACTGTATTTACCTTGTGTTTGGGCTCGATTAATTTGTTTTGATAAGAACTTTACATTTAGATGGGCTGTGACTGTCATTGAGGGTCTGGTGATGAAGACAAAGTACAGTTAAGGGAGCTCCGTAACAGCTTACAGTAGCTACCTTGTGTTTGGGCTTGATTAATTTGTCTCGATGAGAAATTTACATTTAGATGGACTGTGACTATCATTGAGGGTCTGGTGATGAAGACGAAGTACAGTTAAGGGTGCTCCGTAACGGCTTACAGTAGCTACCGTGTGTTTGGGCTTGATTAATTTGTCTCAATGAGAACTTTACATTTAGATGGGCTGTGACTGTCATTGAGGGTCTGGTGATGAAGACAAAGTACAGTTAAGGGAGCTCCGTAACAGCTTACAGTAGCTACCGTGTGTTTGGGCTTGATTAATTTGTCTCGATGAGAAATTTACATTTAGATGGACTGTGACTGTCATTGAGGGTCTGGTGATGAAGACAAAGTACAGTTAAGGGAGCTCCGTAACAGCTTACAGTAGCTACCTTGTGTTTGGGCTCAATTAATTTGTCTCAATGAACCTTTACATTTAGATGGGCTGTGACTGTCATCAAGGGTCTGGCGATGAAGACGAAGGACAGCTGAGGGAGCTCTTTAACGGTTTACAGTAACTACCTTGTGTTTGGGCTCGATTAATTTGTCTCAATGAGAACTTTACATCTAGATGGGCTGTGACTGTCATTGAGGGTCTGGCGATGAAGAAGAAGGACAGCTGAGGGAGCTCTTTAACGGTTTACAGTAGCTACCTTGTGATTGGGCTCGATTAGTATGTCTCAATGAGAAGTTTGAAAGATTCCAGTTGGTTTAATGTTAACTAAGTCATGATCTGATGATGAGATCTACGAAAACTCGAGGAAACTCTTCAAACTTTATTTTTACACGCTTTTTATTAGCTTCACTTGTATGTCAGTTTGTCAGTATGTAACTCTCCGTGGGTAATCTGCGCGCCTGCGGCCTTCCTTGGTTCTGGTAGCCGTTTCTCAGGCTCCCTCTTCGATTGAACTCTGATTCCCCGTATTTATAATATTTATTAAATAATTATTTTATTCTCACTAATAAATAAATTACTAGCGACTGTGTGGCCGAGCGGTTTAAGTGCTAAACTGCCCGTATCTACTACAGTCGCTCAGGCGTGGGTTCGAGCCCTGGCAGTCGCAGTTTTTCTGCGACTTCCAAGGCTCGCTCCCGTGCCGACTGTACTCTGGCCAGGTTTCTGTGGTTTCCTTGGTCACTGTGCTAAGGGTGGGGCACAGGCAAATGCGGGTACAGATTGTAAGTAAAAATAAGAATTGTAAACATCGAATGTGAATTCGATGTCGACGCTTACTATGAAACATAGTATGAATATTTTTGATAATCAACAAATAATAGTTAAAAAAAACTAAAAAATCACGCTTTTATAAATAAACCAAACTAAAAAGTAAAAAATAAATAATAGTTTAAAAAAACTAAAAACACGCTTTTTATAGAAACCCAAAGTAAAAAATAGAAAATAATTTTAATAAATTTAAATTAAGAATAGTGTTAAAATTTTCATTAACTATAAATTAATAATAGTATAAATAAAAAAAAAATATTTTATTTTAAAAAAAGCGTGGGGTGCTTTTTAAGATATTATCAAAATGATAATCACTCTACTCCAATAAAATATTTATAACTATATTCACACCATGCACCCCACGCTTTTTTAAAATAAAATAATTTCTTTTTATTTACACTATTATTAATTTATAGTTAATGAAAATTTTAACACTATTCTTAATTTAAATTTATTAAAATTATTTTCTATTTTTTAGTTTGGGTTTCTATAAAAAGCGTGTTTTTAGTTTTTTTAAACTATTATTTATTTTTCATAATGATAGTCACTACAAAATTTGGTTTCAAACATTTTATTCATTACCATAGAACTTGATTCCATAGCTTTCGCGATTCCCATAGATTCTTCAGATACCAATTTGCCTTCCAAATATGTAATGGCAATCAATAATGGCGCAAAGGATAAGACTGCCAGTCCTAAACGCCATTCATAATACATGGCAGCACCGGTAGCGAATAATAATGTACTGACAGATTGCAATATTGTACCAATTCTTTGACCCGTTGCCTGTAAAACAAAACAAATTTAAATATTACGTACAAGATGTCTCAAAAGAGGATCACTTCTATATGGCTACATGCTGTTCCTGCCAACCATGAACTCTGACCACGACGAATACTATTCAAATTGATTTTCTAGTACAAAAATAGTTTTAGTAATATTGTTTACAAATAAGAAAGTCTTAGGTTAAGCTAATAATTAAGAATAACTTACTGCGTGTACAGAAGCTGCTTCGCCTGAAAGACGTGCGCACAGACATCCTGTAGAATTGCTCTTATCGTCAAAATAACCAATTTCTTGTTGGAGTAATTTTTCAAACATCAGCTTTTTTAACCTTGTCGTTAGATGTTCACCAGCCAATGTGAACAGAAATGCCTGAAATATTGTGTACCTTTTGATATCATAAAAATTCAAATATAATGTAATAAATATTTTTTGTCTAGAAGTCATTTTAATATAAAAAAAATAATTACCGTTAATAATGATGCAAGTCCAGCTATTATTCCAATGCCTATAAATGTGAATGCATAAATTCGTATTTGGGCTTCAACAAAATTTGTATCAGGATTAGAGAGTACGCCAACGAAGTCACCGAGAATCAAACCAAATAATGGGGCAGAGAAGCCCATCAAGATAGAGCAAAGTGCAGCCATGGATATAGATTTCCATTCTGGGGTGCTGAGTTTTATCACAGTGGCGAATGGCGCTACTGGAGGTACATCTGGATTTTGCTTCTCCTCCTAAAATAATTTAAAATGACAATTTTCAGAAGATAAAAATGAATTAAGTAATACATTCGACAATAGTACCCGAACTTTAAAATGTTAATAATTGACTACTCTTTAGTTGCTTATCATTTTATGCAACTATCGTATTCCTACTTTGATACGCGAACAAGTTATTCTTGCATTATAAAGTAATATACACTCAGGAAAAGAAATAAAAGATTTACCTCTACTATTTCGTCAAACTCCTCATCGTCGTCTATGCCTTGTTCAATTGAAAAATTTCGCTTATAATTGACATCGCTAGCTGCAAGGTAAAGTTGATAGTTCATACACGTACAAGAGATCCATTAAGTGGAAAATTAGTTACCTAAAATTTTAGTGCAGGTCAGTAGATAAAACGTTTGGTTTCAATTGTTACTAATGAAACCATGGTTCTTTAAGTGTTTCCTTATATTTTTTATTCACTCATTTATTTATTTGCAAGTATTCTTTAAATTTTTAATAATGCTTATAAAATTATAAAAATAAAACACTATTAAAAATTTATAAAAAAAATTCATTCCGCCTGCTGCGGGGTCCGGGGGTCCAAGCAACCAGGTGGTCAGGGCTCCAGAGTGAGGAACCTCCTCACAATACGCGCCGTTTCAAGAATTACTGCCTTCTGTATCTGACCCTTGATCCAACAACTAAGCGAAAGCTTTTTAAGATATTCGTCAAAGCTTTTCGCTATAAGACCGTTGACTGAAACGACTATAGGAACAATCATTGTTGAATCAACATTCCACATGGCGGTAATCTCATGAGCAAGGTCCAAGTATTTTGATACTTTTTCCTTTTCAGCTTTCACCAGATTATCGTCATGTGGAACAGTAATATAAACAATCATTGCACGGCGCGTTAATCGATCAATTATCACTATATCAAGTCTATTGGCTACAATATACCTATCAATGATAATTTCCTTGATTATTACTGTTCCCAAAATTTGATTTTGAGGCATCATGATTGTCAGCAGTTTTGGCAGGACTGATAGAAAATATTGGTTCGGGATAACCTTCGTTTTATAGATTAGTGCCTTCCTTACCCTACTCTATTTGGACCTTCGCCATTTTTATAATTACAGGATCGTTATACAAACCTGCATCAGGAGTCTCAGGACTTGCTTGTAACATTACCATATCATAGTAAAAGCCTCTTTCAGACATCAGTTCATCGTGGCTTCCGCTTTCGACTATCATGCCGTCTTTCAAAACATATATTTTATCGACATTTCTAATTGTTGAAAGCCTGTGGGCAACGATTATTGTAGTGCGACCTTCGCTAGCCTAAAAAATATTCATAAAAATTATTTATTAAGCGTGAAAATTGATACAAAAACACGTAATCATTTATTTCTATATACATTTACTTACAAATTATAAGTACTACAGTAAAACTAAGAAAAGAAGGACAAGAGGCAATGAAATTGACAGATATCAAGATCTAAGACCTGATAAAAGGAAAATAATTATCCCAAAAGCCTGCATTTAACGCGGATAAAGAGCCTGAGTTACGCTAAAATTTTGCATATGTAACAAACCTTACCCTATCAAGTGCTTTTTGAACTTTGGCTTCCGAAGCTGTATCAAGAGCGCTTGTCGCTTCGTCCAGTAAGAGAATAGATGGGTCTCGGATGATTGCGCGCGCTATTGCTATACGTTGTTTTTGTCCTCCTGAAAGTGATGCACCTTTTTCGCCAACTAGTGTATTATAACCCTAAAACGTGTGAAATATTTACATAAATTATAATTATTATAAATTTAGAAACCATTCCAAATTACTGCAATACCCTTTTAGATCGCATCATCTCATGAAAAAAAAAATCTTAAGAATTTAAACAAACCAAACAAATAATCTCTTACTAATCATTATCTCCTCTTCTATAAAGAGGGAAGCCTGGCATTGAAGTAATCTAGCTAGTTAATCATTATCTCTAAGTGAAAATGTAGTAAATATAGAATACCTATATTTGTAGCCAGTTTCGCTTTTATGAATTTCGTAATGTTGTTATTACAAAATACAACTTACCGATGGTAGTTTTCTTATAAACTCGTGTGCATTTGCAAGAACTGCAGCGCATTCAACCTCAAAGTCTGACGCATCATCGCGTCCGTAGCGGATGTTCTCCTGGACCGTAGTGTTGAACAGAACTGGCTCTTGACCAACAACACCGATCTTACTGCGCAGCCATTTCACTGATACATTGCGTATATCCACTTCATCTATGGTTACCTGGTAAACACAAGAACCTACATCATCAACAATCTACCTATTCTTTATGGGTAATTGCATCTTTGCTCCTTATCGATATTTCACTCTGTAACTGTCACTATCAGATGTTAGTGATCCTGGTAAGGACCGACGACTTAACTACGTATAAAAAATTTTAACAAAAAATAGAACCGACTCAAAACGCACTAAAAAGTAAAAAATAACCGTGTCATTTAGTTGCTTTAATTTACTTAAGCATATCTATGAAGTCGGTGCCAGCCAAGTTCAAGGAACATTTATTTTACGTAGTAAAGCAGTTTGTGGGTTCTAGGTACTTAATGTCCTTAAAGTAGACACCTTGGCTAGCACCGACTTCTAGATATGCTTAGGTAAAGCAACTAAATGACACAGAAAATTTTCATTTCTTACTTTTTAGTGATTTATCGCCACGTAACGTACTCGTACTATACTGTCATAGTATATTATACGGCACTAGTAGCCAAAAAGCTACTGATACCGAGAAAAAAACCGAAATCGCTGTAAGCGTGCCTCCAAAATTTGAAGAGTTCCTTCAATTTCTCCAGGATATCATCATCAGATCCCAACATGAGGACAATGGGACCACCTTGGATGTATGCCCTTTCTAATAAAAAAGAATTATCAAAATCGGACAACACTGTAAAAAGTTATGCGTGGTCATACATAAAAAAAAAACAAAAAAAAAAATAAACGTGTCGAATTGAGAACCCCCTCCGTTTTTTTTCGTCGGTTAAAAATGGGTATTTTACACCTATGTTATGAACTTTGAGTTGCTACTGAGTAATCAAGTGATAGATTTAATAGATAGATAGTTTGGGGTAGAGGGGATAAATAAAAGGAGAACGAGATTTATGAGGCGGTGGTGAATGGAGATGTCGGAAGAGGAACGCCAAGATGGACGTTTCAAGAACGAATCCAGAACGTTCTAAATAAAGACAAGCACAAGAAAATTAACCGACGAATTTGTAGTAAAGGATTAATGTGAATGAAAAAGTAAGGGAAATATGCAAGCAAGTGGAAGGGTCTATGCCTACCGGTAAGGGAACACGTGTGTATGTCTACTGATGGGCAATTTTTAACCGACGAAAAAAAACGGAGGAGGTTCTCAATTCGACACGTATATTTTTTTTTTTTTATGTATGACCACGCATAACTTTTTACAGTGTTGTCCGATTTTGATAATTCTTTTTTTATTAGAAAGGGCATACATCCAAGGTGGTCCCATTGTCCGCTTGTTAGGATCTGCTGATGATATCCTGGGGAAATTGAAGGAACTCTTCAAATTTTGGAGGCACGCTTACAGCGATTTCGGTTTTTGACTCGGTATCGGTAGCTTTTTGGCTACTAGTGCTATATAATATACTATGACAGTATAGTACGAGTACGCTACGTTCTTACTTTTTAGTGATTTATATCACTAAAAAGTAAGAAATAAAAATTTTTAACAAAAAATAGAACCGACTCCAAACGCACTAAAAAGTAAAAAATAACTGTGTAATTTAGTTGCTTTAATTTACTTAAGCATATCTAGGAGTCGGTGCCAGCCAAGGTTTCTACTTTCAAGGACGTTACCTAGAACCCACAAACTGCTTTACTACGTAAAATAAATGTTCCTTAAACTTGGCTGGCACCGACTTCATAGATATGCTTCAGTAAATTAAAGCAACTAAATTACACAGTTATTTTTTACTTTTTAGTGCGTTTGGAGTCGGTTCTATTTTTTGTTAAAAATTTTTATATATACTATAAATCACGCTGAAGAATGGTATACATACACTTCCATCAATGACGTCATAGCATCTGGACAGTAGCTGAATGATGGTTGACTTGCCACAACCCGAATGCCCGACCAGAGCTACGGTTTGTCCACGTTGCACGCTAAGACTTATTCCTTTAAGAACCTGTTTCATACATACAAATCATCTGTTATTTAGGTTTCTTTCCTATCTTCAATATAAATTAAATTGACGAATGATGGACTTACCGGCACATCAGGTCTAGACGGGTAGTGAAACACGACGTTGTTCAGAGAAATGTTTCCATACACGCTATCCATTTCCATGCCTGCGTCTGAGTTGTTAATCTTTGGGACGTTATCAATTAATCTGAATATATGCGCTCCTGATCCGGCTGCTGTTCCAAACGTGTCCATTAGAGGAGATGCCATCTCGAAGTTCATTGACGCCATCGTTATTCCAAAGAAGACCTAAAATGTATATGCCTTTTCAATTCCAATTTCAAATTATTGTTAAAATCTTCGTGACATTCGGGCTGCTTAGTGCTTCATTTCTATGTTTATTTTACGTAGGTTCCAGTCGGTTTCGGTGGCACCTGGTGCGCTCAAGGGTCGTCACTGACTCAAACAACTACATGGATAGCTTGGTTTGTAATTTAAATGCCTCTATCAGATTACTTACTGCCAGCATTGTCTCCACGTCATAAGTTTTGGGTTCGTTTATCATAAGTTTATATCCAATCCAAAACGACAGGGCGTAGGAGCCGTAAATATAGAATTCTTGAAGGCCCATAAATATTGCTTCCAAAAAACCTGAAAATGAGATACGTTTATTTTAAATGATGTAATACGACGAGGATTAATTAAAAATCCTGAAATCTATCTACCTATATCTATACTTTTGATAAAACTGTAACAGGTTCATTAAATATATTTTTGAAATTTTTATTGGTTACTACTTACAACTTACACTATATAATCGGTTCTGAACCCAAAAATGTAATTTGTCAAATTTTTGTCCGTCTGTCCGGAGTTTTGCAGGCCGCGACCACGAGTCACGCCCAAACTACTGGATGAATGGATTTGAATGAAATTTGGCACGATTTTAGTTCAATTCATATTTTAAGGTTCAGTTCATATTACATAGGATACTTTTTGTCGCGAAAATCATAATAGAAGGGGTTGAAATAGGGGTTGAAAGTTTGTATGGAAAGTCCACAATTTTTATGAAAATCGGTAAAAGAACTACTGAATAAATATAAACATATTAGTTTTCAAGATTTTTCAAATTTTAGTTGAAAATTTGTATGAAAAATCCTTAATTTTTCAAGGTATGCTTATAAAAGTTTGTTTAAAAAGTACCAATTATATTTAAATTATATAAAATATAAATCACACATAGATTTTTAAGAAATTTAACAAAAAATGTCTTTCTGACTATCTGTTTGTTCTAGCTAATCTCTAAAACATTTTCTGAGTTTTAGGCTATTTATATTTTAGTGCATTTATGCATTTTAATTATGCGCGGACAAAGTCGCTTGCTTTCCCTAGTTAATAAATAAATTTAAAGGCTTTTTATACGTGCCACTTGACAGTAGCACTATTTCGCGCTCAACAGTGTGCGTTTCAAATCCGCCTCTGTCTTTCTCTATCTATAGTGTCATTTTAGAATTTAGATAGAGAAAAATAGAGTCGTTAGGCGCAAGTGACACTATCGAGTTTCGCTTCAGATTTATAAAATAGCCGCCCTGAACAGTGGAAAGAGACTTTTATTAATGTACTAGCAGTCGCCCGCGACTTCGTCCGCGTGAAAACCTCTTAGGTACCCTTTTAATTTTAAAGACAGACTTTCATATAAAGTGTGCTCTTTCCCCGCAACCCCTCTCAATTTAATTTTTTTATAGTTTCCCGTGAAGCAATATTCTCCATCCCGTCCCGTGTACTAAAGATCTACATGTTAAACATTGTACGATATTACAGTACATTAACATCAACAATATATATTTATGGCAAAGTGATGTGTATAGCTTGTATTAAATAGTCTATTTCACTTTTGAGTCTAGCTTTCATAATAAACAAAATAATTTACAATCCGACATGCAGATCTAGAGATTAGCCCGTTTAAACAAACGAACAAACTTTTTCGTGTATTATATAAATATGGTCTGCCATGCCAAATAAATTTAAAGAAAAGATCAAAGATTGAATTCTCAAAGAATATCAGTACCAAAATGTTGACCCCTATTCAGTACGTATAACATAACACGGAGGAGGTCAACATAATTTGGACGATATAGCGGCAGTGTTATATTTTTTAGAAATTTTGTAATATCTCCGAAACTAATTAACTCACTGTAAAAGGCAAATCTTATCTCTATAATATCCTTGTGATTATTAAATAATTTACTTAACCAAAACCGCGGCCAAAATCCCGCGGCTGGACGCCTGCGACAATTCAGGGATTTACTGATTCTACATTAAAATTGATAGAGGCATTCGGGCATCATAGTTGTCTGGCGCATGACGTAATCCAGGACAATTTCCTGATGGCAGAGCAGCTTTAACGTGACCGTAGGTCGCGTGCTAAAATCGGCGAAAAAAAAATCAGTTAGGCACGGGGCATCGTAGAACTCTGGTGTAAGGCTGGGCACGAAAGAGAGCGAGAGCAAACCTGTGGCTCGAGATAGAAGGCTGGCGCGACCGAAAGTCACGCGCGAACATTTGTGGATTTGCTGATTCTACATTGCAATTGAAATAGGCATCGGAGCATTATAGTTGTCGAGCGCAGAACGTAATCCAAAACAATTTCCTGACGGCAGAGCGGTTTAACGCGACCGTAGGTCGCCTGCTAAAATCGGTGCATTAACGGATTGCCCATAAAAATTCAGGTAGGTACGGGGCATCGTTGAGCTCTAGCGCAGGGTACGAAAGAGAGCGAGAGCAAATCTGTGGCTCAAGACAAGAGACTGGCGCGACCGAAAATTTTTGAATTGAAATAGGTATAGTTGTTTGGCGCAGGACGTAATTCAGAATATATCCCTGATAGCAGGGCGGCCATAACGCCTCCGCAGTTCACGCGCTGAAATCGGTGGATTAAAATCCTGTCTCAGTGCTCACTTGCTGCACTGGTGGAACACACATACAAAGTTTCAAGTGAATCCATCAAGAAATTAAAATTTTCTTCCCCTTTTTCTCCCCCTATGGGGGAAAAATTTTCAAAAATCTTCTCTCAGTGGTCACTTGCTTGACTGGTGGAACCTACATACAAAGTTTCAAGTAAATCCCTTAAGAAATTAAAATTTTCAGTTTACCCCCCTTTTCTCCCCCTAGGGGGAAAATTTCCAAAATTCCTCGCTCAGTGCTCATTTGCTTCACTGGTGGAACCTACATACAAAGTTTCAAGTGAATCCATCAAGAAATTAAAATCTTCACCCCCTTTTATCCCCTTAGGGGGAAAAATTTCCTAAAATATTCTTTTGGTGGTCACTTGCATAACTGGTGGAACCTACATACAAAGTTTCAAGTGAATCTATTAAGAAATTAAAATTTTCAATTTACCCCCATTTTCTCCCCCTAGGGGGGGAATTTCGAAAAATTCTCACTCAATGCTCACTTGCTTCACTGGTGGAACCTACATACAAAGTTTCAAGTGAATCCATCAAGAAATCAAAATTTTCAGTTTACCCCCCTTTTCTCCCCCTAGGGCGAAAATTTCCAAAATTCCTCGCTCAGTGCTCACTTGCTTCACTGGTAGAACCTACATACAAAGTTTCAAGTGAATCCATCAAGAAATTAAAATCTTCACCCCCTTTTCTCCCCTTAGGGGGGAAAAATTTCCAATAATTATCTTTCGGTGGTCACTTGCGTAACTGGTAAAACCTACATACAAAGTTTCAAGTGAATCCATTAAGAAATTAAAATTTTCAATTTACCCCCATTTTCTCCCCCTAGGGGAGGAATTTCGAGAAATCCTCTCTTAGTGGTTGCCTACGCCCCCTAACAAACATACGTGCCAAATTTCAGCTCTCTACGGCCAGTAGTTTCGGCTGTGCGTTGTCTGTCAGTCAGTACATCACTCAGTAACGGAAGAGTTTTATATATATAGATTGGCAACGATTTGCCAGTTAGGATATTTTTGTCTTCTCCACGCCCTTGTAACTTTCTCTGGACAATTATTTCTATGGTCTATGCGCCTACCTTTTTTAATGTTGACACTTCTAGCTTCAGTTAAAAGTTTATCATATCTGTCAATCTCTTTTTTCTGTCCGCTGAACGCGTAAACTGTTCTGATGGCGGAGAATACTTCCTCCACGACTGATCCAGCCTTGCTTGACAACTCAGCTTCCCGCTCTGATAGTTTAGACGCGATCTAAAAACAAATTATTATACCTATACATTTTTCACATTAGTATTATTTATTATTTCACTATAACGTACAATAATATTACGTCTTGGTCTATGAATTACTATTCGATTCTAATGTTTCTTATCATGAAATATACATAAATAAGCATCTTCAGCAAAAACCATTCAAATTCTTATAGCAAACATACAATAAGCATAACGTGTAAATAAATAAATAAATAAATATAAGACAATTACGTAATTATAAAATAAAAGTACGTAAGTATATAGTAGGATTTATAAAGCAGACATACCCAGCCCGAAGCTCCAAATAAAAAAAACGAGACGGGAAATGAAATTAGACAAAGCAGAGCCAATTTCCAGCCTTTTATAAGTGCCATTATAACACAACTCAAGAATGCGGCCATGTAGAAGACAAACATTTCCAATTTCTCTCCAATTCCATCCTCTAGCTTGACAACATTACTGAAAAATGAGATAGGGTTCAAGTGGCAAATATAAGTGTATTAAAACTTACCACGTTAGTACTTTATTTTTTAATTTAGAGTACTTTTTTAAAGTCTGTCTTTTTAACAGGCTTAAAAATATTTGAGGTTAGCATTGCCTTTAAGGATATAAATAAATATAGTTACCATCTCTAAAATTTGGAAAGCAGGACAAGACGCGTGAAAACCCCGGATTTTAGAGTCCGAAAGCCGGACATGTCAACAAGATCTTTTAAACATATTCAATGTAATAAAAATAGTTGAAAATATCATAAATAACCATTTTTTAATTGGAACGGTGAATATGCTTGGTTCATCGGTTGATCGTGGTGTGGTGGTGCGTGCATAGTGCGTGTCTCGCGGGCGGCCCAAATTTTTTTTATTTATTTATTTTTTAAAACCCGGTCTACAAATGAAACCTTCCCCGGACACTCCCCGGATGCCCTCTAAACTAGGACAAATCCGGGGAAACCCGGACGGATGGCAACCCTAAATAAATATTATAGATCAGAGACACTTACTCGGACATTTTCGTAGCGATGTCACCGATTTCATGAATGTCATAGTATTCAAAATCCTGATTTAAAGCTGCTTTCAGATATGCTTGTCGTATTCGATATACCTGTTGAGTTACAGAAATAACAACTATTAAAATACAACAAGCTTTTATCACTATAGGGTATTGGTAATTTAAACACTGGCAATGTCAATAATAGAAATTTATAGTAACAACGAACGGCTTGGGATCATATGGTCGAAGGTTCAAATCCTGTGAAGTTTGAGCTTCTTTTATTTCTAGAAATATCTGTAGCCAAGCACCAAGTGGTAAAAGTAATTGCTATAAAAACCCGTACCTCGGAGATGTTAAGCCATCATTTCTAATAAAGATCGTCACTGGAACTGCGGGCTAAGTACTAACCCTAGTCTAAGCACCTTTCTCTTCTAGGCAGGGAGGTCATTGACCTATACTATTAAAATAAGGCAATGATGGTGATTACCTGATTGTACGCTGATATATTCATAAGAACTGTTCCGGTGTATGAAAGTATTATCGTGGCGGCTCCAACAAGGCTGTAATAGATGGCAAAGGTTTTCGCCGCATGAAGGAAAACGTCCACTTGCGGTTTATTATCATGTACCGATCTTCCGAAGTCCACCATACTTTGGAGATACGCCGAAAATAACAACGTACTAACAGGGACAGTGCATCCAGAAATTATCGCGGTAATTGTTGCTATGAGCATGAACAACTTGTCTGTGATGGATGCGAATCTGAACTGAAAATAAAGGCAATCCTTACTTATAATATGAAGGCCAAAGTTTGTATGCATGAATGGATGTTTGTTACTCTTTAACGCAAAAACTTTTGAATGAACTATTGGATTTTGATGAAACTCTACAATTATATAACTTACACAGCAGAATAACACATAGGCTATATTTTATTTTATCCCAAAATTCCATTTGACTGATAATGTTGGCTAAATTTAATCAGAAAATATTATGCATTTTGAAATGAATATTAAAAATGCAAAATACATATCAAAAGGTATTACAAATAAAATACATAATGACAAAATAGGTACTTGCATTTGTTTTTAAATAAATATAGTAAATTTTATGAAATTTTTAATGACAAAGAGTCTTGAGACGATTGAATCAGCTTTCACCTTTACACAGTAAATAAAAGATAATTGAAAATAATCATTGTAAACTTAAAAAGAGCAATTAGTGAGCATATTGACAGTTTTTCTCAGCAGCTGCAAATAACTGCTTTACTTAAACAATTCTAATTAGATAAATAAACGAATTTTTAATTCGAATAGATACCTACTATTTTACTTATAAAATTAAATTATTTGTAATAGTTACTTACTAAAGTGAAAAATGATATGCTTGGAATGTCTTCATCATCTTTGTTGTCCGTATTACTGGAAAATTGCAATAATTATTGATATTATAAATAGGCATCTGATCAGGAGCATCAAGTTGAAGTCATTTTATTAGATAAGTCTATTCTCATTTTTAACTACTCGTATATACCTACTGCCTTCTATGGCCTATGCCTGTTCAAGCATCATTTAAAACCCAATGAATCAACTTTCTTACAATTTAGGCAAATAAAACTTATTTTAGATCAGACGTAGAGAACAAGTTATCCCAAAAAACTGTTTTTGTGGGTATCCTTAAGTAGATACATTATAGATAACATTCGAATATAACGGTTTCCAAAAACTCAGCTTCTTTCTTTTCATTCGGATGATCCTTGAAAACGAGGCTATGTTGGTAGGTAGATACATATCTACTTTTCGTTTTTGAATATCAGTAACTAATCTTGTTTAATCAATGAGTCACTTGATTAATATTACGTTATTTATCAATTTGTTAGAATTTTCGCTCATTACGTATACTTATCTGAAGAGCACGTGGTATCCTACTCCTTAACCTTAACATATATCTACTAATAAATATAATTGAAGTGTTCTTCAGCTCTTCGCTGCTATCACCTTACAGTAAGTGATAGTGCAATCTAAGATGGTAGGGAGCTTTGTTAGAAGTAGGATGAATAATGTAGAATTATCGCTTGGCGGATTCTTCCTTAGGATGGTAACTAGTCACGGTTAAAACCTCTCTCCAGCAAGACCTGGATCAACTTAGAAAATCTTATTCAGTCCAGTCAGATGTCGAACCCAGGACATCAATCTATAAATTCATTAATCCATACATCTATAGAAGGCGTTAAAAGATAAGAAGATAAAGGACTAGTATAGTTTAAATATAAAGGGTGTGGTGGTTCAGGTTTCTAGGCGAAGTCTAGCTATACTAAAGCCAAACTCGATTGAGAATGCTTGTCAACAAAAAATTAAAAATGAAGGTAGAAAATGCAACACATTTTATGCTTAATAAATTTAAAATTATGTTTTGTTATTTTAAAAAATCTTATTTAGAAGATATTGAACATATTAATTAGTTTTAAGCTAACTAATCTTATTTATTGTCACGAATTTGTCATTAACTAGTTAATTTTAAAAAAAATAGGTGTAAAATGACTAGTGGTTTCTACCTTTATTTTAAATTTGTTTGTTGACAAGCATTCTCAATCGAGTTTGGCTTCAGTATAGGTATGTTTGGACTTCAGACTTTTGTAAATCAATCTCGCAAACACAGTTAAATGGATGGAATACAAATCAGTCTGGCTATCACGTCGATTACCAAAACCACAACAGGAGTTTTGAAAGTTAGCTTAATTTTTAAAAAATCTTATTTTTTATAGATAAAAAACAAGAATCTATAAATATGCACATATTTATGAAGTTCGAGTATAGGGAATGGGATGATGGGTCCATTATTAACACTCTTTTTTAACGACAAGCCTGCCTTCCTTCATGAGGCCGATAAGCCGTGCTCTTTTGGAGTATTTCTAAATAGGAGAGGATATTTGGAATTTAAACCCAACGTGCTGCTCGTGGGATGCAGGCAAGCATTTCCCAGCACCAAAAATATTTAAAGTGTATGCCTCATTGTACCTCATCCTCGAAACTAAATAATAGACTTCTTATATTAAAAACTTGTATTGTCATTAAGGCAAGAGTATTTGAACAGTGCGTGTTGCCAGTGATGACCTATGTATCTGAGACTTGGCCGCTAACTGCGGCCTTCATAAGGAGGCTCAGAGTCACTCAGCGGGCTCAAACAATAATTAAATAAAGAATTCAATTATTCTTTGTGATTTTCTTAATTAAAATAATTAAACGTCTATTCATTGTACTTCTGTAGCGGAGAAAAATAATGCATTTTTAAATTATATTGTGGTTTATCGTGACCGCAATTAATTATAACTACTTAATATTATTAAAACATAGTTCTCCGCCGCGTCTGTCTGCGACTAACTTAAAAAATATTAAATGAATTTCCTGTCTAATCCCTTTTAGAGAAAGCAAAACCTCAAATGCCTCGTATAATATGAAGCGTGCAATAACATACAAATATTAGGTACCTATAGACATTATTTCCTAGACTTCATTCAGACTTTCGCCTAAAACTCCATGTTACGCGCACGAAGGCATTTCGTAGTAGTTATCACTATTATGTAATGCCATGTCTAGTTCTATTATTGTTCCATGTCTCGCAATCGATTTCCATGGCCACGCGACCATCACAACACGCACGCTAGGATCGCACCGGAACGACATTTTATCGTTGTTTATGAATCATTACAAAAGTACCAACGATTATTTACTCATATATGTATATAATATAGGTATGTTGCTAAGCAAATACCTCGACTTTATTTATTTTTAAATTTTAATTTTTATCATCTTAAATCCTGACCAAAGTATTAAGGAAATCTTGACTGATTTTTAATATTTTAATGTGCTCTTGTTTGTAAGTGATTTCTGTAAATGGACATCGTCTTGACTGAATTATAAATGTGGGTGTGGGTTATTAGTTAATTTTTAGTTTTTTTTTTCTCTATAAATTTCGTTAAAAAGAACTTACTGAATTATTATTTTTCCTTTATTTCTTCCTTTTTTTCGGCTTTTTATGTAAATCATTTTATATATACAAGTATTTTTAATGCACCTATCTAATTAATTCAGTTATTATTATTTAATAATAACATAATAAGCTAATTATTATTTGATCAATAAAGTTACAATTCAATAAGATTGTGACATCTTTAATGTAATGAAAGTTAACAAGCTTACAAAACTGAAGTATTTAATCTTTACTTATAATGAAAAAATACAATCGTTTTAAACACCAGATCATTATGATAATCCAAGAAGACCTTATAGGCTGTTTAGTCCCAAATCGATCGGAAAAATAAGAAACGGTTTCCGGGGTTTCCCAAGTGAAAAATACATGTAGTAAACACTTTTCATTAAAAACTAACTTACCTGATATTTTCATCGGTCGATTCATTTCTCAAAAGCTGCTCGGTATCATCTGTGGTATAATTTTCATTGGCATTTTCCTCGTTCATGTTAGGTTGTATTTTGTTTGACAGTGTTTTAGAGTGCGGTGTTTTATCAACAATGTTGTGTGTACGACTGTGGGAGATATGACTTATCTCCAGTTATATAGCTTTATATATCAATATAGATTTCTGTTTACTTTTATCTATAATCTATCGCACTCTTGTGTATACGTTCACTGTCGCTGAATAGTCGAAATATCAGCCATACAGGTTATAATAGTACGGAGGCTTCTTTTTTTAGCTTCGTTAATATTACTCACTCAACGGCATTGAACTTCATACCAAAGAGAATTTTATTATATTCTCTGTGGTAATTTATTATAGCTCCTATTAACTGGGTTATATATCTGACGTAAATACGAGCGTCTACTAGAACTGCGGGACGACTGTGTTATTTGCTTGTTCGTACGGCATGAATCATGAACGCTGGTGAGGTCAAGGTAACTTTCGGTGTAGTTAACTATGTTATTCCCTTTGCTTTACCTTCACTGAAGTGTATAGGAGAGATATATCCACACAAGTAGATATCATGTAATTTAATGTGTAGTTAAGTCATTCAAACGATAGAAAACAAATGAAACTTCTTGATGAACTGACTACATTTTTCCACTGGAGAAAATTCTCGTCCGCTTTCATATATCGGTCTTTAGTTGCAAATTGTGTACTTTTTCACAATTCAGTTTAACTTCTTACTTAATATCTCTGGAAGTACTGAATATTTAATTCTATGCATATAAAAAATAGTAACGAAGTCTGTTCTAAACATTCTATATTAAAAACAAACTAAGCAACAATTTTTTTAAATTTTTGTCTTAATAATACTTTGCCGGCAGTCATTTAAAACAGTGGAGATTTTTACGCATTTCCCGCTGAAAATTTCAAAACCCTTTGTTTAAGTGATATTGTATGTAGGAAAAAGTGGAAGGAAAAGTTATGATAAAAAGAATTGGTTGTCTGTAAAGTCGGTTTACGATAGTTGAACGTGACAACTTGACGAAAATATTAATAAAATTGAAGCACTTAAATGGTTATTAAAAATTTTAAATTAAGTATATTTTTATAAATATTAATTTAAATTAATAAAATAATTGATTTTGATTTTATAAATTTATAAAAAATATATTAATTTATAAATATATTAATTTTTAATTTAAAATTAATATATTTGAAAATTATATTTAATAGACGCATGTCGAATGCTGAAGAACTTAAAGGCCGAATTTTTTTTTTTACTTTTCACTCGTTTCGCGCTCTCGTTTTCATTTCAAAACTTTCTGGAACTCTTCGCGATCATTTAAAAACCATGACGTCACGGTTTTCTCGTGCATTCAGCCGACTCTATCGTAGGAAATTAAAAGAAAAGTTATGATAAAAAAAAAACGAATTCCGACAAAAGTACTAAATTAATTCAAATGAATCTTAGCACGATTTGAGTTCATACTATGATGAAGAATATGGTATACTTTTTATCTCGAAAATCTCTACGGTTTCCTTAGGAGAGGGAATGAAAATCAAAATGTTTACATAGCTGTACCTAATGCGCTGTTTTATATGATCGATTCTTCTTTTGATAGAAAGAGAGCATCTTAGGGATTTCCATAGTTTTATATCTACAGTAATTACACCAACAAAAGAATATTTAATTTTTTTATTTGTCTTTTTATTTGGTCTATTTGGTCCGGCTAATCTCTGAAACAGCTGAACCGACGAGACTTTCACTCGCAGACAGCTAATATTAAAAACTTCAATAAATAATAAATTTTATTTACTTTAATTTTAATCCGACGAAGACGAAGTTGCGGGCATCCAATAGTATTTATACGTATATCTAGTTTGTTTTTTCCAGTATTTTATTAGATATTTCCTGGGCCAGAGTTACCTCTTAACAAGAGTGACTATGACCTATCTCGCTGTACCGTTCCGGATTGGTAGGTAATGCTTGATTATGTAAAGATCTCTATCAGATGGTAATGCTTATGACAAGATGGATTGCTTTATGTGCTTTAGGCTCTCTCATATTCGCAATATTTTCGCGAAAATGACCCTTATATATATAAAGGAGCATGTAGCATTGATTTTAATCTAGGACCATAGTCCTGCCGGTGCCCCTAACTCTCTCACTCTCTAACTAAATCTGCATGGAATATTTATGACCTCGTGGCATCGTGCGTTAATCTGTAGATATATGGGTAATATTAGGCAATACAGACACAGACGTATATATACCATGTCATGTAGAAACCGAAACGGGTATGGATTTCGTCGTACTCCTAACAGTCCACCTGCTAAGATTACAGTCAAAGGCCGACTTGTAGTACCTATTTAAAAAAATTTTCTTTCTGCCAGTTAGTATACTTAGTTATACCTTACCTACTACTACTACTTATTGTATTGTTCTATAGGAATGCTATTTAGGTACGCGGGTAAAACTGTGCGGCGCAGAATATTGCCCATAATAACGAAACGGGCAAAGGGGGAGGTCTCAAGTTATACTTGAGTAAAAATCTGTGCCCGAAGAGAACCTTTATTTACGTTGATAACAATTTATCTGCTCGAATGACGAATTGTTCCGGCAAACTTCGAGGTATATACATCTAGTTATCTATATTATTTATAGGGCTTAAAACATACTATTCGATTGCTTTAACATTGTGCAATCGTTGATTTACGTCTGGTTACGTCACCGTCATTGTATCTATGTAAAAACACAACATTTAAAAAAAACCACCGTCGGCCGTCGCTGGATTTCACATGTTAAATAAAGACGTTCGTTTGCAATGATTGATTTTTTATTCATGTATACCTACCTAAACACTTCTTTGGTCCAGTGTTTAGCCTATGCGGCATTCATTACGAGGTCCTGAGTTTGAATACTGGGTCGGATTTTAGAATCCTTTTAAAGTTTTTTTTTCTCGTAAGTATTTTCAATAAATTCTAAGCCTGGAGTCGGGTAGTTAGTGGTGTTACATCCCCGTGCCTCGGAGAGCACGTTAAGTCGGTCCTGGCCAGTATTATTAACATCTGATAGTGATCGTTAATAAATTAACCATTTAAGTCTAAGCTCGTCGCCTGCATTCGAGCATAGTGGTGTGTCTACGTTCTATCCTATATTCTACAAAGAGGGAGGCTTGGTCCTGTAGTGGGCCATTAATAGACGAATAATGATGACAATCCCATAGACTAAACATAAGACCATGAAAGCGGTTCATGGTCTTATGTTTAGTCTATGGGATTGTGGAAATCAACATTTTTAACCGACGAAAAAAAACGGAGGAAGTTCTCAATTCGACACGTATTTTTTTTTTTTTATGTATGACCACGCATAACTTTTTACAGTGTTGTCCGATTTTGATAATTCTTTTTTTATTAGAAAGGGCATACAAAGGTGGTCCCATTGTCCTCATGTTAGGATCTGCTGATGATATCCTTGGGAAATTGAAGGAACCTTAAAATTTTACACGCTTACAGCGATTTCGGTTTTTGACTCGGTGTCGGTAGCTTTTTGGCTACTAGTGGCATATAATATACTATGACAGTATAGTACGGTACGTGGCGATAAATCACTAAAAAGTAAGAAATAAAATTTTTTAACAAAAAATAGAACCGACTCAAAACGCACTAAAAAGTAAAAAATAACTGTGTCATTTAGTTGCTTTAATTTACTTAAGCATATCTAGGAGTCGGTGCCAGCCGCAGTATAATATTATAGCATTAATTCATTTTTCACTAATACATCTATAAATCATCAAATTCGATAGATATGACGTAAGGAAAAAATAACAGTAGCTAGCCACACAAGGAAGAACATAGACGTTAGAAACCAATTTCACCAAAAATGAAGGATTGATCTGGATGTTACCTATTAAGAAAATTTCATTTTTTTAAGTTTTAATTTGCCGATCCTTATAAACTCAAAAGAAATCCAAGTAGAATATAAAAAACTATTTTAATTATTTAATAAAATGTATATTTACTTTTGATAATAATATCTATAATGCGAATGGTGATCAGGACGACCATTATGATATCGTGAAAATATATGTACCTATAATTAAATATATATATATGCATCATTAAATAATAATAAATTGAAAATAATGTAATAAATACATTGATATTTTTAACCTTCGTTTCCAAATGTATTCACTTAAAATATATTTTAAAGTATTTGACTTTTACTTAAATAAATAATAAAATTTTTATTTCAAGTCATAAATTTAGATGAGTTCAAATACTCTGTATCAATATGATGGTGTAGGTGACGTAGAGCGAGGTTATTGAGATCAGGAGCGGATAGTCAATTCTCATCAAATATGCCATGTGGAAATTGATTGGTTGCGACTGCACCACCCCGCGTAACTCCTGGTAAGCTGCTTGCATCTTTTCATCTAAAAAAATATTATTATTAAACTAGTCCTATATTTACTGCTATACATTAACCTTCATTACCATAAACTATCAAACGTTATATTTATTTATATTGCAATGTATATTCGTGGAGCAGCGTGGTGGGTATAAGCTACATGTCCCCTTTTCTATTTCTATCGTTTCTATTTCTATCGTTGCCGTTGATATGATGACGTTCCGTCGAAGGTTAAATCGCTTACTTTACGGCGTGATTGCAAACTCTAAGCTGCTACTTTTATCAAAAGAAAAGACCAAAGAAAATTAGATAGAAATTTATAAAAAAAAGCTTGCCGAGGGTCCTGTTAATCATCAAGTTCTCGATTAAAGCAATGATCCTCTCTCGTTGTCTGTACGTGTCCTCGCAGTGATTCACGAGGCTCACGATGACTAGAATGCAGGTCATTGAACGCCAAAACGTTGATATCGATGGGTATACAGACTGGGCGTAACCTGTATGCTGGAAGCATATAAAAAAAATAATTGTAGGTGAACATAAATACTGATTGAAAACGTTGGTAAAGGTACTGATCGGCGTTACTGCCTAGTTAGCCCTTGGTACCCTGATGGTAATGAGGATGCAAGCTAAGATAGTTGAGGACTAATTTGTTAGGAGGTGGATGCAATCCACACCCTTTCGGTTTCTACACAACATCCTACCGGAACACTGAATGGCTTGGCGGTACGTCTTTTCCGGCTGGGTGGTAACTAGTAACGTTTAATACCGTTTAAAAGCAGCGTAGCCTGGATAAATTGAAAATTCTCAATCAACCCAGCCGTGAATTGAACCGAGTAGGCCAGGACATTCGTCCTATAAATTCACCGCGGAATACCGCTACGCGACGGACGGGTGCATCCCAGTAGTACCCCATACCGTAGTTCTATCGAACTGTTGGGATACTATCCGGGCTGTCAAATTATATCCCAATAGTTCTATATAGAACTGTAGCATAGTTTTTGCTCTTGACTTTGCTTATAGCATATAAGTTATAAACTTTATATTATTTTAATTGATATTTTATTTTGCTTTTAACAAAAAATGTCCTTTGCGACAAAAGGTAAGTTTTTAAAACCAAGTAGTTGTCGTGTCTAAAAAAATATTTTCTTATTTTAGAAGTTACAGGGAGGGGGACATTTTACCACTTTGGAAGTATCTTTCGCGAAAACTGTTCAGCTTAGAACAAAATGATATTAGAAATCTCAATATCATTTTTATCATATTTTGCAGGTCGCCAAAAGCTTTTTTGAAAGCTTATTTTAATCTTTTGTCATTCTTCCAAAGTAATCTTCAGCAATTAAAGAAATAAATTGTTGCTGACGTTTTGTGCATTTTAACCAAAGCTGTATTCGATATAGTATGTTTAGATACTTCACCATAATGCATTTCAGTTTATGTAGATCATGTAGATACTCTCAAATTTAAGTGGACATTTATTATTGCAATCAAAAGAGATTTCATATTATACTTATGAAAACTAGGTAATTTATTTTTTTTTCTTTTTTCAGTTCTATAGAACTAAAATTAGGGGGTACTACTGGGATGCACCCCGACCGACGCCGACCTAATGTAGCGAGTGCCTACTTTGGATCCCTAGCTCAGCTTCTATAAATAATAAAATATACATAACAAGTGATTTTAATCTAGAATCGTGACCATAGTGAGAGATTCAAAGTCTAGTTTCAACTCTTCACTGCAAAGCGAAAGGATAAACAAATAAGGACTGCTTGCTCTCTTATTGAATGAATACCACAGATAATAATTTATAAAAATTATAATTATTTGTATTATTGTACTGTTCACACATTACAATTTGTTTAATTCAAGTAAGCTTATTTTTAAGCACTTTTCGAACGTCATGGCAGACTGTTTGTAGTGATTATCAAGCTCGGAAGAAAGGTTCTAAAGAGAAGAGCCGGAAGGAAGAATCTCAATAGTTGCTCCTCTTAGATCATTCATTTTTACAATATTAATTAAGTAAACCTATTATTCTGTCATTTACAAGGTATAGGCCGTAACGCCGATCAGTAACTAAAAGTAAAATTTTCACATCGTTGAATACCCATACGCACCTGCGTACCCAATAAAATCCTCACTGTTAAATTTGTAAATCTCACCATGTCGATGAGCAAACTTAAACAGTTCAACAATATCTGAAATAATCATGAAAAGGTGTGAAAAAGGTAAACTTACACACACTAACAAATATTATTGTTTTAACATTACAATTAGCAGAGTTAAGTATAAGTAGTTCCACCTAAGTTATAATAATTATTTACCCGCCGACGGAACAAGAGGTATTTAATAATTATGATGCCGATGATAGTGTGTCTGTGGCATCGTAGCGATCAAACGGGTGGACTGCTTTCGATGCGGTTTTTTTTAATTTGAAAGGTAATTTCCTGGCGGTGGTTCTATATTTGGTTATATTTTTCAAATTCAAATTCAAAATCATTTATTCCAATACATACAAGCACTTTGGAACGTTAAGTCTGTCAGTACATAGTGACTCTACCACCGGTTCGAAAGGAAGATCCTGCGGAGAAGAACCGCCAAGAAACTCAGCAGTTGCTCTTTTTAAAAATCAATGTTACAATTTGTATTCTAAAAATTACAATTTTGGTTATCCCGTCTTGTGTGTAGCAAGATCAAGAACAGCTGATTGCTTCCATGTATCTTTGTCGTTAATAAATTCATTAATTTTATAGTAACCTTTACTTAGTAAATGGCTTTTAACACATTTTTTATCAGGCCATTTTTGGTAATTACTATTCTAATAGTGTAAAAGTATCAGCGCCTTTTCAAAATAATGTAAAGCTACTATCTACGGTCTGTATTGAACACGGTCTGCCGCAGAACACCGAACGCCGACTTGGCTAGGAATCTTTAAATATCTTTACAAGTGCTTCCTTTCACTTACCCTCATACCATACATTCTGTTAATAAAATAAACTTGTTCCGTTAACAACAAATAGCACCGGCTCATCAGTTTCACATCCGACGAGTTCTGGCTCATTACATTCTCCGCCGGGTACAGGCGCGTCGAAGACTTCGTTTTATTAAAGTAGAACCAATTCTTCTTAATGACAGCATCTTCGATCTTCGCCTTACAAGACACAGTACCACAGTAGTAATCTTGAATCAGGTCACCAATGACACGCAGTCGACTACCAACATGCAGGACATGCAGGGATACGTGCAAGTTAGTTAGAACTTTGATCAACATGTACAAGTAAGCCACTGAGAAAATGGTTGTAGTGAGAAAACCGAAACCGTTGGACCAAATTAAAAAATCGCATAAAGTACTCAAACCCCACATTGAAATCATGAAAATCATCACTTTGATTATGCGTCTCTTTATACTGCTGTAGTATTCCGTACCGAATGTTGCGTCTATGTACGCATAATGCCTTATGTATTCGTGGTACACATCCGAGCCATACTTATTCACAAAGTATAAGTCTACTAAGTATTGGAATATATCGTATACCATCTGTAGCATATCCGTGTACATAACCGATACCACGAGAGTCGAGTACAGCCAACAGATTTTATAATACAGAGTGTACACATTAATACCAATCAAAAAGGTGGCTGTTAATATTGTTTTAAATACGACCCAGTAAGAAGATGTCTTCGGTTTGCCACTACTTGTATCTTCACGATGAGCGCAATCCAAAGAGAATATCTTCAAAAGCCAGCTCAGTGGAGAAAATGTTTTATATATTTCGTGTATATAATTTTTATATTTAATATCGCTTGGCACCATTTTTGTTTAACGAAGAAATATTTTTTTGATAATACCGTAATAGCAACTACTCGAACGTTCGCGTGAATGAAGATATTTAAATAAGTTTGAAATGCCCACCTTTATCACGAAATTTAACAATAATTGTCCAATCACATTAACTGAATGAATAAGTGATGATAGTAATTAAGTTCCCTCATTTTCATTTAAATAATTAATCAACTGTCATGTTTGTATAACATGGGACATAGGAACCGCTATTGCACGTAATGTTGACTTTAATGTTTCGGCTTTTATTACAGCCTTCCTTTTAAAAAGAAAGATATACAGCCACTGCACTGCTCTAGATTGGATTGTTAATAGTTTAATTAACATAGCAATAACACTTCATGGCTTGGTTAATCCTTACTACTATTATATAAACGTATTTATGGATGGAAGTTTATTACTCTTTCGCGCAAAAACTACCGAATGCATTTTGATGAAATTTTACTATAATATAGCTTACATATCAGAAAAACACATAAGCTAAATTCTATCCCGAAATTCCCACGGGAACGTTAACTACGCGGGTGAAACCGCGGGAGTACTCTAGTTTCTAATGTTTTATGTAATCTATATTGCCATGGTTATGGCAGTGCCAGCGGTGACCAGGCACAGAGTGCCGAGTGTGAGTTTGTTACCGCGTAAAAACGTAACGCAAATTTATATGGAATTTTAGTATCGCCATCTAGTTATAACGAGAGTAAACGGTTTTTTTGCTATATAATTTGACGTAATGAGTGACTACGTTTTTACGCAGTCGCTCGGTGAAAAACTCGCACTTGCCCCACAGAACTCAGAACTTGGAGACACAGAAACGGCCTCATCGGGAACATACCATTATTTTAGGGTCTCAGTTATAAAACTCGCACTGGGCGCTTGAATGCTAATCACGGCACTGGAAGTCTATACGATTACCTGTTAGTTTAGAGATAAATTGACGGATAATTGTGTTTGTTATTTATGTTATTAACTAAACCAATTTTTTACCAAATGCTAATAAAATGTGATAGGTCATTTAGACGTGGGTCGGAAATAAATGATAGAAAAAAAAAAAGTAGTAAGTACTCAAAAATTTAGTCCTAAAATTACTTTAAACAAATTATAACAATTGCTAAAATAATTAGATAAGTAATTAGTGAGATGTTTTTAAATAAGAAAAAGGCATTTTGGCTTTTTATTGCTTTTGCTATACTAATTTACGAAACGCAAAATGTTATGCTATCTATACATAGGTACATATAATTATTACCTTGATTGACTCATCACGAGATCTTATACTCTCAAACAACTTGAAATTAACATAGTTACACATTTCGCAAAGTAGACGCTCATTTCTCGAATTCTCCCGCGGGAAATTTGCAGGATCGACGCGAGTGAAACCGCTGGGCACATGCAGTATTAGTAATAGTTACAAATATAACCATCCGCTGAGTACGTTTTTGACGTTGCACGCTTTTATGTGGCCTTCGCGTATCGCGTTAGACATTAATTTAATTAATAGATAGCCACAACGGTAGCAGTAGGTGCTACTGTTGTGGCTATCTATTAATTATAATTTATTAATGTTTTAATACAAAGTGAGAATATATCTGTAAAAAGTAAAAAAAAATTATGATTATATGAATATATTTAGTTGATTTTACTATAATAACTGTGCCTCGGTCTCACCCGCGCAGATGACGTTCCAATTTCATTTTAAGTATATATGAACTGTACCTCAGTATAATCTATGTCTGTGCCATATATTTTAATTAAATTTTATACATATTTTATATCGGCAAGGGGTAGGTAACCTTAGATAAATATCAAAACATGAAAAAATATTGATTTCGAGTCGACAAGATATTTCCGTAAAATTCGGATTAAGGAGAATTTCGTTATATTCTAATGATACTGACAAACAAACCATAGTTGCTATCCAAACAAACTGCAGTCGTCATTTTAGATACGCCTCGCCAATTAACACATTATACGTCATGTGTCAAACGAAACATCTTGCCGAAAATTTTGAGTGAATCCAGTGTTGTCAGAAGCAGACATAGAGAAAGTAATAGGTAAGAAAATTTGTATGAAAGTCTGTCAGAAAAATAAAAGGGGGCAAGTGGTTATCACGCGGACGAAGTCGCGGGCGACTGCTAGTATGTATGTATTTGGTTTATAACCAGGAAATTTTTAGCTATTTCGACATCTAGACCAGAAATATTCCTTTTTTCAAAACAAATTAAACGTATAGCACTTGTGGAGCCTACAGTGCCGTAGGAAACAAATATCCCTGAAGATAAATATACCTATACTAAAGCCAAACTCGATTGAGAATGCTTGTCAACAAACAAATTTAAAACGAAGGTAGAAAATGCAACACATTTGATGCCTAATAAATTTCTACTAGTGACTAGTGATTTCTACCTTCATTTTTAACCCTACAAGGCTCAATTTTTTTTAGTGAATGACAAAAATATATATGTTGTAATTAGTTATCAGAAACTAGGGAAAATATATAAAAATAATAATAAAACCATATTTTACGAAAAAATCAACTTTTTATTTTTGTTCCACATATGGTACACTGAGCCTTAAATGTACCTTTTGGTATTAAACTATGAGGAAGTACTATTGATGTGTTTCACTTCTGCCTTTTATTTATTATCAATCTTTTTATCAGATAAACTTGGTATAGTACCTCTCTTTTTGCTTATCGCTGGCCCAAACATTTTCCTACTTCAAATTTGAAGTCCTTCTGTATTATTATGGTTGGCGTATGCTGCTGCTCCCAGACTCTTCTGTACAATATCCAGCTATTGATAAGAGTTACATCAAGAAGATGATAAAATAACGTCAAGCACCATTTTTGGTCCTAATTTTTAGTTTTTATTTCCCTGGAAACGAATCTAGGGCATATGGGTGGTATGGATCCTCTATCACCCATATGATGGTTTTGATAATTTGGGGACAGTCCACTTGTATGTATTTCTTTTGTTTCTTGCAGCATCTTCTTGCCTTTTCTATTGGATCTTAACACACAAGATGATAATAGAACAATTGGTTTATAGTCGTACTGACTGAAACTGTGACAATATCTGTATTATCACAGAATGCTACCAATTGTTCTGAATATCCTCTTTTTTAACCATTTCATATTTTAGGTCTTTTAGGAAACATAATTTGAGGTCTTTTACTGAACGACCATTGTTCACCATTCCCATCGACTGTATTCCCTCTTTACCCACAAGATTCAATGTAAACTATAGGCGTCTGTAAGTTTATGTTTCCAGTAAATGTAAAAGAAGGTGGATAAAAAGATGATTTCAACCAACTAAATCTTCTCTTTTTGACTTTAGGTGACAAGTCACAGAGCCAAGGATTCTAGATCTATGATAGATTGTGTTACTCAAAGTCCATAATCGTTTAGGTGTACGAGATTGTGTAATGGTACCTATAGTTGTCCCTGAAGTCATTCCTGATGTACTAGGCTAAGGGTCTGATATTTCTGGCTGAAAATATTCGAGGAGGAGATGTACACTGATATCTATGGGGAGATAAGGAACCCTTCACTTCGCTAAGTAACTCGGATAAAAAGTTTTGGATGGACTGAACTTTTTTGATGTCATAATCACTTTCAGCGTCAGAAAAATCTTCTGCGTCTTTACTCCCAGAAGGAATATTCAAGAAACCCTCAATATCTTGATCACACAATCTTCTTACCAGCATAATCTGCAATCAAATCAAAGTATTCATAAGGTAAGTTATGGTAAATATAAAGAAATAAAAACGGACACTAAAGCTCAACTAATACTAAAATCTCTTAATATTTCTCAAGTTACCTTAAATTGGTTCCATAGCTACTTGAATGGGCGTCAGCAATGTGTACTTTACAATAATAATCTCTCCTCTTATTCGTCACTAATTGCTGGGGTCCCTCAAGGTGGCGTTCTCTCCCCACTCCTCTTTGCTGTTTTTATTAACACAGTTTCTGCACACCTGTCTTCTTCCTTTCATCTCTATGCTCATGATCTACAACTTTTTGTCTCTGCTCCAGCTGTTTGTATTTTTGACGCCATTAAGAAGCTCAATAAAGACTTGGAAAGGATTTACACGTGGTGTCATTCATTTGGTTTGTGTATTAATCCAAATAAGTCTCAAGTCATTGTGCTTGGCAGCCGTCCCCAAATAGCCAAACTAACTTTCAGCACACTGCCTGCTGTTCGTTTTAACACATCCGATTTGAGCTTTAGTACATGTGTCAAAAATCTTGGCCTCCTCATTGATGACACACTATCTTGGTCTTCACAAGTGGGTGAAGTAAGTCGCAAAGTTTTTGCCTCGGTTAGATCCTTAAATAGGTTAAAAAATTTTCTTCCAATTGAAACCAAAATCTCTTTAGCACAGTCTCTTCTATTACGATTATTGGATTATGCTGATTGTTGTTGCCCCGATCTAACCGAAGTACAACTCGACAAACTCGAGCGTCTTCAAAACTTGTGCATTCGTTTTATTTTTGATTTACGCAAGTTTGATCACGTTTCGGAGTACCGTGATCGTCTGAAGTGGTTGCCAATTAGATTGCGCCGTCAGCATCGCCTACTTTGCTTCTTATATTCTATCCTTTATAATCCTTTCTTTCCTTCTTATCTGAAAGACCGTTTCCGTTTCATTCGCGATGTTGATTCTCACAATCTCCGTTCTCGTAATGAGAATCGATTATTATTACCTTTCTCTAATTCGAAATTTTACAGTAACTCTTTCACTTCCAAATCTATTAAGCTGTGGAACAATCTGCCATCCGAGGTCCGCGCGAGTAATTTGCTGCCCATTTTTAAGTCTCGCTTGAAAAGCTACTATTTGTCGTTAAATAGAAAATAATTATATGTATTTTTTTATGTATATTGATATTGTTTATATACACTTATATATTATGTTTAAATTTTTATGTAGTTTATTTATTTATTTATTTTTAAATATTATATTTATAATAAATTTAAGTATTTTTTTTTAAATAATAAATTTTGTCATTGCACCACCCCGCTTACGATACTCAAATGTCTTTTCAATAGGTTGCCTGTAAGAGATTGCTTCTAGCAATAAGGCCGCCTTTGCATGTTTATTTTAATTCTTTTTTCATGTTTCTGTTATATCTATTTTTATGTGCAATAAAGTATTTCTTCTTCTTCTTCTCAACGTACCATATGTGGAACATACATAAAAATATGATTTACTAATACATTTATTATTGTAATATAAAAAACAACTTACCTCGGCAAAATATACACTTCGTTATAATAAATAGAATTTTTTTGGAGTCCAAACTGTTCAATAAGTATTATTTTTTTATTTTTCAATTCATACAAATGACTAACACATCACTTTCATGCGAGTTTCACGCTGATGGCACTATAAAAAAAGCATGAACGACTTCTTCAGGTAAAGATTCGAATTACTATGTTACTAAATGTCTGAAGCTTCTATCAAGATGTCAAAAATGTGGCTACCTGTAATCTTATAGCTATAGGAACTATTTAGGTCGGTGTTCCACATATGGAACTAGGTGCCTTGTAGGGTTAATTTGTTTCTTCACAAGCATTCTCAATCGAGTTTGGCTTTAGTAAACATATATATATATATATATATATATATATATATATATATATATATATATATATATATATATATATATATATATAGCAGTGCGCGAGAAATATGTTTGTTTCCGACCCGTTTGTACCGCATAATCCTACAGTTAGAAAGTTCGGGATGAATGATGAAAAATAATTATGATGAAGATAGCAAGCTCGGCTAGATTCCCTATTACGTGTATATGACATACTCAGTATGTGGTTAGCCAGTCGCTGAGACCTTTCAGTGCCAAACTCTCTCACACATCTTGCAGAGGTAATAGGCCTTTGGCTGGCAAGCCGCTGCAAACGTTCGGTGCTAGATTCCCTATTACGTATGTTCGACATATTCAGTCTGTGGTTAGCGAGTCACTGAGATCTTTCAGTGCTGGACTCTCTTATACGTCCAGAAGAGGTAACGTAATAGCTCATTGGCTGGCAAGCCGATGAGCTATTACGTTACGCAACTTGCACAAAACCTTAATAAATTATAGGTACTTACTAAGGTCAGTTTTTCGACACTGGTAATATTTTGAAATTAAGATTTAGAAAGCAATATAAAAACTCATGGGAACTGACTGGGAATTGCACGTTCCATCAATAAGTTATAGTAAGCCTAATGGATTCCTAGAGGCAACTCAAGTACATACTTACTCTAAGGCAATTACATAGCACCAAGATATACTAACCTTATGTTTGGTCTATGGTTTGGCATCAAAATGTCAACTGTCAAGCTCGAGCGTCATGCAAAAAAACTGACAAATTGAAATGAAATGAAAGTTTATTATAATTATATTCATTTTAATTTAATTTATTATAATATAGATATTAGATGTTATTTGTATCATACGTAATACTTTTTGATTGTAAATAATAATTATGATTATGATATTCTTATGATTGTAAAGTTTTAGTGTAAAATAGAAAGAGGTCGAAAGGTAAGTACCCAAATGCTTACAAATTGACGATATTTTCGAGAACCCAAGCAGTTATTTGTGTAATTAAATTAACATCTTCAGCAATCATCGATGCAGATTTGATATGTACCTCAGGCATACTTAGGTTGTTGTGTAATCTGATATCGATATTTGTATGATTGATAAAAGTTTGTACATTGATATTTTTTTTATGATGTATGACAAAGCGGATTACTACCAGATGTTAATTGAACCACGTCTTATAAAGCGCCGCCCAGTATCCATCACCCTGAAGCGTCGGTGTTCAGCGTTATGTCTTTTTAATTACACCGACAACCATGCATTTCAGGCTTAAATATAGCATTACTTGCTTGGCGGCAGAAATAAATGTAGTAAAATAAAGCTAAATACAATAAGCTTTACTGCTCTTAAAGTACCACAACTTTATAGTAGTAATGTTAGAAACCATAAGTGCACCCCAGGTGTCATAAGAATAGACATAAAAAAAGGACTGATATGTGAAAGAGGATGACTATTATCTCTGTCAGGAATGATTAATTTGAGTTCTTTTACTGTGATGGCTCAACCATTCAGTTTTTTTTGAAAGATTACATTGTATTGAAGCGAAGGGACTTTGGTCAGAATTACTCCAATTTTTCTCTGTGCCCTGTGCCCTGTCATTTTGGTTATGGCACTTCAAAGTAGTTAAATAAAAGTAGAACTCCAATTTTTCTCTGTGCCCTGTGCCCTGTCATTTTGGTTATGGCACTTCAAAGTAGTTAAATAAAAGTAGAACTCCAATTTTTCTCTGTGCCCTGTGCCCTGTCATTTTGGTTATGGCACTTCAAAGTAGTTAAATAAAAGTAGAACTCCAATTTTTCTCTGTGCCCTGTGCCCTGTCATTTTGGTTATGGGACTTCAAAGTAGTTAAATAAAAGTAGAACAAAATAACAGAAAATGTAATAACTGTTAACAAAATAACATAATAACTGTTTCAGTTTCTAAGATGGGCGGATGCCGCTGTACATACAGAAACTGCAGTGTAAAGTCGGATGGGAACACGCACATGTTTCACTACCCTGTATTTGACAAGATCAGATGTCACCAGTGGCTGGTGAATGCCCAGCGGCTAGACTTCCTTAATCTTAAAGTGTCACAATTAAGGAACAGATGTGTATGCCAGCATCATTTTCGCAAGGAGTGCTTCATGAACTATAAGGTAAGTTAGCACATAAAGGCTGAGCGGAAAAGAATAAACATTAACATAGGCCCAGTATACAAGAGCAAACGAGTATTAACTCGCTATTTCTTTAGTAAGGAAAAGTTTTTTTTTTTTTTTTTTTTTTTTCTTGTACGTTGAATCTGCGATCAGTCCTAGGACTTTAAGCAAGTCTGTTGCGAGAGTCATTGTCTTGTGGAGGTCGAACCTCATTAGGAATCGGCCTTCATTTGGATACACCTAGCTTCAGCTGTCCAGGTCGAGTATGCATTTACGTTTCAGACGCCTCAGAGAAATGTCTGTCAACAGTCTTTTAGCCAAGGTGTTAGGGTGATTGCGGAGTCTTTTCTTGTATTTTTGCGATAACTCCCGCACTTCATCCTTTTTTGTACTAATTTGAAGATTGCGATGAATTTCTTCATTGGTTATGAACCACGGCGAGTTGGCGATAGTACGCAGAATGATATTTTGCATTCTCTGTAGGATTTCGAGACTAGAGTTGCATGCACTACCCCACAGTTGTGCGCCGTAGGCCCAGGCTGGCTTCAAGATGCTTGTGTATATCAGGAGCTTGTTGTCGACTGACAGTTTAGAGTTTCTGCCCAGTAGCCAGTGGAAGGTTTTAAATCTGATATTCAGCTCTTCTCTCTTGCTTTTTATATGCTTTTTCCAAGTAAGTCTTCGGTCTAGATGTAGGCCTAGGTATCTGACGTGGTCATTGTGGGGTAATGCGTTGTCACCCAGATATACTGTCGGGCAGTTACCTTTTCTTAATGCAAAAGTCACCTGTACAGATTTATTAGCACTTGTCTTAATCCTCCAGTTCTGAAGCCATGTGGTAATCTGATTGACCCCTTGTTGTAATAGTTCTGAGGCTGAAGCAGCATTTTTATGGCTTGCTAATATAGCTGTATCATCTGCAAATGTAGCTGTTGTAATATTTGGCGTTGTAGGCAAGTCAGCTGTATATATTGTGTACAAGGTAGGCCCGAGGACAGATCCTTGGGGTACACCAGCTCCAATGCTGAAGAACGAAGATGTTGTGACTTTGTCTTTCACTTGAAATATTCTATCAGATAGATATGAAGCAAGGAGTGGTAAGTAACTATGCGGTAACACTGTTTTAAGCTTGCACAGGAGCCCTTTGTGCCAGACCTTATCAAATGCTTGCTGGATGTCCAAGAAAACGGAGGCGCAGTATTCTCTTTGTTCTAGGGATGTTCGAATCCTGTCACATACTCTATGAACTTGCTCCACTGTTGAATGGTTCTGCCTAAAACCAAACTGGTGAGGTGGAATCAGGTTATTCTTATTTAAAATCGGAGTTAATCTTGCCAGTAGGGCTTTCTCGAATAATTTGGACAAGGTCGGCAATAAGCTAATGGGCCGATAGGATTTAATTTCCTGAGGCGGTTTTCCGACTTTTTGGACCATCAGTATTTGAGACACCTTCCATAATGTGGGAAAATACTGAGTTCTCAAGATACCATTAAATAAATACGAGAGAAAGACTAAAGCCTTTTTGGGTAATTCTTTTAGGACTTCTTTTGTAATTAGATCAAACCCAGGTGCTTTCTTGTTATCTAGTTCCCCGATCAATCTTTTAAGTTCGCGAGGAGATATTGGTTTAGGAGGAAGATCTAATTGGTAGCTAGCGTTGACGATTGCTTCTATTGACTCGTTGAAGTCACTGTTATCCCCTGGTTCGTTTGGGGTAAATACTATTGCCAGATGTTCAGCAAAGGCATTTACTTTTTCTTGGCAACTCCTAGCCCAGGTTCCATTTTCCAATTTTAGAGGGGGTTTCGCTTGTAAGGGTCTGTTTACCGAGTTCGTCAGTTTCCATAGGGAGTAATCAGACCTAGCAGATGGTGAAGCAGACAATAGTTTATGCTCTACAGTGCTATTTTCTATCATTTGAAGCATGTCCTTCAACTTTTTACAGGCTTGATTAAAAGCTGTTTTGTCTGATGAATGTCTACTAGTATGCCATACGCGTCTCAAGCGTCGTTTTTCTAGGATTTGGATTCTGACCTGCATAGGTATATTTCCAGATTCTGGATTGGTTTTTTGACTAGGTGTGCTAACCCAACAAGCTTCCTGTAAAAGGTTGGTTATATAGAGAGTCGCATTTTCGACGTCTTCTGGAGTTTTTAAAGCAGTGTCTAGTTTTATTCTTAACTCCAAAAAATCCCGAAATGCGTACCAGTCCGTATGTTTGTTGTAGAGGCTTTCAGGTTTTTCGTTATATATGATGGTTGAGCTTACAGTTAGCAATACTGGAGTGTGGTCAGAGGAGCTGTCATAGCAGGACTCTGCTTTAAAGTAGTGTTGGGAGAGTCCTTTTACAAGAAAGAAATCCAGGAGATCAGGTATTTTGTTCCTATCTGTTGGCCAGTATGTTGGTTCAGCAGTGGAAACAGGTCTTAGTTTGTTAGAAATCATAGCTTGGTTTAGTTGTCTGCCTCTTGTTGTTGTCAGTCTTGAGCCCCAATATGTATGTTTTGCATTCCAGTCACCACCGGCCACAAAACGGTCACCAAGCTTCAAAAACAGCTCTGAGAACATGGATGCACTGATGTTATGTCTTGGTGGGCAGTAGACTGAAACCAAGTTGAAGTACCCGCATTTATCTTGAACAGCTACAATAGTGCTTTGAATATGGTTTGTTTGGAAGTTGGGAAGGCAATGATGCTTTATGGAGCTTCTGATTATAATACATGTTCCACCATGAGCCTTGCCGTCAGGGTGATTTGTAAGGTAAGTATCAAATCCATCCAATTTGAAACAACTATTGCTCGTACAGTGTGTTTCAGTAATAAGTAATGCATCAATTTTATGTTGTTTGATTAGTAACTCGGCTTCCTCTTTGTTAGGGCTTAAGCCATTGATGTTCCATGTAGCAACTCTGAGACCTATTTTTGTGATAATTTATCAACAAGAGTTGTGATGAGACTCATTAGAGTGCTCATTTGTTGTAGGATGAAATCGAATTTTTCACTTTGTTTGATCAAAATTTGTTCAAAGATTGAGCGATCATTATTTGTTGGTTGAGGATCAACTTGAGACTCTTGTTTATTAGCTTTGAGAGCTTTTGCATAATCCATCCTTAGCTTTGAGGTGTCAGTTTGTTCAATATTAAGATTCTGTTGAGTTTTATCTGTGGAATGTGTTGCTTTTCTATATGGTAGTTTGGCTGATCTCCTTGCTAAGATTTCTTTATACACCTCGCAGCCTTTATAGTTGGCAGGATGTGATCCAAGACACAAAGCACATTTTGCAGGCGTGTTTCTATCGCGTTTTGGGCATTCCGATGTTTTATGCGATTGGGCACACTTGACACAGCGGAAGGGTCGCATACAGTAGTTCTTAGAATGACCGTATTGCTGACAACGTTGGCACTGCACAATAGTTTTCTTTTTCCTAGGTTCCTCGATTTTAATAGACTGATGGTAGATAAACTTGATTTCTTTAGCCAGTCTATTGTTCGTATGGGGAAGGAGATTCACAAAGAATGTTGATGTGGGTTTTTTCTCTGGACCATATCTGGCATTAACTATTTCACCAGATACAGTATTTCCAGTTTTTTCTATTTCCGCTTTTATGGCATCAATCGGTGTGGTGTGATGTAAATTTCTTATTACAAGTCTGCAACATCTGTTGTCTTTTCTGTTAAATGTATGTCCAATTAGACCTTGCTCTCTAATTATGGTAATAAGATTTTTATATATGTCTACATCATCAGAATTAACCCTTAGCTGGTTTTTGTTGACAATTTTAAGGTGAAATTTGCTTTTGTCAACTACGCTACTCAGGAGTTCCGTTAGTTTAAATACATCTTCTATGCCATACAAAATAATTGGTGGAGGTTTTGCTGGTTTAGGTGAGAGGTTTCTACTCTGTTCTTCAACTTCATCGACAGGAAGATGGCTGTACCTATTAGTCGTATGTATTCTTTCTGGAGAAGGGCTGAGTGTGGCTTTTTTCCTCTTGGGATTTCTCAGAGTTGGTATTCTTTGCCATTCTGGAGGAACCACTTTAGTTGTGGTTGCATTGGTGGTATCCATCTCTTCTCTAATGTTTTCAGGTTTGCTACCCAGGGAAGAGCTTCTAGGCCGGGTAATAAATAAGCTGGGATGGAAAGCTTGCTGGATCATAGTCTTCTTTCCAGTAGTATTTACTGGCACAGGAGCCTGGTCACTCACTCCTGTGGAGTCTTCGGTAACATATTTCCCACTATCAGGCCCGGGTACCCGATAGCGCCGGGGGCTAGCCGGAGTGCATCGCAAATCGCTCTCATTAATTGACTTTTCCATTGTATAAAAAGGGGGGTTAGGAAAAATACTAGTAGAACTTACCTAAGGTTCTACCGCCACTCTGTTTAGAAGAGATTTAGTTCTTCAAGGCTTGTGGTAGCCTGGGTACAGGATAATTAACCGCCGCCTGTTGCTCGGCGTTGTCAGCTCGTTTAGCACCACCCAGGGGACACGTGTAGGGCGGGCCTTAAGGAAGAGGTGGTAAATCCTACGGACGCGAGCGACATCGTCCCCCGAGTAAGGAAAAGTGTTGCTAGATTTTCAAGACTGGTTCATTTGATTTCTGGTGTTTTATTGGGTTATCTAATATTATTATTAATTTTATTAAATGACTAGTGGATACCCCTGAGTGTTCTATATATATAATCTTCATCTAACATTTTCCTAAACTAAAACCAATTGACATATCAATCTAGTTGAATCTTGAGATAAAACCTCCGTCGATATTAGTTAGTGAAGGTTGTTGCATATTAACTTTTAAACAAAAATGCATCATTTAGCAACTATGGTGCCATTGTAACATCCCATTTTTTTATTTGGGGTAAATACTAAATTAAGCTATGAACATTAAATAACTAATTAATTAAACATGCAGTTTCAACACTTGTTAATAAGAGAATGTAGACTGTCAACCTTTGTTAATTAAAATATTTCCAATAAGTCTAGAATTTGTCATCTTATGTAAAGAAAGAGACATATTGATGACAAATAGTGGCTAAATAAAAGTATCCCTTTTTTAACCAACTTAAAAAAAGATAGTTATAAATTTGACACATATGTATGTAATATTTCCAGAACTGCCTAGTTTTCATAAATGTTAGTCTATATCAGCCTCTGAACAAATGTGCTAAATTTCAAAAGTGTTTGTATGTTTTTATGTTTGTGTTGTTGTTGTTTTGTAAGCAGTTTGCAGTGGTTGGTCCAAACTGCCAATTCCCTGTCATATAAATGAGAAAAGCCTGAACCTGTAATATTAAAAATAAGCTGTTTGTGATGATAATAATTATATATTTTTTATTTATATTTCAGAAAGACAAACTTACATTTGATGCAGTACCAACACTAAATGGTCCTTATTGTGATCCAAGTACATTTGTGGAGCCGGCAGAAACCAAAGAATATCCAATACCTATTCTTATAGAGGACATTGAAAATGACTTTGATGTCAATGATAAAAAATCTAATTTTTCTTTAATATATGGAGATTTTTTGACCAACAATGAATTTGTAGACTCAAGCGCAAGACATAACAGAAATAATATTACACTTGACAAAGTTAATGCAACTGAAATAAATATAAACTCTGGCTCATTTGTTAAAAGCAAAGACAAAATAGTAACTGAACCACATGGTTTAAATTATTCATTGCAGACAAGGAAAATGAAGAAAGCGGCAGTACAACCACTGCTGGTGGTACCCCCTTACTCAGATTTAAGTTGTGAAATTAAATTAGGGAAAGAGTTAAATTTAGAACAAAACATAAATAACGCGCATATAAATTTAAACCTTAACATGGAAGACAATAATGTTACAACAAAAAACCTTTATGTTATTGAAGGAGTACATTCAGCTAACACTGGAGGTAATTCCAATCAAAAGTTAATAAAACCACCACCTAAGGTAAAAATCATATCGGAAGAGAAAATTGAAGACCCTATAAATATTAGTCTCATTGCAGGCAAATTTGAAAAAATATCACCATCCTGTCCTTTGACTTTACCAGATAAAGCCCACACTTCAGATAAAATTGAAAATAAATCTGTATTCACCCACAGCTATAACTATAATATTAAAGTAGAATCTGATAATAATCAATCAAATAAATTACAAATTTTAGAAGTTGAATTTGATCCTGTAACACCTAAAATTGAACAAATTCAAAACGATCAGAATGAAATGGTTATTGATGTAACAAACAAATTACCTCCTCAATTTCCGCCTAAAAAAATCACACAGGTAAAAAATAAAGTTACTCCAGAAAGAAGTGCAGCGATTGAAAAGAAGAGAAAGTTTAATATGAGATTAAAAGATATAATAGAATCCTGTCTTGATAAGCTAGATGAACCTGGAAAAAATTACGAGACTTCTCAAAATCCTACCAACACTATAGAAAATCCAATCAACAATAATCTAAATGAAGAAGTTGTGTGTCTGGAAAATATAAATATAACGCAACCTAAAGAAAATGTCATTGTCCAAGCGGAAGATAAAACTTTGCCTATTGTTCAAGATAGTACAGTTACATACTTAGAGGAGAGAATTAAAAAAATGGAAAGTACTTTGTTGGATAAAATTGCACAAAATTCACGGGAAATCGTTGATTTTAAGAAGAAATGGACTAAAGATGCCTCTCAACATAGAAAGAGACGGGAAAATCGTGATAATAAGAGATGTGTATCGACACAAACTAATCAAAGTGAAAATTCATATAAAATGTTCCTCTATAAGGAGATATCTAAATATTTAAGTCCAAGTGCAAATTGTACTATTTATGAAGAACTTTTCCTAAACAAATATGGATGTGAAGAAATCAAAAGTCCATTAAAGAGAAAGCGAAAAAGATGTATTTGATTCCAATGTGTATTAAAAATTAGCAATACAATTTTTTTTACAATAATATACAGTTATATATAAACTAGTTAAGATTTAACATTTTACATATAAATATAATAATTAACTTATATTTTATTTTTAATTTACTACACTTTGCTAAATCGCTAGGCGGTACGTCTTTGCCTGCAGGGTGGTAACTAGCCAAGTCAGCGAGACAAGAAAATCTCAATACTAAAATCGAACCCGGGATCTGCCTCATAAAACCACCGCAAATAGTTTTTTTAGTTTTGGAACGAAGTTCCTTATCGCGCGTTGTGAAAGGGGGCTAGACGGAAAAAATTCGTACGAAAAGTTGTCACGACACTTTTTGATCAAAGGATCTTGCCGCCGCCTTTGATGTGTGTGCGCGTGAGCGGCGGGGGGCGCCCGCGCTTTATGCTGTCTCGCGCTCTCGTGGCGCCCTCTGGTGTTTCGGTGTACAACAACAAATAAAATTTTATTACAATTCCTTCACTAATTAATCGAAAGGAACTTCGTTCCATCCGGGTGTCCCTTGACACCTCTCAATTTTGTTGTTATTTGTTGCATTTGAGCTTTAATACCCAAACAATCACATCTAGCATAATTGTCTCGCGTACATTGAGGGTCGTAGGGGACCACGGCGGGACGAAAAGCTGCTGCGAGATGCAAATATTGATCATTTGTCTTTCATCTTCTAGTTGTTTTGAGTGGCATGTTTTATCATAGCAAGTAGCCATAGTTTAATTAATTCGAAATTGAATCGAAAAATTATAAAGAGGAAAGATTTGTTTGTTTGTTTACATTGAATAGGCTCCAATACTACAACAGATTTGAAAAATAATTTTAATGTAGCTGCTACCATAGGCTACAATAATATAAAAATTTAGAGGTTTTAACGCGGTCCAAGTAGCGGACGCCCGCGACTTCGTCCGCGTGAAACTTGGTGTAAACTTGAACTCCCGTTTGACCCCTTCAATAGGTGAGCATTAGAAAAAAGGTTTCTTAGCGCTCGCCTACGTCATTATAGCTATATAGCAGTCGCCCGCGACTTCGTCCGCGTAAAAACCTCTTAGGTACCCAGACAGACTTTCATATAAAGTGTGCTCTTTCCCCGCTACCCCTCTCAATTTAACTTTTTTATAGTTTCCCGTCAAGTAATATCCTCCGTTCCGTCCCGTGTACTAAAGATCTACATTTTTGTTAAACATTGTACGATATTACAGTACATTAACATTAACAATATATATTTATGGCAAGCTGATGTGTATAGCTTGTGTTAAATAGTCTATTTCACTTTTGAGTCTAACTTCCATAATAAACAAAATAATTTACAATGCGACATGCAGATCTAGAGATTAGCCCGTTTAAACATACGAACAAACTTTTCGTATATTATACAAATATGGTCTGCCATGCAAAATAAATTGAAAGAAAAGATCAAAGATCGAATTCTCAAAGAATATAAGTACCAAAATGTTGACCCCTATTCAGTACGTATATTATAAGACGGAGGAGGTCAACTTAATTTGGACGATATAGCGGCAGAGTTGTTTTTTTAGAAATTTTGTAATATCTCTGAAACTATACTAATTAACATACTGTAAAAGGCAAATCTTATCTCTATAATATCCTTGTGATTATTAAATAAATTATTTTGATAAGAATTTAAGTTTAGTTGTATAAATAATGACGTAAACTTAAGCATATGAATTAAATGATTTATAACAGAGTCGCACTTTTTAGAAAATTTGTAATATCTCCGAAACTATATAACTAATTAACATACTGTAAAAGGCAAATCTTATCTCTGTAATATCCTTGTGATTACTATAATAATTTATTTTGATAAGTATTTAGACGGCCGAGTGGCGCAGTGGGTAGTGACCCTGCTTCTGCGTCCTAGGCTGTGGGTTCGATTCCCACATCTGGAAAATGTTTGTGTGATGAGCATGGATGTTTTCCAGTGTCTGGGTGTTTATCTATATATTATAAGTATTTATGTATAATATATAAAAATATTCATCAGTTATCATAGTACCCATAACAAGCAACCTAAGCTTACTTTGGGGCTATATAGCAATGTGTGTAATTGTCCTATAATATTTATATTTATTTATTTAAGTATAGTTGTATAAATAATGACGTAAACGTAAGCATATGAATTAAATGATTTTTCAAAACACAAAAAGTCATATACCTACCTGCCAAAATATAAAAGATAGATATATGCTATCGCGGACTTTTTTGTAGAACTTTTTAAGATGCATAAAGTTTTCATACAATGTTTTCAATTATATCCAATAGTTAAGGCAGCGTATCCGTAAAAAGCAGATTTAACAGATTTTTGCGATTAGACTTGCGTTACAAAAACTGTGATAACTCGTTTAATATATGCAATACAAATATAAAATATAGCCTATAACACTCACCGATAACGTAGCATTCTACTGGTGAAAGAATTTTTAAAATCAGATCAGTAGTTCCGAAGATTAGCCCCGACGGAACTTTATTTACAAACTTACCTTTTTATAATATTAGTACAGATTAGCGTTAATCGGAATGGTGTAGCTTCCCAACAGTAAAAGAATTTTTCAGTAGTTTGAAGCCTATTAATAGTGTCACAAATACAGTGTATCATTAGTTTCTTTATTCATAATAGAAGGCATTTTAATTTAATTTTTATGAATAATTTGCTCCATAGACGCTATTTTGTATCCAAAAAGCTGAAGAGTACATCATCTATACTATTATGACAAGAAATGAGTTTGTTTGTGTCTAAAGCGCTTAACGCAATAAAAAAAATACACTTCCATCCTTAGTTCAGTAAGGGGGGGTGTTGTTAGTAGTGTAATAAAATAAAAATGCACAAATAATTCAATGAAATTTTATTTTCAATTCATCGAAAATAAGTTCATGATCTCTCCTGGTTGCCTGAAACAAAAAAAAAACATTGTTTTAATACCATTTCAAAATGTGCCAGCTTGTATATAAAAAATTTAATTCGGAAATCGCTTAAGGGTTGAAAGCGAATGTCTATGAAATAATCAATATAAAATGCAATTTTTTGAGATATTAGTTCGGACAGACAAAATAATAAAAAGTATATTCTTTATGATGGCCTATCTCATATTTTCGTATTTTTATGTACAGTTGGTTACTATTCTGTAACAAGTAAATGTAAATACCAGTTAATTTTTAAAAAAATTGGTTGTCTGTAAAGTCGGTTTACTGACGATAGTTGAACGTGACAATGTCTTAAGAAAATACTGATGGAATGGTAGCATTTAATTGGTTATTAAAATTTTTTACTTTAAGTATATTTTTATAAATATTAATTTAAATTAATAAAATATAAATTTTATAAATTAATATTTTAAATTTATAATAAATATATTCATTTTTAATTTAAAATTAATATTTTTAATTTATTTATAAATATAAATTTTTAATTTATATTTAATAGACGGATGTCGAACGCTGCCGAACGCAAAGGCTGATTGTGCTTCTTTGTCACTCGCTTGCACTTCAAGCCTTACATGGAGCGCCTCAAAGCGAGGTAACGACGCATGACGTCATGTTTTTTCGTGCGTGCAGCCGGCTCTATCGAATTATAAGACGTTGTCACGTCAAAAATCTTTTTTTAATCTATATTATTAACGAGTAATATAAGTCACGGTAAAAGGAATTACGGGGGGTGAAACAGTAAAGTTTTACTAGTAATATTATAAAGGCGAAAAAATATATATGGATGGATGTTTGTTACTCTTTTGATGAAACTTCACACTAATATAGCTTACATTTCAGAACTACGCGAGTGAAACCGCGAGCGTCCTCTAGCATTTAATAAAAAATATTACTATACCTATGGCGTTGGAGCAACCATAGCAGCAGCCGTCAGCTTGGAAATGATGCTGCCCGCTGCCAAATTGCCGTAATACGCCTGTGCAGAGGCGGCAATAGTGCTGGCGCCAATGCCCACATTACCGAAGCCCAGCATTGGGGCTACGAACCCTGTAGCCAGGCCACCAGTGCAGTAGATGGCGGCGCCTCCGATCACATTCACGGCTAAAGCAGCTAGAAGTCCCATGATTCTGTAATATCATTCATACTTTGTTATTTTATATATTCTATAAAATTTTCTTTTATCTACTAAAAGTTAACTCTTTCTTTGACTGCATATCATGTGATTCATGTGGTAGTTAGTGATGATGCAATCTAAGATGGAAGCGAGCTAGATTTTTAGGCGTAGGATGAAAGACTACACCCTTTTCATTTTCAGCTCAACATCATACTGGAGCGCTAAATCGCTTGGCAGTACGTCTTTGCCGGCAGGGTGCAACCTAACTAATTTAATTATTCCTTCAAATTGGCCCCGCACGTAACCGTACTCAGGACCCTGTCTTATAAATCCACTGCGCATAGAATTGGGCCACGAAGGCCGTCAAAAAGTATAGGTATTGATATTTTTGTCGGTACAAAATGGTTAGTTCGTATTGTCGCCATTTACCTACGGCGCATTTCGGCGTATTGCATCAGAGGGGACGCGAATTTTAGCACTGACTGTACCTACTACTTACCTAATACCTACCTATGCTAAAATTTGTAGTCCATAGATAGGTATAAGGTAGTCCTTATACCTATCTATGGACTACAAATACTGAAACACCCATATGAAATAGCCGATAGTAGAACCTATATAATAATCCAAACTACAATTACGAACAATGAGAAAAATAATAAAAAGCCAATATGGCGGAAATTAAATTTTCTCAGAAATTCAGCTTGTTAAATTAAAAAAATTTCCTGAGTTCCCAACACGTTTTATTACATATTTTTATAACCAGTACAATCATACTCTTAACATAGCTCATAAATTTACATTACATTGTAGGTAATTGAGTACCTAGGTACTAACTGATACGGATTAAACTATAAGTAATTACAATTGTGAAATATTGGAATAAAAAAAATTAATAACGTTTTATTTACTAGTAAATACCTACCTACTTACTTCCGATATCAACACAGTAAAACGCGAACTGAGTTTAATGCAAAGCCACACAGGAATAAATTTAATTATTAAAATCGCAAACCACAAATGACAAGAATACGACACTGAATCTAACTGCAGAATGCACTAGAGTTGCAATGCGATTTTAATTTTTATACGTACGCATCATCTAATAGTGATGTACTCATTACAATAACTCCTTGTTAGTTTCGAATAGATACTGATTCTAATCGATACCAAAACCATATTGAAAGCTAAAATACTGGCAGACACCAGCGGCTTTCCTCACAAGAAGTGTTTAAGTTTAAGAATAGCGTTTCCAAGAAAACCAAAAAAGAAATACGTTACCTTATTCTTAAATGAAAGAATGGGTAAATTCTAGAATGAAAGAATGGGTTGGTAGATATGTACGCCATCAGGGTCCTAATGAAAAATAATAATTCTACCATAGCTTTCGTAGTAGCAGAACAAATTTTCTATACAATCTGATTATTATTAAAATCGATTAGTATCGGTAAACCTGAACCATACTTATTCGAAAATACATTACAGGTGTACATCTCTAAAATCAATAACTATTCTAGTTGGGTATTAACCTTCGATAGTATTGCTGCATTTTATTCTTTAAAATTAAATCATGTGTTATTTAAATAATTATTATCAGAATATAGGTATTATGCTAGGTATAATGGTATAATTTATGATTAATTTTATAGCAAGTTATTGTTGATTCAGAACTTACCTAGGTATCATGAGTTTGGTAATTATAATTATAATTTAAATAAAATAAAAATATGTTCTGTACTGAGTATACTCGTAAGTTTGATTTAAATTAAAAATATAATTAAATTGGGAATACATACTAGCAGTCGCTTTTGACTTTAACCGCGAAAGAAATAGTAAATGGATTTGTTTGTTGTTGTTTTATCTTATTATTAGATTAGATTCTTTTTCCTTTCTTCAGGTACTTTAAACAGATTGGCTTAGGTGGCATGACACGTCTTACTATAATGGTTATATTTTAGACAATTCACACGAAACTCAAAAGCTATGATTTCGGCTTGAGAACCACTTCCGTTTTTTCATCGGTTAAAATTATCGTACCTAAACAATTTTTATTAAACTTTCGTCAAAAGGAATTTGAACGAAGATTTAAAAAAAATTGATGATGGGAAAATCAAAAAAATACTTATTTTACTACCAACGAATTCTAAATCGTTGCCAAATTGGATAAATCAGCATATAATTTTTGACTTTAAATACTATAGAAGTGTCGCTAATTTGCTATTTATTGTATGCCATAAAATTACACAGACGCTCGTAAAGTTAATTTCTGGCCTAATATTTTATATTACCACTAAATATTAGTAACCAATATTTTATTTCATAACTTTTAATTTAGTAGTTTTGTTGCAGCAAATGATCACAGTGATGTTACTTACCGTATAACACTACAATCGATAGCATCAGGTTTCTTACCAGGTATAGACAATTTAGTGTAGCCCGTCTACATGACTAGAGTGCTCGCAACATAGATAAGTCTGCGCGCGAGCACGACTGATGGCGCACTAAATGTTGCCAGCTGTACAGACTCTATTACACCCTTTTTTTAGGGATATGACTATAGTTTTATTTTTTTTATGTAATAGTTTTTTGTTCATTTTGAAATCATGTTCGAACCTAGCTTAAGTTCAAAATGTATTTAGGTTGTATTATATGTAAGTAGGTAATATTATAATATAATAAAAAAGAGAAAAGAAATAGTTTGTGATATGTCATTAATATTTTTTATTAAAAACTTATTTTTAACATTTTTCATTTATTTTTTAAATAGAAATGGTCCTGCAATGGGTCAATGCCTTCCATTCGATCATCAGAATCTATACTAGATTCTTCCTCAGAAGATTCGGATGTTTCTCCAGTAATATTAATAAAAAAGTAGATGGTCCAAAATTGTATGGAGCACAGACTCACTTTCTGTACATGAAAGCCAAATATTATTTATTTTCTCCAAAACAATGCAACACTTTACGTATAATCATGGCGGATCTTAGATAAGATATATTATCTATGGTAGACATTCTCCAGATGGCGGATTGATAGTGTTTTGACTTTTACTGTCAGTGTTTATTGACGTATGGTCCATTTGATTTGATGGTTACTGGTTAGGTATAGGTATACCTAACGGATTACTGAATAATCAGATTAAAAAAATTGAGTTTTGTTCTTAGTATAGGTAAGATGTGTATGTCTAAAATGTATAAAAATAAAGCCCGGAACACGGAAGAAAAGACTTGTCAAAAATGACATATTTTGAGTTTGACAAATCAATGTCACCGCATCTTTATCACCTACAGACTAATATTAGAAAGACGCCAATTTTTAATGCCTCTAAAACTAGGAATTTTTTTTTTAACCAACGTTTTATATAGTTCGTTTCGTTCACTTATTTTATCTATACTAATATTATAAAGAGGTAAAGTTTGTAAATAAAGTTCCGTCGGGGCTAATCTTCGGAACTACTGATCCGATTTTAAAAATTCTTTCACCAGCAGAATGCACGTGAGTGTTATAGGCTATATTTTATATCCGTATTGTATATATTACCCGAGCTATCACAGTTTTTGTCGCGCGAGTCGGAGCGTGTAATTTATTAAATTTAGCTTTACGCGCGTACGCTGCCTTAGATATTGGATATAGTTGAAAACATTGTATGAAAACTTTATGCATCTTACAAAGTTCTACAAAACAGTCCGCAATAGCATATATCTATCTTTTATAGTTTGGCAGATATATAACTTTTTGTGTTTTAAAAAATCATTTAATTCATACGCTTATGTTTACGTCATTATTGATAGAACTAAACTTAAATCCTTATCAAAATAAATTATTTAATAATCACAAAGATATTATAGAGATAAGATTTGCCTTTTACAGTATGTTAATTAGTTATATAGTTTCGGAGATATTACAAAATTTCTAAAAAATGCGACTCTGTAATAAATCATTTAATTCATATGCGTCTAGACTAACACTTTTTGTATTTGTAGCCCATAGTGCTTAAAAATTTTAAATATAACTCAATGATGATCTTCCATATTTAAAACCAATGTCATCTTTCATCTCCAGCACAAGTTTATTGATGGTAGGAATCTCTTTCTTCACGGTGTAGAACGATTAAATTTTATGCCTTATAGCACACTTATCAAAATTCGTCAATTTTTTTTATCCTGTTGCATTTTTTCCCCGGTGACACAATTTTTGAAGCCGCTGCAACATTATTCTCATGAGTTATTTGGATGACGGTGCGTTCAGAAACGCCTGAAATAATAACATGCATCAGGTTACTTGTCAGTTTAAATGTAAGGCAAACCGCAAATATCAAAAAGAAAAAGGGAAATTTTATTGTTATGGTAACTTTAAAAAGTACCTGTCAAATATGGAACGCGGGCTCTAATTTTGGAAAACGGTACCATAGGCCCGTTCTTCTTCACAAGCACGTTTAACCTTTAATATAATATCTCTGCCAGCACTTTTAATCACTTTGGGCATAATGATAGCTATTATTTATTTCAAAATAAATAAAAATATGAAGAACAGCAAATACTTATAACACCTGACCATAGACGATTGCGGGCTTGATTAGTTCCGATTTTGGCCGCGCGCCGACTTATCTTGCGAACACTCTAGGCCACTAGGCTTATTTACAGTATTACCACAGAATACATACTATTGCACTCATAGATAATACACTATATACTATGACTGAGATAGATGTGCAACTCACTTCATAATTTTGTTAAGTTTGAGTACCTAGCCATTGTCAGAGATGGTGCTGCCAGTATGAAAGCACCAAGAATGTCTACCTAAAATATTCTTATCGCTAGATGGCGCTCATACTGTACACTAATTATTTTATAGTTATATTATTTTATATAACTATAAAATAATTCTTTTTCCTTTTCTACCTAGCTCCATCTAGCAACATTAATTTAAAATAGTATTCATGTTTCGCGTACCTGTTTTGTTAGATGGCAGTAGTGTAAATGAACATATTAAAAGAACGTAAATGTATTGAAGATTCACCACCATTTTTGAATGTAAATATATTGCACTGTCTAAAGAAGTTATCATAACCAACGGTTAACATAACTTTATTATAAATTTACTGTTCACGACAAGCCGTACGCCGGTTAAGGACGTAAACCAGGCGGTTATCTTAACCGAGCTCACGTTCTTAACCGGCGTACGGGTTGTCGTGAACAGTAAATTTATAGTTAGCTTATGTTAACCGCTGATTATGATCTTGGTACACATAGGCCCAACTGTACTTTTATTAGAACAGGAAATAAAGGAGACGTCATTTAATGACATATTTTTCGTGTTCAGTTTTTCTGTTCGTAATGCTATCTTTATTGTAAGCTTCTTGATTAGCGCCATCTATTGGTAATTGTTGGTAGGCGGAGGAGTAATATATTCTTTAGTCGGCGATTTCCATAGATCGTTATCAGGAAGAAATGTCTTAAATGGTGACCTAATAAAATATTATAACGTTGAGGATTTTCTAATTAGAGCATATACGTTACTACGTTACGTTATACGTTCTAAATAGACAATTCTAGCTAGAGTTAATGGGATGTAGGACACTATGTTAAATATACTCTGTGGTGTGGGTGGTTTTAGTTTATTTCTTAATAAATAGATGGCGCTAACTGGAGAAAATGTTATCTAATGGTCAACAGTACCTGGTTACTACCACTAGCAAGTTAGAAAGAATGATTAACGATGAAGGTTTTAGTGTAAAATTTGTTAGGTTTTTGTATAAATTGACTCAAATATGATAATAGTTTTAATTTTCATAATATTTTCCTCCTTTTCCAATGGGTTTCCTCCTATTGCGAATCTTTTGGGTTTCAAACATTATCTGCAGTGGTCTATATTCTATACACCCATGCTGATAATGGATAACAAACAATTTCTCGACATTAATAGTTGTCAAGGAATTTTCATATGAAGGTCCTGTGTCTCGGGGAGGCGAGACAAACGTAGTTACCTACCGTGGGTAACGTAGGTACTGCCTGCCGCCTGCAGTACCATTTAGAATTTTATACAGATAAATAACTACGATGCTTGTTTTTTCTCTTTTCAGTTCAATAGGATCTAAGCAGTCGGATTTTTTAGTTGAGACGAATATCTTAGCATTCCATGGATTCACCGTGCGGGTGCCGGCTCCATCGCGTGGCTGAGAGAAAAACTCCGAACAGAGCCCGAGACTTGTGACACGGGTGTGGGTTTAAAAGAGTATTCTTAGTGACGGCCGTCAACACTCGCCTCCTCTGTTCAAGTTATTCTCCCTGCCCAGCCAAATTCGGAAGGACCCTACTAGAGCAGCTTTGGACACTCGTTCCAATATTTAGCTTACTGCACTTCTAATAAGGCCAAAGTCTTTTAGCAGGTTATAGAGAGACTTCGCTGGTATACCTCTCGCACCCACTTCTACCGCGAATAAACTAACCACATAGCCATTTTTACTTAGTTCATTAGTAAGGTCATAATATTTATTCATTTCGTATACATGGTCTTTAGGGATGTTTGTTTCCCACGGCACTGTAAGCTCAACAAGTACTATACGTTTGATTTGTTTGGAAAAAAGAAATATGTCCGGTCTAGATGTCGAAATAGCTAAGTCTTCCGGGATTTTATAGTGCTTTTCATACGTGTCCATTAATATAGTCCAATCAGGTGCAGAGCCCAGAATCGAATAATTTTTGCTGGTGGAATTTGTACTTGAGCCTGATTTAACGAAGTTAGTTTGTCTTTTATTCGTCGTCAACCCTTTTTGAGCCCTAGCTACTGAAAGGCTTATAGCTTCACGTATGATTTCTAGTACTCTATCGTAGCGGCGTGAGTAAAGCCCCTGTCCAGGAGCACCTTGCATCCTACCAATAAGTGGCTTGCAGTGCCCACTGCCTCACCACAGGTATAGCAAGATTTTTCCGAGGCTTTTCCCCATCTTACTAAGTTACTCTGATCTGGGAGAGTCAGTTGAAAGGCATTAAGATAAAATTTCAATAAGGCAGGAGACCATTCGTACAGCAAAGCACGCCACTTCAGAGCTACAGGGATGCAGAACTCACCTAAGTTTAACCACTCATTTTGCATTTCTAAGTTCATGGCATTCACTTTATAGTTGTCGTCCTTATCTTGTTTAAAAAAAGATTTTATTATGTCTTGGTCTTCCTTCTTCTGTCTTGCACCCAACCCGGTTCTATTTACCTGAGCCCCTGCCATAAATTGTTTGTAAAATTGAAGCCTAGAGTCAAGTTTTCTGGCACCATCATCGATAGGAAGTGATACAACTAGTTCGTCCTGGGACTTAACTAGAATATGCGTTCTGGTATATCTAAAGTGTTTATAGAGTTCCGATGGCCTTTTTAGTTTTAACCCAAAATTGTTGTAATCTCTGAATGGAGTTGAAGGGTCAGCCGAAAATGCTAGACCAAACCAAGACTTCAATGTTTTTATGACATTTGCATCTAGTTTTGCCAGATGGGTTTTGCCAATATCATAAACTAGGAATGGCCAAGTCAGACGTGAAGTGAGATAGTTGTCATACTCATAGTTGTCATGCCACGCTTTTTTTATATCGCTTATGAGCTGTTGGTCTACCTTATGAAGTTATCGACAACTACCTCAAGGGATAGAGTACGTCCTTTGTAATCAATCTTTCTACCGAGGAACGTAATAGGCAATGCTTCAGCAATGATGGTTACACTTAGGCCACTAATAGAGAGACCCGGTATAGATATAATAATAATTTTGTTTCAGATTTTTAACCGACGAAAAAAAACGGAGGAGGTTCTCAATTCGACACGTATATTTTTTTTTTTTATGTATGACCACGCATAACTTTTTACAGTGTTGTCCGATTTTGATAATTCTTTTTTTATTAGAAAGGGCATACATCCAAGGTGGTCCCATTGTCCTCATGTTAGGATCTGATGATGATATCCTGGGGAAATTGAAGGAACTCTTCAAATTTTGGAGGCACGCTTACAGCGATTTCGGTTTTTGACTCGGTATCGGTAGCTTTTTGGCTACTAGTGCCGTATAATATACTATGACAGTATAGTACGAGTATGTGATGTGGCGATAAATCACTAAAAAGTAAGAAATAAAAATTTTTAACAAAAAAAAGAACCGACTCAAAACGCACTAAAAAGTAAAAAATAACTGTGTCATTTATTTGCTTTAATTTACTTAAGCATATCTAGGAGTCGGTGCCAGCCAAGGTTTCTACTTTCAAGGACGTTACCTAGAACCCACAAACTTCTTTACTACGTAAAATAAATGTTCCTTAAACTTGGCTGGCACCGACTTCATAGATATGCTTAAGTAAATTAAAGCAACTAAATGACAGTTATTTTTTACTTTTTAGTGCGTTTTGAGTCGGTTCTATTTTTTGTTAAAAATTTTTATTTACTACTGAAACGCGCGGAAAGTCGCAAGGTTTCAAGCAATACGGTGTATGGGGAAACAAGACAGTAAGTAAATCCCTAGCTCCACGCCGAAGGATTTCGCGCGACCGCAAAAATGAGAGGGGCACAGAAAGTCGAAACAGGGCAATAAAACCACACTCAGTATCAATACAACATTTTTTCATGTACAGCCACCATTTTGAATATTTTTTTAAAATGTAACGAATTTAACGTAACTACCTAACTAGGCTATAGCGCGTGCCAAACAAAATGGACATAGATACATACATAAATACATACACACAAATTACATACATAAGCTTGAAAACATTACCCTCCTGTCTTACGCAGTCGGGTAATCAAACATTTCGCAAATCGCGAAAAAACCCAACAAAAAAAATAATACAAAAATAGAACCGACTTCCGAATGCACTAAAAAGTAACAAATAATTGCATTATTTGTTACTTAAATAATTAATTTAAACATTTCTATGGAATCGGTGCCATCCAAGGTTGAGGAAAGCTTATTTAAAGTACAAAGCTTGGACAGCATAAAGTACCAATTTGTTACCTTAATAATTAATTTAAGCATTTCTATGGAATCGGTGCCATCCAAGGTTGAGGAAAGCTTATTTAAAGTACAAAGCTTGGACAGCATAAAGTACCAATTTGTTACTTAAATAAATAATTTAAACATTTCTATGGAATCGGTGCCATCCAAGGTGGAGGAAAGCTTATTTAAAGTACAAAGCTTGGACAGCATAAAGTATCAATTTGTTACTTAAATAAATAATTTAAGCATTTCTATGGAATCGGTGCCATCCAAGGTTGAGGAAATCTTATTTAAAGTACAAAGCTTGGACAGCATAAAGTACCAACTTCATGGGCCACTTACTTAACTATTGACTCAACACGAGATCTCTGAAATTTTACATTTGAATAATTTGAGAGTTACTTATTTTGTGATGTTGACCCTCACTTATAATGGATTTCTCGATAGTCCTACGGGAAGAGGATACAGGTTGAAATCGCTAAGAACATCTAGTTGAAAAAGGGTTAAGTATAATTTTTTGTTTTCTTGTACACTATTTTCACACGGCTTTAGATAAACCTGACAATTACCATTTGAAATAATTATATTCGAATTTAAGTACATTTAAATGAAATTATTAGTAATAAGCAAACGCCCGCGATTTCGCCCGCGAGCGAGTGGAACTACTAAGACCTAAAAATTAAAAAATACATGATCAATAAAAAATAAAACAGACTTCAAAGTAAATAACAATTGCGTCATTTAGTCACATTAATTTACTCAACTTTCGGCTATATCAAAATTCAACATCCTGGCACCCAATAGGTATTACAATATTAAACAAATCGTCTCTGCGCCTCCTTGGTTCACCAATTTTTGAAAACGGTTTTGTTTCCTTTATAGAAGAAAAGATTCAAAATTTCTGTGAAGTTTCAGACAGATTGCTTGAAATTACCATACAATCAGTTTTCACTATTATTCGGCACTGCCTTTTCGTACCCAAATTTACTCATTGTCTTAGATCATCACATTTTTGGAAAAACCTATCTGTTTTGGAACTAATGGACAAAATTATGCAAAATTCTCTTTGTAAAATCTTAAATGTGGCTTTGAATGATCGAGTGTGGCTACAGGCGACCCTACCAGTTCGCCTGGGTGGACTCGGCATTCGCAAACAGTTGGAGCGCTGGTCGCATAGCCCGGCACGCTAGCCTCAATGACGTGCCAGCTGTTTTAGAACCAAACGGCTTGGCGCGCGACGATGGCAAGAGACCAGACGGCATGCCATCGATGCCATGGAAGATGGGAAGGCCTTTGGTGTGGGACGAAACTTGCGTGGACACCCTTGCGCCTTCACATCTTCCTAGCACGATGGGCTGTGCGGGCGCTGCTGCTGCATCAGCGGAGACTCTCAAACGGCGCAAGTACAGTAACCTCGTCGGTGATTATGTATTTGAGCCGTTTGGAGTTGAAACGCTGGGACCGTGGGGTCCGAGTACTCGCTTTTTTATAGAGAAATCTCAAAGCGTTTAATCGACGCCTCCCGTGACCAGAAGGCTGGTCTCTTTTTAGGACAGAGGATCAGCATTGCCATTCAACGTGGCAATGCTGCCAGCCTTCTGGGCACTTTACCGCTCGATACCGATTCGGAGGAATATTATGACGCCTAAGTTTTTTACTGTTTTTTTATTTTTATTGTTTAATATATTATATATAGTTTAGGATATTGTAGTGTTTAAGCTTTTACTTTTTTATTTATTTAATTGTAAATATTTAATTCAATGTACATATTTAACTGTAAATAAATTCTACGTATATAGTTTATAAAGTAAACCTACTGAGGTACGAAAATTATATTATAAAAAAAACAGAATAATTATAATAACTAACTAATTAAACTTAATTATTTACCTAACCATATTCTATGAATATATTCAAAATGGTGACTGTACATGAAAAAATGTTGTAATGATATTGAGTGTGGTTTTATTGCCCTGTTTCTTCGAATCCCGGGTTTTGCTAAACCCTGTGACTTTCTGCGCCCCTCTCATTTCTGTAGTGGCCTGTGGCATCCGTAGACTCCGGCGGGGTTATTGCGTGAAACCTTGCGACTTTTCCTTTCAGTAGTAAAAAATCTGAAATAAAATTATTATTATATAAACTAAAAAACCGACTGCTAAGATCCTAATAAACTGAAAAGAGAAAAAACAAGGATCGTAGTTATCTATCTGTATAAAATTCTAAATAATTTATGGTACTGCAGGCGGGGACAAAAACACATTGCTACCTACGGGCAAAGAAAGATCTAGGTACCTACGTTACCTACGGTAGGTAACTACGTTTGCCTCGCCTCCCCGAGACACAGGAGCTACATATGAAAATTCCTTGACAACTATTAATGTCAAGAAAGAAAGAAATTGTTTGTTATCCATTATTATATTAGCATGGGTGTATACAGTATAGAGCACTGCAGATAATTTTTGAAACCAAAAAGATTCGCAATAGGATGAAACCCATTGGAAAAGGAGGTAAATATTATGAAAATTAAAGGAAAAATAATTTACGGGTGATTTGAGGTCGGGAAGGGGTAGGGTGAGGTTTTAGGGATAAAAACGGTTTTTCTCAATTTCCAGCAAAATTATAAATCGTATGGAAAAGAGTTAAATGGCAAAGTTGTAGGTAATAAAAATATATAGCTATTGTATTTATACTTTATGTGAAAAAAATTATAAAAAATTACAACTTTGCCATTTGACTCTTTTCCATAGGACTTTTACTTTTGTCGGAAATCGAGAAAAACATCTTAAACCTCACCCCCTACCCCGACCTATTATTTATCCTTTCATTTTTATAATACTGCGTTTGGTTTCATCGTACTACGATTTTTTTACTTTTTATTATTTTTAAAGCTATCTGTACTGGTCATCATATAAGAGGAGGTACATGGGTCTGGACCCGCCTTTGCCACAGAACGTAAGCAATAAAAATCGCGTATCAGATATATATTAGACAAAATATTTATATAACGTTCAAACATCGTAAACTTTGGTTATATAAAAATTCATACAATAAAACTTATTTTGAAAGAAGATTTGCACCAAGAGTTCTATGTTGTACTGTGGAGACCAAGGTAAGAGCTACCAACCTAATTTATTATTTTTCGACCCTTGGAAATCTTCATGATGAAGTTAAAGATCATTCTGTCTCTTGAACCTCCATAATGAGTATTCAGTTAAATCTCGGTTAAAGATTAAACGCACATTTCAAAGTTTACGCTCATATTTAGCAGTTCGTAGCTATCCAAGAATACAGACGGTAGTGTCGGTTCGGTCAGTCGGGAAATGAGCTCCATCCGTGCGTGACGTATGATGCCAACTGCAAACATTAGCGCGACAAATCTTATCTCTTATCACTTTAAAAAATGATACATCGAATTACTTCACGACTGCTACGATAAACAGTACGTAGGTACTTTACGATAAACGTTACAAGGAATCCTTGTGTGAAGTCATATCAAATGTTGAGACAAATTTTAATTTTTTTAATAAGCATGTTAAAGTAAATTGTGAATTAAATTAATACTGTGTTAATATCAAAATGTTTGTGGTGTTTTTATTGATTGCGGGCACTGTATCCGTGCACTCTACACCTTGCAGTAGAGACGAGAGTTTAAACATAACAAATGGAATCGTCTTCGACAACGGTTCAGTGTTGTACGACGGTTTGGAGTACGTTGATGGGACATGGTACTCAATGGACGTTGACGGATCGGAAGTAAGGTTCGGCTGTCCATGTATCGGTCGTCTCTGTTTGTGGAAGTGTTGCGGGATCGGACAGATGTTCCTGAATCGGACATGTTCCGACGTAGACGTCAGTGAGGCGAACCCTTTCAACCCGCCAGTGTTCAAAGGCAGGGTGCCTTCGCCGGTGGTCGCTCATCAGCACTTCATTTACATGCCAAGACAGTCGTGCGATATGTACATAGTGGACTCCAACTCTCCGGCTGAAGAAATATACCTGCAAGAAGTGAGTTGATAACGAATTAGTTATTTATCTCTGATCTTCATCATTTTTCATTATCAGCATATTACCGGTCTACTACAGAACAGGGTGAGGTCTCCTTCCTTGTAGAAGAGGGAAATGGAGCGCCACCTACCATTGCACCAATGCGGGTTGGCGGGCTACGAGTGTTCAAAAATGCAGTAACGATAACTGTCAAATGTTGATGATATTGACCGGTATCGACGGCTTATCACGCTCTCCCAGGTGGGTGTAAAACCACCAAATTCACAACTGAAAATTCGACTCAATTTTACTGAAAATTTCTTAGAAGAAAGAAATCTCAGAATTATTCCACAACCCGACCCAAAATTCGAACCTAGGATTTCGATTCGAAGTCACATAGTCTAACCACAATGAGACAGTTATACTTCTTAATTTTTTTTTAATTTAAATTTCGGCCAAACTACTACCAGGTCACCTGAAGTTAAGTGATTACCGTCGCCCATGAACGTTTGCAACACTAAAGTAAACCTATGCGTTGCCGGCTTAGAAATTTGTTTTCGCACCGTACATTTGATTTATAACTTTAACGGTTTAACAAATGTAACTACGAGAAATTTTCTTTTTTTTTAACTAAAAGTTGATGGTATTGATAAAGATTTCCTCATGACAAAAAATAATTTCCGAGGTCTCTCTAACTTTGCGTAGTAAAGTTGGTAGATAAAACAGAATTTCATGAAAACCACTCCACTAGACTAATATAATTTTTTTAGATTAGATTTTAGTAAATTTTTTATGAAAGTTAATGAGCAACATTAAGTTTGCCTGGTCAGATAGTAAGTATATACAAATATCTATCACTGGCGGCCTTGTTGCCAATGTATCGAATTTCAAATTTCATTATGAATTTTGAGGGTAAAATTGACCCGCCCAAACATCAATCCGCTGGCCGCGAGCGTTACCGACCATTACTGTGTAGCCAAACAACGTTGTTGGCTCTTCGTGTTACGTTTCATTTGCATTGACTCATTAGATAAATGTCAGTCAACAAGCTAGCTAAAACAACAGTGAAACCTCATGAAACGGACGGTCTGTCGCTTAGTGTAACGGGGAAACTGCGCGAACTGTAGGCCTACGATGCGTTCGAAGATATATGTCATGTAGAGAATATGACAAATCGTCGCCTAATAGCGGTGAATTCGGAAATATAACTTTCTCCTTCACTCTTCACACTTCACACTTCACAAAGAGAGAGCGATATTTACGATTGAGCGCCGTCTGTTTTATTGTCTACACAACAAATCTCTTTCGCGGGTATATCTTAGATCAACTAGTCCACTTTGCTTTTTAACTTCGAACTCGTCATCGAAGTAAGAAGGTTTAAGTTAAGAAGAACCTTATTGTTATGGTCAATATGACTTAGTAGATAAATATTCGTCAGTAAATTAGATAAAACAATAATGTAACCAATGATGTGTCGAGAAATAAGGGGAACATTGCTTTTTAACTTTAAATGTTGTCATCTACGTATAAATGGTCAGGGATGAATGGAAAATCACAACCAAATGTTGATGATAGTGACCGGCACCGACAGCTTAACGCGCCCTCCGAAGTACGGGGATGTAACCAGTGCAAGGCATTGCCAGCGGTGCCTATAAGCACAGAGCGCAGGCCGCGGAGGGGCGCAGAAATGACTATGAGAGACCATGTACAAACAATACCTTATTTAGAGTCAGTGTCAAGTCTAACTCACTCATAAATTGCTGGGGATGGCTTTGGGTCTGAATGTACTGAAAATTTAATAGAATGAAAAACTCCGGATTTCAGGATTCGAACCCAGGACCTCGAGGCTACATAGACTAACCACTCACCACTCAGTAGTGTAGTGGGTCTAATAGGCCAACGATGCTGATGATGACCATTAGGTCATATCTATCTATACGAAGGAATCACAAGTGACAGTACGTTGCAGACTGGGCAGTAGAAGTGAGCGTGGGGAGAAATAGTGGGCGATCTAATTGGTTCCAATTACCAATTCTAGCGCAAAAGATAGATATTTTAAAGTACTAAACCGATTGCAGGAGATCTAGCTTATTATTATAAAAACAAAGAAGCCCAATTGTTTAGGAGTAATAAACTGAAAAGAGATAAAAAAATTTAACCAAAAATAGAACCGACTCAAAACGCATTAAAAAGTAAAAAATAAATGTATCATTTAGTTGCTTTAATTTACTTAAGCATATCTATGAAGTCGGTGCCAGCCAAGTTTAAGGAACATTTATTTGACGTAGTAAAGCAGTTTGTGGGTTCTAGGGAACGTCCTTAAAGTAGAAACTTTGGCTGGCACCAACTCTTAGATATGCTTAAGTAAATTAAACTATTATTAACAGTTATTATCTATTTTTAGTGCGTTTTGAGTCGGTTCTATTTTTTGTTGAAAACTTTTATTTCATACTTTTAAGTGATTTATCGCCACGTAACGTACTCGTACTATACTGTCATAGTATATTTATAATATAATTATAAGGCTTATTTTTTATTATATATAATTATAAGGCACTTGTAGCCAAAATGCTTCCGATACTTACACAAAAACCGAAATTTATATAAAATTTGAAGAGTTCCATAAATTTTCCCAGGATATCATCATTAGATACTAACATGAGGACAATGGGATCACCTTGGAAGAGTGCCCTTTCAAATAAAAAAGAATTCTCAAAATAATTATCAAAAAATATCCAACATAAAACATCATATTAGATGTAGGTAATCTAACTACATAATGTTAAAAATGTGCAAGTCTGTTAGGATGTACAGTTATTATTTACGCGGATACACGGATTTAAATAAAATTTCACATAAATATAGATTATAGTCCGAAGTAGCACCTACGCTGCTTTTTATTCGAATGTTCCCACGGGAAACAATCTAATTGGGTTAAGCCGCCAACAGCTAAATCTGCACCTAAGTATGAAAGGAATTAACGGGAGAAAAAAACAGAAGGAATTAACAAGGGAAAATGTCGCGAAAAGCTTTTATTTATAAAACTTACAACTTAACAAAATTATGAGTTTACTTTGGTTTGATTTATTTCAGAGGTTATTTACTAATTTACAAGTATTTACATTAAATGTTATTTTTAATATTTTTATTATTTTTGAACTGATAACTTACGGGAGGATACCGTTTTGATACGCTGTACGGCGCCAGTCTGTCTGGCTTCCTATTCCTTACCCATACGGCAGCGGTAGGTAGGAGGTAGGCTCCTCCTCTTTCACTGTAACTCACAGCTGCTATAAAGTTATCACTTGGGGCGTCCCGAGACGCACACGATTTTTTTATATTATTGAATTAATTTAGTTCGTTATTGTCTCTCAAACAAAATGAAATGCCTTTCCTAGAAGCGAGTATGATGGGGCTTTATATAACAAAGTCTGATTTCCTAAAACAAGTAGTAGTCGAATAGCAAAAATTAAAAGTTACAATATTTGTTACACGTAAGTTGGAACAATAAGTTGAGAAAACTGTTACTTTATTATAGTATGAAAACTAGATAATACAGTTTAATAGAAATATATTAGTTTTGTAAAACTTCGTGTTTCGAGTGCTTTTTTGTATTTTAGGGTTGCCTACAATACAAAAAATACTACCGAGTAAATGCTAGCGTGCAAATCTGCAGAAAAGGTCTGAATTTTCAGTTACAAAGTTAAATATTGTTCTGATGGATATTTAAACGATACCAGCTGGGTTATCTGCATTCGACCACTCTTAAGTCAGTTCACTATTTTTATTCAATCTACTCGTAGTTGTAACTATAAGCTGATAGATTCTTAATCGAGAAGGACATAGTACTACTAAATATTTTTTCACAGCTCTTGTCCAAAAACTCGGTCATTCTATCGTTCCACAGTGGAACTAAAATAGCATTTTCTGTTAGCTCTAGGGGCTAAAGCAAAATAACTTTTTAGTTTTTGTCTGTTGCGGATACCAGCCCACTATAACACTAAAGTGGTTTCATTCGTAAATAAATATATTCCTAGTTCGAGCGTCCCTATTATTTGGCAACCCTATATGCTTTCGCAGTATGCACATAATCAGGAAAAAGCTTTCTACGTTAAAAATGTGTCCCACGAAATCTGGAGATTTCCTGGATTATACGTATTTGTATTTATTAATAACTAGCAGTCGCCCGCGACGTCGTCCGCGTGAAAACCTTCTAATTTAAAGACAGACTTTCATATAAAAAGTGCTCATTCCCCGCTCCTCCTCTAAATTAATTTTTTTTATAGATTCCCGTGAAGCAATATCCTCCGTCCCGTCCCGTGTACTAAAGATCTACATTTTTGTTCAACATTGTACGACATTATATTACCTACATTAACATTAACAATATATATTTATGGCAAGCTGATATGTATAGCTTTATATTAAGAATATCCTTACCAAAATGCTGATCCCTATTCAATACGTTCTCGTACGTACGTAGAGTTCAATTTGATTTGGACTAAATAGCGGCAGTATCACGCTTTTTAGAAATTTTGTATTATCTCCTAAACTATCTAAGTAATTAACATACTGTAAAGGGCATATCTTGTCTCTATAATATCCTTGTGATTATTAAATAACTTGCTTTGTTAAGGATTTAAGTTTAGTTGCATAAATAATGACGTAAACGTAAGCATATGAATTAAATGATTTTTTAAAACACAAAAAGTTCTATATCTGCCAAAGTATAAAAGATATATGCTATCGCGGACTTTTTTGCAAAACTTTTAAAGATACTTAAAGTTTTCGTACAATGTTTTCAATTATATCCTATAGTTAAGGCAGCGCACGCGCATAAAGCCGATTTAATAAATTTCAAGGTTCGACTCGCGCGACAAAAACTGTGATAACTCGGCTAATATATATATTACAAATATAAAATATAGCCTATGACACTCCCCGATAGTGTAGCATTCTACTGGTGAAAGAATTTTTAAATCGGATCAGTAGTTCCGAAGATTAGCCCCAACAGATGCCCCATTTACAAACTTACAATCTTTACCTCTTTATAATATTAGTATAGACAACCTCATTTAAATCCGTTGAATGATTTATGCTGCATACGATTTTTTTATACTAAGTAGTACATTGTAAAGATGACATAATATTCTTTCCAAAAATTTATCTATATCGTTATTTTTAAATATATTTTCTCTTTTTAAGTGTTTCCCAATGTCACTTTATGTAGTATATTCCCACACAATGTATTTTCCCTTTTTGGAAACTTAAACATAAATTGTTTCAAAGGTTCCAAGAAAAATATGACGATGTCAACGCACGGCCGCCGCGTCACGTCCTCTTAGCTTTAAATTAATATGTCATCAATTCATCATTTTTATTTTTATTTTTTCCAATATCTAACCTTGACCTGTATAATAACTTATTTTTAAACTTTTCATAAAAAAGCTGAGTTTGTTTAACACGTTCGCTGCGGCACCAATTTTTGCATACTTTCCGTTTCTGCGGCACGAGGTATAATCGGCCCGTACCGTGACCAGACGTTAGGGCGACACGCGGTCTATTAGACCCCACCTCCTTTTACAGACTAAAATCCATTTTCTGGCGCGAAATCAAAGATAAATGAGAATTTTGGTCCTTATTGATATATACAGTGAATTGATGAACCCTAATCCACCGTCGCCCCGGGATCTGATGGCTAGTTTAGGAATTATTAGCAAAACAAAATATGGGATCTTATACACCTCGTAACGCACTGAAATAGGGCAAATTTTCGCTGAGATTAGTGATGGGAAAAATAATATCGACGTTTTTAAACTGTCTTAACTACGCAACGACTTGACCGATTTTGATCAATTGTATCTCATTAGATCGTTTCAAGGGCAAAACCTGGCAAAACAACACAAAGCTATCAAAGGATACATTTTTTTTTAATAATCTAAATTGTGCTTGAAGGCGCCATACAGAAAAAAAAACCGACCAAGTGCGAGTCGGACTCGCGCACGAAGCATTTCATTCTATACCATTAAAAGGCACCTATTACAGACTTATTATTGGAAAATAATGGATCACGGTTTATGCATAAGGTTTATCTATCTATTTGTATATGAAAATCTTAATGCGGTTCACAGAATAGAAAAAAAAGGCAACCAGAAGTAGAAAAGAAACTGTCCTATTTATTCTGCCTCGGGCTCTGTTTCTGAGTTTTTTAAAATTAACTTCTTCCGACATCGTTTAGACATGTTCGGCGCTGTAAAAGGCCGTGCTCTCCAATCGACGTGATGCACAACACTGGTCGCGGGAAGCTCGCGTTGGGTGCGGTACGAGGTCAGGGGGGATATGGGACGTTTTAGCCTCGTTCCGCACTGCATTAAAATTATGTTAATTCAGTGCGGCACGAGGCCTAAGACATCCGGTACCAAGGTAGGTACACCACCGAGTACGGAACCATTAGAGCATCTCAAATATATATTTATCTCTTTCCTACACTGGACCAAACCAAAGCTATGCCATTCGCACGACAGAGAAACTCACGTTTTTCCTTGCCGCACCACAGGGAAGTTGCATCAGGGGTGATTTAGGCCTCGCTTCGCAGTGAACGTGTTAAATTCACACAGACTTCTTTACGAAAGAGGCTACTTTTAAGATGAGGTAGGGATGACAGGGTATGTTATATTGGCAAAAGGTATCTGGATCCATACCATGCTTAAAGATATGGCGAAATTTTTTTTTTACATTTTGTTTTGCTTTTTACATATGAATACAGGTTATTTAATTGATGAATTGCGTGAGTAGCGTACGAGAGTACGTGAGTAGTAGAAAGGCTGTATTTCTCTACGTCGTAGAGTCTACGGAATAAAATTTTTGGTCTACAGCAGATTCTCCGAAAATGTTCCATACCGATTCCAACTTGTAACTGTTTAGTTACAAGATCATTTTTGCGAATTTATTACGTGTGAATGTAATTGATAAATTGCGTGACTGAACTACACAATACTCTATGTAAGGTCAAGCTCTATGCCTGTACTCTCTACGACGTCTACAACCAGCATACAGCCGGACCTCCGAAAATGTTTGAGGCGTTCGTATTGTCTTACGAAATAGGAAATGATGCCTTAGGAATGCAAATTTTTCAGAATTAAAATGTGCACATGGCAAAATTAGAGTTAGTAAGCGACACGTTTGTTTCCCGTGAGGTAATAAATTATGCAATAATTGCACGTGGAATTAAATTTTACGGTAGTAATAAAAGGTTATGATCGTCATGTAATTGCTTACAGCAAAAATTACCTTAGAGACATGATCTGTATTATAATCAGGATTTAGAATTAAAAGCAAACGTGTTGATCCGACATGACGACATATGTATTATAAACTAAACATTTTTGCAACACCAAATGGTTATTCAATGTCATGTCATTAAGCATCACAATATCCACCTATTAATGACTCACTGAAGGAACATGCCTCCCGTCACCCGTCTTATAGGAGAGGGAATATGTAGCTTGTACACACCAAGCGGCTCCAATGCGAGCAGGCAAGCTTAGGGTTATTCAATGTACTTATACATATTTATTGCAATAATACTTAAAAATTGAATCGTATTTTTAATCTATTGACCCCATAGGAAACGTTTATCAAAGACACTAGTTAATATGTATAAAATTAACATTTGTTATATTTATGTCCTTTCATTTAAAGGAATTACTGAAAAGTGTCCGATTCTGATTAGCCTGGTAGGCTGTGTATAAGTTCATTATGCGTGCTACGTCTAATGTTAGACATCCATATCAGTTCCAGGTCAAAGATTTTTTATAATATGAAATGCTATGCATCATACTTATACACTTCGATGAAAATTATTAGCGTGGTCAAACTGGGACCAAGTCTATAAGTAGGTCTGTGGTAACTGCTAGGTAAGTATCTACTTGAGATATAGAGTAATAACTGAACTCGAGAGATACTCCAGCTACTTATCGCACAGATTAAATTAAAAATTAAACCCTTTATGATTCAACAATTACTAGCGGACTCTCATGACTCTGTCCGCGCTAAACTCTGTTTTGTGATAGTTTGAAAAACTCTGTTTTGTGATAGTTGTCCTTTCTATCTCTGTGCTAAATTTTATTTAAATATAGGATTAGTTTAGTCGTAATTGGGTACCAAACAGGCAAAATTTAATTCGCATTGCATATTAATAGAGAACGCCCGCGGTTTCACCCGCGCAGTTGTCGTTGCCGTAGGAATTTTGGAATAAAATGTGGCCTATGTATTATTCTGATATGTAAGGTATATTAATGTGAAGCTTCATCAAAATTTAGTAGTTTTCGCTTGGTGGTACGTCTTTGTCGGTAAGGTAACTAGCCACGGCGAAAGCCTCCCACCAGCCAGACCAAGACAAAACAAGAAAAATCTCAATCTGCCCCGCCGGGAATCGAACCCAGGACCTCCGTCTTATAAATCCACCGCGCAGACCACTGCGCTACGGAGGTCGTCAAATGGTGGGAAGGTTACTCATACATTTGTCATTAGATGATTGACAGTTCCTACGTTGTTGCCATTATTATGTTTCTAGCCCGTTCAAAAGTAAAAACAATGTTTTTATTCCAAGCGAAATGTTTTTTATAGACAATTCGCACATAGTTATCTTCCTAATTACTCGTTTATATCAATCAAGCCCTTATATAGACGCGAAAAATACTCGCTGGAATTTTAAGAAAACGTTCAGGTTTAGTGAAAATTCGAGCTGGTAACTTATACTTTTATTAATCCTAACTTAATTGGTTTAAGTTGCAGTACATACAGATTCATGTTATATGTTTATGTTGGTTGGTCATCATCATCATCATTACCTTTACATTAGTCTAAGAATGTCCCTTTTTGTGCGGGTCGACATTCTATCACCTCGGGGCTCCAACATCGATCAGCTCTTCGAACTACTCAACTCGTTAAGATATGTCCGTTAATTTGATAGTCCGTGACATCTTTTTGTCCAAAATTCCTCAGAAGCTGAAGGCAGTCTTGTTGCTAGTGATGACCTACGGATCCGAGTCTTGGTCGCTGACTGCGGGCTTCACAAGAAGGCTCAGAGTCACTCAGCGGGCGATGGAAAGAGCAATGCTCGGAGTATCTCTGCGTGATCGAATCAGAAATGAGGAGATCCGCAGAAGAACCAAAGTAACCTACATAGCTCAGTGAGTCGCAGAACTGAAGTAGCAATGAACGGGGCACGTAGTTCGAACAGCTGATTGACGTTGGGGGCCCAAGGTGGTAGATTGGCGACCCCGCACCGGAAAGCGCAGCATTGGTCGACTCCCAACCAGATGGACTGACGACATCAAACGTGTCGCAGGGAGCCGCTGGCAACAGGCGGTTCGGGATCGTTGTGTTTGGAAGTCCCTAAAAAAGGCCTATCTCCAACAGTGGACGTCTACCGCCTGGTAATGATGATGATGATGATGAATTTGATAGTGTGGATCTCCTCATTTCTGAATCGATCACGTAGTTACTCCGAACATTGCTCTCTAGATCGCATGCTGAGTGACTTTGAGCCATCTAATAAGGCCCATAGTTAACAAATAGGTACATATATCTATGTTCGTTTTATTTTAAGTTTGTTTTACCAACTTTGCACTATTTACAATACAATCAAGTTGTTTACAAAGACGAAGTTCTCAGGAAGCGTGTATATTTTTCCAACAACCGATTTTGTTTTAGCACTAAACGTGTTCGAAACCAAATTATGGAATGCTAACAATATGATGTAAGGTCTAAAATGTTACCCGTCAAATATTTTGTTTATTATTACAACTGGTTATAGTTGTTGTATTTTTGGCGTGGCTTGTTGCTTGAGTGTTACCACATGCTGCTCGAAATTAAGGAGAACAGAATTGTTATGGAATTATAAATGATTTAATGTTCCCTAGCGTTAATAAATAATTTATTTTCGGAAAGGCATATTGCTTGGAAAATTTTTATGGATGTCAGATTGAGAGGCTATAAAACCAGGAATCGGAGTATTTTTAGAGAACGATCTGTTTCTGTATTGATAAGTTGGTGTAATAGTAAAAAAAATTAGTGGTAATAATGAAAATAGATGTGGATGAGGTAGGTTTATTCTGTAGGCACTCTCATTTATTGAGCTATATTTTTATGTTGTTTGCAATGTTATTAAAATTGTTTCGCGTTTAATTTCGTAATTAGTAGTACTTTTGATTATGTATTATTTAATTTTTTATTTATTATTATAAAATGATTTTATATAAAAGACACTACCTACAAAACATTTATCAAATTACTAGCGACCCGCCCCGGATTCGCACGGGTGCAATGCTGGTACCGGCGGCGACGCACGCCTGTACCAGTATATCTTGGAAAATATTCACTTAAATTACATGCTCAATGCATTAAAGGGTAATAGTGATCTATATTGAATGCACAAAGTATTTAAGATACTTAATTGGATAAGGATTAATGCAGTATTGCTTAAAATCGCTTCGTAAATAAGCCATTATTTTTGGTTAAAAGTAAAACATAAAAAATGGTTATTGTGGGTTATCCCTATGAGATAGACATATACCATCACGGACTTTTTTGTTGACCTTTTTAAGATGTGTAGATTATTTTTTAACCGACGAAAAAAAATGGCGGAGGTTCTCAATTCGACACGTATTTTTTTTTTTAGGATCGGATGATGATATCCTGGGGAAATTGAAGGAACTCGTCAAATTTTGGAGGCGCGTTTAAAGCGATTTCGGTTTTTGTCTCGGTATCGGTTGCTTTTTGGCTACTAGTGCCGTGGCGTGGCGATAAATCACTAAAAAGTGAGAAATAAAAATTTTTAACAAAAAATAGAACCGACTCAAAACGCACTAAAAAGTAAAAAATTACTGTGTCATTTAGTTGCTTTCATTTACTTAAGCATATCTATGAAGTCAGTGCCAGCCAAGTTTAAGGAACATTTATTTTACGTAGTAAAGCAGTTTGTGGCAACTAAATGACACAGTTATTTTTTACTTTTTAGTGCGTTTTGAGTCGGTTCTATTTTTTGTTAATTTTTTTTAGTTATCTCGTAGGGTTTAGCCAGCGTTTGCAACGCAAGCGCAAGATATGCGCTAATTGACGACATCACATCAGAAACCTCTAAAATTTTATCAGTTTTTCTCGACTATATTATGCATGTATTATACACATAAAACTTCCACTTGGATCATTCTATCTGATAAAAAAACTGCATGAAAATCGGTTGCGTAGTTTGGAAGATTAAAGCATACACAGGGATAAACATAAATAATGACGCGCGTCTTCTCTTACGGATCTTCCCAAGCAACCGGCATACAGGGCTTTAGAGCGAGGAATCTCCTCCCATTACAAGGATTTGCTAATAGGTTGCTTCGTAACTCTTTACTTTATCCAACGGCTTACGAAAGCTTCTTGAAATTTTGATCGACTCTTGTTACTGTAAGACAACCGACTGAAATGACTATCGCAATAACAACGATTGACTAAACATTCCCTTTTTACAAAATTACGATGTTCTAGCCGTCTCAGGCTCTTAGACTATAATGTCGTAGCTCATATGCCTGACATATAATTACTTCCAACTACGTAAAAAGCATAATATGTCACTTAGGTACCCACTCGTCGTCTGGAATACTCGATGTCATGAGAAGGGGTACTATCCACAATCCGTTTTCCTTTATTTATTTCCTAGCACAGGAACAGGATATGTTTTGTAATAAAACCACATACTTTACCCTTTTTAAAAGGAATATTTTTATTTGTATATTTTGCAAAAACTGTGTAAGTAAGTTATCTATACTAATATTATAAAGAGGAAAACTTTGTTTGTTTGTTTGTTTGTTTGTTTGTTTGGTTGTAATGAATAGGCTCAAAAACTACTGGACCGTTTCTTAAAATTCTTTCACCATTCGAAAGCTACATTATCCACGAGTAACATAGGCTAAGTTTTATTTTGGAAAAAATTAGGGTTCCGTAAAATATTTGGGTTTTTCGGACACAAGGTGTACAAAATCAACCAGATAAGTTACTTATTTTGCGTACGCTGCGTAAACTATAAAAGATAGAACCATAAAATGTTCTAATTAATTGGAGATCTTATAAATATCTACAAAAAAGTCCGCGACACACTATACCTATCTATGTCGAGTGAGGCACAACAACCATTTTTTTATTTAAAAATCTTAATTTTTTTTTTTGACTACATTTAAACGCATTTATTTTACTCATGCTATTAATCCTTATCAAAATAAATTATTTCATCACAAAGTACAGTTTATGTAGATAATATTTACCTTGCGCACGATTTTGCAAAATCAAATGATTATTCTTTCTGCTGGACGTCTCGTGGGCATATTTATCTACGTAAAAACGAGGGTGCCCAACAATATCGCGTGGACTCGGAAGAAGATCTTTTGAAGCTAAAGAAGGGCTCGGCATGTCGCATTTGACAAGAGACGTTATAAATCGAAGTGACGGTGTCATACTGTACGTAAAAAATGAACTTAAGTGTACTATATCTTACCCAAAATTGTCTGATGCTAGCTCGATTATGTGTAATTTACATGATAAAGTATGTCTCATTGCTATTTACAGATCTCCCTCTTATAAACAAATAGACAATTTTCTTAACAGTTTTAATACAGTTCTTGATGATTTGACGCATTATAAGACTCTTGTAGTTTTGGGGGATATGAATATAAATATTTCTCAACCAGTTAATGAAAACCGTTCTCACGAGTATTTGAATCTTATCAGTAGCCATGGACTCCTCCCAACCCACTTTTTCCCGACCCATGGCAAAAACTGCATCGACCATGTATTGCTAAAAACCCAGCTTAAAAATACTACACTAGTTTTAGATGCATCTGTCACTGATCACTCGCCTGAAATAGTGTGCCTTGACATGAAAGTACCTAGGCAATATGTCTCAAAAAATCGAAATGTCATTGATTACACAACTATTCAAAAGAACATTGATGAATTGAATTTTAGTGATATAGCATACTCTCAAGATCCAAATGACGCTGCAAATTTGCTGGTTGATACTTTGAGTGGCATTATTAAGTCCAATACAAAAATTATTTCTATATCTCACAAAAAAGTAGTAATAAAACCTTGGATTACTCCAGGTCTTTTGAGATGTATTAAACATCGGGACCGACTACACAAAAAGTTCAAGGGATCACCTGACAATGAAACTTTAAAAATAACATACAATAGATACAAAAATTTTTGTAACAATCTTTTAAAGCGATTAAAACGGTCTTACGAAAAACTAGAATTTGAGAAAACTAAAAATAATACAAAAGGCACATGGCAAGTTATAAAGAAAATTGCTAATATTACTTCTCCACCTTCTCCTCCAATAGAACTGCTACAATTTCAAAGTGAACCTAAATCTTCTCTTAATCTTGTAAATAGCTATTTTGTTGAGGTGGAAAATAGATTGGCATCACAAATTCTCTCACAAGCAAATTTTTCCCCATTTAGAGACACAGATGGTACTTTGTGTCCCTTAAGCTCTTTTGGCTTACTACCAGTGGATCAAAAAGAAATACATACCATAATAATGAGCCTAAAATCCAGTAGCGCAGTTGGTTGGGATGGCATACCAACACTTGTTTTAAAATCAAGTTCTATTAATTTAGCTCCTATTATTACTAAAATTTTTAATGACTGTTTAACAAAAGGTATTTTTCCAAATTGCTTTAAGAAGGCTATAATTATACCTGTATATAAAAATGGCGATAGAAGCAGTGTCAGCAATTATAGACCCATATCGATGCTTACAGCGCTTTCGAAAATATTTGAAAAGGCCTTAAATAAAAGATTAGTCGGCTACCTTGAGAACCAAGGTCTCTTATGTGCAAATCAGTATGGTTTCAGGAAAGGAAAATCTACAGAAGATGCTGCTCTAGAATTAACTGAAACTATTACTAGAGCATTTGATCAAAAGCTAAAATGTGTTGGAGTATTCTTAGACTTGTCTAAAGCCTTTGACACTGTTTCTATCCCCATACTCCTGGATAAGTTGGATAAAATAGGAATCAGGGGCATAGCGCTGGATATTTTTAAAGATTATTTAACAAATCGTACTCAGCAAATTAAAGTTGATGAATACCTAAGTGATGATTTGCCTCTAACCTATGGCGTCCCCCAGGGTAGTATTTTGGGCCCTACACTGTTCCTTATATATATTAATAACCTCTGTCGTCTCTCTATCCCAAATTGCAAAATAATAGCTTACGCAGATGATACCGTTTTACTTATCACTGGAAATACATGGCAAGAAACATTTAATAATACTGAGTATGCTTTAAATAAGGTATCAGCCTGGCTGACCGGAAATTTACTTAGCCTAAACGTTAATAAAACAAAGTTACTAACTTTTTCACCCTCCACAATTTCGCAACCCAGTGCTGATATATGCGTAGTGAAAGCTCATACCTGCAATTCTTTTGCTGATAACTCAACATGCTCTTGTCCTGCTATAGAATATGCTACTAGCATAAAATATCTTGGACTACTTATAGATAACACATTGTCGTGGAATTTACACATTTCAAACTTAACTACTAAAGTTAGGAAACTTATATATGTATTCAAAAATCTTAGTTCATCAGCTAATCATAGTATTATGTTCATGGTGTATTACGCAATTGTACAATCATTACTCAAGTATTGCATATCAGTCTGGGGAGGTAGTAATAAAACATTGCTGTTGCAGTTAGAGAGAGCACAGAGATTTGTTTTAAAGGTTATAACAAAAAAGCCATATCGATTCCCCACTGTAGATTTATATAAGGAATGCAAGGTTCTATCGGTCCGTAAACTCTTCGTATCTCAAGTTATAAAACGTAAACATAACTCACTTACTTATGATAAAAATCAGGTTAAAAGAAGATTGGATATGCTTAGAACGGAAAAGCACAGAAGTAAACTTGCTGGGAGACAGTACCACATTATTAGCTCTAGACTTTACAAAAAAATACATCATGCTATAAATATTTATCAACTTAATGGAAATGAATGTAAAAAACGAGTTAAAGAGTGGTTACTCACACTTACATATGCTGAAACAGAAAAGTTGCTGGAAATATCAGTTTAGTGTATTTAAGTATGCCCTTACACTCACACGCGCTCTGACACACACACACACACACACACACGCACACACGCACGCACGCACGCACACACACACACACACACACACACACACACACACACACGCACGCACGCACGCACGCACGCACGCACGCACACACACACACACACACACACGCACGCACACGCACACACACACACGCACGCACACGCACGCACGAACGATTCAAAACGTATATAGATGTACATAAATTGTTTCATATCGTATCTAGTATTAGTGTAAGTACCTATACAATTACTATTTACTTGTCTTTTCTGCGGATTGCATCTTTGTTTTGCTTAAACGATCCATATAATTATATAAGGAGAGCACTGTCGCCTAAAACACAGGTTTATACCTAGCTTAGGGACAGTTGACTTCTGTATACTCATACATTTCGAATAACTTAAATTAAGTAATTCTTAAGAAGCAGTAATATTATTTGTACCTATGTTTTTGGACAATAAACAATTTATTTATTATTATTATTATTATATTTGGTATTTAAAAGATTAAAATTGGACGTTTGATTTTGAAGTTATGGCGAAATTAAAATATTACTATTTCTGCGTTGCGAAGTGAGCGTCACCAAGGCGGGGGTGCGCGTGCGGGAGGGGAGTTTAGATCTATGTTATAATATACGATGATGAATTAAGAATTCGATCTTTGTTCAAATATCTATTTAATATACGGAAGAGTTTGTTCGTTTGTTTAAACGGGCTAATCTCTATCTGCGTGTCGGATTGTAAAATTATTTTTGTTGATTCTGAAGGCTAGACTCAAGAGTGAAATATACTATTTAATATCAATTTATACCCATCAGCTTGCCATAAATATATATTTTTAATGTTAATGTACTAAAATGTCATAAAATGTTTAACAAAAATGTAGACCTTTAGTACACGGGACGGGACGGAGAATATTGCTTCACGGGAAACTATAAAAAAATTAAATTAAGAGGGGGAGCGGGGAATGAGCACACTATATGTGCCTTTACACATTTTGTATGAAAGTCTGTCTTTAAAATTAGAAGGGTACCTAAGAGGTTTTCACGCGGACGAAGTCGCGGGCGACTGCTAGTACTTAGTACAGTTAAGTATGTGACGGAGCTCTCCTGCCGTCAAGCAGCGATGCTGTGCTTAAATTAGGTCCTTTCATGTTTTCGGTGAACTTTCTGGCCCATGAAGCTAAAAACGAATGCCTCAGGCAGGGCATAATCTTTCTCGTATTCTCCAAGAAGTGCTTTTCTTTTATAATCGATGATTTTCCACTAATCATCAGGTAGATCATTTGTTATTTCCGTCAACAATTTATACAAAAAAATTCAACACAGAAAAAGACGTGAGCATTCGCTAGTGATTGTATAAACCATATTGAAAGCGTTAACAACTGCATTTAATCGTGATAAAAACACAAACAAATTGCTGAGTAACTAAGTGTGTTATCACTCCAGCGTCACTGATTAGAGTACTCACCTATTTACTATATATAGAAAATTCTAATCTGATTTTATAGTAATTTATCTACCGTCATAGCTACAGATAGTAGTAAGTATGAAAAAATTACTATAATAAAAAATGTACATCATTGTCGGCCTATTTTAATGGCTCACTAAAAGGCCATGCCTTCCAACTTTTAGGAGATTAGATACGGAGCTTAAACCCATCAAGCTGCTTAACTGCGGGTTGGCGATCTTAAATATATACTATAATAACACCAATTTCCAATAGGAAGCTTTGTGCGTTGTTCTTAACTCTAAATTAATTGTACCATAAGAGACTATAAAAGGTCTGTATGGCTGTTAAAATTTTTTTAATGTTTACATTAGGTACAATTAGTCCCCTGATATTATAAAACCTTCCTTCACGCCGACACTATTTGGCTGAAGGTACCTAGATTATACAAACATAGGCTACACCTAAGATGTTTTTTACTAAACGTCATTGGGCTAGACTTTGTGTCTCGAAATTAGGGCAACGAGAACTGCGCGGGTGAAACCTTGGAGCTAGGCTAATGAAAATAATGTATCATGGGCTGTAAAAATGTGTATTCATGTAGTAACCTATATACACAATAAACCTCACATAAATTGTAAGTTACGGCTCAGAATACATAATACCACAAGTACGGTACAGGCCACCCGGGAGCAACCTATATTATTGCTCCGCACACTATTCTTGTTAATAACTACAACTAGCGACCCGCCCCGGCTTCGCACAGGTGCAATGCTGGTACCAGCGGCGGCACACGCACGCACCGCGCGCCCCCCCAACCGCTCTCTATGTCCCTGTATTTTGAATCTTACATATCTTGGAAAATATTCACTTAAATTACATGCTGTAAAGCGCAATAGTGATTTGTATTGAATGCACAAAGTATTTAAAATACTTAATTGGATAAGGATTAATGCAGTACTGCTTAAAATCGCTTAGTAAATAAGCCATTATCCTTGGTTCAAAGTAAAAGATAAAAACTGGTTATTGTGGGTTATCCCTAAGAGATAGACATATACCAATTAAGATGTGCAATACTGTCGTACATTATTTTGTTATATCGTAGGGTTTAGCCAGCGTTTGCAATGGAAACGCAAAAAATGCGTTTATTTACGACATCGCATCAGAAACACATAAACAAACCTTCCTCTTGCAATCGGTTGCGTAGTTTTAAAGATTAAAGCATACACATAGAGACAGACAAAAGAGTCTTCATTTTATACTATGTAGTGATGAACATATAAAACATTAAATACTGACCTTTATGATACCTAGAATAAAAGTAAAATAAGGAGAAATCGTTTTTAATTATTACATGGTGATAGTAGATTCAAAACTGAATCTTAAGACTATGTTTTTTCGTTCATCTATCGCATGTCGTCGCTGTCGTTACTCGTAAGGGATAAGGTGAAAGATCGGCAGACCAGTGAAGCTTAGTCAATACGGCGCTAATTTGCACTTGCTCCGTGGTATCTAAAACAATATGGTAAAACAGTATGGTATATAAAACAAAAAATTACTTTTATATCATTTTTATTCACATTGGATTAGGTTCCTTTCCTATAAGGTATGAGGATTTGGTCTGTAGTTTACCGTCAAAATGCGTAAATATAATAAATATAATTTGTAGTTGCATTTATGTGATTTGAATCTTCAAACAATTTGTTTTTTTTTTCGCAGAACGGGACGTTATTTGAAATAGCAAATAACCGACCGCAATGGCACCCCCCGATAAGGTTCTGCCTGGAGATGAAGTTGGACGACAGCTCCCCCATGTCCAGACTAGTGGGGGGAGTTTGTTACCCGGATGATAATTCAGACAGTGACAGCCCCGGCCTTTTCATCGCTTACGGCGTCGGTAAGTTCCTACACAAATGTCTAATATATTTTTTATCACAGTCACTTGAAAAAGCTTCCTCCATGCGCAGTAGATTTAAGATGAAGGTCCTGCGTTCGATTTCCGGTAAGGCGGATTAAGATTTCTTCAATCGGTCCATGTCTAGCTGGTGGCAGGCTTCGGCCTTAGTTACCACCTTACCCAGAAACCCAAATGGATTTCATCCTACTCCTATCCTCAATCCTTGTAAGTCCGCTTCTATCTTAGATTGCATCATCACTTACCATTAAGAGTGATTGCAGTCAGGGGCAAACTTGCATTAAAGAATAAAAAATAAAACAAAAACGACACTCGTCTTTACGCTTCGATTCTACACCAATCTGAGTCTAAATTTAACTTTTATGATAAGATCGATAAGAATGGAAGAACCACCCGTGATCCAAAACTCTCTCGTGATCCTAAAATCGGACCACTTTGGATTGTGTACTTTGTTCTAGACCGGTCTAATTATGTTGTTACACGCTATATTAGCCCTAAATGTTTGGCGCGCAAAGTGATTCGCTGTTAACTGACGCCCAATAAAACGTTACTGCCCATTAACTTGAACGAATGTTGTGTTACCTACATCGATCAACCTCATCCTGAATTAATTTTCTGTCTATATTGAGCATAAAATGAAATTGTCGCTTTATATATTTAAAGAAGAGTTTGTTATAGGCAGTATTTAGAGTTTGATATGGTCGCTAACAATGGAACTCGTAAGACGGCTCAGATTAACTCGGATTAACTGGGCGATGAACAAACTATACATGGTATATATTTTTTTTTTATCGACCACAAGTGGGCCCTTGACTGATGTTAAGTGATGATGCAGTCTAACATAGAAGCGGGCTAGCTTGTTAGGAGTGGGACGAAAATCCACACCCCTTGCGGTTTCTACTCGACATCGTACCGGAACGCTAAATCGCTTGGCGATACGTCTTTGTCGGTAGGGTGGTAACTAGCCACGGCGAAAGCCTCCCACCAGCCAGACCAAGACAAATTAAGGAAAATCTCAATCTGCTCCGCCGGGAATCGAACCCGGGACCTCCGTCTCATAAATCCACCGCGCATACCACTGCGCCACGGAGGTCGTCAAACTCGTAGTGGTAATAGACGGGGCACGTGGTTCGTAGAGCTGATACACGTTGGGGTTTCGAACCTGGAACCTATGTGGTTGGGTGTAAGTGGACTGATCAAGCATTAAGCGGGGTACAGGGAGACTGCGGTCCAATAGTGGACGTGTATCGGCTGTTAATGATGATGATGATGATGATGATGATGATGACGATGATGATGATGATGATGATGATGATGATGATGACGATGATGACGATGATGATGATGATGATGATGATGATGATGATATTTAACTAAGTGAAACAATTCATATCACTGTCTGTTTATCTATTCCCGATATACTCACAAATTACTAAACGGATATGCATGCGGTTTTTACATTTTCGATAGTGATTCATTTTGGCGTAGGTAAAATCGGTCAAGTGTGTGTGAAATTTGCTGAAATATGACTATAATACCCGATAAATAATAAGTATTTATTAAGTAGTCTGTGAGTTTTTTCATTTTATAAAAGTTCATTATATTTTACCTTTCATCTTATAAATAACTAAATATTATGTGCTTACTATACTTAAGTATTTTACCCAGTGACTAAACGGTAAAAAAACTTTAAGTTAGAATTAATTAATACCTGTTAAAACTCATTAAACCATTAAATATTATCAGCACGCACAAAAACATACGCATAACTGCAGTAATACAATTAGTACCTGCCTACTTAAGATAAAGATTTACTTATCGTTTTAAAAAAATTAAATGTTTTATGATGATGTAAAATATACTTATATTTGACGGATTAAATTTAAATGCGATCGCAAAAAAGTGAGTTGACGGTCTTATGCCCAAATACTCATTTGATGTTTGAGTTATGATTCAGTACGAACGTTTATGAGATGCCCTGAAGAGATTATTATTTAGGTGACATAAGAGAATTAATAAATGTGTGTGTATTGTGTAACACCAGTAACTTGTCAATTAGATTTTTTTTAATGAAAGAACACCACTGTATTTTTAACCGACGAAAAAAAATGGAGAAGGTTCTCAATTCGACACGTATATTTTCTTTTTATATGTATGACCACGCATAACTTTTTACAGAGTTTTGATAATTCTTTTTTTATTAGAAAGGGCATACATCTAAGGTGGTCCCATCGTCATCATGTTAGGATCTGATGATGATATCATGGAGAAATTGAAGGAACTCTTCAAATTTTGGAGGCACTTGGAGGATTTTGGTTTTTGTCTCGGTATCGGTAGCTATTTGACTATTATTGCCGTATAATATACTATTACAGTATAGTAAGAGTACGTTACGTGGCGATAAATCACTAAAAAGTAAGAAATAAAATTTTTTAACAAAAAATAGAACCGACTCAAAACGCACTAAAAAGTAAAAAATAACTGTGTCATTTAGTTGCTTTAATTTACTTAAGCACATCAAGGAGTCGGTGCCAACCAAGGTTTCTACTTTAAGCACGTTACCTAGAACCCACAAACTGCTTTACTAAGTAAAATAAATGTTCCTTAAACTTGGCTGGCACCGACTTCATAGATATGCTTAAGTAAATTAGCAAAAAAGCAACTAAATGATACAGTTATTTTTTACTTTTTAGTGCGTTTTGAGTCGGTTCTTTTTTTTGTTAAAAATTTTTATTTTAGCCCGCCTCAAACCTAAAACTTCTGAAGCCGCACATTAACCTTCGGGCCAACGAGATATTTAATATGAGCACATAAACACACCAAATAGATACGTTGTCACTTAAATGTTTTATTGTTTGAACCAGCGTGACATCGATTAACGATAAAATAGGTATATACTTTATGTTATCTGGAAATTAATAGTAATTTGGTTTGGTCATACATCCTGTGAATATTCACCTCTATTTGAAGCTTAAATGATTAGTCACGTCTCTCATTTCGGGTAACTAATGCTAGGTACAGCGTGCAAACAGTCTTGTGTGAAATTGACAAATAGCTAACGAACCGAGTTCAAGCTTGGAAATTCAATACTAGAGTTCTGTGGCAATACATTGGATAAATATCTATGCTTCTCGTATTTCGGGTCGCTAGAATATAATAATATGCTCTAAAAATAGATCTCTACTTTCTATATGACACCTTAACTTACGAACTATACTTACATAAGTACATTTAGCTGGGGTTTTTAGTCGGTAGGTCCGGCACTACCCAAGGGTGTCCATGAGGATTTTCCCCCCTACAGAAAAAAAAAGAAAAAGTACATGTGGCACTGTCTAGTATATGGCGCCTAGACTGAAAAAGTGTAATATAACTATTTTCCGATGTTTTCGGGCCAGCGGTTGGGGTTGGCTGCAGAGCGAGAGAACTTTGTTTTAAGCGAAGGTTCATACCCCTTTTACAACACCCATTTTATAAATGTGTTCTTTTACTTTTAGATTTATTGTGGAACTGATGACACAAATACATTATAAAATAGCATATAACCTTAATGCTAGTTTTCACTCCGATATTCACTCAGAAATGTGATCTACCCAGGAAACTGTAGGGCAACAGCTAGTTCTTCGTTATCTCATCACCATAAACAAGCCTCCTTCCATGAAGGAAAGGGAAAAATTATGACAAAAACATTTATACAGCTGAAAACAGTTGGCCCAAGAGTGTGGTGTTTGGAAGTCTTTGCAAGAGGTCTAAATGACAATCTATCGGATGATAATGATGCTAAAAATATTCATTTTGTTCCAGGTCTTCTCCTCTCTGTGCCGTTCCTATTGGCAACGTTTCTCGTGTACGCCTTTATCCCGGAACTGCGCAACCTCCACGGCATGTGTCTGATGGCATACTGCGGCGGTCTCATCGTGGCCTACCCATTCCTCGCCTACCTCAAGCTACACACGGGAAAAGTCGGCGTTGCCATGACAGGATGCTTCATTATAGGTATGATATAATTTATATAAGGTGAGTTTGAATTATTAGCCAGCGGCGAAACTGGAACAAGTCTTATGCATATAGATTACAATAGAAAAAGAAATTTGTTCCCAAAATCAATAAATAAAAAATTATTAAGCGTTACAAAATATCTATTGGATATTTTGTAATGCTTTATAATGCAGGTGGGTCATATCTACCTACTTAGTCCTTCGAAGGTTCCGGGTTCGATTTCTGACAGCCGATTTTTATTATTTTTTATTAGTTCAGGTCTGGTCTAGTGGGAGATTTTGGGGGTTTGGTTTTTCTTTCCGTATTTTATTTGGTAGTAATCGAATGTTTAAGACATACGTTCGTTCGGTATCTTGTGATTAATTTATGAATGCCATGGATGGTGCTATGTAAAATGTGCTAAGTGAGTAAACATTTTGTAGGTAATTTTTAAATTTTTTGTTACTGGTTCTAGAAATATTTTTATTCCGCTGTTGTAATCAGTATCCATTACACTTACTCCAGTTTCGCCGCTGGCTAATAATTCAAACTCACCTTATATACTTACATCAAAGTTACTGATTATCGGCTTAGTTGAATGGTCTACTACAGCCAAGCCTTCCTCCTAATATTCGTAGCAGAGGGGATATTTTTAATTTATATCTGCTATGTCCTTAATATTTATTTTTCTCTTTCTCTCCAATGAATCCAGTTAGGATACGACTATAGTTCAATAGGCAGGGATTGGATCCGTGCCGCTATTAAGGCTTGAAGTATAAGAGCTTAGCACCTCCACTCATTACTAATACGAGCAAAACTAGGTCCCTTCCACTAGAACTTTAGTTACAAATTCGAAGTTATAAAATCTGTATTCGGTACACTCAAAGAATCATTATATTTGAAAAGCCCACTACACGGCTAGACCTTCATCCTTATAGGTAGAAATAAGCAAAAGGGCATTTGAAGCTTAGACCATCATCACGTTGTTCCAATGCGGGTAGGCGGGCTTAGTTGACTACGAGTAGGTATAACAATAACTGCGACGGTAGGACGGTTTAACAATCATGTGTTCATGATATTAACCGGACCATAGTTTCGAGGCACAGGGGAATTACACCAGCAACTTCAAAACAATTGAAAAGGAGAATGCCAGATCTTAACCCAGAAAGAACACAAATTATAAATATACTAAAAATATCCTATTATTATATAAATGTTTTACAATAAGCCATTTTTACTGTTGGACCTCGGAATAAAATTCCGTTAAAAAAAGTAATTAAACTATTACTTACCTTTTAATTTACACTCTTTACCCATTTTTGAATATTTATTGTTGCACTGGTTTCGTTTTTTTAGCCTTTTAAATGTATTTTATTGTGTTTTCAGTGTGACAACTATACGGAACAACAATACGGACAAATGTGGCCTTTGTCGAATACTTTTTTTTTTTCAACTAAAAGGCTAGCATCACACCTGATGTTAAGTGATGATGCAATCTAAGAGAGGCGTTAAGCCCTGTTTAAAATGTATTTCATGAAGCTTTGCGACTTTCATGTCAGTGTGAACAACTAGTACGGAGGGACAACACTACTCCGAGTTCTAGGCTTTAAATGTAATTTAGACGATAACCAACCCCTAAAATAGTAAAAAGAAATGCAATAAAATGATGCATAATACATTGTTGTACAATATGTTTTTATTAGTGGGTTAAAGTCCTATACATTGTCTGGCATTCTCCTTTCTTTAATAAATAAAATTTTTTAACAAAAAATAGAACCGACTCAAAACGCACTAAAAAGTAACAAATAAGAGCTTTTAAATGTAATTTATATTAAATAGTAAAAAATGCAATAAAATGATGCATAATATATTGTTGTTCAATATATTTTTATTAGTGGGTTAAAGTCCTACACATTGTCTGGCATTCTCCTTTCTATAATAAATAAAAACACGATACCTACTACCTATACTGCAGGCTGGAAATAAAACTTTTGAAAAGCGCCCATTACTCTTCGTCTTTTTTATACATTGGAAAATTGAGAAAACGTTCTCAAACTCTACATTATTATATTTTTTTCTGAACTGCGGTCGTGAACACAGATGTCGTATGATGCTACGTTTCAGGCCAAATATATTTTCGGTGCTGAGTTATGGTCTGGTTAATATTTAATAAAGCTTGTGCCGTTGTAGGACGTAAACCTTGCTGATGCGAACGTATTACGATAATAAATAACTGAACCTATAACGACAGCTATTTACTTATACGATCTGTCTCTGTAAGTGCTACCTACATATTGTTTGAAATTGCCTAACACTAGTACAGTGTTACCTGGATAACAGGGATTTTAAGAGACCTTGCATTTTTTAACCGACGAAAAAAACGGAGGAGGTTCTCAATTCAACACGTATATATTTTTTTATGTATGACCACGCATTACTTTTTACAGAGTTGTCCGATTTTGATAATTCTTTTTTTTATTAGAAAAGACACACTTCCAAGATCCCATAGTAATCATGTTAGGATCTGATGATGATATCTTGGGAAAATTAAAGGAACTCTTCGAATTTTATAGGCACACTTGCAGCGATTTCGGCTTTTGTGTAAGTATCGGTAGCTTTTTGGCTACTATAATTTAATATACTATGAGAGTGGAGTACGAGTATGTTACGTGGCGATAATCACTAAAAAGTAAAAATAACTATGTCATTTAGTTGCTTTAATTAACTTAAGCATATCTAGGAGTCGGTGCCAGCCAAGTTTTCTACTTTAAGGACGTTACCTAGAACCCACAAACTGCTTTACTACGTTAAATAAATGTTACTTAAACTTGGCTGGCACCGACTTCATGGAAATGCTTAAGTAAATAATTATCATTTAAACTTCTTATTTATTCAGTTCAGCAAATAAGCAGCTTTAAGATTTTTTGCCTAATTAATAGTAGCAGGTTATACCTAATTTAAAGGAAAACTTAACTGAGAGTAAGAAAATATTTCTTCAGGTAAAGCAAGCTTCAATCATTTCAAATATTCCTAAACTAAACTAAAAGTCTGTGCTAAAACGACCATAGTCCTATGGACAGGACCGGAAAATACTTGATTCCAGCCTCTGAGTTGTTAAAACTTTTATCCATATTTCAAAATAATATTTTACTGTTAGTCTGCTATGATATTTAAAATATTGTGTATCAAATCAAACTATGTAATTTATTTTGGTTCTATCTTGTTGCTAGTTATAATTTAGTGACTAATAATAATAATCAATTTTCCTAATTCTTTGATGCAACATTTCAAGGAATTTGCTCTTGGTCATCACAGAAAACTTGCAGGAAACCGAGCAGTTACGTAATTTTAAGATATTGCTTCCGTTCGTATAATTTACTAGCACTTTAAACTTAAGTTTCATTGCTTCAGAGAAGTTTATTCCTACTCGTTCAACGTATATTACCCGTTGATTATGCCAGGTGACTACTGACTTGAACCTTATTTTGTGGAAGTTTTTCTCAGGTAATTAAACTGTTTCATTCCCATTGCAATTAGCAAGCACATAAAAGATCCTTTCATGTTGACATTAAGAACGATGTCCAGTCTCGCGATATATATGAGACACAAAAAACGCATTATTTTTACTCTATATTGTAATCTACATAGTACCTAACATAGAGATTGGGGCATCCCAGTGAGTATAGGTATCATTCGTTTTTATGTCCTAATTTATCTCAAGCGTTGAGTTGCTCTCCCAATTTTAATGGGGGTTAATTGATGCTAGGGAAAAAGGTCAAATGTGGTCAACCGATTAGGTTATTGAAGATTCTTTATACTACCTACCTATGTTGTGAGGAGTTAAACAAGGGACGCAGTTAGCAAAATTATAGAACAACTAAGTAACTAAGTATTGTCATAAATAACGTGGCGATTTGTCACAGATACAAATACAAACTAAAAAAATTGGTTGTCTGTAAAGTCGGTTTACTGACGATAGTTGAACGTGACAACTTAAGAAAATACTGACGGAATGGTAGCATTTAATTGGTTATTAAAATTTTTAATTTAAGTATATTTTTATAAATATTAATTTAAATTAATAAAATAATTGATTTTGATTTTATAAATTTATATTTTAAATTTATAATAAATATATTAATTTTTAATTTAAAATTAATAAATATATTAATTTTTAATTTAAAATTAATATATTTAATAATTATATTTAATAGACGGATGTGAGAACGCAAAGGCCGATTGTGCTTCTTTGTCGCTCGTTCCGCGCTCTCGCTTGCACTTCAAGCCTTACATGGAACGCCTCAAAGCGAGGTAACGCCGCATGAGTCATGTTTTTTCGTGCGTGCAGCCGGCTCTATCGAATTATAAGACGTTGTCACGTCAAAAAGGTTAATTAGTAGGCACCTATTACAATATCACTGGTTTTAATTGCTATTACTTAATAGTTTGGTCGCAAACTCCAAGTCCCAAAGAGTATGTAGAGTACATTTAAACAATTAAAGTCCCGTCGACTATTACTAATAGAGAAATATAATTTTTGGGGGTATTAATGTTTGATGCAATAATGGTCACTATATGAGTTCCCAACTTCCCAACTCCCGGTTGTAAATTTTCACTGAGAATATCTCGAAAGAAAGAAAAGCTTAAAAGCTTACCCCGAGATCCAAAGTCAGTAACCACTATACCAAAACTGTAGTTTAAAGTTTAAAATTAACATTTAGCAACATGTGCTATAGTAGTATCGATTAACATTGACGTAATGTTCTAGATTTTTTAGTTCAAGTTCATAAAACCTCGACAGTTCACGACTAAATAGTGTCAAATGAACACGCTATATGAACATTACGAGGACCAAATCAACTAACTGTTAATGGTTTTCATTGCATGTGATATAGAGCTAGATCTACCCTATTGAAAATTTTGAATGTATTTTTTAAATTGCGCAGCCGATTCATCACTTAGTAAAAGTAGCATGTACGCTATTCCAGATTACAGTCTTTGAGTCAATTTTTTCGAGTTAAAAGCGGTCTTTGTTTAAAAATGGGTACTGCAAATTATGCCCAAAAGATAAATATATAGATACCATCACGGACTTTTTTTTATACTTAGAGAATATTTCCATACATTATTTCGTTATAACTTAAATAGCAGTGATTTCGATGAAAAGTTCCAGGCGGCTTGAATTTTTCTGACACTTTTAACAATTAACGTCATATTTCTGTTAATATATACAAAACCTTAACAAATTATATAGTAAAGCCTTCCTCAGGAATCACTCTAAAAAAAAAGTGAAAAATATGTAAAACCGTTCCGTACTCCTTGAGTTTATCGTGAACAGACAGACACGCGGCAGGTGACTTTGTATTATAGTATGTAAGGATTATATAAAATGATAATCATAATAAAATAATAAAGTTGATTAAGGTGGGTTTGTTAGATTCGCAAAAGCTCGAGAACGGCTGAATCGATTAGCCTTTTTACCCGACTGCGTCAGAAGGAGGGTTATGTTTTTCGAGCGTATGTATGTATGTATGTATGTATGTATGTATGTATGTATGTATGTATGTATGTATGTATGTATGTATGTATGTATGTATGTATGTATGTATGTATGTATGTATGTATGTATGTATGTATGTATGTATGTATGTATGTATGTATGTATGTATGTATGTATGTATGTATGTATGTATGTATGTATGTATGTATGTATGTATGTATGTCCATTTCTTCGGCACGCGCTACAGCCTAAACGGCTGAACGGATTTTGACTTGTGAGGTGTCGTTGAATTTGTCAAAATTGTGGTAGTGACATAGGCTATATAAATTTTCAAAATGGCGGCTGTAAATGGGGGAAAACTATAAAGTATTTAGAATTTTATACAGATATAGTGATCCTGGTTTTTCTCTTTTCAGTTCATAACTTCTAAGCAGTCGGGTATTTTGTTTTTATAATTTGGAATTAAGGCTTTGAAATAATTAGTACAAGCCCAAGAAAGGTATAAAAACTGAGAATATATATATATATATATCAAAAATATAATGAGAATATATATATATATCATAGTTATATATATATATATATATATATATATATATATATATATATAACTATGACATTATTACTGTATTTTTCTTTTCTCACACAAACTTTTCGTACCTATTGTCAAAAAAGAGATTAAGTACAAAAAAAAACTTGCACAACCGCCGGGTCAGGTAGTAGGTATGTTTATAAATATTTCCGAGTCCGCCCTCGACAGATCTGGAGATAGATAAAAAAGGTTTTAATGAAACGTCGTCTAATAAAGTGAGAAAAAAGCAATTACATCTGTGGTTAACGTAGTATTACTAATCTGTGATCTATAGATACGTTTATCAAGAGAATAGAAGTCGAGTGACAGTACTTTTAATTAAATTATCAAATTCTGCATCAAGTAAAGCGATAAAAGAGCAGCTGAAAATAAAAACATTAATTTATGGAATTCTGTTTCGTCTGTCGTCTGATTGCTCTAATCTCTTATACAAATTAGAGGATTTCCATACAGTTTTTACTATTAGGATAAGCAAAGTTTCGAGCAAGGTATTTAGAGAAAAAGTTTTTTAATCGAGATTAAGATGTAAATTCTTTTTTAAAAAAACCAGAGAAATTCTTGCGAACAGCCATTAGTCTTGGGTATCCATTAGTTAAAAACGTCATGCCACCCTTCGATAGACCGGGTAATATGTAGCTTAGAACTACCACGCTGCTCCTGTTCGGTTTGACGGGCTTGGGATCATAATGTCTGATTCTGTCTCTGATGAACGATCACTATCAGCTGATGTTTATCATACCGACAACGAGCGACCGCTTAACATACTCTGCTAGGGGTGTAACACCACCATCTTCCCAAATCCGTGTAGAGTTTATCAAAAGAACGAAAAGCCCAATTTTCTTTGCAAACCCAATAGTTGGCAAAATCGAAAATATAGCTCTCCCTTTCACCACAACGCAATTTTTTCGATTGCGTGCTTTTTGGAGACGATATGTCTCTTTGTCTACACGATTTATATCATTGTGCGCATCTATCTTAGGAGCATTCGAGAGAACAGTGATTGGCAGCCATATTAGGTTAGCCTAAAGCCAATATAAACAGAAAGCTTTGGATTAACGTAAAGCTAATCAACATTTATACACGACAACGGTTACTTAGTGCAATAGTTACACGCAAGCAGCCATAATCACATCACCCTCGGCGTTTGCAATTATTTTTATTACATTAATTAATTCCGTTCAAGCAAGGTGAGGGTGTGCCTGCATTAAACAAATGACATCGAGTATTTACACGTAACTATTTGTTCCGTTTCTACACTATACTACCAGGAAATTGAATGATTCTCGCGACTTTAACCGACTCGGGACCATAGTGTATGGAAAGCTACGTCATATCTTGTTTGCGGAAACTATAAAATATGTGTCCCAAAAGACAAAATCGAGTAATACAAAGACAAAAATGTACTTAATGAGTAAAGAAAATAAAAGTTGCTTAGTTATAATTTGGCATAATACTAATTAACTTTAAATATTGATTATATTACGTTATTATAGCTTGTTCTTTGTAACTAAGAGAAATATTATTTCTCTTTTTTTATTTTTTTCGGTTTGTAGGACTATGGAGGCTATTTAACATCTGGCAACATCGTAGTATTAACCTGTAAAATGACAGGCAACCCTGTCGTCTTATTTACATACTGTTCACATAAATTTCCTAGCTATGTAAACAGGCCGGGACAAGGTAAATAATTACAACTGAACAGATGAAGGAACGATGAATTATTGTTGGGAAAATAATCAACTGCAGTTGTGATAAACTATGCCGGTTCCCACCTTTCTTAGATCTTTCAACAAGTGCAGTTTTCATCAATAGATAGAGTAATTTAAGAGAAATATTTAAATGTATAGTTTATTAAGGAATAACATGTTTCAAGCCTTCCACGCGGACGAAGTCGGCCCATCTCCCATAGTTATTACATGGGTATATCTCTTTCTCTGACATATTAATTGAGGTACTTGCATTTTTTGTTAGTTAGTTATAATACCTTAAAACTCGAACAGAATAGATTATTATGAGTTTTTTGGATTTTTTTAATATGGCAAAGATAAAAATAAGGAACATACGGTAACTTATCCTAAAAACTTCACAAATCATGCCCACCTAGAATGGTGGCAAGAATACTGGCTCCATTTCCGCATTAGGTAGCCAGGCTGATCCTTTGCGCATAAAATTTTTAACAAAAAATAGAACCGATTTAAAACGCACTAAAAATTGAAAAATAACTGTGTCATTTAGTTGCTTTAATTTACTTAAGCATATCTATGAAGTCGGTGCCAGCAAGCTTAAGGAACATTTGTGGTATAGAGTGGCGCAGTGGGTAGTGACCCTGCTTCTGCGTCCTAGGCTGTGGGTTCGATTCCCACATCTGGAAAATGTTTGTGTGATGAGCATGGATGTTTTCCAGTGTCTGGATGTTTATCTATATATTATAAGTATTTATGTATAATATATATAAAAATATTCATCATTTATCATAGCACCCATAACACAAGCTACTTACCAGTACGCTTACCTTGGGGCTATATAGCGATGTGTGTAATTGTCCTATAGTATTTATTTATTTATTTAACGTAGTAAAGCAGTTTGAGGGTTCTAGGTAATATCCTTAATGTAAAAACCTTGGCTGGTACCGACTCCTAGATATGCTTAAATAAATTAAAGTAACTAAATGACACAGTAATTTTTTACTTTTTAGTGCGTTTTAAGTCGGTTCTATTTTTGTTAAAAAAATTTATTTCTTACTTTTTAGTGATTTATCGCCACGTAACATACTCGTATTATACTGTCATAGTGTATAATGCGGTACGTGTAGCCAAAAAGCTACCGATACTTACACAAAAACCGAAATCGCTGCAAGTGTGCCTATAAAATTTGAAGATTTCCTTCAACATTCCCAGAATATCATCATCAGATCCTAACATGATAATGTGGCCATCTTGGAAGTGTGTCCTTTCTAATAAAAAAGAATTATCAAAATCGGACAACTTTGTAAAAAGTTATGCGTGGTCATACATAAAAAATATATGTACGTGTCGAATTGAGAACCTCCTCCGTTTTTTTCGTTGGTTAAAAATGAGCCGGCCCTTCTGTCATCAGTAGGCAATTAAACGCGGTGAAATATTATGGCCCAAGAGCCTGCGACGGCCAGACCTTCCTTATTTTATAAAAGTTGAAATTTTCTCTGTACATGCCTCCTATACAGGTAAGAATGACCTGCGACTATAGAGTTTGGTTTGTGGTTACTTGGATAGGTAACAGGTAGTAAAGGTGTATAAAATAGTACTTAAAATTTGTTAGAGTATAAAGCTCAATTTTTTTATATTTTCTTCGTGATAACTGTAGAAATCTCGTCATCCATTGCCGGACACTTATGACAGTTGCTACCCCTTGCCAGACACCCCTAAACTTTGTTAAATTACAATATACTTTCGTTATAGTATAAAAGCTAAATTTTATATATGTTACTTGGGGGCCTATAAAAAGATGTTACCTCAATAGCCGGACAGTTTTCATGGTTTTTACATCTTGCCAGACACATCGAAAGTGCACTGTAGGTGCGAGCACGAATGCTTAGTCGGTTACTATTTTTTAAGATATCTAATAAAAAATAATTTTATTACGTTCATAGCCATGTTGTATAAAATAAAAAATTTTAACATCATAAAAATATAATAAAAAGTATGATTACAGGTAAAAAAAATATTTTAACTTGTTAATTTTTACATAATTGAATTAATTTAAACATTGTCGTCGGTGTTTTCATTTTCTTCATCACTACTACTCCAGTCGATGGCATGATCGTCCTCAACATCACCATCGTCGTCAGTTTCTGAAAGAAAAATAAGCAAATTTATACAGTTATGAAAAGTTAAAAAAATTTGTATCATAATTTGTCATAATAATTATTGTATACCTGATTGAGTTTTGAGCCAATCACTAACATAACTCGGTTGTTGATCCCCTTCAAACCATTTGAACTGGTATATGTCAAAATTTAGCAACTTGACATTGTAGACATTGCATATAAATCTCTGATATTAAAAATGTTTTGTTGATCATTTAAATTTTCAATTAATTCGTTGTTATCGAAGTTCTTGAAAGTTTCCTGGTACTCTCCTTTTCTGAAGAGCGCAGGATTAAAATCACAACCTGTGATGGCATGTAATCCAGGTAAGCTCTGACAAATTAACAGTCCCAACTCTGCATGTATTTTGGTTTGGTCCACATACCTTAAATTATTGCCAGTGCCTGTAAGCATACAAACAACTGAATCACTTTTAAGGTGATGCATGCTATAGCCGCAATATCGGTATCAGCACTTCTTATTACTATTTCTGCTGGAAAGTTGATGTTACATGCATGATATACTATCTTGGTATCTGCTTCCTCGTGTGCTGACACTCTTCATCAATCCTTGAGACAACTTTATCGGAATTATCAACAGTGAAAGAATGACACTTTCTGTAATTGATGTATATTGTTTTGTTGCCAATAAATGGCACCACTTCATCAGTAGCCCAATGTGAAATAAAAAAATTAACTAAAGCTTCTTTGAAATTTAAAATTTTCAACTCTTTCGCGAAATCACTTGGTCGAATTTGTTCGGGCCCAGTTATAGAGTATTCCAATTGCGCGGATTCTAACCGTTAGGAATGCTCATAATCTTTGATCGATGGAGTAAAGTACTGATCAAAGATCACATCAATTCTCGAAGCTCGAAATTGAGTAGCCATTTGCAACAATTTTTTTGAAATATTTGAACAGTTGTTACCTCGCGGTCGTATCTACAGTAGACTTTCAATGTGTCTGGCAAGATGTAAAAACCATGAAAACTGTCCGGCTATTGAGGTAACATCTTTTTATAGGCCCCCAAGTAACATATATAAAATTTAGCTTTTATACTATAACGAAAGTATAATTGTAATTTATCAAAGTTTAGGGGTGTCTGGCAAGGGGTAGCAACTGTCATAAGTGTCCGGCAATGGATGACGAGATTTCTACAGTTATCCCGAAGAAAATATAAAAAAATTGAGCTTTACACTTTAACAAATTTTAAGTACTATTTTATACACCTTTACTACCTGTTACCTGCCCAAGTAACCACAACCCAAAGTCTATAGTCGCTGGTCGTTCTTACCTTTATAGGAGACATGTACAGAGAAAATTTCAACTTTTATAAAATAACGAAGGTCTGGCTGTCGTGGGCTCTTGCACTATTAGGGTAATATGATTTTTATATATACTTAGTACGAAATCTAGGAAATATATCATTGTGCGTATATTTAATCTATTTCCTACACGAACAATCAGAGTTAACTAAATTAATTTTAACCGCTCCTATTATTCATAATTCAAAAATATGATTCTCATGCCATTAGTGTCACTCAGTGTAATTAATTATTAATACCCGCACATTAATTTCATTTAACTTCGATGTAGGGTGTGTCTGCATAAGTGGATGATAAGCCTCGTCAAGGTTTAGTTGGTTATTGAGTGCTATTCTGCAATAATGACACTATTCCATATATATACCTGCCTATATGTATCTTGATAAATAATAAATAAAAGTATAGTTGTTTTATATATGTGTGTGTTATTCTGATATGTAAGCTATATTATTGTCAAGTTTTATCAAAATCCATTTAGTAGTTTTTGCGTGAAAGGGTAACAGACGTCCATCTATAGGAACATACAAGCTTTCGCCTCTATAATATTAGTAAAAATGTGTCCCGCGGCTTAAAGCTCGACATTCTGGTAGGAATATTGGATAAAATTTTTTTAACAAAAAATAAAAACGCCTTCAAAACGCACTAAGAAGTAAAAAATAACTACATCATTTACTTACTTTAATTTGCTTAATCACATCTTTGAAGTCGGTGCCATCCAAGTTTAGGTAAAGTCTTTAAAGTAGAAAGCTCGAAATTTTTAATATTTATTATTTATTAATTTAAAGAAGTAAATGACGTAGTTATTTTTTACCTTTTTAGTGCGTTTTGAAGGCGTTTTTATTTTTTGTTAAAAAATTTTTATTTCATACTTTTTAGTGATTTATCAACAACGAACATACTAAAGAACCTACTCGAACTAAACCATAAGTACCAATATTCACTAGCTAGTTATAACATTAAGACATCCCTTCAAATGTGCCTATAAAGTTTGAAGAGTTTCCTCGAGTTTGCGTCTCATCTAAATGTAAAGTTCTTATCAGGACAAATTAATCGAGCCCACACACAAGGTAACTGCAGTAAATCGTCAAGGAGTTCTCTTATATGTAGATCGGCTCCAGACCTTTATCAAATTGTAGTGCTTTTAAATACTTACCGGAAAAATTAACAAACGTACTTGTTGTCCCTACAAATTTTGAAAGTTCCCCTCGGTTTCTCCAGGATCCCATCATCAGATCCTGGTTTCCTTGTCATGGTACCACCACCGGACTATCTACTTTCCAACAAAAAAAGAATTATCAAAATTGGTTCATAAACGACGAAGTTATGCGCGAACACACATAAAAAAAAATATATATATATACGGTCGAATTGAGAAACTCCTTTTTTTTTTAAGTCGTTTAAAAATTGTCGTGCTTGAGTGACCAACATTCATAGCCTTTTGTCACTTTTCAATACTTTAAGCAATATTTTTTTTTAAATTTTTGTATTAGAGAACATAAAAAAGTTGAATAAAATCGGTTAAGTAATTCTCTGCCTCGTTGGTCTAGGAATAATTCTGAGCTTTTTCATTCTTCTATGAAATGTTCAGTACATTCAAGCCTGGAGTCTGGAAGTTGATAGTGTACACCCCCGTGCCTCGGAGAGCACGTTAAGCCATCGGTCCCGGTCACTATCAACAACATCTCATAGTGATCGTTAATAAATTAAACATTATCACCCTAAGCCCGCCAACCCGCATTGGACCAGCGTGGTGGGTGTACGCTCTATATCCCCTCTCCTATAAGGAGGGAGGCCTGGCCCTATAGTGGGCCGTTAATAGGCAGACAATGATGATGATGATGAATTCTCAGGTATTGGCGTGACCAAGAGCAATAGGGATTCATTTTTGTTTTAAAATTTCTTTTTATTTTCCCCGTTAGTTTGCATATCTGTATTTTAAAATGGCGGTAAAACTGTGGTATCCCTAATTAGTTTATTGCATCCGTATTTTAAAATGGCGGTAAAACTGTGTTATACCAATTTTTGTATAGTAATTGTTAAAGGACATAACATCGAATGCCATCAAAATGTATGACAAAATCGTGCTATCATTTGTATGTAAAATACTAAAATATCTTTCGATATTTTGTAAACGATGCATGTACGTGTCGGATTGAGAATTTGCGGTTAGCAAAATATTGCTGGGCGCTATAAAGGATAGACACAGTATAAAAACCATTATTCTTTCTGACGTAAGTATCCACAAACATTGTACCTATGGATTTACGACCATTAAATCATTTTTTGATGTTCTCCGCTTTTCTTTATTTTCTTTTTACTTTCGAAACGTTTTCATCATGAAATGGTTCATTATGTAGGCTGCGTTTATATACAATTTCTCATTTCTCGTGAGCATTACAAATTATTGCTCTCTGCAGAAGCGAAACCTTAGAAATTTACCCAATTCTAGAAAGTAGGTAAAAATTAATTACTCCACTCGATGCTTTTTTTGAAACCAAACATATTTCATTGTTTTACAAAATAGCGCCGTAGTTACATTGATAATTTATTGTGTAAAATTAATCATGCGGCAGGCGTGGATGAAATGTATATACCTGAAAACGTCACCCGGGTGCCTCTCGAGTTCTACAAAAAGTTAGATTTAAAAAATCTTAACAAAAGCAACTACAGCATTTAATTTAGTTTTAATTTGTATTTAAATCTGTAACAAAAGCAGCTACAGCATTAAAATTTTTTTATTTACACATTAAAAATCGGAAGAAAAATATCTTGATAACCCTACAGTTAATCTGTTCAATCTAGGGTTACCAGATAAAAAAATCAAAAATTTCCTAATTTCCATTGGAAAATCCTGAGATATTTTAACAGTTATTGAAAATTCTAATAATTCTGAGATTTCATGAGATTTGCAATCCTGTCGATAAAGTCCTGAGATTTCAGGATTTTTGGGATCTTAGTCTAAAACCCTAAAATCTCAGGAAAACTCCTGAGATATGGTAACCCTAGTTCAATCCCTACAGTTAACCCTGAAAAGTAATCAAATTATTAATTTTTGATAATGTGACACATTTCAAGTTTAATACATTAATTATATACGAGATACCCATTGTGAAATGGGTTATTGGTAATTGGTTTTTAGGTAAATACTACACTTTCCATTATTTAAGAATTCACCTCTACCCGCCGTATGTCACGTTGTTCGTTTCCAAATATTAAAAATATTATGACGCCCAAAGTGAAATGAAAACAAAATTGTTATTTCGATAAACACCAAAAGCGGGTCACGACCAAATGAAGATTAAAGACGTGGTGGCGAACGATATTTAGGTTCTAGACGTTAATAAACGTGATAAGAACAAAACAGATTGAAGGTCTCCGTAACGCAATGGTATGCGCAGTTCCTGGGTTTGATTCTCTGCCTTCCATCAGTGTTTTCACAACGACACCACTGATTTCCATGTACTATGCAAACGAAGCGTTTCGTTTTATTATGTATTCTGTGGTGATAGCAAGTTTTGGTTCCTTCAAAATTTAAATCGTACCTAGATATATTCAGGAATTTGCAAGAATAGCATTCCATTAGAACCTACCTATATTAGATGTAGTGAGATGAAGTAAAAATATGTTTTAGCTTTAACTAAGGTTTATTTTGTTTCAGCTTTCATCATTTATTACGCATTCCAAAGCAGCTTTTTCTGGCTCAACGTCATGTGTTTCGACATCTGGAGGACTTTCAGGTGAATATACCAAATCGCTATTTTTAATATTGTATACCTATTACTATAGTAATTGTTTTTATAGAATCTAGCGGATGCCCGCGACTCGGGTCGACTATAGTTCTTTTTTTTTAACCATCTTCGCATTACTGCCTTTTTGATAAAACCATTTTTTATCAACTACAAATTTTGACGACCTCCGTGGCGCAGTGGTATGCGCGGTGGATTTATAAGACGGAGGTCCTGGGTTCGTTTCCCGGCGGGGCAGATTGAGATTTTTCTTGATTTGTCTTGGTCTGGCTGGTGAGAGGCTTTCGCCGTGGCTAGTTACTACCCTACTGACAAATATCGCCAAGCAATTTAGCGTTCCGGTACGATGTCGTGTAGAAACTAAAAGGGTCGTGGAATTCATTCTATGCCTAACAAGTTAGCCCGCTTCCATCTTAGATTTCATCATCATTTACCACCAGGTGTGATTGCTAACTTGTGATGAATAAAAAAACTAAATTGTAGGCATCTGCTAGTTAAAAATAATGTTGGCATTGCCTGTGAACATTATTTTGATGATATAAGAGACTTTCAGCCACAACTAGCCTAATTATGATTCCAGCGCTTGCTTATATTAAGGATTTATGAATTTCTCGCCATTAACCTAATTGCCTACGAAAATTTAAATACAAAATGTAAGCCAGTGTTTAATTAAGTAGTTAATAACAAACGTAAAGGGTAAGGGTATTGTATTTATGTAAGAAGATGTAAAAGTGATTTTTGCACTTTAATTTGTTGATATTCTTACATTTTAGTGTACCTACTTATATATATGCAATAATAGCACACAAAGGAGAATGCCTAAATCCGCCTATTATGTCACGTATGTGGAATGGTGTAGGCAAACTTTCATATAAAAACCGGCATTCTCCATTAAAGTAGGTAGAGATAAGGTTGAAATATTCAACTTATAGGGCAGATAAGCTACTGCAATCTGTAAATAATATTCCCTTAAGGGCTTATTTTTTAAGCCCTCCTCAGTTCTATATACACGTTCTTTAAGCCCTGTTACCGCTATTTTTTAAAACATTTAGACGGTCACGTTTTGTCACAAGTGATGGGAAGTTCTTCCTGGATTGACAACTACCGGAATCCATGAGCTTCCGCTCTAAAAGGGGCAGGAAGAATATTAACGTTGGAGGAAAGAATTCTTGGGTGCCTTGGCAAAGATACTAGGTATAAGGGATCGAGTAGATGACACCCACTGCTGCTATGCTTACTTCTACCAATACACACCTTAACGTATATTTTGTTACAAAATATGTATCAGCTTTCGCTAAAGAAATGTATTGGTACCTTTACCAAAAAATAGTTTTCATTCAAAAAGTTTATTGTACGGGTAAACCTTTATACTAAATCCAAACTCGATTGAGAATGCTTGTCAACAAACAAACATTAAAAACGAAGGTAGAAAATTCAGCACATTTTATGCCTAATATATTTAATATTATTTTTTTTTTATATAAAATCTTATTTAAAAGATATTGTGTATATTTATTAGTTTTTTAGTTACTTATTTAATTTATTATCATAAATTCGTCATTAACAAGTTAATTAAAAAAATTATATGCTAAATGACTAGTGATTTCTACCTTCATTTTTAATTTGTTTGTTGACATGCATTCTCAGTCGAGTTTGGCTTTAGTATAGGTACCTGTAGATACTATATTTATGTTACTTCTTATAACAATAATTCATGTTGTTGTCTATTACATGAAATAATATGCAACATAACACATACATCTTATTTAAACAAATTCTTTATACTTATTCGTGTACCTATGTACCTACGACATTGTATGTAAAAGTATTTCTAGCTTTATAATTTACTTCTTCGAGTCGGGAAGTCATTTTTTAAATTATACAATGTATTTCAGAATCGTTGCGCCCGTCCCTCTAGTCTGCCGGCCACATCCGTAGGTCTAACTAATAATCATTGTTTATACAGTATGAACTGAGCAAAGTGTGTCATTTTGGTACATAAAAATCAAAAACCATGTGAACATTGAGCACTTACCAGGCGTAGACACAGAAGTAAGTGTTTATGGGTCAAAGCTGAAAAATCAGCGCCGGGTTTTGTACTCGACTGCAATGCACTATTCCTTTTTGATGCTACGGACAGACATATTGCTTAGTGCAGGATTAAATAGTAGACTAATTCCATGTTTGTAGCACTAAATATGATTAATTGCTGTTTCTTTCTTACTCCTCTGTCTACGGGTACAGGGTAGATATTTTTAGAACAACCGCGATAGCTATACATCTGTACTACTAAGTAAAATGTAACGAAACTCATTTTTGCAAGGCCCAATTTTAATTTAAATTATTCTCCTTTTACTCAGAAATCAGAAATCCTTTATTTGACCAAAAATGTGCTGTCAACGAAAAGAAAAGATAGTCGAAGGTGAAAGAGTATACTTTCGTAAAATAGCAATAATTCCGTCTATGAGTGCTATGTTTATTATTACAATAATGTCCAGATGTCGCCTTACCTTAGTCTTCAAAGGCTTCACAAAAACCAGCGCCATGTCCTGACGGGCACAGCAAAATGTGATATTTTTCCCAAATGATTGTTTTTTATTATTTCTATATTTATAAAGAAATTATCAGTTTTATCAATGAGATGTTATTAATTATTGAAATTGGACTGTGTGCTTTGGAAAAATAGTTCACTATACTAAAGCCAAACACGATTGAGAATGCTTGTCAACAAACAAATTAAAAATGAAGGTAGAAATCACTAGTCATTTTACACCTATTCTTTTAATTAACTAGTTAATGACAAATTCACGACAATAAACTAGATTAGTAAGCTTAAAACTAATTAATATATTCAATATCTTTTAAATAAGATTTTTAAAATAACAAAACATAATTTTAAATTTATTAGGCATAAAATGTGTTGCATTATCTACTTTCATTTTTAATTTGTTTCTTGACAAGCATTCTCAATCGAGTTTAGTATAGAAAAATTGTTCAGAAAAGCATAAAAGACAATGAGACAACAGTACATGTTTATTTACGCTTCAGGACAAAAGAGCGCAGTCTAGTGTATTTTGTGGGTTATTGTATTAGTAAAGTAAATGTGTACAGACACAAATTGCTCCGTTCATATATGTACTAGTTGGTCGTTGGTCGTTACGCTAGTTGACGTATTTATACGTCACGTTAGTCGTTGTGTGCGTAACATCGGCATGGCTACATAGTATTACTTGTTAAATAAATATCTAGATATTTTTCATATTCAACTAGATTTCGTATAAACACCTTATATACATATATATAATTTTAAATTGCCTGAACACTGTAGTTTTCCCTAGAGTAGACAACCACTTGCATCTGTAGAAAAATCCACAATAAATAGTTTTTAATGTATTTTATTGCATAGTATTCATTTGTCATATTGCAAAATTTCAAGTTTAAATAAAATATTTAAAGTCAATAAAGCTCACAGTACTTTTTTAACAAAAAATGGCAAAAAGTGTACCAAGTGTACCGTCTCATTTCTATACCTAAGTGAAATTTTATCATAAAGATTTAGAATTTTATACAGATATAAGTCGGTTTTTTGTTTAATTATCAAATAGTGAAGCGGCTACTTGTTAAAGAGTATGTACGTTTAGGTTGACCTACATGAACATGTCAATACATCTCTTGTAGAATAAATGATAAATTGAAGTATTTTTCTTATTGTGTTCGGGCAGTATGAATAACTGCTTTGGTACACATTTAATTACCTATTTGTAACTTTATTTATCACACTGCCCACAATTGTTATTCTTCCCCAAAAACGTCCAATGTACTACACGTACCTATTATCAGATTGCCTGAAAACTACATGGCATTCATAAATTCTAGGGAATGTGCTTGGCATTATTTTTATTCACAATACCCGGGCAGTATGAAAAATGCCCAATTGATTGCTTGATCCGTGACATATCTATAAACGTCAAGCATGAATATTTATCTACAGTTCCTATTTGTTGTAGAAACTTGCATTTTTATATAGCTGGAATGAATATTATTGTTTGCAATGTTTATAAGTTACGTGAACAATGTCTGCTTTTATATTTACACTATATTTGTATGTTTATTGCAATTCATCCAAAGGATTGGAAGCATTGCTTCCTCACAAAAATCCCAAAGGTAAAATGTTTTGATAATACACGGGACAAGGAAAAGTTTTAGAAAGAAGTTAGTTAAGAAGTTTTTGCTAATAGGTACTGAGAGATATAAAATCTGTTTAAAGAACAGACTAAAAATGCTGTAAGATCGATATTGAAACTAAAGCTGCACTAATAGGCTCCTATAAAATGTCAGCCCCCGATTTTGAAGGGGAAAACCGGGGCCCATGTCCCGGGCAGCAAATTCAAACTTCTAAATTGCAGGAAAAATAAAGCTGAAAAACAGCTCTAGACCGGACATCGTGGGGTTATTTCCGGGAGGCCCATGTATCATTTTTCTTTATGGCCCTGCAAATGAACGGTGAATCTATGGAATGCCATAATAAATTAATTTATTTTCCTTATTGTATGTAATTCAAAATGTAAAACCTGTGATACATTTGATTTTTTTATTATTCTGAATAGTACCTACAGTAGCTCTGTAACGATATTTATATAAACGACAGTGATTTGTAATGAGTGATTTCGAATTTGGCCTTATCTGTACCTTTATAACACAATTTTAAAACTCAAGTAAAATAGACAAACTCGGATCTCACACTGTAGAGTTCAAACCAGTTTGATGTTCGATGGTATTTAATTTTCTTGAAAATATTTCAGTGGTTACCGAGGAGGTAGCTCGAGCAAGCGACGGGAGAAGAAACGGTTCGCAATGTACGGTGCATATGCGTGGGGAATACCGTTGTTGCTCACCGCAGTGACCATCGGTATGCAGTTCAGCACCAACCTCCCCGATCATATCATAACACCAGGTTTTGGAAATCGGCGATGCTGGTTTGACAGTAAGTTCCTTTGAGTTGATAGGGTGGGCTATAAGTTGCCTATAAGCTTTTTACCCGACTGCGTCAGAAGGAGGGTTATGTTTTTCGAGCGTGTGTATGTATGTATGTCAAAATTGTGGTAGTGACATAGGCTATATAAATTTTCAAAACGGCGGCTGTAAATGGGGGAAAAACGGGAGATGTGTGTATTTCTTTCTTCTATCTTAGCAATATGGGTATCAAATGAAAGGTCGTAAAAAGACTATTTCAAAAATATAAATATCATATCATGTTTATATTGCCGTTTTAACAAAAAATGGCATAAAGTGTACCGTGTCATTTCTATACCATAAACTAAATCAAAAAAGTCTCAAATAAAATTATTATTAAAGAGAAAAACAAGGATCACTATATCTATATAAAATTCTAAATACTTTATGGTGCTGCAGGCGGGGACAAACGTAGTTTTGGTAGATCTTTCTTTCCCCGCAGAAAATAAAGTATTTTGTCCCCGCTTGCATCTCTTCTATGCAGTCGGGTTTTTTGTTTTTATAATAATAATTTTATTAAGCTATTGTTTAGGTCTATAGACAAACAAAAAATAGAGCATATGAAGGTAAAACATTTTTTAGAATTAATCTATACTAAAATTATAAAGAGGTAGCGCTTGTGAGTTTGTGACGTTGTAAGGGGTAATCTCTGGATTTACTGAACCAATTTTCAAAATTATTTTACCAATAGAAGTCTACGTTATTGCGGAGTGTCATAGTGCAACGTTTCCACACGGAAGAAGTCGCAAATCTGCTAGTAATAGATATTACGTTATGCCATCCAGATGTTTCCTTGCAAATCACGGCGAATAATAAATAAAGGATTTGTTTACAGATTGGCTGAGCGAGCTCGTGTATTTCTTCACGCCGGTGTTTGTGTTGGTGGTTTGCAATGTGGTGCTCTTCTCCGTGACAGCCAACCGAATACGAGCCATCAGACAGGAGACCGCCATTTTGAAGGGGGCCGAGTCCTCGCGAAGTGATAAATTGAAGAAGGATAAACAAAGGTAAAAAACTAATAGTAAAATATACTACGAGCAACGAAGTCTGCGAGTATTTATTTGTTAACTCCCGACGTAAAATGGAGGGATGCTATAAATTTTACGTGTCTCTCTGTGTGTCTGGGCCGATTATGATGCGGTTCTTTTATATGGTATGGCTCCTAGTGAGGCATGTAGGTATATGATGAATATGTCATAATTATTACTCCTTGTAGAAGAGGGGATATGGAGCGTAGACCCACCATGCTGCTCCAATGCGGGTAAGCGGGCTCAGGGTGATCATGTATTACTTATTAACGTCCACTATCAGTTGTTGATGATCGTGATCGGAACCAGGCTTCACGTGCTCTCTCAGGCAGGTTTTGTTTTAACTACTTCGAATATATTGGGTCATTTACGGCCTCCGTGGCGCAGTGGGTAGTGATCCTGCTTCTGCGTCCTAGGCTATGGGTTCGATTCCCACATCTGGAAAATGTTTGTGTGATGAGCATGGATGTTTTCCGGTGTCTGGGTGTATATCTATATATTATAAGTATTTATGGATGAATATTTTTATATATACTATAAAAATATTCATCAGTTATTATAGTACCCATAACACAAGCTACCAAAGCTTACTTTGGGGCTTTAAAGCGATGTGTGTAATTGTCCTATAATATTTATTTATTTATTTATTTATTTACACCCTTTATATAATAATCTACTAGCTTACTGTTAGTAGTGTGCTACTTTAGTTTCTATTCGTCTAGATATTTTATAAGCAATGTATGTATCTAATTTCAGATATGGACTGTATTTGAAGTTGTTCGTCATCATGGGAGTGAATTGGTCTGTAGAGGTGATCAGTTTCGCAGTGGGAGGCTCCAACTGGTACTGGATCGTAGTTGATCTGTCGAACATAGCTCTCGGAATATATATCTTCTTCATATTTGTATGGAAGAACAAAGTTCGCAGTTTGGTGGCTAAGAAGTAAGTAATACTATACTAAAGCCAAACTCGACGGAGAATGCTTATCAATAAACAAATTAAAAATGAAGGTAGAAATCACTAGTCATTTTACACCTAATTTTTTTTAATTAACTTGTTAATGACCAATTCAGGCCTGTGTGCACCAAGATTTCGGTTACAATAACCAACGGTTAACATAACTTTACTATAAATTTACTGTTCACGACAACCCGTACGCCGGTTAAGGACGTAAACCGGGCGGTTATCTTTACAGTAACAGTAAATTTATAGTAAAGTTATGTTAACTGTTGGTTATGGATAACCGAAATCTTGGTGCACACAAGCCTCAGGACAATAAATTAGTTTAGTAAGCAGAAAACTAATTAGTATATTTAATATCTTTTAAATAAGATTTTATAAAAAAACAAAACAATTTTAAATTTATTAGGCAGAAAATGTGTTGCATTACTATCTTCATTTTGAATTTGTTTGTTGATATGTTTTCCACATTGATTTTGGCTTTAGGCCTGTGTGCACCACCCGTTTGCCGTTTAATGACGTAAGCTCGGTTTACGTCCATAACCGGCGTACGGGTTGTCGTGAACTGTAAATTTTACGTATAGCTTATATTAACCGTTGGTTATGATCACCGAAATCTTGGTGCACACAGGCCTTAGTATAGTTAAGTATATCATCATGCTAAAACATTTTCATTTAAAATTATGCCAATGCATGTTGTAGCAAATACTGTAAAAAGTTATCTGATCGCATTGAGCGCAAAACTACATACCTAACACTTTTTAACTCTTTCATAATTAATTCATAGCATAGGTATAATATAGATATGCTTTGCAACAAACACTATAGAATTATCAAGGTGAATTCTAATGGAATTAATTATTGAATATAAACAGTTAACAGGTGTGTGAAAACCTACTTTGCGGAAGTATATCGTGAATAGCTAGTTAATTATATTACATATATATATATAATAATTCTTTTTTATTAGTGTTTTCCGCGAAGACTGACGAATCTAATCGATAGTCTCCCAGATCCGACAGAAAACTTTGCTCTGAAACCGAAGCATCCTCAGACTTTGACTCTACAATGAGCGATCTGTTACTCTCGACTTTAGCTTTTTGATTTTCGCGAAAAATAAATAAATACATTTCCAATACCTACATTTTTATTTTACTTAAATACTAGCGGTCGTCTGCGAGAAATTCTGTTTTGTGATAATTCAAAAAGTAGCCTGTGTTTTCTCATGCTTTCGACTATCTCTGCAATTTTCATCGAAATAGGTTTAGTAGTTTAGGCGTGATTGAGTAACCAACAGAAAGAGTTACTTTCGCATTTATAATATTAGTATATATAGATTGGAATTTCAATTACTCCTTTCATAACCTTCTTTACTAAACCTAACCTAATCTATTGAAAGGAAACTAAACTATACTAAAGTCAAACTCGATTGAGAATGCTTGTCAACAAACAAATTTAAAATGAAGGTAGAAATCAATAGTCATTTGACACCTATTTTTTTTTAAATTACTAGTTAATTACGAATTCATGATAATAAATTAGATTAGTAAGCTTAAAACTAATTAATATATTCAATAGAGGTCTTCTGGCACAGGCACCAACATGCCCAAAAGAAGGCTTCAATTTACTATTTGTTAAAACGGATTATGTTTAACCAATAAAGATATAAAAAAATATATCTTTTAAATAAGATTTTTTAAAATAACAAAACTCAATTTTAAATTTATTAGGTGTTGCATTTTCTATCTCCATTTTTAATTTGTTTGTTGATAAGCATTCTCAATTGAATTTGGCTTTAGTATAGGTACAAGATCTTTTAACATTTTTGTTGTTCTAGATGGCGAAGCATCCGCGGCCTACCTCCAGACAGCACGCTGGGCACCTGGGGCACTCGCTCCAGCTCGGCGCCCACTGAAGATACCAGAGTTTCACACGAAGATTCCGGGATGCGCCTCAGAGAAATGCGTTGATATAAGCAAACTCTATCTATTGTTCTTATAAATAGACTAAAAAGATTCTGGAATGCGCCTCAGAGAAATACATTGCTATAAAGAAACTATTTAGTTGTTTCAGGTTAATTTTGGACAATTTTTTATCACCTAATGTAATTTAATCAATTTCTTTAATTAGGTTAGGAGAATAGTTACATATTTACGTAGGACCTTGCTAGTCAGTTTTATACGTCTATTGAATATTTTCTAAGTATAACATTAATTATTTAGGGAACCAGTTCTTTGTTATGGGCAGTGTAAACGACCAAATACATTTAAAGAGCCTTATACAATGAAATGTCACAAATATATTTGACAATTATGTTTGATTGTTTACAAGACCATTTACTGATAGGTAGTATCTTTTTTTTATTTTAAAATCCGTGGGACAAATAAACCGTTAACATCTACTTAACGTATTATAAAAGCCCATAATTTTAATAGATATTTAAGTATACACATGAATTGGTATCTAAGGTACAAACTTATAAAAAACATTATCAGACAGTTTTAACATTACGAATAGCTTGCATTTACATATTTAATATTAATTTGTAATGCAGAAAAACCAATTTTATTTAGCAAGACCAAGAAAAGTATGAAATTTTCTTTTTTTTATCCATTGCCTAAATACCTACCTACAAATGTTCAGCCACGTAGGTATTTTATAGACTGACCTAGTCCTTAATTAAGAATTTGTATTTTTATAAGTAGTTAATAATATTCAATGTATAATTTTTTATTAATTTAATTATATATTAGCATTAAAGTTGGCTTTAAAAGAATAGTGAAAATCCTCCTCCCAGCTGTGCATCAATATGGAGATATTCAGTTTACCTCATCTAGTTATTTATTTATTTTTGAAACCAGTCGATAAAAATTTTTCATTCAGATACAATTAGAGGTATTACCCTAAGGCCTGTGTGCACCAAGATTTCGGTTGTCATAACCAACGGTTAACATAACTTTACTATAAATTTACTGTTCATTACAACCCGTACGCCGGTTAAGAACGTACGCTCGGTTAAGATAACCGCCCGGTTTACGTCCTTAACCGGTGTACGGGTTGTTGTGAACAGTAAATTTTATGTGTAGCTTATGTTAACCGTTGGTTATGTTAACCGAAATCTTGGTGCACACAGGCCTAAGCCCTTTTCTTTTTAAATATGTTCAACGTGGATTATGAGCCAAGTTAATGAAAATTTTCTTTCAAAATGCGAAGAATTATCATTAAAATATACCAATAATAATAATAATTATTGGTTTATTTTAATTTTGTAATAAAAAGTATAAATTAAAAATTGACAATCACTGTTAAAAAGGATATATCTATTTACCTTGTACGTTTAAGCATCCGTAGCATGTAGACCTTATTTTGTTTTAAGTATTATTTTAACTACTTAATTAATAATAAAGTGCTATTAACTGACAATTCATGTTAAAACTAGATTGTAACTTGAGTCATTTGTACTCATTCCAATACGCTTTTGCAAACTTGTTTGAATGCTTGACTTTCGTGCTTCTGTGTTTTTGTACGTAGAATATGTAAGTTTTTCGATTTCATCTTTCACTAAAGCTGTTTTTCATATTATAATGCTATTATTATAAAATTAAAGTAGATACAGTGTGTCGGTTTCGAGCAGGCATTTACATTATTTATCGATGTTTCAATGACTTAAAATAAGTATAACATAGTCTTGTGACAAAAATATTTCGCTATACTGTGAAGTCAAACTCGATTGAGAATGCTTGTCAACAAACAAATTTAAAATGAAGGTAGAAAATGCAACACGTTTTATGCTTAATTAATTTAAAATTATATTTTGTTATTTTAAAAAATCTTATTTAAAAGATAGTGAATATATTAATTGGTTTTAAGCTTACTAATCTAATTTATTGCCATGAATTCGTCATTAACTAGTTAATTAAAAATACAGGTGTAAAATGACTAGTGATTTCTACCTTCATTTTTAATTTATTTGTTGACAAGCATTCTCAATCGAGTTTGGCTTCAGTATAGTATCTCTGTGTGTATATTTTAATTTTACCCTTTAAAATGCCCCTCAATTATTACCATCACTAGCTCGAGAGACACAATATGTAGTGATAAGTTTACAGTAGTTGAATTTCGTTAGTGTAAATGAAGGGATCTTCCAAAAAAGGGTGGACGAGCCGTAACCAGCAATTTATGCGCCCTGTGCCAGCGTGCGTAACTGCGCCCTACAGATTTGTAACTGACTCTAAGGCCTGTGTGCACCAAGATTTCAGTTATCATAACCAACGGTTAACATAAGCTAAACGTAAAATTTACTGTTCACGACAATCTGTACACCGGTTAACGACGTAAGCTCAGTTAAGATAACTGCCCGTTTTACGTCCTTAACCGGCGTACCGTAACCGGGTTTATTATAAGTAGTAAATTTATAGTAAAGTTACGTTAACCGTTGGTTATGATAACCGAAATCTTGGTGCACACAGGCCTAAATAAGGTACTGTTCGTATATGGTCTGGTCATTTCTGAGTCCCTCCACGGTCTGCGGCCTGTGTCTGGGCACTGCTGGCATTGCCCTAGTTACGGCATTGGACGTACGAGTGAATAGGTAACAATTAGGTGAAGTCTTAATAGCTGCATGGTTATAAAGAGCCAGACTCAGACCCCAGAGATTGTGAGTTCGATTCCCGCCCGTTGACATGTTGTCGTAACTACTTTAACAAAACGGGATCATTGGTTATATTTAAATGATAACTAATATTTATAAAAACAATAATGCAATCTGTACCTACTCTTAAATTCCAGAAAATCGAGCTACAATTTAGGAAGAAGGTTTTTGTTGAAAACTCAAAAGCTTTATACAGCTTCACGTATTACTATAGATATACCTACTATAAAATCATTTATTAAGGTATTTGCAATTTTACAATAAAGTGTATTGCTTACAACTTACTGCATTTTTTTTATTATTTTCCGATTTAACTACGATAACCTATAAAGATGTTCAAGTGCCGAGTGATAAAATCAGCTGCACAGATTAAAGGGACAACTGACTATTTTAAGAGTGCATAAAATTACATTATCAAGCATTGTACAAGTTCTAAGGTAGGTAGGTATTGGTAATTTTATTACCTACCTGCCTGCTGCCTAAACCGTGATACGAAACAATCCAGCGAAATCTAAAGTTGATGCTGTTTTTTATATGTTTGAGAGCCTACTGGAAATTAACATCGGAATGGTAGCTGACTATTTTAAGGGCTATAAAAAAGACTGCCCAGCATTGTACAAGTTTTGGACCGCGAGGGTATGGTTCATTAAAACCTGTTGCAGGCTAATGGCGATTTACTGTTATCTTCTTGTTAATAATCTAAAAAAGCAAAACAAAATATTCAGTATCTGATTTAGTTTATTTAGGCTTAATTGAAGAGTAAGATTTTGACATTCGCAAGTATGGTTTTATATATTTTTTTATAATATTGGCCCTTAAAAGCTATAACCCAAAGCTGAGACTCCAAACTTTTCTTTTTATACACAGATTAAATTAAGCTTATGTATGTCAAAGGCCAAAGTCAAGCTGTCAAATTTGGATTTGAGGTTATGTAAATTGTGAATTGTAAACAAGCTGGAATAAGGAAAATCGTTAGGGATATATACGTATAATCCCTATATAAAGGATATATAATAAAACCATTTTTAGGTACCTACTATTTGTGAAGCACTTTAGTTTAATAGTCATTGTGGTATGCATACGTAACTACCGCAATCAGCAATACATAACCTTTGTTCATACACTGCAAGTCCAAACATTTACAATAGTTAGACTTTATATAGGTATTGTCAATGAGTTAGACTAGAGCTTAACAAAAAAGCCGTAATGAGTTTTTTTTATGGGTTACAATTAAAATGAAGCCTGTGAATATTTGTTATTTATTATACAAAGTGATGTTTAGTTGACGCATACACTGTTGAGAATAAAGTAGTATATTTTAATAATTGACCTTTGCACTGAATTATCATGATTAACACGGTAGTCAGTGTCTCCATCGCTGTGGTGTTTATCTCGATCGTTTCATATTACTTTCTAATGAATAACAATAAGTCAGGTAGGTTACATTATTAAATTTTTTAATTTTATGTTGCATGCATTTTACTTTGAGAATATCAATTACAGATTAACGTCACTATACACGTCAGATTCTATTTTACTTTGTCTGTGTATAAAAAGAATATTAGTTACTTTTGAGTATTCCCCTTTTATCCCCTTCTAGGAGATCACACCTCAATAGGCCTTAAGATGGGGATTGAACCTAATAGCTTTAGAAATTGGATTCAGTGTCATAGTTGGAGCTATTGAGACCTCAAGAGAATATTGTTTCAATGCATGTATAACAAATATGTTTTGTTTTATCTGTTAGTTGTATAAATGAAATGCAATATATTAATTTTTTTATGTATATCTCTAAGTAGTCTTTTAAGTTTTCTAGTAATTTTTATTGATCGACCAGCAGGCCTAACATGCTGCAAGACAGCACAAAAGACCTTAGTCTTCCTTTTGTTGCAGAAGGCAAAAGAGAGATATTTTTGATTTTGATGCTATTGAGCGACAATGTGTTTTTTCTCTGTCTCTTGTACAAAAGAATTGGTCTTGTACTGTTTTTTTTCTAAAAGGGTAACAAGCTATCATAAATTATATTACAAGTAGTTGCCACTTTAATTCTAAAACCTTTGAAATAATTATACTTTATTATCTCATGTAGTCTAAATCATATTTGATTGTAAAAAAATTACACTTCACTATGCTGTGCTATCTCTAATTAAAAAGATTAGATATCATGGAGTATTGATCTACAATCAATAGTAATTCTTGCAAAAAATGTTTTAGAAACTAACAATAACTTACTTTCATCTTAGATTGTGTCATCACTTAGCTGGCTGCAAGCACGCTTGGTGTGATTCAAAGGCTAACATGTAGTTGATATAAAAATAAATTGAATTTTTTTGCAGTAGCAGTTTCCATGGCTAACAATGGTATTCTCTTTGTATCAAACGCTGCCAAAGCCCACAGATATTGTTCACAAGTGTCAAAATTTGTAAAAAATGTACTTTATATAAAGTTTAATAGTGGACCAGACAGTTCATTGCCTGTTATAAATAAACAGATCATAAACATATACACTAAGGTAAGTTAAACATATTTTTTTTCATCTCCAATCAGCCCCAAGGCTTTAAACAAATGTCTTACATGAATTGTTGTCTTGTAGACCTCGATCCTTTAGGAGTCGATCGCTAATTTGGTTATTTCTGAATTAACCAGATCTAGTACATGTTTCCGTTTCAGACACCTCAGACAAATATCGGTCAAGTTAAATGTAATAAGTACACATACATAAGAATGTCTGTACTCTAACTAAATTGCCAAAAATTTTATTGATTGGTGATTGCAAAACCAATTTTACAAAATTATTTTAATCTGTTAATATTCATAAATAAAAATAAATTTACATATCTAAGCATTAAAAGATGTTTTAAGGAACATAATTATATCTTTGCTTTGCTTCATTAAGAAGAGAAAAAAGTTGTTTGAATAAACTATTTTTCAGCTGCCATATCTGATTGTCGAGGTTTTAATTTTATTTACTGTATTTGTCTGTCAACAAATTGTTTTATTATAAATTAAAAAAACCTTTATATTATTTTCCAAAATATAGGCAACAAAACAATGTGGCAATTTGGATGTAAGACTGATGCTCAAGCCAATAAATACTGTAGAGAAAATAAAAACAAATAGACCTTTACAATTAGTCATCTATGATAGAGAATTAACCAAGGATGTTGTCAAAAGCTTAGTTGAAAATGCACCATCTGAAACACAAGTACAAAGTATAGGTAAGTTATTTTGAAATTTGAAACAATATAAGCATATTAAAATAGATCAAATTTTACCCAGTTATAAAGTCAAAGAAGGGGTAGCTAACTAAGCAAACAAGATTTACTTAAAAACAATTAATATGAGGAAAAGGATATTGGATCTGTAAAAGTGGGTGTAATATTGTAGCCTTTACTTGTAAGGTTAACATGGAAAAAATTCGAATATATATAGCAATATAATTTATCACAGATTTGGTGGTGTTACATCCCAGTGCGTCAAACAGCACATTTAGTCATTGGTTTCATGGCAATCATCATCATTAACAACCTATTAACGGCCGACTATAGTGCCAGGCCTCCCTCCATACAGGAGAGGGGATATAGAGCGTACACCCGCTGCTCTAATGCGGGTTGGCGGGTTTAGGTTGATAATGTTTTATTTATTAACAATCACTATAAGATGTTGCTGACAGTGACTGGGACCTACGGCTTAACTCCAAGGCATAATCATAACTAATAACATCGCTGACTTCCCGACTCCGGGCTTAAAATATACTGAGAATTTCAAAGAAGAATAAAAAAAATTATTCCGTCACCCGACCCAGGATGCGAACCCGGGACCTTGTGATTGAAGCCAGATAGGCTAACCACTAGACCAACGAGGCAGTCAGCCATGTCAATATCATTAACATTTTATAGTTCAACTTGACTATGAAACAATGCATAGTCAAACTTAATGTGTGTGTGATTTGAGTGAAGATTCAATTTTCCTATAAATAAGGAAGGAGACTAGTACGTCATTGAATAGGTCAATTTTAATGTATACTAAAGCCAAACTCGATTGAGAATGATTGTCATCAAACAAATTTAAAATGAAGGTAGAAAATGCAACACATTTTATGCCTAATAAATTTAAAATTATGTTTTGTTATTTTAAAAAATCTTAGTTAAAAGATATTGAATATAATAATTAGTTTTAAGCTTACTAATCTAATTTATTGTTATGAATTTGTCATTAACTAATTAATTTAAAAAAATAGGTGTAAAATGACTATTGATTTCTACCTTCATTTTTATTTTGTTTGTTGACAAGCATTCTTAATCGAGTTTGGCTTTAGTATAGATGCATTTTTATTAATTGAAATATATTTCTCCACAGATAGCAATAAGAGTGACATATCAAACGATTTAACTCAAGACGGTGAGACAGTGAAGACATATGAGTATGTGGCTCTAGGGGGCACATTCGATAGACTGCACAATGGACACAAGATTCTGCTGTCACAGGCAGCTTTACGAGCCACCAAGCATGTCACAGTTGGTGTTACAGATGTAAATATGATTCAGTGTAAGGGATATATTGATGTTGATATAGTCACTTTAAATCTTTTTTATGCTGAAGGGATTTTTGTTTGGAATTTGATTTCCAAGAAAAAAAATTACTCAATGTTGGATCAAAATACCTATTACCACCTCTACAGGCATTCATCCATGCATCCTTTTGTAGAATTGAGAGAGAAATGAGAAGAGGCCCAATCTCGAAACTTATTATGTCGGGTGCATCCCAGTAGTAACCCCCTAATTTTAGTTCTATAGAACTGTTGATACACCATATTAGTGCTTAGTGTCCCATTAGTTCTATATAGAACTAGTGGGACAAAATTAAAGAAATGTTGATATCAACAACTTGTTTGTACGTTACATATAAAATATCTATAGTTTTTATAAGTATAATATGGAATCTCTTTTGATTGCAATAATAAATGTCCACTTAAATTTGAGAGTATCTATAAACATACTATATCGAATACAGCTTTGCTTAAATTGAACAAAAAAGCTTTGCTTAAAATGGTATTGAGGTTTTTAATATAATTTTTTTCTAAACCGAATAGTTTGCGCGAAAGATACTTCCAAATTGATAAAATGTGTTCCCCCCCTGTAACTTCTAATATAAGAGAATATTTTTTTAGACACAACTACTACTTGGTTATAACAACTTAACTTTTGCTGCAAGGGACATTTTTTGTTGAAAACAAAATGAAATATCAATCAAAATAATATATAGTTTATAACTTATATGGTATAAGTAAAGTCAAGAGCAAAAACTATACTACAGTACTATACGTATATATCCTAACAGTTCTATAGAACTACGGTAAGGGGTACTACTGAGATGCACCCATTATGTCGCTTTGTTCCTATGGCCACCCTTCAATTTTAGCATCAATCAATTACTAATCAAATGATGAGCTCATTTGACTCGATTGGTCTATGTCATTTTATTGCAGAGTTCCTTTGGCTATCATCCAATTCCAGCATTAGATCAACTCCATGATATCTTATAAACACCTAAAATTCAACCATATTCTATCATAATGTCATATGTAAAAGTATATGTCTGATATTTGTAATTCTTATCAAAATTTAATATTTCAGCCAAAACCCTCTGGGAGTTGATAGAGCCAGTAGAGACAAGAATGAAGGCTGTTTTGGACTTCTTAACAGATATAAATCCTGATCTTGAGTACAACGTGTGTCCCATCCAAGATGTGTATGGACCAACTAAAGATGATCCTAGGTTTCAGGTTGGTTCATAACTTTGTTTACTGTCCCTGCATAATTTTTGACAACTGTACCAAAATATAATTACGTCATATGTTAAGCTGGAGACCGACGAATTATGATTATGCGACAAGCGGAGCAAAGGGCGCTAAGTTTAGTGACGTTTCATTTTAAAAATGCTTTATTTCAGCCATAAATAAGATGGTAATTATTTGGAAATATCGGGAAAACATAGATATTTGAACAAATATAGATATTTGAACAAAGATCGAATTCTAAATCCATCACCGTATTAACGTTTCTATCATGAAAATACCAAAATGCTGACATTCAGTACGTATCATTTAACACGGCAGGGCCGCGTTTTTTAGAATTTTTGTTATATATCCGAAACTATATGACTAATTAACATACTGTAAAAGGCAAATCTTATCTCTACAATATCCTTGTGATTATTAAATAATTTATTTTGATAAGGTTTTAAGTTTAGTTGTATAAATAATGACGTAAACGTAAGCATATGAATTAAATTATTTTTTAAAACACATAAGTTATATATCTGCCAAAATATAAAAAATAGATATGTGCTATCGCGGACTTTTTTAGATGCATAAAGTTTTCATACAATGTTTTGAACTATATCCAATAGCTAAGGCAGCGTACGCGCATAAAGTAGATTTAATAAAGTTCACGGTCCGACTCGCGCGACAAAAACCGTGATAACTTGGGTATGTAGTAAATAATACTCCAACGGCCAGAACAATCAGTTTATTTCCTCCTTATATTAGTATTGTTTCAATACAGTTGCTATTTTTCTCAATACAGCTTTCGTGTTATACTAATATTCTAGGATCTACTTTCTTCAACACCAAGGACAGAATGAATGTCCTCCTAATTTTTCTATTTTTATCTCGACACCGATTCCTCCATTAAAAATCGTTCTTGGAGGGAATCGTCACTATTGGTTTAACAATAAGTGGTGTGATCCGCCATAACCAATCACACGCGACCAGTCATTCTGTTTTCACAGATTAACTATTTTCATAAACTAACATGCCAAAGAGTAAAAACTTCGAGTACTTTTTTAAAAATCATGACATTCGGCCATCCGCCTTTGTGCAACCTCCCGGTGCACAAAAATAGGTATAATTATATAATTAATCTGTGAAACGTATTAACTTCGATAATGTAGAACATACAATGTTCTAAGCTGATTACTATTACTTGAATCTTATTTATTTACAGTTATTGTAAATTAATTCCTCAATAATAAATTACAGCAAGTAAACACACAATTCACATATTATCTGTTCTTATACCAAATATATTACTATACTATACACTTCTTATAACAATTAAAATTATCTAATAATCTATAAAATTGTTATATGATATCAAAGAATCTTTTTTCGCTAAATGCTATTCATTTAAATCCTACCTATTTATTATTATTAAATTATTATTACAGAGTAGTAGAGTAAGTTATTATCTATTGTTATACAAGTATTATAACTATAATAAAAATAAAATAACTGTAATAACATAAAATAAAGTACTAACTGAATTGTTCAGAATCATGACATTTGGTTGATTAATCTAATTTCAGTTTTGTCTAATCTCAGGGCTTCAATAATTTTGCTGTAATAATAATCTGAAACGGTTTATTTCTTTTCCTATAAAACCCAGAAATATTGAATATAAAATGCAGAATATAAATATTTTATATGTATCATTATCTATAACTTGATCGATTCCATAAGGATCTATGAACTTAGATAGTAATTTTGTACTATAACCCTTATTATAATAGTTCCAGTTATCTTCTTCCGCTTAGCACTAGAATGTTTGTGGTATGCACACTGAATACGAAATCAAACATATATATTTTTTAAAATCTGCGTAATTTAGGAAACCAATATACTCCTTGATTTTTTTTTAATGATTAGTCATCATGGTTAGCTTTACATAATTAAAACTGGGTATCACGTGGAACTACAAAACAATTTTTACAATTTACTTAAACAAATTGTAGTAAAATTCCTTTTAATATCTTTTATTTCATTTCCAGGTTTTCGATAATTGCAAATTCAATTTTGTGTACAAATATTACATAGAAGACAATTAAACTATGATATTACCTATACAAAATATATATATATATAATATACTAAGAAGACTCAACATCTACACTGGTCAACTTAAGAGTTACAGCTTAATGAGTCGATGTGTGCCTTTTTTTATTACGAATATAGTAAAATGACGTCTTTTGTCCAAAGGAGATACCGAATAATTATCAAAACCTTTTATTAAAGTTAGCTCACTTTTAGTAATTTATCTCTATTTTAAATTGTTTTAACATCATCAATGAATTACGAATAAATTAATTACGTTTAATTGTGTTTTACAGTAATAAATTATTATAGAATATTTTACTTAGACTATTTTTGACAAATTGCAGCATATCCGTATTGAAACTTAGTTACTGTTAGTAATTGTTACCATTATGCCTGGTTTCGTTGTTATTGTTATTAAAACAATTCTTAATATATTATTTAAGAAATGTATCGATACAATTAAAGCACCTTAGCGTAAATAAAATTAAAGAATACTACGTGATGACACCACTGTCGGGTAACGTTGAAGTCGTGAAACAATTTATAATTTATGTGAAACCAAGATTATAATTATAAGATTAATATTGATTTATAGAGAGACATAAAGTAGATTCAAATTGTAGATGTAAACTCAAATGTGGGTAGATTTCCGACAGTGGCCATTTTGGCTTGTTTGTTATAAAAGAGTTACTTTTAGCGTCCAGTTCAGTATATTTCTCTATCTGCGAAATAACTAGTGTTTATCAGTGTTGTGCAAAAGCTAAGTATATTTTATAATGTAATTCCCTATTCTTATTTTTAGTATTTGTAATATTATTTTGTATCCATATTTGTAATACGTATTGAAATATTCATATAAAAGAAAAAGAGTAACGGTTGTTCTTAGGGGAACAATTTTTATTTGAGAGTTTAATTATTTATATTTGTTATTATTATGTAATATTATAAAATACATGTCTAAAAGAGCATTTGTTAAGTTTTTTGCCGTTTGTCTTCTCAACAAGGTCTGCATTCCCGAAACGGTGGTAGAGTCATTGCAATAAGAAATATATTAAATTTAAATTTAAACAAATAATTGAAATTGGTTTTGGTTCTATTTATTTATTCAAATACCTCCTAATTAATAATTTTCACTGAAATGTTATTATCCGAGAAAACTATTGAAATATAACAAAATAGAAAGATATAAATTAGTGTTCCTTAAGAAAATATACTTTTATTACAATTTTATAGTTAAAAGGCCTTGTTTTACTAATAAATAATGTGGAAAGAGATTTAATTTGAATTTGAATTTGAATTTGAATTTGAATTTGAATTTGAATTTGAATTTGAATTTTAATTTTAATTTGAATTTGAATTTGAATTTGAATTTGAATTTGAATTTGAATTTGAATTTGAATTTGAATTTAAATTTTAATTTTAATTTTAATTTTAATTTTAATTTTAATTTTAATTTTAATTTTAATTTTAATTTTAATTTTAATTTGAATTTGAATTTGAATTTGAATTTTAATTTTAATTTTAATTTTAATTTTAATTTTAATTTTAATTTTAATTTTAATTTTAATTTTTATTTTAATTTTAATTTTAATTTTAATTTTAATTTTAATTTTAATTTTAATTTTAATTTTAATTTTAATTTTAATTTTAATTTTAATTTTAATTTTAATTTTAATTTTAATTTTAATTTTAATTTTAATTTTAATTTTAATTTTAATTTTAATTTTAATTTTAATTTTAATTTTAATTTTAATTTTAATTTTAATTTTAATTTTAATTTTAATTTTAATTTTAATTTTAATTTTAATTTTAATTTTAATTTTAATTTTAATTTTAATTTTAATTTTAATTTTAATTTTAATTTTAATTTTAATTTTAATTTTAATTTTAATTTTAATTTTAATTTTAATTTTAATTTTAATTTTAATTTTAATTTTAATTTTAATTTTAATTTTAATTTTAATATTTTCCCTTCATTTCATTTTTTTGTGGTGGTGTTCATTGGGTTCTATATGGGATCCTTTGTGCTGCAGCTGCGCTTTCGTGTCAACGCAGTGGTAGTGGCATCATCTACGGTTCTCGTCTGTTGTAAAGTTAAATGCAGCTTACGATTGCAGCTCAGTCGGTAGTGGCGATGGGCCCGGCGCCTCACAGGGTACAGGAGCCTTAGTGAGGAGCCTTGGCCGGACCGGACCTCAACGATGACCCACTGCACTTGCGTGGAGCGTTTACGTGCCACACGAGCACGCCTCTCTGGGGTGTAGTTCGCCTTCTCATGCGTTTCGCCCCGCAGTGCATGGGCGCATGACCGGTTCCCTCCATGATCTCGTTTAACCAAAAAAAACACAAAACCAATATTAGTTAAGCGGAACACGAAATATTTATATGTCCTAAGTAAATGTTAGCTAATTTAAATAAATAATTTATTCTAACTCTTTGTCACGAAGGGTATTTTTTTTTAATATTTTATTTTTTTATAATAATATTTGATAAATAAGCAAATAAACGTAATTTATTGTCAGGAAACGGGGTTCTCTTCTATTTTTCTGTGCTTTAAAATCGTTATAAAAAAAAAACCTAAAAAATCCTCTCTGTATAATTAAGGTATCAGTTTGACATGACAAACTACGTTAGTTGCTGCCTACCTACCAGTATCAATAATCGTGGCCAATTATACCTACAGCTTACCCGCAGCACACATAACTGCAATAATAATCGTGGCACACATAACCACAGTTTGCTGAGCACACATAACTGCATTAATAATCGTGGCACACATAACCACAGTTTACCAGCAGCACACATAACTGCATTAATAATCGTGGCACACATAACCACAGTTTACCTGCAGCACACATAACTGCATTAATAAACGTGGCACACATAACCACAGTTTACCAGCAGCACACATAACTGCATTAATAATCGTGGCACACATAACCACAGTTTACCAGCAGCACACATAACTGCATTAATAAACGTGGCACACATAACCACAGTTTACCAGCAGCACACATAACTGCATTAATAATCGTGGCACACATAACCACAGTTTACCAGCAGCACACATAACTGCATTAATAATCGTGGCACACATAACCACAGTTTTCCACCACCACACATAACTAACTAACTTGGGTAACTACACAAGTACACAAAACTCCGTTAAAAGGCCATTTGATTATATATTTCTAAATATGACTTGTATTAATAATTATATTATATAACATTATTATACATGATTAAATCCCTTTATGATGAATAAGCATTGTAACCTATAAGATTGATCTCCAATATTGAGTAATTATAATTATATTTTATATTGAGGGATGTGATTTATTATTCCTCATTAAATGGCTAGTAAAATAAAACAATTAAACGAGAAACTAAATCTTGCTAATGCAGGTATTTAAAACAATAATAAATAATACTTCGTCACAAAATACTTTAGATACCTTGTTAATGTATCTAAAGCAAAAAAGTCACTAAATAATACCAATGAGCCAACCACCAACCACCACCACCAAATCTAGCTGGCTAAGCATTTAACTGATTATAATTAACACTTCAGTAATATATAGTAACAGAAAAATTGTAGGTAACAATGTCTTTATTGATTAATTGAAGGTAGTATTTTATATTATTCTTAACTACCATTATCAAATAGAAGGTAACTGACATTATATTGTCATAGATCAGGCAAATTTAATTCGAATTTATTAGTAATAGTTGTTCTACAGTTAATTCGTGTAAAATTAAGACAATTTTCATAACTTGAAACCATTTGCTTATAATACCTAGCCCGATGCTTGCGAATTTCTCTTTTTCTTTATCGTAGGTAGGTTTTATTTACATATATCACAAAATTGTTCAAAAATAGATTACATACCATAAATAGTGGGCGGATTCCATCCCACTTCTGACTTGTAGTAAATAATACTCCAACGGCCAGAACAATCAGTTTATTTCCTCCTTATATTAGTATTGTTTCAATACAGTTGCTATTTTTCTCAATACAGCTTTCGTGTTATACTAATATTCTAGGATCTACTTTCTTCAACACCAAGGACAGAATGAATGTCCTCCTAATTTTTCTATTTTTATCTCGACACCGATTCCTCCATTAAAAATCGTTCTTGGAGGGAATCGTCACTATTGGTTTAACAATAAGTGGTGTGATCCGCCATAACCAATCACACGCGACCAGTCATTCTGTTTTCACAGATTAACTATTTTCATAAACTAACATGCCAAAGAGTAAAAACTTCGAGTACTTTTTTAAAAATCATGACAGGTAATATGTACAATACAAATATTAAATATAGCCTATGACACTCACCGATAACGTAGCATTCTACTGGTAAAAGAATTTTTAAAATATATACAAACTTAGAAACATACAAACTTACAAACTTTACCTCTTTATAATATTAGTATAGAAAACAATGTATGGTGCACTACAAAAAAATCATTTCTAACTTCAAAAAAGACTCCTTTGGTTGTATTAAAGTGTACACTAATTTAAAAACTGGCAAAGTCGCGAATATCTTTATCTTTTATCAAAAAGGAGTCAATTAAAATAAAAGAAATATTTGATTCTATAAAAATAAATATTTAAATGATAAAGAAAATACTCGGCACAAAAATCTAAATGTAAAGTTGTTAAATATGTTAGGTCATAATAAGAAATGGTCTTTTTACAGAAGAGGGTAGGACAAAAAAAAAATCACGAAAGTGTGACATAATTTTTGAATGCTTAATTTTTTTTCAGTTAATAGTAGTAAGCGAAGAAACGAAACGTGGTGCCTTAAAAATAAACGAGAAACGGATAGAGAACGGACTTCAGCCGTTAGACGTGTACACGATAGGACTGGCGGAGGAGTTGGACCAACAGTCCAGCGAGGAGGAGACTAAAGTGAGCTCCAGCAATCTACGAATGAGGTTGTTAGGGACTCTGTTGAGAGAACCCAAGGTAAGTTAGCTGAGATCAGGCCTATCATCATCATCATTATGAGATTATTAACCATCCACTACAAGACCAGGTCCAGGGAGTCCATCACTCTGCTCCAATATGGATCAGGCTGATGGTGATAATGCTTGATTATTTAACGATCACTATTACTATGATTACTATCTATGACTGCCTTGTTGGTCTAGTGGTTAGCTTGTCTGGCTTCGATCGCGAGGTACTGGATTCGAGTCCTGGGTCGGGTCACGGAATAATACGGAGTTTTTTAAATTTTCTATGAATTTCTCAGTACATTCCAAACCCAGAGTCGGGAAGTTGGTGGTGTTACACCCCCGTGCCTCGGAGAGCACGTTAAGCCGTCGGTCCCGGTTACTGTCATCAACATCTGACAGTGATCGTTAATACATGAAACATTATCACCCTAAGCCCGCCATACCGCATTGGAGCAGCGTGGTGGGTTTATACTCCATATCTTCTCTCCTATAAGGAGGGAGTGGGCCGCTAATAATGATGATGATGATGATTACTTTATATTTCTAGAACTAGTGGTAAAAACTTCGAGTACTTTTTTAAAAATCATGACAGGTAATATGTACAATACAAATATTAAATATAGCCTATGACACTCACCGATAACGTAGCATTCTACTGGTAAAAGAATTTTTAAAATATATACAAACTTAGAAACATACAAACTTACAAACTTTACCTCTTTATAATATTAGTATAGAAAACAATGTATGGTACACTACAAGAAAATCATTTCTAACTTCAAAAAAGACTCCTTTGGTTGTATTAAAGTGTACACTGATTTTAAAACTGGCAAAGTCGCGAGTATCTTTATCTTTTATTAAAAAGGAGTCAATTAAAATAAAAGAAATATTTGCTTCTATAAAAATAAATATTTAAATGATAAAGAAAGTACTCGGCACAAAAATCTAGATGCAAAGTTGTTATATATGTTAGGTCATAATAAGAAATGGTCTCTTTACAGAAGAGGGTAGGACAAAAAAAATTCACGAAAGTGTGACATAACTTTTGGATGCTTAATTTTTTTTTCAGTTAATAGTAGTAAGCGAAGAAACGAAACGTGGTGCCTTAAAAATAAACGAGAAACGGATAGAGAACGGACTTCAGCCGTTAGACGTGTACACGATAGGACTGGCGGAGGAGTTGGACCAACAGTCCAGCGAGGAGGAGACTAAAGTGAGCTCCAGCAATCTAAGGATGCGGTTGTTGGGGACTCTGTTGAGAGAACCCAAGGTATGTTAGCTGAGATCAGGGCTATGATAATTATCAGATTATTAACAATCCACTACAAGACCAGATCCAGGAAGTCCATCACTCTGCTTCAATATGGATTGGCAGGCTGATGGCGATAATGCTTGATTATTTAATGATCACTATTACTTTGTATTGTATTGTTTCTAGAACTGGTTCTAGAAACGTTGTGGCTGGATCATGAACTACTGTGTTGGGATTTGAAATACAGATTTTTTCTTTCTTTCAATAAATTCTCTAATAAAGTCAGATTAGCCATTGCCTAGTTCCACTTAACTATGAGATAATATATCTAAATGTACTGGTATACTTATACGAAGGTACCTATTATATTCAATTTTGTTTACAGCCAAATCCAAACATACCTGATTGGCCATATGTGATTGGATTAGCAGGCGGTATTGCCAGTGGAAAAAGTAATATCACAAACAAATTGAAGTAAGTATTTTATTACATAAGTACAATCAAGGTCATCATCATCCATCACCACCATCATTAGCCTTTTGCTGTTGTCTGCTGTGCCATTTGACTTCCTCCTCCTGCCTCTGGCACAAAAATCATTCGCACACATGTGGCACATGACTATATAAACTAGAGATGCGCCGAGTAACACTTTTTCCGAGTAACGAGTACCGAGTTATACTCGGTTCAATTTTTTTTCAACCGAGTACTCGGCCGCGTAACTCGGTTCAATCAAATTCCCATTTCGCGCGCGTAAACAAGTACAAACAGGTTGGCGCCGGTCAAGACTCCGGCTCGCGTTGATACACTCCTTACCCCGCCCACACCAGAAAATGTATTGACAAAAAACGAGAGTCCTTTCGAGTGGTGGACAGGGCACCAACCAAGGTATCCAGAGCTGGCAGTTTGCAAGGTCCTATTATTTCAATTTTGTTTACAGCCATCTGCAGGTATCCTGTATAGCAAGCGATTACTTTCGGAGGCCGGTAACGTCTACGAAGAAAAGAGGAATAGGCTGTTACCTTTATTTTTTAAATATTAATAATTTATATTACTGTTCTCCTAATTTTGTCTCATTACCACTCATTCATTAGCATTTTGCTATTGTTGCTGAGTCATTTGACTTCATACTCGTTATTCAGGAACAAAAATCTTATTCGCCCATATGTGTACAAAAACAGAACCGAGACCAACCTTCAGTACCGCCCGAACTATACTATAAACCGGGGCAGTGAAAGTGACCACTAGCTGCTTGTCGCGTACGCGGCGAGACTGAAAAAAACCGGTTTACGCTGGCACAGTTAGTTGACAATGTTAGGGTCAATTTGTCTTAACCTATTGTGACAACCCTACCAAAATAGGTAACAAGTTTGCACGTTCTTTAGGAATTTTACCTCTGTTCCTTTTATCTACTCATGTGCATGTGGCATAAATAACTATTTCCTTGTCAGGTTAAAGGGTGCAGCGATAGTGAACTGTGATATAATAGCGCACGAGCTGTACGAGCCGGGGCTGCCTCTGAACCGCACCATAGCGGAGGCGTTCGGTGATGACGTCATCACTGCGCGGGGAGAGGTGGACAGGAAGAGGCTTGGCAGCATCGTGTTTAGTGATAAGGTTTGTTCATAAGTATAATAGCCCACGAGCTGTACGAGCCGGGGCTGCCTCTGAACCGCACCATAGCGGAGGCGTTCGGTGGTGACGTCATCACTGCGCGGGGAGAGGTGGACAGGAAGAGGCTTGGCAGCATCGTGTTTAGTGATAATGTTTGTTTATAAGTATAATAGCCCACGAGCTGTACGAGCCGGGGCTGCCTCTGAACCGCACCATAGCGGAGGCGTTCGGTGGTGACGTCATCACTGCGCGGGGAGAGGTGGACAGGAAGAGGCTTGGCAGCATCGTGTTTAGTGATAAGGTTTGTTCATAAGTATAATATAATAGCCCACGAGCTGTATAAGCCAAGGCTGCCTCTGAACCGCACCATAGCGGAGGCGTTCGGTGGTGACGTCATCACTGCGCGGGGAGAGGTGGACAGGAAGAGGCTTGGCAGCATCGTGTTTAGTGATAAGGTTTGTTCATAAGTGATATAATAGCGCACGAGCTGTACGAGCCAGGGCTGCCTCTGAACCGCACCATAGCGGAGGCGTTCGATGATGACGTCATCACTGCGCGGGGAGAGGTGGACAGGAAGAGGCTTGGCAGCATCGTGTTTAGTGATAAGGTTTGTTCATAACTGTGATATAATAGCGCACGAGCTGTACGAGCCGGGGCTGCCTCTGAACCGCACCATAGCGGAGGCGTTCGATGATGACGTCATCACTGCGCGGGGAGAGGTGGACAGGAAGAGGCTTGGCAGCATCGTGTTTAGTGATAAGGTTTGTTCATAACTGTGATATAATAGCGCACGAGCTGTACGAGCCGGGGCTGCCTCTGAACCGCACCATAGCGGAGGCGTTCGATGATGACGTCATCACTGCGCGGGGAGAGGTGGACAGGAAGAGGCTTGGCAGCATCGTGTTTAGTGATAAGGTTTGTTCATAACTGTGATATAATAGCGCACGAGCTGTACGAGCCGGGGCTGCCTCTGAACCGCACCATAGCGGAGGCGTTCGATGATGACGTCATCACTGCGCGGGGAGAGGTGGACAGGAAGAGGCTTGGCAGCATCGTGTTTAGTGATAAGGTTTGTTCATAAGTGTGATATAATAGCCCACGAGCTGTACGAGCCGGGGCTGCCTCTGAACCGCACCATAGCGGAGGCGTTCGGTGGTGACGTCATCACTGCGCGGGGAGAGGTGGACAGGAAGAGGCTTGGCAGCATCGTGTTTAGTGATAAGGTTTGTTCATAAGTATAATATAATAGCCCACGAGCTGTATAAGCCAAGGCTGCCTCTGAACCGCACCATAGCGGAGGCGTTCGGTGGTGAGGTCATCACTGCGCGGGGAGAGGTGGACAGGAAGAGGCTTGGCAGCATCGTGTTTAGTGATAAGGTTTGTTCATAAGTATAATATAATAGCCCACGAGCTGTATAAGCCAAGGCTGCCTCTGAACCGCACCATAGCGGAGGCGTTCGGTGGTGAGGTCATCACTGCGTGGGGAGAGGTGGACAGGAAGAGGAGTTTAGTGATAAGGTTTGTTTATAACGGCGAAACAGTTGCTTGTATTCGTATTTTTATTTGTAACCAGCAGAGATCCACGACTTTCAACATTAATCACCAAAAAAGCTGCATGTTTTTTTTAGAAATTTTTTTTTGCGGACTTTTTGTAGTCCTAATAAAAAGAAACAATTGTATAGAAATATTGTTTTGATATATTTCAAATAGATAAAGCAGTTTCGATGAAAGCTCTCAGGCGACTTTCTCTGACTTTACCAACAATTATCGGCGTCGTTTGACGACCTCCGTAGCGCAGTGGTATGTGCGGTGGTTTTATAAGACTGAGGTCCTGGGTTCGATATCCGGCAGGGCACGTTGAGATTTTTCCTAATTTGTCTTGGTCTGGCATGGGAGGCTTTCAACGTGGCTAGTTACTCTACCGACAAAGATGTACCGCCAAGCGATTTAGCGTTCCGGTACAATGTTGTGTAGAAACCAAAAGGGTTATAAATTTCATCGTACTCCTAACAAGTTAGCCAGCTCCCATCTTAGATTGCATCATCACTTAACATCAGGTGTGATAGCAGTCGAGGGCCAACTTGTAGTCGATAAAAAAATATTTCCTTCAATTCACCTTTAAACCTTAACAAACGCTCGCGTGTGTTATATACTAAAATCGGCCAGTATTATGGGATATGGCGAAGGAATTACTATTAATCTTGCAAGAACCCGTTCCGTTGACGTCTTGTGCCGTAATTCTTAGTAATTATCGCGTCAGACGGCCAGGCGGGGCCCGTGTTTTAGCGTTAGCCCTTACAAATTAAATACTAAAACCTGCCTAAGAAATTACTATTTGATAAAACCGTATGACAGTCTGTTCAGTGGTCTTTGTGATTATCGCGATCAGATCAGGCGGGGACCATTGTTTTTATAATATGTAAGAATTTGAATGACATTTTTTTTAAATGAATTCCTTACTATATTTGTAGGAACAACTCGAAAAATTGAACCAGCTAGTGTGGCCTGCGGTGGTGGAAGAGGCCCAAAGGCGCGTGAAGGCGCTCGGCGAGCAGGGGCACCGGGTGGTGGTGATGGAGGCTGCGGTGATGATACGCGCGCGCTGGTACACGCGCTGCCACCAGCTGTGGGCAGTCATCGTGCCGCCGGCAGAGGTAAGAGAGAGAGAGAGAGAGAGAGATTCCAGCCGTTCACACTCCTGCATTTTTGCTACGCCCGATATTGAACCCAATGTTATACTTTACTTGGTTTTTTCTTCTTTGGGTTTAAAAACTTGAACCGGAAGTGCATATACTAAACCTTTTCTGCTAACACACCTGATGTTAAGCGATGATGCAATCTAAGATGGAAGCGGGCTAACTTATTAAGAGTAGGATGAAATCCACACTCCTTTCGGTTTCTACCCTACATCGTACCGGAACGCTAAATTTTGGCGGTACGTCTTTGTCGGTAGGGTGGTAACTAGCCACGGCAAAAGCCTCCCACCAGCCAGACCAAGACAAATTAAGAAAAATCTCAATTTGCCCCGCCGGGAATCGAACCCAGGACCTCCGTAGTATAAAACCACCGCGCATACCACTGCGCCACGGAGTCGTCGAGTTCTTCTTTGGGTTTGAAAATTTGAACCGGAAGTGCATATGCTAAACACTTTTATGTCTAGAAATATTTTCGTTTCAACAATACCATCAAAAATATACATTATTTGGGTGTTTTTCGCAATTGACACCCACTTCCGGTTTACCCAGGACAACCGGAAGTAGCTAAGAACACTCCTCAGACTTTTTCCTATAAGGATATGTCATCATATCGCGTATCGGCCAAGTCATATCGGAGTTGTAAGGGAACATAAATAGTGCAGACAGACAGACAACAAGAATTTAAAGCATACCACAGAAATGCAATAGTAACACATGCGATACAAGACATGGCTCTACGTCTTTGTCTGTGGGGTGGTAAATAGCCACGGCTGGAGCCTCCGATCAGCCAGACCTGGACCGATTTACAAAATCTCAATCGGCCCTGCCGGGAATCAAACATAAAACTCCTGTCTTATAAATCCACCGCGCATGCCACTGCGGTGCCATGGAGGTCTTCATATAACTTTGGTTCATTTTTATTTCTTTACTAATCGTCTCTGGCCGTTTCACCCGCGTAGTTTTCATTCCCGCGGGAATTTTGGGATAAAATGTGGCCTATGTGTTATTCTGATATGTAAGCAATATTATTGTAAAGTTTCATCAAAATCCATTCAGTATTTTTTAACAAACTTCCATCCACACATACAAACTTTCGCCTTTTTACCCGACTGCGTCAGAAGGAGGGTAATGTTTTTCGAGCGTATGTATGTATGTATGTATGTCCATTTCTTCGGCACGCGCTACAGCCTAAACGACTAAATGGATTTTGACAGGTGAGGTGTCGTTGAATTCTTTAAAATTGTGGTAGTGACATAGGCTATATAAAATTTCAAAATGGTGACTGTAAATGGGGGAAAAAAGGGGAATGTGTGTATTTCTTTCTTTTATCTTAGCAATATGGGTATCAAATGAGAGATCGTAAAAAGACCATTTCAAAAATATAAATATTGTATCATGTTTATATTACTTTTTTAACAAAAAGTGTACCAAGTGTACCGTCTCATTTCTATACCATAAACTAAAACTAAAAAGTCTCAAATAAAATTATTATTATAAAAACAAAAAACCCGACTGCATAGAAATTATGAACTGAAAAGAGAAAAACAAGGATCACTATATCTGTATAAAATTCTAAATACTTTATGGTGAATGCAAGCGGGGACAAAATACTTTATTTTCTGCGGCACCATAAAGTATTTAAAATTTTATATAGATAAAGTATTGTTTTCTTTGTTCATAACTTCTATGCAGTCGGGTTTTTGTTTTTATAATAATTAATATTACTAAGCATAATGGCGGATTACGTCTCCTTCTTTTTTTGCATCTACAGGCCATAAAGAGATTGCAAGACCGAAACAATCTATCGGAAGAAGAGGCCAAACAGAGAGTGAGTGCGCAGCCTTCCAACGCTGAACAAGTGGCGCAGGCCAACGTCGTGTTCAGCCCCTACTGGAGCTATGAATATACGCAAGTGCAGATCGATAGGGCTTGGGAACACTTGCAGAAGTATTTAGACTGTAGGAAATAACTAATATAGTTCCATAATGAAAAATATCTCCAAGCTAGTATTCTGGAGCTACTAATATATATTTTGGAACGAAGTTCCTTATCGCGCGTTGTGAAAGGGGGCTAGACGGAAAAAATTCGTACGAAAAGTTGTCACGACACTTTTTGATCAGAGGATCTTGCCGCCGCCTTTGATGTGTGTGCGCGTGAGCGGCGGGGGCGCCCGCGCTGTATGCTGTCTCGCGCTCTCGTGGCGCCCTCTGGTGTTTCGGTGTACAACAACAAATATTATTATTACTTAACAAAAATAAAATTTTATTACAATTCCTTCACTAATTAATCGAAAGGAACTTCGTTCCATCCGGGTGTCCCTTGACACCTCTCAACTTTTTTTTTATTATTAATTACAAGTTCACCCTTGACTGTCATCAGATTTTAAGTGATGAAGCAGTCTAAGATAAAAGTGGATTAACTTTTTAGAAGCCGAATGAAAATCCACACTCGTTTCGGTTTCTGCACGACATCGTACCGGTACGCTAAATCGCTTGGTGGTACGTCTTTTCGAGCAGGGTTGTTACTAACCATGGCTAAAGTGTCCCAGTAGCCAGGCTAGGACCAATTAAGAAAATCTCAATCTCCGCCGGGATCAAAACCAGGACCTCGGTCTTATAAATCCACTGAACCACAGAGGTCGTCAAAAATACATACTGTGATGCAATTGAAACATTGCGTCGCCATATTTGCCTTAGCTGCACTGCCGAGCGCTTTAACCCTACTTCGCGGCCGGCTGTAATGCTACTCGTGATGGGGTTTTAAAAAAAAAGCTTCAAAGCTTTGTTATAAAATAAAACGCTTCCAATTCGGTCCGTCCCTTTGGTAGCTATGACGCCACAAACATACACACACATGTTAAACTCGTAACACCTATTTTGCTTTGGGTAATAATAATGTTAGATGCCAGGATTTGACCTTTATTTTATTTATTATAGATTATTTTATTTATTAGGTCTTAACTATTATATGAAATCAAATAAATATTTAATAACTATATTATACTTATTACCTTAAAACTACTTTAATCACAAAATAATTATGTTGGTTTTAAGAAATTATATTTTTTGTAACATTGCATTTTTGGGTGATATTAAGATTAACGATAGAAGTTAAGTTATATGAAATTATGTAAGATTGTTTTTAGAATAAAGAGTTGTTAAAAATGTATTTTTGTTTTTTTTTCACTTTACATACCTACTCTTAATATCATGGTAGCCTCAAATAAAACCATACAGCATAGCTCAGTCGCCCAGATAATAATATACATAATGTACACATTTACCTAATGCTATAATATAAACAAAATCCAATATCAGTAATTTGGGCTTGTAAGAAATTACCATTTTGTAATATAGCAAAGTGGTTATTATCTTATTGAGTATCATCATTATTCTGAAGGTAGTTTTGAAATTATTTTTACTAAATTATTCTGTTTCAATAATCCTAAGAGTCGAGACGGTTTGGATTAGATATGAAAATGGAACTAAAAATTATTTTGTTTGCTATGGTAATGCAATATGTAGTTGGTGATTTGACACAAATAATTGAGAAATCCTACGATGTGGACCTTCTTAAAATTGATATTATAGTAAGTTTCATTTGATAATTATATTATCTGTTGACTTCGGTTATGGCTACTGTCTGAAACGAATAGACATGCAAGCGATACGTTTCAACGGGTCGAAATAAAAAAAAATTATGCTTTTTTCCGATTTTGTTAAATGCAACACTCGTAAATATTGCAAATATTTGTACAAATACGGCAAGTGTAGTGTGACCAAAACGGAATGTCAGGCAGAGTCGGAATACTGGGCTATGCTGTGGTTCAAGTCGCATCAAAAGGGCAAACGACCGCACGTTGAATATAGCAGCTTTAAATCATATCAGATTAGATCATATATCATCGCATCTCTGTGGTTTTCATTTTCTGATAGCCATCGAGTTATCGAATAACTCAAATCGCAAACATGCGTAAACTTGACAAATTAACAAATCAGTATTCAAAAGTTCCCGCTGCTTTTTGTGGTCAGAGACTTGTCGTACTTATTACATTACGCGTCATCTACACAGGCCGGACCGGACCGATTATTTTAAGTATGACATAATAAACTGGCAAATGAATGAGTGACCTGAAATAAACGCGGCAATTTAAAAAATCTGCATGTTTTATTTATTTATTTATTTATTTATTTAGGAACACCAACAACTGATACACTAATTACATGTTAATATACATTTATACAATGGTAACTTCCGCAAATGCTCAGCTTATTACAGGAGTCCACAACGTTCACAATATAAAATAAAATAAAATACAGCTGTCTATATACACCAAGTCTACAATATTAATCTAGGCAAAATACAATTATAAAATAAATGAAAAGTAAAAACTAAAAGCTAAAACCTAAGAAACACTAAATAACAAAACAAAGTAAGAGTAAACAATATTAATTACAACAAATATGCAAATGTCAAAAATAAGAATTCATTCATTAATTTTACATGTCAAGGATTATTACTAGGTAGTCAATATATTATTATTAGAAGTCAAAACATTTAATACCGTCCTCCTAAAGTCAAAGTAATTATTATAGAATAGATCAATTTCATTCCGATGTTTCACACAGTCATTATATAGGTCAGAAATTCTTGGTATTGGCGAACATTTGCCCAATTGTGTTCTATAGGGCCTATGGTAGAGCAAGTTACAGGGATAGCGAGGTCTGTTACAGCGTGGTGTTCTAAACGAAAAACTGTGAATTAGTTCCGAGCAATCAACTTGATGGTTAAATAATTTATGTAGAAATGTCATAGATATTAGCCCTCTTCTAACTTCAAGACTGTCTTTTTTAAATAAAGTTAGCCTGTCTGCATAATTACTTACATTAATTTTGTACCTATAAGAGAGCTGTCTCAAGAACCGTTGCTGAACTCTTTCAATTCTTTTTATTTGAATTTTCGTGTAAGGTGACCATACTATGGAGCAGTATTCGAGATGGCTACGCACATAAGAATCAAATAGTCTTATGATAGTAGCATTCTGTTTAAAAAGATTGGAACTTCTCAAAACATATCCCAGAGATTTATTAGCTTGTTCAAGCATTTTATCAATGTGAGGTGTAAAACTTAATTTGCTATCAAGTATAACTCCTAAGTCACGAACTGTATCAATTTCAGCTAACTGATTGTCATTAATATAATATAAGGATAGTATTTTATTTTTATTACGCGTAAATTTAATATGCTTGCATTTGTCAATATTTAAATACATTTTATTCATTTTACACCATTCACTTAGCCTATTCAAATCCTCCTGAAGCAATTTTACATCAATGTCACTACGAACTAATCTCGTCAATTTTAAGTCGTCAGCAAATAGGCTCGTGTTACTATTGAAAAATATTGTAGTAATGTCATTAATAAATATGTTGAAAAAAAGCGGTCCTAAATTTGATCCTTGCGGTACACCTGAATGAGCTATAAACTTTTTTGACTTACAGCCGTTAATTACGACTACAGATTTCCTGTTAGTGAGATATGATTTGCTCCACATCCATAAATCATCTGATATACCATAAGCATGTAACTTAGCTAGTAAGAGGCGATGATTGACCTTATCAAAGGCCTTCGAAAAGTCAGCATATATGGCATCCATTTGCAAACCATTGTCAATACATTCCGCAATATTCGTTACATGCAGCAGTAAATTGGTGTTTGTTGAACGCCCGCGCATAAAACCGTGCTGCTTATCAGTGATATATTTTGATAGGTGACTATACATATATTGGTAAACTAACGACTCAAACACTTTCGCCATAGTAGAAATAATAGATATGGGACGATAGTTTCTGACATCACTTTGTTTGCCAGACTTATAAACAGGAACTATTCTTGTTTCCTTCCAAACATCAGGAAATTGGCCATCCTTTAAAGACCTATTAAATATCATTGAAAGAGGTACTGATAGCTGCCCCGCGCATTTAATTAAAAAGATTGGAGGTATTTTATCAGATAGCAAGTATCAAAACGCTTATTCCTGCAATAGTTTGTGACGCCACATGCAGATTATTAATTTTTTTTTAGGTTACGCTTTAATTTGCCAGACTATAATATTAACTTAATTATGCCTACAATTGCAACTAATGACAAATTGCAATGATTCATTATCTACATGTTTCCATTACAGGAAGAGATAATAAAAAACAACCTAAAAACTAATGGGTGGAATAACATTTTATTTGTTGGGACTTTACCAAACGAATTATTCAACAAGTTGAAAAAAATACCGTTCACTAACACGGTTTCTGATATAAATGAAGATGATGAACAAATTGAAAACGTTGTACCCTATCACTCTAACATAATTATAATAAATTGCTTAAATTTTCAAGAGTTTGAAGATGCCTTGACTAAAACGATAACTTTAGCATATTGGCATTCTCTTGCTAATATTATTGTGTATTACCATGCTCCCTATGAAGAAGAGATTATTGCAAAGATATTTTTTATTTTTTGGTACTATAGAGCTATAAATGTCATAATTGTTCATAATAACGACTCGCAGAAAACAATTATGATAACCTATTTTAGCCCCTATATAAATGACAATTACCAACTGAGTAATATGTACGGTTGCTGGACTGCACACAAAATAGGCATGTCTATCAAAAGTTTTACAGATAGCTTTATTTGTGTTGATCACTGCCTTAATGTTACTCTGCATTCAAAACTGAGATCTAACAACCTTGGTACTTGTATTGGATTCGACACTTATTCAATATTTTACGAAGATGCAAAACTTATTCAGAATTTGAGTCTATTTGAAGATAAAGGTAAAAATTTACACGGGTATACTCTTAGAGCTTTTAGTATGGAAGTATTACCCTTCTTAGGAATAAAAGAGCATGACAACGGTACCTACACCCTTTATCGTAGAGATGGAATGATTTGGAATACCATGGCAGAACTCTTAAATTTTACCATTGATTTATCTTCTGGAAAAGACATAATGAAAAAACAATTTGATTTTGAAATCAATATACAGCGAGTTTTTTCATTTATTCAAAGGAAAGAAGATTTGATATTATTTCCTATTTATCAATTTGATATAATTATTGCTGAGATAGAATACACGGTTCCGTTAATAGATAGCGGTGTTTGTTTTTTGTCACGACGCGCTGAGTTTGAAACCATAATTTTTAATGCAAAAATGGTTCAAAAGAACTTGGGAATCATATTACAATTCGTGTTGTGTTTTCTATTAACTTGGTTTGTGTTTTTCATCTTCAATTTAGAACAGCTCCAAAAATTTAGTTTGGATCAAGCTGGAAAAGATATGATTAACACTTTTAGAGCCGTTTTATCTATTAGTGTTTACAATCCTCCTAGACGAGGTTCTTTTAGAATTTTTCTTTCCATATCCATTTGGAGCTTTTTCGTAATAAACTTTAATACACAAGCGGCTATAATTTCTTTGTTTTCTGCTCATAAGCGCGGAAAAGACGTTGATACATTTGAAGACATTATCGAAAAAGGATATAAAATCCAAGGAATGGCGTCTCCAGATGTTGTACTTCCAGAAACTGAAGAAAAATACATAATAATTACTTCCAGAATGGAAGCTGTACCGGACTTGTATACATGTGTCAAACAAATGATGAATGACAGTCACAGATTTTGCATCATAGATTGTGCTAATGGTCGATATTTGGTTCGAAATCTATTAGATGAAAAAGGACAACAATTCCTTCATATAGCTTCCGATGCAAGAATTCATAGTCATTATTTACACATGATGCTGCACAAAAACAGTCCAATAACAGCACATTTTAATAAATATATGATGAGGCTATTTGAAGCGGGTATGATATTGAAGTGGATGGAATACAGGTATAAAAATTTAAAAGACGAGATGAATGTGGAACCTCTAGGTATGGAAGATTTGGAAGGTATATTTAAATGCTATTGCTTATTGGTTTGTTTTAGTTTTGTAATTTTTGTTATAGAAATTATTTTAGGTTTCGTCAAATGGGCAAAGAAAAATTGCACAAGAAACATACTGGCACGCCTGAGAATTGGTATAGCCAATAAACTCAAAGGTCGCAGAAATAAAACCAAAGTACATATTGATTCATATACACAAACACCTTAATCTGAGATTATTGATCAGATTAGAACCGAGTTCTGATCAACTATTAACGATCGGCATATCAAGTACACCGCAGTGCCCATTTCATCTGGACTGCTTAGATCCCACTCCCCTGGATGTAACAATTAATTTGTGCTTATGTCGTAAAATGTGTTAAAATACTACAAGACGTTCTTGCAACTGAGTGGAGTGGTGTTTCGTTTATTTAAATTACTGATACACAATATATTTCATGCGATGAACATGATTGTGTGTATTAAGCAAGTTGTATTTCACTAATAAGTAGGTAATGTGATATGGCACAAAATATATTGTCTATTAAATTATTTATTTTTAAGTATGTAGTTGCATATTTTATTTACCTTGAAAAATATTCTCTCACTTCAATCCTAAATCAATGAAATCGTCTTATTTCTATTATAGATACTGTAATCTTCGCCACAAATGTTTATTTCTATCCATTGATTTCTTTGAACATAATGCGTAATACTTACCATCAGAACTAGAACTAAATACTATAATTTATAGACTCTAACAAATGAAAACGTGACCTGAGTTTCAAAACAATTGTTGAAACTAATATTTAAACACTTTTTCTGCTTTAGTAAGTGATATTACATGCACGTTTTTGAATTTGTCGCGGTGTTTTCAGGTTACGATATCATTTGCCGGAGTTTAGCATACCGGAACCGGTGGGTATATTTGAGCTTTATAATTATTTTATTATCTGTCACATATATTTGACAACCGTAATTTTTATACATCTGTATTTGTGGTCACTGATCTATAACTCTATATTTTTGTAATTAGTCTATGGGTGGAAATAAGAGTTGAATAAGGTGTGTGTGATTTAAAAAAGCATTTTATTTTCGTTTACTGAATGCACATCGCACATTATTACGTTTAATGGGAAATTTGCACCCCAAGACCATTGAAAACAGGAACCAGAAGCATTCAATCCACGCAAGGGACGGCCAAGCGTTTACGAGTCAGGTAATTTGCGATGATATGAAAACTTGCTAATGTCATTCTCAGCTGAAGAAATACGTAACAATCAAAAACGCTTTGTTAGTATTCTGCATTATTCACGTTGTGATGTTGTTGATTAATCGTTATATTTTTGGATGTAACGTAGTAATTGTGGCTTATAATTACTTTTGGCGTATGCGAGTCTTTTGTTCGATAGGCGGTTGATTCGTACCTATTGTTTTTGTGTACAGTTCAGCCTATCCCATTTCGTCGGTAACCTCAGCGGACGCTCTTTCGCCAGCGTAACTAGCGGCCAGTCTGTTTACAGCGCATCGCGGCCTTGGTCTCGGGTCTCTAGGCGAAGGTTAGTGCCAAACACAAGACTCAAACACTCTTGTTTATTATTTGGGTCAATATAGAGTTGCGATGCCCGACCGTTTTTCCGTACTAGACTTAATGACTGACCTCACTTCTAATCATAAATCTCATAATGAGAAGCATTTTGAGTACCCTGGCAATGAAAATGAAAGAAAAACAACCTTTACATCTCTATTCAAATACTTGTCTACTAATTATACATCAAAAAAAGCTTTAAAATATTTTTAAGTTCTAGTAAGTATATAATAACAAAACTAGTTTACAACTAGAAAACTACTAAACATTTTTCAAATAATGTGCATCAAATACAGTTGTTCAATTTATGTACTCTATATTAAAAATTTCTAGTATGTACTACCTGATACTTATTATTTTGTATGTACAATTGTTAACAGACATGGTATTAGAAATCATAATAAAACCACATTACACATTTATAAATGTTTATATTTTTCAACCTAAACAATTCATGAAATATTTAATTAGGTTCTACAAAATTACACAATATTTCTACAATAATAATTTATTTAATTAGTTTAATTAATTACTACTAAATTGAAACAGTAACTTTAACAAGATATGTACAACTTAGAATAATACTTAACTCGAGTATTGGAGAGGCAGAGTTGCGACACAGTTCTTAGCAGCAGATAGAATGCCCCTTTTTGTCAGTTTACCCTCTTTTATATCTGTCACCTACCACTACCATATTTCCGCTCACGCCTTCACTTGCCCCTCCACATGCTAGCATTTTAATTATATAAATAATTTAAATAATGTAAATGGAAAATAAATAATATTTGTGAATTCCGTTAAGACAAGTGTTGCCAACTTTAGACAATTAAATAACAAAAGCAATAAAAATTTCATAAAATTGTATAAAGAATACTATTTTCTATCTTATTATATATTATAATCATAATTTAATATTTAAAATAATCCTTAATCATAACACAATATTAAAATATATTTTTGGTTTTTATAGTACATAAGCAGGTTTTTTTTGAGTCAGGATTATTATTATTATCTCATTAATTTTAATGTGACTTTAACTTATGATTTTAGCTTTTATAGGTGTTTTTGTTATAATACCATATTAAAAACATCAGATTTAAAACTTTAGAACCAAATGTTAATTACTGACCTATGTACGGTGGTAGGGGCAACTGACCTACTCTGGATACATGTAAGCTTAAGACTAAGTTAGTGATTCAAAATATTAAAAAAAAATTAATAATGTCTAAATTATTAATAAGAAAGTTTTCAAAACTTATATATTCCATTAATTTGTTATATTTCAAGTACGGCTTCAAATTCGAATCTTGAAATTCTGCAATGGTTCCAATCTAAAATGCTTAGACTGATTACCAATGCTCCATGGTACATCAAAAACGAACGTCTGCATCGCGAACTAAAAGTTAAAACTAAAAGACAGAAGTTGCTTACTCAGTGAAATCATACCAAAATCGTATAAAAATCACCCAAATAAACTTGCAAGGAACTTAATGTATAAAAAACCTGGTACAACCTTTAAAAGGCTCAAGAGAGGAGCACCACAAGATGTCTTGTTATAGACAGTATAAAATATTAATTGGGCAAGTCAATGGATCTTGCTCCAAACATGCCTTAAAATAAATATGTAACATCCAGCTGAATGTCTCAAGACAGATTGCAGGAATAATGAGAGTCAAAAAAAAAAATATTTCAAGTAATATTTACATATAATAGAATAAAGATTGACAAAGGACTAATATATTATAAAAGCAGATGAGTATTATCTCAGTCTTTATCTCACATAAGCAAATGTTTTGTCAGTTGTCATTTTTAAAATTAAATATGTAAGTCTCTCAATATTGGTTTCTGTCCTTTCGATGGCCCAATTATAAGTGCAATTGGCAAACACGAAATTGTATGTGTTTTACAATTAAAATTGGCCTAAAAACAGATTAATTACTTACAGTTTCTCACATACAAATTTGCATGTGTCCTACTAACTACATAGGAGTGCATGTTTCAAGGCATACTATTAATTTCAAAAAACTGACTATATTTCATTTCAAAGTTGCATTGTTGCATTAAATCTGACTATGAACCCACAGCCTTTACCCTTTTGACATAAGGTACCTAAATAATTTTACTACACAAATCTTATTGCATAACATTTTGCAAATTAATTTTTTTCGCATCATTTTGTGTGAACACTTTTGTGATTATTTCAGATGGAATGATTCAACATTAAAGAACCCACTTGAAGCAAGTAAAACAGCTTGGCCGGTAGCACACAAAGAGTCAATATTCCTGCCCGAATTCCCCATAACCACTGATCTCATACAAAAAGATTTTGAGATTATCACAAGTATCGCAAAAGGGGCATTCGGTGAAGTTTTGAAAGTCAAGAAATTGAGTGAAAATAAGGAGTATGCACTGAAAGTTCTGCATAAGGCGCAGGTAAAATGTTTAACTTGATAATTTTTCATCAAAGGTATGTGTTCAAAAAACCAAATGGTTTGAACTGCATCTGCTTTAGCACGCCTTACCACTTCTTAAAATAAGTAACACAAAAATAGGGATACTAAAACTTTGTTATGTCTGTCTGTGACATTGTAGCTTCTTAATGAATGGGCCAATTATGATGCGGTTTCATTATTTAAAAGCTGATGTAATTGAGTTGTGTGTCTCTTTACTTTATACAATAAAAAGATGCAAATCCAAACATTTCCACGACCTCTGCAGTGCAGTGGTATGCGCAGTGGATTTGTAAGACGGAGGTCCTGGGTTCGATTCCTAGCGGGGCAGATTGAGATTATATCTTAATTTGTCTTCGTCTGGCTGGTGGAAGGCTTTCGCCGTGGCTAGTTACCACCCTACCGACAAAGACGCACCGCCAAGCGATTTAGCGTTCTGGTACGATGTTGTGTAGAAACCGAAAGGGGTGTGGATTTCATCCAACTCCTAACAACGCTTCCATCTTAGATTGCATCATCACTTAACATCAGGTGTGATAGCAGTCAAGGACCAACTTTTTATACCATTTGTCATTTTGATTTATTATTTAATTAAGTTACAAACATAATATAGATAACAGTTAGTTTGTTTGAACATGCTACCAGTTAGATTTGAGAAATTCTTTTACTATTTGACAGAGCTATTTATAAAATCTTTTTGTTTATATGTGGGTATTGTATATGCTAAAACTACAAATTTTGGATGGACTTTGATCTACATCATATAGTTGGTACATACTCCTTTATCTATAACAGTACCATACAAGTTATATAAAATTATTTACAATTAATTGATTAATTATTATTATTGCTGATGTAATATTATTATAATTTATGGTAATAAAACAAATAATTATGTGTTATTAGTGGCTATTATTTTAACGAGTAAATTGTTATAAATATATATAAATCAATGGAATTACTATGAACAATTATTGGTGTGAATCTATAAAACATTGCAAAACTTAACATCTTAGTAGGTAAATCAATTGGTTTGAATACAATTTCAATGAAGGAAAATTAATTTTGCATAGAGTGTTCGCATTAAACATAATTTTATTCGCATTAAATATAATACCTGTGTACTAATAAAAAAAAAATTAAAACTCACAACATCCAGTCGCAGTTAACATTTAAAACAAAAAGAGACTTAGGATGTCGTTTGCTTTGTAGTGCTGATAATATTTCCTTACCACAACCACGCACCAATTATGGAAAAAGGAACATAACTTTTGAAGGAGCACAAATGTTTAATAAATTACCTTTAGATATTAAAAATATAAATAGTATAAATATTTTCAAGAAAAGATTAAAAAAATACATTATAAAGTCTGTTGGTTGCAGCGGGATTTTAAAATAATATTCTGATGTTATACGTTTTATTCTTTCATAATCTTTTATTTACCGCCGCATCGGAAAAGCAGTCCGTGACGAGAAAAGACGCGGCCAGAAAAACTCGACACATGCTCTTTTAAATTAATTACAAAACTACTCAATTACAATAATTAATATTACACTAAAATATGCATACTTTGTAACAACCAAAAGTACAGTGCCATACCCTGTTCGACTATTCTAACATGTCAATTCTTATCTATTATTTTATGGCCTGGAATCAAGTCCTTTTGAATCATTTGTCAGTCGACAGAAGATTACCTTACGTTACCATAGACGATATCGTATAGTATTGTCTATGGTAACATACTTCAATATTTTAAAATGCTAACAAAAATGTCTGAGTACGGTCCTGGATATTCATCGGCATTGCCAGGCGCGCTAAGTGCAAACGTTTTACAAATCTACCTGCATACTCCTACGATCGGCTTGTTGCTCGCCGCTGCGCTTTTTATTTTGTAAAATTTATAATTAATTTCTCATTAAGTGAAATTTTGTAATTTCTTTTGAGAATAAAGATTCTTTAACCACGAACGCTATGATTGGTATGGTAATGGAAACTGTTATCCACCCCAGCTTTTAATTAGTTTTAGAGTAGGTAGTGCATTTATATGCGATCTGCACACCAACTGAAACTGTTATATCATATCATCATGGTCTATAATCATATTATTTTTGGAAAAGCATTAACCACTCCTTTCGAAGAGAATTCTTTCCAAGGTTAATCTTGGAACGAAAGCTACAGGACTAGAGAGCTACAGGTTGTCAAAGGCGGTTGGATGACAGTGGACCGGACTCAATTGCTTATACACAATTAAAGATAATTGTAGAACATAGGAAAGCTTTTCGCATAATGATCGCCGATTTTCGATTAGAGGTTGGCACCACGTGATGATGCCCTTTTCGAATGAATTACTCTTTTTTTTCAAACAGCTTATGCTAACAGTTGTTACGACATTTTAAATGGTGTCTTGACAAAGGCTTACTCTATGTCGTTATAATGATTTATCGAATTTTTTATGCGCAAACTTTTTAAATGCTTCCCATCGTAGTAAGGTTTAACCCAATGGCTCACTGCCCTAAATATATTGGCAACAGCTTTTTATCTCCAAATGCAATCACGGTTCATATTATTATCAGCTAAGGTTTATCTTGTAACCTAATTTAATCGATACTTTATTAATGGACTTGGGGACCCTATAGTTATACTTTTAGAATAGGGTTGTTAGTAGGTAAATTGGACGCTTTATGTGTTCTCGATGTGCCTTCAACGAGACGGGGTTCTGTCGGCTAGAGGGGAACTTGCATTTGTGGATAGATGCCGTTAACTGGGTTGCGGTAGTCTTCGAAATATTCTGGATAGTTACAGTCGAAGCTGGGTAAGCGGGAATGCAAGCAAGGGGCACGAATGTTATTCTCGCTTGTAGGGGTTTCTCACTAAAGCAGTTTTTTTTTTTATCGACTACAAGTTGGCCCTTGACTGCTATCACTCCTGTTGTTAAGTGATGATGCAGTCTAAGATGGAAGCGGGCTAACTTGTTAGGAGTGGGACAAAAATTCACACCCCTTTCGGTTTCTACACGACATCGTACCGGAACGCTAAATCGCTTAGCGATACGTCTTTGTCGGTAGGGGAAAAATCTCAATCTGCCCCGCCGGGAATCGAACCCAGGACCTCCGTCTTATAAATCCACCGCGCATACCACTGCGCCACGGAGGTCGTCAAGTTTGGCACTTACGAAGGTTTCGGAGTAGTTTCTCTCATTTATAGAGGTCCAAGATTAGCTTTTAGTACCTAGAGTTGCTAGTTTTCAGATGTCTATTGAAATATTACTATAAATAGTCTCGCTTGCTGAGGTCTAAAGTAAAAAACTGTCACTTACAGAGTCTATAATAAAATAAATAAAAAATACGATAAATAATAAAAATAAATAAGAAATAAAAAATACGGGACATTACTGTCGCTTATAGAGTTTTCTCACTTTTCCAGTTTTCGCTTATCCAGGTTTAACTGTATTTCAATGTTTAAGTAGGTAGAACCAACATAACATTCTTGGCTCAGTGGTGAGAGGTATCCATGAAGGTTCCCCTACGATAAAAAACATACGGTTGTGTAAAAGTTCTGTGTAAGTGTCATTATGCAGATTTTTCATTAAGATAAATCTTAATAATTGGTAGGCAATATTTCCTTTGTTAGCTAAAGTATAATCGTATTAGTTGCGAACACGTTTTAAAAATGATCTAACGACTAGTAGTACATTAACATTTATAATTTTGTCAATGGCCCTGAAAAACGTGTTAACAAAGGCTTCCAAGTTTATACTCACTCGTGTCATCGTAATAATTAAAGCCAACTTTATGTCGCCCTCGTATGAAAAAATACATTTCTGAAGTGCTTTTATATTCAGAATGTAGTATTTTGAGCATGAACAAAATAAAAATGATGATTTTATATATTCTATGAAACGAAAGTAGATGCAGTAGGTAGTGCTATTCTGTAACCATGTTATTACAAGTATGACCAGAGTTTGATTTTTTTCTCTATCTTCCTCTATCTCTATCGTGTTAGACGCAGAGAGATGGTAGAGTCGAATTCGAGACTCACTGGCGAGTTTATAAAAACATCGCTACAGATTTTTCTTTCTTTATATTATGACGGTAAGTGATGGAAGCAGGTTAATTTGTTAAGAGTAGGATGAAATCCACACCCCCTTTCGGTTTCTACACGACATCGCAAAGGAACGCTATATCTCTCGGTCTCCGCCATTCCTCAACTACGGCGATTCGCAGTTCACCCACGTTGATAGGAGCTGGAATTCTGGACTTAACTTTTCTTTTCAGCAAGTCCCAAACGTGCTCTATTGGGTTCATATCCGGTAATCTCGACGTCACTCCATAACAGTGATATTCATATCATGAAGATAAGCTTGAGTTACCCGCGGTATGCGGCCGAGCATTATCCTGCATAAAAACAAAATCGTCACCGATATATGGGGCAAACGGTACGACATTTTCTTCTAAAACTTCTCTGATATAGCGGTCTGCAGTCAGACTCCCTTTGTCAATCACTACCAAGTCTGTGCGAGCTCCCAAACAAATGCCCGCCCAAACTATTATTGATCCACCATGCAACTGTATTTTCAAAATTTGTCTGAATGTGTCGTTCTCCTTTGCGTCTGTATGGCTGCCGTCAATTTGATTTAAAAGAATTCTGCACTCATCACTAAACAATACCTTACTCCATTGGTTCGCGTTCCAAAGTCGATGTTCCGCTAAATATACCGGTGTAGTTTTAAAAAATCTTCCAAATAAATTAAAGCCAATTTTATGTAGAACTTACGCGTACGAACTGCTATAATAGTTTATTGTACTATAAATATTTTCTTTATTCTTTATATAGAACACTGGGTCAATGACGTTTAAGATTAAGGCGCATTATACACACTGCAATGGATTCCTTAATCGAATGTATAATGTTACTTATCAATAGTGAAAATGTTTATTATTAACTTCTATAGTCCTTGAACATATTGCTTTATTGACTCGATCCGCGTTATTATTTCAATTATATATTTGAATATTTGTAAAGTTCAATTCAATAGTTACAATAAATTGAAATAAAAATAATTGAATTTAAGATTACAGTGAGTATGCATGAATACTCAGACAAATCAAAGTTTAGTATGTCACAAGTATTTTGACAGTTTACAATAGAAATCGGTTAAAATAATTTGACTCGTGCCTTCTTACGAAATGTCACTAATTTGAGCGCACACATATTTTGTATTTAAAACGGAAAACTTATTTGTGTCAAAGAAAATTAGTGAAATTAAGGTGTAGTCCGAATGTACGGGAAAATTTTTGTGTAAAAGTTGAAGTAGTAGGTGAGAGAGGGACACGAGCAAAATCACTCTTATAACCTGCTAAAAGCTACGAACGAGTGTCCAAAGCTGCTTTAGTAGGGTCTTTCCAAATTTGGCTGGGCAGGGAGAATAATTTGATGAGAGGAGGTGACCTTTTAAACCTACACTCGTGTCACAAGTCTCGGGCTCTGTTCGGGGCCTCGGCACCCGCACGGTGAATCCATGGAATGATGACACAATGCATTGTGATATCATTATGGTCTTAGATTACGACGACCTCCGTGGCGTAGTGGTGCGCGGTGGATTTACAAGGCAGAGGTCCTGGGTTCGATTCCCGGCGGGGCAGATTGAGATTTTTCTTAATTTGTCTTGGTCTGGCTGCTGGGAGAATTTGCCGTGGCTAGTTACCACCCTACTGACAAAAACGTACCGCCAAGCGATTTAGCGTTCCGATACGATGTTGTGCAGAAACCGATAGGGGTGTGGATTTCATCCTACTCCTAACAAGCTAGCCCGCTTCCATCTTAGATTGCATCATCACTTAACATCAGGTGTGATGGCAGTCAAGGGCCAACTTGTAATCATTAAAAAAAAGATTACTTATTAAGTTTTTTTTTATCAATGTAATGATTATAGGTTTTTGGGATTGGTCAGGATTCAGGGATTATTAGCAAAAAATCAGACTTTTTTGTGGACACTGTTAAAAGAATAATGGTTTATTTTACAGATAGTTAGCGAAAATGCGGTGAGGCAGGTGAAAGAGGAGGCTCGGATACAGGCGGCGGTGGGACATCACATCTTCATAGCCGGCGCGGTGTCGCGGTGGCAGACTAAGAAAAGACTGTATATTGGTAAGTTTCACAGAATACATAATAGTATAGATAATTCAACTCATTTGTGTGTTGTGCGTCCGTGCGTGTGTGCGTGCGTGTGTGCGTGCGTGTGTGCGTGCGTGTGTGCGTATATGTGTGTAATAATAATAGTTCGTGTGTAAACAAAGCCGAATAGGGAAGGTATCAAAATACTTGGACTAGATTACTGTCATGTGGAGTGTCGAGTTAACTGTCATTGTTCCGGTAGTCGTTTTAGTCAATTGTCTAATTTCGAAAAAATTCGAACAACAGGTTCAGAAGCTTTCGGTTGGCTGTTAAATCAAGGGTCAGATACAGAAGTAAAAAAGCGCGAATTGTGAGGAAGGTTCCTCATTTTGGAGCCCTGACCGCGGGTTGCTTGAGCCCTCAGAAGCTTTGCAAGAGCAGATTTTTTTATAAATGTTTTACCCGCGATATTACCGTACCTGGAATATCTACAGAAAACAGGCTCTGTTTTAATCCCGGGAATAATCGTATCTCTATTCAAAATGTTAGCCTAATCCAGTCAATAATTGCGACGCAAAGGAGTAAAACACACACAATAACCCTTTATAGTTATTTTTAAACAAAAGGCCTTTTAATGCTCTAATAATAAATACATGCCGTATTTATTATTAACGCAAAGTATAGCGTATGAATTATAATATCTACGGGTATAAATAAACAACTGCCTCGTTGGTCTAGTGGTTAGCCTATGTGTCTTCGATCACGAGGTCCTGGGTTCGATTCCTGGGTCGGGTCACGGAATAATTCTCACCTTTTTCAATTTTCTATGAAATGTTCAGTCCATTCCAAGCCTGGAGTCTGGAAGTTGGTAATATTACACCCCCGTGCCTCGGAGAGCACGTTAAGCCGTCGCTCCCGTTCACTATCGTCAACATCTGATAGCGATATTTAATAAATGAAACATTATCAACCTAAGGTCGACAACCCGCATTGGAGTAGCGTGATGGGTGTACGCTCCATATCCCCTCACATATAAGGAGGCCAGGCCCTGTAGTGGGCCGTTAATAGGCTGATAATGATAAATAAACAGATAATGATATTTAAATGTGTCTCGTCTATAATTTTTGTTTAGTCTGTGACGAGAGATAACACAGGCATCGCTCACAGCCGTGAACATCACGGCATCCCCAAGTGTTTCGGTGTCAATAATTAACTTTGCACTGATAAATTGACATTTTGTACGTAATATATCGACATGTTTTGCATAGAACGCCTAAACTTAATTTAGTGCTCGAAGTAATCATACCTACAGGAATGTCTATTGTGATTATTTATTACTCATCTTGCACGAGGGAACAAAGCTTAATTAGGAAATTAATGTAATATAGCAATCTATGTGTCTATATGTCTATATTACAAATGCTAAAGAAACTTTGTTACTCAACCACAACTAAACTATTGAACTGATTTTAATAAAATTTGGTACAGAGATAGTTTAGATTCTGAGAAAGGACATAGGCTACTTTTTTCGAACTATCACTAAAATAAATTCTCGCGGATGGAGTCGCCGGCGTCCACTAGTTATTAATAATAATGTAATATATCCATTTATTAATAAATTAAAAATTAAGTCTAATCATATTATATTCAATCTAATTAACGTCAATTTGAGTTCGGTTTAGAACTCCACCATACTTAGGATTACCATATTTCAGGATTTTTGGACTATAGGATTCCAAAAATCCTGAAATATGGTAACCCTAAGTATCCTCAGGACTTTTTTGATTGCATCGCCAGGATTGCAAATCTCATGAAATCTCAGTATTATTAGAATTTTCTATAACTGTTAAAATATCTCAGATTTTTTTGATTTTTTCATCTGGTAACCCTAAACATACTGGAAGTACCTATATAGATTAATTTCAGAGACATCAAACTAAATAATAGATACTTTTTACAATATTTACAGCTTGTAATAGAGCAAAACCGAGAAAGTACAATTGCTTACTTGAGGTGTAAAAGGTTATGCTTGCTGTTATAATTATAGTCACAAAATATTCAACACCTGTTTGAAGTTGACAGGTGCAAAACAATGCATTCTATGACATATCACGCCTGCAAACTGTTTCTTTATTAAACAGTGCCCTCCTCTGTCCTATTCTAAAGTAGGGGGCTCTTGCTCGTGAGAGTAATATTTTTTTTATTTATTTTATTTTAAAAACTTTATTTAAGAAAGAAAGAAAGAAAATATATTTATTCATATTTAAGAGTTACAGACAGTACAGAAGAGGCACAGTTATAATTATTTATAAACAGGTATGCATATGCATATATGTATACCTAGGGAACCTTGGGTAGTCGCCCCATACACCTATCTGTAACCTTAAAAAGAAAAGGTGTACGGCTCAGCATAATGCCGTGTATTGTGTCATACATGGCGCTGATTTTCAGCCGTGACCTATGTGACATCTCAGACATTAAAAATTAAATCTATAATTAAATTATAAGCACATACCTATATGTAACAATAAAAATAAATAATAATAATAATACTAAATATAATAATAATTATATATAATAATAATAATATAATTAATAACTAAGTTGGATGTATGTAAAATAAATATATACCCATAGAAAAAGAAATGTGAATTTATATTTTGCATACAAGTAATATAATATGATGAAGAAGAGAAGAAGAAGAAGCAGAATTATAATAATTAAAACAAATTTCTAAAGTCCTAAATTCCTCCTATATAATTGATACTTCCACCGCGTAGCCTTCAAATTCTTTTTGCTTGTCTAGCATAAATTTTTTCAATTTTCTACAAAACGTAAATTTGGTTTGCGAATTACGGATTGGCGGTGGAATATTGTTCCAACAGCGGGTGGCGGCGTATTTAAAACTACCTCTAAAAGCAGCCGAGCAATGCCTCGGTACGCTTAGAGGCTTACGTGAGCACCTGAATAACTCTCTGTTATCATACAACCTGCTGAGCTTCTGACTAATATATAATGGCTTACTGTATTTAAATATTCCAAAAAGTAAGCTAGCAAGATGTACCTTCCTTCTACTACTCATTTTTAGCATGCTATGCTCATTCAAAAACGGAGTGACATGACTTCTAGGGGGAATGCTGAAACAATAGCGTGCACAGGCGTTTTGAACCCTTTGTATAAGCTTACTGGTTCTGGCTAATAAACGAGGTCCGTAAACTACGTCTGCATAATTTAGTTTCGATAGCACGAGACTTTCTACTAGTCGAATGCGCACCTCTTGACTGATATATTTTCGAATTTTGTACAAGACCTTTAATCGATAAAAGCAATTACGTACTACCGAAGCTATGTAGTTTACGTACCTAAGCTCAGAATCCATTAGGAGCCCTAAATTCCGGGCTTCAAAAACACGCTCTAATGTCACACCGTTTAGTATAACGTTGGCAGAATCATAGTCAACTTTTGCTATTTGAGCTCTTGTACCAAATAATATAAGCTTTGATTTGCAGGGATTCAGAACTAACGAATTATTATGAGACCAATCAATGATTCGTTGCAGGTCCTCATTTATTCTTTGGACCGCCAATCCGTAATTATTTGGCTCAAAAGAATAATATACCTGCAAATCATCGGCATATAAATGATATTTGCAATGTTGAATATTATGCACTATATCAGCACTGTACAAAATAAATAAGAGTGGACCCAAAATAGACCCCTGTGGGATTCCCCTTTTCACATTAGTGATGGAAGAACGTATCCTCTTCCCATCATCTTGCGCTATTTCTATATACTGCGATCTGTTCATCAAATAGCTGTCAAACCATTTCACCGTATTGATGTCAAAACCGTAATATGATAACTTAGAGAGCAGCAGCGGGATGTTTACACTATCAAATGCGCGTGAAAAATCTAGTAATACTAAAAGTGTACACATTTTATTATCTTGCGCCGTCAGAATATTGTCAGTTACATCAAGAAGTGCGGATACCGTACTTCTACCAGCCCTGAAACCTGATTGCATATCTGGTAACAAATTGTTACTTTCCAGGTATTCAGAAACTTGTAGATATACAACCTTTTCCAGAATTTTTGATGCACAGGGCAATACACTGATCGGCCGTAAGTCTTTTACTGTACTGGGATTATCAATTTTAGGAATTGGACGCACCACTGCTACTTTCCAAGCATCAGGAAAGCTTGACTGCTCAATAGATCCATTGAATTTTTTTTATTTCAAATACACATAGCAGATAAACATAGCAGAAGAAATAAAGTAACATTAATTGGCAAAAGGCGGCCTTATCACTAAGAGCGATCTCTTCCAGGCAACCTACCGAAAGATTCTAAATATTCTGTGAGACGGGAAATTGCAAAAATAAAGAAAAGAAAGTAAAAACTACAATATACATACATCTAATACGGCATACATATATACACACATTATATTAATATATATACATATATATTACTTATACAATACATATATATAACATTTTGACGGCCGAGTGGCGCTGTGGGTAGTGACCCTGCTTCTGCGTCCTAGGCCGTGGGTTCGATTCCCACATCTGGAAAATATTTGTGTGATAAGCATGGATGTTTTCCAGTGTCTGGGTGTTTATCTACACTTTGGTCAATTTATTAAGACGCGCCCCACTATTTCTCGCGAGGGGAAACCGAAGGGTGCGGGGAGTACAGTTCGAACATCAGTCTCGAGTCGACTACGGCTCGGTGTACACGGGCTATTGTAGGTTGTGTCGCTGCGTGTCATGACCAAACGGAATGATGCTCTACTTAATTTTTTTTACCAATATTATATTTATAATGTCAAAAAAACGTATCGTATGATGATAAACTACATATTTAAATGTGACTTAGCCAGAAGAATCGTTCCGTTGCCCATTCCTTCAGGTTGACCGACTCGACTTTAATTTTTCTACAAAGGTCACTTGATTGGCTTGTTACAGCCGATATAGCCGATCCAAATTAGTCCAAGTCTAGCTGGTGTAAGGCTTTGGTCATTGGTAGTTACCATCCTACTGACAAAGACGTTACGTCAAGCAATTTAGCGTTCCAGTACGGTATCGTGTAGAAACTGAAGGAATGTAGATTTCATGCTACTCCTAACAAGTTAGCCCGCTTCCATCTTAGTTTGTATCGTCGCTTACAGTGTGTGATTATAGCTAAGATATACCATCAAGGGCTAACTTGTGATGAATAAAAATAATAATAGGTATCATGGGTTCACGCTTTACAAAAACACTAAGGGTATGGTAGACAAGAGAGCGTGGAGTTGAGCTCAATCATTAAACTGTTTAAACAAAAGAAAATTAGATATAATTATACTAGGAACCTATCTGAGATGATTGTGGGTGTGTGTGTTTTTAAGATATTGTTAAATTGGTTAATATACATGTCGAACGAATTAGACTAGAGACTTAGAATAGATTGTTGTAATATTGTGATAGATGTCATTGTTTATGGAAATGTTACTGTCTGTGGAAGTAATTATTTATGGTATGTCCGAGTTTTTTTTATGAAAGTAATCGAAATAGAACTAATTGTTATTCATTTAATGAGAGATATGAGATAGGTGCTTACTTAAAACTTTAACACAAAGTTAAATTCAATCAGTTAAATTCAATTTGATTTATAACATTCAAATGATGCATAATATCTCGTCACATGATGTGATGTGAGATGAAAGTATCTTCTTTGATTTGTTTTAATACTCCAACCAATAAAAGAGCCGGGTGCCAAAGTCCTATTATAGTATTTACACCATCTTGAAGTGAACAAAGGAGTTGGGTAGTTAGTTTGTATCTAGAGTGCGGTGAGGATATTTAGTCGAGTTGGACCAGTGTAAAAGTGTTCTTAAGAAGTAAATTAAATTAGCGAGTAAAGTAAGATGGGTGTAAATAAACTACTGTTCTGAATCTTCATAATACGTCAGGAATTATAGAAATCTACTTCATGTATCAAAACATCGTGAACTAGCAATATATCTCGTTCGTGAAAACGTGCTTAGGCAAGCACAAAACAAAGTCTTTGTAACGCCCAAGAGATTAAGAACCACTAAAGATGATGTCAAGGAGAATGGTGATACTCCGACATATATATTAACCTATATCACAATATAATTTTGCTGTGCAGGACCAACACGACACATTCATTTTTAAAAAATGGGTTAAAATGAAGTAGAGCATACTGCTAGTCAAACATGACATTCTTATTGACTTAACTAACTTGACACTTTGTGTGAGTGTGCACACATTGCTACTCGTCACGTAGTAATAGAACTCACATTCTTGCAGTTTTTATTGCACACTTCACAGTACCCATAACACAAGCTACCTAGTTTACTTTGGGGCTATATAACGATGTGTGTAATTGTCCTATAATATTTATTTTTATATTCATTTATTTATATTTATTATATACATAGTACCTACATATATTTAACAAAGTAATCTTCATTCTAATACCTACATGAACTACTTATTAAAATGTTAGATAGTGTTTCTTTACACGATTTTTAAAAATGTCAGCGACTTTGAGCATCTGATTTCTTCTGGTAGTGTATAATATATGAATATACAAGAAGTTCTTAACATACGATTAGAGGAAAAAACTCAGTCCACGTGAAACTAATATTCCTAAAGCATCTTCTTATTCCCTCTGCGTCCAGTTTGAGGCACATAGATGGGATGGTTTCAACGTGTATAACGGACGGACACGTTTCGGCTTAGATATTTTTATAAACCATTGACCTACTTCCACGCGGTGGATCCCATCGGGCTTATCTCCTTATCGACGCTATCTATTGGCTAGACGATGCTCATTTGTTTACCTAATGATGTTTTTATACGCGCGTGTTATTGTATTACGAGCTCTGGTGTAAAGGTCAACGCTACTAGACGGATATATCTAATCTTCTTTAAATATAATTATGACGAAGTGGTGTGTGGGCCGTTTTTGAGTGTTCGCTCTTGGTCTTTTTTCCTTGGTACCGAAATAAGAGTTATATTGGTCATGTTGTTTGACGGCCTTTCTGGCGCAGTGGTATGCGCATTGGATTGATAAGACAGTGGTTGCGGGTTTAATTTACGGCTAGGCCGATTAAGATTTTCTATCTTAGATTGCATCATCACTTACCATCAGGTGTAATTGTAGCCAAAGTTACCTACATATTTTTTTTAGTGTTTTTGGGAGGTTGCAACTATTAACCACGCGGGCGAAGAAGCGGGCGTCTGCTAGTGTATAGATATAGAAATGAATTTTCTTAGTCTATAACTATACCATTCGATAGGCTATAAGAGATGTAAAAGTTTTCAAATTCAAATCTTTTTGTAGAAGAAAACTCTATAACAAATATATATAACCTTCAATGTTATCTATAATATTTTTATTTTCCAGTTTCAGAATACATTCCTGGCGGCGAGCTGTTAGCTTTAATAGATAAGTACTCGAAGTTACCAGAGGAGCTGGTGAAGATATTGCTAGCGGAGATTGCTATAGCTGTAGGTCAGTACATGATATATTTAATAGATAAGTACTCGAAGTTACCAGAGGAGCTGGTGAAGATATTGCTAGCGGAGATTGCTATAGCTGTAGGTTAGTACATGATATATTTAATAGATAAGTACTCGAAATTAACAGAGGAGCTGGTGAAGATATTGCTAGCGGAGATTGCTATAGCTGTAGGTTAGTACATGATATATTTAATAGATAAGTACTCGAAGTTACCAGAGGAGCTGGTGAAGATATTGCTAGCGGAGATTGCTATAGCTGTAGGTTAGTACATGATATATTTAATAGATAAGTACTCGAAATTAACAGAGGAGCTGGTGAAGATATTGCTAGCGGAGATTGCTATAGCTGTAGGTCAGTACATGATATATTTAATAGATAAGTACTCGAAGTTAACAGAGGAGCTGGTGAAGATATTGCTAGCGGAGATTGCTATAGCTGTAGGTTAGTACATGATATATTTAATAGATAAGTACTCCAAGTTACCAGAGGAGCTGGTGAAGATATTGCTAGCGGAGATTGCTATAGCTGTAGGTTAGTACATGATATATTTAATAGATAAGTACTCGAAATTAACAGAGGAGCTGGTGAAGATATTGCTAGCGGAGATTGCTATAGCTGTAGGTCAGTACATGATATATTTAATAGATAAGTACTCGAAGTTACCAGAGGAGCTGGTGAAGATATTGCTAGCGGAGATTGCTATAGCTGTAGGTTAGTACATGATATATTTAATAGATAAGTACTCGAAGTTACCAGAGGAGCTGGTGAAGATATTGCTAGCGGAGATTGCTATAGCTGTAGGTTAGTACATGATATATTTAATAGATAAGTACTCGAAGTTACCAGAGGAGCTGGTGAAGATATTGCTAGCGGAGATTGCTATAGCTGTAGGTTAGTACATGATATATTTAATAGATAAGTACTCGAAGTTACCAGAGGAGCTGGTGAAGATATTGCTAGCGGAGATTGCTATAGCTGTAGGTCAGTACATGATATATTTAATAGATAAGTACTCGAAGTTACCAGAGGAGCTGGTGAAGATATTGCTAGCGGAGATTGCTATAGCTGTAGGTTAGTACATGATATGTTTAATAGATAAGTACACGAAGTTACCAGAGGAGCTGGTGAAGATATTGCTAGCGGAGATTGCTATAGCTGTAGGTTAGTACATGATATATTTAATAGATAAGTACTCGAAATTACCAGAGGAGCTGGTGAAGATATTGCTAGTGGAGATTGCTATAGCTGTAGGTTAGTACATGATATATTTAATAGATAAGTACTCGAAGTTACCAGAGGAGCTGGTGAAGATATTGCTAGCGGAGATTGCTATAGCTGTAGGTTAGTACATGATATGTTTAATAGATAAGTATATGAAATTACCAAAGGAGCTGGTGAAGATATTGCTAGTGGAGATTGCTATAGCTGTAGGTTAGTACATGATATGTTTAATAGATAGGTACATGAAGTTACCAGAGGAGCTGGTGAAGATATTGCTAGTGGAGATTGCTATAGCTGTAGGTTAGTACATGATATGTTTAATAGATAAGTACATGAAGTTACCAGAGGAGCTGGTGAAGATATTGCTAGTGGAGATTGCTATAGCTGTAGGTTAGTACATGATATGTTTAATAGATAAGTACATGAAGTTACCAGAGGAGCTGGTGAAGATATTGCTAGTGGAGATTGCTATAGCTGTAGGTTAGTACATGATATGTTTAATAGATAGGTACATGAAGTTACCAGAGGAGCTGGTGAAGATATTGCTAGTGGAGATTGCTATAGCTGTAGGTTAGTACATGATATGTTTAATAGATAGGTACATGAAGTTACCAGAGGAGCTGGTGAAGATATTGCTAGTGGAGATTGCTATAGCTGTAGGTCAGTACAAGACATATTTATGCCTTATTTAATTGCTTAACGACCTATTACAAACGTTCAGTCTTATAGGATGACTTTGTTTAAGTCCTGTACATTCCTTAATATAAAACATCTTTTGCCATATTTTACTTACTGTAAATATCCGCTGAAACAGAAAAGAAATAATTAAATCATTAATTTATGACCAGAATACCTATGAAGTCGGTTCCAAAAAAGCTTTTTACTTTAAGGACCTAACCTTACCTTCCGGTACGATGTCGTGTTGAAACCCGAAACGGGTGTGGATTTTCGTCCCACTCCTAACAAATTAGCACGCTTTCGTCTTAGACTGCATCATCACTTAACATCAGGTGTGATAGCAGTCAAGGGCCAACTTGAAGTCGATAAAAAAAAAATCCCAAAACCTACAAAGTGCTTTGCTACTACGTGTAATAAATGTTCGTCAATTAAATGTTCCTTATATTAGACTGGTACCGACTTTATTGATATGTGTAAACTATGTAATTGACGCTTTTTTTTTTACTTTTTACTGCATTTTGAAGTCGGTTAAATTTTTTTTATTTTTCTATTTTTTTTTTTGGTTTCAGATTTCTTACACAACGCAGGTGTGATATACCGAGATCTCAAACCGGAGAACATATTGTTAGATTCAGACTATCACATACAACTGGTGGACTTCGGCCTGTCCAAGTGGCTGTCTGTAGGATCGCGCACCACCACGCTCTGCGGAACACTCAAATACATGGGTAAGTGGTTATATACCTGAGTTTATACTAAAGCCAAACTCGATGGATAATGATTATCAACAAACAAATTAAAAATGAAGGTAAAAACCACTAGTCATTTTGCACCTAATTTTTTTAATTAACTTGTTAATGACGAATTTATGACAATAAATTAGATTAGTTAGCTTAAAACTCATTAATATATTCATTATAAAAAAAAAAACATAAATTAAAGGAGATGGTCCATTTCAGCTTCACTCTTGTACCACATAGCATTAAAATGGAAAAAATACAAGGATTTTATCATAAATAAAATAAGTGAAGGAAACGAACTAAATTAAACGTTGGTTAAAAATTAAATTCCTAGTTTTTGAGGTACTAAAAGATGTCGTCTTTCTAATATTAGTCTGTAGGTGATAATGATGCGGTGACATTGATTTGTCAAACTCAAAATATTTTATTTTTGACAAGTCTTTTCTTCCGTATTCCAGGCTTTATTTTTAGCTATACATTTTTGACATAGACATCTTCGCTATAATATAATATAAGAACAAAACTCAATATTTTAATCTGATTATTCAGTAATCCGTTAGGTACCTATACCTAACCAGTAACCATCAAATCAAATGGACCGGACATATGTCAATAAGTAATATGACATAATGTCAGTGTAATGACGTATGTCAATAAACACTGACAGCAAAAGTCAAAACACCATTAATCCGCCACCTGGAGAATGTCTACCATAGATAATATAACTTATCTAAGTTCCGCCATGATTATACGTAAAGTGTTGCATTGTTTTGGAGAGAATAAATAATATTTCGCCTAAATAAAAGTGAATTCAGAAATTTGGCTAATCAAAACTAGATTATTAATAGATACATTTAGTTTTTTTCAACTTAAGTACAGAAAGTGAGTCTGTGCTCCATACAATTTTGGACCATCTCCTTTATTGGGCATAAAATGTGATGCATTTTGTACCTTCATTTTAAATTGTTTGTTGATAAGCATTCTCCATCGAGTTCGGCTTTAGTATAGGTGATGAGTTAAGTGTTGATTATACTATACGATGAATGGGGCACTGATTTAGGATCCTGACTGGAACTTACCAATTTGATATTTTGGGCCACACATAAATACGTCACGGGAATTCCAAGATTTTTTTACCCCTTCATTCTCCTTGTCACAGTTGGTAACATTTGTGAGACTTTCACCTCCGTACTGTGACAGTATTTGGCAGTGTTACAACTAGAAATTATTGAATTAAAACAGCAGTTCCGAAATTTGTTTTTTATTAGTAGTGCAAACTTCGTGTTTTAACACGTTGATTTTGAAATGTGACGACACCAAATTTTGGGCCATTTCTACCTCCTTATTTTTAGTTTTCGTTAGTGTGATATTGTGTGACAAGTGAAATGTGACGTAATTTATAGTTGGTCTCCAATTCATCAAATTTGATCCTTATTCAGTCACCAACCAAACATATACAATGATACGAAAACTTAAAGTATCAAGAATTGTTCTTGCCTTTATTGCAATACGATAATAGTCAAAATGTTTTAGGTACAGAACTAGTTTACAAGTGCGCTCTTTATCGTATAGTCTAATCGACCCTTCAAATGCGCAACTAAAACGGTCACTTTCCATTTCAGTGTGGGTAGTGACCCGTTGCGTAACTTAACACGAGATGTCTCGTTCCATGGCCACTGTCCCCCGTAGCCCCGTATATGGACTGATCTATTGACTCGTCCCCTCATTGAGCGTATGCTGGACTGATCTATTGACTCGTCACGTCATTGTCGTACCGAGTGACTATGTGTGGCGTGGCGAATTTGCGCGCGATTCGCCAGTGACGTGACAATGAACGCACGCAGTATCGACTTCGGCATGTCCGTGGAGGGCGAACAAGTCGGCGAAGTGTTAGCCAGCATATTCCACACGGTGCTCTTCCACCGCTCCAGTGGCAAGTTCACCTACAACAACGAGGAGAGCTACTCTATACGCACCGTCAGCTACGTCGACGTCGATTGCGACTTTATCGATTTCACATACGTCTGTTGCGAGTCCAAAATGCTCGTTGAGAATGTCGAGAGAGAGATTTCTCGATTCTCGAGTGGCTTGCGAGGGAACGCCGGCAAGTCTTCTCCCCCGCGAGGGTCGATAAGCCTCGAGTTTTTCCAAAAACGACGAGCGCGTTGGCCCTTCCAACAAGAATGCGTTCCTTGGGAGGTTTGGACGGTCTGCTGCGAGTTGATAGGCAGTCGCAACGAGCAAGACAAGCGAAATAAACACGAGAATCTTATCGAGACGCTGCAGGAGAAAATCGTATATATAACGGAGACAATAAACCGCCACGAATACGTCCCGAAGATGCCCAGCCGGTCCGACGCCGATCTCATATTCGACACGTCCTACCCCGACATACAGCCGTACCTGTTCAAAATACATTACAATTTGTCGGACGCCTCGTCTTCTTCCGTCAGTAATACCGTCAAAAAGATATTAAGTGTGTACTCCTCGTGATGTATATTGAGTTTCTGTGCACTGTAAGAGAGATGGACTACTGTGGATGTCGTCGAGCTGCTACCAAATTGTGTGATATATTGATGGGCTCCTGAAGTTCGTGAACATTTCTAATGAGACAGCTTTTCACCGGTTAACCTGAAACGTAACGTTTAAGTGTGTTATAATTAGTTTATTTAGAAATTTATTAATAATCGGAAGTGCAATTATGGGGAATGTTGTAAATATTCAAAATTATAAAACGTGTTGTACGCTATCTGTGACGTAGTTAGAGATATACGCAATGTCGCCAATGCAATAATGTACTTATGCTTATATTATGCACAAAGTGATAATTTTTTAATTGTTATAGTACGGTAATTTTTCTGTTGTAACTACCATCCGTAATAATATTATAGGCCCAGTTTGCAATCATCAAAATAATCTTAATTTTGATGCAAAAGGATAATGCTGTATGTATGTCTGTTTTGCGAAGGGGTGACAAAGAAATCGTAATATTTAGAAAAACTTTTCATGCTAGGCCTGCTGGTCTATTCACTGTACGTTAGTGTATAGACACGAAAATTACTAACTTACTAACTAGCTATTGTTAGTATGTCTCAAGTCATGTGGCCAATAACACTAAATTTAGTGAATCTAACTATGAAAAATCAACCTTTAGTAGTAAAGAACAATTTAATCGAAGCTCCAGTTCGAAGGCTGGTTGAAGTGTCCATTCTATTTTATTTAAGGTTTGACAATTGTTTGTGTAATCTTAAGGTTTGTTTGTTGTAACGGATACCGAGTGAAACTTGCACGTATAAATTAGATTTAAATTAAATTCATATAACAGAAGTCGGTTAATAAACGTAAGACGAATTATGATGTACAGTGCGGCCGTTGTTGCAGTGCGTTTCTGACAGGTCATGATCCCATAGACAAAGTAACTTTAGAGTGACGAGGAATTTATATAAAGATATATTTGCTTATATTTTGTCTAATTAATGAATCGTTTTATCTGAAATTAAATATTAGTATAATTTTGTTTATTATATCGAATTGAATGACGTATTGGGTCTTATTCTTATGTCACCTAAAATTCCAGAATTGTGATTACTAGTTTCTGTTAATAGCGATTCTTTATATATTATTAGAGAAAAAATAAGGATGCTTTTTTTATATTTTTTTAAACCAGCACTACATTGCTTTACATATACATATATGTAAATTTTATTTTTGTATGACCAACTATCGTCAGAGACGTATTTCAACGAGATCACTGTAGTGTTAAATCTTTGGCGGGCTTGCATCGTAATGCGCTGCTTACAAACGACCGCCTTATCGCTTTCATACAGTCAATATTGCCTAATAGTTTAAAGCAGTGATTCTCAACCACTGGGCCGCGGCACTTTTGTGTGCCGCCAAATTTCAAAAGTGTGCCGCCAATTTTGCAAATATATAATGATGTTAATATTATTAAATTATATCATTTCAAAAGAAAAATATTTTTAACATGAATATATATTTAAATCCACAAAAAAATAAATTATTTTATTATTTACTTTCAAAATTTGTGATTCACTTTGCGTCGCATTTTTCAGGAACACATTAGCGACGCAAAGCGGGGTCTTGGTGTATTTAAAAATTTTTTCATAAACTATTTATGCAGTGTGTTGTAGTAAGTAAATACTTTTTATCTTTTTCTTTGTGTGCCGCCAAATTTTGAAATCATTAAATGTGTGCCGCAACAAAACAAAGGTTGAGAATCACTGGTTTAAAGGTTTCGCCACATAGCGGACGGAACGCGATTGCACGACTGGCTCAAGTGTATTGTACAATTTATGCAGGCCATACACATTCAAGTAAATTGGTGAAACTGTATGACCTGCATATATAGAACAGTAACGGTCGCCCGTGGTTTCACCCGCGTAGTTCCTGTTACCGTGGAAATATCTGGATACAAATTACCCTATGTCTTCTCATAAGTCCGGCTATCATATACAAAAGGTTTTTTACATTCCCACTGGTAGTTTCAGAGATTAGCCGGAACAAACAGCGAGACAAAAATTGTATAACATTGTTATTTTGATATATATATCGTATACATATTCATATGCATGTAGTAAAAACGGTTATTTCAATATTACAAACAGACACTCCAATTTTTTTTATATGTATAGATGTCACACCGTGCGCGAAGGCTTAATGTCGTGCTCTATATTAACATTGCATACGCACCAGCGGCTCGCCCGCAGTGTGACGAAACTAAAATTTTGCGGCGAAATGCGTCTATTCTTTACTTTTACGTACAATTTCCGAGTTGTTTCCTGTAGGCCCGCCTGGTTTTGCAGATACTGTGTCTGGGTTGAATGACAAATATATTTGTAAGGCAACACAGAATTGAGATGTGCTATTCTCCTATCCCTCGCTCAGATTAATGCGAGAGACACATTTACAACACTCCATCTAATGCCGCGTCACGCAACAATTTGAGTAAAAAACGCTAGCTATAATAAATGTAAACCAAACGTGTACAATCTTCATTGTTTATTTTTAATTAATTTAAATGTCTAAATTACCGAATTGATTTAAATAAATATCCCATAGATGAGTTTACTTGAGCTTTTTTGGATCAAAAATGGTATTCATCTAAACCGGAAAATATTAATGAAATAACGAAATGTAGCCGTAGTGGCTGTGGAGTGTTGCATACGTGTCCAGGAAAAGTCGATAATGTAAAATATTAATATAATGTCACTTTTTAAAATTCTGACACGTACTTTTTTGTGTTAAGCGTGTTTAAGTGACAATACATTATTTTCGTTATATTAAATTAATAATTGTTTAATTAATTTAGAATACTTGTGCGGACATCGACGAATAAATTTAAGATTGAACAATCGAGTTATTATGCGTGATATACACTGTATTGTGGTACATAATATAGCAATAATAATAGTCTTTTGACTGTTTTCGTGTATTTTATATAATGAAAAAATCGCTTTGTGATATTGCATACAAACGTGGAAATCGATTGTTGTATAGATGTGGTATATTTGTCTTTATTTTAGAGTATTATAACGCAATCGATGTAAAACGATTTGTAGATTGCTAATTCGATTGTCTACGAATTTGTTAAAATGCACTAAATTAACTGGTCTCAATTGACAGATAATTTTGACACCTGTCAATTTAGTGTAGTTTAGGGATTTGTTTACAATTGAGTTAGCACAACTGTATAACGTGTTTGTAAATATTTAGGTGTACAGATTATTGTAATTAATGTGTAATGTATTAATACATTTTTGTCATTTCGTATTCTCCTTCAGATAGTCAAGTTTTAACATTGAGAGCTTTATTGAACTAATGCTAGTGTAACAATATTTGTTTCTACAATACTCGAGTAACTGTAGACAAATACTTCTATTGTATCAAATATATTTATTGTATTGACGTTTACTCGAGTATGGTAGAAATGTTGAATGAAATGTCATAAATGTCATAGTTTATTTGTATGAAAGGTTATCTCTATTTTAATGAATAAATGTTTGCACACCCGTAACTGACATAAGAAGTAAAACTTCTTTGGTCTCATACTTTTGTTGTACATACGTTTCCGTCTGCGAAACATTGTTTTTATTTTATAATTGAATAATCAAATATTTACACAAAAAACATCTGCTATAAAATATAAAACTTTGCCAGCATTTTCAGTCAAGCAATAGACAATGATTGCAAAAAAATAGTTCACTTTAATGATTTGCTTCTTCAGTTTTGATTAATTTAATATAATTGATTTAAACATCAAACGTTATATGCGCAATGAAAATTAATAAAGATATTCCCATAGTCAATGATAACGCTGATGTACAAAATGTTACATAAATTTTGTACATCTGTTATTTACATGTCATTTTTGTCTGTTATATACATTGGTAAATAACGGGATTTTACGTGTAAACAATGAAATTTCACTATGGTTCGATAATTTGAAATACTTTATTAAATAAAAGTTGATTTCGACATAATCGAAAAATAACAATAGTGCCGATTCTTTCATACCTAAAATATAAAATGCATCTAAAAGTTCTTAATAAAACATAATATATTAAAATGCTCCGTTTTATAAAGCAGTTACTAATGTCGGAACTGTCACTTTAGTGTAGTGATTACAATGAACACTTTACAATAGAAGTAGCTCCATCGTTTGACTAAACAAAACATTTGTTTTTATAACGTAGTCTAAATGTATAGCGACTTATATTTTTTAGTAATTTTCTCTGTATAGATGAACCCTACTCGTAATATTTTAACTGTTTAAAATTTTTTCATATATAATGAATCAAATATCATTTTAGTACAAACATTTTATTAAAAAGAAATTAAACCAGAGTAGAAATAATGTTTATTTCAGCAAGAGATTTATTAATCTATAAATGGGCAGGCTCACATGTACATAAATAAAGTAATTTGATTATAACCTACGTTTTAAATTGTTTTATGATGTCACAAGATTGTCCGGATATTTTTTCTTAGCCAAAAGTGCGACAAGTGGGTGAACATTATCGCTCGCAATCATCGCGCCGCAACTGACGCCGTTTTCACGAATATTCTCAATGCTTCCTATAATCGCGGCCCGTCGCGACAATAGCGTCTTACTCGCTCTGGTCTTTCAAAATTATCTTGAATAGGAGCAAACATTACTTGGCGAAAGTCCGTCATGTATGCCAAATTGCAATTTCCTGAGCATTCTCAGGTACAAGTGAAACGCGTATTGAGAGCATTTTGGCGATTTTGTCTAATTCATCAAGTTTCTGTCGAAACTACTAAAGTTATTCGTTGTATTTTCATCATGTGTATTTCTTCTGTGTGAACTGTCCTATAATACCTTTAATTTAGTCTAATCGGGCGGAGCAATGAGTCCGTCCAACGAACTTCTAATTATTTACTTTCCTACCTCATTTTGTGACTGTAGTTTTAGAGTGTTTGTATCAATTGGTATAGACTAACACGTACTCACAAACAATACCTATTACAGTGCAGCCAAATAGTGCAATATATTCCATTATAGGCATTCTACGAGATCTTCACCTGCGTAGTATAGGGGTTGCGACAGAGGAGCAAAGCAGCAGATAAATTCATTGTTCATTTAGTGCCGTGCATAAGTTTTGTCAAATTCATAATAGTGTCTAAACTTGGACACGACGCGTATATCTGCATAGTAAACAATTAAATATTGTAGTACACAAAATAGTACTCCACGCGGCAACGACACCTATATTGTTCGAAATGTTGTAACTTCAGCGAGTAGTGTAGGTAGGTGAGCTTAATTTACACGCTCTTTTGAAAAGCTAGACTTTCGCTCTCTGTCGTCGTGCCCCGGACTATACAGCGTAGGCGAGGATTTATTTAAGTGGTTTTCCTATAGCTTACCTTCAGCTTGGCAAAATTGTGGTTTGTATTTGGGTGCATTGTAAAATATTATAGAAATATTTGTGGTTTTGTGTGAAAAGGCAATGTTACATTGATAAGCAACATATGACCACTTGTGATACTCCACAACTCAGGACGTGCACTAAAAGCAGCGTTGAGTATTTACACGAGTGTGTGCGCATCAATGGAACATGGCTTTAAAAAGTGTGTAGTTGTTTTCCTAAATAAGCATACATGAAAATAGTTTAATTGACTCAAATACAGTGAGGGACATAAGAAAACCAGAGAGAGACATTGCGTCGTGCGTCCGACCAATAAACGAGTTTGTTTAAATCAGTGCGTTGTGATTGGACGTAACGTCGCCGCATGCGTTTACAGGCAAATTGCGTACGTAGTCCGCGCCCGTAACAAGAGTGTAGGGGTAAGATGACGGAGAGTAGCGGACAAGCACGGATGTAACAAGTGTGCTGTTTTAATGAAAACCTCCCTAGGGTCATCCATAAATTACTTCGCAATTAACACATTAGGCACTTTATTACACTCCGGCCTAAGAGCCCTTTTAAAAATAATGATTCAAGATGCTTAATTATTTCTCATTAAAATTAATATAAGTGTGTTAATTGTTCAAACTGTTGAACAGGATGGCAGAAACCCTTCATCTTACTTCTGCAACCGTCTACCGTGCGGGTGGTGACTCGGCCACGTAGTTTGCTTAATGTCACTTAATTGACCAATTTGAACTCAAAACTGAAATTTAAAGCTAAAATTGTCTGTCTATATAACTATTTATTATAATATGTGTACAGATGAATGCATTGGTCTCGATGAGTTTGTCAGTATATCATAGTGTTTATCGATCCTTAGTATAAACTAGTGTGCAATAAAACCGAGCAATTTGTTAATATTATTTTTTATGTTAATATTTTAACTTGCCAACGTTTGTCAAAGGACATTGCCAAAAATTGTATGGAAGTGTACCCCAGGCTGCCAGTAATGATAAATATATCATTAAATAGTGCAGATTTTCTATTTACAGAAAAACAAATGTATGTAGCTATGCAGTCGCAGGAAGAAGTTAAGAAGGTTGAAAAAGTTCACTTTTCACACTACGACGACGGTCACGTGATTCAGAACACAAAAAATCGATTGAAATGTTTATTTTTTTGATATATTTTCAAGTGATTGCTATGAAATATGGGTAGTTGTTTAAAATTCATTGTGTATTTAAATAAAACAGTTAAATATGAGCAAAAGTTTGGACAGCCTGGGGCAAATTTTGGCAATGTCCTTTGTCATGCATTAAAATACTGTTGAGGGAGTAGTACATATAGATGTAGGCATAGAGTATATAGACTATCTTTGTTTCATTCGACGTTCATTTTAAACTATCAATCGTTCAATGTTAACTTATCGTCTGATCAGTGTTAGTGATTGATCTATTACATATTACAGCAAAAAGATTTAACAAAGTTGAAAAGTTTTAACATAGTAACTCTTTAGTTTTGTTAGTTTGGTATAGATTGAACCAAGTAGAGTTTTTTAAATTTCTATTGGAATGAAGAGTCTTGTGTGTTCGGTTTTTGCGCACATTAGCTATACAAATTATTATCGTACTTATGGTCCTGGGAAAATTGAATATTCAGTTGAATATATTCAAAAGTATTTTTTTATTATCGCAAAAAAAATGTGTTTTTATAGAGCAATCTATAAGAATAATTTTAAATGATGTATGTCTACATCAAAAATGATTTTAATTAAATAATTACTAAACTAAAGGACCTTTTCCGAAAGTTCTAGATTCATATAAGATAACCACTCTCCTTTGTCATAGTACCGCGCGTCATGTAGGCCTAATATGTGCGCGAAGAGATATCTCGTCTACAGAAAAAGACGTCGCCTAATAGCAGCGAAATCGGAAATATAACTCTCTTTCGCCCCAACACAATGAAAGAGGTCGACAAAAAAATCGAAAATATCACTATTAAGTTTTTTTGTCGACAGGATAATGTGGTTATGCGGTTTGCCTTATACAGTTTACCTGACTGCGAAAATTTAAGAGGGAAGTGTTTTTTTATAAAAATGTGCAGAAATATGTTTATTTTATCCTGTTTAATGTTCAATCTTCAAATTATCTAAATAGATCCAAGTCTCAGGACCGTAAGGTTCTAATGTCTAATGTCTAATTTATAACTTGCCCTATTTATCAGAGGTATATTATTTTGTCACCAAAGACGAGGCTGTTTTTAAATTGAATGCTCTAAAAATGTTAAAAGTATTCAATATATGGGACCGGTATGTTGTGTCAATTTACGGGCACCTTAACACATATACATTGTGCTTATATATTGTCTACAAGATAAAAAATATTTTCGGCTTCAGTGTCGGTTGTGTCCTCCAATAAATATTTTAAAAATATCTTCAATGTACAGTAATTGACTGTTACGGTTTCATTATAAGTAAAGATTGAATGAGAGATATTCTTAAACGGCGACTTAACGTCTTATACTTACTCACACACATATATAAGGTGAGTTTGAATTATCAGCCAGCGGCGAAAAGCCAGCCAGCCATTAACCTCAAGGCAGTTATGTACCTACGTACACACTAGAATTGATCAAAATAACAAACCAACCAACCACCCAACCTATACCAAGGTCAATGCGCTTTCCATTAATAGATTAAAACTTAGTTTGAAATGCCGGCACCGCCGGCAGCGAGCGTAAAAACAGGCGCGGTGCGATTGTCGGCCTTTTAAAAGACTGACAACGGCACCGCTCTTTCTGAACGCTACGGCAACAAGGGACGCTGACAAACGCGCACATTTAAACACTTGCCGCCCGCTGTTTTAATCAGTATCCATTACACTTACACCAGTTTCGCCTCTGGCTGATAATTCAAACTCACCTTATATTTTGTGTAAATGTGTTAAGGTATAGATATGGTTGGTAAGGTGCACAGACAGTCTTGAAACTTAGGGACCTTGTATCAGCAAAGAAACATGTTTATGAATTATCACGTCTCTAAGTGGTGGTTAAGCAATGATTTGTTGGTAAATTGGGTTTTGATACAATACCGTATATGCCATTTTTTTACTAAAGGCAGGCTTTTAACTGCAAGTACTGCTAAAAGTTATGCCAATTTAGATGGAATTGAAACAGCAGCTAGCTAGTGTAGCTATAATGTGAGACAACGCTTTTTTCCATATAATTTTTTTTTAATGTTTTTACGCAGCCGGTGAATAACTCATACTAGCCCCTCTGGATACGTACTAGGAGTAGGATGAAATCCATACCACACATTTCTGACCAATCTTAATCGAACCCAAGACGTCCGTCTTATAAATTCACCGCAAATATCTATCGTTTGTTTAGATAACACACGCAAATGAAATGTACATCCAAAGCCGAACCGTCTTCCCGAAATAGATTATCTATAAATATGTATAGAACACGAACGATTCCATATATTGGACACTTTGACATATAGTTATTTGTACACATGTCACAACGTTTTCATATCAGAGAAGTACCTTTATAATGAAACTTGGTTTTAAATCTTCCCGTTTAATGTATGGATCTGGTGGTAAGACAATATGTATTAGTATTTTCTTTTGTATGGATGTGTGTGCCTGTTGTATTAGAGTAATGTCGGGCACTTAAATTATGTAATAGGTACTGCACTAGCTATGGCCTTATTTGATGATGAAGCTGAAGTCTTAATGTGAATGGCTGTTATATATTAGTGTATGACAAAGGTATATATTGTGATTTATCAGTTCAAAGTAATAGATTGAGAGCCAGTGATCGGCAGACATTCGTCATTTTATAAAAGCTGAAAGTTTGTCAGTTCATGCTAACGTGCTGCGATTGCCTAGGTAAGTGCGGTAGGCAACTATGGAGATTGCACTGTGGTTGCTTTAGAAGGTTTTTAGGCTCCAGTACCGTCAGTAGAAACCGTAATTTATTTATATTTTTCCTGATATAATATGAAAAATCGTATCTCAGTCACATCGTATCAAAGGTTCGACAATTCGACATACACGGAGAAGTTTTACAAAGCTTGACGGTGGGGACATGATTTTTCGCGACATCCCATAAAATAAAATATTTTTTTATACTTGAACAACTGAAGGTTTTGACTTTTAAAAGCTACTATTTTCGAAAGCCAGCATGGTCAATACTACAAGGTTGCGTATCGTACTTACTATAATTCGAGCATCTGACAAGTTTTCAATTTTTATAAAATGACGACGGTCTGGTGATCACTGGCTCTTAGCCGGTAAGCGAAGATCGTTGTCTTGTGATAATGTATAAAAATGTGAATAAATGATGAAGTATGTATTAATATTTTCTTTTTATTTTCATACACCACTTTTTCCCCGTATTTTATCCTGCGTAAATGCGAGTAAAGATAAGAGGTAACTTTCAGACATGACCAATATTCACAAACAAAATCAAAAATAGTTTATTTAGTGAGAACTTATCTTCATTATGTTAAAAAAAGATTTAAGTTATGAGTGTTCTAAGCGTGGCTTGGTCCAAGAAGACCCCACAACAAATTAAGCCTGGGATCTTCTCATCACAATTTCAAAATATTATTTATAACACGCAGTGGTATTCGTTCCCAAACTTTTTTAAAATCTTGAAATTAATGAGAGAAATGCCTGAGATTTTTTATTCCTTTTTCTAATTCAACAGTGGAGATCGCACCCTAGATAATTTCTGATATTAGTAGAGCATTTAAGGTTTCAAATCAAATGGTGATCCCAAGATTTTTTAATTTACTCCTGTGAATAGGTATAACAAATAGCACGAACAAAGAGAGACGAAGTCATTTTAAAAAACCTAAAAAATCACCAAGCTGGAAGTAAGAACATCAACAGATGGCACCAAAATAAAAACTGCTATTCATTCTAGTTCATGATACTATTACACAGATGGCGCGATAAAAATGCGTCATGCCGTTACGACATTCGACTTTACTGCAGGACGCGCAAATAGATAATTTAATTTTTTATAAAAACCGTTTACAATTTGAAGAATCTCGATATTATGTATTAGAAGCAAGTGTTCCAAGAAGACTTCGTGTGCTACACGGCATTCAGATTCCTACCATGAAAGTAAATATAATTTTAATTTTATTTAAATTAATTAATTTAACTATTTTTAGTGTGAATGGGGGAATGAGAGTTGCGTAGAGCACAAGAAGTGTGAATGTTGACAATACCTGTGTTAGATTAGAATTCTCTTATGGGATGTTAAATAGGTTCAAGACAAAGAATAAAGTCGTTTAATTCTGGGAAACCAGTAAGCAAAATTGCATTTGGAATTAATCATATTTTTGAAATTGTATCTCAGGCCTATTGATTTACAATACGAAATGACAGGGTCGCCTTTAGTATTTTACTTGTGTACTAGGTTTCTTTGTTTTATTATTTTAATGTGTACATATGAGGTTAAAAAAGTTATACATTTATTAACGTGAACGGGATCTCTCCAATAGGTACTTAAAAATACTTAACAGATTTCAATATTTCTAATGTTTTTATTTGCTCTAATAGAATCTAATCAGCATAAAATATCGTAAAAATCGACTTTTGTAACTTTATTATCGGAAAAGTACGTTTTATAAAATGGTATGTTGACTTAAAACTTATTCAACAGTGTTCATATATAATACTCGTAATTTTATTGTCAATTTAAATAAACCATATATAATGTACATATAATAAACCTTAAAAATATAAAATGGCTAACTCTCGTTTCTTCTCTATCACAGGTATTGCTCATGAATGGAACAAATAATTACTCCTTAACGAGTATAAACATACGTTGATTTAGATGTAGCTAACAGTTTGTTGTTGTCTCCAGCCCCGGAGGTGATGCAGCATGAGCCCTACGGCCACGCTGCTGACTGGTGGTCCCTAGGCGTCCTTGCTTGCCGAATGTTAACCGGGGAGGTACGTCGCATGCTTTGCCATTTAACCCTTAAACACGCGTTGTTGCATATCTGCAACATATCGAATATTCAAAAGATTTGATAGATTTCGTTTCGTGTATCCGAATGTAAAGTACCATATATTATAGATGACAATTATATTTATTTTGACAGTTCGATTGGCGGGTCGATTGCAAATTTCTAAACTTCATAATCACAATTTATAATATCGCGGGCGCGGGTAAACGTAAAAAGCAATTAGTGTAAAATTGTTATTCAGTTGTTTTATAATTCTATAAGGTAAGTGTTGTTTGTTTTTTTATTTTTATATTACTTATAATATCAAAAGAAAAATAAATAAATGATTTTATGGAAATTCCATTGTTTGATATACTTTTTTTAAAATCCGTTTGTTGCATAAGTGCAACATTGCGCATTTACTTTCATAGAAATTTCATTTTTGAGTGATATATTTACCGTATTTTATCTAAAGTCTAATTTATTTTAGAATGGTAGAAGGCTAATGATCAAGTCTGAGGATTCCTCCAGAATTGGTCGATAGGTATTGAACTGCAGGAGAAAAGGATGATGAAGAAGTTTACTCAAATATCAAGTTATTTTTGAGTTGAAGAATTTGCTGAAGATATGGATATTCCTATGGAGGTACTATTGATCCACCTTTGATTTTTATAATGTATTGCTTATTTTGATGTGTACAAATAAAGTAAAACAGTTATACATTTATTAACATGAACGCGATCTCTCCAACATTTAAAAATGCTTGAAAAATTTCAATATTTGTAATATTTTTAGTTGCTCTAATAGAATCTAAACAGCATAAAATATCGCAAAAATCGACTTTTGTAACTTTATTATCGGAAAAGTACGTTTTATAAAATGGTATGTTGACTTAAAACTTATTCAACAGTGTTCATATATAATACTCATAATTTTATTGTCAATTTAAATAAACCTTATATAATGTACATATAATAAACCTTAAATAATATAAATTTAGGCTAGAGCTGGCCAATGCATTATGTAATCTTGGCCTACACAGAAATGGTACAAAAAGGGACCGCCCAAGCTCTTCATCTTTATCAGCTGAATTGCCATGAATGGACCAAAAATTACTCCTTAAGTCCGAAGTATAAACATACGTTTATTTAGCTGTAGCTAACAGTTTGTTCTTGTCTCCAATAGAGACAATGATTGTTTCTATAAATTGCAGCAGGAATAAATAAATAACTTTATGTATTCATTTTGAGTTTTTAATTTTCACCTAATTTACCATACATGGCCTTGCTGCACTGTTGCAGATATGCAACATACGGTTTTCTTGAATGTTCTGTGGGGGTACGTCGCATAATTTTTTTAACTATTTTTTCGGTACATCTTAAAACCTAATATAATTAAAAAATAATATTTTAAATCAATAACAAAATTCGCGCATTTAAGGGTTAATTTTCGTTAAAGGTGTTACGGATCAATAATTTAAAGTTCAAGTCTTATTTCTTCGCATCCTTCCTGGAGGTAAAGTTGACATAGCAGTGGTGCCTCCCGGAAGACTAAAATCGTCGGAACCCTCTGCGTCGTGAATGACGCGTCAAAAACTAGTGATTTGATTAAAGGTTCGAACTATGTCCGGTTTCTTTTCCGGGTAAAAAAAAAATGCTATTCGGTTTTTTAAAGAAACTCTCAGGGCAAATCCGACAGGTGCAGAAATATGAAAGTGGACTCGAAGAGCCGTTAAATTAGTCGTCGATTCCTGCGCTTGATCACTCTCTGATTGTGGACTATGAGAGAGGGAGGAAACAGACTGTACACTTGTGTTAGCGCGCACATTTTTGCTATACAGTATTTTCTGTGCAGGCCAGTCTGAATGAAATTAGCCGCCTTATCAGGTTGGAAGTACGTATCCAATTATTATTTTTATGCGACGAAAAACGGCGCGACGACAATTAGACGCGTATATTTTTTACGTTTGACCACGCATAACTTACAGAGTAGTCTAATTTTGATAATTCTTTTTTTATTAGAAATAGAATACTTCTAACAAATTCCTATACTCATCATGTTAAAATCCTGATTGAATGCTAGAAAAATCGAAGAAACTCTTCAAATTTGGTAGGCCTCCCTTTGTGGATTTTAGGTAACTGAAATGCTTTGCTACTTCTTTAAATAAACTTTCTATAAACTTAGATGTATATGATGATGCTGTTGATCTTAACCGACTTCAAAAAAGTAGATTATCAATTCGACCCGTATGTGTTTAATACTACCAGAACTACCCAGTGTTCGTATAAGTTAATCTATCTTAGCATCTGCAGAAATGTGCTAAAGTTCAAAAGTGTATATATGCATGTTTTTATGTTTGTATTCGCATATCTCCGGAACTGCAAGTTTCATCAAAATCGGTTCAGTAGTTTTTAAAATAGGGATTTTTTTATGTAATTTTATTAGCACATTTGCAGCGATTTCGGTATTTGTGCAAATATCGGTAGCTTTTTGGCTACAAGTGCCATATAATGTATTCTAATATTACGAATAGGTTGTGTCGATAAATCACTAAAAAGAAGGAAAAAATTTTTTGAAAATCGGTCCAGCCCTTCTTTATGTATAAATGTTGTAACTAATCTGACTTTGGCTAAGCTTAGGATGAGGCAATTCGAATCTAAAAAGATTTTTTCCAATCAGACTGTGATGGCTTCTGGCTGCATTTAACTAGTTTAAACAGATAATTTATTTGATTAAGTAATTATTTTAAAATATGGGAAATAGGAATGAACAACTTATACGTTTTGCTTAAGTACAAAATAGAACCAGTTAAATTTTTACTTTTCATCAGGCATCATTTTCTGCCAGGGTTAAGGATAAGGGAATAAAATATAGTATATTATAAAACTATTTATTATTACTTATAGTACCGTGAATTCGATAATTTACTTTGAAAATAATAATTACAACGTAGATGTTCCACTATTTAAATTAGTCTCTAGAACTAGTGGAGAGTCAGATGACGCGCGACGTGGCGCGGCAGATACACTCACAGCGCTGGGCGGGCGGCGCGCGTCGAGGGCGCGAGTCGACCCACGCCTCCCGCCTGACAACTTAACATTTAATAACTTAAGGCTTCTTTGATTCACCACTTTCCTCCGAGGAGTCCTTGTCCTCCGAGCTTTCCTCCGAACTGTCTTTTTCTTTCTTGTCTTCACCTTTAGCTGGCTGGTCACTTAAAATTTGCTCCTTCGGTACAACCGGCTTTGATGGAACCTCTGCGGGTTTTACGGGTGCCGCTGGCTCATTCACTTTTTCAACTGCGGCCTCCTCCTTCTTGGCAGATTCCTCTTTGATTTCTGTTTTTTCTGACTCCTTTTCGTTCGTGATTTGCACTTCCTCAGGTTTAGCAGATTTGGGTTCTACCTTTGGCACTTCGGCGGGCTTAACTTCTTCTTTGATCGCCTCAACAGTCTTAGCTTCAACCTCCTTCGCTTCAGCTTCCGGTTTCTCCTCGGTGGCGTCACGGACTACTCGTGTATCAGAAACGGCATCTGATTTTGCTGCTGGCGACGCATCCAAGACGGGAGTAGCTTCTGCTGGTTTCTCAGCCGGTTCGGATTCAATTGGTTTGACTTCCTCAGGTTTTATGGATTTAACTTCAGGTTCAGAGACAGGAGATTCATCTACCTTCTCTTCTGTGTTGGCATTCTTAGGGACAATGGCAGGGTTGATGGCAGCAGCATCTATAACGTCATCGGCGACTGCTGCGTAATGTTTAATAGCACTTACAACATCAATTTCAGGATCTGATTTTGGTTTGACTTCTTCAACTTTAGCCGGGACTTCTTCAGACTTAGATTCTTCCGGTACTGGTTTAGATTCAGCGACGACGCTCTTTGTTTCAGGCTTGACTTCAGGTGCAGCTACTTCGGGCTTTGGTGGGGCCTCAGGTTCAGCTGACTTAACGGCAGGGGTATCCTCATTTTTCGCTTCGGAAGCACCCTCAACTTTAGCTGGAGCAGGCGATTCTGGAGCGATTTCCACTGGGGCTATTGCACTTTTGGCAACAGCTTCAGGTAGTGGCTCAGTTTTAGGCTCAATTTCAGATTCAGGCTTCTCTTCTACGGGTGCAGCTTTCACTTCACCTTGAACCTTCGCGTCCTCGGGCTTAATTTCAGGAATAGATGGAGGTGCGACTGGTACTTCTTGCTTTTGCTCGGCGATAGGCCAGGCAAAACTCACAGCCGCAAAGGCCATGCAAAGTAGTAAGACCTTCATCCTGAAAAGAAAAAAATATAATGAGTGGTTTCAAGAAATAATGACAGTAAAATTGTTCGGAACACAAATGCACGTCTGCAAGTCGTGAGACGCGGTAAGGCCAATGTTACGCACCGCCGCTCGAGTCCAACATTTACTGCAATTTTCCTATTAACGCTCAATCATCTAAGGGCTGGATACGCTGGGGTCGACTCACGACGATCTAGTCGCGTTAAATTAAACTTAATATGTATAAGTAGGATGTATACCATTTGTGAAAGTGGACGTACATATGCTTTATTTAGTACGATTTTATTATTATGTAAAAAGTTTATTAATTTGATCCAACTGCATGTAGCAGAAATAAAATTTAATTTTGTACTACTACGTCATTGGTCCAGTGGTCAGCTTATGTGTTTTGGATAGTAGTAGCAGCCTGGAGCTAGGAAGTGGTCCTATTCTTACAGCACGGCAAATTAACCCATCGCTACCGGTCATTATCATTAATATTACATTTAGCTTTGCAGGTTTAAGTTTTAAATCTAATATATGTGAGGGGAGGCCTGACCCTGACAGGGGCTCGCATAACTTTATTTTTCATAAGTGAACAATTACAAAAAGGCTTCAAGGCTGCAGGCTTCTTTTACCTTTCTTGTAAGTAATAATTAAAAAAAAGTATATAATAATAAGTAAATAATCTTAAATCAGCTTATCGCCTCCGAAAAGTACAAAAATCTTTCGTACGATTGGGTGTACTCTTCTATAACAAGATGCCCAATTCAGTTTTAGATCTGCCATTGCATAAGTTTAAACAATGTATTAAAACTCACTGAGTCAGGGTTATTATACTATCGATGAATTTTTAAATGACAAAGATGTTCAAAGGCAATTGGATCGGCTTTCAACTTCACACAGGAAGTAAAATAAATAAGTTTATGTAACAACACACTTAATATTGTAAAATTGATAATATTATAAACTGTTGAGTTTCTTGCCGGCTCTTCTCAACAGGGCCTGCCTTCCGAGCCGGTGGTAGATTCACTACAAATAGTCCAATTATTACTTAATTATAAGCCTATTTGAAATAAACGATTTTGAATTTAAAGTCGAAAAATAAAACTATCATTGATCCGCTCTAAGTACTTGTACGCGCCTTAATCTCACGCCGAGGCTCAGTACTGATTCTCATTACTGGTTATTTATCACCCCAATCACAAGAGGTTGTACGACGGGTTCTATAAATACAGTGACAGGTTAAAGAGACCCGGTGTCCCAGGTCCCGTCGGAATGTGGTCCGGCGCCATGTCTACAAATAGAACGCGTCTATGAAATACCCGGTCATTTAAAAACGTTGCATCGCCTCAAGATGCAGTAATGAGATATTGACAAGTTAAATAATATCTTACGTCCGTCCAGTATTACATTGTAAATAAATTGCGTGTTATTATCTGTGATCGGACTTGCTGTAAAGCGCTGTTTTAAAATATTAAAGCTGTTTTATTTTCATTTGTTTATTTGTGGTCTGTGGTAATTATTTTGGAAAAGGAAATTTTGTGTTTGAATATAATATTGTAATATTAAAAGTATTGGTTTTACCCAACGTAAAGAAGAGTATGTATATAAGTAGGCTTTGTTAAATAAGCATTTTCTTAATGTCTAAGATTTTTTTTCTTTAATAAAAGAAAGAACCGGGTTCAAAACGAAATAAAAATTAATCATTGCGCCAATTAAGTTGATTTTATTTACATAACCATATCTATAAAGTCAGTGCTATCAAAGTTTAAAGTAAGTTTATTTATGAAGTAAGCACTTTGTGGGTTTTAGGTAACGTCCTTAAAGTTGAAAGCTTGGGTGCTTCGATATCCCCCCTCCGTGGGGGTCCGCACCCCACCTCCGCACCTACTCCTCACTTAATCTATACGAATAATTTTTAAGAAAAGAAAATGTTTAATCCTTTTTTCTTGGAATTGTATGAACAGTAGCCATGATGGACACTTCCTACTGCGTGCGTTGGGCAGGATGCGAATACGCGTCAGTAATATGGATGATCCGGCGAGACTGCCACACATTATCTGAATTCTAATTGGCTCATTGAATAGAATCGGCAACTAGAATGCAGAGATGCTATCGTATGAATGATTCACTCTTTGTGGAAAGGTTAAGAACATTTGTTACGTGTGTCTATATGTGTCTGGTGCAGTGAAATGAATGAAACTTATGAAATGAAATGAAAGTCAGTCATTTTATATCTATCAATACTTAATATAAAGTATACTTTATTGTTCACCATATCAACAAATAATACAGAATCATTACATGTTATATTGTATAATAAAGTTCTCCGCCACGTCTGTCTCCTCATGCATTGGTTCTAATTCAAATTTCTGTTCAATATATAAATTAAGTTAAATAAATTACTGTACGGACTATCATTTAATCAAAAGATACAGTGATTCATGAAAAAGGTTTAGGTAAATAAGTTCTCAAAGTTTTGTGTAAAGTGAATCAAATGTTTCAGACATGGTATCACAAAACTGTGCATGGTAGAATATTCGTCTATTGGAAAATAAAGCTTTATGTAATCGCCCGCACACACTCAATAATATAAAGGATGAGGTTATAGTTCGTAGTATGACTAAGGCAAGACGTAAGTCGTAAGTCGGCAATATATCGGTATTATGGTAGTTTATTATGACGGTATTACATATTTCCTCAGGAGCACATACATATTCCTTTTTATTGTATTGATAAAATACAATTAGACCCATAAGATTATTACTAGTATGTGGAATATTGGGAGCGATGACTTCAAAGAATTATTTAATGTGTAAATATGTAACTCGCGAGGCGAGTAAATGAAAATAAAATGAAAATGACAATCGTACATCAAGATGGCGAACTGGTTTCAAAATCACGAGGCGAGGCGGCCGTTGCCACTAACATTTAAATTTATTTACGTTGTTATTAACGGCGGTTATCATAACATGAATAACAACGACCGCCATTAAGTTTTTTTATATAAAATACTCTCGGTTCTCGGTCCTCGATGAATAGCCCTCGATAATAACAAATCGCGCCTCCTTTTGCAAAATGATTAGGTACAGATTTCGTAATCTACCAATGCGTGTGGGCGAAATCTACGAAAGTTTCATCAAAATCATCATTTTGGTTGTTTCGTTTTTTAATAGACTCTACAATGACAGGTTATATATTTGACCCTGGTGTGTTTTTAGGTATGTTTAAACCTTTGATTTTCTTGAAAATTGCTTTTACGAATTGGATAGAGTCTTTATGCATATTTTTAGGAAACTTTTTAGTAAATAATTCGTAGACGTATGAATTTGAATTAATTTGTAACTGGTAGAGGACTCTACCAGTAACAAATTCAGAACGGACTACTTGTCTGTACTGTAATAGACATATCTCATCTTTCTTTGTATTCACCGTGTGCGTACCGGGTCCATGGTGTGGCAAAGAGAAAAACTGCGAACAGAGCCGGGATTTGCGACACGGGTGTAGGAAAAGGATCTGCTTTGTGCTCCAGGACGTCACGAATCATATGCTGTATCGTGGATTATCCTTGACGTCCCGTAGGCGAGTAGTGAATGATTTACACGATTGTTTATTAGTAAGTTGTTTTCTGAAGGAAATTCCCGATTCAGGGCACGCGTTGTTGAACCCGTACTCGGCCACCATGCGGGGGGCGGGTCCATCTTGTGGCAGGGTAAAAACTACAAACAGTACTCTTTTTATTTGTTTCATCTACTACAAGTTGGCCCTTGACTGCTATCACACCTGATGTTAAGTGATGATGCAATCTAAGATGGAAGCGGGCTAACTTGTTAGGAGTAGGATGAAATCCACACCTCTTTCGGTTTCTACACGACATCGTACCGGAACGCTAAATAGCCACGGCGAAAGCCTCCCACCAGCCAGACCAAGACAAATTAAGAAAAATCACAATCTGCCTCGCCTGGAATTGAACCCAGGACTTCCGTCTTATAAATCCACCGCGCATACCTGCGCCACGGAGGCCGTCAAAACTCGCCAGTTGAAATACGGATTATGGTTTAAAAAGAACCCTTTTTGTAAAACCTAAAACAGACTATGCTTAAATTCGTGCCGTCGCGTAAGCGGATAGCGGTTGATTTACGCGATTGTTAGTTAGTTCGTTATTTTCTGGAAGGATATCCCGAGGAGGACAGGGCAAGCGTTGTTCTTCCCACACTCGGCGCAATCTTCCAATTGATCCCCAGCGCGCGCCGCTCGTTGCGCTAATCAAAAAATGTGCCGGCTTGACTGGCCGGTTATTTGTATGTAACAATGGTTCCAATGTATTGTTGTTACATAAAAGTTTTCCTCTAACAGCGTTTATGTAGAAGGGCGCGCCTTATTTATTGCCGATTTGGCCTGTCTAACGTGGACAACCAATAAATTAAAAAAATCGAGGTCCTCGTCGATGGAGAATCCTTGTTAATGTTATTGTTTGAAATGATTAATCGAACAAAAGCAGGTAAAATATATCAGGTTTTTAACCTTATATAATTTTTAGCATACCTCATAAAATATTGATGATATATTTTATTAGGCTTATACAATTAAGAAGCTGCATAAGTACTTTACGGAAGCTACAGTAAAAGTAGGTAGGTACGTACGTCTACGACAATAGGTCTCTCAAATTTCAGTCAAACTTCATTTTGTGTCAAACATGTTTTTAAACAAATAACTGATTGATCAGTAGAAATGTCATGTGGCTATTGGTGTTTGTTTTATAATATTGGTAACATTGGATTGTGATTCATTCAATTTAATAATTCGGGTCTTCATGTCCCGATTGATTTGTTCAAGGGGCGGAAGTTTCTGTGGAAATCTATCCTATTTGACACTGAGCATATACACTATCGGCCAGGAATCACGACATTACCTACCTACGACAATGGAGCAATGGATTCAACAAACACATTTTGAATTTATTTGAATATTGATGCTTTTCAAAATATTTGAAATATTGGATTCTGCTTTTTTGAATGTTTGCGGTCTTTATGTCTCGAATGAATACAGTCAAACACCGGAAATTCCTGTGAAGTTGTAAAGCAATGATCAGCTAGCTTATTTTCTATCTTTAGTACATAGACACAGAATTTACTAACTAGATTTTGTTAGCAATCAAATCACGTCGATTCGTGTTCAAAAATTTGAGATTGTGATGTTTCGTTGTGTGTATCCCAGAAGTAAACCCTAATTTTAGTTCTATAGAACTGTTGATACACCATATTAGTGCTTAGTGTCCCGTTAGTTCTATATAGAACTAATAAAAATAAAATTAAAGAAATCTCGATATCAACATCTTGTTTGTACGTTACATATAAAATATGTATAGTTTTTATAAGTATAATATGGAATCTCTTTTGATTGCAATAATAAATGTCCACTTAAATTTGAGAGTATCTATAAACATAATATATCGAATACAGGTTTGCCTTAATAGCACAAAACCGTATTGAGGTTTTTAATATAATTTTTTTCTAAACTGAATAGTTTGCGCGAAAGATACTTCCAAAGTGGTAAAATGTGTCCCCCCCTGTAACTTCTAAAATAATAGAATATTTTTTTAGACATAACTACTACTTGGTTTTAACAACTTAGCTTTTGTCGCAAGGGACAAAATGAAACATCAATCAAAATAATATAAAGTTTATAACTTATATAGTATAAGTCAAGAGCAAAAACTATACTACAGTACTATATAGAACTATTGGGATATAATTTGACAGCACGGAAAATATCCCAACAGTTCTTAAGAACTACGGTATGGGGTAAGTACTATTGGGATGCACCCGTTTCGTTTATATCGGCTTTACGGAATACGAAAAATGCGGCTGTCATTAATTTGACGTTAACTATTTTAGGTGGCTAACCTATATTAAGTTGTAGAATAGGCCTGCTGGTGTAAACAGTGCTTTTTGACACTGAGCAGGTATAGGCACAGGCAGTCACGAGTCACGACATTTACGCAATACAATTGCTATTACACTGCAATTTACAACTTGAATAACTTCAATAAACTTTCTATTTGACAACTGGGTGCAACCTGATTTTGTAGGCCTTGTAAGATTTTGTTCCCAATTGTGACAACGTTACGGTTTGTGACTGTAAACTGTCATCTTTTATTGCGAGCGTAGGTTATCATGATATAGTAAAATGAATTACTAAACTACGTTATAGTGTATCAGATTAATCTCTTTAATCAAATACTGAAACTAAGACTAATCAAACAATTAGGCTCTACAAAAATCCACACAAAACCGAAGAAAGTAGTAAGATTAAATTGGCAGGCGCGATTTTAATAAAATTTGGTATGCTGATCCTGGATTAACTCATAAGCTACTGACGACCTCCGTGGCACAGTGGTATGCGCGGTAGATTTATAAGTCAGAGGTCCTGGGTTCGATTCCCGGCGGGGCAGATTGAGACTTTTCTTAATTTGTCTTGGTCTGGCTGCTAGGAGGCTTTCGCCGTGGTTAGTTACCACCCTACCGACAAAGACGTACCGCCAAGCGATTTAGCGTTCCTGTACGGTGTCGTGTAGAAATCGAAAGGTGTGTGGATTTCATCCTACTCCTAACAAGTTAGCCCGCTTCCATCTTAGATTGCACCATCACTTAACATCAGGTGTCATCATCAGTCAAGGGCCAACTTGTAATCGACAAAAAAAAAGCTACTTTAATCCCGAATTTTTTACGGCAACCTGAACTATGCGAGTGAAGCCGCTAGCGTCCTCTAACGATTTATAAACGTATCAGTCAGTAGGTCATTTTTGCCAATAAGTGTCGTTTAATTAAAAATATCTCTAATTCAAAAAGTTATAATAAGTATTCAGGTATATCAGAAACATTGTGTTATGTCAGTTTCTAAGGCAATCGTGCAATACTGATATGTGTACACCTACATCTTGGGAGCTTTAATTGAAACTAACGATTTATCCAAAATAGTAACAAATGACTATCCAACGTTACAAACATTCGTGATAAACATTGTGCTGTAAAAACATTAGATGCTGAAAAACTTTAAAAAAGTGGTTAAATTAAGAACTGTTTCCTTCCTACCACCAAACCTATAACCTATACACCCTTCTTCCTATAACCAATATACCGAATGTCTAAATGATACCTACAGAATATAAATTTTACAAGTATTCAGTAAATGTTCAAAATAATGAGACGAATATCTTAGCATTCCATGGATTCATCGTGCGGGTGCCGGGTCCATCGCGTGGCTGAAAGAAAAATTCCGAACAGAGCTCGAGACTTGTGACACGGGTGTAGGTTTAAGGGTACCCTTAGTGACGCGCGTCAACACTCACCTCCTCTGTTCAAGTTATTCTCCCTGCCCAGCCAAAGGAATCGGAAGGACTCTACTAGAACAGCTTTGGACACTCGTTCCAATATGGAGCTTACTGCACTTCTAGTAAGGCCAAGGTCTTTTAGCAGGTTGTAAAGAGACTTCGCTGGTATACCCCTCGCACCCACTTCTACCGCGTATAAACTAACCACACAGCTTTATGGTTAGTTCATTAGTAAGGTTATAATATTTATTCACTCTGAATACATGGTCTTTATTTAAGTACGTAAAATTTTCTGAAAATCCCACCGTAAAAGCCCATACTATATCTGCTTACATACATACTGCATACAAACTACATTTAGGTAGTTGATAGATACCTACATAACAAAGGACACAATAGGCAATTACTTTAATACGTTTATTATAAATCTTGTCAGACATAAAGAATATAAATCGTGACCGTTTGTTGGTACAATTAATACTTGAAAACTGCGCCGGGAAACAAGAATACCTACTTAATAGTATTAGAATTAAATGTTTTTCCTTCCAAACGTGTATTTCTATGATACTTATCTAAAAATCTGCTTCAAAATCACGTATTATGAGATAATTGTCCCGTCATACTCAGATTCGTGACAGTAAAATAAATCTTATTCATGTCGCAGAATTTTTTTAATGGGCAGTAAATATAAATTATGAGATCGTTTATGCATAATCAAATGTATACAACAAGAATAATCAAATAAAATAAAATTAAAAGAGATGGAAATAAAAATTAATCGTTTAAATAAATCAGATAAATCAAATTAAAATATAAATTTGAAAATAAAATTGTGAGTTCGACGAACTGGAACTATTGGAATTTACGTTTTGGAAAACCTTAGACGACAAATGTCTAAACAAATAGAACATCTATTTTTGATCACCGATGTCTTTATATAATCTAAGACCGATACATAGAAAACTTATACAAAGCATTCAATTTAAATGTGCTAAGTTACTAAACGAATATTCAATTTGAAAGCAAACCGAATAATAAACAAGTAGATATTGTAGTAAATTCACCTTTTTGTATTGTAACGAAATCACTCGATCGTAGAGCTATTGAAAATTAAAGAAAGGAATTGTTTTTACGATGTCACTGATTGTATTGAAAATAAAGTGATAAACAAAAAAGTAGTATCAAATTAAAGGTCCCAAGGTTAGTGAAACTTAGAAAGTATGTACATTAATTAAATTAAAATAATAAATAAACAGGTTTCTACGGTAAACTTTTAAACATTCTTGTGTGGGTATGTTATTCATTCAATCTACAACGAAGTTCTGCATTCGGATATATAGGATCGTGATTTACATTAAATTGGTTGGGGATATGTTAAAATTCACACGTTTCCAAGATGTAACCAGAATACAAAATTCTATATTAAGGCGACAGTGTCTGTGTCTCTGACCCAGACGTCAGTTTTTCTTACAGACCACGTCTTCAAACAAAAACCGACTTGCCGGTCCAATTCTTGCTTTGTTTGACTGAACTACTTTCTATTATATGAATAGACACTAGATAACATTTTCCTTTAATATTAGCTAAATGTAAAATATCTAACAGTTTTTCCCTTTGAACATTAAACAAAATTGAAATTTTTATACAAGGTGCAGATCGTATCAAAGAATCTTCTTAATGGCTTTTCTGTTGTACCTGTTTTCTGAATCAATTGTGAGTTTAAATGCTTGTCTTATATTGCTTTATATTCCCAAAACCAAAGAATTTGTTGAAAATTTCAGAGTATTACTTCAAGATTTAGAATGAATGAATCTGTCTTTGTCGTTTCATATCAGCACGATGACATTAACTTGGAGCCAATGACCTGCATTTATACGATAGAGTCGGCGCAGAGAACCAGTAGGCTCGATTTGAGCATTGTCTGTATACAGGCCCTACCGAGCACGAGGTGCGTTGCCGGTTGTCGCATGTCGTAACCCGTTATTCGAGTGATTGTGCAATGTCCGACCCACAGTTCATTGTCGATGCATTGGGACGCTGATCGATCCTATTATCTCGTTTGGAATAAATCAAATCGTCGAGGATGATGGGCGACACTGCAACACGTAATTGTAATATGGAAGACCATCGACGCCTATTGCATTACCATATTGAGAAAGTTAGCGTTATAAAGAACCCCTCTTAAACTGTCATTCATAATATAGCGTATTCTTTTCTTTTTTCTTTATGTGTAAAGTTATTGAGAGTTTGCTGCATTTGTAGATCATTATGATGAAAGAAAGATTAAATAGGATCTAGATAGATATGCCTATCTATTTAAGGTATTGAATTTACACAACCTCAGGGGTTGTGTAAATTCAATATTCAAGGGTCAGCACCCTACCGCGCAATATTCAAGGGTCAGCACTCTACCGCGTAAAAATACACTGCCAAGATTTTACCTGCTTAGTATCGTGTCCAAACATTAGAGAAGACAGCAATTTTGTCAAAAATTAAAAACAGGAAGTCAAGATTCAAAAATTCAATGCTGCATGATATTGCAAGAACATCCAAATCTAACAAGTATCTTCTAGGTCAATGCCAGCGGAAGAACTTTAGCAAGCGAAACATAATGCACCTAGAAATGTAAAATGTCAACAAATGTGCTCAATTTTGCCATCCTTGCATAAGTTTTGAACTTTACCATTTATTACGTCGCTTACCAGTTGTTACCAATGTAGTCGTTAATGAGTAAGTAGGTATCAAAAGTTAATTGGGTTAGTCGAAGCCTCCTTACTCTTGGTCGGTTTCAATGATATAACAAAAGTTAAGTATGTGTAATTTTAGGTTTACGTCATGTATGTGTAACTGGCATTTCTTTTGCTTAAAATACGCTAAAGTTTCAAGGCAGGAATTGGCTACCTATATATTTGAAAATACCATACTTAATTTTGTTACGATTTGTATTAAACCCCATTAAAGACCGGGGTAGAGTTTTAATACTCCAGATCCATTGCAAACAAAGAAATTTGGTCCACAAACGAAGGAGGTAGAGTTTTCAGTTGCTAGAAATATTTAAAGTAAACAGTTAAACCTAGATTTTCGAGGTAACGACCTCAACTGTACCTAACTTTAATTAAATTCGTTACAGGAACACATTTACGAGTAACTTTTTATAAAGTTTTATCGCAAAAAGTTCAAAGCGATTAGGCAGTAAATTGACGTGAAGGCTATTATGTCCAAAAATATTCCAAGAAATGACGCTCGAGATGGTAATTTTCGTCAGGATATCGTCCTTAATTATTATTTTTAATTAAAATAATTCGAAAATGCCCATAACATTTTTTAATGTAAAATAAGTGGTACAATTAAAGCGTTTAATTTGTATACATAAGGATTAAATTTACCGTGTAAAATACATTCGTAATAATTGCAACATTTGAGAAACAAAACTCTTATTTCTTTAGTTTGTTTTTACCGATTCTTTATCACTAAAGTATATGTTCGACAATCTTAATATCTGAACACGTTTTTAAATCGACTATATTTAATTAAGTCTTCATACTAACTAGAATAAGCACTTGCGTGTTAAGAGACCAGAACAAAACTTCGTATATTCTAATCATATAACTCGAAACCTAAGTATTTTGGGAGTTTATTTTAATTCGACCTCGCTTGTCCGAAAATATTTCCATACATTCAGCAGTATTGTTGTGGGCATGACTAAATGTCCACAGTCCGTGAAAATCATTATCATTATGTTCGATAATTGATGCGGCAAGTTTCCTTGAATCGGGTTCTTTTAACTTCTACTTGGCAGGCGGTGTCTTCTTTCAACTGTCATGGCCCCTTATTGTACTTGAGTACAACAGGAACTGACGGCAGTTCAGTGCACAGTTCACTCAACAGCTTAGTTCCTGCATTTAAGACGCCATAGAACAAAATAGACTTCATAAATCTGACAAACTGCAGATATCATTTAGTACAAATTAGAGACGAGACAATAATGTTTTCCTACTAACTTTGGCATTAAGTATGCCATAATTGCGATTGAGGAATTGTTTAATATACGCTCGGAAAATACTCTGGACAATTACTTATTTTAAAGGTTATATCGATTAGTTGTATTAGTTAATGCTTTGAATTTTCCGCACTAAATCGCCATAAATGATGGGGTGCGCGTTGACAGAATGACAACATTACGAGCATATACGCCACGTGAGATGGAAATTTACTGCGGAGTATGAAATGCGTCATCTACTGACAAGCATGCATATTGGTAAACATCGTTGACTTATCCCAAGGAGATTGAAGAGTTTTGTCGGATTTAGGGGGCATTGGCAAGGTTGATTAACATTTGTACTTTTAAGAGAGGCTCTTAATTGAAAGGAAAATTGTAAGACGATGTGGATGCAAACCTTGGGTTAGTTAGCAGGCGATGAAAGGTACCGTAGCCTTACGTGTTTAAATAATGAGAAGATAATTGAACAGTTGCATTGTTAGATTGCACATTAGGTAGTATGGTGACCCGAAATAGAAAATTTTAATTTTAAACTTTTGTACCACTGGCATCAAAAGAGGTTGTAGTTTAATATGTCTGTCCGGGGTATTAAAGCTTCTAAACTAGTGGACCTGTTATGAAACGGTTCTTTTTGTTTAAACATCTCGATCACGTCGATCGAGATTTTTAGGTAGGTATAAACGATGAAGATCTTATATGCCAATCTAAAGATATGGGCGTGTTTCTATTGTAAAAATTTATATGATGACTTGTAAGAATTATTATTTCTTATATTAAAGTAATTTATCACCTCTTCTATAAGAAGGGAGGCCAGGCCATGTAGGAGGCCTTTAGTAGGCTGATAATGATTAAAAATGGTGGTCCAGCTAATATAGCTAAATTCGTAACTGTCGGGTTTTTCAATATTTTGACGTAAGCGACCTTTTATAAATAAATTTATCCCTTTTGGATTCCAGTTTTAAATAGTAGCAAGCGTTACTTTAAAATCCTCCGGCATTAGGACCAGAAGACGATGTAGTTTAATATTGTCGAGTGTATATTTCCTAAAGATCCTCTGGCATAAGTGCCGTTGCTTTCTGGTGACAAAGTGCATTAGTCATTCATTTTAGATCATTGTCTGCGCCTTCTAAGCTATTACATCTTGCCTATCATGAGCTTAATACTGATCCTTATCAAGAAACACATCAAGTAATGTACTATTACAAACGTTTACTGCTAAGATGAGATTTATATCAGCATTCTACAAACCTCTGACTCATAATCTATGTAGCTCATAATATTACGTATCAAATCACACGTGTTTCAGAGATTAGGTATTATTTCTACGGTTTCGTTTAGCATTACTCGGGGACATTTAGATTAGAATAATGGTTTAATTTGAAAAGTTATTTGAACGAGGATTTTATTTTTCGTACTCATCAAAATATACAGTTGAACAATCAAGCCCTTTGATTTATCTAAGTTCATCATCATCATCAGCGTACTTTAATGGTTAATGTACTGGATTGAAGGGCCAACCTTCTTATGCTATAACTATTTTTATTAGTTGACTTTGCCTCTTATCTCTCTTTATCTATAGTATCGCGTTAGACGGAGAGACATAGAGATGAAATCGTTAATAACATATTCGAGTTATAAAAACATCCTTACAGATTAGCTCAGATTTCTCAGAGCTCCTTTATTTTAAGAGACATTGTTATAATGTATGAATCATTTAATCACAGATAGTAATGACAATGACCGGTACCGACGGAATAACGCGCTCTCCGAGGAACGTGGCTGTAACACCAACAATCAACTCCAGCTAAGGATTTTTACTGTCTTGGAAAAAAATGCTCAATATCTTATATATGCCCAACCTTGAACCTGTTGATTCGAAACCAATTGGCTAGCTACTGGACCAACGAGGCAGTTAGTACCTACCCATTAATATTGCCATTCGTCTAAAGATCATAATTATGGCTTTTCAAACACAAAGATTATTCTTAGTAATGATGTTAAGGTTCCACGAAGGATAAATAGGTATTTAAGATTTCAAGATATGCCCGGTTATTTGCCAGTGGCCCTGGCTGGTTACACTGCTACCTAATAACGGCTTAGGGTTGCCACAAATTATAGGACTCTGAGGCCACAGTTCCATTAGGTTGCGACGTGATTTTGTGAAATATGACTCAAATGCCTGAGACTGAACTTGCACCTCTGTTAGGCACCGTCAAGTAGCGTTAAGATCAAATATACCTACTGTTCCTTTTATTTATTTTTTACTAACAGTAATCAGTTTTACCTACTACCCACTGAAACTGCCTCTTCTGGTCCTGGGCTTTATAATTTTGAGCTTTTCTTTAGAAACTCAGCCTCGATTTGGGAACTTGGTTAAGTCATTGTTACCGGTTGTTTCCATCAAAATTTGTAAGTGAAAGAAACATGCTTGCAAAGTCAAACATCCTCAGCCTGGCAACCTGCGGAGGAGCAGTGCGTTGGTTCTGAGCTATAGGACGGAGATAAAATATTATGAAAAGGTTTTAAACTGCCAGGCGTTCAAAGTTCTGAGTTTGGCGTGCCGTGTTCTTTGTATTGTAACTTTATGATATTAAGCTGACAGCACATAACGAGTTCTGACCACCTGCTACCTACTCGGTGATACAAACATGCACCTTACGAATAACGCAGAACGCAAATCTCAGAACATGTGTGTCTGAGCTTGGATGGACTCTTAGTCTCTACAGTCAAATAATCCTATGTTGTTGTAGAGACCTTAAATATATCAGATTCGACAATAATGACAGCACTTCCTGTAAATACGGCCCTAAGTTGTAATTATCTTTTCTTTGATGTTTGCTAATAACTCAATGCTGTTTAAAAATCCTAACGACTTTTGCACCACTCGTTCGATGTTTTCAAGCAGCGCGTTCTGACCGCCTGCTATCTGCGCTGTATAAAGTCTCAAACTTTACATAGAACGTAGAAGTCAGGTTCCCTTCAGGCTAACAACGTATGAACCCTTTACCTGCGCGGACTCCTAGTCTATACTGTCAAATCATCTTATGTACTTGTAGAGATCTTAGATAAATCAGAATCGAAAATAATAACAGCACTTCTGTAACTACGGCCCTAAGTTGTAATTATCTATCCTTTGAAGTTTGCTGATGATACACTGCTCAAAATAAAACCTAAAGATTTTTGCTACTCCCGTTCAATCTTTCACTATCTTATCTTGACTTGTAATATGCGTGTTGTGTGCTATAATATACAAACTAATTACTATTATTGACGGCCGAGTGGCGCAGTGGGTAGTGACCCTGCTTCTGCGTCCTAAGCTGTGGGTTCGATCCCCACGTCTGGAAAAATGTTTGTGTGATCAGCATAGATATTTCCCAGTGTCTGTGTGTTTTTATTATAAGTATTTATATACCTAATATATATAAAATATTCATCAGTTATCATAGTACCCATAACACAAGCTACTATATATTGATGTTATTTATTATTTATTAAATGACTTACGAGAATTAGACTGTTATGATTGGACGCGTTGCTGTATCTTAAATAGGTGACGTTAACAAAAAACTAATATGGCGACCGTGAGACGTCATATTGCAATGAAAAAAAAATTTTTTTAGAATATTCCAATATGGATATCAAATATTTCGAATTATTATTATTGAAAAGGTCCCGACTGTTGCAGCAAAATACTTTTTATGCTTCTGGCCTGTATCTACTTGTATTTCTTTTCAGTTATTTTTTACGCAGTCGGATTTTCATTTTTTTTTTCGTTTTATGTAATAGGGAATATATTTCAAACATAGTCCTCCGAGACCCTCCTTTTTAAAAATCCTTTAAAAGATCTTTTTATTTTTCGATATTTCCTATTTTGAAGCGTTTATTAAACTGATGTAATATGGTTTACGTTTTACAAACCAATTGTTTATAATTTTGAACAAGGAAATCTTACGGCGCTCATTTTTTTATGTTAATGTTAAGTAGTTGTTAGTAACTTATTGCGTTTGAACAAATTGTTCAATGATCTTTACAAGTAGGCAGGTCCTCATAAATTAGAATACTGGTACGGTTGTTACCGTTTCATTTCGCAAGGTCAAAACGCTTAGCCTATAAATGGTCACAAAACAAATCGAAGTTATTTCATTGAATCCATTATGCGAAACTGTGGCCAGAGTTGAGAAATACCTATTTGTTATCAACAGGTAGCTTGATCTTTAGCGATTAGGTCAACCAAGTATGCAGTGCGTTAATGTTAGCCATGTGGCTAAATGTTATTGCATGTTTTTCATTGAAATATCTAAGGTGTGCATTGCTCTGCGTAACCTTTTTAAAAAAGCCATGTTTTTTTATTTTGAGTCCTGCTGCAAAACTAGAGACCTAAGAGTACCTATAGTATGCGAAATTCAATTATGTTATTTACCAAACCGGCGGCTTTTTTTTTCAAATCAAATTATGAATTAGTCATTTGTTTTTAAAAGAATATTTATTTAAATTGTGATTTGAAAAAATGGTTATAAATAAAATCGTTGAAAACAAAATATTTTGACAGCCTCCGTGGCGCAGTGGGTAGTGACCCTGCTTCTGCGTCCTAGGCTGTGGGTTCGATTCCCACATCTGGAAAATGTTTGTGTGATGAGCATGGATGTTTTCCAGCGTCTGGGTGTATATCTATATATTATAAGTATTTATGTATAATATATATAAAAAATATTCATCAGTTATCATAGCACCCATAACACAAGCTACTTACGAGTTCGCTTACTTTGGGGCTATATAGCGATGTGTGTAATTGTCATATAATATTTATTTATTTATTTAAATCAAATTATGAATTAGTCATTTGTTTTTAAAAGAATATTTATTTTAATTTAAAAAAATGGCTAATAATAAAATCGTTGAAAAAAAAATATTCTTTTGTTAAAAAATCAAACACAGGAAAGAATTCGTATACTCAAATCATATTTAAAAATAAATTATATTATTGAATATCCAGATAAAGGTATGAAAGATTTTCTTTCAAAGTGGAGGCCGTGATAAACTAATTATCGCGTTAAAAAGTATAACACTAATCGTCTAAACCTAAGCCTTGAACGAAAACTTAGAACTGTAGATCATAAGACTTCGTTGCGTAGGCGATGCTTTATTTCTGTCTTCTGCGTAAATCCGATTAAGCGTATTATACTTATTGGCTATAATTGGGAGAAAAATCAGGCATTTTTGCTAACTACATATCTATGTTAAGCTGATTTAAGTTAAAGCTTAATTTATTTATTTATTTGATTATATTGTATGATTTGAACACCTCTTTTCGTATAAATTTAGAATTTCCACCATAAGAAAATATTGAGTTTAATTTTTTATGCATCTTCAGCTAAATTTCCTAAAGTAAAAGTAAAGAAAATTTAAAATGAATTCTAAATATGTGTATTTCTTAGTAAAAACTTACGAGGCTTTTCTTCTGATTTAAACTAACAATAAATAGATTTTTATAATTGAAATAGTGTTATGAAATCTCTCACATGCATATATTTATAAAGTCAATATTCTTTTTATTTATTAATCGAATATATCTCAATTTTTTTTAAGTGTAAAATGGGATAGCTTAATCTAAATATTTCTGTTTCGCCGTTATAAAACTTACCTATTTTTTTTCGGATTCCGTGTCAAAAAGATGAACTTTTACAGCCTTTGTATCACTGACACTGAATTAGTACAAAAAAAATATAATTTTTCTTATGTGCGTACGTCGCAGCGGTCGGCAATCTATTGATGGTTGGGTTACGGGGCTCCTGCTTATATAGCGGCGAAGCGCGTCGCTAGCCCTCTGTGCATCTTTTAAATTTCGAAGCTTTAACTCATCTTCGGAACGTCTTATAGCCACTGTATTACTGCCGATCCAATAAAGCTTAGAGTTTTTTTTTCTGATTGTGTATTTACTCTACAGCCAAGGCTATTTAGGGGACTCTAGCTTCATTGGAATTGGAGGAACGTAGAAGCTTTGTCAGAGTTGAGTTTATGAGTTAAGTGAAGAAAAGGGGATATTGGCGACTTCATCTAGAATCTCTATGGGCGCTAGATGAAGTCACCGACTCACAAGACAGGAGACTATACGAATTTCTCGGGATATCTTTGTGAGACGCATACATCGGGTTACGGCGACCGTTTACTCAGCAGCCTGTTTTATTATTATTGGGCCAGACCTCCCTTATAACAAAGGGAATACTGAGATCAAACTAAGCTCCTATTCGAATTGCTAGGTGGAGGACTTAAGGTGATAGGAACTCTTGTAACAATCATTTTTAGATTTAAATGATAAGTAATGACCGGCACCGATCGCCTGACACTTGGCGTGCTTTCGGAGTCATGGGGTGCAAAACTGCTTACTTTCTAACTCCATGCTAAAAGAGAAAGAACAGCGTCATCTTCCTCCGAATTGTTTCAGTCGAATCTGTACCTACTCGTCCGGGAGCTTTATTCGAAAACGCTGCCTAGTCCCTATGCCATAACATACAATATCTATCTTTTAAGCAAAAGCTTAGGCAATATACCCATTCTAACGACTATCTCGTTCGTCGAATCTTCAGCTTATGTGACTTCAGATTACAAGATCCTGGGTTCAAGTCCTGGATCGGTAATGGTTTAATACCGGGTTTTTCTTTCTCCTAAAAATTTATGGATATTAGTGATGTTACACCTCCATGCCTCGAAGAACACTTCGTCGTTCTTGGTCACTACCATCTATATTTGATAGTGATCGTTAAATATACATGGTAGTGAGCAGTTAATAGGCTGATGATCATTATGATGATCTATTCTATCTTCTAAAAAATTTTTAACAAAAAATAGAACCGACTCAAAACTAAAAAACCGCACTAAAAAGTAAAAAATAACTGTCATTTAGTTGCTTTAATTTAGCCAAAAAGCTACCGATACTTACACAAAAACCGAAATCGCTGCAAGTGTAGGTGTATAAAATTTGAAGAGTTCCTTTAATTTTCCCAGGATATAATTATCAGATCCTAACATGCTCACATTGGAAGTGTGCCCTTTCTATTAAAAAAAGAATTATCAAAATCGGACAACTGTGTAAAAAGTTATGCGTGGCCATACATAAAAAAATATATATACGTGTCGAATTGAGAACCTCCTCCGTTTTTTTTTCGTCGGTTAATAAATACAATACTCTGATTTTCTCGTAGGCGAAGTCACGGGCGTACCCCAGTTAAACGTCATACTGCGTCGCATTTTACAACCGCGTTTAGAAAATTACATTAAATACCTTCCAAAGGTTGTAGCGCCAGTACAAAATCTGTTACAAAAGACAACGTAATTTTTTGCTGCTTACCCATTTCGTATCTCTTATGCAAATACGAAATGTCTACCATCGTAACATGAATGAAATATTTTTTCCTTGTGATCGGAAAATCAAATGTAAACAGTTGCTAAAGAATGTGCTTAATTGTGATCAATTTGTCCGAGTGATTCTTGCATGCATATATTTTTTATTGTCGTAAACGTGTAAGAACAATTTTCATCTATTTTTGTATTTGGATAAGTTTTGCTTTTTGATTTTAACTATATATTGTATGTCTTAGAAATCGTGACCAAAGCGTAAATAACCTATATATTATAAAACGTTTTCAATACCAAGCTTTTATTATACCTAAGTCTAAAACTCGATAGGAATTGTGTCGTTTAATATTGTGGAATTTATATGGCCATCTTCCATTTCCAGCATTTGGTCATCTTGATATAATCATAATAATTCTTTGTCATGCATCCAAAATTTCAGTTTAATCGGAATCCGCCACGAACCCATTAGATCAAACTTGATCAATTTCGCAAGATTTGATTACAGACACCCTGACAGACGAAATTAAATGCTTTTAACATGAAAGGTTTTCATAAAAACACATATATAGAGAACTTGCAACGCTATCTCCCACGCCTTTGTTGATAACCAACCATCCAACCAGGACGGCAGCAGGCGGCAATATCTGATGATTTTAATGTATTTGTATGGAAACGATTTCAACTACTCTTAACTGCTAAATTATTTAGCAGTAAAAATACACGCGTTGAATTGAGAACCCCCTCCGTCTTATCGTCGGTTAGTAAAGTACGGAAAGGTTTTCATGCGCTTTCCACAGATAATAGAGAGATTCGTGAGGCAGGTTTTGGTAAATGTACAATGTTTTTTGTAAATTGCCTGAATCTTCGGAGAAAGAAGCTGGGATGATCGACGAGATGTCCTGTGCGTCTTTAGTTATTTTTGCAATTTCATCATTATCAGCTTATTAGTGGCCTTTTACAGGCTCAAGCCCTCTTATAGGAGTGACCAAATCTAACGTCACCCATCACACTACGTTAATGTAGGTTGGCGAGCTTAGGGTGATAATGTAAAAAAAAATTATCGATCACTATCAAAGTTGATGATAGTGATCTCTGAGGCATGGGGGTGTAACATCACTGACTTCCAAACTAACAGTTTGATGTTCTATAAGATTCAGACTAACTTGCAGACCACAATATTTTACTAGAGATGGTCTACATTCTCAAGTCTGAAGTGACTTTCACGTCCTGAAATATCAAGTGCTTCTGTTATCTAAGGAATTGTTTCTGCTGTGCACAAACCATTGCTAATGGGAGAAAACATTTGTAGCTATCCTTTTGTGAGGATAAGATAATACGACGAGATGTTCGCACGATTTTTTTCAAGAAATTACAGTACGCTGCGACACATCGCCTGCTGCTGTCATCTGTAGTCGACTACGAACTCGCACCCTTATGCTAGGCTCATGGTTCGTAGTGATAAGACAGAGGGAGGTATAATCTCATGTGCCTGTAATCTTAACCTCGATAATGCCGTTCAGGCCTAATACAGCAACAGAGGTCTACATGACAGTAGTACTTCACCGTACGAGCCCTATCGCCAAATGCTCTGCTAAGGACTACTAAAAATCTTAGATTCCATCCTATTTTCGATCACTGGTTGTATTCAATCGAATTACACAGTTTTAAGGACATAGCAGTTAGCTCAAGGCCGTCGTTTGGAAGTTTTTGCGGGGTCTATGTCCAACAGTGGACGTCTATAATGATGATGACCAAGCTCAGTAGAGCTGCTCCGCGCCTGACTTACTCGTACATTACTTCGTGATAGCTTGCGAGGGAGGCATCTCAAGTCGCTACGGACTTTGTAGTACAGAGTCGAAAAAGTGAGCTTATATCAGATGTAAAATCTATAAAATAAACAAACTTCAAGTGTATGTTTTTAATTTTAAATTAACAGCTTTTTACCCGACTGTGTCAGAAGGAGGGTTATGTTTTTCGAGCGTATGTATGTATTTAAGTATGTATGTATATCATGTTTATATTGCCGTTTTAACAAAAAATGGCAAAAAGTGTACCAAGTGTACAGTCTCATTTCTATATCATAAGCTAAAACTAAAAAGTCTCAAATAAAATTATTATTATAAAAACAAAAAACCTGACTGCTTAGAAGTTATGAACTGAAAAGAGAAAAACAAGGATCACTATATCTATATAAAATTCTAAATACTTTATGGTGCTGCAGGCGGGGACAAACGTAGTTTTGGTAGATCTTTCTTTCCCCGCAGAAATAAAGTATTTTGTCCCCGCTTGCATCTCCACAAAGTATTTAGAATTTTATATAGATATAGTGATCCTTGTTTTTCTCTTTTCAGTTCATAACTTCTAAGCAGTCAGGTTTTTTGTTTTTATAATAATAATTTTATTAATCAATGATACTTACATTAAAAGTTAAATTTATAACTTTTTGTCTGTCTGCTAACCTCTGAACGGTTGAGGAGATGAATTTTGACGACCTCCGTGGCGCAGTGGTATTCGCCGTTGATTTATAAGACGGAGGTCCTGGGTTCGATTCCCGGCGGGGCAGATTGAGATTTTTCTTAATTTGTCTTGGTCTGGCTGGTGGGAGGCTTTCGCCGTGGCTAGTTACCACTCTACCGACAAAGACGTATCGCCAAGCAATTTAGCGTTCCGGTACGATGTCGTGTAGAAACCGAAAGGGGTGTGGATTTTCGTCCCACTACTAACAAGTTAGCACGCTTCCATCTAAGATTGCATCATCATTTAACATCAGGTGTGATAGCAGTTAAGGGCCAACTTATAGTCAATAAAAAAAAGGGTAACATTGGCTAATTTGTATCTCAATATTCCCACAGGAAGGGGATCTCCGCGTGTGAAACCGATGGATACAGCTAGTTCAATATAAACAATACCAACCGTAGTAACCGCAAGAGGCGGGGCAGGCCGGGTGCCGTATAACTATAATGAGTTATAATCTAAATTCTAAATTGTCAGTCTTGTAGTTGCAGTATAATACCACATAGAAAGATTTGACACCGGGTCACAACAACGTATTCTATGCCACTGATTAAAATACCTTTGAAACGTTAAAATAATTGTAAAACCAAGTCCCCCTTTTAAATAGAACAATTAGACTTCGCAATAGAACTTATGCAAAAAGCAAAGTTAGCGTTTTGCTAATGAAATGCTTTTTTTACTCTGTCCGTCATCGCTTTAGGAATTGATACTTTTTGTCGTAAACTCAATTTCAAACACTTGCACAGAATGTCAACAATCTCGGTATTGCGAAATGGCTAAGTCAAATGCATTCCTGTGCATCTTTAGTTATTTAGCAATTTCATCATTATCAGCCTATTAGTGGCCTTCTACAGGCTCAAGCCCTCTTATAGGGGAGACCAAATCTAACGTCACCCATCACACTACTCTAATGTAGGTTGGCGAGCTTAGGGTGATAATGTAAAAAAAATAACGATCACTATAGATTGTTCAATCCACGAAGGCTCGTCGTTTTTTGTTTTTCAAACGCTTACAGTGCAAGTGTGCAAAAAAACTGCAAGAATGTGATTTCTATTAGTACGTGACGGGTAGCAATGTGTAATAGAACTCACATTTTTGCAGTTTTTTTTTGCACACTTGCGCTGTAAGCGTTTAAAAAACAAATAACGACGAGCCTTCGTGGATTGAAACATCTATATCAAAGTTGATGATAGTGATCTCTGAGGCATAGGGGTGTAACATCACTGACTTCCAGACTTCCAGACTAACAGTTTGAAGTTCTATAAGAATCAGACTAACTGACAAACCACAATATTTTACTAGAGATGGTCTACATTCTTAAGTCTGAAGTGACTTTCACGTTCCGAAATATTAAGTGCTTCTGTTATCTAAGGAATTGTTTCTGCTATGCACAAACCTTTGCTAATGGGAGAAAACATTTGTAGCTATCCTTTTGTGAGGATAAGATAATACGAATTCCTAAAATTGCACCCCATAACAATAATAAAACGAGTTTCTTCTGTTATACCACAGAATACATAGTCCAGACAAAAATAAGTTTTTCTTTTATTTTTATTTACATTTTCTTAACTTTTAACAGTGTTATACAATACATATAATACCTACTTAAAAATAATATTTAAGACTGGATGGCTCCAAAGTGAGGAACCTCCTCACAATACGCGTTTCAAGAACTGTATCCGACCCATGATCCAACATTCAAGCGAAAGCTTCATAAGATGTTGGACATTATTATTATTATTCAAACAAGAATAATAATTGATATCTTTATAATAACTGATATCTTAAACTACAAACTTATTTGTGTTCGGATTCTTTGAATGTTTTATTTTGATCATCGTGGTATTGAATTAAGTCATAAACTTTGAACTTTTATCACTTGTCTGAACTCTAAATCACCAATAGGTACAAATGTAATAAATTAGTGCTTAAGAAAACAAGTTCTTACGTAATTTAAAGCGCCAGTGTTTGCCTAACGTAAATATTAAGTAAGTGCTTAATCAGTTTATGAGTTCTATGGCAATCGTCTCACTCCATCATCAAGCCAGCTCTTTAATGAAGTTTATACAGTTTAGTTTTCTGACCACTGTCCGACTCTATTCTTAGGCCAGCTCTTTGGTGACATATTTTTTCTCTATTCTTTTCTGCAAGGAGAAGGTAGAGGTATTATTACACCGTACAGCCGTATAAACCATGAATAAGTGCAACTAATACCATATATAAGACAAATCGTACGTTAAAAAGTTGTTTTTATTTTGGCAATCACCTAAATTGAATAAAAAGTTTAGAAAATCGGATATACGTTAATAATATAGATGAGACTGTGCAAAAAAATAAAACGACCATTTGTTTGTTTTGTTTTTTGACGTGACAACGTCTTATAATTCGATAGTGCCGGCTGCACGTATGAAAAAACATGACTCATGCGGCGTTACCTCGCTTTGAGGCGTTCCATGTAAGACAAAAGCGACAAAGAAGCACAATCGGCCTTTGCGTTCGCCAGCATTCGACATCCGTCTATTAAATATAATTATTAAATATATTAATTTTAAATTAAAAATTAATATATTTATAAATTAATATATTTATTATAAATTTAAATTAATATTTATAAAAATATACTTAAATTAAAAATTTTAATAACCAATTAAATGCTACCATTCCATCAGTATTTTCTTCAGACATTGTCACGTTCAACTATCGTCAGTAAACCGACTTTACAAACAACCAATTTTTTTTAACCATTCCTTGACTGCAATCACACCTGATGGTAAGTGATGATGCAGTCTTGGATGGAAGCGGGTTAACTTAGGAGTAGAATGAAATCCACACCCCTTTTCAGTTTCTATACGACATCGTACCGAGCGCTAAATCGCTTGGCAGCACGATTTTGTCGGTAGGATGGTAGCCAAAGGTAGCAGCCTCCCACCAGCCAGACATGCACTAATTTAGAAATTCTTATTCGGTCCAGCTGGGACTCTAACTAAGGAGCTTTGTTTTTTTAGTTTTTATTGAAAAGTGCTACCCACACTTAACAGATTAGTTATATTTAAGAATAAACCGTGTACCTGAATTTAAAAAAACATAATATCAAAGTACAATTTTGGCACCGACGTCATCGGGATCGTGGCCTAGCGGTAAGGCGCTCTAAGTGCCCGGATTGCCTGAGAGACGCGGGTTCAAATCCCGTCGGTTCCGCAATTTTTGATATTATGTTTATTCTTAAATATAAAGGATCTTCGTCTTATAAAAACGTACGTAGTTATTTGGTCATTGTTCGCTCGTTTAATGACAGCAAATGACGTGCATTTCCTATTATATACAATAAAGAGCGTCATACGTTTATTGTAGATAATATAAAAAATTGTTCGGTAAAAAACAAAGCGATGGTTATCGTTTGAACTTACCTACATTATAATATGTATGTCCTAATCCACATTCTAGTAAAAGTTTTTTTTTATCGACTGCAAGTTGGCCGTTGACTGCTATCACACCTGAAGTTAAGTGATGATGCAATCTAAGATGGAAGCGGGCTAACTTGTTAGGAGTAGGATGAAATCCACACTCCTATCGATTTCTAAACGACATCGTACCGGAAAGCTATATCGCTTGGCGGTACATCTTAGTCGGTAGGGTGGTAACTATCCATGGCGAAAGCCTCCCACCAGCCAGACTAAGACAAATTAAGAAAAATCTCAATCTGCCCCACCGGGAATCGAACCCAGGACCTTCGTCTTTTAAATCCACCGCGCATACCAAAAAAAAATATACGTGTCGAATTGAGAACCTCCTGCGTTTTTTTTCTTCGGTTAATAAAAACTATGTGAATAGGTATTTCATATCATGTAGATGTGTAATAGCGCCACAATACTGAGATTATAACATTAATTTATATATCGGGGAAAAACGATTTTAAATTATGTAAAGACGTAGTATTATTCATACACACAGCATCTCGCTTCGTAAGCAGAGACCACGTCCTTCCACTTGCTACTATCCTTGCATCTCTCTCGCTTCATCCAATTTCATTAATCCTTTCAAAAATTATACAAGTTCGTCGGTTTAGGGTACTCTTCACCTCAACTTTTGACGACCTCCGTGGCGCAGTGGTATGCGCGGTGGATTTATAAGATGGAGGTTGTGGGTTCGATTCCCGGCGGAGCAGATTGTGATTTTTCTTATTTTGTCTTGGTCTGGCTGGTGGGAGTCATTCGCCGTGGCTAGTTACCACCATACCGACAAAGACATACCGCCAAGCGATTTAGCGTTCCGGTACGATGTCGTGTAGAAACCGAAAGGGGTGTGGATTTTCTACAACTCCCAACAAGTTAGCCCGCTTCCATCTTAGATTGCATCATCACTTAACATCAGGTGTGATAGCAGTCAAGGACCACCAGTCCAGTCAGGACAAGTCAGTGAATACATGGAAATTTTACGCACGCATTAACGATGCAGACGACGTGTCGCAGCGATATGTCGTCTGCGGTCGGCTACTAACTTGTACCTTCCTTTAGTCCTATAAACATCCAAAAATATGGCTAATATTAAAAATATAAATCACGCCAGGTTTTTAATGATATTGGAATCGGTTGTAAAATAAAAGCAAATTCCTATTTTCGTCGATACCTGTGTTTTCGCACAGGATCCTTGCAACTAACCTTTGAATGATTTATAGCTCGAACGGCTGAGAGATCTGCTGGATTATAATATAATTACGTATACCTCATAAGCGAATATCCCGTGATGTAAAATAAAGAGCCCTAGACGCTAATGCTATTATCATGTCTCGACTTAATGGGATTATTCTTGGCGTAAGTACAAGTTAGTAATGTATTATTTTCTTATGAACTTACATAACACGTTTACTCGCAAGAAGTAATCAAGTGTAAATAACCCCATCTTATTTGTAACGTGTAGTATTAAAGAAGCGGTCTACTAAAGTATTACTGGTTTCCACAAATATGCCAAACTCAAAATCATTTATTTCATGGAGGCTGCCTTACAAGCACTTTTGAAACGTTGAGTTTGTCATGTAATGATTCTACCACCGGTTCGGTAGGCAGATCTTGCCCAAAAAAGACGGCAAAAAATCAGCAGTTGCTCCTTTAAAAAAAGAATTTATTTTTTTATATTCCAGTTGATTGAATGAAAGGTAAAGGAGAATGCCAGGCAATGTATAGGACTTTAACCCACTAATAATAACATGTTGTACAACAATGTATTATGCATCATTTTATTGCATTTTTATTACTATTTAATATAAATTACATTTAAAAGCTCTAGAACTCGGAGTATTCGATAAGGGCCTAACGTTGGTTATCGTCCATTTCCGTATTGTAGTTCCGTATAGTTGTCCCACTGACATGAAAGTCGCAAAGCTTCACGAAAAACATTTTTAAACAGGTTTAACGCCTCTGGATACTAGCCTTTTAAAGCCCACATTTGATGAAAACACAATAAAAACTATTTAAAAGGCTAGAACCCAGTGCAACAATAAAGATTTAAAAATGAGTAATGAGTCTAAATTAAAAGTTTAATTACTTTTTTTAACGAAATTTTATTCCTAGGTCGAACAGTAAAAATGGCTTATTGTAAAACATTTATATAATAATAGGATATTTTTAGTATATTTACAATTTGTGTTTTTTCTGGGTTAGGATCTGGCATTCTCCTTTGGTTTACGACATGTGACGTATTAAAAAAACTACTTAATAGATCTCGTTCAAACCAATTTTCGGTGGAAGTTTGCATAGCAATGTATATATTATATGTTTTTAGTTTTATCATTCTCTTATTCTGGAAGTTACAGGGCGGGGGGGGGGGACATTTTACCACTTTGGGAGTGTCTCTCGCGCAAACTATTGAGTTTAGAAAAAAAGATACAAGAAGCCTCAATAGAATCTATGAAGAACTACCCATAAATACCCTACAGGTATGATTTGATGAAAAAAGAATTATAAAATAGTTCGAAGTATGAACCCCCAAAATAGCCACTTTGTTTTTTATTTAATTCTCAATTTAATCTTGTAAGAACTTTTTATAAAAATACAAAAAACATGGATTATTTTTCTATTTCGATATTATGTTACGTATTTATTATTGTTAGAAAAAAATTTGAAACACAAAACCTGGAGGTCTTGTGTTCGTTGGTAGGGTGGTAAATATACACAGCTGAAGCCTCTCACAAGCCCGACCTAAACCAAATTAAAAAAGTTGAGAGGTGTCAAGGGACACCGGATGGAACGAAGTTCCTTTCGATTAATTAGTGAAGGAATTGTAATAAAATTTTATTTTTTTTAAGTAATAATAATATTTGTTGTTGTACACCGAAACACCAGAGGGCGCCACGAGAGCGCGAGACAGCATACAGCGCGGGCGCCCCCCGCCACTCACGCGCACACACATCAAAGGCGGCGGCAAGATCCTTTGATCAAAAAGTGTCGTGACAACTTTTCGTACGAATTTTTTCCGTCTAGCCCCCTTTCACAATGTGCGATAAGGAACTTCGTTCCAAAAATTCTAAACGGCCCGGCCGAGAGTAGAAGAGAGAGGGTAGCCGAGAGAATAAATCCATTGCGCATACCACTGCGCCACGCGGAGGATGTCTGTATACATAACGGTATGGAATCCTTCGTGCGTGAGACCGATTCGCACTTGGCCGGTCTTATTATTCATCAATATATTGTTAAAAACATAATTGATCTTGACAGTGAACTGATCGCAAATGCAGTGCTTATTGTCGGACATGACGACTGTTTTACAGTATTTTTAAATGTATCTAATCGATTACATAGTTATTATGGAGTCGAGTCACAGATAATGTATAGTAATCCGAGAAAACTTTGAAGATTTGCACAGACAACCATAAAATTTGTACTATCTTATTCTTTCTTTACAATATTACTTATTCGCTGTGCCCAGCGGTTTCACCTGCGTAGAAATCGTCGTTTACATCGCGAAATGAGTAACTATGCCAAACATCAAGTCCACCGAGGGAACCTATATTTACCTATATTCTATAGATCTTGTGATATGAGTATAGGTCAGTGGATTTTGCCGTTTAATCCATAATGTGACCGTTGGACAGCTTCAATTCAGGAATCAGTAGTATCATTGAATACATTTCTATTAGTACAAGTATAGTTTTGAAATGCTAAGTTTTGTTAGAGTCCAGTGTGAAAATGTACCTATAGTTCGTTCGCGTTCAGAACGCAGTGACTCATCAGCCGGCTTAGTCCCGCCCCCTAATCAATAAAATCTTTCAAATTATGCGCGTTGCTTTTCAACTGATCACTGTGAACTTGACCTTGTAATTTGAAAAAGATTCGATTGGTTTGTCAATCAATGCATTCTTAAGGCGAACGAACTATAGCTAAATATCATCATAAACATTAAGTCCTATTTAAAACATGTTTAAATATTATAATAATTTACTTAACCATATCTACGAAGTCGGTGCCAGCGCAAGTTTATGGAACATTTATTTAACGTAGTAAAGCAGTTTGTGGGTTCTAGGTAATGTTCTTAAAGTAGAAACCTTGGCTGGCACCGATTCCTAGATATGCTTAAGTAAATTAAAGCAATTAAATGACACAGTTATTTTTTACTTTTTACTGCGTTTTCAGTCGGTTCAATTTTTGTTAAAAAATTTTATTTCTTACTTTTTAGTGATTTATCACCACGTAACGTACTCGTACTATACTGTCATAGTATATTATACGGCACTTGTAGTCAAAAAGCTACCGGTACGGAGACAAAAACCGAAATCGCTGTAAGCGTGCCTCCAAAATTTGAAGAGTTCCTTCAATTTCCCCAGGATATTATCATCAGATCCTAACGTGATGATATTGGGACCACCTTGGAAGTATGCCCTTTCTAATAAAAGAAGAATTATCAAAATCGGACAACTCTGTAAAAAGTGATGCGTGGTCATACATAAAAAAAATATACGTGTCGAATTGAGAACCTCCTCCGTTTTTTTTCGTCGGTTAAAAAAAACTATTTCGTGTAAATTAGGTTTAAAATAACTGAACATTCTGTTAAATATTTATTCAATGCCTGCACTGCTGGCGCCTAGCGTTTACATTCACGACGTGAGCTGGTCAAACGTCAAACTTGAAACGTATGGAGTACGGAAGTTAAATAAAACATTGCCACAAACTCCGTACGAGCACCTACACCTTTACAGAATAGTGAGGTTTTCAGATTCAATCAAATAGCTGTTCTTCTTAGCGCGAATTTATGTCAGTTGTCGTAAATCATTCCATCAAAAGAATTATTGATGGCCTCAGTGGCGCAGTGGTATGCACGATGGATTTATAAGTCGGAGGTCCTGGGTTCGATTCCCGGTGGGCAGAATGAGATTTTTCTTAATTTGTCATTTTTTGGCTGGTGGGAGGAATTCGCCGTGGTTAATCACTACTATACTGACAAAGACGTACCGCCAAGCTGTTTAGCGTTCCAGTACGATGTCGTAAAATTAAGTAGGTAAATTAGCTCGCTTTCATCTTAGATTGCATTATTACTTAACATGTACACAGTCAAGTAGTAGAATAGTCAAGGGCCTTGACTTGTAGTAAATTAAAAAAAATTAAACTAAAATTATAATTTTGATCACAATATTCGTAGTGTCATCTTTAAAAGTTTTACGGCCTTCATGACGTAGCGGTATGCGAATTAATGACGTATGAGGGATAAATAATTACATACTTCGACTCTACATCGAAGGAAGGGAACCTATTTGACTAATATTAACGATGCCAAAACCCCAAGTAACTTATCGAGGGAATTCAGATAAATAGATTATTAAAATTAGATAAGCAAGCAAGATAGTAAATAAATAACGGTGTGGAAATTCTTGTGTACTGGCCAATTTCATTGTACCTATGTAAATATATATGTATCATAATTCTGTATTAAAGCCAAACTCGATTGAGAGTCCTTGTCAACAAACAAATTAAAAATGAAGGTAGAAAATGCAACACATTTTATCTATACTAATATTATAAAGAGGTAAAGTTTGTAAGTTTGTAAATAAAGTTCCGTCGGGGCTAATCTTCGGAACTACTGATCCGATTTTCAAAATTCTTTCACCAGTATAATGCTATGTTATCGGCGAGTGTTATAGGCTATATTTTATATTTGTATTGTATATATTACCCGACTTATCACAGTTTTTGTCGCGCGAGTCGGAGCGTACGCTGCCTTATATATTGGATATAGTTGAAAACATTGTATGAAAACTTTATGCATCTTGAAAAGTTCTACAAAAAATTCTGCGATAGCATATATCTATCTTTTATAGTTTGGCAGATATATAACTTTTTGTGTTTTAAAAAATCATTTAAATCATTTGCTTACGTTTACGTCATTATTTATACAACTAAACTTAAATCCATATCAAAATAAATTATTTAATAATCACCAGGATATTATAGAGATAAGATTTGCCTTTTACAGTATGTTAATTAGTTATATAGTTTCGGAGATATTGCAAAATTTCTAAAAAATAACTCTGCCGCTATATCGTCCAAATTAAGTTGACCTCTTCCGTGTTATGTTATACGTACTGAATAGGGGTCAACATTTTGGTACTGATATTCTTAGAGAATTCGATATTTGATCTTTTCTTTCAATTTATTTGGCATAGCAGACCATATTTATATAATATACGAAAAATTTTTTTTGTTTGTTTAAACGGGAAAATCTCGAGATCTGTATGTCGGATTGTAAATTATTTTCTTTATTATAAAGGTAGACTCAAAAGTGAAATAGACTATTTAATACAAGCTATACACATCAGCTTGCCATAAATATATATCTATTGTTGATGTTCATATACTGTAATATCGTACAATGTTTAACAAAAATGTAGATCTTTAGTACACGGGACGGGACGGAGGATATTGCTTCACGGGAAACTATAAACCATTAAATTGAGAGACGTAGCGGGGAAAGAAAAGTCTGTCTTTAAAATTAAAAGGGTACCTAAGAGGTTTTCACGCGGACGAAGTCGCGGGCGACTGCTATATAGCTATAATGACGCAGGCGAGCGCTAAGAAACGTTTTTTCTAATGCTCACCTAATTAAGGGGTCAAACGAGAGTTCAAGTCTACACCGAGTTTCACGCGGACGAAGTCGCGGGCATCCGCTAGTGCCTAATAAATTTAAAATTTTGTTCTGTTATTTTAAAAAGTTTTATTTAAAAGATATTGAATATGTTAATTAGTTTTAAGCTTTCAATCTAATTTATTGTCATGAATTCATCATTAACTAGTTAATTGAACAAAATAAGTGTAAAATGACTAGTGATTTCTTCATTTCAGTTCATTTTAAATTTGTTTGTTGCATCCTCAATCGAATTTGGCTTTAGTAAACTTTCATATACCTATTACATACATAAAATTCCACATAGGTTATGTTTAATTACCAGGTATGTCCATCGACGAGAATCCTTAATTTATTGTTTACTTCACAATTCGTCGCATAATCACCTGTAATTAATGTGTTTCAATATAACATCCATATTTACTACGTGCCTGTTAGCGTTGATATAATCTTGTAATTTCTCAATGGAATTACCTCTATTTGTATTGGATGTACGTTTTTATTTATAAAAAGGTGTAACATCATTATAAGTAGGCGAAAAGACTTACTTTGGAACCTGTTTAAAAATTAAATGAATGTTTGTTATAAATTTTTAACCGACGAAAAAAAACGGAGGAGGTTCTCGATTCCACACGTACCTATATTCTTTTTATGTATGACCACGCATAACTTTTTACAGAAGTTGTCCGATTTTGATAATTCTTTTTTTATTATTAGAAAGGGCATACTTCCAAGATGGTCTCATTGTCGTCATGTTAGGATCTGATGATGATATCCTGGAAAAATTGAAGGAACTCTTCAAATTTTATAGCCACACTTGCAGCGATTTCCGTTTTTGTTTAAGTATCAGTAGCTTTTTGGCTACAAGTGCCGTATAATATACTATGACAGTATAGTACGAGTACGTTACGTGGCCATAAATCACTAAAAAGTGAGAAATACAATTTTTTAACAAAAAATAGAACCGACTCAAAACGCACTAAAAAGTAAAAAATAACAGTACTTTTTAATGCGCTTTGAGTCGGTTCTACTTTTTGTTAAAAAATTTTATAAAACGCATTCTTGTTGTACAAGTAGTATTAGAGACATTACAATTAAATTTAAACTTTTTAAATTAAAAATACATATTGATGTAAACCTCGTTTGATTTAACTTCGGCTTTGATTTTATTGCTTCAAGCTCTGTTCGGAGTTTTTCTCTCAGCCACGCGATGGACCCGGCCCGCGCACGGTGAATCCATGGACTGCTAAGATATTAGTTTCTAAAACCTCTATTATTTTAGTATCACGGACGCTTCGGGTGCAAAAAAATCACAGATATAGAAAGAAATAATTTATTAACGACGACACGGAAAGACACAGTTTACTTAAACTGTTAATATCACACCTTTCTTTAGGCCTGTGTGCACCAAGATTCCGGTTATCATAACCAACTGTGACGATCATAATCGTACATACTAACATATATAATAACACTAAAAAATAATTAAAATATATATAAATATATATATACATGTAAAATATATAAAAGTGTTTTATTAAAGAATAGTAAAACGATAAACAACAGTGTTTTATATAAAACACGTAATTAGAAGTATTTTCTAATTGAACACAAAATCGTGAAGCGCTTCTCATTCTATACATATTGTATGTCAAATACGCCCCGACGGCTGCCGGAGACGAATAGTGAAGTGACTTTCGAACGAATGCTAGATCGAAGGATCTGCTCGGTGTGTGAGCGCCGTGCGCGCTCTCGTCACTAGCGTGGAATGTGCTGTGTCGTCCTCTGTTTTTCATCGAGCGATGAATATAATACATAGAGGTCGGTTATAAATAGTGTGCGAAGGCATATATGGAAAGAGATTTATAAGCAATAATCCATCAAGTAAGGTTATGCACCCTTACTAAGAAATATAGAATTTAATAAAATAAATTATTGAATTATGTTATAGCAAGACACATTATAATATAAATATATTAACATCTTCATATAAATATGCCTTGACAGCTTGGGCATTTACACAATAAAATACGACTGTTGTATTTATATCTATGTTAAAGCTTTTTGAACGCATAACACCTCGTAACGAGGTATACTCATCTGATTGGTTGAGGAGTGAGATACTAGCCACTTACATTTGGTTCAGCTCTGAATCTGCATCTGACGAGATGTTTGAAACGGATGTCTGAGCTCTATGTTGACTTACTGAGTGCCTTATTCTCTTCTAACTCCTCACAATTAGAATCCAATATAAAGAGGAACACACCTCTATAAAATGTGCTGTTTTCGAACGCCTTACACCTCGGTATCGAGGTATGAAATTAAAGAGGAACACACCTCTATAACTTGTGCCGTATACATTTCTCTCACAAAGAAATGATATGGGGGGGGCTCCGGTTTCTCTAATAAGAGATTCGATTATTAGATTCTTTCCAGAATTGTTCTGAACGGTTCGTTGAGCTGTGCGATGTGGTCGGCGCAGAATGTTCTGGCAACTAGCGAAGTTCATAGAGACATTAACGGAGGCTGCATTCACGAAGTGTGGCTATCATATTATAATTATTAAGTTAGACGTTTTGCGGTAACCCTCACTCGGCCCGGGCATCATAGAACTAGCATTTCTGGTAGCGGGGCACCGTCATATTGCGGGATGGAGCATATGACCATCTTTCAATAGAAAGATGCCATGAACAGAATTGACCATCTTTCAAAGAAAATGAACAGAATTGACCATCTTTCAATAGAAAGATGCCATTGAACAGAATTGACCATCTTTCAATAGAGAGATGCCATCGATCTAAAGTTTGTCTGAGGACTTACTCGGATCGCTCCGCATGCGTATCTGTATTACCACAATGTGGAGCAATAGTATGTCCATCTTTCAATAGAAAGATGCCATCGATCTAAAGTTTGTCTGAGGACTTACTCTGATCGCTCTGTGTGCGTATCTGTAATACCATTCTAAAATCGATCTAAAGTTTGTCTGAGGACTTACTCGGATCGCTCCGCGTGCGTATCTGTGTCACCACAATGTGGAGCAATAGTATGTCCATCTTTCAATAGAAAGATGCCATCGATCAAAGGTTTGTTACTTGGATGCTCTGTGTGTGTATCTGTAATACCATTCTAATATTACAGAATTGACCAACCTTCAATAGAAAGATGCCATCGATCTAAAGTTTGAGATCGCTCCGCATGCGTATCTGTGTCACCACAATGTGGAGCAATAGTCTGTCCATCTTTCAATAGAAAGATGCCAACGATCAAAGGTTTGTCTGAGGACTTACTCGGATCGCTCTGTGTGCGTATCAGTGATACCACTCTGATATTGATTGGAATTTTAAGTTCTTAAGAGAATTTGATTCTAATCACATATTTTGAAAATATACGATACATGAAGAGGTCCCATAAATGGGAAACACTTCGTGTATTAAAAAATATAAAGCAATTAATTTATAAAACATGAAAGGGCCACATATATGAGAATCAGTTCATGTATTACAGGGGAAAGTGTGAGTTTAGGGATAGTCAAGATTTGTTTATGGTTGCATGAATTTTATCTTCCGAAACTCTAAAAGTACTTGAGTTATTTATGGACATAACATTGATAATAGGGTCCTAATCGAAAGACAATCACGTGCCAATCTAATACTTTTAAATTAAAAGTATAATAACCTTTAGAAAGATCTAAAACATGATGTAAATTGTGTTTGTATTTTTATGTGACGAATGTTTACCTTTGTATGGGACTTCGAAACAGTTACACAACGGTTAACATAAGCTGAACGTAAAATTTACTTTTCATGACAACCCGTACGCCGGTTAAGGACGTAAGCTCGGTTAAAATAACCGCCCGGTTTACGTCCTTAACCGGCGTACGGGTTGTCGTAAACTGTAAATTTATAGTAAAGTTATGTGAACCGTTGGTTAACTAACTGAAATCTTGGTGCACACAGGCCTTAGCAATATAATTTAAATAACCGTAATAAAATAAATAAATAGAATCTAGAGTACCACTAAACTTCAGTTTGTTTATCTTCCGGGTCATTCCGAACGCGCTAAATTTAGTCTCAAACAAATTAGATTTTACATAATCTATAATTACTATGCCTGATCGTGCAAAACGTCTAACCAATTGATAAATCCTATTGTTACGAGATTTTGTCTGACGTAAAGGCGCCTTGAAGCGTACTTAGTTTAGCAGTCCAATTAAACAGAATAACAAAATAAACATCACAAAAAACATAACGGGAATAGAAATAAATCAAAGTTGAAACTACAATTCGTATCAATCTTAGATAATAGCAAAATGTTCCTGATCGAAGTAAGTTTGTATTAAGTAGATACTTATACAACTAATGAATTTCTTATTTAGGAAATAGTAGTAAACAAAAACTGAATTTGTACTGCACCAAAATAGTCGTGATTTGTCCAATTATTTGTTTGGTCTATTTAATTATTATTAATATTTATTCGCATTTAATCTATATTGTATTTGGTTTAATTCGTTCTATTTACCCAGTGCGCGACGGTTCAAGGTGTCTAGCTCAATTTTAGAATACATATTTTCACTTCCAAATATTTAAAACAAATAAAATATAAAATAAAACAAGATATTTACAAAAAGAATAAGCCTTCTAATTGTTCACCCAAATGCAAAGTGCCCAACAGACTGACGCTTTTTCTCCTCTGAATAGCAGCTTGGCTTATTCTTCGGGCTAAATAAGTACCAGCACGTCTGTCACCAGACACGGATCAGTTGAATGAATGAATGAATGAAATATTCTTTATTGTACACCAAAGAAAAGAGCTTACAATATAGAAAATACATTACAAATAAAAACAATGTACAATTGGCGGTCTTATCGCTAATGAGCGATCTCTTCCAGACAACCAATATTGAAGAGGAAAGTGCATCCATTAGAGAAGGTTCGGGTGTACGTACACACAAATAAAGGAACTATAGTAACAAATTATCAAATAAAAATATACTTACATAAAATACTTTTGCCCTACATAAAATACTGAATCCAAACATATATACATACATATTTACATACATACATACATGCATACATATAAAAGTACCTAAACGAATTCACATAAAAATATAAATTAATAAATAAAGGAAAATTATAGACAGAGAACAAATAAAATCTAGACGATATTCAAAGATAGAACCGACTCAAAACGCACTAAAAAGTAAAAAATAACTGTGTCATTTAGTTGCTTTAATTTACTTAAGCATATCTATGAATTCGGTGCCAGCCAAGTTTAAGGAACATTTATTTTACGTAGTAAAGCAGTTTATGGGTTCTAGGTAACGTCCTTGAAAGAAACCTTGGCTGGCACCGACTCCTAGATATGCTTAAGTAAATTAAAGCAACTAAATGACACAGTTATTTTTTACTTTTTAGTGCGTTTTGAGTCGGTTCTATTTTTTGTTAAAAATTTTTATTTCTTACTTTTTAGTGATTTATCGCCACGTACCGTACTCGTACTATACTGTCATAGTATATTATATGGCACTAGTAGCCAAAAAGCTACCGATACCGAGTCAAAAACCGAAATCGCTGTAAGCGTGCCTCCAAAATTTGAAGAGTTCCTTCAATTTCCCCAGGATATCATCAGCAGATCCTAACATGAGGACAATGGGACCACCTTGGATGTATGCCCTTTCTAATAAAAAAAGAATTATCAAAATCAGACAACACTGTAAAAAGTTATGCGTGGTCATACATAAAAAAAAAAAAAAAAAATATACGTGTCGAATTGAGAACCTCCTCCGTTTTTTTTCGTCGGTTAAAAATAGTTAAAATTTAGTATAAAAAGATAAATTAATTCGTAATAATTGTTTCGATAAGAGGTTTCCAAACAGTTTTTGGTATCCGATGATCAGGGACCCATAATCTCAAACGCAAGCGTCGCAAATATCTTTAGATAAAAATCTTTAGATAAAACTGAGTATTTACGATGCTTCATTCTAGATTAATTGATGTTAAATAATAATGAAACCATAGCATTGGTACATACATACATGAATAACACCACGACTCATTACCATAGGGGTAGGCAGAGGCTATATCCTTCCATTTGCCACGCTCCTTGCAGACTACCTTAGCTCCTTTCACTCTCATCAATTCTTTCATACAAGTTTGTCGGTTTAGGTTATTCTTGACCTGGCCATATTTTAAAATGTCCTGAATTTGGTCCCCTTCCAACATTTTCATTCACCCTTGCCTCATTATCATTGTCATTGGTAGTTATGTGTTTTTACCCGACTGCGTCAGAAGGAGGGTTATGTTTTTCGAGCGTATGTATGTATGTATGTATGTATGTATGTATGTATGTATGTATGTATGTCCATTTCTTCGGCACACGCTACAGCCTAAACGGCTGAACGGATTTTGACATGTGAGGTGTTGTTGAATTTGTCAAAATTGTGGTAGTGACATAGGCTATATAAATTTTCAAAATGGCGGCTGTAAATGGGGGAAAAAAGGGGGAATGTGTGTATTTTTTTCTCTTATCTTAGCAATATGTCATATTACTTTTTTAACAAAAAATGGCAAAAAGTGTACTAAGTGTACTGTCTCATTTCTATACCAACTAAAACTAAAAAGTCTCAAATAAAATTATTATTATAAAAACAAAAAACCCGACTGTTTAGAAGTTATGAACTGAAAAGAGAAAACAAGGATCACTATATCTGTATAAAATTCTAAATACTTTATGGTGCTGCAGGCGGGGACAAACGTAGTTTTGGTAGATCTTTCTTTCCCCGCCGGTTAAAGTATTTTGTCCCTGTTTGCAGCACCATAAAATATTTAGAATTTCATACAGATATAGTGATCCTTGTTTTTCTCTTTTCAGTTCATAACTTCTAAGCAGTCGGGTTTTTTGTTTTTATAATAATAATTTTTAATATATTTATAGTATTTTGTCCCTGTTTGATATATATATTTTGTCCCTGTTTGATGTATATTTTGATAAGATTATATTTACTCTTTTGATAACGTATGTTTTTGACGCTTTTGCGGCGTTTTTTCAAGTATTTCGATTAACTTACTTAGATTGGCTAGAGTCGGCAAGAAGAACTTTGTTGCTCTTTTTAAAAAATTATACATTATCATAGTTTAAAAAGTTTATTTTCCATTATAGTTTCTTTTAATTCCTGTGAAAGTTGATCCAATGGGGTCTAAGACCGTTAAGGATTTGATAAATCTCTGAATGAAAACAATAGTAGTTAGTTTTATTGAGCACGCGTATCCTCAATCTAAAATGTCACTTGTTTTTCCCGACAGATACCTAATAAATATTACTTATTATTTTTTTCCTTATCGATACAAAGGTTAGGTTACATACTGCAATGTTCTTTGACGGAGAAAAGGTTGTTGATGAGGTCCCCTACTGTTTTACTGCGTCTTCTAGGCAAAAGAAGGGCTTATAATTTAAACACCTACTTACTGTAAATAAGACAAAAAAATGTACATACTATATTTTTACATACTTTCTATCTAAGTTTTTATACTAATTATAGTCGGAAGAAACGAACGGTGTTTCACTTGATGTTAAATTCACATTAGTTTATTTTAAGTAAACTAAGTTTTCAAGCCCTTTTGAAACATCAATTTAGACTATTTGTAGTCACCCTACCACCGGCTTGGAAGGCAGGTGCTGTTGATACTTATGTTCTTGTGCTTGTAGAATGAGCATTATTTCCCTATATTCCTAAGGGAACGGGATCTACGTTAGTGAAACCACGGAGTAAATCTAGTGAAATATACACAACAAACGGTAACTGAATAACTGATGCTCAGTACTGTTTTACAAAGTTATTTACAACTTACGTTTTTATTTACATTTTTTCCGTGACAGAATGTTCTTTCCTTGTTTTTGCTCGTGCTATAACACACCTGCCACGTTGGTATAGTGCTTAGCCTATGCGGATCACGAGGTTCTGGGTTTAAATCCTAGGTCGGGTTGTGAAATGTGTGTGACGACCTCCGTGGCGCAGTGGTATGCGCGGTGGATTTATGAGACGGAGGTCCTGGGTTCGCTTCCTAGCGAGGCAGATTGAGATTTTTCTTAATTTGTCTTGGTCTGGCTGGTGGGAGGCTTTCGCCGTGGCTAGTTACCACCCTACTGACAAAGACGTACCGCCAAGCGATTTAGCGTTCCGGTACGATGTCGTGTAGAAACCGATCGGGGTGTGGTTTACATCATACTCCTATCAAGTTAGGCCGCTTCCATCTTAGATTGCATCATCACTTAACATCAGGTGTGATAGCAGTCAAGGGCCAACTTGCAGTCGATAAAAAAAAAAATTCCGAATTGTTCTTTTTTCTTACAATTTTTCAGTAAAATTCTGAGAAAAAAGAAAAAGCTCGGAAATGTTGCATCCTCGTGTTTCGGAGAGCAAGTACCTAAAGCCGTCGGTCCCGGTCATCAACATCAACATCGTAATCGTTAATGAATTAAACATTATTCTAGGCCCGCTCACCTGCATTGGAGCAACATGGTGGGTCTTACCTCCATATCTGACGGCCTCCGTGGCGCAGTCGTATGCGCGGTGGATTCGTTGATGGGATGAAATTTTCATAATTTGCCTTGGTCTGGCTGGTGGGAGGCTTTCGCCGTGGCTAGTTACCATCCTACCGACAAAGAAGTACCGCCAAGCGATTTAGCGTTCCGATACGATGTCGTGTAAAAACCGAAAGGGGTGTAAATTTTATGCTACTCCTAACCAGTTAGCTCGCTTCCATCTTAGATTGCATCATCACTTAACATCAGGTGTGATAGCAATCAAGGGACAACTTGTAGCAGATAAGAAAATTCCCCTCTCGTATAAGGAGAAGACTGGCTGTAGTGGGTCGTTAATAAGCTGATAATGACGACAACAAGCCTAGCAACAAAACTCATGAATTAAAACGACATTCGTGTAAACTGTAAAGGCGTCTGGACAACACTGAAAGTAGTATTTCCGGTTAACCGTTACCGGCCGCTCGCTGACCGTTAAATAACGCATTACTTCATCAAATTATACGAGCTGTTTTATTTATTTGTGTTTTAATGCAATCATCATTAGTGGTATGCATGGGTTTTCGGACAAAAAACAAACGATAACTATCCATCTTTTCTTATGTATAAAAAAGCCGGACAAGTGCGAGTCGAACTTGCTCACCGAGGGTCCCGTACAAAATTGTAGGTACTTGCACAGAATACGTAATAGTACAAGTATACAATAGGCTTCAGTTTAATTTTTTTTCTCTTGGCCGACATTTTAAATTTTCGTACTTATGTACGTAACTTACCTAAGCATATGGTTTTAATTTCAATTCGATAACTTCACGCGTTCCCGAAATAAAGGGTCTAGATATCACAGACGGACTGCAAAGTGATCTTATAAGGGTTCCTTTTTTTTCCTATTGAGGTACGGAACCCAAACAATAATTACTGTTGTTGTGTCAGTATTTGTTGATTTGAGTAATTAAATTTTATTTTTATTAGTCTATAAAAGGAAAAGAAAAGGACGAAAATCGAATAAATTAAAATTGTTTTGTTAAATTATTTTGTAAGAAATCCTTAAATTCGATTGTTATGTGAATTAATCAATCAAAATATACGAAGTTCACTCGTTGATAATTATAGTTTTAAAACTGTATGTACTTAGTGATTTTTTTTGTTACATCAGATGGACAAAGATCATGTACCATCGTACTCAGTTGTTATTGAAAACTCTCCACTCGACATTGTAGACGTAGAAGTAGGTTTGTATAACCAACACACATGGTCGAGAACTGCCGAACCCAACTGGGCTGGACATACTTTTTTCTAAAAGGAGAATGCCAGACAATGTATAGGACTTTAACCCACTAATAAAAACATATTGTACAACAATGTATTATGCGTCGTTTTATTGCATTTTTTTATTATTTAATATAAATTACATTTAAAAGTTCTAGAAGTCGGAGTATTCGATACGAGCCTAACGTTGGTTATCGTCCATTTCCGTAAACATAGCACAGCTGTCACACTAAAATGACAATCGCAAAGCTTCATTAAATACATTTTAAACAGGCTCAACGACTCTGGATACTAGCCTTTTAGAGCACACTTTGGGAGTATACAATAAAAACTATTTAAAAGGCTAGAACCCAGTGCAACAATAAAGATTTAAAAATGCGTAAAGAGTGTAAATGAAAAGGAAATAGTTTCATTAGTTTTTTTAACAGAATTTTATTCCGATGTCCAACAGTAAAAATGGATTATTTTAAAACATTTATATAATAATAATTAATAAATAGTATATTTAAAATTTGTGTTCTTTCTGGGTTAGGATCTGGCATTCTCCTTTATCAACGCTTGAAAGCAAATCTTCGAACAGTGCGTGTTGCTAGTGCGGACATACGAATCTGTGAGGTCGCTATCTAATGGGCCTGCCACATTGTGCTCCTCGCACTGCACATCGTTGTGCTGTTCACGATGCGCGATATTACCCTCTCTGCCCATACAGTGGTCTACTTGCGCATCATTTCCCGATCCATTAACACGCGTCAACAACGGACAAATTGAAGGGCTGGACGAGTAATTTTGCCACACTACGTCTCTGCCTCCTTTCCTCCACTTCTTCCGCAACTTCTCATACGGTGCCACTTGCTGAATGCGCGACAGGTCCAAGTTTCAGGGTCGAATACAAGATAGGCAGCCGTATAGGCCATACGGCTGCCATAAATAATGATGATACCAAATCAAAATACTTGGACCTTGCTCACGAGATTACCGCCATGTGGAATGTTGAGTCAACTATTATTGTTCCGATATTCATTTCAGTCAATGGCCTTTTTCGAAAAGCTTCGACCAACACCTTAAGAAGCTTTCGCTTAATTGTTGGATCAAGGGTCGGATACAGAGGGCAGTAGTCCTTGAAACGGCGCGTGTTGTGAGGAGGTTCCTCACTCTGGAGTCCTGACCACCGGTTGCTTGGGCCCGCAAAGGCCCCGCAGTTGGAGAAGAAGATTTTTTTTTATAAATTTTAATAGTGTTTTTATATATATATTTGTATTACCTATAGTTAAAAATTTAAAAAAATATGTAAATTAAGATAAATGAGAGTCAAAATGATACTAATATAGGCTACATTATAGTCTCAAGTATTATACGCGAACGGAAGGAAACAGAAACATAATAATCACAATAAACATGCATGCGTTTGTAATTTGACGCGGACACTCGTGACTTGATGGCAGATGTCTTTGAATAAATTACCAGGAAACAATCAATTTGAAACCGCAAAAGCCTTAAAAATCCACTCATATTCCGCCCCGACCTTGCTCTTGTCCTAATGCATTAACCTTTAAGCATAGCCTTCAAAAGTATAATGTGGCTGGCAAAATATAATTCACTAAACCATGGCTTTAGAAAAACAAATGAATACAGCTCCGGTGTTAAAGTGCGGGCAAGTAGCACCTGCCCCGGATGGTGATATTACCACTCGGGGCAGGTGCTCCTACTTGTCTTGGGTAATCAGAGATAGCCAAAATCATAATAAGTACATAACAATTACCATATGATAATAAAATATTGATGATATTTTATTGAAGGAAGGTTATTCCATACTCTGATATTTAGGTTGGTACCTCAAAACATTTTAATTGTTCTTCATTTTACTCGTATTTTGAAGTTAGGCTTAAGCTATTTGATAGTATCTTCTTGTTCCACGTTAATTCAACTAACATGTTGCATTATTGGATTAAAAATATGTTATAAAATTTTTAAAAAAAAAAAACAGAACCGACTCAAAACGCACTAAAAAGTAAAAAATAACTGTGTCATTTAGTTGCTTTAATTTACTTAAGCATGTCTATGAAGTCGGTGCCAGCCAAGTTATTTTTTACTTTTTAGTGCGTTTTGAGTTGGTTCTATTTTTTGTAAAAGATTTTTATTACTTTTTAGTAATTTATCGCCACGTAACATACTCGTACTATACTGTCATAGTATATTATACGGTACTAGTAGCCAAAAAGCTAGCGATACCGAGACAAAGACCGAAATCGTTGTTAGTGTGCCTCCAAAATTTGAAGAGTTCCTTCAATTTCCCCAGGAGATCATCATCAGATCCTAACATGATGACAATGGGACGACCTTGGAAGTATGCTCTTTCTAATAAAAAAAGAATTATCAAAATCCGACAACTCTGTAAAAAGTTATGCGTGGTCATACACATAAAAAAAAATAAGTGTCGAACTGAGAACCTCCTTCTTTTTTTTCGTCGGTTAAAAAAAGGAAAGTATGGGCTTATGGTACCCGGTTCAAATACTCACAAATCTTGGGTCAGTACCAATACAATAGAAGGGATATTGTGCTTTTATACCTATTTTCATTAGGTATACACCCCGCTCTAAAGTGTTAACTTCACAAAAGTATGCAAATAATGGGAAATACATATCTTTGTTTACTTGTTTAGTGTTAAAGCACTTAATGTTTCGTTGCTTTTTGTCCTAAACAAACTTAAATTTAAAAAAAAATTAATAAAAAAATAGCACCGACTCAGAACGCACTAAAAAGTAGAAAATAACTGTGTCATTTAGTTGCTTTAATTTACTTAAGCATATCTATGAAGTCGGTTATTTTCTACTTTTTAGTGCGTTTTGAGTCGGTTCTATTTTTTTATTAAAAATTTTTATATCTTACTTTTTAAACGACTTCAAAAAAAAAGGCGTTTCTCAATTCGACCGTATATATATATGTGTGTTCGCGCATAACTTCGTCGTTTATGAACCGATTTTGATAATTCTTTTTTTTGTTGGGAAAGTAGATAATCCGGTGGTGGTACCATGACAAGGAAACCAGGATCTGATGATGGGATCCTGGAGAAAACGAGGAGAACTTTCAAAAATTGTAGGGACAACAAGTACGTTTGTTAATTTTTCCGGTAAGTATTTAAAAGCACTACAATTTGATGAAGGTCTGGAGTCGATCTGATGATGGAGCCGATCTATATATAAGAGAACTCCGTAACGTTTTACAGTACCTACCTTGTGTTTGGGCTCGATTAATTTGTCTCAATGAGAACTTTACATTTTGATGGGCTGTGACTGTTATTGAGGGTCTGGTGATGAAGACGACGTACAGTTAAGGGAGCTCCGTAACGTTTTACAGTAGCTACGTTGTGTTTGGGCTCGATTAATTTGTCTCAATGAGAAGTTTACATTTAGATGGGCTGTGACTGTCATTGAGGGTCTGGTGATGAAGACGAAGTACAATGAAGGGAGCTCCGTAACGTTTTACAGTAGCTACCTTGTGTTTGGGCTCGATTAATTTGTCTCAATGAGAACTTTACATTTAGATGGGCTGTGACTGTCATTGAGGGTCTGGTGATGAAGACGACGTACAGTTAAGGGAGCTCCGTAACGTTTTACAGTAGCTACCTTGTGTTTGGGCTCGATTAATTTGTCTCAATGAGAACTTTACATTTAGATGGGCTGTGACTGTCATTGAGGGTCTGGTGATGAAGACGAAGTACAGTGAAGGGAGCTCCGTAAGGTTTTACAGTAGCTACCTTGTGTTTGGGCTCGATTAATTTGTCTCAATGAGAACTTTACATTTAGATGGACTGTGACTGTTATTAACGGTCTGGCGATGAAGAAGAAGGACAGCTGAGGGAGCTCTTTAACGGTTTACAGTAGCTACTTTGTGATTGGGCTCGATTTATATCTCTCAATGAGAAGTTTGAATGGTTATAGGTTCCAGTTGGTTTAATGTTAACTAAGTCATGATCTGATGATGAGATCTACGAAAACTCGAGGAAACTCTTCAAACTTTATAGGCACATTTGCAGGGATGTTGGAATGTTATAACTAGCTAGTAAATATTGGTACTTATGGTTTAGTTCGAGTAGGTTCTTTAGTATGTTCGTTGTTGATAAATCACTAAAAAGTATGAAATAAAAAAATTTTAACTAAAAATAAAAACGCCTTCAAAACGCACTAAAAAGTAAAAAATAACTACGTCATTTACTTACTTTAATTTACTTAACAACATCTATGAAGTCGGTGCCACCCGAGCTTTCTACTTTAAAGACTACCTAAACTTGGATGGCACCGACTTCATAGACGTTGTTAAGTTAATTAAAGTAAGTAAATGACGTAGTTATTTTTTACTTTTTAGTGCGTTTTGAAGGCGTTTTTATTTTTTGTTAAAATTTTTTTTTAGTGATTTATTGCCACGTAACGTACTCGTACTATACTGTCATAGTATATTATACGGCACTTGTAGCTAAAAAGCTACCGATACTTACACTAAAACCGAAATCGCTGCAAGTGTGCCTTTAAAATTTGAAGAGTTCCTTCAATTTTGCCAGGATCAAATCCTAACATGATGACAATGGAACCACCCTTTCTAATAAAAATCGGACAACTCTGTAAAAAGTTATGCGTGGTCATACATAAAAAAAAATATACGTTCCAATTGAGAACCTCCTCCGTTTTTTTTTGTCAGTTAATAAAAGGGAATGGTACAATACCCATCTTCTTAGAGATTATTAAATAAATATTTTACTGCCTCGATGGTCTAGCGATTAGCCTATGTGGCTTTGAATTATAATAATAAGTTTCGGATTTGAATCCTAGGTTAACCGACAAAATACTGAGAATTTCTTTCTTTCAAGAAATTCTCACTAAATACTCAGCCCGAAGTTGAAAAGCTGGTTTATCAAAAATAACTTAAGTCGTTGGTCGTCATTGCTCTTATCATCTCATAGTGATCGTTACAATATTCAAATATGACGTCAACCTGCATTGGAGCAGAATAGTAGGTCTGATCCAGATACCCTTTTCTAAAAGAGGACCGCCTGTCTTTGTAGTGGGCCGTTGATAATAGTCTGTCATTGAAGATGTTCAACAAGCCAGAAAAGCCTCACAAGTAATGTTAATAACCTGACCATCTCATAAACATATGCGAACAGTGTTTAAAAGGTGTCAGATGTCTAATTTCTTGTTCCAAAGAGCCACCTCAATGAATGCAAATGGCTTACAATGAGACGTTCTCAAGCTACTTGTTCAAGTTTTGCATATAAAATTGCGATTCGAGCCGCCACATTCAAGCCTCTGCTCAGACTAAAGTCTAGCCGTTTTAAGAATGCGTTTTTGACATTTCGAAAACTAACTGTAACTTTGAGATTCTGTAAAATATCTTATTTGCCCTGCTTATAGGTAGTTATTTTTATTAAATAGTCCTTGTGACCATATATTAGGTATTTAATTATTTTGCGCATTTTTTAAAATTACGAATATTACGAATTATTAGCGTTCCGGTATGTCGTAGAAACCGATAGGGGTGTGGATTTCATCCTATTCCTAACAAGTTAGCCCGCTTCCATCTTAGATTGCATCATAACTTAACATCAGGTGTGATAGCAGTCAAGAGCCAACTTGTAGTCGATAAAAAAAAAATAATAAGAAAATATTTTTTGAAACCCAAACTGCGCTTTCACTTGATCATGATCAAGTTGCGTTTGAAGGGTTTTCTTTTACTTTATATAATACATGAAATCATATATACATGGAGTATGAAACGGTTTTTTTTATCAACTACAAGTTGGCCCTTGACTGCTATCACACCTGATGTTAAGTGATGATACAGTCTAAGATGGAAGCGGGCTAACTTGATAGGAATAGGACGAAAATCCACACCCCTTTTGGTTTCTACACGACATCGTACCGGAACGCTAAATCGTTTGGCGGTACGTCTTTGTCGGTAGGGTGGTAACTAGCCACGGCAAAAGCCTCCCACCAGCCAGACCAAGACAAATTAAGAAAAATCTCAATCTGCTCCGCCGGGAATCGCACCCAGGACCTCCGTCGTATAAATCCACCGCGCATACCACTGCGCCACGGAGGTCGTCCAAATATATGAATTAGTGTAACTTTTATGAGCCTATTACAAACCTCACTTCGCCAGGATTTAACTCGTGCCTACCTGAATTGCAGTCGAAACTCTTGTCTTGTCTTGTCTACGTTTAAACAAACGTCATACTATAAATTGTTATGGTGGTATAAAGACACATGAAATCAATAGGCACACTTATTTTATGGGCAGCCGTGTAAAAGAAAAACTCCTTATGTAATTTGACATTTAATGTTCATGTTATGTAACGAAATATTACTTTTACATTATTTCATCATCATATGTGAAGCGACAATGTAGAATGCAGGTGGTACTAAGTAATATCAAAATTTTTAACAAAAAATAGAACCGACTCAAAACGCACTAAAAAGTAAAAAATAACTGTGTCATTTAGTTTCTTAAATTTACTTAAGCATATCTATGAAGTCGGTGCCAGCCAAGTTTAAGGAACATTTATTTTACGTAGTAAAGCAGTTTGTGGGTTCTATTCTAGGTAACGTCCTTGAAAGTAGAAACCTTGGCTGGCACCGACTCCTAGATATGCTTAAGTAAAATAAAGCAACTAAATGACAGTTATTTTTTACTTTTTAGTGCATTTTGAGTCGGTTCTATTTTTTGTTAAAAATTTTTATTTCTTACTTTTTAGTGATTTATCGCCACGTAACGTACTCGTACTATACTGTCATAGTATATTATACGTCACTAGATCCTAACATGATGACAATGAGACCACCTTGGAAGTATGCCCTTTCTAATAAAAAAAGAATTATCAAAATCGGACCACTCTGTAAAAAGTTATGTGTGGTCATACATAAAAAAAATATACGTGTCGAATTGAGAACCTCCTCCGTTTTTTTCGTCGGTTAAAAAACTGCCCACAGCTTGGTAGCGAATATCCTACACGGTCTTGTTCTAGACAATGGCTGTGGGCCTGTAGTTATAATCCTACCGCCAAATACATACCCGTAAGTAACTACTTAGTAAAGACAGCCTAGTGATTAAGCGCTCCAGTACGGCCCTATGCAGGCTTTGTCATAGGTCACAAATGTCAAAAACCAGGGCCCGCTTAATACTTTTCATCTAACTTTAAATGAATTTTTGATAGAATTGTAAAATATTTGAAAGATAAGTTAATGAAAATGTAAGACAAATCCAAAAGCTATATATATATATATGTCGCGGATGCTAACGGATTTAAGTTCACGTGGTCGATATCGCGGTCCGCCATGTTACTTTTATAAGCAGTCAGTGCGCACACCGGCGCTGGCGCTGTCTCGAGGATAAGTGATCTCGATCAAACACACTACTGACAGCTAGAACAACAGCGCAGACAACTTCACTCTAGACTTGTACCAAAGACAATCTATGATTTAGAACTGCACTCTCAATCATACCACAGAATATCCACTGATAGGCACTTTACTCTAGAGATACCACAGACATACCAAACTGTTCATAACTTGTGTTACGACGTCGTTCGTTCGTATTTTAAATTATCTCTCACACGGCCATTCTGCAATTCAACGCGCTCTCGCGTTGCTTTTTGTTGTCGCATATAACCTGGCAACAAAGCGTTTCAAGAAGCTTTCAACCTCAGCCATGAGAGTTTACAATGTACCTTACACATTTCCAATGCAAAATTATCGTAAAGCGTAAAGGCTTTCAACATAAGTCAAATCCCCGTAGATATTTCATCGAATTTGTCGCAAAGCGTTAACGGCTTTCAGTATTACTTAAAATCAACAATCATTTATTTCTTTACCATGCAAAGCGTCAAGGCTTTCAGCATCATATGAAATCAATCATGATTTCCTTTTAGTCACGTAGCAAAGCGTTAAGGCTTTCAGCATCATATGAAATCAATCATGATTTCCTTGTAGTCACGTAGCAAAGCGTTAAGGCTTTCAGCATAATATGAAATCAATCATGATTTCCTTGTAGTCACGTAGCAAAGCGTAGAGGCTTTCAGCATCATACGAAATCAATCATGATTTTCTTGTAGTCACGTAGCAAAGCGTTAAGGCTTTCAGCATCATATGAAATCAATCACGATTTCCTTGTAGTCACGTAGCAAAGCGTTAAGGCTTTCAGCATCATATGAAATCAATCATGATTTCCTTGTAGTCACGTAGCAAAGCGTAAAGGCTTTCAACATCATACGAAATCAATCATGATTTCCTTGTAGTCACGTAGCAAAGCGTTAAGGCTTTCAGCATGAATGTTGACATAAAATATCCAACATAGGTTTAAGCTGAATCTAACCACAAAGCGTGACAGCTTTCAGTGGTCTACATGGACAAAGCGAGAAAACTTTTAGTCCATTTCTTTAGCAAAGCGGAATAGCTTTCAGCAATAACAATCGTAAGTCGCCTATTACCTCTAAATCACAATCAGTAAAGTAGTAATAAACTGAAACTCTTCTGTAAAACGAAAATATAAAGATCCATTAATTCAATTAATCTAACACATATTAAACAACATATCATAGTAGCACGCCGTGAGTTATAATGATTTGTTATCATTAAATAAAATTAGTTATCTCCTACTCTGGACTCTATAGGTCCCAGACATCCAGATAATTCGGGCAAGCTAGCAGGATATTTACGTAATCGTTCATGACAATCGTATTGACTTCGTCCCCCAGATATAGGCTCAACCATATAACGCTCATTTGGAAAAACTTTAATAACTTTACAAGGACCACTAAACTTTTCATTTAATTTATTAATTATGCGGGGATTCTTTTGAACTAAAACTAAATCACCTTCAACAAAAGGATGAATTGTTGCCTTATTGGCATCATAACGTATTTTAGCCTTTGATGCTTGCTCGTCCATCCTCTCTTTTGGCTGTTGAATTAGAGTTACCACTAGCGAAATTAGGTCACGATTATCAAAACTTCGCCTAAGACTCCTAATATTAGAATACGTACTCAAATGTTTATCAAGCGCAACAAAATCCGTTGGAGTATTTTTAAGTAAATCTGAACGTACCTGCACATCAGCAATGCCAGAGAGTACTACCTCGATTTTGTTAGCCTCGCTCCAACCAGTCTCCAGTCGGTCTATCAGCGCCAACTTGTTGCTTGAATACTCGATATACGTTCTAGCTTGGTCACTTCTATACTCCACCAAGTCACGAAACAAATCATGAAACCTTTTTGTTGCAGCAAACTGTCGCGTGAGTCGCTCATTTGGTTCTTCCCAGGTTTTGCATAAAGGATACGAACGCGCTGCCCACTTTTTCGCACGTCCATGCAGGTGCGTGAAGACGGCATTCCTCGTTTCGTAATCGGACCACGAGTTGTTCTTCTGATGATTTTCAACCTCCTCACACCACTGCGCTTCAGTAAATTGACAATCGTCCGGGTCAAACGAAGGTAGGTAAATCTCACTCAATTTCAGCTTTTTCGGTTCGTTGCTACTCGTAGATATTTGGTTAGGACTCTGGAAGCCCGCTGCCATATTCTTGAAAAATGTTGCCCACATTTCGGGTGTAGGTTGGCCATATTGGTCGCCTCTTGATACGGACGGTGTCTCTGCTACATTTTCTTCAGCTTCATATTCCCGTGTAAAATATCCTTGATTTCGAGTAGCTGGCATCGCAGAAGATTCGCTGGAAGCTTGTGGAAACGATCCCACCGCTGCTGTCGCGGATGCTAACGGATTTAAGTTCACGTGGTCGATATCGCGGTCCGCCATGTTACTTTTATAAGCAGTCAGTGCGCACACCGGCGCTGGCGCTGTCTCGAGGATAAGTGATCTCGATCAAACACACTACTGACAGCTAGAACAACAGCGCAGACAACTTCACTCTAGACTTGTACCAAAGACAATCTATGATTTAGAACTGCACTCTCAATCATACCACAGAATATCCACTGATAGGCACTTTACTCTAGAGATACCACAGACATACCAAACTGTTCATAACTTGTGTTACGACGTCGTTCGTTCGTATTTTAAATTATCTCTCACATATATATATATTGAGGTTCTACAGACGTTAATTTAAAGTACTAAGCTTGGATGGTACTGACTTCATAGACATGTTATTACCATCTGGTCAGATTTCATGACAATGGGACCACCTTCAAAGTACCTTTTCAAACGAAAAAATATCCAAATCGGTCCAACCGTCTTCGAGTATACGCGTAAAATAAAAAAAATAGATACAGTCGAATTAAGAACCAACCTCTCTATTTGTATGTCGTTTGAAAAGCATGCCGTTAGTATCTACTCCTCGTGCGACTGGTATATACTTATTTCAGAATGCTATTTTCCGATAAGTATAAACTTATACAATAAGACAATAAGTGCCAACCATAGATCTCTCGGATTGGAGTTTCGCCTCTTAAACGTAAAGCTATGGAGGAGATATAAATTCACTATTTAACAGTTTTAACTTATCCTCGTAAAACGACAATAAATCAGTTCAAGCTACTTAATAGATGACTAGTTTTGTTGTAATCGTTATGGAATGTAGAATTCACTTTATCGATTAAATTTTCTATTTTATAGTATAAGATGCCTCTGACTTCGTTTGCGTGAAATCCTACAACAATACAATCTACGCTTCCTTCCTTTAAAAACTGCTGCGTGGTTCCAGTGTGTTGTCTTAGCCGCGACTTGGTAACAGGAGGTCCTTAAAATTCCTAAATTTTTATGAAACTCTGAAGCTACTGGAGTTGACTGTTAAACTTTTATTTCTTCTAAAATATTCTCAGTTGCTCGTCGTTGGAAAATCGTATTAATATAAAAACATCCTAGAACTATAAATATGTCAGTTTAGCCCCGTTCTGCTACGCAATAACGACAAACTTTTTTAAAAAGAAAAATGTAAACATTTAACCAATACCAGAATAAATAAACAAAACTATTTCGATGGACGTTACAAAATTAACATTTCTCGATAAAAACAACATTACCAACATTACATAATGTTACCACCGCGTATGCAAGAGAAAGAATATAAAATTGATACATAAACACAAACAGGTACAGTGTCAAGGCCAATGACCGCGCCGGACAGCCTACGACAGCCTAAGCCTCGGCCACACTGAATGCAGCTCGCACGTAATACGACATCTCATAAATTATCAGCCCATTACAAGATTTTATTTCGTTTCACCTGTCTCGGTGTTTGTCTGTAATAAAATCTCGCAAGTTAAAGATCCACATCCTGATTTCAGATTGAGCTGAAATTTTGCATGCATATGATCGTGTGACAATGCAATATTATGAATACTGGGAGCTTATCGATACTAGAGCTGGAAGGTGTGCATAGAAATTCTATCGAGTTTGGTCTCGTTTTATTCGTCTTAATGAATAAATACTGACTGTCTCGTCCTAAAACACTACAGCAAATAAAAGCTTGTTTTTAACCGACGAAAAAATACGGAGGAGGTTCTCAATTCGATACGTATATTTTTTTTTGTGTCATACATAACTTTTTACAGAGTTGTCCGATTTTGATGATTCTTTTTTTTTATTAGAAAGGGCATACCTCCAAGGTGGCCCCATTGTCATCATGTTAGGATCTGATGATGATATTCTGAGGAAATTGAAGGAACTCTTCAAATTTTGAAGGCACGCTTACAGCGATTTCGGTTTTTGTCACAGTATCGGTAGCTTTTTGGCTACTAGTGCCGTATAATATACTATGAGAGTAGGTTTCTACTTTAAGGACGTTACCTAGAACCCACAAACTGCTTTACTACGTGAAATAAAGGTTCCTTAAACTTGGCTGGCACCGACTTCATAGATATGCTTAAGTAAATTAAAGCAACTAAATGACACAGTTATTTTTTACTTTTTAGTGCGTTTTGAGTCGGTTCTATTTTTATTTAATTTTTTTTACCACAAGCTTTAATTTGCTGAAGTGTTTATGATTATTTTTTTTTTAATTATTTTTTATTGAATGATGAGAGAGTACCCTAAAGGGTTATAATAAATTTAGATGAATCAAAAGAGATATGCATGGATCGTGGCAAGTGTATTTTTCACCACTGCAGGGCTAGGTATCCTTCTTTATAGGAGAGAGGTATTGGTTATTAGAAGTGAGATCAACTCTACATGGCTTATGTTGGTACTAGGTTAATGATAATGACCGGCACAGATAAAACAAAGCTCTGGACTGCTATTTAGAAATTATAGGAAGAAAGACCCATCTAGAGATATTTTATTGTAGTCCTGCTCCGCACCCGACGACGAACTTTATGACCAAGGAAAGTGAAAACACTATTTACTCAATATCAGAATAAGTCACAAAACTATTTCGAAGAAGAAAACACAGTACTTTATCGTCCAGAACCAGAATTCAAATCAAGTCTGTTATAGTTATAGCTACTCTTTTCCAATGAAGTTTTTACTAACTTTTTTACCAAAAAAATGTATTTACACGTAATAATCACATGACTGCTTCAAGATGCGTAATGTCATTTGTCGGACGTGGCATTTTGTACTACGAGTACCTTGAGTCCAGTGCGACCTAGACTTACTATATACTAGTGCCTACCTAACTACCTACGCCTCTAGGGAGCATACTGTCAATCTATACGCGGGGGTGTAGGTTCTTTATTTTTATTTTGGTCAGTTTTCTTTTTTAGCGCCAATAACATCGTATGTTGTTTTTTTTATAAATAACTCAGTAACTTTATAAACTGGAAGTAATAAAGTGACGTATGGCAGCGAAATGGCCTCCCTGTCGCAGCGGTAAGTGCGGTGAATATAAAATGGATGTTTGGGTTTGATTCCCGGCTGGGCTGATTGAGATATTCTTAATTGGTCCAAATATCCAACATCCTGCTGACAAAGTCGAAGCGATTTAGCGTTTCGTTACGATGGCGAATAGAGACTAAAAGAGGTGTGAATTTCATCCTGCACCATCAGCTTGCTTCCATCTTAGATTGCATCATAAATTACCATCAGGTGATTGTAACTGCTGTAATAAATTTTCTAAGAATTGTTATTGATATTTTTTTAAGACCGTAAGGAGAAACTTCGCTGAACTCATACTCGCACTTAGCACAATATCTACAAGTATGGCAAAGGCACTTTACATAACACTCCTTAAAAGTAGGTATTGGTATATAAATTCATTATTGCTAGATGACCAATTCATCTCAAGAAACTGATACCTCTATAAGGTTTTCCTATTAAGTTTCTATAGTTCTTGATATCAATAAATTTTTTTTATTGTTCCAACACTGCTGTAATGATGGTACATCTATGGTGATAGCCACTAAAACTAAAACAGCTACTTAAAGCTAAGCTAGCCGTTACACGACAAGTTAAATGCTGAGCCATAAACTAGCTTCTTAAAAATAAGCGAGCCATCAAAAGATAAACTTACCACTATAAGCTAGACTAGACGTTCCCAAAGGTTTTTTCTCATTGACCAATTTCAAAATTTTGCTGGTTTTGATATTTACCTATTTTCTTTAAATATCAATGAATCCAAACCAACTACCCATGTTTCATAGCAATCACTTGAAAGTTTATGAAAAATATAAGAATTTCAATGAATTTTTTGTGCATACCACTGCGCCTCGGAGGTAACGTAAAAATTACCTTTCTAACTTTTTTCAGCGACTGCTTAGCTGCAAAAACATGAAGAAAGATCTATGAAAATCATCGAATTATTATTTATTTGTCGAAGAAAACGCGGGTTTGAATCCCATCAGTTCCGCAATTTTTGATATTATGTTTATTTTTAAAATATAAATAATCCCTTAAGTGTGGGTAACACTTTTCAATAAAAACTAAAAAAAAAATTATTAGTTAATTGACTAATTGATTGTGCTGTGAGTAAATGTCGAAAATGCCCATCATAAAAGTGAAGAGTCACGACGAAACCAGATAAAAACCTGGTAAATTCGTGGACCTACTTACGTATTATGAAGCCTAATTTTTGTCACACCAACATACAGTCCCGTTGAGTCTCCTGTGGACCTCTGGGAGTCCACCTGTCCACTTTGGGAATCAATGAGCAAGACTTACCATAATCCAGTGGCTAGGCAGTTAAGAGGTCAATGCATAGTAGTCGATAGTGGAAAATTACAGCTTATATTGACCTTGATTCAAGATTTGATTTTTTTTTTCATTTTATCTATAGACATAACGTAAAAGGTAATATATTTAATTTATAACCAATTTTGGTCCATTTATGTTTATTAATAAACTTCTTTTTGCCTTCGTTTTGCTACGAATTTAATTTAATCAGATTTAGCTTTTTACCGAAATAATTACCTATTATGCATGATTTTCGTATTAAATAAAACGACGAAAAACTTTTATCCCATTGGTTTTTTCGGTTCTTGGTTAATAGCTCCATAACTTGGATAGTAACTGCCCCGTCGATATAGTGGTTAGATACGCTATATGGCTTCGTATAACGAGGTTCCGAGTTCAAGATCTAGGCCGGGCTTTTCTTGCGTCCAAATATTTAGGACTTGGTGATGTTACATTTCCCTGCACGTTAAGCCGACGGTCCAGCCTCCCTATTATATAACTACATATGTTTTTGTTAGTTGATACTAAAAAATTGGTTGTCTGTAAAGTCGGTTTACTGACGATAGTTGAACGTGACAATGTCTTAAGAAAATACTGATGGAATGGTAGCATTTAATTGGTTATTAAAATTTTTAATTTAAGTATATTTTTATAAATATTAATTTAAATTAATAAAATAATTGATTTTCATTTTATAAATTTATATTTTAAATTTATAATAAATATATTAATTTATAAATATATTCATTTTAATTTAAAATTAATATATTTAATAATTATATTTAAAAGACGGATGTCGAACGCAAAGGCCGATTGTGCTTCTTTGTCGCTCGTTCCGCGCTCTCGCTTGCACTTCAAGCCTTACATGGAACGCCTCAAAGCGAGGTAACGACGCATGACGTCATGTTTTTTCGTGCTTGCAGCCGGCTCTATCGAATTATAAGACGTTGTCATGTCAAAATAAAGATAGATAGAATTAGTTCGTTTATGAATTAAACATTATCACCCTAAACCCGCCAACACGCATTGAAGCAGCGTGGTGGGTATATGCCATATTACTTGAAGAGGCCTTGCTCTGTAGTGCGCCGTTAAAATGGGCTAACAATAATGACGGTAGTAGGGTTTACAAGTTCAGTTAAACAAACTAAAGTTATTATCATGTTAAGCAATCGACTAATTCGAAACAGCACAATCATCGATCAAGCGAAGGTTGAATTTGGGATATAAGATGACTGTCACATCATCAGACACGCGTTGACGTTATAAATAGATGTTAAATTAGCCATAACTGTTGCGTTAGCTAACTATCATTTTTATAATACACTTAATTAAAATTTTTACTCGACTACGTCGAAACCAACAGGGTGATGACTTTGGCAGTCTATATTTATGTCTATGTATAATAGTATTATTTTATTTTATTGTAATAAACAGCGTACAGTTAGAAATACATACAGTTACAAATAGGTAGAAAAATAAGGCCAAATAAGATTTCACACTGATAATTAAAAAGAAGAATACAGTTTATGGAAAATTATAGTTTATGGAAAAAAAAGAAAAGGTATGAAAATGAATCTTGAAATAAGTCGACAGGTAAAATATTTTTTCGAAATACTAATTACTTTTAAAATTTCAAAATACTGCCTCGTTGGTTTAGTGCCTTTCCGGCTTCGATCACGAGGTCCTGGGTTCGAATCCTGGGTCGGGTCACGGATTAATTTTGACTTTTTCATTCTTCTATGAAATTCTCAGTACATTCCAAGCCCGAAGTCGGGAAGTTGGTGGTGTACACCCCCGTGCCTCGGAGAGCACGTTTAGCCGTCGGTCCCGGTCACTGTCATCAACATCTGATAGTGAGTGTTAATAAATAAAACATTATCACCCTAAGCCCGCCAATCTGCATTGAAGCAGCGTGGTGGGTGTACGCTCCATATCCCCTCTCCTATAAGGAGGGGGCCTGGCCCTGTAGTGGGCCGCTAATAGGCTGATAATGATGAACGACTGACAAAAGATGTTTGAAATAATATCTTATTCTAACTAATATTATATATTAAAAATTTATCGTCTTCTGTCTTCTTTCACTCTACAACTCAAATTAAAATGAAATTTGGTACACAGTAAGTCTGAGAAAGAACCTGAAAAAGGACATATGCTACTTTTAATTGGATGTCGTTATTTTGGAAGCTTAAGACCTATTTCTTAGGCAGTTAATTAGATATTAATAAATATGACATTCAAAGCTTAGAAAAATTAGGCTGCCGTAATAACTAATTTCACGCGGACGAAGTCGTGGGCAAAAGCTAGTATTAAATATTTATCATCTTGTTCTTTAATTTAAAATTAATACTTTCAGAATGCCATGCCGCATTTAAAAATTTATTATCACTTTAAAAAAGAAATATAACCTTTTAATTAATTAATTCTGATAGATTGTTTGAGGTTACATTAATACTTAAATGTTCAATAAATAACGGTTGCAGACTAATTAGCCGTCGTTAATACTGTTTATTAATTTATTTCTCTCATCATATGATTCATCGTATATCATTAAAAATGTAGCTGCATTTTATAAGGACGTTGAACTCGAACGCTGAGGCAGGCATCCTATCACTTTTTGTTTGCTTTTCAAAGATCCTACGAGGAAAATATATCATCTGCGGATCATTATTTATTTACATGCGATAGACTCAATAGTATTGGCATTTAGAGTTAACACAGGTGCCCCGCGTGTAGTACCAGAGTGCCGAGTGTGAGTTTGTTACCGAGCGACTGCGTAAAAACGTAACGCAAACTTGTATGGAATTTTAGTAGTGCCATCTAGTTATAGCGAGAGTAAACCTTTGCTATATAATTTGAACACTTGCCCCACAGATGAAAAGTAGCCTAGGCGTTCAGTGCTACCTTTAAACCTTTAAATAATAATATATATTTCTTTTCCGGCCATTTCTTTTTGTTTTTTTAATTGACCACAAGTTGGCCCTTGACTGCTATCACACCTGATGTTAAGTGATGATGCAATCTAAGATGGAAGCGGACTAACTTGTTGGGAGTAGGATGAAAATCTACACCCCTTTCGCTTTCTACACGACATCGTACCGGAACGCTAAATCGCTTGGCCGTACGTCTTTGTCGGTAGGGTGGTAACTAGCCACGGCGAAAAGCCTCCCACCAGCCATACGCCTTCTATTTCTACGCCTTTCCACGGTCTGCAGCCTGTGCGTGAGCACCGCTTGCACTTTTTACAGCACTGTACGTATTATTCCAGGACTAAAATCTATTTGTGTGCCTTTACAAGTCTTTCTGCTCGTCTGGATTGATTGATTGACGACTTACCAACCAACTTACCTTTATTTTATTTTAATGTATAAAATACAATAAACATATTAGGTTAGCCTATTAGAAGGATAGCCAGAAGTGAATGCTTTAGGCACCTTCAGGCAAAGTGGCATAAATGTTAATTTTTTTAATACATCTGTACGATTAAAATAAACAAGTATGCTGAGTGCTGCTGATTGCATGCCCCAATGGCAAAAAAATATAATAAAATAAAACGACCTTTCAAAAGTCACGATAACGTTTAATTTAAATATTTATAGAAATAAAGGTTTTATGTGCATTTTTTGCCTAACCTTGTCGAGATTAGATCGGAGCAATGAAGTAAAACGTGTTTAGCTCATCCTGTTTTCAAAAACTGTTTAGATATTTACGTCATACTTACCCGTAAATGGTCTTAAATGCACATGCCGGAAGCATAATACTGAAAAAAATTTTAACAAAATATAGAACCGACTCAAAACACACTAATATGAAGCATATCTATGAAGTCGATGGCAGCAAGTTTAAGGAACATTTATTTAAAGTAGTAAAACAGTTTGTGGGTTCTAGGTAATGTCCTTAAAGTAGAAACCTTGGCTGGCACCGACTCCTAGATATGCTTAAATAAATTAAAGCAAATAAATGACGCAGTTATTTTTTACTTTTTAGTTAGTTTTGAGTCAGTTCTGTTTTTTGGTAAAAAAATTTTATTTCTTACTTTTTAGTGATGTATCGCCACGTAACATACTTGTGTGTGTAAAAAAAATATATATACGTGTCGAATTGAGAACCTCCTCCGTTTTTTCTCGTCGGTTAAAAAGAACTTTTATTTTTCCTGGTTATTTATAATACTTGGCTGTAATATTATAAGCCCATCCAGCTTAAACAACCACGCCGCTCAAATGAGGGTTTTCGGACTTATGGTGATGATGACACTGTCATGATCGCAATCATTTTTTAACCGACAAAAAAAAAGAAGGAAGTTCACAATCCGACTCGTCTATATATCTTTTTTAGTTTTTTTTCTTTTTTTTTTATGTATGACAATGCATACCATTTTACATGTGTACTCTTTTTTTAATAAGAAAAAGGTGGTCCAATTGTCATCATGTTAAGATCTGATGATGATATCCTGGGGAAATTGAAGGAACTCTTCAAATTGACGTTATAGCAATTTTGGTTTTGTCATAAAATACATAATATACAGACAGTATAATACGAGGGCGATACGTCACGATAAATAAAGGCGATAAATCACTAAAAAGTAAGGAACAAATTTTTTTAAATAAAAATAGAACCGGTCAAAACGCACTAAAAAGTAAAAAATAACTGTGTCATTTAGTTGTTTAAAAATTACTTAAGCATACGGAGTGGTGCCAGCCAAGGTATTTTAAGCCACAAACTGCTTTACAACGTAAAATAAAGGTTCCTTAAACTTGGCTGGCATCGACTTCATAGATATGCTTAAGTAATTTAAAGCAACTAAATGACACAGTTATTTTTAACTTTTTAGTGCGTATTGAGTCGGTTCTATTTTTATTTTTTAAATGACAAATACATATTGCTTCACGTGCATTGAAGTAACTTCTAAGTGTAACAACATTCTCCCTTAGGTATCTGAAAACCCAACTTATGTTTAAGCCCAACCAGGTGTCGAACTTAAGACTTAATGCTTTATATTCAAATTCAAAAGTAGTTTTTCAAATAGGCTTTGTTTACAAGCACTTTTAAAAAGTCAAGTTTGACTGTTTGTACTCTACCATCAGCTCGGCAGGCAGATTCCTACTGAGAAGAGCCGAAAAGAAGCTCAGTACTTGTCATAGTCACTGAACCAATGATGCAGTTCAAGGTTTGATAACCCCATCAAAATCCGTTTGGTGGTTTTTGCCCGAGATCGTTACAAACAGTAAAAACGCTTCCTTTAGATGAAATCATTGGCCTAGGAAGCTGCGACTAAATACTTAAGTAAGTTTAGTAGTATACTACTAGTAGAGCTTTTTGTGCCTAATTGCCTCGTTGGTTTAGTGGTTTACTTTTGTGGCTGCGGATTAGATGGTCTTGGATTCGAGTATTGAATTAAACTTTATAACCTTATGCCCGCCTAAGCCACATTGGAGCAGTGTGTTGGGTCTACACTTTATACCATCTTTCTGCCCAGTTGTGGACCGCAAAAGAAGCTAATAATGATGATTGGAAACACCTTTCTAAATTTATTCTCTTTTTTCTAAAAAAAATCTACATATTTAATTTATTTGCACCAGCGGGATGTAGGTATTGTAACTTCAGAGTTTTTTTTTAATTCGTAGTATGCAAACTACGTCAGTGGCAATAAAATCGCATTACACAGGTCTTGCACAAATCAATCTGCCCGTAAATTGGAGATTTTATAGTCTGTTGTATCGTCGAGCTACTAATGAAGAACGGAGTGAATTAGCAATTCCTCCGTGGTCGTAAGACTTTATACGTAGATGCCCGTTCTGTACTTAGTTTAAATTCGACTGTAATAGATACATTTAGTTTAGTTTCGTATCAATTTGATAGATAGTTTGTAAAGAATTGAAGTAAAACTAGTGTTTGTTGTCTATGACACTTAAAGATATTAGGAAGGTATAAAATATCCTATTCATTCCTGGCAAAACTTTTAATCTATTTTTAAGCTATTGTATAGCTTTTATCGCGGGCCTTGAGCGTGGAGAGAATTAAAGAAATTGAAAAAACCTAACCCCGAGTATATAAACAAAAAAAATCTTTTTTTTGACTTGAATTTCAAAAAGTAATTTTTTTTAAAAAATTAATGACTTTTTGCAATATCACCTTCATATAAAAATTGTGGGTTGGCAAGCATTCTGCAATCCGGGCACTTGCAGCGCCTTACCGCTAGGCTACGGTCCCGGTGACGTCGGAAGGTAAACATAAGTTAACATATATCTTATAACATTATAAGTCTTTTTTTTTCTTATATTCAATTAATCAGCTGTATGGTCACTAATTTTTGCCTATGTCAATGGGAGACAAACACAACTCGTTTTAATCCAATCGTTTATAGAACGTGCTTATTGCCTATCAATACCAAAGTAGCTGGATACTGACTGGACAACATTTTCTTATCTAACATATCTATCTAATTCTGTTCTGTTTAAACAGAAAGACCAATTCTTACAAAAATGAAAAAATATAGGAAAGCTATCATTAATCCATTGCATGCATGCATGCACTCAAAATTCATTTAAATAAGTATCGGAATCTTGTGGAATCTTGGAATATTATTTTAAGCACACGAACAGGTCGTGCTCAGATGTTTTTACAAGTTAGTAAAACGTCATTGGGTTTGTGAAGTTACTTTACACTGCTACATATAAAGCCGAAACGTCTTCCAAAAATAGAAGTAACTATAGCTTGTAATCGATTCACCTTAATTGTGGTGCATGTACGAGTATCTGAATGAACACAAAACGTGTTGTAAATCCCAAGTATGCAATTAAAGGCAGGCTCCCTATTTTTAGCGCTTGAGGTTGCTTTTTTTTCTTTTATTGGACGAGTAGTCTAAGACTTGATCGACGATTTGTTTTAAGTACTTATACCAGTTCAATTGTACAGGTAAATGATGTATTGTCTATATTGCTAGCAAAACAACCTAATAATCTTTGGTTATTATTTTAATTGGATTTCTGAAATTTAATTTAAAAATACTTTAATAATTTACTTGAGCGATATTGAGTAACATACTTAGAAACGCACAAACACAGGAAACTACGCAATTACTAATACGAAATTCGTCGACTCAAAATGTAGTTTACCAATATGTTTGATCACAGAAAAGACACTCACTTCAATCTCTAACTTTTCCCGGTTCAATCACATCTTATATAATTTAATTTTAAACTGCTTTATTGTTTCAGTGGATAGCCTACGTAATTGCGGAAATGTCCCAGTAGGTACTGGGTTGGTTTTGAGTTTTTTGCTGTATGAAATTCAGCAAAAACGCAAGACCGGAGTTGGAAAATGATCATCTGATTTGGTCGTTAAATAATAATTACTTAACTATTATTTATTGTCATCCTAACCCGCCAGCCTATATTAAGGAGCAGTGGTGGGTCTAAACTACATATCCCCACGCTTATAAATTAGGCCTTAAAAGGCTGATATTGGTTATTTAATTTAAAGAGTTAGGTCTGTATTAAAATATTAAACGAACCGTTCACCGGATCTCGGTCTAGATGTCGCCAGACGGGTTATGGGGACTGATGTTGCGTAGACACGGCTTATGAAAAACGCATGAAGAGCGCTAGACGCCGCGTTTGATCGCACGTCTATTGAATTAGGTTTATGCAAGTGTGCTGTCTGAATTATTTCATGTCACGTTTCGTGTGTAGCTTTTTTTAGTAATGAGACCGAATTGTATCGGAAGCAGGTGTGCGTAGAATTGAAAGGGGGCTGCGATTTTTTTTATACTTATTTATTAGTTACCGATTTGCTGTGATTACGCCCGACAAATCTTAACATTGTTTAAACAAAGCATAAAATTCAATTGTCATCAATAGATAAAGTGCATCACTTTAAAGAAGAAAGGCATGGAAGGTTTATGAGTGTAGTTTAATATAGAATGTCGTTCAGGATTTGCACGAAGGGGAAGTCTAGGATGTCCGTTAGTTAATAATTAACAAATGAATGTGACATAGGATAAGCATCTATAAGCGCAGTGATACGGCCTAAGGTGAGACGCGCTTGCCTAGAAGGTGCCTATGTCTTGCATGCACGTTCACATTCCTTATACGATCACGCAGTGATACTACCAGCATAACTCCATCGCCCGCTGGTTGACTCCAATCCTTATGAGGCTATAATAAGCATTAGAATAACTAGGAGACTTGTCTTCAGACACTGAAGCATTTTGGGTGAAAGACTGAAATAATTAAAATGCATTTACATTTCACAGTATCCGACGCCTGCGGTGCGTGTTGCGGCAATGTGCGACGAACGTGTTAAGCCAGCCAGCCCCGTTACTGCCAACGATGGGTAAATATTATTTAATATATAATGACGACTTCCGTGGCGCAGTGGTATGCTTAGTGGATTCATAAGACGGAGGTCCTGGGTTCGATTCTCGGTAGGGCAGATTGGCTAGTTACCACCCTACCGACAAAGACGTATACCGTCAAGCAATTTAGCGTTTCGGTAGGTACGATGTCGTGTAGAAACCGATAGGAGTGTGGATCGCTTCCATCTTAGATTGCATCATCACTTAACATCAGGTGTGATAGCAGTCAAGGGCAAACTTGTAATCGATAAACCAAACCTTAAAGGGATACGATCTATAAATAAGACATAAGTAACTAGTAAGGGGAACAGTAATACATGAACAGTTAGCGCTTAAGTATGGACTTATCAATTTAGAGATACCTTACTGAAGATACGATCCAAAGTGGTGAAAAACCAGTGTATGGGTCTATTGGGATCGAACAGTTTATTCTTGATACTGCTGATAGTGGTTGCAGCATGGCAATAGCTAATCGATCGGCCGCACGTTATTGTTTTGTTAAAACACTAATCATAATCATCATTATCAACCGGTGGACGTCCATTGCTGGATATAGGCCTTTTTAGGGACTTCCAAACACAACGATCCCGAGCCGCATGTGCCCAGCGGCTCCCTGCGATCCGTTTGATGTCATCAGTCCACCTGGTGGGGTGACGATCAACACTGCGCTTTCCGGTGCGAGGTCGCCATTCTAACTTCGTCTTCGTCCCCCAACGTCCATCAGCTGTTCGAACCACGTGCCCCGCCCATTACCACTCCAGTTCTGCGACCCGCGAAACTTCATAAGAAGGCTCGGAGTCCCTCAGTGGGCGATGGAAAGAGCTATGCTCGGAGTATCTCTGCGTGATCGAATCATAAATGAGGAGATCTGCAGAAAAACCAAAATAACCGACAAAACACTAATACATGATTCTTATGATAATTTCATGAAAAAATAAAAGTTTGAAATTAACTGGCTTGAAGTTATTAGAATTCCGCCACATGGAAGTTTATTACAACTATGCGGATCTCCATTTTTATTTAAGCCTTTAAAGTTTGCCTTCGCCACTATTAGGTATACAGCTTTAATTCGCCTATTTTAAACCGACGAAAAATAACGGAGGAGGATCTCAATTCGACACGTATATTTTTCATATATTTTTTTTATATTTCATATATTTTTGATAATTCTATTTTATTAGAAAGGGCATACTTCCAATGTGGTCCCATTGTCATCATGTTAGGATGTAATAATGATATCCTGGGGAAATTGAAGGAACTCTTCAAATTTTGGAGGCACGCTTACAGCGATTTCGGTTTTTGTCTCGGTATCGGTAGCTTTTTAGCTACAAGTGCCGTATAATATACTATGACAGTATAGTACGAGTACGTTACGTGGCGATAAATCACTAAAAAGTAAGAAATGAAATTTTTTAACAAAAAATAGAACCGACTCAAAACGATATATCTATGAAGTCGGTGCTAGCCAAGTTTAAGGAAGATTTATTTTACTTAGTAAAGCAGTTTGTGGGTTCTAGGTAACGTATTTAAAGTAGAAACCTTGGCTGGCACCGACTCCTAGATATGCTTAAGTAAATTAAAGCAACTAAATGACACAGTTATTTTTTACTTTTTAGTGCGTTTTGAGTCGGTTCTATTTTCTGTTAAAAATTTTTTTCATCAAACAACAGCCAAGGTATTTACCTATTCATAAAATATTTGTTATAATTAATGCATTTTCGTTGTTTTCTTTTTCCAGCGACGAGCGGCAACAACTGACTCTACATAAGCCGGGCTCTTTGCCGGACAGTGCTTCTAAACTTTCAAAGCCCGCACGAGCACTTTTGATGCGATTATTGGAAACTGATCCTAAAGTACGACTGCGAACTCTTCGACAGTTACAACAAACCGCATTTTATCTAGGATTTAATTTCGAACATGTTAAAACGAAGAAGGTTGGTATAACTCACGAAGTTGCACCCCGCCGACTTGGCGCATTGCGTAGGTTCATGGCGACGCTGAATACAATTTTCAATACGAAATCAATTTATTCTATGCGCAGGTAAAAGCCTCGTGCAGACAAAGATTAGTAATTAGTGTCTAAAATATATAAACTTGACCTAGGTACTTAATTCACTCTTTTTAGGGTTCCGTACCTAAAAAGAAAAAAACGGAACCCTTATAGTATCACTACGTTGTCCGTCCGTTTGTTTGTCAAGACCCTTATTCTCAGAAGCGCGTGGAAGTATTAAGCTGAAATTTCTATGAAATACTAAAGTCTGCTGTCCATTCGAGTCGTGAAAAATTAAGCTTCTAGGCCAAGGCAATCAAAAGATACAGCCATTTATGCCAAAAATTTCCTCAATTTTCGACACGGTCAAGTAAATCAAAACCTAACGGGTAGTTCTCGTAAGCTTAGGAATTTGAAATTTGGTACGAAGCAACGTCATATAGCACAGATAAAAATTTCGAAATCTGTAAATTTTGAGTTGCATCTTATAATAATAACGCATTTAATAATCTACACTTACCCCCTTTTCTCATGAACGCGTTAAGATATTAAATTACTGTACTATATATCAAATACTTGGCTCTATAATACCTTTAAGCTATAACAAAATAAAACTTCTAAGACAACACAGTCAAAAGATACAGCATAAGCCGCATATTTAATTCTGTACTACTCGCAGCTACTGCTAGAATCTTGAAATATCGCATGAAGCAATGTTCAGGAATAATTCCGAAAACCTTAAAATTTACGGAACCCTCGTTGCGCGAGTCCGACTCGCACTTGGCCGGTTTTTTAATTATACGCATTTTTACAGATTTCGCCTAAACGTGTTTTGGAAACTCACATCGAAACAATGACGCCTACCGAAGTTTTGAATGATGCAAACCACGAATTTGTAGAATTTGATCAAGAACCAATAATGATATGAATATTGTGTACCTACACCTAATTAAGATATCTATATATTGAATTGTACATCGAGTATATATTTTATGAATGAATAATTGAATCTTTTATCAGAATCTCAATTAAATAGAACCTTCCCTGTTTTTATTTGTATAGTAATAGAGGTCACGAGTAGGTATATAAAAAAAAGACATGTGGCACTCGGAGACTGCCGCATTTTTTATCAACTTATGTTTACCTACCGGTGTCGTCGGGACCGTGGCCTAGCGGTAAGGCGCTCTAAGTGCCCGGATTGCCAGGGAGACGCGGGTTCGAATCCCGTCGGTTCCGCAATTTTCTTTTTAAGCGTTATATTGCAAAAATTCATTAATTTAAAAAAAAAATGACTGTAATATCACGCTTGAAAAAAAAATTCGGAACTGACGGGATTCGGAACCCGTGTCGCTCTGGCAATCCGGGCACTTCGAGCGCCTTACCGCTAAGCCACGTTCCCCGATGACGTCGTTGCCGAAATTGTGCTTCTGATATTATGTTTCTGATACTAACGGAGTGTTAGGTTTTTTCGTTACGGAATTTCTGTATTCGGTCTCCACGCTCAAGGCCCGCGATAAAAGCTATACAATAGCTTAAAAAATAATATTAATGGTAAACTATAATAAATAATGTTAATGGCGTATTCACCTATATTTTAATAAAAAATATTGTAAAAGACACTTTGGTTATAATTATTTATCCTACCTCTGCCCTGTGGTTTCACCCAAGTAGATCTCATTCCTGTGAGAGACAGTATCCAATATCCGGTAAAGTTAACTATGTTCCATACCATAATATTCATGCCCTTAAATATGGTATATTAACAATTAGCAACAGTATGTATTCATTTAACGCTTAAAGTATAAACATACAATAACAGTTAAAACATGTCTTTTGCTCCCATATTAAAAATGAGAATCATTCGCTTTCTGGTATGATATTAATATATATTCTACTCATATAGATAACTATATAAAACTACATGGGTAATCAGTTATCGACAAATAACATATTAGAACTGGACAAAGCAACTCAATTAACATGTAGGTCCTTTGATTGGATAATATTATGCTGTTATATACAGAGTGGAGGTGGCGCTACTGTGCCCGTGTTTACTTCAGCTCCGTAGTATTTTTCGAAATAAAAATATAAAAAGTGATTATCTACGCAATCAAAGTGTTAATCCCAGTGCATTAACGTTAGAAATAAGTGAAAATTATTGAGTTTCAAAGAACTATGCTGTGAATGAACGAATAATCGGCAATCACAAATCATCAACACAATAACTGTAATTTTGTGCTGCCACAGTTAAGATAACAGTGAAAAACGATATATCGATGTCTCCGATCAATAATCCGTGAAATTATAAGTGCAAAGAAGAAAGAAACTAGTAAAAAGTGAAAAAATAAACTGTTATAACCTAAAAACAAAATTGCAAACCGTTATTCATAGTTATATTTAAATTGAAAGGCGCCATCTAGTGACGAATTTCCAAACTAAATTTCAAGACTGGCTATCTGACAGCGGTCTACACATTGACTGTAGTTCAACTATTCACCACTAGAGGACGCCAATAGTACCAAAACATGGAACATGTTATGAAAATTCTAAAAGAAATTCAAGACGATCTAAACAGTCAAAAACAGGAAATAAAAAACATGCAAGAAAATATCACCAAAGCTATAAATGATAATATCAACCGAAAATTTACAATTTTGGAAAAAAAAACGTGCAGCCTTGAAATAAAAGTAAACCAACAACAAAAAACTATAGAGTACCTAGAAAAACAGGCAAAAAAGAAGAATCTAATATTTTATGGAGTTGAAGAGACCGAGCAAGGATATGAAGAACTACAAAACACTTTATTACGTTGTATAAAAAATAATATGAAGATTTCCATCGAGCAATCCGAAATAGAATTTGTGAGACGACTTGGCCAAAAAGAGAACAAAACAAGACCTTTATTAGTAACATTTACAACATTTGGGCGGAAAATCGAAATTTTGAAGAAAAAAGGTGCCCTGAAGGGCTCACAAGTTAACATTAAAGAAGATTTCCCACGAAAAGTTTTGTTGAAGCGCAAGGAACTGCAGGAAGTGGTAGACAAAGAACGCAAACTGGGAAAAAATGTTGTATTACGCTACGACAAAATAGTGACATTATCAGGAAGCTCCAACGCGCAGCCTATACGCAAACAAAAGCGGAATCACTCTGGTTCCCCAGAGCACAAAACTACCGAAATTACCGAAAACACTACTAAACAAATACCCAAGAAAAATAAAACAAATAATATTACCACCTACGTGTACAACACGTCACTAAAAAATGGATCAGAGTCACGCTCGGCCGAGAAACACTCACAACCAAAAAACTATTAAAAGAAGCCCCTCCACTTCCCCCAATACGGCTTGTCACCGCGGGGGATAAAGACTACAACCCTCCATACCCATTAAAAAATCTCTACATATGCACCTACAATGCAAAATCTCTACTATCAGATGAAAGATTACTAGATTTTAAAAGAGCGATTTCGAAAATTAAATACGATATTATTGGTCTTGCTGAAATAAGAAGAACGGGATATCAAATTATAGAAGAAAGCAAACATATTTTTTGCTATTTCGGGGAGACAAAAGGTCAATATGGAGTCGGATTTCTAGTAAAAAAAGAATATAAGCAAAATATTGAAAGCTTCATTGGAGTATCCGAACGAATCTGTATTTTAAATCTCAATTTCCACAACAAGAAACTCTCTATCATACAAGTATACGCACCAACTGTTGACGCAAGCAATCAAGAAATCGATGATTTCTATAACCAATTACAGACTGCACATTGTCAGTACAATAATCAGAAATTAGTTTTAGGTGACTTTAATGCACGTGTTGGACAGCGACTACCAGGTGAAGAGAGCATACTGGGCAAATTCTGTTACGGTAATAGAGACAAGAGAGGTGAAAGATTACTCCAGTTCTGTTGGGAAAATAAATTATACGTTACAAATAGTCTTTTCAAAAAAAACAACAAAGCTATGTGGACATGGCTATCGCCAAAGAAAAGGAGAAGCCAAATTGATTATATATTGACCAACAGCAAAGAAAACATCTCGAACTTTGAAATCATATCAAACCTTACATTTCCAAGCGATCATCGTCTCTTGAGAACCAAATTACAAATCACACCGCTTAAAAGAAGTAGAGCGAATTTCAAAAGTTATAAAACCAAGCTTAATTCTTTAGACGAAAAAGTGCAGTACGAACATCTCTTAAAAACTAATATAAAAGAAATTGAAATACGGGAAACCGAAAATGTAGAGTCCGCGTACAACAAAATTAAAAATATTATAATCACCAGTTTAAATTCAGTACGACAGGAACCCGCAACGAAACGAGAGACTATCCCTGCTCACATAAAATGTCTTATTGCAAGAAGAACTGAACTAACTCGGAAGAAAAATCTGACTAAAGAAGAAAAAGGTGAACGTACTTACCTGTATAAACACATCTACAAACTATTGAAACGGGAACGTACGGAACGGAGAATGAAGGAAATCAGAACACAGCTCGAATTAACAGGTAGCTTAAAGAGAGGTCTAAAGAATCTCGATACCTCAAAACGATGGATACCGTATTTAAAAGAAGATTTCACGGGAAATAAAATATTGACAAGATCTCAAATAATTGAAAAAGCAACAACATTTTTTACCAACTTGTACACATCTAAAGATATTCCTACAGAAACTGAATTGAGCAACCAGTACTTAACTACTACGACTCTAGATAGATTCTCTACAAACGAGGTAATAAAGAAAATAGAATCTCTAAAAACTGACAAAAGCAACGGGCCAGATGGAATTTCAAATGAAGCACTGAAATTGGGGAAACTTGTATTAGCGCCATACATAACAACTTTATTTAATAAGATACTTAATAACAGAACAATACCTAAAGAATGGGCGCAATCTGATATAATTCTGCTTTATAAAAAAGGAGATCCTGCCAATATTGGAAACTACAGACCAATAAGCTTGCAATCAAATATATACAAATTATTTGCTTCGTGTCTTGAGAACCGTCTTGCAGTATACACAGAGAATTTTCAGCCACCGGAACAGGCAGGTTTCAGGAAAAATTTCTCTACAACTGATCACATTCACACTTTAAACCTGGTAATGGAGAAATATATAGAGCGAAATAGACCGCTCTACCTGGCATTCATAGACTACGCCAAAGCTTTCGACTCTATATCACATAAAAGCATATGGAAGGCTCTACAAGAATGCGAGGTACCATCGGAAACTATAGATCTCATAAAAGACATTTACTCCAAAAGCAAAAGTTGTGTAAAGTTAGAGAGACAGGGCCGTGAAATAAACATTTGTAGAGGCACTAGACAGGGTGACCCCTTATCACCTAGAATTTTTATAACTGTGCTCCAAAGTATTATGAAAACTTTGAAATGGGAAAAGAAAGGAATATACATAAATGGGAAACTCCTCAGTAACCTTCGATTCGCGGATGACATTATACTTTTCTCTGAATCAGCATCTCAGTTACAGAAAATGATTACTGAACTTAATGATGTAAGCAATACGGTCGGATTAGAACTAAATGCTCTGAAAACTAAAGTCATGACAAATCATAACATTATACCAATAAGAGTTAACAACAATGAGTTAGAATACGTTCAAAGTTATGTTTACCTAGGACAACAAGTATCTTTCTCTAAAACACGGCTTGAAGATGAGGTTAAAAGAAGAGTTAACATAACTTGGAATAAATTCTGGAGCAATAAAGAAGTTCTCAAATCAGACCTCCCCGTAAAACTAAAGAGGAAAGTAATGGACTCATGTTTGCTGCCCTGTCTCACATACGGCAGTCAAACATGGGTATACAATACTAAGATAAAAAACATAATACAAGTCTGCCAGAGAGCAATGGAGAGGAGTGTACTAAAGATTCGAAGAATAAACAGAATTAGAAATGAAGACATAAGAAAAAGAACAGGAATCATAGACGCTTTGGAACATTCTCAAAGATTGAAATGGAAGTGGGCGGGCCATATTGCACGTATGGATAAAGAAAAATGGTCACATAGAGTAACTACCTGGCAAGGACCGCCTAACAAAAGAAGAAAAGGTAGACCTAGAGAAAATTGGGTAGATGATATTGTACGAAAAGCGGGAACAAACTGGATCACCAAAGCGAATGACAGACCATTGTGGGGAAAAATGGAGGAGGCCTTCACTCATAAAGGGGTCCATAATAATTTATGAAAAAAAAAAAAAAAAAAACACTTGTAAAAATGGAAATAAACGAGGCTATAATAATAATAATAATACAAGCCTTCTAAGATAATACTCAAGTGTGTGGTTTAATTTTACAATTTTGGTTTTAATGTACATTCCCGGATTCCCCGACTTTAAGACAAAAGAGTACCAAAACATTAAACAATGGAACAATCAAGGAATTGAAAGTGTGTGCAAGGTGAGGAAGGCGCTTCATAGATTTCGCACACAGGCGCTGTAGGGGGTTGGCGCGGCCCTGTGCATCGCCCTGCACCATGTTGCCGTTGAGGTTCGCATGCGCCGTAGTATGACTATTATATGTTAACAAACAGCCAGAAGGGAATACAACTTAAAACACCAAAAGACAAACTTAATAACAATTTATTTATAAAGACATCAAATATGATCAAAATGAAACATTATTACAGTAATTACTTAATTAAACATTACAAGCACAGATTCTAGCAATAGACAAACATTATGACTGCACAAGACTTGGACACTAACGTGAATGACCAGAATTATCCATAGGGACATATTTTATAGCCTAACGCCTGACGAGTACCGCCCCTAGTCTATTATCTATAGTTTATACGCGGTACCACAATACAGCAAATGAGGCCACTATATTGTCTATAGTCAAACAGTATACAATGCTGCCAACAAGGGGGGTGGGGGGTAAATAATTGTAATAAATCTGCTTACGTAATATTTGAACGGTCCCCTAGCGGTAAGGCGCTCTAAGTGCCCGGATTGCCAGGGAGACGCGGGTTCGAATCCCGTCGGTTCCGCAATTTTTTTTTAAGCGTTATATTGCAAAAATTCATTAATTTTTAAAAAAAAATGACTAATGAAATATCACGCTTGAAAAAAAAGATTCGGAACTGACGGAATTCGAACCCGTGTGCTAAGCCACGTTCCCCAATGACGTCGTTGCCGAAATTGTGCTTCTGATATTATGTTTTTGATACTCACGGAGTGTTAGGTTTTTTCGTTACGGAATTTCTGTATTCGGTCTCCACGCTCAAGGCCCGCGATAAAAGCTATACAATAGCTTAAAAAATAATATTAATGGTAAACTATAATAAATAATGTTAATGGCGTATTCACCTATATTTTAATAAAAAATATTGTAAAAGACACTTTGGTTATTATTATTTATCCTACCTCTGCCCTGTGGTTTCACCCAAGTAGATCTCATTCCTGTGAGAGACAGTATCCAATATCCGGTAAAGTTAACTATGTTCCATACCATAATATTCATGCCCTTAAATATGGTATATTAACAATTAGCAACAGTATGTATTCATTTAACGCTTAAAGTATAAACATACAATAACAGTTAAAACATGTCTTTTGCTCCCATATTAAAAATGAGAATCATTCGCTTTCTGGTATGATATTAATATATATTCTACTCATATAGATAACTATATAAAACTACATGGGTAATCAGTTATCGACAAATAACATATTAGAACTGGACAAAGCAACACAATTAACATGTAGGTCCTTTGATTGGATAATATTATGCTGTTATATAGAGTTGTGCTGTCTATGATCACAGAATCCATTGTAGATATAGAATCTTTAACACATTTACAGTCCAGTGAACACTCAAGAGGGCTCACCAGTTTTTAAAAGTCCATGAGCCCAAAGTGAGCTCATAATACCCTACAATACACATTAACCTATTTGGTTGGTTAATACACATTAACCTATTTGGACTTACATTGTTGGTCACATAACTTTGTATGGGGACTGAATGTGCTAAGTTACATATTGTAATGTATGTACAGCCCACATTGATATAGAATATTATCTATCGTATCCTGCCCTTACCCAATTAAATATTATAAGTTAGGAACAAAATATCTTAAAGAATAATTTTCTAAAAATGAGGAAAGTTACACAAAGGTATTTTAAACTTTTATTAAATTAGGTACATACTTAACACAGACTTTCTAAATATAGATATCTAATATGCCAGCAGTGAACTAATGATCTTCGTAGCCACTGGGAAGAGGATTCACATGTGGGTTGTGGAAGAGAGACTTCTGGCCATCACCCCAAGGAAAACGCTGAAAAAATTATAATTGTATTTTATCAACTTTATTAATAATACTTATCAAGAAAACTTGGGAAGAAAGTACTTACTTACTACTATTTTATAAGTCGGAGAATCTATAAAATGACAAATTTAGCCTAGAGCATTATACTATATTGAATTGCCTAATGCAGTTTGCTTTACGTTTATGTTGTATTATTAAATAGAAGTGTTACACTCAGATAAGATAATAATCTTTTAAACCTAAATCCATTGATAATAATAGATACTTGTTATTAAATTTTAGAACATCACCAGGCAAATATTTACATCATAAAAACTGAAGTTTTAGTTAAGGTATAGTTAGTAATAATCATCAAGTTAGGTCTGAACATGAGGTATTTGCTGACCCACTATACAAGTTGATCTGGTAGTACAAAATAGTTAGCATTGAAGCTATGACAGTAGTGCAGTTCACCATGTTTCAACTTCAGAGGGGACTAGATAATATGTTAAGCCCCATATACAATATAATACAGCCCCAAAGTTCAGATCAGTTTTTTTTATCAACTACAAGTTTGCCCTTGACTGCTATTTCACATCTGATGTTAAATGACAATGCAATCTAAGATGGAAGCAGGTTAACTTGTTAGAAGTAAGATGAAATCCTTTCGGTTTCGGCTCCATGGAGGTCGTCAATTTCAACTTGAACCATGTCATACGGTGCAGATGTCGTGGTGACGCAAAAAAAAATTTTAAACATTACTTAAACTCAATTAACACTATGCAGATATATTTGAGAACCTTGTGTTCAGTGCACACTAGATGTTTGGTGAAACTTGCAAATAGAGCATATTGTTATAAACATAACATGATATTACCGTAGCTGTACAGAATGAACAATTATTTGACTTTGCACAAACAGTACCAATTATGTGGCTCCAAGGAAAACAGAGGTTGAGTATGGCTGGAATAAAGGATTCTACTGCCTTGATGTCCTTGATGCATTTATAACTTTAAAGTCAATCTATGCTTGCTTTAAAAATTGCTGATTTGTGTATTGTCCTATTATATTTATATATTCACCTTAGTACGAACACGCAAGTAGTCGTAGGCAACAAACTCTGGTCGTTCATGGGGCGCTTCTTGGTGAGCCAAATACGCATTCAGCATGCCTAAGCCAATGGCTGGGGCTCCAACGAGGAAGGACAACTTCCTCCAGAGCTTCCAACCGCCTGTTCCAAAAATCAAACAGAAGAGTCAATTTCGACGCAAAACTGATAAGGATTGGTAGGTTATGCGATTACATAATTTGCTTAAAATTACAACAAAGGACTCACCTCCATGTCCACCAGCGGTTGCAGCATGGGAAGCGAGGCGTGCATTGTTCCTAACATATGAAGTTACAGCCCTTTGCATATAATATGCCATTTTTAAGCCAAATTTTTCGATTCAATTACAATTTTCTTTCTACGGACTCTGTCAAATGTCAATCATTCAATGTATGTAAATTACTAAATTATGTGTCAAAGTCAAAACATGAAAATAGATTCCTGGCATAGACAAATATTTTCACTATTGATTATTTAGTTAGTTAAACTATTTCTAGGCACACCAACTTGAAGTTTGTAGTTTGTTGGTGAAAACATGGTGGTACCTTGATTTAAATTGACAACTGGTTATTTGTCTACAATAGATACCAATAAAATGTAAATTAATAAATAAATTAAGAATAAGCATTATAGGTAGGTACCTATATTGGGAGGTAGAGTCTAGGAGAAGATAAATCAAAGAATATATTGCTCAGAAAGACTCGAATTAACACGAAAATAAATAATTATTTACCACCTCCCTTCTTCTATGATCATTAAGACAAGATTCTAAAGCTGGAAAAAAGAAAAAAATGGCCGCCTTTTTTCCCGCCATTGTAAGATCAAACATACGCATAAATTGATTTATAATTTTAATAAATTGCTCCCTATTAATAAATTTAGAATTTATAAATACAAATAAAAAGTAGTAAGTAACATTGGAGAATATGGAGGAAAATAATTCAGGAGCAATGGTACCTTATGCTAAAGAATTCAGTGATTTCCAAATGCAATTTATAACTGGTTGTGAAACAATAGAACGTAAGAATTACCGATAATGGCATTAATATACTTACTATACTACTACACTAGTATAATATATACTTACTTACCTATTGTATAATAACAATTTGCAGGTAGTATCTCATTTGATAAGAAGTTACGTAAATTCGTAAAACAAGGAAAAGAAAACTGTAATTTTATAAGAAATACTAATTTGCTTCAAGATACTGAGATTAAACATGACCAACAAAAAGTAGAGAGGTAAACTCTTTATATTTATTAAGGTGGATATATAGAAATCATATTAGGTGACCTGCCTACACAGATACTTCAATCCAGTGGATGTGGTATGAACCAACTCCAAAATATAGAGATTTTATCAATAATTTAATTTTAGGTACCAACTGGCGTTACAGTTTAATTACGTAAAAATTCTAGCTTTTCTTATTGCCGGCCTCTATTAATAATGCCTGGGTTCGAGTCCCGGCTGGGCTGATTTAGATTTTCTAAATTGATCTAGGTCTGGCTGGTGGGAGGCTTCGGCCGTGGCTAGTTACCACCCTACTGACAAAAAACATACCGCCAAGCGTTTTAGCGTTACTGTACGATGTCGTGTAGAAACCGAAAGGAGTGTGGATTTCATGCTACTCCTAACAACTTTAGCTTGTTTCCATCTTAGATTAGATACATCTTCACTTGCCATCAGGTGTGATTGCAGTCAAGGATTAATCTTTTTTTTTTTAATATTGCCACATAGTAAAGATTTTTTTTCAAATATTTTTTGTGTAACTTTTATCGTTTTTAAGTTATTGCGAAAAAATATTTTTATTTTTTTCTAGACTTGTCTGAATGTTAGTTTCGTTAGTTTTCTTTTTTTTATATGAAATAAGCTTTCACTTGACCACGATTTCACCTGATGGTAAGTGTAGATGCGGTCTAAGATAAGATGCGCTTGCTTAGAAAATGCCTATGCACTCTTGTTTAAAAAATACCAAAGTTGTAGGAATCATGAAAAACAGATCTCGAAATGGCGTTCCATTCATTAAGACTGCATTATATACCAAACTATCACTATCATCAACATCTGATAGTGATCGTTAATATATGAAACATTATCACCCTAAGCCCGCCAACCCGCATTGGAGCAGCGCGGTGGGTGTACGCTCCATATCCCCTCTCCTATAAGGAGGGAGGCCTGGCCCTATAGTAGGCCGATAATAGGCTGATAATGATGATGATAATGATGATGATGATGATTTTTTTTTTATCGACTACAAATTGGTTGACTGCTATCACACCTGATGTTAAGTGGTGATGCAATCTAAGATGAAAGCGGGCTAACTTGTTAGGAGTAGGATGAAATCCGAACCCCTATCGGTTTCTACACGACATCGTACCGGAACGCTATATCGCGTGGCGGTACGTTTTTGTCGGTAGGGTGGTAACTAGCCACGGCGAAAGCCTCCCACCAGCCAGACCAAGGCAAATTAAGAAAAATCTGAATCTGCCCCACCGGGAATCGAACCCAGGACCTCCGTGTTATAAATCCACCGCGCATACCACTGCGCCACGGAGGTCGTCAAATGCACAGTTGTGTCTAAAATTTCAGTTGCAAAATTTGTTTGCAGTATGCTTGCTGCGCTAAGGGCCAGCGAATCTCGAATTACTGATCTCAAACAAAAGTTACTGTTTACTGAAGCGAAAAAAGAAACCGCAGTTAAAATACAGAACGATTCTTTAAAGAAATATGAAGAACGTTGGCTCACTTGTAAAAGTCGCTTCGAAAGTCTGCCATTCGTAAAGGAAAATTTCGATGTCCTTAAAGAAATTGAATCAGTCAAAGATAGTATTAATTCACTGGTGGCTGTGGCTAAACAGCGCGACGCAGATATACGCACAAAAAAGGAAAAATTGTGGAGTTTAGATAAAAAACGAATTGTAGAAATGGCAGATTATTTGATTCATAAACGCCCTGCTCTTTTGAAAGCAATCGATGGCAAGAGAGGAATGAAAAAGAACAATACATTGCCAGCCTCATTTTCAAAACTAGCAATTGAATCTAAGAGGAATTCTAACGATAATGCAAAATTTGGAAAAGGTTTTCAAAATACCTCAGTGGTAAAATATTAATTTTTTTTTCATCCACATATATATTCCACAGCCTCCGTTGCGCAATGGATTTATAAGACAGGTACCAGGTTCGATTCCCGGTATGGCCGATTAAAGTTTACTAAATTGGTTCAGGTCTGGCTGGTAGGAAGTTTCGGTCGTGGCTAGTTACCATCTTACCGACAAAGTCGTACCGCTAAGCGATTTAGCGATCCGGTACAATGTCGTGTAGAAACCGAAAGGGGTGTGGATATCATCTTACTCGTCACAAGGTAGCCCGCTTTCATATTAGCATCATCACTTACCATCTGATGTGATTGCAGTCAAGGGCGAACTTGTAATTAATAAGAAAAAATTGTTATTTTGCAATTGTAGGGCTCCTTTAGGCAAGGTAGGTTAGAAGCTATGCTTGTTTTATGCTCTGAAGAGTACTAACATCTATACCTATTACCTACAAAGTTGATATGGAATATTTATTAACAAACAAATTGAAAATGGTAGAAAAAAATACTTTAGATTTGAAAGCTGTTTTTTTATGAAATGGTATTCATAATATATAAACTGTGTCGAATTGTTCTAATACATTGTCCGACATAACAGTACATTAATATTAACAATATATATTTATGGATACTGATGGGTAGCTAGACAATATGAAAGAACACCAGTTACAAAATGCTGACCCCTATTCAGTACGTGTAATGTAACACGGAGGAGGTCAACTTAATTTGGAAGCCATAGCGGCAGTGTCGCGCTTTTTAGAAATTTTCTTTGCAATTATTCGAACTTTTCTCACCTTATAAACCTTCCCTAGAACTCCACGAACATTTCAAAACCAAAATAAGATAAATCCGTTCAGCCGTTCTCGAGTTTTAGCGAGACTAACAAACAGCAATTCATTTTTATATATACAGATTTGTCACCAATATAACTTTTTTCAGTTACCCAAACTGCAACTACAAGATATGACTTGTACGGATTATTTCAATTATGATGAGGTAAGTACCTACTGTATAAAATAAAAGGGCAATAATTTGGTAATATTTTATAGGTAATAGTAATAATAAATAATCAATGTGTGTAATTTTATATATATCAATATTAAACTAGAATACAAAGTTAATTATGTTAACTTTAAAGTAAGGCATACTGTGTAACCCGGAGTCGGGTAATTGGTGCTGTTACACCCCCGTGCCTCGGCGAGCACGTTAAGCCGTCGGTCCCGGTCACTATCATCAACATCTGATAGTGATCGTTAATAAATAAAACATTATCACTCTAAGGGCTAACGCTAAAACTCGCGCGGGTGCACGTTCGCGGGTATATAATGAAAAATAGTGTGGACAGCGCAGATGCGTGCGACGGAGCGCGGGCGCGGGTGGCGGGCATAGGGCGCGGGAGCCCGCGACGGGCACACGCGAGCGGGTTTGTTTCTACAAATCACATGAGCGCCGCTAGATGCCTCGGTCACACGCCGACACGCTTCGGAGGCTAGGTACAATCATTAACATTGATACAAACCGCGTAATAATTGAAGTGCAATTTCGGCCAATATTATGGAATATGGCGAATGAATTATCGAATTCTCCGCTGAGTAACCTGCTTATCAAGAACAGGTTATGCAGTCGACGTTTTTTCCGTTGACGTCTTTTTGCCAAATAATAAATTAGTAAATAATCCATGATAATGTACTCGACACAACTGTACACGCTCGACATCAAATTTATACTAGCAGCGCTAACTGAGACGGGCGCACGCGACGGGTGCCCGCTCTCGGATTTGCGGCCCGCGGCGTGCGCCCGCGCCCGCACCCGCCCGTGTTTTAGCGTTAGCCCTAAGCCCGCCAACCCGCATTGGAGCAGCGTGGTGGGTTTAGACTCCATATCCCATCTTCTGAGGAGGGAGGACTGGCTCTTTAGTGGAACGTTAATAGGCTGATAATGATACTGATGATACTGTATATAATTTAATTATTATAACTTTGCAAATATTAATGTACAACTTACACTACATTTCTTTAGTTACAGAAAAATGACAGCTGGGGCGAGTCTTATTCGGCGAATAAATTCGATATACCGAAACAAATCGATAGTAATATTGATAATTTTGAAAATATATACCTTTCCACATGCTTCTTGACACCTCGGAAGTCGGACACATTTAAGAAATACTCGGACAAAAAACTAATTAACATTTTAGACGACATTAAATTGGATATAAGTGGAACTCATGAGATTCTTTCTAAATTGAATCCATATAATCTTCACGATGTCGATGTAATTACTGCTGCGGCATCACAACCAGTGGTAGACGCTGAACTTACAGATAAGGTATATTTAATGGTAATTCCTAAGTAATATTGTAAGAGATTTTAAGTAAAATATAGTTTATTATTTTGATATTTTCCACGGACAAAAGATTATCCACACAAAATAAACTTCAAGTGCTAAAATAACAGGTTTTCACTAAATGTATATGAAAGTACTAACGACTTCGTTCGCGTGGAATAAAAATTACAATAAATAAAATTTATAAAAAATTAGCCCTCAAAGATGAATAATTGTGTTAGTTTTCGCCACATTATCCACCGATTCTTCAGTTCTATTTATTGCAGCATGTTGTTTTATAGCCTAAAGCCTTTGAGGGCCGAGTGGCGCAGTGGATAGTGACCCTGCTCCTGCGTCCTAGGCTGTGGGTTCGCTTTCCACACCTGGAAAAATGTTTGTGTTATGAGCATGGATATTTTCCAGTGTCTGGGTGTTTATCTATATTTGTGTATAATATATATAAAATATTCATCAGTTATCTTAGTACCCATAACACAAGCTACCTACGCTTACTTTGGAGCCATATAGCGATGTGTGCAATTGTCCTATAATAATTATTATTGTTATATGTTAAGTAAAGACTACATCCCTCCATTTGCCACGGTCCTTGCATACTTCCTTAGCTTCTTCCACTCTCACTAATCCTTTCATACAAGTTCGTCGGTTTAGGGTACTCGACTTTGATTCAGGAACATTCGCCTTAGTCTTTAGTAACATTTCCATTCACTTTTGCCTCATAAATCTCTTATGTTAATCCTATGATAACTCATGAATATTTTTATATATACATTATACATAAATACTTATAATATATAGACAAACACAGACACTGGAAAATATCTGTTCATCACACAAATATTTCCCAAGACGTGGGAATCGAACCCACAGCCTTGGACGCAGAAGTAGGTTACAATGCGCCACTCGGTCGTCATTTTATGACACATTTTCGAATATTGCAGGTTACAGACCAAAACGAAGTGGTCGAGGAAATAGATTTAACAAAGAATGTATCAGAAGAGGATATCACAAGAGAAGTTATTCTACCACCTACTCAGTTCTTAGACCCGACGCAGCAGGTGACTTAGCGAAAAAAATAAATCTATATTAATAATATTGTCAAGGGTACGGTAGACACGATCGAAACCTTAGATAAATAACAAAACATAAAAAAATAACAAAACATTGATTTCGAGTCCACAACAGATATCCGTAAAATTCGCATTAAGGAGAATTTCGTTAAATTCTATTGCCACTGACAAATAAACCGTAGTTGCTACCCAAACAATTCGCAGTCGCCATCTTAGATACGCCTCGCCAATCAACAAATCAAACATCATGATTGTGCCAAACGAAACGTCTTGTATTATTATATCTAAAATGGAAGCAGGCTAACTTGTTAGGAGTAGGATGAAATCTGTGGACCCCTTTCGGTTTCCATGCGCCATCGTACCGGTACGCTAAATCCCTTGGCAGTACGTCTTTGTCGGTAAGATGGTGACTGGCCACGGCCGAAGGCTCTCACCAGGTTGGACCAGTGTAGAAAATCTTAATCGACTTAGCCGGGAATCGAATCCAGGACCTCCATCTCATAAATGTTTAATGATGATGATAGTACGGTGACTTTCATCAAATCGTGATCGTGATGTTAATGATTGAAATATTATTAAACCCGTCAACCCGCATTGGAGCAGCGTGGTGGGTTTATGCTCCATATCTCCGCTGCTATAAGAGAGTCTGACCCAGTAGTGGGCCGTTAATAGGCTGATAATGATGATGATGCATAGGAACGGAAATGTGTAGGGGGAATTGTCATTATATTTTCAGAATTCTCAAGAAAAAAGAGTTACGTTTAATACTGTCATAAGTGAGAATTTACCCAACTACGTAGAGGATGATGCAAATGCTCAAGAAAGTGAAGAAGTTAACAACACTTGTGATAACCAACTGGACACTAGCGCGGTTAGCCAGGACAGTTATAAAAAAATCAAAGATTATGTATTCAAAAAGCACAATTTTAACTTGTCCCCAGAGTTTGAGTACAGGAAAAATACAGTTACAACCAAGGTAAAATCCTTATTAATATTATAAAGCATAGTTTGTATGAATATATGGGTGAGTGTTTGTTACTCTTTGACGCAAAAAGTACTATTATCATAGATTAAAGACAACTAGATGGAGCCCATAGCGTGTCCACTCGTGAGACAGCAAGACAGCCTTATTGACATGACATGTCAACATTTAAAGTACATCATGAAACGTTACGTTTTAAATATGGAGAGTAGAGGTAAGGAGGACAATCTTATATGGGAGAAAAGTTGAAAAAGTGTCCAGTTGTATGCGTTAAATAACAGTTCAAAAATCCTCCACAATGGCGCTGGTGGATGCACAGGGTATGGTATGAATGTAGCAATCGTAGATGAATTGAAGTATGCAGAGTTAAAAAATTTAATGTCATTATCGACTAAAGTAGTTAATTATTGAGAACTTCAACAACTTACGTTGTACAAAATATTGTGGTAAATATAATTTATATATTTTTTTTGTTTTGTTTTGTTTCGTTGTTTTGTTTTATTTTATTTTGTATTTGGCGCTTCTTTTGAAAGTTACTTTAATGCAACTGTGGCGCCATCCTAATTTAATACATTTTGACGAACATTTTTTATATACAGAGATTGTCCTCCTTACCTCTACTCTCCATAGTTTTAAAATATCGTAAAATAAGAAATATTACTTTATATAAGATAGTTTAGTAAACACATAATACATGAAATTTTCTAAAAATAACATATCTAAGCTTTATATCATCAATCAATGAAGTTTATGCCTACTTACGTATGAAACGTAATTCCTTCGATTTTCTGTTCGCTGCGACTGTTGCAGCCGAAAATACTACAACCCACCATAGCACGATAACGTTTAAATTAATATCGTAACCGCAAACTTATATTATTTATCAGCAAATTTATTAAAAAGCTAATAATTGCTCAGATATGTCCCTTGTCTGTCACAAACTCCACTCTTGACAAACAATAAAAACAAACACGCTGAAAGGGACAAAAAATAATCTTGTGTCACTTTCTAATAAAGGCCGAATGAAATAAGTCTGTCACGCTCTTGAACCTACAGCCGCGTTATGACTCCATCTAGTAGTCTTTAATCTATGACTATTATAGTACTTTTTGCGTCAAAGATTAGTTTTTTGAATAGTATTTTGATGAAACTACACACAATTTCACAACAATATTGCGTTCATATCAAAAATTCCCACGGGGACGAGAACTACGCGGGTAAAACCTTGAGCGTCGTTTAGAAAACAATAATAACATAAAATTACCAATTTAATATAAAAATAATAATTATTTAGGGTCAGATACAGAAGGCAGTAATTCTTGGGACGGCGCTTATTGTGAAGAGGTTCCTCACTCTAAAAAGCCTTGACTATCGGTTGTTCAGGCCCCCGAGCCCCGCAGCAAGCGGATTAGATTTTTTTATAAATTTTTATTAGTGTTATATATTGTTCAAAATTTAAAAAAAAATTGTAAATAAATAAATCATATAAAAATATTTCATATAGTTGATATAATATTTTTATATGATTTATTTAGTTTTGAGATCTCGTAGAATATAGTTATTATATAATTTTGTGCTCAAGTACATAAATTCATTTACTTACAATTAGATGTTCTCAGACAACCACGACAAAATAGTAGGTTAAAAAAAAAGGTTTTTTGTCACCATCTTGTATATCTTTAAGATAGTAGGTATCTAATATTTTCATCACAACGATCTCATAAAATGTTAAAATAAATTAAAACTACTCAATACTAGATGGCGTGACAACACGTTACAGTCTACAATGGTGTCTAAGCAATGTAGTGCCTGGTTGAGCTTTGCTTAGTATTTTTTTTGGAAATAATACATTTTCCAAAATTTAAAGCTAGCTAGATCAAATAATCTTCCCCGAAATCTCCTGCCTACAAATTTTCATGAAAGTCGGTTTCAAAGATTCAGATTATATTTGCATACATACAAGAACTGCTTGTTTAAAGAGATTTGATTAGATTAACCTGGGTAGACTGCCTCATTGGTCTAGTGGTTAGCCTACGTGGCTTCCATCAGGAGTTCCTGGGTTCGATTCCTGGATCGGGTCACGAAATAATTCTGAGCTTTTTCATTATTTTATGAAATGTTCAGTACATTCCAAGCCCGGAGTCTGGAAATTGGTGGTGTACACCCCCGTGCCTCGGAGAGCACGTTAAGCCGTCAGTCCCGGTCACTATCATCAACATCTCATAGTGATCGTTAATAAATGAAACATTATCACTCTAAGCCCACCAACCCGCATTGGAGCAGCGTGGTGGGTGTACGCTCCATATCCCCTCCCCTATAAGGAGGGAGGCCTGGCCTTGTAGTGGGCCGTTAATAGGCTCATAATGATGAGGATGTACCCTAGGTACAGCAATGTAGTAAAACGGAACAAAGCTCTGTCGCCCAGATATCGTTGTACCAATTTGCAATTTTCAGATGGCTGATGAAATAGTGACTTCCGAATATTTTGACAAAAATAAAAAGTGCAATGAGAACAATGTTGATAGCGCAAAGGAACAAATGGATACACAGGAACTGCTTGTCTGTGAGAATACCGCTAAAAGACCAAAACTAAACCAAGCTAATACTACATCTGATACTGCTTTACAGGTATAATCATTTGTTTATATAGAAGAATAAAGGTAAACAAAAGACCGATATGTGAAAGCCGAAGAGTATTATCTCTGTCCTTGTTTATTGTAAGGAAAAAAAAGTTGTCACTGTTTCATGACAGTCTCTGTCTTTGGTCACGGCCTCTGTGGCGCTATGGATTTATAAAACGAAGGTCCTGAGTTCGATTCCCGGCTGGGCTGAATAGGATATTCTATAATGGTCTGGCGTGTGGCTTGTGGCTTGCAGCACTAAGATGGAAACGTGCTGGAGTAGGATGAAAATCCAGACCCCCTTTGGTTTCTGCACATCGTACCGGTACGCCAAATCGCTTGTCGGTAGGGTGGCAACTAGCGACAGCCAAAGCCTCCCACCATCCAAACCAGGACATTATATTCTGTTCAAAGAACTACACATATGTGTGAGTTTTTCACCGAGCGACTGCGTAAAACGTAACGTAACGTCAAATTATATAGAGAAACTCTCACTAGATGGCGCTGCTTCAATTCCATATAAATTTGCGTTATGTTTTTACGCAGCGACTCGTTAACAAACTCACACTAGGCACTTACAGTAAAACTTTAGAGTATAAAGAACTTCAAAGTTAAGCTTACACTTTTCACTATAGGAACAAAAAGGTTCGTCATCAGCTGCACCAACACTTGGCAACTATATTCAGGACATATCCTCCACATTGAATATTTCACTGAACACAACTGGATGCGAAGAGGATGTGGATGTTCCGTGTTTTGTTGGTAAAGCAATACAGTTCTTCAAACTTTTTTGACGTGACAACGTCTTATAATTCGATAGAGCCGGCTGCACGCACGAAAAAACATGACGTCATGCGTCGTTACCTCGCTTTGAGGCGTTCCATGTAAGGCTTGAAGTGCAAGCGAGAGTGCGGAACGAGCGACAAAGAAGCACAATCGGCCTTTGCGTTCGGCAGCGTTCGATATCCGTCTATTAAATATATTAATTTTAAATTAAAAATTAATATATTTATAAAATAATATGTTTATTATAAATTTAAAATATAAATTTAAAAAATCATTATCAATTATTTTATTAATTTAAATTAATATTTATAAAAATACACTTAAATTAAAATTTTTAATAACCAATTAAATGCTACCATTCCATCAGTATTTTCTTAAGACATTGTCACGTTCAACTATCGTCAGTAAACCGACTTTACAGACAACCAATTTTTTTTTTATCGATCACAAGTTGGCTCTTGACTGCTATCACACCTGATGTTAAGTGTTGATGCAATCTAAGATGGACGCGGGCTAACTTGTTATGAGTTTTCGGTTTCTACACGACATCGTACCGGAACGCTAAATCGCTTGGCGCTACGTCTTTGTCGGCGGGGTGGTAACTAGCCACGGCGAAAGCCTCCCACCAGCCAGACTAAGACAAATTAAGTAAAATCTCAATCTGCCCCGCCGGGGATCGAACCCAGAAAATCCATCTTATAAATACGCGGTGCCACGAAGGTCGTCAAATTTCGAATCTTTTTTAATACTATGAGTACAAGTATTAAACTATATCTATCTATGTGTTTGTTACAATTTACGCCTAAACCACAACCAATTTTTAACAGGTATACAGATAGATCGTCTATCTTTCTAGGAAGTCACTAAAAAAGTCATTTTTAGAATAGAATATAAATTTTCAACTTTAATGAAGTTACATGAGATTTAACTTGACATTATTATAACCCACTTAAGTATACTGCCTCGTTGGCCCAGTGCTTAGCCTATTTGGCTGCGATAACCAGGTCCCGGATTCGAATCCTGGGTCAGGTCACGGAATTTTGAATTTTCCATTCAATGAAATTTTCAGTACATTCCAAGCCTAGAGTAGGGAAGTTGGCGGTGATACACCCCCGTGCTTTGGAGAGCACGTTAAGCTGTTGGTCCCAGTCACTTTAAGCATCTGATAACGATCGTTAATAAATGACACATTATCATTCTAAGCCCGCCAAGCCGCATTGGAGCAGCGTGGTGGATCTACGCTCCATATCCCTTCGCCTTTAAGACAGGAGGCCTCGCTTTGTAGTAGACTGATAATGATGAAATATACAATTGGGTGCAATTTGTTCTAGTCTAAGTAAAATTGGGTGTAACAGTCTAGTTAATAAAACAGGATCCCATGGTCACTTTATTTTTTTAAATTTTCTAACCAAAGATATTCAAAAGTAAAACCGTAATTAGCTTACTTGCCTAATGCACCATATTTTTTGAGAAATTGCCCCCAAAATATTATATTAAATTTTTATGGTTTTTCAGATCCAAACCTCCTTTTATCACCAAAATCTGATGAAGGAATGGAGACCACAAATAATAATGCTGAAACTGTACCTAACTTTATGGCAGGTATGACATACTTTCTATATAATTAATACTATCAACTATAAATATCCAAAATCAAGATGATTCACAATCAATTGATTCGATGATTAAGTATAACAAATCATATTTAAGAATATGAATTAATAATGAAATCACACATAAATAAAGAAAATATTACACAAAAACAGAGAAAAATGACCAGAGAAAAACTGGCCTAGGCTACTCTAAGCCTGTATTCATTTTCGGTAATCATAAAAGGGTTGAAAATATCAAAATTTATGACAACCCATACACCGGTTAAGGATGTAACCTATCCTTATTCTGTTAAAGTTATGTTAACTGTTGGTTATGATAACTGAAATCTTGGTGCACACAAGCCTAAGCTGGGTGAAAATTTGACACTGTAAAGCTTATTATCTTATATATTTTTTCACTATTATTTATTTATTTATTTACAATTTGACATTAAGTAATTCTCAAAAATACTAATAACATCTTTCTTAAATAGAATGGAATAAAAAAAGCTGTTCCTTTTTTGGAAGCATATGTGGAAATAAGCCTGAATCTGAGGTACAAAAACAAAGTTTTAATTTCACGTTTGGTGGAGAAGAGAAGAGCAAGAGAGGTGGCTTATTCAGTATGTTCCGTTAATTAATTCCTGATGAGGAATAATATTTTTTTTTAATTATTTTTCATTATATAAAAATTATTAAATTATATTTTTTGGCAGAAGAGAGAAGTTTAATGTTATTTTAATGATTATTTTATGTTTACTTGATTTTATGTTAAAATTGAATTATTCTTTTGAGTTAAATATTAATTTATAGTTTATTTAAGTTAATACATATAATATGACTTATCCCTTTAAATTTCCTGTATTAATTAAATAAATAAACAAACATTTTCGTTCTTTCCTTGTTGTGGTTTCATTTAATAAAAATTTATATATGTACTTAACTTATGGTGAGTTCAGATGTTAGCCTATTGTTGTTGTCAATAAATATACTGCAGACATAGTACCAATTATAAAATGTTGCTCTCTCTAAAAAATTGTAAATATTGCTCTCTCTTTTGTTGCAATAGGACAACTTCAACAACAATAAAAGAGAGAACAATATTTACAATTTTTTGCTATTGGTTAACAAAATTATTCTTCTCCACATGAAATAATGTCATAGCAATTAAGCACTTTCAAGATATTGGAGTACTGAATTGATTCATGATTACATTACTGATGTAACTGGCAAGCTCTTACAGCTATAAGCTGTAATAAAATAAAAAGTGGAGCAAACACTTCACTATACTCTATTTCTGAGTCACCTTGAAGTTTTCTACATAATAAGAACTTAAACACAAATGTTAAGCCTAAAAATATAAAACTCCAAGAAGCCCTGTATATTGAGGCTTTATAAGAAGTTTCTAATGTCATTCTTATACATACTATACAGCAGAAGTATGCATTCATTGCATCACTAACAAATAATGGAGCAAATATTGTCCACCAAGCACTATTCACCAAACCCTCTATCTTAAGTGCCAGTAGGGCAGTAAATATTGTAATTGTTATCAAGTTTATCCATATTTCAAACACTGTTAATCCTATCCATTGAACAATTTCACTCAGAGTGAAGAACATTGTTTTTTCCAACCAAATGCAGTTCTGTAAACTGGATCATTTCTCTCTGTTATCTCCTGACATTGTGTTGTTCAGTCTTGTTCTTTGCTGCTGAATTTTCTATAAAAAATAGTAGGTAAACATGCATTTAATATGTGTGTATAAATGTAATTTTAAAATACTAATTTAAAATAATAAAATTAATACCTTTGCATAATATGAAAGCAATCCCCAGAACAGTTCATGCCGAAATGGTAGATTAACATTCATTTCTTACTTTTTATGATACATATTATATTTTAAATAAATTGCTTTCATATTTCTTATTTATTTGTTATGTATTTTTTTCAGTGAGACAATGACAACTTTTTTTGACAACAGTATTTGTATGACGTTGACAATGACAGAATGACTACAGAGCACAAATCTCATGATTTTGTTTTTGTTAGCTCTGCTAACTTTATAAGCTCTGTGAGTTTGTATGGTTTTTGATGTCTCTTTTGCAAAAGTGTTGAACATACGGTACCTAATGATTTGTGTACGGTTGTAACTTAAATAATAATTATATGAAATTTTGATAAAAAATGGTTCCTTGGTCATTTTAATTTGAAATTGAATAAGACTTAGACTTCTATTTCGTGCTTTGGATACGTTTATTTTATACATTTATAAAAGCATAAAAAAAATAACACGTGTGATACGAAATGTCGAATAACTTTACCTCGTTTTTACTTTGACCTTAGTCCATTTTTATCATATTTTTATCTGAGTGCTGGATGGCTGTGGCTTTACTCTGAGGTCTGTGCTGTTGTGTCGCTCACTGTCACTGTCAGTGTCAACTGTCACCCTGTGAAGTGCTGAAGTGTAAATACCTATCCAATATCGATTGCAATTTAAAAATAAATAAACGTAAAATTATATGAAATACACTAAAACAATTGAAGAATGTAAACTGAAGCCTCTATATATAAATATTTAATCCCGTTGAAAATGTCCACGTCCGTGAAAGATTTTAGTAAAGCTTGGTGGACCGAAGTCTACAACCGTATCATCGGCGCAATAGTGATATTGGATGATTTCTCCTCTGAATGCTTGCATTGGGACGGAGGGCTGTACAACCTTCTTAATGGGGGTGCAGTAACTGTGAAGCGTTTATCGCCATTTCTGGTAAAGAGCAAGTAATTCTATATATTTTGTTTGCCGTTAAAAGACTCCATGCCACTCTTTCTTTATCCTTGCGCATGCTTAAACACCTATCGCTATACGGCTATCGAGAATACGGCAAAAACACAAATCTCATTATTAATGAAATAAAGTTACTAAAATGAAAATTTTGTTATTTAATTTACAGTTGACCAAGATTTTTATGGATAAAGTCTTTTGACAATAGCCCACTGCAGGGGCAAGTAATAACTGTGTACTTTCTTTAACTTAAATTCATCAATGTGGGTTGTCTGGAGATCACTTTTAGCTTGAAGACCACCTTTACACATTTTTTTTGTTTATGTTTTGTATCTTAACTACTTTATATTTTCTGTGTGCAATAGAGATTTTATCTATCTATGTATGTAACAATAAATATTAGATGAGGTAATTACTGAAAATAGAGAAAAACTGCATTTACTAAGTCATTATCAGGGTCATAGGTCATATGGTAACATGAAATAATGTTTAATGTTTCAAAAATGTTTAGAATATGAATAAATGCTATAAAAGTAGTTAGCTAGGTCTTATTAGAAAGAGGTGGCCTGTGCCCTTTAGAAGGTTATTAAAGGCTAATGATGATGAAATACTATGTTTTTTATATACAATTTTCTTTCTATATTTATTTTTTGGTACTAGAATATTATATCAACATAACTATGTTAATTTCAGAGTCTTAAAACAGATCAAAAGAAAGTGGTTTTTATATCACAAACAACTCGTGTACAGCTCAAAACAATTAGTGAAATTATTCGCAGCTGTGACTTCTCCCATTGCATACTAATATCAACTGTTAGTTTAGATGTAGTGTACTTGGAACTCAATGAGGGTTTGAAGAATGCTAATGATGTTGTAGCGTCAGGGAGAGCTGGTATGGAAGCGTTGAAGATGTTGGAAAAGATGCTACATGGGTGGATGAAAGAAAAGGTATGTAAATGTGGTAAAAATAGAAAAACGAAGCATCAGTGAATCCCAGTCAGAATGAATGTCACTTGCCCACCTGAATGTGTCAGGAAGTCTTATTATGATCTAGTCTCGATCCACTCTAAGCATGTAAAGCTTGATAAGGAGCTTCGTTTTTTATACTTTCATTTATTTATTTACAATTCTTTTTAAAATTTTTAATGATGCTTATAAAAATTATAAAAAAAAAAACACTATTTAAAATTTATAAAGAGAGACTTTATAACTTAATTAATAAATAAATAATAATAATAAATATCATAGGACAATTACACACATCGCTATATTGGCCCAAGAGTAAGGTAAATACTAATAAATATTTTTATATATATTATAAATAAATACTTATGATATGTAGGTAAACACCCTAAAATATCCAGCTTACCAAAAATACATATTGTGGATGTTAATACACTGAAATGTTATCCAGTATTTCAGCCATCAAAACTACTTAACTACATACTAATAAAAACAACCACATGTTACACCTTGATAAGAATACCTTGAAAATTTTGTAGATGGCAGCAGGCGACATTTCACTGTGACTATCAATTTTTCTCTGTATTACTGTGAAATAACTACTATGGCTAAAAATTCATGTATTTTAGAGAAATATATAGAAACCAATAATAGATTTGTGGTGATATTTCTCCTGCTGCTGTCTGTAGTCATATGTTACAAACATGTACCCAAAGACAAAAGCACACTTTAGTTTTTATGCAAGTCTGCCTTTACTGCAAATTAGAAGTATAAAACCAATTATAATTGATTATATAAAGTAATCCAATTTTGCTTGTCCCTGTTACAAGTAGGTATTATACATATAATTGTCTTTATAAGTTTGTTATAATTATGAAAAACTGAGGTTTTAAAAATAAAGTCTGTTTTATAAAAAGAAAATTAACACAGTAAAATATATTTGCAGCAACCTATAACAGAAGTGGTGTACATCCCAATATGCACAATATCACCAACAAATGTTGTATTCCTCATGCCACCATACCAACATGTTTACCCCAAGTTTAATAGAAAACTAACAACAAATGCGCCAACTCTAGATTTATACACTTTGAGCAGTGAGGAAAGGGCTCAGGTTCGGAGGCTAGCAAGTGCTTTGAACACCATGATGCAATCTATGAATATGAAGGAAGACATCTATCACATTGGTCCTTTCAGTTCACTGATTGCTGGCATTTTGGAAAACTCTCCTGTCTATGTTTCTAGGAGGAAGGTAAGTTAATGTTTTATTGTCACTCTTACTATCTATATATATAAAATTCTTTGTCCCGATTGATTTATCAATACATAAACTAAACTACTGGTTGTAGAAACTTTTAATCCCTTTCCTCTCATATTTGTAGAGGTATTAACTTGACATTCATATCAAATGCTGAGGTCTATAATACCTTTAAGCTGTAACAAAATTAAACTTCACTGTCAACACTGTTAGAATGTGTAAACAAAGCTTTATAGGCAATGTAATTTAAGCTATAATTAAGGTTGCATTGTATAAAGTGGCTTTATAATCTTTGAAATAAGTGTATGAACATTATGGCCTTTACCTATATGTCATCATCATCATCATCAGCCTCCTTCCTTATAGGAGAGGATATGGAGCGTACACCCACCACGCTGCTCCAATGCGGCTTGGCGGGCTTAGGGTGATAATGTTTCATTTATTAACTATTACTATCCGATGTTGATGATAGTGACCGAGACCGACGGCTTAACATGCTCTCCGAGGCACAGAGGTGTAACACCGACAACTTCCAGACTTCGAGCTTGGAAAGTACTGAACATTTCATAGAAGAATGAAAAAGTTAAGAATTATTCCGTGACCTGACCCAGGAATCGAACCCAAGACCTCGTGATCGGAGCCAAATAGGCTAACCACAAGACTAACGAGGCAGTCACTAGACCAACCTATATGTAGTTTGCGCAAACTTATTACTTTCTCTTTTTTCGGCCAATTAATTTGCAACATCGAATTGTCTGTAGCCCATACCGATCTGATATTGTACAATCAAAAGAGACAACTACTTGAACTATTTTATGGAACCCTCGATGTGGGAGTCTGACTCACACTTGGCCGGTTTATTTTCTATATTCATTAATACAGACATTTAACATCATAACATTCACTAATACAGATTGACAGATTAACATCATAACATTTAAATAATATTTCAATAATATTAATAATATTTCTTGTACTTTTGCACACGTTTTTCTGTAATTTTCACCCACTGCTAAGTTTCACTTGTTATATATTTAATGTACTCTAATAACAAGAGAAAAGCATGAAATATTTCCTTGTACTAAAATTTAATTTAAAAATCTTTTTATGTATATAAAATAAAATGATGCAAAACAAAATAAAGCAGCCTGTCATATTTGGCCAACTAAGTTGCTTATGATCAGTCTTCGAAAAGTGTTTGGCGGATTTACATACAAATTAACATTGACATTTAAATAATTACAGACGTGCACAAATCCAGTGTCATTGATTTTTGTGGACCGCACACTTGACCTGTGCGGTGTGACCAGCCACTCCACAGAATCGGTGCTGGATAAAGTTATGGCCGTGCTGCCGCGGTTCCCTGGACATTCTGCTGACGTCGCGGTGGATATGTCTGCACTCTGTGAAGCTAATGCGTAAGTTTTATTTGTTTTTAGGGTTTTAAAAAGGGACCCTTATTATTCTAACATAGTGCTCCATCACAGTCCGCGCGAAGCTCTCCTGGACTTGACATTCTCGTACAATAACTATAGCCACCAAAATAGGGCAGTTGACTCAAAAATTTATATTTTTAGGGTTCCGTACCTAAAAAGGAAAATACGGAACCCTTATAGGATCACTTAGTTGTCCGTCCGTCTGTCTGTTAAAACCCTTTTTCTCAGGAACGCGTGGAAGTATCAAGCTGAAATTTATATCAAATACTCAAGTATGCTGTCGTTTAGAGTCGTAAAAAAAAACAAGCTTCTAGGCCAAGGCAATCAAAATATACAGCCGTTTATGTCAAAAACTTTCCCCAATTTTCGACACAGTCAAGTAAATCAAAACCTAACGGGTAGTTGCCTTAAGCATATCTTGAAATTTGGTACGAAGTAACATTATATAGATAATGGAAAAATTACGAAAACTATAAATTTTTACTTGCATCATAATTATAATAAAAATGCTTTTAATAATTTTGAGCTTACCTCCTTTTCTCATAAACCCGTAAAGGTATTAAAATGAAATTTATATCAAATACTTGGGCCTATAAAACCTTTAAGCTGTAACAAAATCAAACTTCTATGTCAACACAATCAAAAGATATAGCAATAATAAGCCGCATATTTAACTCACAACTAGACGCAACAAGACCAAAAGTTCCCGTAAACTTAGAATCTTGAAACTTGGTTAGAAGCAATGTCATATAGCACAGATAATGGAAAAATTATGAAATCTGTAAATTTTTAGTTACATCATGTAATAAAAATATTTTTTACTTACCTCCTTTTCTCATAAACCGTAAAGGTATTAAATTGAAATTCATATCAAATACTTGGCTCAATGTATAAATTGGAATGCAAATAAATAAGTTGCAGTATGACGTTATAAGGATGTGAGGTCATCTCTCTTAAATATAAATATTAACTAAAGATGACACCAACTTGATGCTTTTTACTAACAAAAAAAGTATACATATATAAACAGTTCACGAGTTCGATGATTATTGCTCCCTCAAAAAGTGCTCAATGTGCCTGAAGAAGTTCTCACTTGAATAATTTCAGGGTAGCTCACCCAGACGACTTGCAGCTCAGCCCCGGGTGCCTGTACCACGCGGACGACGAGGCGAGCGTGCAGACGTACGACCACATGATCAACAAGTCGCAGAAGGAGGTGATGTTCGACTTGTACAACAAACTGTCCAAATTGGACGTTCAGAAGTCGCCCAGCCCCAAGACGCTGCTGAAAGTGACGCCGCAGAGTGTTGAGAAGATTATTACTGCGTCTAAAGGTAAGTTAAACGAGTAAAAATATCTTTGTATAGGACTCACAAGAACATTGTAATAAAATTCACACATTTTTTTTTTTTTTTTTATCGACTACAAGTTGGCCCTTGACTGCTATCACACCTGATGTTAAGTGATGATGCAGTCTAAGATGGAAGCGGGCTAACTTGTTAAGAGTGGGATGAAAATCCACACCCCTTTCGGTTTCTACCCGACATCGTACCGGAACGCTAAATCGCTTGGCGATACGTCTTTGTCGGTAGGGTGGTAACTAGCCACGGCGAAGGCCTCCCACCAGCCAGACCAAGACAAATTAAGAAAAATCTCAATCTGCTCCGCCGGGAATCGAACCCAGGACCTCCGTCTTATAAATCCACCGCGCATACCACTGCGCCACGGAGGTCGTCAACATTTTATGAAACAAAATCCCCTATCGCGTGTGTCTGTCTGTCTGTCTTTCTATTCGCGAAAAATCAAGGACTGGACTGAATGTTTTACGGTTTTCACCAATAGTTAGAGTGATTCCTAAGGAAGGTTTTAGTGTATAATTTATTAAGGTTTTGTATTAATTGCTTCAAATATGACGATAATTGTTGGAAGAGTCGCGAGGCCTAGGAGCTATCATTATAAACGCAGTCGACATATATCTACCCTCAAGACGCAAGGGGCTGTCAGATGCCGCTTTCACGTACATTTCAGTCAGGTTACGTTGCTATACTCATTGTTTCCTTAAAAAAAGTTATTTCCTTTTTGTGTTTTAGGATAGATTCGACACGTATTTTTTTTTTAGATGCCGCATAACTTTTTACAGTATTTTGATTTATGGTCGAAGGTGGTCCCATTGTCATCATGAGGATCTGATGATGATATTCTGGGGATATTAAATCCAAACTTGATTGAGAATACTTGTCAATATACAAGTTTAAATGGGAAGGTAGGAAATGAACACATTTTATAAAAATAGATTTAAAATTATGTTAAAAAAACTGTCATTTATTTAATAAGATATTGAGTATATCAAGTTAGTTTTAAGCTTACTTAGACTCAAACAGTTTATGGCCATTAATGTTTCATCATTTACCAGTTAATTAAATAAAATAGGTGTAAAATGACTAGTGATTTCTACCTTCATTTTTTTTAATTTATGTGTTTTAGGATAGATTAGATAGATGCAATACAGAAGTTTGTTCGTGGTCGAAGTCGATGGGTCTTTAGTCTAGTTATAATGTAAGAAAATGCTCCAATGCTATATAAGTTGTCGTTAACTGTAAAAAATGAAAGACTACTTTTTTCGTAAATAGAGCGATTCAGAGCGAAAACTGTTACTCAGCAAGCTCCTCAAGCACTTAAGTAACGGTGAATTTTATTAAAAATCGTGTATTTATTTTTAACTTTAGGTAATTATGACGTAATAACAAAGCATCTGGGCGTTTTACAACAATCTTTGGGAGTCGTGCAAGCTTTGAAGTCACCTAAAGGAGTTCACTTGGAGTTGCTCATGAATTTAGAGAAGCAAGTGCTTCAGAGCATAGCGGCCAGCAGAGAATCTACCAGCATTCTGCAACAGGTAATTAGTTTATTATTATATACGCGTCTGTTCATCTTTTCGCGATAGATTACAAAACTACTGAACGGATTTTAACTAAGAGTGATTTCTGAGGAAGATTTTGTGTAAAATTGTCAAGAATTTTTATACATACATAGGGGTAGGCCTACCATTTGCCACGGTTATAAACTGGTTGAAATTTGAAGATTATTGTTGAAAGTGTCAGAATAATTCAAGACATTTGGAAAATTTCATAAAAAAGGCTGCCTCATCCTTTGGTTGTGCTTCTTTATTAGGATTACAAAAATATGCGAGTAACAGAGTGTGTGTATAAGTGCGAGTAGCAAATGATATTTGAGAAGTATGGCGATCAGTTACATATGATAGATGTAACTGATGGTATTTTTACAAAAACATTAAAATAAAACTGATGATAAACATAAAATAGTTTTTTTTTTGTAAACAATTCTGTATTTTAGGGCAAGACCTTTTATACACTGCATTAAATATATAAAAAAATTCAATGGTATATATTTTTTTTAAACTACAAGTTGGCCCTTAACTGCTATCACACCTGATGTTAAGTGATGATGCAATCTAAGATGGAAGCGGGCTAACTTGTTAGGAGTAGGATGAAATCCACACCCCTTCGGTTTCTACACGACATCGTACCGGAACGCTAAATCGCCGGCGGTACGTCTTTGTCGGTAGGGTGGTAACTAGCCACGGTGAAAGCCTCCTACCAGCCAGACCAAGACAAATTAAGAAAATCTCAATCTGCCCCGCCGGGAATCGAACCCAGGACCTCCGTGTTATAAATCCACCGCGCAGACCACTACGCCACGGAGGTCGTCAAAAATTGCATGTTAGTATTGGTTCCTAAGCAGGCTATACATTTTTTGCTGGTACTCCTTTATTTATCTTTTTAAGGATAGCTATATCTATTCTATATTCTAATACATGGTTTAGGCTTTTTTTGTTTTAAGTTTGCAATAATTTGATTGTCATTATTTAAGGTAAATGTATAGATAAATATTATTAAATATTATTTGTTTAAATAATTTATGTAATTAAATATAGCGAAAACGATAGGCAAATCGAATTCACTTTATTTAGGCGAAATATTATTTATTCCTCAAACCAATGCACAGTTTACGTCTGGTCATGCCTGAAAATCAGCGCTACAGCCTATACCTGTATAGCTGTAGCATCGTGCTGAAGCAGCGCCCCGTTCAGCCAAAATATCACAGGTGTGAGTACTTTGTCAGTAGGTAGTTGGATTTTTGGTGCCAGGTTTTCGATAAATGTTCCTATGTCTTTACTGGCTCTTCGGTTTTTGGAAATGTATTTTTTTTTGGCTGAATAAACGTTATTTCATTTCATTCATTTCATTTCAATAATTTGATTATTTGGCGGACGGCGTCGGTGTCTAATAAATTTACCTTTTATCTTTTCTTTATAGATGAGACATTTAATAAGGAAACGTAGAGAGCGTAATCTGTCACTGGAGAATCTGCTGGCCCTTCTCATCCACTTATACTCATTAGCGGGCCCCGAGGTGCTGTTCAACAAACAACACGAAGACAGCTTGGAGCAAACGCTGGCTATGGCCATATTAGAAGATTTCAAGACTCTAATGGATGAAAAGGGGCTCAGCTCTACACCCGTGGACTGTGAATTAAAAGCTAAAGATATGTTGATTTGCTTGAAGGAGATTTCGCAAATCAGGAGGACATTACAGAGGTGAGTTTATAGACTTATCAACGACATCGATAAATGCAAGGTGCTATATTTATTTATATAATGTTATTAAAATAATCAGTGTTGTGTTTGGATGTTTCTTGTGAATGTGGACATACAAACATAACACTCATGACAGTCGAAATATATGTAAAGTATTGTATGAAAAATTTAAAATAATATACATACATAAACATTACGCCTTGTTCCCATAGGGGTAGTCAGAGACCACATCCCTCCATTTGCCACGGTCCTTGCATACCTCCTTAGCTTCTTCCACTCTCATTAATCCTTTCATACAAGTTCGTCGGTTTAGGGTACTCGCCACCTGGCCATTATTTAAAATGTCCTGAATTTGGTCCAGGAACATTCGCCTAGGCCTTCCCCTTCCAACATTTCCATTCACCCTCGCCTTGTAAATCTCTTTTGTTAATCTTCTTTCATCCATTCTCTCTACATGTCCAAACCATCTAAGCATCCCTTTCTCAATTTTAGTCACTACATCTTCTTTTACACCACACTTTTCTCTTATCATACTATTTTTAACTCTGTCATCTCTACCACATTTATTTTACTTTTGTGCTTCTTCTGCCATACCCAACTTTCACTACCATACATAAGTGTGGGCACCAATTTTAAATAAATGTATGTTTAATACATTTAGTATTTGTTTTCAAGTATTAAAAAGTTAAAGTGAGTGTTTAAAAGTTTACAATATTTATCACGCAGTGACTAATTGGGCTTTTAAGGTTAGGACTATTTCAATAGCGACAATTTTGCTGTTAAGACATATAGATTATTAGAAAATGCCCGCGGCTTCACTCGCGTAGTTCTAAAGTTCTAATATTAAATTTGACTAAAAACGTTTGGTCGTGAAGAGATAACAAACATACACACTCACAAACTCTCGCCTTTATTATAGTAGTATAATTGCCGTTTTCAAATTAAATAGACTCAAAATATTTATAGAAAATATCGCTTTTAGGTACAATTCAGTCCTTTTGCCGTGTGACGCTGGTACAGGGCACGAGTACCGCGGCGTGCTGCAGCAGCTGGTCGACGAGCTGGTGGACACGGACCGGCCCGAGCTGCTCGACTTGCAGCACAGGAACGACGGCATCAAGGATCTGCTGCGGACTGGACTCAAGTGAGTACACGGGGCACGAGTACCGCGGCGTGCTGCAGCAGCTGGTCGACGAGCTGGTGGACACGGACCGGCCCGAGCTGCTCGACTTGCAGCACAGGAACGACGGCATCAAGGATCTGCTGCGGACTGGACTCAAGTGAGTACACGGGGCACGAGTACCGCGGCGTGCTGCAGCAGCTGGTCGACGAGCTGGTGGACACGGACCGGCCCGAGCTGCTCGACTTGCAGCACAGGAACGACGGCATCAAGGATCTGCTGCGGACTGGACTCAAGTGAGTACACGGGGCACGAGTACCGCGGCGTGCTGCAGCAGCTGGTCGACGAGCTGGTGGACACGGACCGGCCCGAGCTGCTCGACTTGCAGCACAGGAACGACGGCATCAAGGATCTGCTGCGGACTGGACTCAAGTGAGTACACGGGGCACGAGTACCGCGGCGTGCTGCAGCAGCTGGTCGACGAGCTGGTGGACACGGACCGGCCCGAGCTGCTCGACTTGCAGCACAGGAACGACGGCATCAAGGATCTGCTGCGGACTGGACTCAAGTGAGTACACGGGGCACGAGTACCGCGGCGTGCTGCAGCAGCTGGTCGACGAGCTGGTGGACACGGACCGGCCCGAGCTGCTCGACTTGCAGCACAGGAACGACGGCATCAAGGATCTGCTGCGGACTGGACTCAAGTGAGTACACGGGGCACGAGTACCGCGGCGTGCTGCAGCAGCTGGTCGACGAGCTGGTGGACACGGACCGGCCCGAGCTGCTCGACTTGCAGCACAGGAACGACGGCATCAAGGATCTGCTGCGGACTGGACTCAAGTGAGTACACGGGGCACGAGTACCGCGGCGTGCTGCAGCAGCTGGTCGACGAGCTGGTGGACACGGACCGGCCCGAGCTGCTCGACTTGCAGCACAGGAACGACGGCATCAAGGATCTGCTGCGGACTGGACTCAAGTGAGTACACGGGGCACGAGTACCGCGGCGTGCTGCAGCAGCTGGTCGACGAGCTGGTGGACACGGACCGGCCCGAGCTGCTCGACTTGCAGCACAGGAACGACGGCATCAAGGATCTGCTGCGGACTGGACTCAAGTGAGTACACGGGGCACGAGTACCGCGGCGTGCTGCAGCAGCTGGTCGACGAGCTGGTGGACACGGACCGGCCCGAGCTGCTCGACTTGCAGCACAGGAACGACGGCATCAAGGATCTGCTGCGGACTGGACTCAAGTGAGTACACGGGGCACGAGTACCGCGGCGTGCTGCAGCAGCTGGTCGACGAGCTGGTGGACACGGACCGGCCCGAGCTGCTCGACTTGCAGCACAGGAACGACGGCATCAAGGATCTGCTGCGGACTGGACTCAAGTGAGTACACGGGGCACGAGTACCGCGGCGTGCTGCAGCAGCTGGTCGACGAGCTGGTGGACACGGACCGGCCCGAGCTGCTCGACTTGCAGCACAGGAACGACGGCATCAAGGATCTGCTGCGGACTGGACTCAAGTGAGTACACGGGGCACGAGTACCGCGGCGTGCTGCAGCAGCTGGTCGACGAGCTGGTGGACACGGACCGGCCCGAGCTGCTCGACTTGCAGCACAGGAACGACGGCATCAAGGATCTGCTGCGGACTGGACTCAAGTGAGTACACGGGGCACGAGTACCGCGGCGTGCTGCAGCAGCTGGTCGACGAGCTGGTGGACACGGACCGGCCCGAGCTGCTCGACTTGCAGCACAGGAACGACGGCATCAAGGATCTGCTGCGGACTGGACTCAAGTGAGTACACGGGGCACGAGTACCGCGGCGTGCTGCAGCAGCTGGTCGACGAGCTGGTGGACACGGACCGGCCCGAGCTGCTCGACTTGCAGCACAGGAACGACGGCATCAAGGATCTGCTGCGGACTGGACTCAAGTGAGTACACGGGGCACGAGTACCGCGGCGTGCTGCAGCAGCTGGTCGACGAGCTGGTGGACACGGACCGGCCCGAGCTGCTCGACTTGCAGCACAGGAACGACGGCATCAAGGATCTGCTGCGGACTGGACTCAAGTGAGTACACGGGGCACGAGTACCGCGGCGTGCTGCAGCAGCTGGTCGACGAGCTGGTGGACACGGACCGGCCCGAGCTGCTCGACTTGCAGCACAGGAACGACGGCATCAAGGATCTGCTGCGGACTGGACTCAAGTGAGTACACGGGGCACGAGTACCGCGGCGTGCTGCAGCAGCTGGTCGACGATCTGGTGGACACGGACCGGCCCGAGCTGCTCGACTTGCAGCACAGGAACGACGGCATCAAGGATCTGCTGCGGACTGGACTCAAGTGAGTACACGGGGCACGAGTACCGCGGCGTGCTGCAGCAGCTGGTCGACGAGCTGGTGGACACGGACCGGCCCGAGCTGCTCGACTTGCAGCACAGGAACGACGGCATCAAGGATCTGCTGCGGACTGGACTCAAGTGAGTACACGGGGCACGAGTACCGCGGCGTGCTGCAGCAGCTGGTCGACGAGCTGGTGGACACGGACCGGCCCGAGCTGCTCGACTTGCAGCACAGGAACGACGGCATCAAGGATCTGCTGCGGACTGGACTCAAGTGAGTACACGGGGCACGAGTACCGCGGCGTGCTGCAGCAGCTGGTCGACGAGCTGGTGGACACGGACCGGCCCGAGCTGCTCGACTTGCAGCACAGGAACGACGGCATCAAGGATCTGCTGCGGACTGGACTCAAGTGAGTACACGGGGCACGAGTACCGCGGCGTGCTGCAGCAGCTGGTCGACGAGCTGGTGGACACGGACCGGCCCGAGCTGCTCGACTTGCAGCACAGGAACGACGGCATCAAGGATCTGCTGCGGACTGGACTCAAGTGAGTACACGGGGCACGAGTATCGCGGCGTGCTGCAGCAGCTGGTCGACGATCTGGTGGACACGGACCGGCCCGAGCTGCTCGACTTGCAGCACAGGAACGACGGCATCAAGGATCTGCTGCGGATCACATCTTGTAGCTCACAAATTACAATAGTTTTTAGATTTCTTTCAATCATACATTGACTATGATCTCGCTTGCACGTTCTAGACAAAAGAAATAAAGAGACAATATGTCTAGTGACGCATCCCAGGCTTGTAGGACGTGTCAAAAGACATCTCGAATAGAGAAAGAGACATGGATACTATGGCAGTGAAATTGAAAAATCGCTCAGCCCCATCGCAATAAAAGACAGTAATATTATCGATTTCGTCGCTAGTCGTCTTTTTATGCAAGAAATATTGTGTCGATGCATCCAAGGCCTATAAAACGCGCCTATATTTCGTGTAGACAAGGTCGACCAATTGCAGCGAATTCAAAAATATTGCTTTCTTTCGTTGCGGTGATATGAAAGAAATCGACATTTTCAATGTTTAAAAAATAACATGCCATTCAAAGCTACGGCGAGGGTTATCTCTAAAATTTGAAAAACAGGACAAGACGCGTGAAAACCCCGGATTTTAGAGTGCGAAAGCCGGACATGTCACCAAGATCTTTTAAACATATTCAATGTAATAAAAAATAGTTGAAAATGTCATAAATCACCTTTTTATTTGGAACGGTGAATATACTTGGTTCATCGGTTGATCGTGGTGTGGTGCGAGCATAGTGCGTGTCTCGCGGGCGGCCCAAAATTTTTTTATTTATTTATTTTTTAAAACCCGGTCTACAAATGAGGTTTCATTTCCCCGGACGCTCCCCGGATGCCCACTAAACTAGGATAAATCCGGGGAAACCCGGACGGATAGCAACCAAAATTTAAATACCTCAACTCAACTTTGATTATTTTATTTAAATCCAGACTAAAGTATACAAACTTGAAGATTTTTTTGAAGATGTTCAGTGACAAAAATTTTTGAGCGATGTTTCAATATTCGGGCATATCACTTATTCTACATGAAATAATCTTGTCCTTATACCCGGTCAATGTCCGGTCAAGGCGCAAGGGACAGCCGGATGCCGTTTTTATATATATTTCAGTCACGCCTGCGCCTTGAGTGATCAAGTCAGGTTCAATTATAGTTTTTATTTTTTATTGACTACAAGTTGGCCCTTGACTGCTATCACACCTGAAGTTAAGTGATTATGCAATCTAAGATGGAAGCGGGCTAACTTGTTAGGAGTAGGGTGAAAATCCACCCCCCTTTCGGTTTCTACACGACATCGTACCGGAACGCTAAATCGCTTGGCGGTACGTCTTTATCGGTAGGGTGGTAACAAGCCTCTCACCAGCCAGACCAAGACAAATTAAGAAAAATCTCAATTTGCCCCGCCGGGAATCGAACCCAGGACCTCCGTCTTATAAATCCACCGCGCATACCACTGCGCCACGGAGGTCGTCAAAACTATATAGTTTGTTTCCATAGAAAATTTAAATTATCGCATAAATATTTAAATTAACTTTCCAGTATCTTAACAAGCAAGAAGAAGACATCAAAGCATCCATTGGACAACCCAACAGTAATTCTGTTCGTGGTGGGCGGCGTGACAGCTGAGGAGTGCAAACAGTTGCACAGGAGCGTCATAACCAGCGGCGTTGACAACGTTGTGCTCATCGGATCCACAAAGTTTGTGACCCCTGTCGAGGCCATGCGAGATGTGTTCGGCTTATAGCGGCGGCCTCGGCTGCGCTAAACCTCTGAACTGAACTAGAGGTGATGCGCAATACCTATGTTTTCAATGAAAGGAGAATGTTGAAACCAAACAAATTTTAAATGTTAGCAAATCCAACAAATTTCATGCTAATAAATTTAAAATATGTTTTGGTTTGTATAAAATTAATTTTAAAATATTGAATATATAATTAGTTTTAAGATTTATTCTAATTTATTGTCATATTTTCATCATTGTCAAGTTAATTAAAAAAATTAGGTGTAAACTGACTAGTGATTTCTACCTTCAATTTTAAGTTGTTTGTTGACAAACATTCTCAATCGAGTTTGGCTTTAGTATAGAGGTGATGCGCAATACCTATGTTTTCAATGAAAGGAGAATGTTAAGTCTGCTATTTTTTAAGTTATGCACATCGAGCTAATTTTGTTAAAGTAGGATGAAATTAAATTCTATCGATTTCTACACAATAGTTTGGAATAATTACTTGGCGATAAAATTAATTTTATTCGAGTGCTAATACAGGTTTAAAATTTATTCAAATGAAAAGTCAGTACTTTTGATAATTTGGTCTTAGATTGAAACGCATAATTTGGTCAAAGCGTTGCTATTGCTGGTTTTGAGGACACTTTCATTATTATTTCAGGGAAAACGACGTGTCATGGAATTTTAAGCATTTTTTTAAATACAATTAAAAGAGTTTTGCTAAAGATTATCTCCAACATTTATACAAAATTAAGAGGCAGAATATTACAAACTCCCATTATATATTCTTGTAATTTAAATATTCCGCAACCCTGGTCGCATTTTAAATATACTATTGTGAGATTGGTTGATGTGCAATGGTATAGGCGAACTTTAATACAAAAATTGGCATTCTCCTTTCTCTGTGTAATTGGCAAGTTGCTTAGCAACGCTGTATTTATCTTGTAATAATGAATAATGTAGTAATTCACTGGGTTTGTCACACCTGTCGAGGCTATGATGACCTTCAACTTAGACTGATGATAAGGAGACTTTCGGCTCAAAACTTGTATAGTGTTATTCACTAAAATAGTCAGCTGATATTCCTATGTTGTGTTAAGATCTGTAGCTTCCAAATCATGTAAAGAACACACCTGATTTTTATTACTTTGAGAAATAGATATACTCCAAATATAAGAATAGTGCAAGTTTCATCAAAATTTGCCCAGTAGTTTTTAGACAGAGTTCAAGGCTCTACGAAAATAGGCTCGTCTGTGTACACAAGTATAATTAGATAAAAAGAAATTGGTCGAGTTGTTTTTTTAAAAGATTACAGTGATTATATTTTTAAAAGTTCATTATGAATAATCAAGCCTGTACTTATTTTTGTCATTGCTGACAAAATCTTTTCTATAATATTTCACACCGAAGCATCCTTATATGATATTAATTCTATGTTGTAAATATTACATGACAAATTGATCTGTAATGTATATATAGTTTCACTTATATACTGCACTGTATATATGATGAAGTCAAGAAATAATCTATATATTATATACTAGTATAGGTAAACCACATATTATGTGTTATTGGTAGCCAATAGATGGCTCTAGTAGTATTATCTCAAAGGTGTGGTTTATGGGGTTGCAACCCCCCACCCCCCGCAAAATATTTCACGTATAGACGTAGCTAGGGTGGCTTGGACACCCCCACGCGCGATGATAAGATATTAAATTAATAATATTAAAAAAGCCAAAACTCGTTACAGCATAATTTAACGTAGACAGCAGCTATAACTATAAAATCAATAATTCTTTTTATATATACTTATAAGAGTGGAGCTCGCAATTGACCACGACACAGGCGAGGTGTTTCTCTCGACCATAAACTCCAACGTAGTTACGGTAGTGTATTTTTAATATAAGATTTGACATTCCGTTAAATTTAATAAATCGGACATATAATAAATTTTTTAATAAACATTACTTAAGTAAATAGTAGGTATCTATAATATTGGGTGTAATGCAATGCAATTACAATGCAACTTATATCTATAATATTATAATGGTTCTTGTTAAACTAATGTTTTAATATTTATTTATATTTTATATTAATTAACTCGAATAGAAGACATTGTCATTTATTCTATCATTAACTGTCAAAAAACCTAAATTTTAGTGCTGCTCAATATGTCGATTCTTAAAAAAAACCGTCATTTTTGAAGCCGATGTTCAACGGATGCAAAGCGGATGTAACAGAAATCGGTATTCTCTAATAACATTTTGTCATATTGAACTGACAGTCGAACTAAAGGTGGGACGCATAGATTAAAGACAACTAGATAGAGCTCATAGCGTGTCCACTCGTGAGACAGCAAATCAGCCTTATTGACATGACATGTCAACATTTAAAGTACATCATAAAACGTTATGTTTTAAAATATCGTAAAATACGAAATATTACTTTATATAAGATAGTTTAGTACACGCATAATACATGAAATTTGCTAAAAAATAACATATCTAAGCTTTAAATCATCAATCAATGAAGTTTATGCCTACTTACGTATGAAACGTAATTCCTTCGATTTTCTGTTCGCTGCGACTGTTGCAGCCGAAAATACTACAACCCACCATAGCACGATAACGTTTAAATTAATATCGTAACCGCAAAGTTATATTATTTATCAGCAAATTTAATAAAAAGCTAATAATTGCTCAGATATGTCCCTTGTCTGTCACAAATTCCACTCTTGACAAATAATAAAAACGAACACGCTGAAAGGGACAAAAAATAATCTTGTATCACTTTCTAATAAAGGCCGAATGAAATAAGTCTGTCACGCTCTTGAACCTACAGCCGCGTTATGACTCCATCTAGTAGTCTTTAATCTATGGTGGGACGATAGACGAGATGTAAGCGAGATGTTCGTACGATATATTTTTGAGAATCGAATATTTCTGCAACGAGTTGCAGTAAGAATATTATATATAAATCATAATCTACGGTACAATTATTGGATGTTTGTTTGCTTCATTTTATTTAATAAAGGCTTTGTTATTGATGTTAACATTTGTTCTATTATTTATGAAATCTATTAATACGGCAGGATATTCATTTTTATATGTTCACATAACATAAAGAGATATATTTGGTAATAAAATCAAAAAGTTATTAGTGTTCAGTTAATATTGGTGATAAAGCTTCTAAAAATTGAGCTCTTAGCTCATTTCTTATTAAATGACTTACAGAACAAAGTATTTGAAGAATTTAATAGTACATAAAAATGTAATATTTTGAATCTAAAAACAAAACATGATGCCGCCATTATTGGTGGTATAAATAAGAGCACGAAGGTATAGCTTTCAAATGTATAATCGGACCCTCAGACCCACCCCGTTTGAAAGCGCAAACAAACCTTCGCCATATTCAGTCGTCAGCAGTTATTATTATTAATGAAAATATTTCAAAAATATATAAAAACCCACGTTTCATCATATAATTGGGGGGTCCGGATTCCCTAACTCCGCCCAATACGACCAATAAATCATTACCTACATAGTATAAAACAAAGTCGCTTTTTTATGTTTGTCCGGATGTATGCTTTAATCTTTAAAACTAAGCAACCGATTTTCATGTGGTTTTTTTGTCAGATAGAGAGATTCAACAGGAAGGTTTATGTGTATAATACATGCATAATATAGTAGATAAACACTGATAATTTGGGAGGTTTCTGATGTGATGTCGTAAATTAACGCATTTTTGCGCTTTCATTGCACTACATTATTGCACACCTTTAAAAACGTCGAGAACAAAGTTCGCGATGGTATATGTCTATCTCTTAGGCATAACCCGCAATAACGATTTTTTATCTACCAAAATTAGTAGTTTATTTACGAAGCGATTTTAAGCATAACTGCATTAATCCTTATCCAAATAAGTATCTTAAATATGTTATGCATTCAATATAGATCATTATTGCCCTTTAGAGCATGTAATTAAAGTAAATATTTTCCAAGATATATAAGATTCAAAATGCGTGCGGTGCCAGCATTGCATCCGTGCGAAGCCGGGGCGGGTTGCTAGTAAGATATAAAAATCGAGTTCAGTTCAATTATTGTCCTTCTACGAACTACTTAATTTAATTTCGTTGTACAGATGGTACCTACCTACCAGTTTTAATGGAATGGGTAGGAAAATAAACGACGTATCAGAAATTAATAATAATTTAATCACTGTCAACATGATGATTGAGTGTGACTAACAAATGTCATGCTCCATAATACATAATATTATTATCATACAGAATTCAGCCAATGATCGCATCGCAAGTGGCCATCCATACATTATATTACGTCAAATATTGTGTTTTATTTTTGTATTTAAATATTAGATCAAGTGGATCAAATGAAATCATTGAACAACTAATTAGAACCCCATTAATTTTATTATTATCTTATTTTAAAGAACACATACGCGGTTCAAGAGCTTAATTAACGTCAACTAATTCTTAACTTTCGTGACGTCACATTTTACAAAAGTTTTGTCAAGTTCCTGCCTTGCTTTTACATGTAAAGTAATATATGATTGGCCCCCGAGTGACAAAGATAAAGTAAAAATAAGGTAGAAAGAGTCAACATCCTTATCAGTATAGACGCGATTATATTACTACGCGATATTACTTAGTTTTTTTTTTATAGACTACAAGTTGGCCCTTGACTGCTATCACACCTGATGTTAAGTGATGATGCAATCTAAGATGGAAGCGGGTTAACTTGTTAGGAGTGGGACGAAAATCCACACCCCTTCCGGTTTCTACTCGACATCGTACCGGAACGCTAAATCGCTTGGCGATACGTTTTTGTCGGTAGGGTGGTAACTAGCCATGGCGAAAGCCTCCCACCAGCCAGACCAAGACAAATGAAGAAAAATCTCAATTTGCCCCGCCAGGAATCGAACTCAAGACCTCCGTCTTATAAATTCACCGCGCATACCACTGCGCCACGGAGGTCGTCAAAGATTCGTCGAGGAGTTGAACTAAAAAAGCCTGATATGGTTATTATTTAAGTTCTTTATATTAAAACATTTAAGTATAATACTGTTCACATGAGCTTCATACAACATAAGGTATAATCGTTGGATCCTGTTAAATGTTTAATAACATTACTATATTTAATGCTTATATTTCTTGTACACACAGCAGATGATTCTAGAATTTAAAAAATATTTTCAATATTTTTTTAACTCCGAAAAGCCGTGAGTTTGGATCTCTGTCCCGTGGCAATAGTCCAACAATTCGTAGTTTTTCCTTTTTTTATCTCTTACAAGTTGGCCCATGACTGCTATCACACCTGATGTTAAGTGATGATGTAGGCTAATTTGTTCGGAGTAGAATGAAATCCACACACCTTGACATTGTACCGGAACGCTAAATCACTTGGAGGTACGTCTTTGTCAGTAGGTTGGTAACTAGCCACGGGGAAAGTCTCCCACAGGCTAGACCAAGACAAATTAAGAAAATCTCGATCTGTCTCACCGGGAATCGAACCTCCGTCTTATAATTCCCACGCGCATACTACTGCGCCAAAAACCATCGTTTACTATTCATTAGAAGGGAAATATTCATCATATAAATATTTGAAAGTACGGGTACGGCAAATCTTAAAAAAATGTTACTAACGTCTTGAAATTCACCGCAAGTGACGTTTGACACTGGTGGGTGACAAATGTTAAATTATTATTTAATACCTAGTACCTCTGAAAAAACCTCGTACACGTACCTAACGAAACGTAACTACAAACAATGTATTCGCATAAATAAATTAACTACCATAAAAGGAATAGGTATATAATATAGGAAGAAAATAATGGGATAGTTATTTAACTTGAAAAATTAAAAAATGTAAAGTAGTTACTCGTATTTAAAATTTTTCCAGCAGGGTCGTAGTCAGGAGGTCAATTAGGAGGGTTACTATGAGGACCACCCCTAAGTGGAAATCATAATATCCCCAGGGTGTAATTAGATAGGTATTTTTGTAATGTTTATAATATACTTAGGATATTTTTCTGCAGAAAAATTTAATATTTGCTTACAATAATTAAATAGCTAAGAAAACATAGAATTTACATAATCCCTATAAATAAATAACTCTTATTTAAAAATAAAGACCCTGCAACTTCTAGAGTTTTAGCTCAGCTTCCAACTCTTACACCCGTATTTATAATATTTAATCCAATAAAACTTACACTGCATTGTAATACAGTGTGTGTATACAGATTGTCGACGGGTGTTCATTTCCAAAACGCTTTAATTACATTTTTGTTTACACACATATGATTTATATTTAACGCGTACATTAAATTATACAACGTATATAGGTACTTATAAAATTCACAACACAAAACACAACAAATTGTTATATGAGCGTACTTATAACATACCTATTTGAAATTAATTAAAAGTTTAAATTGCGTACAACCCGTGCGCAATAAGTTGAGACCTAGGGGCGGTGGCGCCAGACGCGTGGCGTCAAAAATGTCGTTGTCTACAGTATAACACGGGAGCTTGAGGGGTAGTTACAGGGGAAGTGAGCGGAAGTCTCAACTTATCGCACACGGGCTATAATACCAGAGACGGCGCTGGATCAAACGTAGATGTAGAGGCGGATCAACCTATAGGCAGTGGGGCAAGCCGCAAGTGCGAGTTTTCACCGAGCGACTGCGTAAATTGTATGTACATTTACTTTATTTTATTGAGGGTATAACTCAAACTGCGTAACGTCAAAATATAAAGAAAAAAAACGTTTACTCTCACTATAATTAGATGGCGCTACTGCAATTCCATATAAAATTTGCCTTTACTGTTATCATGCAAAACGCGGAAAAATCTGCTATAGATACACACTAGCCACACAGAATGAAGGTGTTTACTGTAACTTTATGATGCCTTAAAGCTATTATTCAAATCCTTTCATCAAATTTTATATTGCATTGTTTAATACCTGGTTAATTCGGCCTTGTCTATTAAGAGCTATGCACATTTACATCATTTTACATGCACACATTATAGTTTTGATGTTAATGCATAGTCATCCCACTTTGAAAAAATAACACAAATATTTTTGATTCTCGGACATAGTTACCTACCCAATCACAGAGATTTTTCCCACATTGAATCTGCAATGAAAAAATATCCAAGACTATACCCTCCTGATGATTATGTACAAGTTATGAAAGATTGCAAGAAAAAAACCCTCTTACAGTTACAGTAATGGCAAAATCAGAACTTCTAACGTTGAAAAAATAATTATTAATAGAAAACGTGGTATTAACAAAGAATGTATTAATTGGCTACAAACTCGGAAAATATACCTAGAAAGAGACTCACCGAACTCAATTTGTTTTAAAACAGATTTCTTTGGTAATGCTGTAGAAGTTAACATAAGGAGAGCACCTATTTGTGGCAGACCAGCTTTAATCTTAATGGAACATTTAGTTCCCTTGTTGCCGTCAGGGAAGCCAGTATCACCCGCGAAACTAGCCGACATTCAATCCATATTACATCATTCCATAAGACGCACTGAGTTTTTATAATGGTCTGAATGTGATAATACTATAGAAGACGACATAGATGGACTAGGCACGGTAGATTTCGAAATCCAATTTGATGATAACGTCGAATAACCGTGTATTTTGATAAATTAAAGCTTTTTTCCCATATTAAAAACACATAGTTTCCTTTACATCAACAAATCCCTAGATTGTGGTTCTTTTTAGTATATGAGAAAACCTATCAATTACTAAATGTTTAAAGGAACCACATGCACATTTTCTTAATTATTTAGAAAGTTCACCAGTAATCAACAAAAATTTATATACACATACTACAAGTAGTCATTTATCAACGTATTCAAATAAAAGAAATAGTAATTTTACTTCATCTAACAGTGCTGCACATGTTTTTATAAACCCTTTGATATCTCAAAAGTGTGTTTTTGCTGTGTGGTTCCATTTTGTATAAATACGGACATTTAATCCAATAATACTTACACTGCATTGTAATACAGTGTGTGTTATTGATTGTCGACGGGTGTTCATTTCCAAAACGCTTTCATTACATTTTTGTTTACACTCATATGATTTATATTTAACGCGTACATTAAATTATACAACGTATATAGGTAGGTACTTATAAAATTCACAACACAAAACACAAAAAATAGTTATATGAGCGTACTTATAACATACCTATTTGAAATTAAACAAAAGCTGAAATTGCGTACAACCCGAGCGCAATAAGTTGAGACCTGGGGGCGGTGACACCACAGTCGCGTGGCGTCAAAAATGTCGTTGTCTACAGTATAACACGGGAGCTTGAGGGGAAGTTTCAGGGGAAGCAGGCGGAAGTCTCAACTTATCGCACACGGGCTATAATACCAGAGACGGCGCTGGATCAAACGTAGATGTAGAGGTGGATCAACCTATAGGCAGTGGGGCAAGTGCGAGTTTTCATCGAGCGACTGCGTAAAAACGTTCTCACTCGTAACGTCAAATTATATAGAAAAAAAAGCGTTTACTCTCACTATAACTAGATGGCGCTACTGCAATTCCATATAAAATTAGCGTTTACTGTTATCGACGCGGTAAAATCTCACACTAGCCACACAGAATAGGTGTTTACTGTAACTTTATGATGCCTTAAAGCTATTATTCAAATCCTTTAATCAAATTTTATATTGCATTGTTTAATACCTGGTTAATCCGGCCGTGGAGCTATGCACATTTACATCATTTTACATGCACACATTACATATTAATTATAGTTTTAATAGTAGTAATTATTAATTACGTATGAAACAAAATAACTTAGGTATGTTACAAAATACCTTAGTGTCTTAATCCAATGTTTTAGAAAACAAATTCTTACTCCATGATTTGCATAAATGTAGCATCGATAGTTAATCACATCATAAAGCAATTATTAAAATTATTAAATTGTGTGCAGGTTAGTTGCCTTCATTAATATTTTATAATTAATTAATAGTAATTTGATTGGGCAGGAAACAGTACATTTCTTTCATTATGTCAGTTACCTTACTTAGTTATTTTCTCGTATCTACATATTACTAACAATAGATAGGAAGGTATTTTTGTGCATATTGTTTTTATTATTGTGACTTGCACGGAGATTCCAATAATTAAGCTTTATTTACAGTTCGTAATTAATATTTATTAGATATTTTAATAACTTTTTACAATTGAACTAATAAATGCTTTTAACTGCAACTTAACAGACATTAGGTTTTAGGGCGTACTATATGTCGTTCATTGTAAACGTTAATATATAATATAACATTTATAATATTAATTTTTACTTGCAGCTATTACTTCATAGATGGCGTTACTAATAAAACAATACCCAACAAATTGCTAATTATTAGTTCAAACATTATTTCTCTTATTTATCAAAAAAAATCTTATTCATATAATAATTCCCTTTCACAATGAACAACACATGATACAGTTAAACACCTTCTAGAAGAAAAAGTATGTACAAATATTATAAACAGCGATTGCATGTTTAATTGTCATAGACCTTACAACAAAATGAGGTTTTATAATGTTCTCGATTAGTTAACAGATTCAAAATGAAAAATGCTTATTTAATCCATCCCAGCCACGTCGCCACCTTTCCTGAAGTCTGCATTAGCGAAGATGGCGGTTTTGTTGCGATAGAGGGCGCATATGATGGACCCTCTGCCTCGATACCGCTCCATGCCGTGTCCTTTAGCACGCAGACCTTCCACTATGTCCTGGAATTAATATGTATTTTTATAATTCAACAAAGTTTTTTTTTAATTCTACATTCAAGTCGTCTTCGTTCGTTTCATCATACATTTGGAATCCCTGATCACAGTATTTAGGTTTGAAATAAAAACCTATGGAGAGTCGTATGTTAATTGAAAAGTTATAAATAAATATAACACACGCCTAGCTACGGCCTGGAATCTCAAACGAACACCTTGTCTGATCGGTATTATTGGTATTTATTTATGTTAGCAATGCACTACCTGTTCTGGTCAGGTACGCTTTATCCCTTTTTGAGCGAAGAATTTCAAGCGTCAAATGATGCTACAAAATGATGCTACAAACAAATTTCTAAGATAAGTATTTCAGCGTTGCTTTCATTATAATTTCATATTCATGTATAAAAGTGCCCTTTTAGATTTTCATTTAATTTTAGGGTTAATTTTTTTTTTACAAATTCTTTGATTTCATTGAGAAGGATTAACCAATAGAATTAAACAATGAATTCTATTGGTTAATGAAAAGAATTATTCTATTGGTTAATGAATTTGTAATTTTGTGTAAATATTTTAAAGCCTGAAATCACTTGACGCTGGGGCTCCCTGCTTTATTTGTTCTTTTTTTGCTGTTGTGCTGTTTTGTCTATACTCTATAAATTATCTCATGAATCACATAAGTGACGAGTCGGTAAGTGTAGGAGAAATGGCGTTTTATAAGAATTTTATAGAAGTAAAATTCTCTGTTAAATTATAATTAGTATCCCCTTCATTAAGGAGGGAGGCCTGGCCCTGTAGTGGGCCGTTAATAGGCTGATAATGATGATGATAATGAATACTTTTTGTACTTACTTCAGTTATCCCAAATTCGTATTGAACATTCATAGGGAAGATCTGATGGTGTATCCGGGCTTCATCTACCGCTTGCTTGATGGTCTGTCCGAACCATAACTTGCGCATTGTCACCTGATAAACAAGCAATTTAGATATTCTTATAAGATTTGAAATATTTAAAAAATTTCATCTTTTACAGGTACTTCCAAACACCACAGTTGTGTATCTATGAGTTTTGTAACTACGTATTTTTGTCATAATATTTTGATTGGCATTTTTTCGTTTAAACATCAAACGTTAAGAAAAGAAAAAAGGCACTCTTGCTACCTTGTAAATGACAAATTTAATTAAATAAGTTAAAATAAACAAACTTAGGTTTTAACCAAATAGGCTTTTATAACTTTTAATGTGTTGATCCATTGAGGCAGAAAAGAAAAGAAAAAGGCAACTCCTTCTGAGTTGCCTTTTTCATAATATATTTAATATAACTAGAAAACAATATTGAAGTATGTCGTGTTGTGGCCACAATATTGAGATTGTTAATTTTTTATTTCTTACAGGAGCGTAGCCAGGTTTTATTTTCGGGGGGTTCAAGAAATAAATTTAGTGAACATAGGGTCTAGGGACATTCTAATTCTTGTATGTATTGTATAATGTCTTTTCTTACTGACTATAATACTATACATAAATTGTCCACAATTTTTAAGGTAAGGTAACCCCCTCATGGTACAAGGTGTATGCCTTTTTTTGTTTCTGTGAAGTTCGGCATGTTCAGATAAGAAACTAGTAGTAGACGCCAAACTTATATCAACCAATTATGTGTTCTGTGTTCCAACTCACCAAAGCAATAGCAGTGACAATCTTAGTTCCACCAGACGCTCCTATAACCAGTTTGGTATTAGTATTCTTATCCACGATGATGCTCGGAGACATGGACGACAGCGGCCTCTTCCCCGGCGCTATGAAGTTCGCTGGTGACGGCTTCAAGCCGAAGTAATTGGAGAAGCCGGGGGAGGAGAAGTCGTCCATCACATTGTTCATGACAATGCCTGTGTTTAGAGTAGTGAAGCCTGCTCCGAAGCTGAAATAGTTGAAAGCGAAGATGTGGTTATTTTTTTTTAGGTAGATGGTGTGACTTTATTAGTAATTATAATGTAGATACAAATAGCATCTTGAATTTTTTTTGTTTTTTTTTTTTTAAAGTGTTACGTCATCGAGATCGTGGCCTAGCGGTAAGGCGCTCCAAGGGCCCGGATTGTCATAAAGACGCGGGTTCGAATCACGTCGGTTCCGCAATTTTTGATATTATGTTTATTCTTAAATATAAATAATCCCTAAAGTGTGGGTAACACTTTTCAATAAAAACTAAAATTATAATAAAATAAGAATATGTCATCTTTAAAATTGAAGAGCTTCATTCGTAATATGAGCCTTAAATAGTATTGTAACATGTTCAGTTCATACTGTAGATGGCATTACAGGCCGTATACCTGGATATCAAAAACAATAACAAAGCACAGTTTCGGTACCGACGTCATCGGGATCGTATAGCGGTAAGGCGCTCTAAGCGCCCGGATTGCCAGAGAGTCGCGGGTTCGAATCCCATCGGTTCCACAATTTTTAATATTATGTTTATTCTTAAATAGCATCTTGATTTTTTTTTCGATGTGGCCAATACTAAGAAATGCCACCCCTACTACTACATCATTACAATTTAGCAACAATTTCAAAGTTTGGATTTGTCCGGGCAATGGGTTCTAGTTTACACGCACACCTGTGAATAGGCGCGTTTGTGTGTTTAACTGAAGGAGGTAGAAAAGTTTATAAATTATTAGTCCCCGTTTAAGTAATGAGTTTAAGTAATGAGTAATGCTTCATGCTATGCTTTACTTTTAGGGCCTAAACCTCGATCCGAGGGCCTAACTTGAAGCCACATAGGGTTACTCCTGGACTAAAGAAGTAGTTATTAAAACTTACCCAACTTAATCGCGTTATGCCAGCATCTTTGTTGTACTGTCTTCGTGGCGCCATAGAAGCTAGTGTTTAACAAGGCAGTTATTCACTTACTAAAAGTTGATCGAGCTGGTCATGGAGACGGCGTCGCCGTTGTCAGCTATGACGGAGATGTGCGCGGTGCCAGCGTCCTCCTTGTTGTACTCCTTGGCGCCGTAGTAGCTGGTGTCGTTGCTGGTTGACGAGTCGTTGATCCTCAGGCGGATGTCCACGCCGTATTCAGGCGCTGTTATGTTTTGTAGGAACTGAAATGTATATGACAGAGTATGGGAAAAAGTAGTCATTGTTGAGGATATGATTGTTAGACTTTGGTTTGCTTTCAACTCGTTTGGCAGTAAGTTTACTTTTTAAAAGCATTCCGATGAAATGGATTTTCTGTCTAAATTTAATATTCAGTTGGTTAAAATGTATTAAAAAGCTAGGCGCCACTTCGCAATTTCTATTGACGAAGACGAGATTTTTAGTTCGGTTTCAGATAAATTCAGATGAATTAATCGCGGTGTTGCATGAGTACCTTACTGGGCTTGCTATCACGTGTCGTCACGTCTGACAAGTTTGTTTCCACTTAATGTTATATGGATTCTTGGGCTTAAATCCGCAAAAATACGTTCCGAAGTCGTAAAAAAATTACTTACACGGTCAGTTACACACTAGATCTAACTTCCGTCATCCGTCAGAATATCGCGGATTTTAATCGGACATATCTATAATTACTCGAAGATATGCCAAAAATGAATAGAATAGCTTGTATTTGAGACAGACCGGATTCACAAATCAATATCCTTATTCGGTCTGACTTTTATACCCGTAGATATTTTCTCGGATTCAGATCGGATGCAGTGTGACCTAAGCCCAACATAACATTAGGTGGCATTAACCCTCTTAAGGTTTCCAGATGATGAAGGCGATGTGACGCTTGCGCGACAATAGCATACTTTTCAGTTTAGTAACTTACCTCGTTTAAATCTAAAAAGTCCACATCTCCCAGCTTAGTCCTCGCCGCGTATGCGTATTTAAAAGCTTCCAAGGTCCTGTGGTACGTAAGGATTTTGTTCTCCGTGCCGTTTATGCTCTCCTCAGTGAAGTTGTATCCGCTGAGGATGTTTAGTATGTTGACCAGGATAGCGCCGCTGCTCGGTGGCGGCGGTGTGTACAGGATGTCGCCGTTGCTCAGTGGGACAGCAATTGGGTCTGTGATTTTTGGCCTGAAAAAGATTATTTTTATGCGTACGTGTGAAAGTAGATTGATTGCCTCGTTCCAGTACTTAGCCTATAATGTCGAGACCCAATATCAGAGTCCTAGGTCGGGCTATGAAATATTTAGGAATTATTTCCTTTAATATAGAATTTTCAGTAAAAATTCGGTCTCGTCATTATCAATATTATACTTGATAGTATGCTCTGATACTTGATAGTGATAGAGTTAAACATTATGATCCTAACTGCGTCAAGCCGTCAACCAACGTGGTGATAGTAGGGAGTGAATTTCTACTTTTTACCCGACTGCGTCAGAAGGAGGGTTATGTTTTTCGAGCGCATGTATGTATGTATGTATGTATGTATGTCCATTTCTTCGGCACGCGCTACAGCCTAAACGGCTGAACGGATTTTGACATGTGAGGTGTCGTTGATTTTGGCAAAATTGTGGAAGTGACATAGGCTACATGAATTTTCAGAATGGCGACTGTAAATGGGGGAAAAAAGGGGGGATGTGTGTATTTTTTTCTTTTATCTTAGCAATATGGGTATCAAATGAAAGGTTGTAAATAAAAAAAGACCATTTCAAAAATATAAATATCATATCATGTTTATATTACGGTTTTAACAAAAAATGTCAAAAAGTATACCAAGTGTACCGTCTCATTTCTATACCACTAATTAAAACTAAAAAGTCTCAAATAAAATTATTATTATGATAGAATTTAAGAACTGAAAAAAATAAAACGAGGATCATATATATCTATATAAAATTCTAAATTTTTTACGGTGTTGCAGGCGGGGACAAACGTAGTTTTGGTAGATCTTTCTTTCCCAGGTAGTAAAGTATTTTGTCCACGCCTGCAGCACCATAAAAAATTTTGAATTTTATATAGATATAGTGATCCTTGTTTTTCTCTTTTCAGTTCTTAACTTCTAAGCAGTCGGGTTTTTTGTTTTTATAATAATAATTTTTTACTTCGATCTTTTGTATTCGTCACCCTCTTATTTTCCTTTTCTGAAATCAATTAAAATACCTATTATACACTTCAACTCTTTGGTTACTCTACTTGGTCGATATGTTACTCCTAAGAGATTTGTGACACTCCATCTATGTCTTCAATGATTACTTGTTTTGGTAAGATGACTAAACAACAAGAAATATACTTAGTTACAAAAATTACATATATGGCTATTTACTTATATCTATCTCGCAATTTGTTTTCCTCAGAAACAGACACATAAAGTAAGCTATTTAATCGGTATGTAGGTCTGTGACCGCAATAATAATTATCAGCATTTCTTTATGTTATTGTGTAGGTACCTACATACCTCGTTTAATTACTGTCTCAGCATCGAGGACATTGCTCCAACATTTGAAGAATTTCAGTTAAGTTAGTATGGTAATAAAACGTTTTAGCTACCTGTACGTCTCTATTTATTTTTCCATCTATTATAGTATAATATAGGTACATATAGAATATTAATTGTAACTATAAATAGGAAGAAATTTTTCAATTCAATATGTCTTTATTTTACGTGTTCTATAGAATAGACTCTGGAGGTTAGAATTTTCATATATATATATATATAATATAATACATATATATTTATTAATTATAAATAATATATAAATTTATATATATACATACATATTTACATATTTTATATAATTTATTATATCATAATATTTTATTTATTATATAATAAATAAAATATATATATATATATATATATATATATATATATAGTAGCTATTATTTCGTCCTAAGATGCATTCGATACCAGTGTGGGAGTTCCCGTACCCAGCATACTTTGTTCCGCCCGATGAATTCAATTAGTCGCTTAAGGCCTGTGTACCAAATTTTGAGTTATCAGAACGAACGTTTTACATAATTTTAAAATTTACAAATTACGACAACCTGTACGCCTGTTACATGGACGTAAACCGGGCGGTATATCTACGGGAGCTTTTGCGGCAAGCAAAAGGCAACTACCGTTGGGAATAATCGATGCGGTGTCACGACTGCTTGCCTAAGATCTTCGTTACAGGTGGAATTTACCACCCAGTGAAGACTTTGTTACGTATCCCGATGAATTCAATTGGTCACTTGCAGTATGACTTAACGACCAGTGAAAATGAGCTATAAGCCCGCCAACCTGCATTGTTGTTAAGGTGACCCCGCCTGCAGGTATTCTTCTCATGCTGGAGACTTAATAACTCTGAAGGTCCTGTAGTGGGCCATTAACATCGGTTCTGAATACAATATTTGAACGCGAAGTTTCTACATGATACAATATAAAACAAACATTTCATCATATCGATGTTTTCTTATACAAAATACAACCGTCTGTGTTTAATTATAGGTAAATGACTCATATTGTTCTTTCTGTTCTATACTTAATTGCTCAGCTGGTATTAAGTTGTTATTCATCATTAAAATATGAATAACATTATTTTTCTGGAAAATATCATGTTATCCAAAAATGTGAAATGTTGATTATAAAATGAGTCAGAGAAAAAATCGTGTAGTGGGTACTGGTTTCGCGCGTTGTGAAAGGGGGCTAGACGGATAAAATTCTCACGAAAAGTTGTAACGACACTTTTTGTTATAGTAAACTATTGTATCGCTTGGGAAGGAAAAGCCACCTGCGTTGCGCTGCTGCTCTGTGCTGTGGTCGTCTCGACAGCACTCCAAAACATACCACGGGAAGAAAACACAACACGTAGGAAGATAAAATTTGTATTTAAAACAAATTCGGTTCCAACCATACGGGTGTTTACGAAGTCGAGAGAATATATATATGTATTTATAACTTCGTCCCTTGACATCTCTTAACTTTTTCAACATAGGTAGGTGGTTGCTAGTTCAGTAATTGCTTCAGCATTGACAAACATACAAATGTACAATTTACTTATACCTATACAAAGTTTCGGATTTATATAGTTATAGTTTATGGGCTGTTTAGGCATTATAAATACTCCATAACTAATTTATTATGGTTCGTGGGTAAAAAAGTAATAAAATACTATCAAGGAATTTTAATCGCGCACGCTAGCAATGTTAAACCTATATATACCTATGAGAACTTGGATAGTTGTTCCTCTATGTGACTTTGGATCATACGGTTCTAGATTCGATTTTATAAAGAAATAGCCAGAAATATTTATAGCTCGGCGTTGGGAATTTGGTGGTGTTTACAGCCTCGTGTCCGTTAACACTAGAGCAGCGTGGTTAGTCTAAGCTCCGTAATTGCCTCTCTCCTACAAGGACGGACGCCTGGCCCTAAAATGGCCCTGGCCTTTAAAATAGCCTGATCATCATGAGCATATTATGAAAATTATGATAATTACCTACATGAATCTGGTTACCTACCTAAATAGTCAAAGCATCGATACTTACGTACTGTTACGACAGAACACCAAAACACCGGTTATTGCATCATCATTATCATTATCAGCCTGTAGACGTCTACTGTTGGACATAGGCCTTTTTCAGGGACTTCCAAACACAACGATCCCGAGCCGCCTGTTGCCAGCGGCTCCCTGCGCCACGTTTGATGTCGTCAGTCACCTGGTTGGGGGTCGACCAACACTGCGCTTTCCGTTGCGGAGTCGCCAATCTACCACCTTGGGCCCCCAACGTCCGTCAGCTGTTCGAATTACGTGCCCCGCCCATTGCCACTTCAGTTCTGCAACTCGCTGAGCTATGTCGGTTACTTTGGTTCTTCTGTGGATCTCCTCATTTCTATTTCGATCACGCAGAGATACTTCGAGCATTGCTCTTTCCATCGCCCGCTGAGCGACTCTGAGCCTCTGAGCCACCGTTTATTGCAATTCTGCGGAATTCTTGTTTGTTCTTGTTTTAATCCCTTCTTTGGTGACAAAAAACACCCTACAGTGAGTTTGAATGTACTTTTGTCAGTCTCAGTCACTTATAACAGAACCTATTTACATGTTTGGGTTTGCTAAATAAATACAACTAAATATTGTCAAGGCCTATCATCAATATTGTACGTTATCTGGCTAGAAACGCGGTCCAAGTCACGTGGGCTTTATTTGTTGTTTATAGGAAAAAAATAATATTTTATCATACAATAACTAATGACGATTACGTAATACCGAGACAAACAAAGTAATTACTGAAAATTATAAAATATCTAAATGGGTACAATGTACATTATATATTTATCTCTATAATCAACATATTATACTTAAGCCAACACTTGAAATATAAAGGGGATTATTAGTTTTTTAATATATTTGCTTTGTTATTGGTTTGGTATTTTGAACTTTGCAAAATATTAGCAAGACCGACTACTCACACGCCCGCTGCAGGGGCAATCTAGCTGCCATAACTATCGACTTATACCAATTCGTAGACACGCAATCCCGGATAAGAACTTTTCGCTCCTCACATTAGCTTGTCTTTACAATATATACAATATATGGTCATGGACCATGACTGCTCAATTGCCCCTGCGGCAGGCTTGTAAATAGCTGGTCTAAGAAATTTTGGGTGCATCCCAGTAGTACCCCCTAATTTTAGTTCTATAGAACTGTTGTACACTATATTAGAACTAATGGGACACTAAGTTAACACAAATTGTTTGTACGTTACATATAAAATATCAATAGTTTTTATAAGTATAACATGGAATCTCTTTTGATTGCAATAATAAATGTCCACTTAAATTTGAGAGTATCTATAAACATACTATATCGAATACAGCTTTGCTTAAATTGCACAAAACGTCTTTAAAATTATATTGAGGTTTTCAATATAATTTTTTTCTAAACTGAATAGTTTGCGCGAAAAATACTTCCAAAGTGGTAAAATGTCCCCCCCCCTGTAATTTCTAAAATAAGAGAATATTTTTTTAAACACAACTACTACTTGGTTTTAACAACTTAGCTTTTATCGAAAGGGACATATTTTGTTAAAAACAAAATTAATCTATGGTATAAGTAAAGTGAAGAGCAAAAACTTATACTACAGTACTATAAAGAACTATTGGGATATAATTTGACAGCACAGAAAATATCCCAACAGATATCTATAGAACTACGGTATGGGGTACTACTGGGATGCACCCGAAATTTTGAGTGTTTTCGTTAATTGTCGCAAATAATTCTAAATAGTACTATCTACTCCTCAATAGGTAAAGTGATAATAATAAAATTTATCGCCGGTAGTTGCCGGTAACCGGCTGTTCAGTATCATTCTATGATAATCTAATAAAAGGGCTATAAGGCCTGATAGATTGTGTCCACTAGAATTGCTTTATCACGAATCGGTAGTACAATCACTACCAACACTAAACTTTTATAAATTACCAGCTGATGTACCACGGCTTCACCTGTATATAGGGTTACCATCTCTATAATTTGGAAACCCGGACAAGACGCGTGAAAACCCCGGATTTTAGAGTCCGAAAGCCGGACATGTCAATAATATCTTTTAAACATATTCGATGTAATAAAAAATAGTTGAAAATTTCACAAATCACCTTTTTATTTGGAACGGTGAATATACTTGGATCATCGGTTGATCGTGGTGTGGTGCGACTGCGAGCATAGTGCGTGTCTCGCGGGCTTCCCCATTTTTTTTTAATTTTTAAAACCCGGTCTATAAATGAAACCTTCCCCGGACGCTCCCCGGATGCCCTGTAAACTAGGATAAATCCGGAGAAACCCGCGGCTTCCCTACCTGTATAGATTATTTTTCCGTGTGAATATTGGAACACAAATAAGCCATGCCACTCTTCAGGAGTCTGGCTATAATACAGACTGGTTGTTTCACAACCAAACAATCAAACTCCTCCGTTTTATAAATAATTCGTTCAATCGATTCATGGATTGTTAAGAAGTTACCTACTGCAATGCGCAAACTTATCATAGGTTTATCCATAATACATAAACAGGGGTTAAATAACAAATATTTCATTTTTATATCCAAGATACGGCCCATTTGAAATTATTAATGGCCCAGGGGATGTGCGTTTACGTTTCTAAATAAAACTATTTGTCAAAGGATATAGACATACTTAAGCATGTTCCCCCTAGGCTTATGTCCTAGATTCCATTTCTAGACAAAATATCCTTATTTACCATTATACAGGCGTTATGTAAGCCTGTCTGACTTTCTGTTACATTTTCTCAGCTACACCTCATTTAAATCATTTATTTTAAGTAGGCTGTTTAACAAGCACTTTTGGAACGTCAAGTCTGTCAGTACGTAGTGACTCTACCACCGTTTCGGAAAGCAGATCCTGCTGAGAAGACCCAGCAAGAGACTCAGTAGTTGCTCTTTCAAAAATCAAATTTGGTTATCCCGTCTTGTGTGTAGAAAGAACAGCTGATTGCTTCCAGGTATCTTTGTCGTTAATAAAGTAATTAATTTGATTGTAACCTCTACTGAGTAAATGGTTTTCTCACATTTTTTGAACTTATGTAAAGGCAAGTCAAGTACTTCTTTTGGAATGACATTATAGAATTTGATGATTTTTGACCTCTGCTCGAGCACAGTACTGGAGGAACGAATTTTTGAGTAAAACACAGGTTTTTTGTTGCGAAAATTTTAAGAAAACTCTTATTTCTTACTAAGTCGCAGGCATCCGCTAGTACCTAGTAAATATAATTGCTAATTTACTTTCATGTGGTACAGGTGGATTCTATCTCTTCTGACTTCAGAGATAGGGATAATGTCCTATGAATTTAATAATATACATAAAGGAAGCGAAAAGTATCGTCTGCTTCATTCTATTTTAAATATTTACTACAACAAAATGTATTTGTACTGTAAAATGAATTAATTTGACGACCTCCGTGGCGCAGTGGTATGCGCGGTGGTATTTATAAGACGGAGGTCCTGGGAAGATTGAGATTTTTCTTAATTTGGACAAAGACGTACCGCCCCGTCAAGCGATTTAGCGTTCCGGTAAGATGTGTAGAAATGGAAGGGGTGTGGAGTTCATCCTACTTAATCAATTTAGCCCGCTACTATTTTAGATTGCATTATCACTTACCATCAGGTGTGATAGCAGTCAAGGGCTAACTTGTAGTCGATAAAAAAAAATAACTTATCTCGCAGTAATATTTTCAATAACAAATACATGTTAAATATTACCTGTGACGTAACTTATATAGGTGAAGATTACGTGAATATTGATAAACTTTGCGTCGCACCAATAATATGTATTTATAAATTTCCGATAGCAATGTTATTGAGTTGAAATTGATAAGAATTCGAAATGTGTTTACCAAACAAAGTTACCTACAGTATTAAGCTGAATATTAATACCTAGAATTATATTCAAACGTTAATATTTTAATATACATTACTTCTAGAATGATCACAGCCACTTTAAATTGTAAAATATTGGCTAGCTTTGCACGCCTATTTTTGGGGTCCAGTGGTAGTTCCGTCCGTCTGTCCGGAGGCAGACGGACAGATTTCTGTCTCTCTGATATTTTCCAGTGTGATAAAATATTCATTTCTCTTTTTTTTTATACCTTATGAATATTTAATAGGATCGAGCGTTATTTTAACGAGAGCCAGGTTTGAATTTCTAGAAAAACAATTTTTGCTTTTTTCTGCGAAAATTCTGCAAAACAGGCATTTTGAATTATAATAAATAATAAATATAATAATAAATATTATAGGACAATTACACACATCGCTATATAGCCCCAAAGTAAGCGTACTCGTAAGTAGCTTGTGTTATGGTTACTATGATAACTGCTGAATATTTTTACATATATTATACATAAATACTTATAATATATAGATAAACACCCAGACACTGGAAAACATCCATGCTCATCACAGAAACATTTTCCAGATGTGGGAATCGAACCCACAGCCTAGGACGCAGAAGCAGGATCACTACCCACTGCGCTACTCGACCGTCAAAATTGAAGAATTGAAATTTTAAAGTCTATATAATACTTACTGGTAATTCCTGAGATCTTCAGCCGTAATGATGCTGCCTACTCTGTTCAAGTCTTCTAAGAAGTCGATAGCAAGCGTGCCGTTGTAGAGGGCGTCGCCGCCTTTCTCAGCAATGATTTTGAGAGTATTGCAGAAAGCCTCCGAAGGTTTTACCAGTGTGCCCGGCTTGTGGAAGTCGTCCGTTGATGTGTCGTAGTACATTTTCCTGAAAATAAATTTGTTGTATGGAAAATTGTTGATATAATAATTGCCTTATAGTACGCAATTTTGTGGAACATTCTAATAAATAAATAAATAATACACACACCGCTATATAGCCCCAAAGTAAGTGTAGGTAGCTTGTGTTATGGGTACTATGACAACTGATGAATATTTTTATATATATTAGACATAAATACGTATAAAATAAATATAAAAACCCAGACATTGGAAAACATCCATGCTTATCCCAAAACATTTTCCAGATGTGGGAATCGAACCCACAGCCTAGGACGCAGAAGCGGGGTCATAATCCGCTCCGCCATTCGGCCGTCAATGTTAGATTTTCTGATAGGTGATGTTCTGAGGCCGTATTATGTATCAATTTTATTGTCACTCGGTCTGCTATTCAAATTCGCATATATCTCTCTCTATACTGACTGTAGTGTCATTACATAACTGCCCTACTGGTCTGCCTAAACTATAATTCGCTTGTTTCCAGCAGGCTTAGTTTAAAAGCACTTTTGAAACGTCAAATTCGTGGTGCTATAAGAAGTCATTTGACGATTTCTTTGTATGGAACCTGTATGTTTGGTCGCGCGACAAGGCAAATAACAAGGTTTTCCTCTAGTATTTCCTGATATCTGAATTGACTTCAAGTTAAAAAGAATCTTTGTGCTGGTTTTATAAATGAAACTTGTTGTAGAATGTATTTTAAAGCCATGGTGAGGTGTAAATTATTCTATTTCTGTACTAATTAAATTACCTAGGTGACATATTAGGTTGTAACAACAGGTAAAGGTCTGCGTTTGATCTTGGTCTACTTATATAATTTCTATTTTTCTTCAGCTACGAAAGGAATGAATAATTACTGCAGTTTATACTGATTACGGTTTTGCTGGAATCTCTTTATTTTAGTAGAAAGTAGCTGATCCGGCAAACGTTGGCTGCATTAAAATTTAAAAAAAAATTAGATGAAAATTAGATAGTAGCCGATTCTCAGACCTGCTGAATGCGCATACAAAATTTGGTAAAAATCGGTAAAGCCGGTACGGTAACTAACATTGTGACAGGGAAATTTCATATATTAGATTAATGATTCCGCAGTCTTTAATTGGAGATTTGATCAGGCGCAGAAGCACTGTCATAGGCCATAGAAAGTGTGAAGAGACTATAAAGATATTTTTCATTCTGTTTTGGTTGCACAATTAAGTTTGAATGGGCCTCAACCATGATTGTGATTGAATATTTCCAATGTAAATAAATGCACGCATGTCACCTTGAGAGCTGACCTAAGTGTTTAGTAAATAAATCGATACCTATTGATACTACTCTATACAATGTTAATGTTTACTTGTATATGAAGTTGATTATCGATTCCTTACAATGTTCCTATCATTATATTATGAATATTTTGTTAAATAACCAATAGTAATTCAAAGTCAAATAATGTACGTACCCAAATAGGGCCGAGCCGTCCCTATGTGCGAAGTGTGCGGTACACACAGGCGCCAGGACAATAGAGGCGCCGCCATCGAAATTATTTTTGTTACACTTACATAACAACATAGTATTGTGGTAGATTATCTAAGAGTAAGTAGGTACAATAGGCGCAACTTATGCCTTGTAAATAACAAAATAAGTATAATGCGCTTATTATACAAGCCTTCTAAGATAGTACTCAAGTGTGTGGTTTAATTTTACAATTTCGGTTTTGATAAACATTAGTTACGAGTTCAAGTTAAAATCAAAAGAACCGCCGTGAGTTTGTTTGAATGAATTATGAATGTAACCCGATGCTATGCGTGCGACGCAAGCGGGGTAGGGTCACGGGGATTCCCCGACTTTAAGACACGAGAGTGCCAAAACATTAAACAATTGAACAATCAATAAATTGACAGTGTGTGCAAGGTGAGGCGCTTCATAGGTTTCGCACACAGGCGCTATGGGGGGTTGGCGCGGCCCCGACCCAATCTGCTTTTTTATGTTAGCTGATTGGGTATATAATTAATGCAGATCTTATTCAAGTATACACATTGTTGTTGATTTAGAAAATGGGGTGATTTTGCAGTAGAAATTGTTCTTCTTCTTTAGGGTTCCGTTGCCAAATGGTAAAAAAGAAACCCTTATGTATTCGTGAAATCTGTCTGTCTGTCCGTATGTCAGCCACTTTATTCCTTTACTCCGAAACTGTAAGAACTATACTGTTGAAACTTGGTATGTAGATGTATTCGGTGAACCGCATTAATATTTTTAAACAAAAATAGAACAAAAAAAAACAAAAAATTTTTGGGGTTCCTATGAGGAACAGAACTTAGAACAGAAACTCAAAAATTTTTTCTATAAAACCCATATATGTGGGATATCTATCTGTCTGTCTATATCAAAAATGATATTGAGGTTTCCAATATTTTTTTATCTAAACTGAATAGTTTGCGCGAGAGATACTTCCAAAGTGATAAAATGTCTCCCCCTCCTGTAACTTCTAAAATAAGAGAGAAAGTAGAAAATAAATATGTTATTCATAATCACACAAACTTCCAACAAAAATTGGTTTGAACTTTCGCGTCTTACTGTACTCACCTTAAATGAGGATCATTTCTCACATACGGAGCGCTTTGTAAGCCGTCGTACAAAGCTTTGGACATCGTGAAGCCGTACTGGCAGAACTCCAGCGTTGGCTTCACGAGGCTCTCCCATGGGAGCTTGCCCCACCGCTTGTGAGCAGCCCACATGCCCCGCAGCTCTCCGGGGACGCCAACAGATAAACCACCTAGACGAGAAATACTTATATTGATACAGACAAAAAAGTTGAGAGGTGTCAAGGGACACCCGGATGGAACGAAGTTCCTTTCGATTAATTAGTGAAGGAATTGTAATAAAATTTAATAATAATATTTGTTGTTGTACATCGAAACACCAGAGGGCGCCACGAGAGCGCGAGACAGCATACAGCGCGAGCGCCCCCCGCCGCTCACGCGCACACACATCAAAGGCGGCGGCAAGATCCTTTGATCAAAAAGTGTCGTGACAACTTTTCGTACGAATTTTTTCCGTCTAGCCCCCTTTCACAACGCGCGATAAGGAACTTCGTTCCAAAAACTAGTATGTGCGGGTGTCGGATCCAATAGTAGGAAAGACAAAGTTTTTATTACCCGACTACGTCAGAAGGAGGGTAATGTTTTTAGCTTTCAACTTCTACCACTCTCACACACATTAATACCAGTTCGCCGATTAAATCTCTTGACCTGGCCATATATTAAAATGTCCTGAATTTGGTCCAGGAACATTAACCTTCCCCTTCTAACATTTCCATTCATCCTCGCCTCATAAACCTCTTCTGTTAATCTTCTTCTTCTTCTTCTTGACAGGATATAGGATATGGTTTAATTACCTACTAAACATTAGGTAGGCTATCTGCATGTTCTGTAAAGTATTACGATTAACACAAATATTGTATGCTTTGTTACATTTTTGATGACGTAACAAAGTGTTATCTTATACGTGCATGAATCATAAACACGTAATACAATGTATTGTACGTGTCATATTACTGGTACGCTGGAATAAAGCGTTTCTTTTTAAAAAATGAAAAGGAAATGGTTTTCAATTACCAATAAAATATGTAATATCTTATAAACTTAATATAAATATTTGAGACTCATTTAAAGTTCAGAAAGCTGAGTGTTTTAATAAAGCACAGCTTCAAATGCATTGTGTTGCAAAATTATAAATGGGAATAAGGAACTTAAAGGTAAGTAAAGTAAACCTTTCAAAATTTGAAACTTACTATTTTTAAAGCTATTTTTACTAATAGATTAAGATCGCAAGGAAATAACAAATAGGCTTGGCTTTAGGTATAAAATCAATTACGTGTGAACGAAGTGAACCACCACTTTAAGCTGAGAATTTCTTGAAAGAAACAAAAGCTCCATATTCTATAGCTTTACCAGGAACTTAAACCAAGGCCTTGTGACCCGAAACCATTAGGCTATCTACCAGAGTTACGAAGCAGGGGGGATGCTAAAAACATAGTTAATATTTTTTTTAATAAAAAGAAATGCTGCTGCATTTTGTATCAACGTTCCTTTTGCATGACACCCACAATATCGATCACTTCGCATATTAGAAACTACCCGGCAACAAGCCGTAAGCGCATTTCTTCTGCCGAACCAGATCGAGTGAAAGCTTTGGTGAAATTTCGCATGAAAGTAAAGTGGATACGACAGATTCGTGAACTTATAAAAGCACGTTATTACTTTAAAAGCATTAAATCTGATTTAAAACCAAACTCCTACCTAATTAATAACTTAAATATATACTATGAAGCAGTGAGATTAAATTATTGTTAATAAATGAAAAATGGATAATGATATAAGGAGTAATCGTATTGTGAATAAATATCCTTTTTGTTTACCGACGAAATAAACGGAGGAGGTTGTCAATTCGACACGTATATTTTTTTTTTATGTATGACCACGCATAACTTTTTACAGAGTTGTCCGATTTTGATAATTCTTTTTTTATTAGAAAGGGTACACTTCCAAGGTGGTCCCCCTGTCATCATGTTAGGGTATGATGATGATATCCTGGGAAAATTGAAGGAACTCTTCAAATTTTATAGGCACACTTGCAGCGATTTAGGTTTTTATGTAAGTATCGGTAGCTTTTTGGCAACTAGTGCCATGAGTAGTACTATGAGAGTATAGTACGAGTAGGTTACGTGTCGATAAATCACTAAATAGTAAGAAATAAAAATTTTTAATAAAAAATAGAACCGACTCAAAACGTTGCTTTAATTTACTTAAGCATATCTAGGAGTCGGTGCCAGCCAAGGTTTCTACTTAAAGGACATTACCTAGAACCCACCAACTGCTTTACTACGTTAAATAAATGTTCCTTAAACTTACTGGCATCGACTTCATAGATATGCTTAAGTAAATTAAAGCAACTAAATGACACAGTTATTTTTTACTTTTTAGTGCGTTTTGAGTCGGTTCTATTTTTTTCAACTAATAACCAATTTTATTTTCATTACAGACAATGGCAACGCTAATCTGTACATTTATAATGAACCTATTCAGTTAGATGTTCGACAGCGGAATTCCAAAAAATATTCAACACAAATGGATGTAGGCTATCAGTTATTATCAGTAAATTAATTTCACATTGTTCCGAGCAGGTAAGCATGCTATGCTAAACAATATAATTGTTGGAAACGCGTTTTTAAAACAAAACATTGTGAAACCTTAGCTGCAGTGTGCGCAACACAATAGCAGTTTTTCAGAGTGTTGACCGGGATTTAGGTTGACTGAGTACTGAGCACCTACACATTAGCAGGCCATAAAATGTTTTATCAGCTGTTTTAATGATTTAAAGTTTAACTAGCAGAAGACGACGTTGCCCGCGTGCAAAATAATGCATTGTAAACTTCTAAGTACCTACACCAAAAACTAGAATAAAAATATTTGACCAATTTTTTATGGAAAAATGATTATAGTGTTCTTTTACTGCGGGAGCTCTTAAGTTTTATGGAATAAAAATTTTTAACAAAAAATAGAACCGATTAAAAATGCACTAAAAAGTAAAAAATAACTGTGTCATTTAGTTGCTTTAATTTACTTAAGCATATCTATGAAGTCGGTGCCAGCCAAGTTTAAGGAACATTTATTTTACGTAGTAAAGCAGTTTGTGGGTTCTAGGTAACGTCCTTTAAGTAGAAACCTTGGCTGGCACCGACTCCTAGATATGCTTAAGTAAATTAAAGCAACGTTTTGAGTCGGTTCTATTTTTTATTAAAATTTTTTATTTCTTACTATTTAGTGATTTATCGACACGTAACGTACTCGTACTATACTGTCATAGTATATTATACGGCACTAGTACCCAAAAAGCTACCGATACCGAGACAAAAACCGAAATCGCTGTTAGCGTGCCTCCATAATTTGAAGAGTTCCTTCAATTTCCCCAGGATATCATTATCAGATCCTAACATGATGACAATGGGACCACCTTGGAAGTATGCCCTTTCTAATAAAAAAAGAATAATCAAAATCGGACAACTCTGTAAAAAGTGGTCATATATAAAAATAAAAAATATACGTATCGAATTGAGAACCTCCTCCGGTTAAAAAGTTCCCCACGTGCTAATCCAGGAAATGATCTAACTCTGTTCCAAACTTAAGCCAAATCGGTTTAGTTATGGAGTTGTGAATGACTTGAATGAGTAACAAACATACTCGTATTAGTGTGATATTAGTATTTCGTTAGTTTTCATTCGTCGACAACGGTATAGAGATATTTTTCTCCTCCATGGTAGGTACGATAATGCTGGTGTATTATCACTTGTCGGGAGAACTTTTTTGGAATTTCTTAGAAGAAAATAGTTTAGGTTTCACAGTCCTACTCAAGATTCGGACTTAGACCTTGTGATCAGAATATGCTAACCATTGGATAAACGAGGTAAAGAGAGACAAAACTACTAATCTAGTATCTTAATACTAAGTAGGTACATGTCTTCATTATCACTCCAATACAGATCTAGGCCTCTCTGGATGGACCTTAGCCCAACCACATTTTTTTTATCGACTACAAGTTGACCCTTGGCTGCTATCACACCTGATGTTAAGTGATGATGCAGTCTAAGATGGAAGCGAGCTAACTTGTTAGGAGTGGGACGAAAATCCACACCCCTCTCGGTTTCTACACGACATCGTACCGGAACGCTTAATCGCTTGGCGATATGTCTTTTTCGGTAGGGTGGTAACTAGCCACGGCGAAAGCCTCCCACCAGCCAGACCAAGACAAATTAAGAAAAACCTTAATCTGCCCCGCCGGGAATCGAACGCAGGACCTCCGTCTTATAAATCCACAGCGCATGCCACTGCGCCACATTGCTGAAATAACTAATACTATATATACCTTTTGTAGCCTTATCGGAGTTCCCTTGGAACATATTCATAGTTGCGGCTGCTGGTGCTTTCTCCCTCGCGATGACCGTGTACGCTTTCTCCTCCTCCTTGATGTAGACCGTCATGAAGAATCCCCCGCCCAGACCCATGCTCTGCTGGTTGTGCAGACCGTTGCAGAACATGGCGGCGACCGTCGCGTCCACTGCAGACCCATTTATTGATAGGATGTGTCTGAAATAGAATAATAATGTGCTTACTATAATAGGTTAGATTTGGAACTACTCTACTTGTTATAAAGTAACAAGTGGCTTCGCGCAGTAGACTATCTGGTTATCGATGTTGATTCTTTAACGATCAATACAGATGTTGATACCGATTTGGCGTACCAGTACTATACTCTGTAGAACCCGGAAGGGATGTCGATTTTCATCCTGCTAAAATTAGGAGTTAGGAGTAAGACATAGCATCTTCAGTTTCAATCAGGTGAGATTGCAATCAATGGCTTAACCACCTTTTATTGCGACCTGTGCCAGCGTGACAGACTTGTAAATGACTCTAAATAAGGTATTATTTGTATATAGTGGAGTAAATTTTCTGCTCTCCTCCATGTTCTGCGTTTGTAACCTGGCACATCACTGCCCTAGTTATGATTGCAGTTAAGAGCTAACTTTTACAAATGAAAAAAAAATAAACTCTCGCGTGTGCGCTAGTATCTAATAATAACATTACAACTCAACTACATATGTGGATATAGGTAACTGTGGAGTAGTTAATCTTCATAACAACATAAGCGGAGTGTATTTTTAAATCAGCGTCAATGCATCACGTGCCTCACGCGGCATAACTTGTGTGCTAATTTAGTTATGGCTTAACCTAACAACCCTAACATACCTACTTGTTCATATAGTTTTACTATAATTATATTATTAAGTAACGAACACAGCAAAATAGGTTTAAACTTTCATATCCTACTGAATCTCTCGGGTTTGAAATTTCCAAAATTCTTGAATCACTTTTTATACAGGTGTTGCATAATGAATTTAAAAATGGTACTATTAATACTAATAGAAACTAAACTAATCTAAAACTAATTTCATTAGTTGTCAAAAAATGCGTAGGCTGTATTTATGTACATTTTTGCAATTTTCTCTGTCCTAAATTAAGTTTTTCAAGTGTGCAATTAAGATATTTAACATCTGATTTTTGTTAACTGCTGCATTTCTTGCTTGCTCTTCTCTTCTTATTATTATTGAATATTATGGATTAAATTACCAATTTATGTATTTTGATTTTTTTGTATATAACGGTTAATTTATTTTGTGAACAAGATTGAATGGAAAATAATAATTATGTGTCTCACATTTACAGGAACCCATCAAATGAAAGAAAATAAGTAAAAAAATATATGACACCGGGACCATAATCTATAGAACTTATATACATAGATGTTGACTTATATACAAGGGTTGTAAATTATAAAACTTGTTGCTTTTTCTTGTACCTAGTTAGTCACAAAGATGCTGAATTTATAATATAATAATGTATATATACATCGATGTTGTCAACAAACAAATTAAATAGAAGGGTTGTCATTTTACACCTATTTTTTTAATTAAAAAACTTGTTAGATTGTAATCTTAAACCAAATTAATATATTCAATATCTTTTAAATAAGAATTTTTAAAATAACAAAACATAATTTTAAATTTATGCTGAATTTTCCTCATTTAAAGACAACATTCAACGAGTTTGGCTTTAGTATAGTCGAATAACTTGATCATAGTTGCAAGACATCTGCCCTAACTTTTTACAAGCTTTCCTTTTTTTTTTTCTATATTTTGATATTAAGTAGGTATGTGGTAGGTACGCATATCAGCAAAACTTATGACATAAGTAGGGTTACCATAACATTCTCAGTAACTAGTTAGGTTTCCACATTTTTATTTTTCATTAACGTAAATTATATTATATCGTTGGTTACTGATACTACCTCAGTGAATTATCATTATTTTGTATACTTAACTTTTTGTAACTTACTTACGTATTGAGTAATATAAAAAATACTTTTAAATAATTAATTAAAATATGTACCCAGCGGGATCAAATTGGAAGAAGGGTCGCAAAAGACAGAGAACAGTGGAAGTGGTTGGAGGAGGCCTTTGTGTTATAAGGACTATTCTAGAAAAAAAAACACTGTATCTAAAAAAATGTGATGTTTTATCACAGAACAAGAGGCTTATTATCATTATCAATATAAAAAATCTAACAAATTTTCTTGCAATTTTAAATACTCAAATCCTCTGATAATTAAATTATATACTTACTTTTATACATTAGCATACTGCATACTATAAACGCATACCTGCCTATATATTCTAAAAAATACTTTGTCACACCTATCTACGCAGTTTTTTAAAAACAAGTTTTAAAGGTTAGTTATGTAATTAATCGTGTGATAGTTGTAGAACATATATATTCTATGCTCTAGTACGTGGTTATAGATATATATTTTTCATTAATTAGATAACGTCGGTACCTAGTGGTAGTGGCCCACCGGGCCATGATAGCTACCTACGCAATATAATACAAGTAATAGATCTAAATTAAATACTGTTATTTATCTAACTGGTGCTAATTATAAATTACGATAAATCTACTTACTCTAAATAAATAACTGTAAACTATCTGTATTGCTATATTTACTTACACCGCCCATATTTCATAGATTTTTTTGCATGTTAAATTTGTACACCTACATTTTTGAAGTTGGTTGAAAATAATAAATGAATTTCTTGAATATGAATTTATTTAACTGCTCAATCTAATGTAATATTTTGTTTTCGTCTCTATTTATTTATTCTAGATACTCTAGTAATAAATTATGCTAACAAAGGCTATGCTAAAACCAGAAGTTCAAGTCCATTAAAAAAAGGTAACGGTATCCGATCTTTAGTATATCATGTGTATGTGTTAATAAATTTATTATGGCCATTTGTCATTGTTGCCATTTTAGATACACCTTACAGGCTCACATTCAGGCCCAATATACGATTCTCCTTTATGACATTATGAATATTACAGAGAGCACGTCTATCTGCGTCAATTTGCTTATCAGTGTGAGGTCTGAGTTGTGCTAGACTTGGCGGCAAGTCTTTAGATGTGATTAAAACTATTAAAAAATTATATTCACGGAAATAGTAACAGCTCATTTGTTAACATGAGTTTGTAAGTAACATTGCATCAGATATTAATGTATACCTACTGATAATAAAAAAATATTATTTTAGAAAAGTAAAGCGTGAAACACTATAAATTAGGTTTTAGGTTAAAGCACATTAACACATTTAAAAACATACTTGTATGTGGGTGTAAGTTATCAAACTGGTAAATACAACATGAAATAAAATAGCGGACAAGGTCAGATGACGAGTAAGTCGCAGTCTGCTTCGACTCAAGGTTGTTTTTGTGTATAAACAATAAACTACGATCAAAATGATCGCGCGTAGGTGAGTAATAGTGATAACCTCGAAAAAATATGACAACAATAAAACAATGAAGTACATTTAAATTAAATAACATTTATTCATTTACCTTAAATTAAATTACATTTGAGTACCTCGAAATGATACAATAACGTAATATAATCTACCTAGGAATTAGTAACACAGTTATTCGAGCTCTACAACAAGCCCAGAGAGTTGAGATCAAGTCATTGGAACGATGTTTGAAAATAGATTCTATCGGTGTGCACCGGTGCGGTTACGAAGCACGCTCCGCCACCTCATTCTTCCATTGTAGTGTCCATAGTAGAAGCCTTGCGTCAGCAAAAACCGCTTCGGCTGTTCCACTGATCTCAGCGGCGAGCGACCCGTGCGTTCTTCGGGTATCCGCCATAATATCCTCCGTTCGCTCGGCATTAAATCAACGTCCCATTCACAAGCCATAGTCGTCTATCGTTCAACAAACCATTTAATTCTTACTCACAACCTTTTTATTGTTCTCCGTGTTCGCCAACTTCCTAACGATCTTTCTAGAATGGCCGGACGGATCGAAGTGGTTGGTGTGTTCGCTCACCTCCTTCTTCGTGCGTTGTTTGCCGCTGTGACTGGAGAAAATGTGCTTGTCGTGTTCGAAGTTGTAATAATCGTACTCGTCAAAGAAAGCCTCAGACATATTTCTGACTAGAATTTATATTCACTAAGAAAAACACTCTATTTATCGCGGTGACTGTAGTCACTGATGTATTTTGTTTCACAAAATGTTTCGCTCCACGTTGTAGGCGCCTTATATATAGCCCGCGTGAGACACGTCACTGACCGCATGCGCGTCGATAAAATTCTCGAATCGCGATTGGTTGGCCGATGGAGCGGCTTCGACCCGGTTGTGAAGGATGTTTGTTTGTATACAGAACGTTCTTTGTGTGAGTTAGCCGGTTTGGGATGCCGTTGTACAATTGTAAAACCACCTTTTACCCACGTTAGATGACATATAAATAATTACTTCTTAATAATTTATTTAAAAATATGGGACTTCTTTATGCATCTAAAATGGTCTTTATAGAATATAATAATTGTCTGAACCTATTTAAAAAGATTTACTAAAAAATCCGCGATAATGCAGTCATAGGGTTGCCCTACATTTTACATAATGGACCAGCTTAACAAAGGTTTATATTTGGCTTGCGCAAATATGACCATATATCTGAATTTCGTCAGAAACTCAAGTGGCTTTCTTCTGTACTGTGTGCTATTTCATCAAAATTCTCCTTCATATCTAAAAGATAAATTTTCATTCCTAGGAGTGCAATCAGAGCTTAGACCTTGTCGGGCTCTGACTCTGTGTATGCCGTACCATAAAAGTAAGTTTTACAAAAAATCATTTGCTGTGCGTGCTAATGCAGTCATAGGGTTGCCCTACATTTTACATAATGAAAAATTACACTTCAGTTTTTTTTAATTGGTAAGTATATTTTTTTTAATACATATTATTTATTTATTCTATCTCATGTATATGTGATTTGTTCATACCCCTAATATAATATAAAATAAAATATTTTAATCTTAGATTACTAAGGTATCATTAGGTACTAAAAGTTAAAAGTATGGCTTTATTCTTTGTTTATTTACAGACTATCTGTTTGCAGTTGGCTTGCAATGCTTTACCGTCAAATATTGTAACATTTATTAGTATAGCAACACTGCAGATACTGTCGGTGTGTGCTGTAGCTGTACTACACTTGTGTGCGTTGAACTGAAGCCATAACAAAGGCAAAAACATCAAGCAACGATAACACAATGATTTGTATTCGTATAATTCGATATTCGTTCTGCATACCAATAAATGTTTAAAAAGAAATCATTAATATTCTAAGGTAAATATTTAATAAGTAAGAACATCTTTGTATGTACCTACCTATCTGATGATTCTACTTAATTAGGCTTACCTTCGTAATGAAACAAACATCTACCTATTATTTATCATATATTTAAGTGCTTAGATAGATACATTATCTTAAAAGCAATAATATGTACTTAATATTTATTGCAAAGCCGTATTCAAGTTCAAAAATGTGCATTTAAATAATAACATATTTTTCCATATCTAAACCGCATTATCGGTTTATCAGTTAGTTTTAATCGCTCACTACCTACCAGACCTTTTAGGAAAAACGATATAGAGCTTCAACCCACCACGCTACTTTAATGTTAATCTAATACTCTAATGATAATTTACTCTTAACGATCACTGCCAGAGTTTAATGATAATGGCTGGGATCGAATACGAGGTACGAAGATGTAAAACCACCAACTTCCTAACTCGGGACTGAAAAGTTCGTTGAAGAAAGTACCTAATGCTTAATATTTCTTAGCCCGGGATAGACGTTTTTTATTTTTTGGAGCAAAAAATTTTTATATGGTACATGTCAACTATTGCGAAACACTTTGTCAACTATTGCAAAATAGTTTTGACAATTATTATTAATTTTAACATGAAAATTGCTGCGTCACACAGATCATGATATGGATATTAAGAAAAATAAATTCAAATTAAAGTGACTCACAGTGTATATATCAGTGTCATACAGTTTGAGATTACGCGAGCGTAATTGGATAACCTGTTCATATACAATATTAGATATGGTACAGCCACACTTTCGCCGATCTGCAGTTAACATTCACAAACGTCACAAACAGCCTGTACTGCTGATTGGTCATCAGTACAGTATCTTTTTAATGGCCTACTGTTTATCTGGGGCTCCTCTATGTAAAGGATCACTTTCTTTTAGATAGGAGCTGTTTCGCCAAGAGGCTTTGCGAATAGTGCTGTTTGACTATGCGGTGCTATGAAATAACATAGGTATAGTTCGTGTTCGCTCTCTCGCCCGCTTAATCTTCGAGAACGCTCTGAACGATGTATGCACACTATACAACTTGATGTTGTTCAAAGTAGTTCCTAGATTCGCCATGACACCTACCCAGGGCAGTGTGTTGCAACTTCAGAGAGAACTCATAGTTTGGCATGAGTACAGAAAAGGATACAAAACTCAAAACAGTACGGTAACAATTGCACATTGAGACCTACAACGGTCAAGGTTACTAAGTCTCTGATACACGCTTGAGTTTGTGAATCTTTTGTCGTCTTCCGCCAAGTGTGTGGCAACTTTTTTATTGATTATGATCAACAAAAACTAAGAGCATTGTACACCTGTTCGGTAAAAAACCGAGAACAGTTCTAAATAATTAATATCAACATTTCTGGTTTATTGCGTCTGAATACTTTTTAACCGACGAAAAAAAAACGGAGGTTCTCAATTCGACACGTATATTTTTTTTTATGTATGACCACGCATAACTTGTTACAGAGTTGTCCGAATTTGACAATTGTTTTTTTTTATTAGAAAGGGCATACTTCCAAGGTGGTCCCATTGTGATCATGTTAGGATCTGATGATGATATCCTGGGAAAAGGAACTCTTCAAATTTTGGAGGCACGCTTACAGCGATTTCGGTTTTTCTCTCGGTATCGGTAGCTTTTTGGCTACTAGTGCCGTATAATTAAGCATATCTAGAAGTCGGTGCCAGACAAGGTTTCTACTTTAAAGACGTTACCTAGAACCCACAATCTGCTTTACTACGTAAAATAAACTTGTCTGGCACCGACTTCATAGATATGCTTAAAAGTAAATTAAAGCAACTAAATGACAGTTATTTTCTACTTTTTAGTGCGTTTTGAGTCGGGTTCTATTTTTTGTTAAAAATTTTTAGATACCTATTTCTACTAGATCTAAATTTAATGGTAAAATGAAAAAGCTACAAAACGATCAACAATAAAAAAATAAAAAAATTATCTCAACACTACTTATGGTTTCTACTTGACATCGTACCGGAACGATTAATCGCTTGGCGGTCCATCTTTAGTAGCAGTAAAATGGTATCTATTCACTGTCTTCAAATTTAGAGTTAGTTTAATTTAAGAAATCTTAATAGGCCTAGCCTGGAATTGAATCCTGGACCCGCTTCCATCTTAAATTGCATCATCACTAACCTTCAGGAGTGATTGCAGTCAAGGGCTAACTTGTAATATGTATTAAAAAGTCTCTTTAGCTTTTTGTCAAAGAAAAAAAGTCGGTCAGTGTAAACTGGCGTAACACATCTGTGCCTCTAAATAGATAAAATACTTGGCAACAGTATTAGACACAGTTTACATAAAAATGACTATTTGGGTCTGCCCTCAATAGTTAGGTAATAACCGATAAACTTGTTCGAAGTTAAAATGCCTTGCCATCTTATGCAGATTTTTTTTACTATAACGTAATCCTTGACTGCGATTACTCCTGGTGGTAAGTGATGATGCATTTTAAAACGGCAGCGGGCTACTTAAAGGTAGGTTGAAATCATCGACACGACATCGTATCGGTACCTACCATAAATGGCTTGGCGGTTCGTTGTTGTCGGCAAGATGGTATTAGTCAAATGCCACGGTCAAAATAAACAATCTAGACCTGGACTAATTAAGGAAATCTCACGGGCCCGGCCTGGAATCGAACCCAGCCCCAGGACCTCTATCATATCAGGCCTGCCCTCAGCAGGCCCTCAAGTAAGGCCCAAAGCGTAAAATATTATACGGCAATTACTGCAATTAATTATTATACACTTACAATATACGACTAAACTGAATTTTGCTATCATAATGTGATTTTTAACCGACGAAAAAAACGGAGGAGGTACTCAATTCGACACGTTTAATTTTTTTTATGTATAACCACGCATGCATAACTTTTTACAGAGTTGTCTGATTTTGATAATTCTTTTTTTATTAGAAAGGGCACACTTCCAATATGGTTTCATAGGCATCATGTTTTGATGATGATATCCTGGGAAAATTGAAGGGACTCTTCAAATTTTATAGGCACACTTGCAGCGATTTCGGTTTTTTTTTGTGTATACTTACACAAAAACAACCGAAATATGCTTAAGTAAATTAAAGCAACTAAATAATAATTATTTTTTACTTTTTAGTGTGATTTGAGTCGTTTCTATTTTTTGTTTAAATTATATAAATAATAAATTACATATACCAAAACATAACTTCAAATTATATAGCAAAAAAAGCTACTCTAGTTTACTCTCGCTATAACTAGATGGCGCTACTAAAATTCCATACAAATTTGCATTACGTTTTTACGCAGTCGCTCGGTAACAAACTCACACACGGCACTCAGGTTACAAATTAGCCTATGAGTTATGAGTAGGTATGGCTTTCAAAAAACTTTGAATTGCGACTGTTTCAGAGCCGCATTGTAAATGTTAGAATTAACCGGAAGACAGACAGACCAAAATTTTTAAAATTGATTTCTTGCTACAAGTACCGCATATACTTTCATATCCATTTAGTGAAAAGCTGTTAATTTGAATTTATAAACATACTAGTTTAATAATTATATTATATAAAATATATTTATTTGTTTAGATAATATAATATAAATAGGTACAGACAGCACAACAAGGGTTAGTTAGTTTTTTAAGAGATACTTAGATTAGGTACTTAAAGAATTCACGTTAGAGACAAATCAATGTTTAATTCAATTTACACTATTGGTGACGGACTGCTGCGACGCAAAGTATCGCGTTTGTCGCACACAGTGACACGCACTATGTCTTCGTTCCGCCATCATGCATGAGCCGTACTGGAACCAGTGTATTTACTGCACTGCCGAAATGCTCACGGACACGGAAACTTCACGGGAGAAACCACGAGCGTCTACTAGTCGCATATAAACAAAATATGTGTTACCTTCCAATCTCCGAGCAATGAGGCGCATCTGTGCAAACTGCCGCCCTCTTGAACACGTGCAACCATGACGGCGACGGCGGCAGCGGCTGCACAGGATCCGGCGGCTCAGACAGCCACCACGCGTTGTAGTCCGCTTTGCCGATGAGATAGCCGCTCAATGCCGACACTAATATTAGAATGACCAGCCCCGATATTATTAGCTTAGTCCTTAATTTGTAGGGCCTGAAACAAATAAAAAGCTTTCAAATATGTAAAAGAACTATAGACCTACCTATAGGTATAGACCGCATCAAATTTTGAGTCCGCTCTAAATTTATTGAGCGTTGAACTGATCAAGTGTCGTGGAGCTGAGAATTGTTGCCAATCTAGGCAGGTGTTATAGCAAGCCTGAGAAATATTTGTATTTTTAATTAAAAAAAATTGTATATTGTGCGCACATTCGCCTCGTGTTCAGAGCGAAACACACTTTCAATAAAGATCAGGGGCGCATCGTGAGCTTGTAGTAGAGTAGAACTATTTAGAGACCTATCACACAAAATAAACGCCAATTTGTCCAAAGTCTGTTCTATTTTCACTGCTGATTATTTATCGTATTAGTAGTGGGTGTTCACGCATTCGTTTCAAATCAAATCAAATTCACTTATTTCAAATAGGCTGTTATAAAAGCACTTAAAAGTCATGTCTTTGACAAGTCCATATAACCACCGGACCGGAAGACAGATTCTGCCGAGAAGAACCAGAAAAAAACTAAGCAGTTGACAGTTACTCTAAAAAAATAATTATAATACAATTTGTATTTTATAATTTACAATCTCAGTTATACTGTGTATATGATAAAGTTTTATAATAAAGCATAGCCTATTCCATTCAAGAATCTTTGAAATATATCTTTCGCACCCAGGGCGCACTGGGCTATAGCCCAAAACGTCTTTGGGTAGATTCCATCAGATCTGGCCATAAATAAGATAGCAAAAAGATTTAAAATATTGCACTTATAAATCAAACCTTCACTGAAAGAAAAACGTAAAACTTAAACTTAACAATGATTGGAGCTAAGTCTAGTTTTAGTGTGAAAGCAAAGTACATATTTAAAATATGCATACATATTTTTTTTATTTATTATTATTTCCTAAAATTGTTTCACTTTTCCGAAGTGTCATTTCAGAAAACTGATGAAAGCATAAGTTGACGTAGGTAAAATTTTTAACAGAATATAAAGGGTAATGTGTCTCTATTGTCATAAGATTAAAAAATAACTCATTAAATAAATATTTATCATAAATTATAAGATTTTTTTTAGAATAACTATAAAAAATAAATAATTTCGACATTTTTTCTTACTTACTTTTTATCCCCATATTTCCTCGGGACTGAGATCTTCTCGATTGAAACCGCAGGATATTAGCTGTATTTTATTAAGAGGGAATGAAATCTATTTTTTTTGTACCTACCTACCTATTCAAAACAGCTGTTGTAACATGTAGGTATATTTAATTTTTGCACAGTTGTTTGTTTGAACATTGATTTTATTCCTGAATATTGTTTTATTACCTTATTATATTATTTCAATGGGTTGCTTGCTCAATAAAAAGTTATCTAGGTAGTTAGGCTAGTAAATAATAATTAATCTATGACATTGGTGGATAGCGCCATCTAGTATCGAGTAGACAGCGAACTTTGTTAAAATATACCTTATACGGTTCCAGTAATTTCTATCTTCGCGATTACTATATAAATACCTACTTATTTAAAAAAAAATCTATGAATGTGTATATGTGTATAGGTATGTACTTTATTTTGAATAGAAATACCTTATCTTTTCCGGTAGTCTTATCCACATACGCATTAATGGTAGCCCTAGCCTAGAATATTCTTTTGTTAATTGTGAATTATTTCTATAGGTCCTTTTAACTTAGTATATTTTCATTACAGCTTAATGAATTAAAGCAAGTATTTTAGCTTTATTGTGCTGTCAATAATATTAGTTGGTTAAATATTATTTATTAGGTTATAATTTACCTACTTTTACTGTAGCCACTAAACTAAATTCGTATTATCAATGCTGTAGATTTGTGCTGTTGCTATAAATATAATGAATTGTGTCACTTTGGTGTAATTTTTTATTAATTAAAGTATTGGTGGTAGTTTTGAGTAAAGCAGCAGACTTGAAAATTTCAGTTTGCAGTTTTCTAAAAAGCGTTTTACTCTTATGAGCTCTTATAAAGATTTTTCTATAAGGTTGCGTTTGACCTTTAAGAGACCTCTAATTTATCGAACAACATGCCTGTGATTTCATTTGATAGTTTGTTAAAAATTATACAATTCTTTTAGTAGGTATCTACTAGTAACAAGTGGGGGCGTAAATATAAAATTTCCGCTTTGAGGATTCCAAACTTGTATGCTCCAGACATAAGTAGAACAATTATTTTATACCTTATCTAGGTATAAAATAATATGGTTTTGTTGTTACCTTGCGTTTGACCTTCAGTAAACCTTTAATTTGTTGTGTAAGTATGCCCTTCGTTTGATAGTTTACAAAAGTTTTAAATACTTAAACAATAATGCAGTTCTGCCTGATGTGGATTTTAAAAATATATTGGGAAGACTTTCTACTAAGAAAAGCCGGTATAGAAACTCAGCAGATGCTTCTTCAAATCAATAGAGCAGGAAGTCGTTCTGAAAATCAAAATAGGTAAAGGGTTTATTGAATTCACTTTACCACTTTCCTAGATTGAGATGATTTAACGATTGTGGAACATAATGAATTTTCGGCACATTATTATGTTACTCACTTTTCAGGGTAATCATTCTCATCAGCGCTGAAGTGGCCCTGCAAAATCGTAAACCTGTTTATAGGGGATACCAGGCGAATGGTATCCATGGGAATGTCATCCGCATGGTTGCTGATAAAATGCCGCCGATGTAAACCGCTTCTCAAAGAGTTGTCCATGTTTTTATTCTTATCACTTCAATTTTTGACAGCGCAACTTGGCAATAACAACATAACCTATACACATCTTTGGAACACCGCTCGACTCAAATTTATGATTATTTGGAACTGTATTTAAGCATTTTACACTCAAATATTACACTCTAGAACGTCAAATACGTATAAAACGCAAGTTGTGGTTGTATGCAGTGAAATTGGTTGCGGGCTCGGCGTAAAATCGATATGAAGAACAGCTGTTTGTACCTGTACATTTAGTACACTTAACTTTACTCATCTTTGCGATAGATGGCACTGTTAATGTTTCTTCTAAATACCTTTCTAAGTTCGCAACATTTAAAAAACATTACAATTTAGAAAAGTTCTAAAAAGAAAATATAGCATAAGAGCCTATTATATTATTTGAAAGCAATTTTGTTATAATTAATTTTGCTATAAAACTATTGTCAGGAGTCTATAATATTCTGATATCGTATTGATTTGTAGTACCTACTTACAGCGCATTGTAAATTATTTTGTATTGAGGAAACTAATTTATTTATACTTGTAGTACTGATTTTACAATCTTTCTAATAAAATCATCTTTACGATTGTGTGTCTATTTTAGCGGGTTTCCCGTATTAAGGTAATACAGTCGTTTAAAGGTAATAGGTAATTAGGATCAACAGCTTAGGGGAATAACACTGCTATTGTTCAATTTCGTACGAATACAGACAATTTCTTGAAAAGACGATAAATCCAATGTTTTCCTAGCCCGACCCTGAAGTCGGGCCTTAAAATTGATTCATCGCTTAATAGGTTGATCCGGAGCAATTGTATCCTTAAAATCTCTATGAATAGTTTTTGTTTACTCTCATATCATAAAATTAAATAAAATATAATAATGATATGAAAAATTGTTATTAAAGATGTATAAAGTAAAGCCAACACATACTGGCAATGTTAGCATTTTTCTAGTTTATGCCTTTAATTTTAACATAATTCAACATCATCATTGTCAGTCAGTATTGGAACATCGTGGTAGATCTTCGCTCCATATCCCCTCTCCTACATGGAGGGAGGCCTGGCCCTGTAGTGGGCCGTTAATAGGGTGATAATGATAATCATCATTCAATGATACGTTGTGAATTCAGTACTTATCTTACCTTCGTCTGCAGTTGATTAGATTGAACCCAGCACGAAATTTCATTAAATTCAACATGTCACTTCGAATTCGATTCGAATAATTTTTGGTCATCGATCGTCCGTAAGATGTTTGGCGGTGGTGGTATAAATTAATTATTTTTACTTATATAAAAATTTATAAGGTATACTTTCGTAAAAAAGTTAATTGGGTCGATATAAAGAAATGACCAATATTCGATGGTTTTACCCTAAGTAATCATACAGCATTGAAAAATCTATATAGGTACTACAAGTTGATCACCGTACGGTTCTTTTTAAAAGTAGTCAAATTAATTTTATATAATCAAGTGACGTATCTATCATTTTCGTCCAATCCAGTGGGACACTCACTCACACACTTGTTACGTATTAACGAACTCAATTCGTATTCTCTATCATCTATTGCACACGAGCACACGACACACATTCATGATTTTGAACTTTGTATTTGGCGCTACTAGAATTACGTATTTTGTTTTTTCTCTTATTTATTTATATACAGTTTTTTTTAAATACAAAATACTACTAAAATAAAACAAAAAACCAATCCTGCTGCAGGGCTTGAAGGCCCAAGAAAACTATTTTATATAGTCATTTCCTTTCTTCTACTGTTTTGTATTTGTACTATTGAATTGTTTTCTGTGATAGATACTTATTGCATGCGATTAGATAAGAGTTACGTAAAGTGTACGCGTTTCGTACTCTTTCTAAATTCTTGTGTCTCCATTATAAAACTCGCTTCATTTTATAAAATACACTCGAATTTTAAAAAACCTATTCTGCAACCGTTCTATAATCTATTATTACAATACCTACCCTAGTTGAGACGTATTGTGGCCTTTCTTTATCTTCATAAGTAAATTGTACATTTATAGCAAAAGGCGAGCGAGTTTGTTAATCTCATGGCTATTGGGAAAATTCTGAGGCCATTTTACAATGTAAAAGTAGTTGATAACATGTGACTTAAAATCCATGAACTTGTAGATCGATTTGAGTCTCGATTTTGTTCCAAACGAGCTAGTCTGGTTTAACGAGTTATGTTCCGAGGCAAAAATTAGAGGTGCAATAACAGAATTACATTGGACAAGCTTCAGATTGATAACGTAGTTCGTATCCGTCAGTTTATCATCAAGATCTTTATATCAGCCGATGGACGTTCACTGCTAGACACAGACTTCTAGTAAGGACATCTAAACACCACGGTATACCTGCATACGTCAGCAGTTTCCTGTAATTTGCTTGATGTCATCACTCTAACTTGTAGACCAATTCTGCTTTTTCTGGGATTCCAATGCCCATAGATTTTTTTAAACTATTTGCATAGTCTATTGCCTCACCAGCTTTGAACTCGTTGACCTATATTTCGGTAACTTTAGATCTTTTGCGGATCATCTATTTTCTTTTTTTTTATCAACTACAAGTTGGCCCTTAACTGCTATCAGACCTGATGTTAAGTGATGATGCAGTCTAAGATGGAAGCGGGCTCACTTGTTTAGAGTTGGATGAAAATCCACACCCCTTTCGGTTTCTACACGACATCGTACCGAAACGCAAAATAGCTTGGCGATACGTCTTTGTCGGTAAGGTGGTAACTAGCCAAGGCGAAAATTAAGAAAAATCTCAATCTGCCCCGCCGGGAATCGAACCCAGGACCTCCGTCTTATAAATCCACCGAGCATACCACTGCGCCACGGAGGTCGTCAAAAAAAAAAGTTTTCTGATTCGATTACGCAGACATACGCCAAACAGAGCTCGCTACATCGTTTGTTGAGTGACTGTGAGCCTTCTTATAAGGCACATAGATAGCAAACAGTATATTATCCTAACTAATATTATAAATGCGAAAGTAACTCTGTCTGTCTGTCTGTCTTGCTTTCACTCTACAACTACTGAACCGATTTAAATTAAATTTGGTACACAGTAAGTCTAGAGCCTGAAAAAGGACATAGGCTACTTTTAATTGCGAAAAAAGGGTTGTAAGGGGTTAAAGGGGGGATGAAATGTTGTATGAAAGTATTGTCATTTTGAAAGCTTAAGACCTATTTCTTAAGCAGTTGATTAGATATTTATAAAATATGACATTCAAAGCTTAGAAAAATTAGGCTGCCGTAATAATTAATTCCACGCGGACGAAGTCGCGGGCAAAAGCTAGTGGGTATATAATTTAAAGACGGATTTTTCGACTTATTTATATGTATTACTTTAAGTTCCGCTGTTTCACCAGCGCAAATTCCATTCACATATCGATATAAAAGATACTTAATTATTTTCTAATCATCTTTACATACTAACCAGTCCTTCGGTTAGTTACGGGTTATTTACAGGGTTTATAACTCAAGGAGGACTAAAAGGATTTGAAGGAAATGCACACGTATATATTATAGTCTGGTTTAGCACATGGGCTATTGTACAATAAATAATTGTTTTTTCAGGCAGCGTAACGTATAAACGTTGCTACGGAACGAAATGACATTTTAAATGGGTTATCGTTGGATTCGCTGTTTCGATCCGCTTATTACTAGAAAAATGAAAATACTCAAACCAAGTTACACGTAAAATTGTTCATTTTATTATTAGCCGAATAGCGCTCGACTACGATGGCACATGCTGGTAAGTGATTATGCTATCGTTTATAGAGATGCTAAGTGTGAAGCGTGTATAGTTTGTATCAATTATCTAGTACATTCTGAAGTTACAACATGCCGAAAAGCGCAGTTTTCATGGCGGCGATACTATTTTGTACAACAAAATTGTGCCTCGAACTCAGATCAGATTTTATAATTGATACGAGCTATACATCTGTTTTTTATCATATAGTTATTTAGAGTGCGTCTAATTTTAATAACAGCATTTTATCAAATAGCCTATGTCTTTGGTGGTGGGTATTTTATGTAGGCGTCCTTTCCTTCTTATTCGGTATTTTATGTAGGATCCTTTGTAATTGATAAAAATTCTTAACCCAGAGTTAGGAAATTGATGGTGAAGTTCTTCCGCACCAGCACGGTACCTATGTTTCGGTTCCCCTCTTTGTCAATAAAATCTTATACTGTAGCTCACCAACATAAAAACAAACTTAAATATAAAGGGACAGACAAAAAACAAAAAAATCACATTATACACTTTTAACTAACCAACATGTTTTTGGGTGCAAACTGATGTCACATTGTTTTTTTATATAGGTATGGTTTTATTAATCCCGCAAAATTATGTACTAGGAACATTCTAGTTCTAGTTCTATAATTTATTATTAGTATTCTCGCGCGATTATCGCCATTAAATTATTTATATACCTAATTATAATAAATCTGTAACAGATCCAATTCTGAACATAAAGATATTTTTAAAATTTTCATTGGAGGACACTATTATAATCGATATTTCAGTATTAAAATATTTTTTTTAAATTTCTTGTCACCATTTTAACGCTGTTTTTCAGCATTTTTATTGAAATGAATCTACTAATGCAAAAATGAAGTGACTTACACCGTAATACTTAAGCGCAAATCAAACTTAAGTACGTCTCGAGTCAACTTATTTTGTCAAATTTCTACTGCAAACTGTCATGGACTCGAGACGTATTTAAGTTAGATTAATGTTTGAGTATTTAGGATGATTTCACTTTTTTCTGACTTTAAACATGGCTCTGACCTGTGTCTATCCGTGTCTGGCAATCGGATCAAGACGTGCCGGTTTTTCCTCCTAGCACTGTCATTGTGCGGTTTCTTAAACGAACTCCCGGGCAACAGTTCCCGATCGCACATCACTAGTCACTAAATCACTGCGCGACAAACATCTAACCTTCCCTAAAGGAAGTCGGCTTTATAGTGCGGTGTATACAAGCCAGCAAATCTGCACAAACGACCTCGGACGTAAACGCCAAAGGCCCGTTCATACATCAAAGTTTACACTGTTTTTATTTTTTAATTTATATACTTTATATCCACCCGCGCATACTTAGGTTTTATCGATTATAGTCACACATTAATCGATTGACTCTTTTAAAACTATTTTATATAAACTCGCGCATGCGTAAGTCATGATTATAATCGAATGACGGTGGTTAAGGTAAGTCATGGTTCTACGTCATTAGTGTTGTTATTTTCTAGATACGACTGGTTCTCATAATTAACTACTTAAAGGGAAATACGCTTTCGAAAATCGATTATGTTCAATTGTGACAAGTAGCGCTATTCTGTAACGATGGTTTTTTAACTATACTAAAGCCAAACTCGATTGAGAATGCTTGTCAACAAACAAATTTAAAATGAAGGTAGAAAATGCAACACATTTTATGCGTAATAAATTTAAACTTATGTTTTGTTTTTTTATAAAATCTTATTTTAAAGATATTGAATGTATTAATTTGTTTTAAGCTTACTAATCTAATTTATTGTAATGAATTTGTCATTAACAAGTTAATTAAAAAAATTGGGTGTAAAATGACTAGTGATTTCTACCTTCATTTTAAATTTGTTTGTTGACAAGCATTCTCAATCGAGTTTGGCTTATACTAAAGCCTAAAGATAGTGTGTTTCGTATACGTCTCTATTACTATCTATTTATACCATCATGCTAGAGGGACAGATAGAAACAAATTCAAAACATACACTGTTAAGTCATAAAAACGTCGCGAAAAGCGCTAAGGTTCACGTTTGAAGTTGTCAATTGTGCTGTTATACTTTTTAAGTAATCTGTGATATTTCCACAAACATTACATTAAAGTTCATGTTGTCTAATATATTGAGTGTATGCAGTACCTGTTGTATGCTGTACAGTATACTAATGAATACTGTCAATCGTATATTACCAATTTTATTGATGTGTTTGGCTTAAATTTCGGCATTAACTTTAAAGTAGCCCGTTCACACTCAATAATATTGTACTGTCTGTCTGTCTGTCTGCGTTAGCTAATCCCTGAACCTAGTCGATTGTAAATATGCTAAATATGCTTATAAATATGATAGCAAGATTCATGAGGAGTGACATACTTTTTTTATTCCCGTTTTTGAAATGCTCTCAGGAACGGGGACTATGCGGGTGAAAGTACAGGTATCTGCTAATTTAATAATATAGAATTAAGAAAAGTAAGGAAATTACATCAACATTTATTAAAAAGAGAAAACATTTATATTTTTTTTTATATTGAAGTGTCAATTCTGTCGTTATTTATTGTACGACATCTTTCTGAGTAGAAATAAACATATTCAAAGTATATATATATAAACATATACATACACACATACATACATATTTTTTTTCTAATACAATTTTTTTTAATGATTTCTGTACAATGTAGCCGAGTCCTAAGCATCATTGGCAAATAAACATTAGTAACATATTTGTATTATATTTTTGTTAGTAACAAAATAATCATTACCTAATAACCATTTGATACAATATGCTAACTACCTAATAAATTGAGTGAACATATTAAAATTTTCCAAATATTAAACATGTATTAATGCAAGTCATTTGGAATTATTTGTTACGTAAAATTTAAATTTAAGTTTTATTTATTCAAATTGTTTATGAGACTATCCTTTTAAAGCATTAGACTGTGCTTTTAAATGAATATTCTTGATATTTTAACGTTGAATATATTTTTTATACTACCGCTTTGGTACAGTGCGACCCACTACTTATTAAATCGATGATTTGTCCCCATTGTTACTAATAAATTAAAAAATTAATTGAAGCTTCAATATTTCAATGGACGATTCAATTGCCCGCATACGCTCAATAATTTTGATCAATATTATTGGCAATATGTAAGGCAGCTTTAAATCGTACGTACGTTGTACGATGATAATATAACAGGGTTCCTTAGGCTCAATTTGATCTTACAGTATTATATACCGTCAATAATATTGATAGATAATATACAATATCACAAAATTTTAGGACCAGGTGTACTCCGGAAATAAGTGTATGTTCTGTTATCGTTATCATCATTGTTTACTTCAATGTAAATAAACAATTTATATTAATATTTACTGTGAAGTGGGCACTTATGTATCACAGCAAGTATGTCCGCAGTTGTACGAAATATTTTTTTTCTAGGGGCATCTTAGGCTTGTGTGCACCAAGATTTCGGTTATCATAACCAACGGTTAACATAACTTTACTATACATTTACTGTTCACGACAACCCGTACGCCGGTTAAGGACGTAAGCTCCGTTGAGATAACCGCCCGGTTATGATAACCGAAATCTTGGTGCACACAGGCCTTAATGAAATAATACTATAAAGGCTTGGTCAAAGAGCGGCCGTGCCTGGACGGCAACGTGTCATTGTTAGTACATATTAAAGTCACATTTTTAACGCTCACTTTTTAGCTAGTAACTAATTAGACTTACCTTCGTGGGAGTGCAGCGAATATGAGGACTTTCGGCGCGTAATGTTGGATGGGATCGTTCGCGAAGAAGTCGGACCTGTGTACTACCAGGACCTCGTGAGCTCGGCGGCCAACTTCGCCAAGTTACGGGAGTTCGCGCACCATTGGCATAAGAGGCGGAGCGTCTAGGAGCGATGAACACTGTGCAGAGGCGATGTCGCGTTGTGTGACGTGCATGCCCCAGAAGGGGGAGAGTGTACATTAGGGACAAGGACGAGATGACAAAGAACTTGTAGGGAGTCAAGAAGGCGGCCCGGTGATGAAACGCGAAGAGAAGTGCGGATTCCGAGTTGCCCACCCCAGATTGGGCCCAAATGACCGAGAGGTTGAAAGGGCCATGGGTGGTGGTGGATTGTCCCTATTTACCTTCGTACTAAATACTTAACATTAACATGTCTGACGTTTGTTGAGTATTTCTGATGATCAATATACAAATTTTAATTATTTGTGATGTTGCCTTTATGGTGTGGCTCTATATGCAGGGCTTATCACTTGGTGGAGGTGGAAACGTTCAAGATTTTTATCTGCCACGGTTAGGTAGATCCCAAATTCCCTTCGACGACTCTCCGATGCCAATAGAAATAAATACCAAGATGAATTGCTCCCTTTATGGTAAGTAGGGAAAAATTTGCTCTACGGTAAAGCATTAGTGCAATTATCACATCACCTCTAAAATATTTATAAGTATAGGTCTCTGAAAGAGAACAACTTTTAACAGATCCTTATGTAATGTGAGAAACAATACTGTTTATACTCAACGACAGAAGAAAGATCGTATCGTTTCACGTTTCGATATCGCGTTTTGTTTATGTATTCTGAAGTTGAAAAACTTCGCTCATAATTTTTTTCTTCTTCTTCTTTTTTCTTTTTAATTAAATAAAAAGTTTTTAAATTCTGGATAAGGTAAAAAATCTGGATAAGGTTTTCCGTAAAAATATACAAAATTAAAATCGCAATTTTGTATCAAGTCATTACTGTAGATTAGGTTATTTTAATCGCTTGAATTGCGGACAAAGTAATATGAACAAAAATCATATCATGATTTATATTAAACTAACGAACGCCCGTGGTGTTCTCAAGGGAATATTTGGTTACAAATTAAAAGAATTTTTAAAAACCGTCTGGTAGGTACTTTCAGAGATTAGCCGGAACCAACAGACCAACTGACAAACAAACAGTCAATAATTTAAAGTATTTATTTTTTGATGTAGGTACATACCTTTGCAAACATGTATTTTCATAAGCTTTTAAAGAAATATGCTGTTAATTAAAAATTACAAACAGGCACTTTTGAAATTCACATATATAAATTATGTACTACGTTTCAAAAAGCAATATTTTAGTTGCGTATAATATTAATCCCTATCAACATTAACAACTAGGTTTAAAAAATAATAAACTGATTAATACCGATGTGAATAACATAATGCGCAACTAGATAGCATAATGGAAGCAGAAAGATAATTACGTTTTTCAATAGAGCAAAAGACAAATTATAATTGAATCATAAGGAAACGTAACAATAAATATCTCAACTGCTCTAAAACTGGTCACAAAGGGAGTGTTACAAGCTTTATTCACACCCGTCGTACAAGCTTACTCACAAATGCACACGATTAATTTATTTATATTGGTACGACTTGATGTCGTGTACAAAGAACGTGTCGTAGACGTAGGTATAAATTTTCTGTGTAAGTAGAACACGATTGACCGTGATAATGAATTCAAGAGCATAGATTTGTTAGTACTGTGCTATGCGTAGGTATTACTACTACGAACTGAAGGTATACCGTATACATATATTATATTACCGTAAGAACATCAAAACCTAACTATATTATAAACTGTTGATAAATTCTAAATAAATAAACCTTGTTTAATATAATATATTAAACGCATCATTTTATACTAATAAAAAAAAATTATCTGCCAATTGACTGAACTACATATATGTATAGCTAGATATTTGTACATTTCCGTATTGTTATTAAATTGTTTATGATTTATACTGATACCATTATGGATTAAGTACAATGCCATAAACAATATAAACATGGTGCATCCTATTGTCATTTTATTCCATAAAATGTTTTGAATTGGCTTATAATATTGTAACCGGAACCATGGGTTATAGTTTTAGCGTTATATCCAATTATTTCACAATACTTGTGTTAACTGGTGCCAAAGATTTAGAGAATTATTGTTGAAAACTTAATAAATACTTACTTATTAAATTTTAAATGAATTTTTGAAGGCCTCCGTGACGCATTAGTATCTACGCGCGGTGGATTTATAAGACGGTTATTCGATTCCCGGGCGGATTAAGAGTTTTTCGGGTCTAACTGGTCAAAGGCTTTCGCCGTGGCAATTACTACATTGCCAGCAAAGACGTGCCGCTATTTTTAGCGATTTAGCGTTCCGGTACCATGTCGCGTAGAATCCTAAAGGGTTGTGGATATTAAGTATCCTACTCCTAACAAATTAGCCCGTTTTTTAGATAACCCCATTGATTAATAGAGCTTTTAATCAATTCGCAGACATACATAAGTTCATAATACTGGCAATAAAAATAGTAATATAGTTACACAATAGTGCAAAAGGTGACAACTGGATTGAACCTACGACATATCTTTCTCTCTCTGCAATCGTTCATTCATTACTGAATATCGTGGTCCTGGTAAGATCCCAACTTTGAACGGGTCCATTTTTTCCACCGGCTTCTATCTTCACTATCGTATAGAAATTCCTCTTGTTGCCTTCCATCAGTTAGTCAGCCCATTGTGGAGAGCGGCCCCTCGGTCTTTTCCCCTCAGTGTTACCAGTAATTATGAGTTTTTCAAGGCTGCCGTCCTCGCGCCGCATAATGTGCCCGAAATAAGCCAGTATACGCTGATAACATAAGGAGGAGAGCCTAACCTTAACTCCAAGCTGCGACAGAACAGACGCGTTTGTGCGTTTGGCTGTCCAAGGTATTCTTAACATGCGCCTCCAGCACCACATCTCAAACGCGTCTATTCTTTGCCTTTCTCTTGCTCTTATGGTCCAAGTTTCCACTCCATACATAAAAATAGAGAAGATCAAGATCGACATATCTTTAGACTGATTTAATTTAACGTTCTGTTGCGATAGAAACTATGAGTAGATTTTATTAAAATATTATTCAAATTTTGCGAAGATTTACCATAAATCATGGAATTACGGAAAAACTGTCAACAATAAATCACTCAAGTGAATTAGTACCGTCGAAATAAATTACAAGTTTTTGAGCAAGGACTTTGTGGGTCAAAATTTAGAACAATAAACCGGTTTTGTATTTTTAAACATTTAGTACGAGGGTATTCCATCACTGCTTTTAAATATAGTTTATCATCTTGAAGTTACGAACCATGAATTGCTTAATATTTTATTAATTTAATTATTATTACCTTACTCACTCAACCATGCCGGAAATATAATATTATAATTACGGTTTTTTTGCGGAAAATAATTTAAACTGTTGCTCTGTTAGTGCATAATTTTTCTTTAAGATTAAAATAATTATAAAATCATGGAAACGCCAGTTTTGATGACGAGTTAAAATTTAAAATGTTGTAACCTGTGTGACTCTCCCAACAGCTTAAAAAAAACGCAGCACATGCTGTGTTCAGACGGTTTAAAAGCCTCCCACCAGCTAGAACAGGACCAACCCAATGGACCCAGTCCGTCTTATAAATCCACCGAGCTTACTGCTGCGCGAGGCCGTCTAATTCTTGCTCTAAATGCTTATAACAATATACAGTTACACTTAGCAGTTGATAAAAATTTTTTAACAAAAAATATAACCGACTCAAAATGCACTAAAAAGTAAAAAATAACTGTGTTATTTAGTTGCTTTAATTTACTTAAGCATATCTATGAAGTCGGTGCCAGCCAAGTTTAAGGAACATTTATTTTACGTAGTAAAGCAGTTTGTGGGTTCTAGGTAACGGCCTTGAAAGTAGAAACCTTTGCTGGCACCGACTCCTAGATATGCTTAAGTAAATTAAAGCAACTAAATGACACAGTTATTTTTTACTTTTTAGTGCATTTTGAGTCGGTTATATTTTTTGTTAAAAAATTTCATTTCTTACTTTTTAGTGATTTATCGCCACGTACCGTACTCGTACCATACTGACATAGTGTATTATATGGCACTAGTAGCCAAAAAGCTACCGATACCGAGTCATAAACCGAGATCGCTGTAAGCGTGCCTCCAAAATTTGAAGAGTTCCTTCAATTTCCCCAGGATATCATCAGCAGATCCTAACATGAAGACAATGGGACCACTTTGGATGTATGCCCTTTCTAATAAAAAAAGAATTATCAAAATCGGACAACACTGTAAAAAGTTATGCGTGGTCATACATAAAAAAAAAAAACAAATATACGTGTCGAATTGAGAACCTCCTCCGTTTTTTTCGTCGGTTAAAAATATATTAAAAAAGTCAGTACACCTGCTGGTAGTCAGAAGGTCTCCTCATACTGAAGTTCGTCATAATATGCACCGTATCTAGAATTATGCCGACTTCTATTATTACTAGTAGGTAAAGGTAATTAATATTGACGTGTATATTCTCATTTACGCAATTATTTATTCATCAATTCCTGCCATAATTGCTATTACATCACCACACGTAACTACGGTTTCTTGATTACTATTATATAAAACAATTTTCGTGATATTATGCTGATTAGTCAACTCGCATTGGAAAAACATGCTAGCTTTATTTATTATATTACTAGCTTTTGCCCGCGACTTGGTCCGCGTGGAATTAGTTATTACGGCAGCCTAACTTTTCTAAGCTTTGAATGTCATATTTATTAATATCTAATCAACTGCTTAAGAAATAGGTCTTAAGCTTACAAAATGACGACACTTTCATACAACATTTAATCCCCCTTTTAACCCCTTACAACCCTTTTTTCGCAATTAAAAGTAGCCTATGTCCTTTTTCAGGCTCTAGACTTACTGTGTACCAAATTTCATTTAAATCGGTTCAGTAGTTGTAGAGTGAAAGCAAGACAGACAGACAGACAAAGTTACTTTCGCATTTATAATATTAGTTAGGAATACTTGCTCCAAATCCCTTTCCTTATCAAGAGAAAGACCTGTGTAACTTAAAGACTGATGGCAGCTAATGAAGCTTAGCTTAACTTAGATCTCTACAACCAAATCCAGTTCAACCATTTTGTTCTCTTTCTCTTCATCATTGAGGATTTAAGAGTTCTTAGATCCATTTTCGACGACCTCTGTGGCGCAGTGGTATGCGCGGTGGATTTATAACATGGAGATCCTGGGTTCGATTCCCGGCGGGGCAGACTGAGATTTTTCTTAACTTGCCTTGGTCTGGCTGGTGGGAGGCTTTCGCCGTGGCTAGTTACCACCCTACCGACAAAGACGTATCGCCCAGCGATTCAGCGTTCCGGTACGATGTCGTGTAGAAACCGAAACGGGTGTGGATTTTCGTCCCACTCCTAACAAGTTAGCTCGCTTCCATCTTAGACTGCATCATCACTTAACACCAGGTGTGATAGCAGTCAAGGGCCAACTTGTAGTCGATAAAAAAAATCCATGTTTGACTACAGAAATAATTTGCTACGAATAGCTATTGAATATACATCACTGACCTAGGGGTTAGTGATATATATTATTATACACAGTGATTGACTTAAAAGAAGTCGAGCTTCGAGGGCAGATCAATTATAATATTTTTATTACTTTTCCGCTTTACCTGTAAACAATGCTATCCTACCTCGAACTCCACTCTACCTATACGACACTAGAGAAGAGTGGTGGTTTAAGCTTTAACTTTTTCTAGCTTTCCTTCTAACAAAGGAAGGCCTGACCAGTTTAAATTGAAGCTTAATTATATATTTTTTTACTAGAGGAAGCCTGCGGTTTCATCCGCGTAGTCCTCGTTCCCGTAGGAATTTCAGGATGAAATGTGGCCTATGTGTTATTCTGATACGTAAGCTATATTATTGTGAAGTTTCATCAAATTCTATTCAGTAGTTTTCGAACGAAAGTATAACAAACATCCATACATAAAACTTACGCCTTTATACATTGACATATTAATAGTTATTATTACTATGGACTTCGGGTGTAATGCAAAATTCACGACAAACGTCTCGTGAGATGTCTTATATATACTAGCATGTATTTGTATTTTTATAAACAAACTAAAATTTGTAATATATGACTTATATTTTTCTCATTTATCTTTATTTACATATTTTTTTTTTAAATTTTAACAATGTTATAAGTAATACAAAAATATACATAAAAACACTATTAAAAATTTATAAAAAAAATCTTCTCCTCCGTTTGCGGGGCCTTTGCGGGTCCAAGCAACCGGTGGTCAGGGCTCCAGAGTGAGGAACCTCCTCACAATACGCGCCGTTTCAAGGACTACTGCCTTCTGTATCCGACCCTTGATCCAACAATTAAGCGAAAGCTTCTTAAGGTGTTGATCGAAGCTTTTCGCAAAAAACCATGGACTGAAACGACTATCGGAACAATAATAGTAGACTCAACATTCCATATGGCGGTAATCTCGCAAGCAAGGTCCAAGTACTTTGATACTTTTTCCTTTTCGGCTTTCTCGAGGTTATCGTCATGAGGAACAGTAATATCAACAATTATTGCACGGCGTACTGATCGATCGACTACCACTATATCAGGTCTATTGGCTACAATATACCTGTCAGTGATAATCGTTCGATCCCAGTAGAGCAATGCAGTGTTATTTTCAAGAACTGGCGCTGGGTCGTACCTATAGCAAGGCATCCCAAAATCGACAAGGCCGTACTGAAGAGCAAGTTGTTGGTGGATTATCCTGGCTACTTGATTATGTCTGTCCAAGTATTCGCCGTTAGCAAGATAAGGACACCCGGAATCTATATGCCTGAGGGACTCCCCAGGATGATGACACGCTCGACATATGACTTATATTATTGTTATACAGTCTAATTTGCAATGGTCTAATTGCTTGCAATAAGTAATCAGCTTGACTGACGGTTGCCATGGCAGCCTTTTTTTGACATGGCAGCTTCTCGTGAAAATAGGACAACATAAATGGTGTGGAGTAGGTAGCTTTGAGTTTTTTTTTGGCATCTTCAACCTATATATTGTATTCACGGCAAACTTTAAATGTATCAGTGACCTCTATATGCTGAGTATCTAGTATTATTAGTAGTATAATAATCTAGTACCAAAAATATATTTTTATACTACAATGACGTTAGGTCACTGTTTTAAATAATTGTTCCAAATTTCGTGATATAGATGATTCTTATAGTTGTCAAAATAATCGAGTGTGAAGGACGGACCGACGGACGGACGTAAGGGTTCCATTTTACCATTATGGTAACACTTCTTTGATTAATATTCATGACATAAAAAATAAAAGTTTATAAATTAAAATTTTATTCAATTCAAAAATGAAGGAATTAAAAAATTCAAATATTAAATAACAAAATAGCTCTATACAGTCGTTGTTCTAAAATATTATTGACGTGTATTCTCTCAATATGTTAATATGAGACTGAATGCGATTAGGAATCGTTTTCGCGTTTTAGCCCTCTTTAGTTCGGACACTTTTTAACGCTGACTCGAAGTCCATAGAATTAATATGTCAATGCCTTTATAATATTTGTAAGGATTAAGCCCGACTCTATATCTCAATAACAAAAAACCAATTTATACAATAAATAATACTCAGATTTGTAACATTTGTATTCATAACATCTCTTTTGAATCTTAAAAGCAGATTAAATGCAAGCGTGCCCTGAATATAATTTACATTCCTTAATGATGTGAAACATGCAATTATTCATAGCGACGTACTCGTAGTACAAAGCTCGCTTCATAAGCGGTTTATACTTTCATTGATCGGATTTCATCTCTCGTAACGAGTGCAATTATTTTGTATCCTTTATACTGTTACCTCGTTATTTGCCTCTACGGTTTAGTTGTTATTTTTTATTTGAAATAGGATCATGATTTTTTTATCCATTACAAGCCCTGTACAAGCCATTTAGAAAGCAAGTGTTGCAGAGAACTGTCAAATGTATACATTGACAGTTTTCTGCAACAGTTTCAGTTTCTGTTTTAGTTTTAGCTTGTCTTAGTTTTTGGTATATTTTTAGTCACGTTCTCAATATAATTTTCATGTAATACGTGGTTAATGGTGCTGGTTCACGTATAAGTAATGTGTGTATCTTTTATATTTGTAAGTAATATTGTTCGTGTACTGTTTGTTGACCCGAATAAAAAAAAAGCCCTTAACTACAGTATACCTGGTGGCAAGTGATGTTATCTAAGATGAAAGTGGGATAACTTGTTAGGACTAGAATGAAATCTATAACCTTTTCGGACCCGTATGACATGAAGACCCCACATCTGGAGGAGGTTAGTGTAATGAGCATAGTATTTTTATATATATTTTTGTATTATATACCTATAACATAGTTAAAATTAAAAAAAATATGTAAATAAAGATAAATGAGAGAATAATATGTTAATATTATTTTTAATATATTTCAGTAGAAATAATACAAATGATATTCGAACTCAATGGTTTCTTTGACAATCCAGGCCAGAGTCCATAATATGTATCAACTTTAATGACTCTCGAAGGTGTGCGATGGAGGAGAAGAAATTGTTTTTATATACATTTTTGTATTATATACCTATAACATTATTAAAAATTAAAAAAAAATGTAAATAAACATATATGAGAGAATAATATGTTAATATTGTTTTTAATATCTTTCTCAATTTAAACAGACTTTATGCGATTGAAATGTGTATATGTCTCTCTCTATTTAAAAAGATTTTATAAGTAGAGAGGGACTGAAACAGATTTGAAACGTACACTGATTTGAAACGTAATTGCCCTACAGAGCACCCTACCGCTAGGCTACGGTGCCTAACTGGCGTCAGTGCCGAAATTATCCTGCCTGTTCCTAAATTTTTGATATGTTTATTTTTAAATAGAAATTATTCCAAACACTATTCAATTAACAAATAAAGTATAGCATAACAAAGTATGTTTAACCTGACCAGAAAAATAAAAATAAAATCCTCGTCTCGTTGCGGACAAAAAGGAACTAATTAACGCCCTGCTAAAAAGTGAGGCCTATAATCCAGGTTTTTCATTTTCCTGGTCAAGCGATATATATTATGTGTAGCTAATTAAAATCTCACCCTTGACAACATTTTTTTGTTGTAGCGTCATGTGCGTCGGTCACTGTCATGCTGTTAATAGTCATCTTATTTAAACCTGCAACAATAACAACAACATCATTTATGAAAAACAAACAAAGTCGGCCACACCTAAAAATGTTAAGGTAGGTATTGATGTTTAGTTAAAGATTGTTTAAAAGATTTGCAGATTGTTTGGAACATGCATAAATAATTAAAATAAAAACTTTCTCCTTGCTTTATTTTTACAACTGACAACAAAAAAGAATTTAGTAGCTAAGTTTTTTAAACAGGACCAATAGAATTTACTCCAGTGCAAAAATAATACCCCTAAAAAATAATAAAAAGTACAAAAAAATCGCAGTAGGATGAAACCCATCAGAAAATGAGGAGAATATCATAAAAATGAAAGGAAAATAAATTACGGGTGATCTGAGGTCGGGAAGGGGTAGGGGTTGAGGGTTTAGGGGTAAAAAACGGATTTTCTCGATTCCCGGCAAAAATAAAATTTCTACGGAAAAGAGTTGAATAACAAAGTTGTAGATAATAAAAAGATCTAATATAAAATTTTCACGTAACCTAAAAATTCATGTAAAAATTTCAAAAACAAAGCTTTGTGTTTTTTATTTTTATCTTTTACAAATAAAATTTTATTTTCATAAAATTTGGTGAAAACTTGTCTTCCTATGTCCCAAAGACGCTATAATTTATTTTATTTGAGATATTTATTTTTCACCTTATTTTGCAGCTGTAAAAACCGTAAGCCTAGTTTTTGCCCTTTCTGAGAAGATTTATATATATTTTTTTTCACCATCGGATAGAAGAGATTTCAACGAACAGAAAGCACACCAATTTTTAAAAAAAAATGATATTTTGACGGACAATTTTTCGGTTGATATTCATTCAAAAGAATCTAAGTTAGAAATCTAAAGAACTCGGGTAAAACCGCGAGACATAGGCTAGTTACTTCTATATGTCGCTGTCTGTGAAGTCAGCGAACAGGAAACATTCAATTCCCGTCCATTTACTAAATCATCGCTGATAAATCTTTAAGTCGGAGTATTCGTCAGTTTATCAACTAACATTACGTAATTTATTGTCGCATCACCGAGTCAGATGTTGTTTTTCAATATATCTATTTTATTCCCTTGGTTACTTTACTTACTTTGTCTCAGAAGCCCTGAACTATAAAATTCTTTGTTAGGTATAACAAATTACACATCCACATGAGTAGATTCCGTTTATCTACTCAAGTGCTATAACATTGTATTGATAAAACAAAGTACAGCTCTCGAATTGTGAACCTACGCTTAGGTATTTCAAAACATGCATCAGATTTTAATGTGGTTTTCAGGAATTGATATGAAAGGGTTCGGACTTTCCGCAGGGATGATGACGCAGGCTTTCGCTAGCAATAGATATAGTTACTATATTCATCAACAAACAATACATTGTCAAAAAAAGAGTGGCAGGAATGTTGCATAGCATTTTTTATTAACTTATGTTTTTAAAGTGATGTGTAATTGCAAAAATCATAATTTAAAAAAAAATAATATCATCAAGAAAATCCGTAACGAAAAAACCTAAAACCCATGATATCAAAAACATAATATAAAAAGCACAATTTCGGCGTCCACGTTATTAGGAGCGTGGCCTAGCGGTAAGGCTCTCTAAGTGCCCGGTATACCAGAGAGACGCGGGTTCGAATCCCGTCGGTTCCGCAATTTTTTTTTCAAGCGTGATATTTCAAAAAGTATTTTTTTTTACAAGCGTGATATTTCAAAAAGTCATTAAAAGTTCTGGTATTAACCAATAGATGAAAAAACTAAACGGTTACTTTTTAGTTGAACCGACGGGATCCGAACCCCCGTCTCTCTGGCAACTGGGCACTTAGACCGCCTTACCGCTCAGTCACGGTCCCGTTGACGTCGGTAGGTAAACATAAGTTGATAAAAAAATACTATGCAATAGCTTCACCGCGGCAGTCTTCGAGTGCTACATGTCTTTTTTAAATCATAATTATCTTATACAGAACAGTATCTATACAAATTCTAATATGCACATTGAGAAATTCTAATCGTGAGCATTGCAAATAAGGATAAGAGCACAAGTTATTTACATTTAGGTAAAACCCCATACAATTGTTTTAGGGCTTTACAATGCAAATCCCAATTTCAAAGAAGTTAGCTTAATGATGACTAAGTTCTTATCAGTTGCTCTATGGTTTTCCATATTTAACAATGGTAAAGTCCAAAAACACATTATAGCGATGCGTCACAAAGGGACAGGTAGGTACTAGTGGACAGGAAAATAATAAGAACAGATTCTTTATCGCCTATCTACTCTATGTGAATAGGTACAGATAATTCCAGGATAATGCACCACCATTGTTGAACTGTGGTTTGCATGGATTACAGATATGCTTAATAAATAATTGCAGAAATTTTTGGAATAGGTATCATTAAAAGATAACAGCGAAAACATCTACAAATAATAAATATGAATTCGAAGTAAATGCAATTGCTACGTAGCGCAATCAACAGCTAAATATAGGTTTTAAAAAGTTAACTTTGTGGAAATTTTATTCTTTACACAGATACTAATAGTAATTTTAGTTGAATTAGCATTTTGTTTAATAGAATACCACCAGTATCTTTTGTATAAAATGTTACATAATTTAGTAGTGTAGGTACCTAGGTACTGGCGTATGTACCTACACAACTGTGTAGGTACAGAAGTTTAAACACTACTCACCGCATACTTACATTTATACAAATTTTTATATAGGTATTTGTATATAAATTAGCTTATAAAATTCAACTCATATTAACCAGCTTAATTATTGCTTTGAACTATTTATGTCAATATAATGCTTTAAGGACACTCAAAACTTTTTTATTTTTACATGCTAATTTAATAATAGTATACAAATAAAGTTTATGATTGTTGGATACCAAAGGTGATAGAATTGCAAGCCGTACCGGAAAGTGCAGTTTTGGTTCATGTTCCACTGTATGGAAGGACGACTTCAAGCGAACGCAGGGAGTCATAGGATGCAGTCGGTTCGGGAACGTGCTGCATCTCGCTTACCTCTCGTCAACCATGCCACCTTCAGTTCGACTGTCAGTCTATTATGGCAAAATGTCATTTGTGAATACCATAGATTAAAGACTACTAGATAGAGCCCATAGCGTGTCCACTCGTGAGACAGCAAATCAGCCTTATTGACATGACATGTCAACATTTAAAGTACATCATAAAACGTCATGTTTTAAAATATCGTAAAATACGAAATATTACTTTATATAAGATAGTTTAGTAAACGCATAATACATGAAATTTGCTAAAAAATAACATATCTAAGCTTTAAATTATCAATCAATGAAGTTTATGCCTACTTACGTATGAAACGTAATTCCTTCGATTTTCTGTTCGCTGCGACTGTTACAGCCGAAAATATTACAACCCACCATAGCACGATAACGTTTAAATTAATATCGTAACCGCAAAGTTATATTCTTTATCAGCAAATTTAATAAAAAGCTAATAATTGCTCAGATATGTCCCTTGCTTGTCACAAACTCCACTCTTGACAAGCAATAAAAACGAACACGCTGAAAGGGACAAAAAATAATCTTGTGTCACTTTCTAATAAAGGCCGAATGAAATAAGTCTGTCACGCTCTTGAACCTACAGCCGCGTTATGACTCCATCTAGTAGTCTTTAATCTATGGTGAATACCGATTTCTGTTACATCCGCTTAGCAACCGTTGTACATTGGTTTCAAAACCGACGTTTTTTAAAGAATAGACATACATTTTGGAAGTAGATATTTTAAGTAAGATGATTTACAAGCACATTGAAACGTCATGTTTATCCGTTTGTAGTTACCTAATCTACCTCCGGTTCATAAGGTAGCAATTTAATGTAGAATTAGGACGTTATAATAAGACCTTCGTAAGTCTAATTATAATATTATTTTTAGCTGATGAAGTTATAAATCTGTCTACAAAAATTTATGAATTGCATAAAAATGTGTGCATATTAAAATTCGTGTATTAACATTGAATAATACGTTGTCTTTTATACTGCGGGGAATTACTGTGGACGTACGCGTATCATCAGATATTTACATAATAGGTAACACAAAGACTATGGGGACTATCATGATTTTTTAATTGTGGATAGAAGGGTTTCTGAGGAAGGTTTCAGAGAGAGACGAATATCTTAGCATTCCATAAATTCACAGTGCGGGTGCCGGGTCCGTCGCGTGGCTGAGAGAAAAACTCCGAACAGCCTAAGAACAGCCTAAGAACCGAACCGCCTAAGACTTGTGACACGGGTGTAGGTTTAAAAGAGTACTCTTAGTGACGCGCGTCAACACTCACCTCCTCTGTTCAAGTTATTCTCCCTGCCCAGCCAAATTCGGAAGGACCCTACTAGAGTAGCTTTGGATACTCGTTCTAATATGGAGCTCACTGCACTTCTAGTAAGGCCAAAATCTTTTAGCAGGTTTGAGAGAGACTTCGCTGGTATACCTCTCGCACCCACTTCTACCGAATTTAAATTAACCACATAGCCATTTTTAGTTACTTCATTAGTAAGGTCGAAATATTTATTCACTTTTAATACTTATGGTCTTTAGGGATATTTGTTTCCCATGGCACTGTTTTTGTTTTTTTTTGGAAAAAAGAAATATGTCCGGTCTAGATGTCGAAATAGCTAAGTCCGGGATCTAATAGTGTTTTTCATACGTGTCCATTAATATAGTTAAATCCAGAGCTCAGAATTGAATAAGGCTTGCTGGTGGAATTTGTACTTGAGCCTACTTTAACAAAGTTAGTTTGCCTTTTATTCGTCGTCAACCCTTTTTGAGCTCTAGCTACTGAAAGGCTTACAGCTTCACGTATGATTCCTAGTACTCTATCGTGTCGGCGTGAGTAAAGACCCCTGTCCAGGAGCACCTTGCATCCTACCAATAAGTGCCTTGCAGTGCCCACTGCCTCACCACAGGTATAGCAAGATTTTTGTTAAGGTATTCTGTAAATTGGCTGAAATATTCCGTTAATTGTTGAAAGAGACGAGAAATGTCAAGCCACCTGGGAGCTTTAATTGAAAACTCTGCCTAAACTATATGGGATATAACAAAAAATATAGGGATAGATTGTTCCTTTTTATTAGAACTACAAAAATCCGCGAAAAATAAATTGTTATAGCCATATTTTATTTAACAAAAAAAGTACTGGAAAAATATTTTTTTATTGTTCTCGAAAGGTTGCAGTACTTACTTATTACTACTATTTATTTATTACTATTACTTATTTTCCTCGCAGGTGAAGTCGCGGGCGTATATACCTATATATTATTGGTTATATTTTATATAGTACTAGCAGTCGCCCGCGACTTCGTCCGCGTGAAAACTTATTAGGTACCCTTTTAATTTTAAAGACAGACTTTCATATAGAGTGTGCTCTTTCCCCGCTACCCCTCTTAATTTAATTTTTTTCAAGCAATATCCTCCGTCCTGTCCCGTGTACTAAAGATCTACATTTTTGTTCCACATTGTACAATATTACAGTACATTAACATTAACAAAATATATTTATGGCAAGCTGATGTGAGCTTGTATTAAATAATCTATTTCACTTTTGAGTCTAGCTTTCATAATAAACAAAATAATTTACAATCCGTCACGCATATCTAGAGATTAGCCCGTTTAAACAAACGAACAAACTTTTTCGTATATTATATAAATAATATTATGGTTTGCCATGCCAAATAAATTAAAAGAAAAGATCAAAGTTCGAATTCTCAAAAAATATCTGTACCAAAATGTTGACCCCTATTCGGTCCGTCTTACTTGAGGTCAACTTAATTTGGACGATTTAGCGGCGTTGTTGTTTTTTAGAAATTTTGTAATATCTCCAAAACTATATAACTAATTAACATACTGTAAAAGGCAAATCTTATCTCTATAATATCCTTGTGATTATTAAATAATTTATTTTGATAAGCATATGAATTAAATGATTTATTACAGTCTCACTTTTTAGAGATTTTGTAATATCTCCGAAACTATATAACTAATTAACATACTGTAAAAGCCAAATCTTATCTCTATAATATCTTCATGATTATTAAATAATTTATTTTGATAAAGATTTAAGTTTAGTTCTATAAATAATGACGTAAACGTAAACATATGAATTAAATGATTTTTTAGTACACAAAAAGTTAAATATCTGCCAAAATATAAAAGATAGATATATACTATCGCGGACTTTTTTGTAGAACTTTTTAAGATGCATAAAGTTTTAATACAATGTTTTCAATTATATCCAATAAATAAGGCAGCGCACGCGATTTACGTCGATTTAATAAATTTCACGGTCTGACTCGCGCGACAAAAACTGTGATAACTCGGGTAATATATACAATGCATATATAAAATATAGCCAATGACACTCACCGATAACGTAGCATTCTACTGGTAAAAAAATTTTTAAAATCGGATCAGTAGTTCCGAAGATTAGCCCCGACAGAACTTTATTTACAAACTTACAAACCTTACCTCTTTATAATATTAGTATAGGTTGGTTAAACCTACCTACCTAAAGTATCATTTATAAAATTTTATTTTTCAAAAACTGACTAAATATAAAAAGAACCGAGTGCTACACGTTCCCTCAAGTTTAAATAATAAAGGTTGTGTAACCTGAGTACATAAACAAGGCTTCTACTTTTACTTACTTTCTTATCACCGGAACGCGCCACAACAGAACAATTTTACACCGCGAACACGAATCGGTCACTTTTCCTCGTTTAAAATCACGTTGACGGAAAAACCGCCAACACTAATAAAAGAAAAATTTAATACGATAAAACATTTATAGTTTTAGTAACGATTCGTAATAAAGTAGCTCTATTTATTAATATTTATGAGAATCGGAAGCCGGTGTGCGCGCGCGCAGCGTTCCCGGGCTGCTCGTAAGTGAAGACGCTGAGACTCTCGTAACTCGTAAACTTTTTGCGCTACTCCTTTTAGAGATCGGTGATGCATACCTTAATAACAGGTAAAGTGTGTATTAGAACACGCATAGAGTTCCGTATGAATTTATGTAAAGAAAACTTTATTTTATAACTGTTTTGTTGTTTAACTGTTTTTGCGAGAAAAGGATTTATTAAGACTTCAACACCGGAGAATATTAAGAATGTGCTCTATTTCAAAGGTATATACAATTACTATTGGACACAGAATCGGAAAAATTGTACTTATTGAAAATAGTTTATAACTTTGTAGGTATTTTCTTCAGATATTCTCTTTCTTTATTATTTGACGAATATATATATTGCCAGTGCTTCCATCGTGCTTAATACATAATTATCTAACTGACTAGCAATTTTTATCCCTAAAAAATTCCGATCTGGAGCAGCTTGTTGGGTCTAACTTCCAAAACTACATACTATACTAAAGCCAAACTCGATTGAGAATGCTTGTCAACAAACAAATTAAAAATGAAGGTAGAAAGCACTAGTCATTTTACACCTATTTTTTTAATTAACTAGTTAACAACGAATTAGTGACAATAAATTAGATAAGTAAGCTTAAAAAGAATTAATATATTCAATATTTTTTAAATAAGATTTTTTAAAATAACAAAACATAGTTTTAAATTTATTAGGCATAAAATGTGTTGCATTTTCTACCTTCATTTGAAATTTGTTTGTTGACAAGTATTCTCAATCGAGTTTGGTTTTAGTATAGATACCAACATCACTACTCAACACACACCACGAACATTAAAAAAGGTAGTTTTCTTTCGGGAACAGTAGATTTTGTTCTGGATGAAAGATATTCCTTTGCATAATTTGTAATAAAATAAAATTTAGACATCAGTACAACATACGAACACACATTAATAAGATTAATTAGAGTACATACAGAGTAAGCTACTTATCTTGGCTTCCTTATCCACCTAAGGAGACCTAAATATTATGGTAAACCTGTTTCAATACAAAGGTGGTATAGATATAAGGCTATATAGGTAAGTTATAAAGACACGCTGTTTAATAATCAAGTTTATGCTTTCATGACTGACGAGCGACGGCTGCATATTTTAAGAGATATTACAAACACTGTCTTTATCTTTAAACAAACGTTTGCTTCATGTTTTCTGTTTTACTCGTACTGGTACATGCAATTTCTGTATATTTCGCTGAACACGCTGTTTAAAAACAATTGAAGGTAAATTATACCGAAATCGAAGAAAACGATGTATTTTACACACAACCGTTCGGGAAATTATCGTCGCTAAGTAAGGTATGTAAGATAAATTATAAATTGGCATTAAAATAACTGCCTCGTTGGTCTAGTGGTTGGCCTATGTGGCTTCGATCACGAGGTCCTGGGTTCGATTCCTGGGTCAGGTCACGGAATAATTCTGAGCTATTTCATTCTTCTATGAAATGTTCAGTGCATTCCAAGCCCGGAATCTGGAAGTTGGTGGTGTTACATCCCCGTGCCTCGGAGAGCACGTTATGCCGTCGGTCCCGGTCACTGTCATCAACATCTGATAGTGATTGTAAATGAAACATACTAATATAAACTGCATAATCACTTAACATCAGGTGTGATAGCAGTCAAGGGCCAACTTGTAGTCGATAAAAAAAAACTTCGCGGCACTCGTACGCCAAAACTATTGAATATTTGAAACACACGAATGTGATATAATTTAAAATTATCGTTTATGAGAATGCATCGGAAAGGAGATGTCATCCAAAAACCAATATAGCGGCGGAAGAGGCAAAACATGAGATGAAATGTTGAAAATCAGAAAGAACTTATCAATAAATTCGCCAATTTTAGAAACTCTCGGAAAGCTTTCCAGGCAAAACTAACAAATGTTTGGAGTAAAATAAATCATTTAAAACAAACAACCGCTTTATAGTTGATTATAGATCTAACATTGTATATTGCAATAAGTTTTGCTCTTTAGCTCTAGGTTAATTCAATAAGTAAGCAAAAACTTGCGACCGCGGATTGTTTGTCAGGGCAATGATATTTTTTGTTTACACGGAGGAAGCAAATAGAGGTCGCAAAATAACAATGTTACTAAATGTTTGATTGTGTAATAGTATTACATTACTTAATGTATTTTATTAACACGTGTCTGAGCATTTTCTTTTTGTTACTTTGCCGAAGTTTATTATGCCATCTATCTACTATGCCAGGGCTTCCCAAACTTATTTGTACTATGACGCCCTTGGGACTTAGCTATTTTTTTTGACGCACCTCAACCCAGCCCCTAAAAATACTTTCCAATTTTAGAATCAACCTATTAACAGGTTATCAGAAAAACAGGTCGCAAACGTAATAAAAACTTTAATACAACAGTCCCGATGGTGCGATATTCATGCGAAACAGAGCTCCAAAATTCAAACAGCTTGTCCTTGTCATAATTATTTTTTGGCTGGAATCACAGGACAGTTCTATTAGTTCTTCCTCTTTTTCTGTTGAAAGTGTCGATGGTGGTAGCTCGATTTGTTTGTGCCAACATGCGACGCCCCTGGGACAATGTAACGACGCCCCGGGGCGTCGCGACGCACAGTTTGGGTAGCCCTGCACTATGCTATTTTCCGCGAAAAATCGGCGAATCAAACCATCTATCCAACAAACCGTCTTCTAATTTTCAAAATAAGGCAGGTAATGTAGTCGAAGGTTATATGATAGCTTATAAATGAATGGACAAATTAAGGTACGGATTTTTATACGCTTTTATTTTTACCTTAAAAATTGGATAAGAGAATTCAAAGTCCTTAAAAATTGGATAAGAAATTGGCGTTTTCGTTATTATGATGAAAGGATTTACTGTCATAAAAGTTGTTACCTACCTATCTGGCTAAATTCATGACAGAGTTTTCACAATTTTTAAATTAATTTTTAATTCTTTGCACGAGAATAAATATCGCTCGTGGCTAACGCATTCTATTAGCAAATTCGTGCCATTGTTCAATGTTGTGAGAACAAAGTTTACTATATCGAATGGCTGTTTACTTAAACTGGACTGTATATATAGTATTTTAATTTGTACATAATTTTTAATAAAATATGTTGCAACTATAAGGCATTATATTAATAATTGACTGGATTGACTTCTGAGAGCATGTCTGTAAAAAATTGGACAGTTCAAGTCACGCCGTCCACTCGATCTTTATCTGTCCAAAACGATACTGTAAAGAGAGTTATAGAATCGAGACTCGCACTGTCGAGTTTTGTTACAAAGTCTCTGCAGTCAGCCATCAAAATTAGGCTGGACATTGACAAGTCTCGCATTAGAGGACAGGGCATATGGAGCTTACCTTGCTACTTCAATGCAAAACTATTCGATGTTGAACATTGCGACCTGGACCGACTGCTGCAGCTGCTCTCTGAGGTACGGGGGAGTCTCCCTTTACCGTCTCAACTCCAGGCTCCGGGACTGATTGAGAACTGACATAGATGAACCACAGGATCAACGAAACAATTATGAGGTAGTTCGCAGTATAAGCTTCTGTGGGGTTTTGTCACTTGTTCACATCACAGAATACATAAAGGTTCATTAAATATATCCCTTCGTTATATATATCCCATTTCGTTAAATATTGTAGGCATTGATAATGCATAGATAGCATTTTTAATAGTTAAGTAACCCTTAAAACGGTATTGGTTTAATAAATTAATCTTGACTAATTTATTATTGCATCAATTATTTTGGTTTTTCCGACAATTTCACATTTTCACGAAGGTATAATATTTTTTTCTTATACATTCCTCGGCCATTTTGATAATATTACAGTTATTTTCCAACCTTCCCTTCATAGCTTCGAAGGGCTTTTAGTAATTACAGAAAATAACGGTACCGTAATTTTGGGCCAAAGTGCCATTGTATTCTTATTCTTTTTCATTTAGAGAAAATTGTTTGGATTAAAATATATAAAAAAACCAAGATATAAATATAAAGAGAATAATATCTCAACATAGGCAATAATGTAAAAGATAAAAAAAAAACAAATGAATTTTTTTCTATTCTTGGAGTAAGGTATTCCTAAAAGGCTTCACAATAAATGAAGTCTTTTTTTCCAATATTTTAATTTTGTAACACCTTTTTTATAATTTTTTTACATAAACATCGCACACTGAATACAAAAAATACACAGTGGAATTAAATTGTGAGATTCGTCGAATTCGTAACAATTTAGATAGAAATATAGCGAAACTTAATTAAAAGGCAGTAGTTGGAATCGCAGCTGGAATACACTCTGGAATTTACAATACCTGTGCTGCAAACGATATCAAAGTCGTGTATCAAAACAATAGTAATTGTGTAGTTTTGTTTGTTTTATATAGAATCTGAACAATTGGATTCTAAATTGTGGAAGTCATTAATTGAATTTAGATTTTTTTTATTTATTATTTATTCCGAGTTAGACCTGCACTGACTTAAATGGAAGCAGGCTAACTTGTTAGGTTTAGGATGAAATCCACATCCCCCATAAATCCAACACGTATACCGTTTTGCCATGGAGGCCGTCAAATTTTATTCCGCGGGAATTCTTTACATTTTTCGGCATACACAGTAGCGTTTATTTTAGATTTTATTTTTCCCTGCACTCAAAACAACATCAATTATAAATAACTAAACATTTTAATTTGTTAGACAGTTAGACAAATAAAAAATAAAAACTTCCTTTAAACTAATTGTTAGAAATAAAGAATTCAATACAATAAACAAATAAAAAATTAATATCAATTCCGCTAACTGAAAATCATATCAAAGGCTGAGGAAGTCTTTGTGGTCCTTTGACCGTGATACTTGATTACTTGTTAGACGCGTGAGTCCAATTGTTAGACTTGGATTTGTTTAGATTTGAAAATAGAAACAAGTTAAAAACAACGCATTATGAAATCAACAAACGAAATTATTATAAAAAAATTAAAACAACCAATTTCACATCAATATTAATTTCAAATTGTACTTCAACTCAACGGTCCTAGTTTTGTTTGGCTGTTGGTAGTCATTTGAACGTGGTACTTAATCATTGGCTGGAAGGGTGTGTCCAATAATTGTTAAACAGCTATGAAGTTAAAATCAAAGTCAATTATTACAAGGAATTTCACAAAAACATCAATTTCAACTCAGCTTAAAATGAAACTTATATCAAAGTCATTGTTATGTTGAGGTGTTTGTGGTCATTTGACCGTGCCAGCATATAGTCATTGGTTAGAAGCGTGTGTCCAAGTTTCATAATCCTTTGTAGGCTTGATACTAGAGCTCCGTTAATCGTGTTCTTGTTATAGGCTTCGTCAGCGCTGCTTAGAGGAACGTTGAATATACGCAGATCCTGTGCTTGTGAGATGTTACCTGTCATTAAATCATAAGATTAACTATTATTTAAGTACAGCATGTCAATTCTGTAACGAAACTCGACAATGCGACTCTCGACTTCCGTCTCTATATCTTTCTATCTCTATTATCGTGTTAGATAGAGAGAGATAGCGACGACTCGACGAGCGAGACTCGCACTATCGAATTTTTTTACGGAACCAACATGCAACTTTTATGGATGGCTTAATAAAAATGCCAAACCATCATCATCATTATTATCAGCCTATTTAAAAGGCCCACCATGATTCCAGGCGAGGGAGGAATCCTCTCCTATAAAAGACTCCTACAAGGGAGTCCTTATATGAGATATTAGAAATATGGATGTTAGATCCATTGTGTTGTATCAATTATCTGATGGTAATGATGACACGGACTAACATCTAACGTGCTTTCCGAGATACGAGACATAACACCGCCAATTCCCAACTCCAGGCTGCGAATTTTTAACTAGAAGCCTATTTGAAATGAATTAACGATCACGAGCATATCTATACTTATAATAAAACTGTAACAGGTCAACAATTAATTTGAATGGTAACGTAAAACTTTATTGAAGACGCCCGCGACTTCGTCCGCGTGAAAACCTCTTAGGTACACTTTTAATTTTAAAGACAGACTTTCATATAAAGCGTGCTCTATCCCCGCTAGCCCTTTGAAATGAATTAACGATCTCGAGCCTATCTATACTTATAATAAAACTGTAACAAGTCCAATTAATTTGAATGGTGACGTAAAACTTTATTGAAGATGTATTAAAAAACGTATTTTTGAGTCATACCCACAGCTCTGAAGCCGGTCCGATGTTCGACGTAGCAGTACGAGTACCCTATGAAGACCCCGGCAGCAGTCGCTGACAGTGTCATTATGAGCAGGCCGGCTGTGAACACCACGCATATCAGCCATTTTGGTTTGCTGTAACCAAACGGTGTATTTAGCAGAAAGTAATGCTCCGGGTAGGTAGACTTTAATGATAGGTAAGTTTTCAGCTGATTTGTACTCTGCTATAACCTTTCGACCGATTCGATCAAGCAGATGTCTTACCGGCCACTTAAATAGGAGTCCATCGCCTATAAATAGAACATTTATTAGAAAGACGTCCTAAAAAAACCGGAGACCATAATAGCAATGCCGCTTGGTCGCAGAAATAAACATGGTGATGGTACTTACCCACACGAACTCTGTCACAAACTTAACAAGAACTGCAGATTGCAAGCAGCAATCTGCAGCGGCTGGGAAGTAATTCTAGTCGTTTTACCTGCTTTTTATATTTAAATCTATGGTCCCTGACTTTACTTTTTATATAATTTTTTTGTATAAAGAATGGTTACAGCAAGCTATGCTTACTATAATACTATAATAATAAATGTAAATGCCACTGCGGACTTTTTCTTAGTACTAACAATAAAGGACAATTTAGTATATCTATATTATTTTATTATATCTCAAAGGGATTAGAGATTGTTTTCAATAAAAATTCGCAGGCGGCGTAATACTTCCAACAAATTATCATTATGGTTATGATTATACGACGTCGGCGAGGTGTTGCTGGTGCTTTAATGAGCTACAAACCTCAACGTTGTAGAAAAATATAGGTATGTACCTAAATAGATAGCTTTTTACTCTTAAAACTTACCCCTGTAAAGATTCAGGAAGATTCTCAGTTTTAAGAATGGTATACCCAATCATACCTCGAAATAGTTATATTATTATTCGTGAATTCAAATTTATAATTAAGTATTTGAGGTGAAATTAATTATGTGAGACATGAAAATAATATAATATATTGTTGAATTTGATGTTTCTTGGGTTTTTCAGAAAGAAAACAAAAGCTACCTTGGAGGAATTAAATTACTTGTCGTAAAAGGAGTCCATATTGCTTTTTTATTGTGTTTGGTATCCTCTTAAACCTATTGCATGACTCTGTCAAAGTTATGACAATTTGATATCTTTTGTGACGTATTTTATTAGGTGTTTTTTGATAACATAGTATTTTTTGGATAATTGTATTTAATTATATTTTTATAATTTATATTTCTACTCACTTTTCAAGTCTTATAAGTTATTAGTTTTACTCTTTTTTTAAAATAACAATGTGTAATTGTTACAAAATCGCTTATTTTTTTGGGAACATGATTTATATATGTGAAAGGTGAGTAGCCTTCAATTTTGTCAATCTTCAATTTTGCCGCCAAGCATCGAGTTTGAGAGCGCTGTATTTTGGTTATATGCCTTAGGTTGACCTTAGCAAGGACATGTTCCTTAAGGATGTCCAGTAGGCCTTTGAAGGTATCCTGTGCTCGAAGAGATCTCTCATGGAGAAAAATTGAGATCGTCGTCCAATAACGGCTATATCGGATGTATAACTCTTTCGTTGCGTTATGTCTTATTTTAGAAGCTACAGGAAAAAGACTTCACCAATCTAGATAATTCCGTTTATCGCCACTGTTGGGCGACGACTTGTGCAATGCTAATAGCAAGTCTTTTGAAAGCTTTCGTCATTCCCAAAATAATCAGCAATTAAAGAAATAAATTGTTGCTGACGTTTTGTGCAATTTAAGCAAAGCTGTATTCAATGTAGTATATTAAGACTTACCGAAATGCTTTTCAGTTTGTGTGTTCAAATTTACGTGGGCATTTGTTCTGCGTAAAAGAGATTCCATATTATACTTATAGAACGCGATATTTCAATACAACGGCATTCCTTACTTATATCATATGTAGCAACTTGCTGCGGGATGCGACATAATGGGCATCTATGTCGCGTCGCATCGTGTCTCATTCGGTCGTGAATGTCGCTTACGCAGGGCACATCATAAGTGACAAACTAATCCGAAGACTACATAGGACGCAAGTAGGGAATGTCGTTGTTTTTTGTTGGCAACTTTGCGTCGCATCCTATTTGTCGCTTACACAGGCACTCCGTTATAACTAGAAAATCTTTATCTTGCTTACTAACTGTCGCTTGCGACTTCATTCGCGTGGACACCCTTAATCATGACATTCTTTGTTCAAGTACGTACTATAAGCCTTCCTCTTGAATCACTCTATCTTATGATAAACAGCATTAGATAGCGTTATGTTAGGTAGGTACTATTGTTGTACGACTGTTTGCTGCAGGTTGGTATCATGTTGCGCCGCGACGTCTGTCGTCACGTGCATAGTGGCCACTCTGCTAATCATGCTCGCTCTCGGCATAGGACTCGGCTACAACTACTGCTACGTCGACATGGACACTGGCAGATATAAAAGTGGTAATTACTTGCATCTGATCATAATTATCAGCCTATTATAGGCCCCTACAAGGTTAGGTCTCTCTCTTTGAGGAAAAGGGGATGTAGAGCGTAAACCCGCCACGCTGCTCCAATGTACTGGTGGGCTGGGGGCTATGTATTTTTTACTCATTAAAGACATTTTTGCGTCAGAAGGAGGGTTATGTTTTTCGAGCGTATGTATGTATGTCCATTTCTTCCACCATAAAGTATTTAGAGTTTTATACAGATATAGTGATCCTTGTTTTTCTCTTTTCAGTTCATAACTTCTAAGCAGTCGGGTTTTTTGTTTTTATAATAATAATTTTATTATTCATTAAAGATTATCTACTATCAGAAGTTGATCGTGAAAGTGATAGAGACCAAGACAATTAAGAACTCTCCAGTCACGTGGGTGGAACCCACTAAGTTTCCGAAACCCCGCGCATACATTACGCCAAAGTTCATAAAAGAATTAGAGACTTAGAATAATTTCCGCGACCCGACCCAACGAACCCAGGACCTTGTGATCGTTACCACACAGGATTATCACTAGACTAAAGTTACATCTAATACTTAAAACATATTTTTTTAACAACTTTAAAAATTTCTCAGTTAGACCTGTATTTTTCTCCGTATCTCGCTTTTGGCTGAATCGATTTTGATTCAGTGGGCCGGTAAAAAGGCCGATACTGATGATATTGCTAACTCTTTTGCAGATGAACCTTGGGAAAAGGAAACCACACCACTACCGGTGCAGATAAATTCTACAATGGTGGTCCGTCTGTTCGGCGGGGTCGACTTCTCTGTGCTCATAAAAAAGATCAAGGAAAGAAGACAAAATTGTACCCTAAACTTAATAGTTTAATTTCGTGCATCGATTCGGAGGTCGTATTTTTAAGTTTGAAATGTTTTATAAATATTCATGGGCGGTAATAATAATAATAATAACAAACAATTTAACATTTTTAAAATTGTGATTAGATCAAAGAGTCTTGGGGTCCCAAGGTGATGGAATCCCGAATGAAATAGTAACGATATCAAGCAGGTTATGTACTTAGAATAGGTCTATTACCAGTAGCATTACGATGCGACCGTCGACATATTTCTCTTAAAAGAAAACGACACACGCCCTATCCATTGGTTATATGATCGAAGCGTCGTCCAATAGCGCGCAATTAAAAAAGTCGCTCTCTTTCGTCGCAACACAAAAAAGAGCGATATTTTAGATTGCGTACTATTGGACTTAAATGATTACAAAAAACATATAATCAACACTCGTGGGGCAATGTAGCTAAAACCATCAGTAATAGTAAACCAGTCAAATACTGTCTGAAATCAAAACGCTCGAGTATTTCCAATAATTGATTTTTTTACTAAACTGACGGGCTTGCTCTCAACATACTCTACTATATTAGGAGTTCATATTATATGGTAGGGGTATTTCCAATAATTGATTTTTTTACTAGTCTGACTGGCTGCCCTCAACGTACTGTACGGGCTCGAGTATTTCCAATAATTGATTTTTTTACATCTAATCAACGTACTGTACGGGCTCGAGTATTTCCAATAATTGAACCACCAGTAATAGTAAACCAGTTGATTTTTTTACTAGTCTGACTGGCTGCCCTCAACGTACTGTACGGGCTCGAGTATTTCCAATAATTGATTTTTTCACTAGTCTGACTGGCTGCCCTCAACGTACTGTACTATATTAGGAGTTCATATTATATGGTAAGGTATTAAGGACTCAGTCACCAGGCGACGCGATGCAATATAGCTGGGTTTTAGTGGATTTTTTTACTAGCTGCTGCTGCCCTCAACGTACTGTACGGGCTCGAGTATTTCCAATAATTGATTTTTTTACTAGTCTGACTGGCTGCCCTCACGGAGTACGGCGCAGTATTTCCAATGATTGATTTTTTTACTAGTCTGAGGGTCTGCCTCAACGTACTTACGCTCGCGTATTTCCAAAAATGGATTTATTACAATTAACCGCTTGAGTATTGCACAAAATCGCCTTTTCAGCTCCCCTACCATAATCCGAATTTGTTTTTAATATTAGGGGTATATTACTGTTTGCGGAAGATTCACGATGTCCCCAGGACTCAGTCAACAGGCGACGCGATGCAACATCGCTGGGTTTTAGTGGATCTTTCAGCTGCTTCTGAGCCGGGGAGTCTCACATACTCCTCCGGAAACGGCGCAGTTATGACCGTCCTATTACCGGGGGGTATGCGTCAACGCTATTCCCAGCGTAAAAAAGGGGCATATTACAATTATCCGCTCGAGTATTTCACAAAATCGCCTTTTCAGCTCCCCTACCATAATCCGAATTTGTTTTTAATTAATATATTCTTACCTACCTACTGTACGAAACTCAATAGGTTAGTCTGCCTACCTAATGAAAAAATCTAAGACAATAAACAATTACTAAAGCAATGTGTTTTTATTAATTTTATGTGTTTATTATTTCACAACAATTTCAACACAAGCGGAGCTTTCTTTTCACGGAGGGTTAACTGGTTTTTCAGAGGTTGTCTTGAACCAGCCATAACCTGTGGGTATATATGGGTAATATTAAGTACGCATATTGTCTGGCACCTGACTTCCTTGTTGGTTCAGCAATCAAATTATAGTCGGATCACAAGGTCCTGGGTTCGAGTCTAGGGTGAGGCTTCCCTTTCTCCTAAGGGCCAACTTGTAGTCGATAAAAAAAATAAAAAAAAAATAAAAAAAAATAAAAAAAAAAGAAATTTCCAGCAAAATCCTAAGCACAGAGTCTGAAAGGAGATGGACATGGCCCAATACAAGCTTGAGCCTGACCTGAACATGACCGAAACATGGACCATCATAATGGTTCAGATAATTACTTCTGATATCAGAATGTCATAGTGCTCCGGAACTTGGGGTTATTTTTTGTTTCATATTTTAGATTTTGTAGGTTATGTGAAAAATCATTAATTAATATGTTCAAACCCCTTTTTTGTCCACTTTTACTTTCGTAGATATTTTTCTATTAATTTATCCGAGAAACTAGCGAGGGGTCAATTAAAAGTTAAAATAGGTAATAATCCACAAAAACAATCAATGCGTAACCGATGCAAAACTTTGTACATGGGGGTGACAGTGCTATACTTTGATATCTAAATTTTTTGTATAGAAGTAGTACCAACTAATTTACAAGGCGTGTCAATTAAAAAGTGCTCTAAAACAATACTAGATGTCACTGGTAGTAGTGATTGCCATATTGGCTGACTTGGTTTGTTTTCTGGATTCTGATTGTGCTGTTGTTAATAACTAACTATATTACTTTGTTTTATATTTGTATAAAATACTGTGTAATAAATCTAACAGACCAAAAGAATCACACAATTTTCAAAATTCAGAAAACACACAGAAAGACTGTTTGATATCTGTTTTTGTTAGATTTATATCACTAAAAGATATCCTCGAAACTTATTGTACCTATACGAAGTATAGACGTGTAAATGAATATATATAAAATAAAAATAATAAAATACACACATATGCGAAAGCAAAGATACTAGTGCCACCTAGTAACTTGTCTGTGACAATATATATAAATATATGCTAAATGCATTAAGTTTTGCGCGTAATATATAAAAAATGTTTAACATACCTCTCCCGCCAGGTACAGAATTGAAAACTATTGAATTATACTTCTAATTTAATGCTTTTTTTTACTATATATTTTTTTATTACTGTTACGAACGGATGAAGAGGCCCATTTTCGCTCATGTCCTGTTTGGTGTTCCACCCCCCGTGCCTCAGAAAGAACGTTAAGCCGTTGGTCCCGGTCAAAATCTATTCTCGTTAAAAGAATAATAACGAAAGTTAAAAGATGACGATATTGTCCGAAGGGTAAGTCGTAATTACTCCCATTGCTGTTGGTCGTTTAGTAGTTTTGTGACAGCCTCCAGACTTTTTTCTGCGCCAGTCACCATTGATGTGTTATGATTTAAGGAAGACGTCCACATTTAAGTATCTAAAGTATCAGAGGAGTAGGAATAAATAATACTGATAATATGTTCTGGCTGCGCTACATAAGAGAGTGGACTATTCCAACTAGCCATGGACAAGAAGAAGTTCAACAAGCTGCCCACCGACCTTCAGTACAGTGGAGTAACACTTAAAGAAGAAGAAGTATCACATCAAAAGAATTTTTTTTTTTAACAGAGCGATCGGCTTTACCGACGCAATCAGACTACATACTTGTGCGATCAGTTGATGAGCTTGTATGACTTCATATACAAAAAATACTACGATCCGTAAGATTAGATTTCCGTTCGATACTTACGTTGGTTAAATGTGGACACTTTTGTTACCTTTAAAGGGTACGCAGGTGTTATTATAGGCGTATGAAGCTTAACATCTATGCCTTAGGGTGATGGACACTAGGGCGGCACTTTGGCGTTTTTGACATGCTGAAGTGTGACTGTGTATAGCGATGCTTACACACGTCAGGAGGGCCATCTGTTTTTGGTTCGCTTATCATAACTAAAAGAGGAGATTTGTATTAGGGTTGTTACCTGCAGTCCACCAAAATTGATCAGTGCTTTGATGAAAATCTGAAAACTTTCTTTGTCTGCAACACTCCGGATAATGTTCCATTATGTAATAGTAGAATGCGTAGTACCCAAGGGCAACGCCTCCTAGTATAGGCGCTAATATGCAGGCCAGTTTTACATAGTTGTACGGGTAAATACTGAAAAATAAGATTCAAAAGCAAGTACAGCCAATCTGCTGTGAATGTAGTTGTATTTAAGTCAACAACACTATTATCTTTGCGTGCACAGTAAACGAACGTCAAAACAGCACGATCTGTAAGTTTAGCTCAACAACATTACAGAGAACAGACCTCCTTCCCTGGGAGGGATAGGAGGGGATACGGAGCATATATTCATCACTCTGATCCAAACCAGGTTAGCGTGCTTAGGCTGATAATGTTCAAATGATCACTAAATAAAATAGCTTTATTTCCTTACAATATTAAACATTACAATTTACAATATTGTTAGTTACAGTAGTTAAATTCAAACTTATCCTATGTCAGTATTGTTAGTTTTGGTTACATACTAATTCTTTCTGTAAGGACTGCTTAACGCAGTAAAAGCCTCCTCCATATTAAGCCACTGTGCTCTATCCCTAGCTGTGCGTTGCCATGTACTTCCAGCCACATGCGCAATATCATCACTCCACCTTTTAGATGGCCTGCCTCGCTTCCGTTTTGAACCCCGTGGGTACCAGTTTGTTACTATTTGGGACCATCTATTGTCGGTTACTCTCTGAATGTGGCCTGCCCATTTCCACTTAAGACGTAGAACGTGTTTAGCAGCGTCCTTCGCCTGGGTTCTTTTTCTTATTACTTTGTTTTTTACTCTGTGCTTTAACTTCAGCTTCAAAAAACTACGTTCTATAGCCCTTTGGCATTTGCTTACTTTGTCTAAAGTGTCTTTCGTTATTTGCCAGGTTTGGACCGCGTATGTCAAGCATGGCGTAAGACATGCGTCCATAGCTTTTGTTTTTAATTTAATTTGCAAGTTCCCCTTGAAATCATCCTTCATGGCCCAGTACTTGTTCCATGTGCTTTTAATTCTCCTGTCCATTTCTTTTTCTGTACCAGACTTATGATCACTATCAAATGATAATAACAATGACCAAGACACAGGGGTTAACGTATTTTCCGATCCATGAGAGTGTAGCACCAAAAATTTAGCAACAAGTGAACAGTGGAAAAGTCGGGATAAAAATCATGTCTTTTTTTTTTTTTTTAACGACTACAAGTTGGCCCTTGACTGCACGTGATGTTAAGTGATGATGCAATCTAAGATGGGTAAAATGAAATCCACTTTCGGTTTTTACACGAAATCGTACTGGAACACTAAATCGCTTGGCGGTACGTCTTTGTCGGTAGGGTGGTAACTAGCCACAGCGAAAGCCTCCCATACATAGACAAATTAAGAAAAATCTCAATATATCCCGCCGGGAATCGAACCCAGGTAACCTCCGTCTTATAAATCCACCGCGCATATCACTGCGCCACGGCGGTCGTCAAAATCGTCCTAATTTATTATCTCCTCAATATCTGACTGTCATATTATACAATAAGATTTTTTGCAATCTAACTGATAGTTTCTTGTGTTTGTCTTTCTAACTAAATTAAGTTAAAGTATAACATACCACATTTTTCAAGTTAACTGTCTCTGTCAGTTTTTACATAATATTTTCTAATTTGTATTTTAACATTCAATTTGGTTATATTGTTTCTCAGAAAATGTTTATCTCTTTAAAATTGACAACATTTTTATGTCATATTATTGTTACCTAATGACATAAAATGTCATACCTAATAACATAATATCACAGATGTGTAATTCCTGCCACTGATTGATAGAAAAATCACGAGAAGTCTAATGTGAAAGACTTTGAAGAATCAATGTGACATCTGTCATGTAAATCGAGCACCTGCAATAAGACCTGCAATGACATATTTATTATAAATGTCACACACTCAACAGATGGCACCACTAGTCATTAATGGGCAAATAATAAATTCAACAAAAATTTTTTAATTCCAGACTACCTATTATAAAAAAAATAAAATTGTTAAGGAATCTCTATACTTTAGGAATCAGGATCTTATACCTTGATGAATTTTTCACACGAAGCGCAATTTTTTAGACGCAAAAATTAAATGTTAAATAAAATTAGCTTGTTTTTGAGCAGTCACGATGTAATCGCTGGATGCAGGATTCGAATCCAGGACCTCGTGGGTAGTCCTAGCATAAAAATAAAGAGAGGGAATATTTGTCTCTCATGCGTCAATACATACTTACAGTAGTATTAAAAATCACTGTGGTACTTTGAAGCGCAAACTTTCATCAAGCCACCAATTTAGATTTCGCCTCTTAGAAGTATAGAAATATTCATTTGGATAATGGTTTACTTTTGATAGTTGGAACACCGAGAACCCGAGTATAATGCCTAGCACAGCTAAGCCAACGTTGATTGCTACTTTAGTAACGAAGTCTCTAACACTGAAATAAACAAAAAGACGATTAAGTGCCTATTTAATTTATTTAACACTCGTTTGAGTAGTAGAGAAGAAGAAGAAGAAAATCTTTATTGCACACATAATACATAGACAAACACACAGTAAAAAAAAATAAAACAATAAACATGAATGCATGCAAAGGCGGCCTTATTGCTTGGAGCAATCTCTTACAGGCAACCCTTGATGATAGGAATTGTGAAGTGGAAGCGGAAATGGTGCAAGACAGAATAAATCATTCAGATAAATAATATATATTCACATAAATATAAATACAAAATACATACAAATATTTATATATATACACACTCACACACACATATATATACACATATATATATACATAAACACTCTAGAGCTCACAATAGAGCTTTGTGACACAGCACTATTGAGCCAGGCCTCCCTCCTTGTAGGAGAGGGGACATGAAGCGGAGACACATCACGCTGCTCCAATGCGGGTTGGTGGGCTTGGGGTGATGATGGTAAATTTTTTATCGACCACAATCAGGTGCTGATGACTGTTACCGAGATCGACATCCTAACGTGTTCTCCGAGACACTTCTCGACTCCAGGCTTAGAATTTACAGAAAATTTCTTATACGAAAGAAAACCTTGGTATTATTTTACAGCCCGACCCAGGGTCGAATTTAGGATCTCGAGATCGAAGCCAAATAGTCTAACCACTATAGCAACGAGGCATTTCGGGGAACTATTATGCCATTTCTGTTGCCGAGCAGTATAGTTGTGTCTTAGGCAACGGTTGCCAGTAGTATGAGGCCAACATTAACCTACGCCTCAACCTGATGGACACACGGTGGTACTGTGTAACGAATGCTTTGCATGCCCTCCGAATTGTTGTTCTGTATTCAAGCTTAAAGGTGATAGTTTTGCACTTGTCACCTTGGGCCAAATAAATTCATTATTATATTTATATATATAATATGCGAAATAAATCATATATAAAAATAAATCTTTCCTTTTACGTGTAAATGGATTGGAATGTCTTAAAATGATTGTTCTTACTAGAAATGCTCATGTCGTATCCAACTTGGCATTGCCGGGGCTCAGATATTATTGTTTTACTTATTAATTATGATTAGGAAATTAATTGTTTTCAATATATTATTATTTAGGTCTAATTCTTCCAGAAATATTAGTGATTTTAGTATATATCTCGAATATTCTTTTCGAACATTTGACACAATATCATGTCACTGTTAATCGCCGAATTTTGGTAACTCCCGATATTTCCCGTCTTATCGAAGATTTTTCAACATTCAATGTGTTTGCTTTGTGATCATTATGATCATATTTGATTTTAATCATCTACCTCTGAGTAAGATAAATAACGAAAATTAGATAAGTCTCGTAGGTACTAATTAATTATTAGTGACATGAATGCTTGAAGGAAATTAGACCGACTTTCATATATTCACATAGGAAATAGAAATAATTATAATTTGTGTAAAAAATTTAATATCATTATTTTTAAATTTATTTATATAAATGATCATTATTTTTAAGGAGCCGGCTTTTCTCAGTACAATCTGCGCCGCGATAAATTAAAAAAAAATTCCACGGCCGGATGGCTCCGACTTTATAATGTTTCTAACTAAAGTAACCAAATGAAGCAATTATTTATTACTTTTTATGCTATTTAAAAGAAAATTTTAATTTAATTAAGTGTTATTACTTAATTTTTAGTGATTAATCGATAGTAAACATGGATAAACCTACTTGTATTTAGTTATTTAAGGGTACGGTACTTGTAGTCAGAATTCATCTTATTATCCACAATGACCATCCTGTTAATCCATCATGTTATGATGGCTTAATAGTATGTTTGATGGCTTCGACATCATCTTATGATGAAGAATAGGACTAGATATTAGTAGGTACTTATATAGTAAAGAAAGAAATAAAATTAAAGTCTCTGCTTTTTACTAAACACATGGAAATTCGTATGGTACTCATTCACATCAAAAACCATTTTTTATAATTTTTATCTGGTTGGTTTGTTTGTTAAAAATCTGAAACTACCAGTTGTATTGTAAAAATATTTTTGTTTATGAGTGTATAAAAATGTACACCAATAGATGGCGCTGTAAGTCGCTCTTTCCGATGGGACACGAGAACAGGAACTACACGCAAGAAACCGCAGCCTTCCGCTTATACCAATTGCAGTTGATAATTTTTATTTCAATATAAAAATTATCAACTGCAATTACCAATTGCAGTTGATAATTTTTATATTGAAAGCACAGGTTAGTTTCAAATTATAATGGTGATAATTATATAAAATGTCTCCTTTTCTTTAAAATTATGACATTTACCGTTATGTGCTAAGTAATTATAGAGATATACCCATTTAGGGGTATTTACAGTAACATACAGGTACACCAGTGACGGTCTATGATATCGTAGACAGGTATGTCTATGATTTAATCTATGAATATACTCGTAAGGCGCGCACACAGAAATCATACAGGTTTATTTATGAAATAAACAAAAATAAATTTTAGGTAAGTATGTGGTCTTTTTAAAAGAAAAAATGGGTATAGCAAGCTTATAATATAAATATGTATATGTCATTGCGGCCTATTTTAAGTCCTCATATAAAAGAAAACAATTCGTCCTTACATTGATTTGTTATAGTTTAAGGCCTGTGTGCACCAAGATATCGGTTATCATAACCAACGGTTAACATGAGCTAAACGTAAAATCTACTGTTTACGATAACCCGTACGCCGATTAAGGACGTTAATCGTTGGTAATGATAACCGAAATCTTGGTGGACACAGGCCTAAAAGGTTGAAGCAGAGTTCTCAATTAAAGCTCCCAGCGTGACAACAATTTTGTCATATTTGAGGCAATTTAGATAAAACCTAATCATTACATGATATAAAATAAGCTCGCTCGCCGCGTTTGCATACCTATCTGTCTAAACACTGACACCACACACAATAAACTGAAAGACTAAGTACTGAATACTTCATGCAGTTTCAGTAGATAGTGATTCCTGAGGAATGTTTTAGTATACAACAGATGGGTTCCGTTCAATAATATACACATAAGTTAGAATTACTGTAGTTTATTGTCATTAATTAGGTCCAGTATGTTACAATCATCATCATGTTCTGCGACTCTTTGAGCACTTGGGGGTCAATACTTTGGTTCTTCTGCGGATCTCCTCATTCAATTCAATTCAATTCAAATTCAATCACGCATAGATACTCCAAGCATTACTCTTTCCATCGCCCACTGAGTGACTGAGCTTTCTAATGAAGCCCGCAGTCGGCGACCAAAACTCGGATCCGTAGGTCATCACTGGCAACACACACTCTGCTGGTGGGAGGCTTTCGCCGTGGCTAGTTACCATCCTACCGACAAAGACGTATCGCCAAGCGATTTAGCGTTTCGGTACGATGTCGTGTAGAAACCGAAAGGGGTGTGGATTTTCGTCCCACTCCTAACAAGTAAGCCCGCTTCCATCTAAGATTGCATCATCACTTAACATCAGGTGTGATAGCAGTCAACGGCCAATTTGTAGTCGATTAAAAAAAAACTCGTCTTCAGGCACTGAGGAATTTAGGACAAAAAGATGTCACGGAGTTTCCCGAACGCTGCCCAGCCAAGTTGGATTCCGCGGTTCACCTCTTTCTCGAAATTGGACCTACCTAATGTTGCAGTACTATCATGCAGTTTAGACAAGAGACGTAATTAAGTAGATACGCAGTAGTTAAATTTTCTTAAGGCTTTATATTTTCTATTTCGACGATGCTAAAATTAGATTAAAGCTATAAGCAACAAAGTAACCGCATGACGCTATAAAATCCGTTTATGGAAGAGCTTTAAGCCTTCTTAACGTTTATTGGCAATATCAATACTTGTATGGAAATATTAAGAGATAATTTATTTGTCTATTGATTTTAAAATTATAAAATGTTCACATTGTTCTCTCTGGTGAGATTTCTTGATATTTTTCTCGAACCCTCTCTCCTGCCTAATCTCACGTGAGAAAGGTTTTAGTATACAACAGTGGGGCTCTGTTCAATAATATACACAGAAGTACTAGTCTTACAATTACTTTAGTTTATTGTTACTGAATGGGCCCAGAATGTCATGCAATTTAGACAAGAGACGTTATTAAGTAGATGCGCAGTAGTTAAATTTTCTTAAGGCTTTAAATTTTTTGAATTTAAATTTAAATGAGGACCCTTGGATGGATTTGTATGGAATGGATGGATGGAAAAATTATGAATGGAAAAACCATACATAATTTTTTGGCCCCCCTGAGAAACCCATAGCTACGTCCGTAAACACGCAAGCTAAATAATGGTGTGAATTTGTGACATTGATATTTCTCACGTTGTAAAGTCAGAAGCCAGCAAATTAGAACTAAATTATAAAGTCAAAGTATACTTGTTAGAGAGAAATTTGCATTTATGCATTTAAAAACATTTTTAATCCTTATACAGGTTTACCCTTGCAAATTATTCCTTTACATGAACGCTGTAACATTCTGATGGGCACAGCTTACACAAAAAAAGGTTGCTGTAGACCCCTTATCCCCGCACCCCCCTCTTATTCATACACTTCCACCAGTGAAGGGATCTAGATCTAGAAGTACAAGAATTTTATAAAGAAATAGAACTATTCCAAATAAGGAAAAAGCATGAAATTAATCTAGTGTTGGGCCTACCTAATATTGTCTAATCCCAAATGTATGACCACGCATAACTTTTTACAGTTGTCCGATTTTGATAATTCTTTTTTTATTAAAAGGGCGTACTTTCAAGGTGGTCCTATTGTCATCACGTTAGATAATCTGATAATCTGATAAATCTGATAATGATATCCTGGGGAAATTGAAGGAACTCTTCAAATTTTGGAGGCACGCTAACAGCGATTTCGGTTTTTGTCTCGGTATCGGTAGCTTTTTGGCTACTAGTTCCGTATAATATACTATGACAGTATAGTACGAGTAAGTTACGTGGCGATAAATCACTAAAAAGTAAGAAATAAAAATTTTTAACAAAAAATAGAACCGACTCAAAACGCACTAAAAAGTAAAAAATAACTGTTTAATTAGTTGCTTTAATTTACTTAAGCATATCTAGGAGTCGGTGCCAGCCAAAAAGCAATTATTTTTTACTTTTTAGTTCGTTTTGAGTCGGTTCTATTTTTTGTTAAAAATTGTATGTTATATAGAGACAATATATCATTGTTTATTCCCGGCCAACCTGACCCCATCAATTGAACGCACAAGCCCGTAGATCAGATTGAAAATTTATTTATCTCACTCCAACATTCAGCACTCAGTTGTCTGTTATCTCACCATAGCCGCGTCTGCTGCATAAACAATGAGTGTTTGTCCGTTTTCTGTTTTGTTTATATTAACATCGACGCCGGGAAGATGCAAATTACATTTTGCTGACAATATTAAACATTGTCATAATTTTAATATTTATTCTGTGTAATCTGAATATTTATCATCATTATCAGTATATTTTAAACGACCGATTGTATGGCCAGGTCCCCTCCCTTGTAGATGAGATATGGAGCTTAGAGTCACCATGCTGCTACAATGAGGATTGATGTGCGTAACGATTCTGCAAGGATCACTTTCGGATGTTACCTAATTATAATTTCCTAGCAGTAGCCCGCGACTTCGTCCGCGTGAAAACCTCTTAGGTACCCTTTTAATTTTAAAGACAGACTTTCATATACAGTGTGCTCTTTCCCCGCTACCCCTCTCAATTTAATTTTTTTTTAATTTTTCCGTGAAGCAATATCCTCCGTCCCGTCCCGTGTACTAAAGATCTACATTTTTGTTAAACATTGTACGATACAGTACATTAACATTAACAATATATATTTATGGCAAGCTGATGTGTATAGCTTTAATAATAAACGAAATAATTTACAATCCGACATGCAGATCTCGAGATTAGCCCGCTTAAACAAACGAACAAACTTTTTCGTATATTATATAAATATGGTCTGCCGGATTTTTATGCGGTATGCCACCGCGGAATTTAACTAATAGGTAAAGTGGTTCCTGAGGAAGGTTTTAGTATATAATTTGTTAACGTTCTGTGTAAATGGGCTCGAATATGACGATATTAGTGAGAAGGGTCGTGGCGCCTGGAAGCTTTTGTTGAAAACGCTGCCTAAACTTTGAGATACAACAAAACTATGAATCGAGGCATTGTTCCTCTTTAAAAGGGCTACAAAAAGTCCGAGATGGCAAATATCTTTTAAGGATAAATTGCTTTACCCATTTTTTCTTTACCAAGAGACATGTATTTTTATTTTAGTGTTGCAATACATTATTTTTCACGCAGGCGAAGTCGTGAGCGTCTGCTAGTTAGATATGAACTTCTTGGTGGCATGATTTTGCTTACCTATTAGATATTAGTGTACCTACAGTGTTTTGCGGTACAGGCAAACAATTCTAAATGGCAGCTGCATAGAACGGATTCATCATTTAGAGCTACGAGTGGAATGCTCACCCCACCGTCAGTTTTAGTTGATTGATGCGTCTCTAGAGATAACTAACTTAAGAGAGACCTATTTTTAACCGACGAAAAGAACGGAGGAGGTACGGTTTTTTTTTAAACTTTTGAGCACGCATAACTTTTTACAGAATTGTCCGATTTTGATAATTCTTTTTTTATTAGAAAGGGCGTACTTCCAAAGTGGTCCCATTGTCATCATGTTAGGATCTGATGATGATATCCTGGGGAAATTATAGGAACTCTTCAAATTTTGGAGGCACGCTAACAGCGATTTCGGTTTTTGTCTCAGTATCGGTAGCTTTTTGGCTACTAATGCTGTAAAATATACTATGACAGTATAGTACGTTACGTGGCGATTAATTACTGAAAAGTAAGAAATAAAAATTTTTAAATAAAAATAGAACCGACTCAAAACACACTAAAAAGTAAAAAATAACTGTGCCATTTAGTTGCTTTAATTTACTTAAGCATATCTAGGAGTCGGTGCCAGCCAAGGTTTCTACTTTAAGGACGTTACTTAGAACCCAGAAACTGCTTTACTACGTAAAATAAAGGTGCCTTAAACTTGGCTGGCACCGACTTCATAGATAATAAAAATAAATAAAAAAAAATAAAAAAGCCTTTATTACTAGTATTTACAAACTTTCTTAGAAATTATGAATTTTAAAACATTAAATTTAAATTAAATACAAGTCGCCTCTTTGGCGTAGGCCTCCCCCAAAATCTTTCCAAATTTTCCTGTTACGCGCTGTGCGCATCCAGATCGGTCCGTTTTCTTGTGAGAAGATGTCTCTCCATCTCTTTCTCTGACGTCCCCTCTTTCTTTTATGGTCTCTAGGTATCCATTCTGTAACTCTCTTAGTCCATCGTTCGTTTTCTAGTCTACAAATATGACCAGCCCATTTCCATTTTAACAATCTAATCCTTTTAATTACGTCTGTTAGTTTGGTTCTTTTCCTTATACTTTTATTACTCACTCTATCTTTTAATTTCACACCCAACATACTCCTTTCTATTTTCCTCTGGCAGATTGCTAACTTATCTTCCTCCTCTTTTCTTAGCGACCATGTTTGACAGCCATAAGTTATGCATGGTAATATTGCTACATCAAACAATTTCTTTTTTATGCTCATGTTGATGTCTTTATTTTTCATTATTTCTTTAAAGCCCCAATATTTTTTCCACGCTATAGCGATCCTTCGTTGTATTTCCTTTGGTGTACAATTTTCAAAAGAGACTAATTGACCAAGATATACATAATCATTTACGTACTCTATGTTTTCTCCTTCTATCTTAATAACTCTCTCTACTGCATTAGTCATTATTTTGGTTTTTGAGCTATTCAAAGATAGGCCAGCCTTTTTGCTTTCTGCTGTTATTTCTAGTAACATATCCTCTAGATCTAAAGCGTTTTCTGCGAATACAACAATATCGTCTGCGAAGCGTAAATGACTTAGATATTCACCGTCAATTTTTAAGCCTTTTCCTTCCCACTCAAGGTTTTTAAATACCGTTTCGAGAACTGTTGTAAATATTTTCGGGGAGAGAGGATCCCCTTGTCTTAAGCCTCTACTTATTTGAAAGCTATCTCCTTCCTTTTCTAACCTTACTTTTGCGTGACACTTTGAGTATACACTTTTGATTAAATTCACATATCTGATATGAATGCCTTGTTCTAATAGGGAAGACCATATTATACTGTGGTGTATGGAATCAAACGCTTTTTTATAGTCTATGAAGCACATGTAGAGTTCCAGGCCGTATTCGTTTGCCTTCTCAATTAATTGTGTCACTACTTGAATGTGGTCTATTGTCGAAAAGTGTTTCCTAAAGCCTGCTTGCTCACGTGGTTGGCACTCTTCGAGTGTTCTCGATACACGGTTTAATAACACTTTCGCAAAGATCTTATACATGTTTGACATAAGACTTATGGGACGATAGTTGTTCAGCTCTGCCCGGTCGCCTTTCTTATGAAGAAGTATAATAATAGATTCTGACCACTGCTCTGGTGTCATTTCTGTGTTTAGTATTTGATTAAAAAGGGTATGTAGCGGTTCACGCAAGATATTTAAAAATAATTTTAGCATTTCATTTGAAATGTTATCGTTACCTGGGGTCTTGCCCTTCTTTTGGGTCTCAATAGCATATTCAATTTCCGAATATGTTATCTCTGGTAATTTGTTTTGGTCACTGTAAATAAATTCTTGTTCTGAATGTAAATTCTTCTGATTTGATGTATATAGATTTTTGTAGAAATTTGTAGCTTCATTTATTATATCTGGTCTTTTATACAGAATATTTTTTGCCTTATCCTTTAGATTTGCAGCCCATTGAAATTTATCGCTAAGTTCTTTGTATGCTTTCCTTATAGCACCCGTCTTTGATATAAAATTCAAAAATACTTCACGTCTTCTCAATTTCTTTTCATGCGATAAATTTCTGTTTATCTGTTTGCTTAGTTTAGTTATTTTGAAACTTACTTCCTTCGTTCTTTTTTGCTTGTAGAGTAAATTTCGTTGTAGTAAAAGAAGCTTAGTTTCTTGAGAAGTATGTATTTTCTTACTTTTTGTTTGTTTATGGAGCTCAGCCGATAGAAGATTTAATTCATTTAACATACCATCATATTGTTTTTGTACGTTCTCAGTTGGTTTAATGGACTCTGCAAGTTTCATTTTCCAGTATTTTTCAGATTCAACAGATAATTGAGATAACTGACCTTTTATTGATGGTTTGATGAATCTCCTACATCTATTCGATTTTATATGAATTTTACATCTTATCATACGATGGTCCGTGAAAAAGTTCAAGTTGTTTATTATATCAAAATTTTGTATTTGGTTAAAACGATTTGTTAGAATGTAATCAATCTCATTTAGGTATTTACCATCAGGAGACCGCCAAGTCCATTTCTTATGAGGTTTCCGTTTGAATGTACTATTCAAAATTTTTAAATTGTGTTCTAATGCAAATTCTACTAATCTTCGGCCTCGATTGCTTCTTTTTCCGTGTGAATATTTACCAAAAACTTTATCTTCACCTTGTTGTATTTTGCCAACTTGTGCATTAAAATCACCTAATATAATTAGATTTTTACAGTTTACAATATCCAAAGCGGACTCCACCGACGAATAAAAGCTTAATATTTCCTCCTCTTCACAGTTTTCACTGGGGGCATAAACTTGAATCAATGACCAAGTTTCGTTATCAGATATCTGTATCTCTATAGCTGCGACTCTATCCGATAGAGTTTTAAAACTTAAAATGTTATTTTTTAATTTCCGTTTGATCAGAAAACCAACGCCATTCTTGCCCTTGTTCGCTGAACTGTGATATAAGATGTAGTTCGAGTATTCTTCTATTGTCTCTATATTTCGTCTGATCTCGCTTAAACCTATTACATCCCAGTTTAACTTCTCAATTGCCAACTCTAGTTCGGTGATTCTACTATCTGATAGTAAAGTACGTACGTTAATAGTCGCAATGTAAAGAAATGAATGTCTGTCAGTTGAGAAGCTTAGCTTTTGAATTTGTGTTTTAGGATATTTACAAGATATGGAATTATTTAGGGGGTATTGGTCATACTTCTCCTCGATGACCAGTCGTATTGGAGAAGGAGTGAGTTTCTGTTTTATTTTCCTTTTAATATAATTTGGTATGATTAGGGGGGCCTCTGTATGTCACGCCTCCGTACTGTGTTTAACATACGCATGCATGGTATTTTTATTAGGTCGGTGTTTCTTAGCATTTTGGTTTTTCCAGCCAATTTGTATTGGTGTATTATCACTTGCTTGATTCTGGCGATCTGACGAGATCGAAGGTGAGGACGGCGAGAGTGATAACTGTCTCTTTTTAAGACTGCTGTCCTTCTCCCTCTTTTTCACAATAAGCTTGTCATATCTGATAAAAGCAGTATTTCCACTTTCTCTTTCTTTCTTAAGTTGTTCTTTTAAAATCTTCCTTTTTTCCAAAATTTGTGCTGGATATTCATGACTTATATAAACTCCGGAATTTTCTAAGCGTTTTTTATTTTTCAATATGTTAATCTTAGTTCCCAAGGTCGTTAGTGTTACCGAAATCGGCCGAGGTTTATTATCTTTTTTACCGAGTCTCTTTACTAACTGAATTTCGGTCGTCTGTATAGGTATGTCCATGTTTTGTACGATGATACCTACGATCTTATTTTGTAAATCCAAATATGATTTTTCATTTTCAGAAACGCCAAAGAAAATAAGGTTCCTCTCTACACTTGATTTTTCCAAATAGTATAGTCTTTTTTCTTGGTTGTCTAACCGTGATTTCATATCTTTTAAGTCCTTATTTAAGTTATCAAATTTATGGTTCATGTGCGTGTTAACTTTAGATGATATTTTTTCTTCCATTTGATCCAGTCGTAACTCCATTGAAGAAAATTTGGAATCAATATCATTCTTCATTTGCGTAATTAATAATTTTAATTCGTCCATTTTGAACCAGTAGTTCTATACTGTTAGTAGTGTGGTTCTTTGCACTGCCCTTCTGTGTGCTATTTATGTAATACTATTTAGGCGAGCTGTCATCTAGACCATACAACCCTGTTTTACAAAATAGTGCATGTATGCGACACTAGTACCTGTATAAAATGTGCGCAGCCAAGAGTCGAACTCAGTATCTGATCGTATAAGTCTAACGTGGACAATATTGTTTCTCCCTGTCTTCCGGTAAAATAGCCAAATTTACGATATTATAGGTAGTATAGCATTAGTTCATTTGTAGGTACTCAGTATGACGATTGACGTGTTGTTTTGATGTTAGTTGGCGTTATTCACTGTCGGTAGTCACTGCGCTCGACATTCTATGCACCATTGTGATCGAAATTTTTACTGTTAGTTTGAAGCGCAAACTGCTAACGGTCGGATGACAGTTTGTTTACACTGGCGTTGTAGTTTATTTAACGTAATTAAATGTTTAAATTGTGTTATGTTTTGTATTTATGGTAACAGTTTATGTTTAAATTTTAGTTCTTACACAGTATTACTTGGATTAATTGGATGTATTCACTTTATTGAGGTAAGTAGATACATCTTGTTATAGGGCACTTATTTACACTGATAACTTAAGATCAGGACATTCCAATACTTCTTGAGGTGTATTTCACTATTTGTAACGTAATAATCACTATTTAATGTTCTTTTTCTTTATTTTAATAATTTAAAAACACTTTTAAATACGGAGCTTAGTATTTTCTGACTTTTGACACCTGTCATAGATATGCTTAAGTAAATTAAAGCAACTAATTGACACAGTTATTTTTTACTTTTTAGCGTGTTTTGAGTCGGTTCTATTTTTATTTAAAAATTTTTTGTGGTGGTAAGTCATTTCGGATAATTAATAGTGGCGTATAGTCTAATAATTAATAGTGTTTTACAAACATCCAGTGCGATGACCTGTTAAATTTTTCATAAAGGTATGGAAATATAAAATATGTAGCTGGTTTTCGAAATTTGTATGGAATTTATACGTTTTTTAAAAATGCAAGCTAGCAAGATCGATTAGTCAATCGCCCTCGATACCCCCTGCATACAAGACTTCATGAAAATTGTTGGAACCGTTTTCAAGATTCCGGCTATATATTTATACAAATAATAATAATACTTTTTAGCAAAAAAATTGAACCGACTAAAAACACATTAAAAAATTTAATAATCTCAGGATATCATCATCAGATCCTAATACGATGACTATGGGACCATTTTAAAAGTGTGCTCTTTCTAATAAAAATTCGTCATTAACTAGTTAATGAAAAAAATAGGCGTAAAATGACTGGTGATTTCTACCTTCATTTTTAATTTGTTTGTTGACAAGCATTCTTAATTCCCCTTATTTTTAAAATCATAATACTTGTAACAGTAGGCTGTACCTACTGTTCGTTATTTCATTTAGTTTATGTTCTACAGTATAATGCCGTTCATATAAAGTGTGTTATTTCATTCAACCAATTCCGGCTTTTAATCCACGTTTCACATGATCCTCATTTCCGTAGATTTTGAGAGTGAAATTCACCGCCCAAAAATGGAATAGACATTTAGCCAGTTGCAACGTGCCTTGTTAATTGGAATACGTCATTCAGCCACCATTGACATTGATATTTGTGTTTTTGGACTGAATTTATTACTAAACCAACTATTTGAGTTCGATTTATATACTTAGTGTGTACTACGATTAAACGCAAGCAATTTGGGAATATTTAAAAACGCAAAACCCAAAGAAAACACGTACTGCCCAACACGCTGCTCCCATGCTGGTTGGCGGTGGTGATGTTTAATTTTACCATCATTACCATGTGAAAGCTAATGTTCAGGACCGATGATTTAGCCTGCTCTCTGAGGCTGGGGACTAATGCCAACAATTTTCCAGGTCTGGGTTAAGAATATCAACTGCCAATTTTTTGATAGAAATTTATCTTAAATTGCATCATCACTTACCATCAAGTGTGACCATAGTCAAGGCTAATTTTTAATGAATAAAAAATAGTTCATTATTTCATAGCCCGACCCAGGACACGAACCCAGGACCTCCTATCCCAATGACACGTTAGCTAGCTACTGGATCAGTAAAGTGTATTTTATAAAGGGCTGTACAGTATTTTTCTACTATTTATTGTCAACAATTGAAAGATTGAAAACCGTTTACACTTATAAAAACAAATGCAATTTAAACTCAATGCCAATGTGATAAGGTTGATAATGCGATAGTATTAGTATTAACCTATACCTGCTTCAGTTGTTCATCCAATATTGACGGTCGGTCCAGAGGGTGAACCGTGGACTTCTCTCGTGAGAAATTATAAAGAAATCAGTGTATAGCTGGAGCGAACAAATCACTTTAATGAAAACTGTTGTCTGCGCCTTTCAAACCGAACGGCATAGATGTACTCGTAGGTAATAGATGTTTTTTTTTACCTTTTAACTGCATTCTTGCGGAATGCTTTAAATGTTTCCTGACTGTCTGTTTGTCTGTCCGTCCGTCCGACATATACATATAGGAAAAAGTTTGAAGAGTGTTCTTAGCTACTTCCGGTTGACCTAGGCCGACAATGAATATTTTTGATGGTATTGTTGAAACGAAAATGTTTCTAGACGTAAAATTGTTTAGAATATGCACTTCCGTATAACATATAACATTGGGTTTAATATCAGAGGTAGCAGAAATGTAGGTGTGAGCGGCTGGAATCTGTTCTCCGACCCTAGCTTATGTGTAACTTCTTTCCATCGTAAAATATTGACGTGACAACGTCTTATAATTCGATAGAGCCGGCTGCACGCACGAAAAAACATGTCTCGTGCGGCGTTACTTCGCTTTGAACAATCAATTTAAGGTGAAGTGCAAGCGAGAGCGCGGAACGAGCGACAAAGAAGCACAATCGGCCTTTGCGATCGGCAGCGTTCGACATCCGTCTATTAAATATAATTATTAATATATTTATTATAAATTTATAAAATCAAAATCAATTATTTTATTAATTTAAATTAATATTTATAAAAATATACTTAAATAAAAATTTTAATAACCAATTAAATGCTACGTTGTCACGTTTAACTATCGTCAGTAAACCGACTTTACAGACAACCAATTTTTTTTTCTTACATCTAGATCTATAGATCTAGGTGTGAACGAGCTTGGCAAAGTTGCCAAAAATTACAAGTTAACCCGTAACTGCAGTCATACCTGATGGTAAGTGATGACGCAGTGGAAGATGGAAGCGGTCTTATATGCGACATCGTACCCCTTCGTATCCCTTGGCGGTACGTCATTGACACAGCCGCGCAACTAGCCACGACCAAAGCCTACAAGCCAGACCTGGATCTCGATCAGCCTCACCATAAAACCATGTGATTGCTTAAGCCAATATCTTGGCCTATCGACGAACAAAAAAAATATGTTATCATCTGTGTGTGAGTGGTTGCTAAGAAAAAATGTTTTGGTAAACTAGTTTCGATCATACAGCCTCCCGCACAGCGCCATGCCATGAACAAGGCGTAGAAATGAAAAGTAGAGTGATGTTAACTGCAGAGTTGTTAAAAATAACGGTATGTCGATTCTTAAAAAAAACCTCTGTATTGAAGCCGATGAACAACGGTTTTAGAGCGGATTTAACAGAAATCGGAATTCTCCAATGACTTTTTGTCATACTGGACTGACAGTCGACCAGACAGTCGAGTTGGTTCAAAATATACTTTTTTTTAAAAATCGACATACTGGGCCTCGCTGTCACTTTGGTATCGGCGTACGTATGTATCAGGCTACCCTAAAGTAACTGTCCCCCTGTATATTAGGTACGCCAACTGAAAACAATTTATTTAGGCATTAAACCTTTCTGCAGTGCTGACTTTCCCTTTATGTATGTAAATAACATTATTTATAATCGTGTCTTCCGTATTCTTTACAAAAGTTATATTGGCTCTGTATTTGTACATGAAGGCCGAAGTTTCTAAACCGAGAATAACCAGAATTTGAACATGATCGAAAGCTTACACAAAGTTTTCGCGTACGGCGCGGCATGAGTATGAGTTATAGGCAAAAGTTTGCCAGAGCACGGCATATTTACAAGATTTCAATCTCAGTATGTTATCATGCGTGAACTGTATGCTAAACACTGTATTTTAATAAAGTCAAGGTCAAATATATCTGCATTCAATAAAATCAATATGATTTTCTTTAACAAACTACTGGAGAAAAAAAACTAAATGAGGATATTTAGTTATTTACGAACAACAATTACGGAGATGGAAATTTGGTCGTAATACATTGCGTGCTCAATGGTCTGTCTAGTGGTTAGTCTATGTGGCTTTCATTACGATCTCCTGGGTTTGACTCCTGGGTCAGGTTGTGGAATAATTCTGAGCTTTTTTTCTTCTTAGAAATGATTGAAATATAAGCCCGGTAGTAACGTTAAGCCATCGGTCCCCGACACTTTCATTAACATCTAATGGCGATCGTTAATGAATTAAATATTATCACCCTAAGCCCAAAGACCCCATTAGAGCAGCGTGGTGGGTCTACACTCCATATACCCTGTTCTACAATGATGGAGGCTTGGCCCTGCAGTGGCATTAGCTGATAAATATGATGATGATGATATTTCCGTTCCTCGGACATCACACCCCGTTCAGACTTCCCAGAGACAAAATTATTAAGCAGAGAAGTTTCCCTGAAAAGAGAAAACCATACTATATCTATATAAAATTCTAAATACTTTATGGAGATGCAAGCGTGGACAAAATACTTTATTTCTGCGGGGAAAGAAAGATCTACCAAAACAAAGTTTGTCCCCGCCTGCAGCACCATAAAGTGTTTAGAATTTTATATAGAGTTCATAACTTCTAAGCAGTCAGGTTTTGAGACTTTTCAGTTTTAGCTTATGATATAGAAATGAGACTGTACACTTGGTACACTTATGCCATTTTTTGTTAAAACGGCAATGTAAACATGATATGATATTTATATTTTTGAAATGGTCCTTTTACGACCTTTCATTTGACATCCATATTGCTAAGATAAGAGAAAAGAATATACACGTCCCCCCTTTTCCCCCCCATTTACAGCCGCGATTTTGAAAATTCAATTCGAAAAACATAACCCTCCTTCTGACGCAGTCGGGTAAAAATACAGAGAAGATGATGAGTGATGACTCACGAACTCTGCCTACTGACTTTTTATGTAATATTGCAAAAGGCGTAAGGTGTAGGCGGGTTGAAATATTACGTGTGTTATTTTATAAACTAACATTTCAAAGAGAAGGCACCTTTCTGCGGGGCACGTTAAATTGGAGTCAACAAGATTGTTGTTTGGGTAATATTATTTTAATATTTGAACTAGAGTCTTGAACATAATAAAGCAGGTGGATACTTTACTTGGTAAATGGATATTTGGGTACCACCACAGAATACATAATAGTACAAGTACAAACTAAAATTCATCATTATCAGCTTAGTAACGGCCCACTACAGGGCCAGGCCTCCCTCCTTAGGAAAGGGGATATGGAACGTACACCCACCACGCTGCTCCAATGCGGGTTGGCGGGCTTAGGGTGATAATGTTTTATTTATTAACGATCACTATCAGATGTTGATGATAGCAACCGGCACCGACGGCTTAACGTGCTCTTCGAGGCACGAGGATGTAACATCACCAACTTCCAAACTCCGGGCTTGGGATGTACTTAACTTTTCATAGAAGAATGAAAAAGCTCAGAATTATTCCATGACCCGACCCAGGAATCGAAGCCAAAACCTCGTGATCGAAGCCACATAGGCTAGTCACTAAACCAACAAGGCAGTCACTAACATTATGAAAGCAAAAATTGTGTTAGTATATTTGTTACTTCTTTATGCTGCTACTATTGACCCGATTTCTAAACCTCTCTCTCCTATGATAATCAATTGTGTCCAACTTCATCTTTATCAGCATTAACCATAAAAGTTTCTCTACAGGGACAGGCCTGTCTCCTCATAGGAGAGGGGATGGCTACGGCTATGACGTTGAGGACGGAACTTAGATCTACCTCGATGGAATGCGGTTTGGCGGTTTCTCTATAAATGATAATGCCCGGGATCGATGGCTCTCTCTTTACTCTTATTACAATTTAAGTATTTTGCATATTAATTTTATCATCATATATATACTCATTTATTTATTTACAATTATTTTAAAAATTTTTAACAATGCTTCTAAAATTATAAAAAAAAAACACTATTAAAAATTTAATCGCCTGCTGCGGGGCCGGAGGGTCCAAGCAACCGGTGGTCAGGGCTCCAGAGTGAGGAACCTCCTCACAATGCGCGCCGTTTCAAGAATTACCGCCTTCTGTATCCGACCCTTGATCCAACAATTAAGCGAAAGCTTCTTAAGATGTTCGTCAAAGCCTTTCGCTATAAGACCGTTGACTGAAACGACTATAGGAACAATCATTGTTGAATCAACATTCCACATGGCTGTAATCTCATGAGCAAGGTCCAAGTATTTTGATACTTTTTCCTTTTCAGCTTTCACCAGATTATCGTCATGTGGAACAGTAATATCAACAATCATTGCAAGGCGCGTTAATCGATCAATTATCACTATATCAGGTCTATTAGCTACAATATACCTATCAGTGATAATTGTTCGATCCCAGTAGAGCAACGCACTGCTATTTTCAAGAACTGACGCTGGGTCGTACCTATAGTAAGGCATCTCAAAATCATAAGGCCATACTGAAGAGCAAGTTGTTGGTGGATTATCTTGGCTATTTGATTATGTCTGTGCAAGTATTCGCCATTAGCAAGATGAGAACACCCGGAAACTATATGTCTGAGGGATTCCCCAGGCTGATGACACGCTCGACATATGTCTAGAGTGCCATCTTTCATAATATGTTTCCGGTAGTTTCTCGTCTTGATAACCTCGTCCATAATTGCACAGACAAAACCCTCGGTTTCCCCAAAGAGGTCACCGAATTGCAACCAAGATACAGATGTTATTAGATCTACATCCGGCCCCGTGAGGGCCTTGTAGAAACGTCCATGCAACACTTTACTCTTCCATATCGCCACACGATCTGAGTTACTAATTACTTTAGGCTTACGCCAGTTTTTTTTACCAAGGGATAGTGGGATAAAACCCTTGTCCACTGCAACGACATCCTTATGCATTCCCACATTTATCTTGAGAAAATAATCTCTGAGATTGCACACCTCACGATTATGGAGGTTCTTGGCGTTTAAGAAACTACGTCCCCCACACTTGCGTGGGAGGTACAATCTCATACAGATGAACGTGGATGGTGCATCCGATATGACGTTAGCAGTTTGCGGACTTTACAGTCCAGGGAGCCCAGTTGAGTTTGAGTCCACTTTAGAATGCCAAAACAGCTATTGTAGGCACGCACCTTATTACCACCTGATAAAAGACTTTTTAGGACTTCTTTCAGGCGGCCAAAGAAGCGTTCCTGCACTAGTTGTTTCATATTCCCTACCTCAATACCAAGTGCTTCTGACCTATAAATTCCAAGTTATTTATAGGTCTCCCCTTCGCAAAGTGATTTGAGAATAATAGTTTCTGAAAGTACTATATTCTCAGAGCTCACAACTCTGCCTCGCTCGATATTGATTACCGCACACTTGTCTACACCAAATTCCATCCTTATGTCATTGCTAAAGGTTTGAGTGATGAACGCTTTGATGCATACAGTTTGAGGTCGTCCATATAAAGCAAGTGAGATATGAGCTCACCAGCCCTGCGAAGGCGAAAGCCTAGCCCTGATTCCACCAGCAAAGTACTGAGAGGATTAAGGAGGCAAAACCATAAAGGGCTCAAACTATCGCCCTGGAAAATTCCCCGCCTAATCCCTATCGGTTCACTCAATTCAGAACTCTCAGAGATGCCTGGATGGTTAAGGACTGTCATCCACTGACTCATGCACGATTCAAGAAAAGAGCATAGTGTTGCATCGACCTTGTACAACCGCATGACCTCCATGAGCCATGAATGAGACACTGAATCATAGGCCTTCTTATAGTCAATCCAAGCAGCTGTGAGATTTTTTCTGTTTCGCCGATCCTGCTGGCAAATAGCAGTGTCAATGAGGAGCAGTTCCTTATCATCATCATTGTTACTTTTTGCTTCTTTGGGTGCATTCCACATTAAATTATACTGTTTATTACATTTTATTGCAAAATCTTTTTTTATTTTTTCGAAAATAATATGGGCAAGTATCCGTATCAAAAAGGATAGTTGCCTCAGAAACGTATACGGATAGTTGCCCTGAGGGCAAGTGGAAATTCTTTCCCTAGCAATGGCAGATATTGTCTACTCATTGCGGCTATAACTTAGCTTGAATAAAATAAGTATTCCGGTTATGGGCTCAAGGCCCACTCTTGTTAGTATTTTTTTCGAACTCCATATTAAATAAAATAAAATAAATAGTTAAATGTTTTAGGTAAGCGAAATGCCTCGCAAGCATCGTAAACTAGGCATGAAAGTTTAGATCATGCATCTAAAGAGTTAGATATAAAACAAAAAGGAATCAATAAAATCCTGAACATTAAAATGACGCTACGAAAAGAAAAACCAGGAACTCCAGAATGTAGCCGGGTTAGTTATTTCATATTATTCGTATTAATGCATCTCCGTGCCGGTACAGCGAGACAGTATTCATTTCGCTATTATTTTTTATTTCACTTCCCTGAAGTGAAAATACCCTGAGGGAGAAGCTGAGGGTAGAACCTCGCTTGCTCTTTCTATTAAAAGAGCAGGGGTCTCAACGGAAAGACTATCAACAAATTCGACAAAAGATACTTTAAAGATATTAAAAGTCGAAAATGCTAATTTAAAAATTAAATAAGTTTCTAATAACGATCTTTAATTTATTAAAAAAAACTATTGTGAGGTATCCCCGCACCGGGCAAGTATCCTCTGAAGCATTATTTACGTGAGGCAACTATCCGCTAGGGAAGGCAACTATCCTTCCTTCGAGAGGTCAAATAAAACAGGATTTACTCAAAACCTTTAATAAATATGTTCAATAAAATAGGTTACTATGATAGTTCAAAGACCTAAGTTTTGATATACATGTAGCATTATTCTTAATAAGTAGGTACATATTTCTTTATAATATAGCTTTTTTTAAAGTGGGGCAACTATCCGGCTTTCACCCTAATTATTATCAGTGTCCAAAATATCTGAAACATGATATCAAACGTGGTGAAGGTAAATTGGATTTATAGACGCAGTAGGAACTGTGCCAACGCTAACTAGCTGCGACGTGTTGTAAATTAGAGATTGTTGTGTAAACGTGACTTTATTACTTCATTACAGTTAATTCTACCGTGCTGAAACACGTGAACTTTTGCTTGAAAACTTCAGAACCAGTGCCGTGCTTTTATGCGGTCTGTGCGAGCGTCATATCTGCGCCCTACAGACTTGTAGTTCTATAAATAATTGGGTATTGTTTGTTTGTAGTCTTCTTTTCTGCGCCTTTTCAGGGTTTGCGTACTGCGCCTGGGCCCCGCTGAAACACCTCTAGTTACGGCACTGTTGAGAGATGCGTGTAGCTCCGTTTTTTCTAAGCAGACTATTCTATCAAGTTGCTATAAGTGGTGAAATATACTCGCGCTTGACCACGATCTCACCTGATGGGAACTATAGATGTGGTCTATGGTAAGACGCGTTTACTTAGAAAATGCATATTCACTCTTGATTTAAAGATACCTAAGTGGTAAGAATAAGGAAAAAGGAAGGGTATTCCAGAACTTAGTTATGCGTAAAACAAAAGATGACACAAAATGACATCTTGCAGTGCTTGTTGATGACTCTGAACATGATTTTTCATATTGTGACAGTCTCGTTGGTCCCGTGGTCAGGCCTTAATCAGTACCGTAACTAGGGCAGTGCCAGCGGTGCCCAGGCACAGGGCGCAGATCCTGGAGCGGCACAGAAAGAAGCAGACCGTATTCAATACTTTATTTAGAGTCAGTTACAAGTCTCTAGGGCGCAGTTACGCACGCTGGTATAGGATGTTTAAATTGTAGGTTACGGCTCTGGCCGTAGTTTGGGCGCAGTGGTGCCCAGGCACAAGGTGAAAAGTATTGAGGGGCGCAGATCTTACTAAATCAGGAATTTACCTCATTATTCATTATATTATTTTTGAGAACCTCCGTGACGCAGTGGTATGCGCGGTGAATTAATAAGACGGAGGTCCTGGGTTCGATTCTCGGCGGGGTAGATTGAGATTTTTCTTAATTTGTCTTGGTCTGGCTGGTGGGAGGCTTTCGCCGTGGCTAGTTACCACCCTACCGACAAAGACGTGCCGCCAAGTGATTTAGCGTTCCATTACGATGTCATGTAGAAACCGAAAGGGGTGTTCGTCCCACTCCTAACAAGTTAGCCCGCTTCCATCTTAGATTGCATCATCACTTAATAGCAGTCAAGGGCCAACTTGTTATCGATAAAAAAAAATGAAAAAATAAAACAAAGAGTATGTTTCAGTGTCTTTTAATTTAATCTCATAGACCTTATATTACATCAACGCATATACCTTAGAACATCTCAATGACTAGAATAACAGTTCGTTTTAAATATAATATGTAATATCCTCTTAAACATTTCACATTAAACAACGACATTTATACTATACGTGTATTACATAATAATTAGCAGATTTCTGCGACTTAATACATTGTGTTAATGTTTTATAAAAAATTAAAGGTATTTTTTATCAAAAAAACTTTTTGTAAAATGCAATATCCATAGGGCTGTTTAATATCCTAAAAAATAACATAAAATTTTTAACAAAAAATAGAATCGACTCAAAACGCACTAAAAAGTAAAAATAACTGTGTCATTTAGTTGCTTTAATTTACTTATGCATATCCATGAAGTCGGTGCCAGCCAAGTTTAAGGAACATTTATTTTACGTAGTAAAGCAGTTTGTGGGTTCTAGGTAACGTCCTTAAAGTAGAAACCTTGGCTGGCACCGACTTCTAGATATGCTTAAGTAAATTAAAGCAACTAAATGACACAGTTATTTTTTACTTTTTAGTGTAGAATTGAGAACCTTCTCTGTTTTTTTTCGTCGGTTTAAAAGAGATCATATTTTCAAACTTGTAGGGTGTACTGTTAACTGTGAATACCGACTGTTCTAAAATACATATTTTTATGATATTGTACATTGCCTAATTATTTTCATAAACTCAAGTGATAATATTGTCTGTACAAAATTATGTTAATGCATTGTTTATAATTTAGGTTTTTTGATTGAATTCTACTTATATAAAACTTTACAGTTTGGAGCAAAAGAAAAAACACTGAACGAATTTGGATGAAATTTGGCACAAATTATAACCTAGACTGACACTGGTTGCTTTAATCCTGGTCAGACTACTGTACTTTAATAAACGCTTAGCTTGATACAGTATGTACCTATTATTATAAAAAAATTTTTATATTAAATGGTTTTTTGGTTAAAAGTGAGATTCTTTAACCCCTTTTTTTTAGTGACATTACAAAAAAGTGAATTTACAAGCTATAACTCGTACGAAATTTACGAAAATTTGTATGTTCATCTGAATGTCCGGGGTAGATAAAAGTGCGCGACTTTTGTGACAGGCAACGATTTATTGTGACAGGTGTGAATTGTTATGTTTAGTGTTATCTGTTGGTTTGTGATATGCTATGCACTGTAGATGAATAAATATTATAGGATACTAGCTGACCCGACAAACGTTGTTTTGCATTAAAAATTAAAAAAAATTTAGTTGAATATTAGATAGTAGCCGATTCTCAGACGTAAGATAGCGTAAACGAAGACAGAAAGATAGCGTATGAATTTTTTTCTTTATATTATACATAAATCATCATCATCATCATTATCAGCCTATTAACGACCCACTACAGGGCCAGGCCTCCCTCATTATAGGAGAGGGGATATAGAGCGTACACCCACCACGCTGCTCCAATGCGGGTTGGCGGGCTTAGGGTGATAATGTTTCATTTATTAACGATCACTATCAGATGTTGATGATAGTGACGGCTTAACGTGCTCTCCGAGGCACGGGGGTGTAACACCACCAACTTCCTGACTCCGGGCTTGGAATGTACTGAACATTTCATACAAGAATGAAAAAGCTCAGAATTATTCCATGACCCGACCCAGGGATCAAACCCAGGACCTCGTGATCGAGCCACTTAGGCTAACCACTAGACCAACAAGGCAGTCATAAATACTTATTACAAATAAATAAAAACTCAGACATTGGAATACACACAAACATTTTCCTGATATGGGAATCGAACCCACGGCCTTTAACGCAGAAGCAGTTTCTCTACCTACTGCGCTAGTGTCTAGCTGTCAGTTTATATACAGTCAAAATAGTGATTATGATTACTGTAGTGACATTTTATAGAATGATTATTAATTTTTTTATAACAGTTTTTCAATATATATATATATATTCCATTCTAAAAATAAAACACCACTGTGTTTCTGTTGTGCTTAGCGTGTGCACACAATAAGCTTCATCATCCTTATGAGATTTCAATTTAACACATCTCTAGTGGTTAGCCTATATCAATCCCTGGGTCGGGTCAGGAATAACTACCACGCCTGGATCTGGAAGTTGGAAATGTCATCTTGTCACTATCATCAACATCTGATAGTGATCGTTAATAAATGAAACATTATCACCTTAATCCCGCCAACCCGCATTGGAGCAGCGTGGCGGGTGTACGCTCCATATCCCCTCTCCTTTACAAGAAGCTTATGTGATGTCAATTTAACACATCCTACTATAACAATAGAATAACTACACGGCGTCATCGAAAATGTCATCTTGTTACAAGGGATATTTGTAATGCAAATCGGATGCGATGCAAGCCGTGTACTATGCGGGGCGTATGTGTCAATCTGTTTACTTCAGCGTATGGAAAATGTACTGATAATAGCAAAAATCAAACACTGGCAAAGTTCAAATAGAAATAAATTGTCGGTACGTACGCAATCTTAAATACTTACAACAATTATGTTTGTGCCAAACTTCGAGCCCCCTCTGAAGTTGCAACAGCGCTTGGTTCATGGCGCTGCTGAAAACTACTTTATACTAAAAAATCTATTGCACTGTTCAGGATTATGCAATGGACTCGAGGTATGGTTTTGCCGAAGATACCTAAGCTGATCAAAAGAAAGTTTTAAAAGTGAATTTTTTTTTATCGACCACAAGTTGGCCCTTGACTGCTATCACGCCTGATGTTAAGTGATGATGCAGTCTAAGATGGAAGCGGGCTAACTTGTTAGGAATGGGACGAAAATCCACACCCCTTTCGGTTTCTACACGACATCGTACCGGAACGCTAAATTGCATGGCGATACATCTTTGTCGGTAGCCACGGCGAAAGCCTCCCACCAGCCAGACCAAGACAAATTAAGAAAAATCTCAATCTGCCCCGCCGGGAATCGAACCTCCGTCTTATAAATCCACCGAACATACCACTGCGCAACGGAGGTCGTCAATTTTGTTCTATAAGCAATTTTTCTATGTACAGCGTATTTCCATATGAACAATGACATACAAAATAATTAGTAACCAGACGGCAAGCGGTTGGTATAGACCGTTGGCCACTGGTTGCTTTACTTAGTCTCGAGGGGATTCGACAGTCGCAACACACAGAGTTTAATTAATAAAATTTACATTAATAACTTTTTCTAACTATAAGTAAGTAAATAAGTTTATCTCTACAATTATACAAACAAAACATTTGTGTAAATAACTCTTACGAAGTTTTATAAATAATTTATTTTCTTTGGTAACTACTTGACTATACTTAGCTATGGTATTAATAAATGATGTATTTTTTATTTTAATAATTTAAAAGTAAACTCTATACAAAAATGCGAAACACGTGTGAGTTTAAGTGAAACTTATTTGGCTTATTCATCATCATCTGAAAAAACCACCAAAAATCTCTAGATTGTCCAGTGGCGTGCACTTTATAGATGCACTAGCTATTGCCCGCGTAGAATTAGTTATTACGGCAGCCTAATTTTTCTATGCTTTGAATGTCATATTTATTAATATCTAATCAACTGCCTAAAAATAGGTCATAAGCTTTCAAAATGACGATACTTTCATACAACATTTAATCCCCCCTTTAACCCCCTTACAACCCATTTTTCGCAATTAAAAGTAGCCTATGTCCAATTTCAGGCTCTAGACTTACTGTGTACTAAATTTCATTTAAATCGGTTCAGGAGTTGTAGAGTTAAAGCAAGACAGACAGACAGACAGAGTTACTTTCGCATTTATAATATTAGTTAGGATAAACGCACTGTCTACCCTGAGGACACATTACGAACCAGTATTGGAGGTGGAATTTTCCATTTCGTGTAGTTCACACCTATAGTGCTTACCCCAGGTTATAAACATTGTGCACGCCACTGGGATTTTGTCGTCGCACCAAAATCTTTATAAAATTGGCTGAGGTAGAATATTACTTCTTCTGTTTATTTTTTCCCAAATAGTTTCACTTTTACAATATAAATATTATTTAGGTTTTATTTAAATTTTTTCCTTCACATTTGTTTTAATAGATTTTTAAAAATACTTCTTCAAAAATTCAACATTCAAAGGTTTTTTTCTGGAATGTTATTAAACATGAAATGCTTGACTAGTTAGGCCATACAACCCTAAATAACTGGTATTTTTTATATAATTTTTCTACCACACAGGAAATATTTGATCACAAAGGAACCAGAAATGCTAAAACTCTCGTTAAGTCTAACTTCTTGATAACACATACAAGAAGAAAGGAGATGGTCCAAAATTATATGGAGCACAGACTCACTTTCTGTACATAAGTTGAAAAAAACTAAATGTATTAATAATCTAGTTTTAATTAGCCAAATCTCTGAATTCACTTTTATTTACGTGAAATATTATTTATTCTCTCCAAAACAATGCATCACTTTACGTATAATCATGGCGGATCTTAGTAAGTTATATTATGGTTGTCTACCATAGACAATATAACTTATTGGTTGTCTCCAGGTGGTGTTTTGACTTTTGCTGTCAGTGTTTATTGACGTATGGTCCATTTGATTCAAATTTGATTTGATGGTTACTGGTTAGGTAAAGGTACCTAAAGGATTACTGAATAATCACATTAAAATATTGAGTTTTGTTCTTACTATAACTAAGATGTCTATGTCTAAAATGTATTATAACTAAAACAAAGCCCGGCACACGGGAGAAAAGACTTGTCAAAAATGACATATTTTGAGTTTTACAAATCAATGTCACCGCATCTTTATCACCTATAGACTAATATTAGAAAGACGCCATCTTTTAATACCTCAAAAACTAGGAATTTCATTTTCAACTAACGTTTTATATAGTTCGTTTCGTTCACTTATTTTATTTTTGATAAAATCCTTGTATTTTTTTCCATTTTAATGGTATGTGGTACAAGAGTGAAGCTGAAATGGACCATCTCCTTTATAAAGTGTAACATTTTGATATACTTTGGTGACTTTGAGTCTGAATCCTATCTGCTACATTTACACTTGGCGCCAAACCGTCCGCTCTGAAGTTACAACAGGCCGAACTTCGCAGGAGTCATAACGGTGCCAAGAGTATTTTGTACTACAAAATCAATTGTTCACTGCGCAGGCATACGACTGCTGTTCAAACTCTCGAGTTTTGGCGAGGCATCATCATTATCATTATCATTATCATTACATAGTATAAAACAAAGTCGCTTTTTATGTTTGTCCCTATGTATGCTTTCAAAATAACCCAACCGATTTTCATGCGGTTTTTTTATCCAATACAGTGATTCAACAGGAAGGTTTATGTGTATAATACATGCATAATAGAATAGAGAAGCACTGATAATTTTAAAGGTTTCTGTGTGCCTAGTGTAAGATTTTACCGCGTCGATATCGAAAACAGTAAACGCAAATTTTATATATATTTGGAGTAGCGCCATCTAGTTATAGTGAGAGTAAACGCTTTTTCTTCTATATAGTTTTTACGCAGTCGCTTGGTGAAAAACTCGCACTTGCCCTGCCATGTGATGTCGTAAATTAACGCATTTATTGCGCTTACATTGCAAACGCTGGCTAAACCCTACGAGATATATAAAAAATGTACTACAGTATTTCACACCTTAAAAAGGTCAATAAAAAAGTCCGCGATGGTGTATGTCTATCTCTTAGAAATAACACACAATAACCATTTTTTATCTTTTACTTTCAATCAAAATTAATGGTTTATTTACCAAGCGATTTTAAAGTAACACTGCATTCATCCTTATCCGAATAAACTTAAATACTTTGTGCATTCAATATAGATCACTATTGCCCTTTACAGCAAGTAATTTAAGTGATTATTTTCCAAGATATATAAGATTAAAAATGCAGGAACATACTTTAGTACCAGTATTGCACCCGTGCGAAGCAGGGGCGGGTCGCTAGTACGATTAGTCCCAGCGGCTTAAAAAAGAACGCAATTAATATAATAGATATTTATTTATCTATATTTACACATCTAGTATACAAAAGCGGCACATTTAATATCTCAGTATTTAAACACGTCTCAAAAACGAAAGGATCGGAAGGACTAATATTTCTGTTGGAGTCTACGGATTCTGTCCCCAAACTGCGCGTCATTTCATCTTTCATACAAAGAAGTCAGTACACATTTGACTTTTTTTTTATCGACTAGTTGGCCCTTGACTGCTATCACACCTGATGTTAAGTGATGATGCAATCTAAGATGGAAGCGGGCTAACTTGTTAGGAGTAAGATGAAATCCACACTCCTATCGGTTTCTACACGACATCGTACCGGAATGCTCAATCGCTTGGTGGTACGTCTTTGTCGGTAGGGTGGTAACTAGCCACGGCGAAAGCCTCCCTCCAGCCAGACCAAGACAAATTAAGAAAAATCTCAATCTGCCCCGCCGGGAATCGAACCCAGGACCTCCGTTTTATAAATCCACCACGCATACCACTGTGCCACGGAAGCCGTCAAGTAGACTTGTAGTAATATATACTGTTTCTTAACAACTAGATATTGTAATATACTTAAAATGATATTGGATCAACACGAAAATGGGTATATTCGGACGAATACCTACTGAAACAGTTAATTTTTTTCCGTTGCAAACTACAATCGCAAATAAACTTACTAAACAGCCTATTCACTGTGTCCCCCTTGTTCTTTATTAGCCTGCCATAGCAAATTGCCTGTTTCTGAAACTCCTGACAGTTATAATCCTCAGATTGTGTTAGAAATATTAATAACAAATCAATAAAAATGTAATAATCCACGTTACCGATGGATACCTTGATGTGAATGAAATGTGAATACTGTAGGAACGTGTTATGTTTTATCAGTAATTAATTAAATTTTGTTAACACATTATTAAATGTAATTGAAATGGTAGATACTGACTTCTTTCTTTATGTCTGCGACCGTATTAGCGATCATTCATATTGATGCAGACTCGAAACATAAGCACAGACAACTCAATCAAATTAAAATCTAGTATTACCTACTTGAAATAAATTATTTAAATTTGATTAACTAACTAACTATTGAAAAGTCAACTTTGTACTTCAAAAAGTGACCACCAGGGTAAGATTTCGGAAAGTTCTATTTCATGACCAAGTTTTTTTATTATGTTAAAGACACCTCTCTCTCAATTCACGGGCTGATTAGCCCGTGCCGTGTTATAAATCTTCATTCTTATAGTACGCCAAATTGACCCGGTATTAAGGTACCTTTACATATATATACAGTCAGTTTTGACGCACAAAAACACACAAATATTAACGCATCTTAATACCGCATGTGCACGGAATAATTGCTGTTACATGGAAATTAAACCGTACATTCATTCGTAGCATCAGCTATATATAAAGGAATTATTGTATACAAGCACGCTGTGAAGATTTAATATAAATAGTTGCATTACACGCACACACATTTAAAGATATCTCTATTTTAAGTTATTTTCGGATCGTAGGTATCGCACGCATTGTATTGTAGTATTTGAACGTCTGTCGGTAATGCCGATACTAATGATCCAGGCCGCAGATAATCATATAGCTGTTGATACTGTGGACACATTGTAAAAATCCGTTTGACGCGATGCGTCCGATGCTTACGATGCGAAAATGTGGACGCCCACCTTTATACAGCATGTGCATAGAATAATTGCCGTTACGGGGAAATTAAACTGTGCCATCATCCGTAGTATCAACTGTATACGTGATCAAGGGTTATTACATACATGCGCGCTTTCGAATTATCGGCTTTATGACGCTCACCGCACGGTATAGGAACAGAATCGATTTATTTGGCAGGAGAGCAGGTAAACACTTTTGAGTAGGTGTTTCAGGAAGCTGAAATCTCTCCTATAACTCCGCGATAATACACGAACAAAAAGCTCCGTCTAGGAAAGAGGGGCTAAGTTTATCCCTATACATATATCCAAAGTGTGAACATTTTTTGGAAAAAAATCTGTAATCTGAAATTTGTTCACCGTTACATTCAATAGTTAATAAGTAAACAATAAATAATCCAATTTCGATTAATAGTCTGTGGTTTTGTTCTGTCTGTTATTAAGTACCAAGTTTAAATAGTGGCAAATAGAACAGGCAAGAAACAAAGTGGACAAGAAAAGACTCATCTCTCGAGATTTCTTCTAGTGACCCTTGGCAATGTTATTGCACAGTTACAGAACAAGCTGCCAGCTTGCCTCAATAAGTAAATATCTGGATAAAAATATGTACCGGCTCTCGAACCAATTGGACGGCGGCAGTAATTAAAAGCAATTGCATAGTTTACCTAGCATATAGAATAAATTATGGTACTTAATTGGTTGAACACTAAAGCTAAACTAGACAAGTCTATAATTAGTTAAATTGCAAAGGGGAAAATTTAACACGTTCAAAATCCCTATTAGTATCCAATAGTTTTTTTTTATACACAGTTATCTGACCACCCAAGTCCAAATAGGTTAATTACTATTATGAGCCCACATTGGGCTCACAGATTTATGAAGAAAAACTAATATGAGCTCACATTCGGGAACTTTGCTAAATGTGTTTAACCCATTGGCATGTATTGTGGATCATTTTGACCAAGATTTTCAATTAGATACTTAATACTGTTTTCACGGCAAGACTTGATATCTGCGATAGCTCTATAATTTAATCGACTTGTCTGTTTAGTAAACTATATAGATACCTACCTACGTACAATGAAAGAAGCATCATTATAAAATACTTAAAATCATAGGCGACTAGATCAGTGCAAATCTCATCTGAGCTACAACATTTATTCACTTCCTCTATATACAATAAGCTTCCGTTACAACAATATTTATAGACATTTTCTAGTTATAAGATATTTTATAGACAGAAGGCAGTTGTGCTTGCATTGCATAGTTGCGATCACATTAAAACCTCCGAAAAAATGGATGTTATTTAACATGTTAATAGTCCCTTTCACCATGACCACCGCATAAGCAAAATTAAGTAACATGATGTGGGTTAGTAACTCATGAGAAAAAACTGGCGTGAGCCCACATTGGGCTCACTGAACTGTGAACGTGTTTAGTTTGCTGTGACATTCGGTTACATCGTAACTTCTAAAGTAATAGATCGATTATGAAGCGGTTTTCGTTTAAAAAGCTGATGTGATTCAGATGGTTCTTAGCGTTGAAATGATGAAAAGCAGATATTGGCGATTTTTATATTGTAAGAAAACTATTTTTTGTTAGTAAAGTCGTTTTCTAGCAATGATCATGTTTGTCGGGAAATTAATAAAAATTGATACAAGATTATTTAAATTGACTTCTGTTTGTAAAATATCTGAATAAATAACAAAAAGAATATATCCAACAATCTTAAATTTCCTCTAAGCCTACGGAATACATAAAATTACAAGAAGTATACGCACTAAATTAATACTTCGGTGTTATAAAGCTAACGATATGGAGGAACCCTGTCGGATAAATCATTATGTCTACATAGTGTTGTAAATAGATATAGGAAACAGCATTGGTCACAGATTTGGTCGGGAAGGTCGAGTATAAGGTGATCTATATCACGGAGACCGTTGTAGTAGTGCCATGTACCAACAATCATATTATAGCCGTAATAATTTCGCCACACAGCGTACAGTGCGGAACGGTGACGCGACGCTAGCGCGATATGATCCACTATAATATACTAATTAAATCACACCGAAAGCGACTACTTGGTGTGACGTATAACTAGTATATTAAAACTTTATAACTGGCGCCAGCGTTGCGGCACCATCTGGTCTCGTGCGCTCTGATGCGAAATATCAATGGATATTTAAAGAACAATGGCAAGATTATACCTGAGTGAATTCGGAGGCGTCTACAAATGTGACTTATACAAAACTTAGTAATTCGTTATTATTATATACTAAATTAGTTTTACATGTAAAAGCTGAGATTAAATTAATCAATAAATGAATATTTATTTGATTAAATTCATACCCAATGCTGGCTCAGAATCCCAAGAGTTGCCACTTTAGAAAAAGCACGCTACGCTATGCTATTTTTTAGTATTCGTTGGTAGAAAAAGTGGTTAGTAAAAAAGCTATAATGGCAACACTTAGTGACAATGTCATGTTGACAATCAAATGGCAAACTGTCATCACTTACAGTGCTTGCCTACTCATTGTTACTTTAAAATGTTACTAACTTTTTTTTGTAGCCTCGTCAAACGAAAAATCTTGGTGATTATGTTTATGTAATAGAATCACTATAGGTTTAACATTTTTTCCTACATAGACGCTTCAAATATATTTCAGGTAAAATGTTGTATGATTCTTGCCATTGTTCTTTTATTAAAAATTATCAAAGCATAAATTGGGCTTCATGAATTAATAAAATTAAAATTATGTATAGTGTCCTTTCTTTTGCAATTTTAGAACGCGTGATGATACATAAGCACTCGCCGTGGGTAGAGAAGTATGCACAGAAGTCTACAAAATGGCTTACTGCGCATCCATACCTCTTTCATTTTCATATACGCCATTGCACGACCTATTCAGATTAAAAAAGAAAACAAAAATCAGAACCTCTATATCCGCCCTAAAAACGGTCGCCGTAAAAAAGATCAGTAGAAAGCTTTTACAAAACAATTGAAAACTAGCACTCGACTGAACCACGCGCACAGTTATTGTCTATTACACATAAAACATACCAAGATTTACATATAAAATATGACCCGTTTTATAAAATCTCCTGTTTGACGTTAGAGCGTTGCGGCCAAGATAGTAGCAGTTGTTCGTCAGCAGCGTTGTCCACGGACATGTTTTCGGAAAGCGCTCGAGAACAAGACATCGTCCCCAAAAGTGCTCCGCTGGATCTCGAATGTTGCCTACAAAGCGGTCGCCGCGACGGTGACTCGCATTCATCGGACATCGCTCTAGTGACAGTGATGCGTGGGGATTGACGTCGTCTTCGCTCTCTAGGGACACCTTCTTCTAGACCTAAAGCCCGTCCTAATACGACATGCGGTGGAGCTCTTATTAAGGGGATTGCGGACTGTCTAACTTTAGGCGCCTCGATTTCCAAAGGTTCCTGCAACATATTGCAAGACGCTGCACGTTGTGCCGGTCGCTCTGACCCCCTTGAACCCATAGCTGCAGCATCGGACAAGCGTCGAGTTGTCGGTGGTCTTATACAACCTGAGCCAGCTGATAAAGATGGTCGTCTCGAGCCGCAAGCGCTAGGTGTTCTGGCTTGGATCTCCTGCGTCACCTCGCTCTTGGTCATCCGTTTCCGCCGGTAGTTACGTAGCGAATCCCTCAGTGCTCTACTTCGAACTCCGTAAAGAATACCGTTGACCGGCGGTGCCGCTGCCAACAGTGCCGCGGATAAAGCAGCGAGAGGCTGTGGTGGTACCGCTACAGCTGGCCATATTAATATGCAGTAGTAAGGAAAGTACAATATCGCCAAAGACCCAAGAGGTTGTAGGATAGCTGATAGTGCTCGTCGACGTGGAGGAGGAGGTGTTGAAAATGGATTGCGTTGATGAGTAACAGTGACCTGCGCGGATAAGGTGACTTCGTAAATTGCAGCAGCTATTCTATGCCGGTGGTAACGGGCTATCCGGAGGATTTTTAAGCTGCAGAGAAGTACTAATACTGTAGGTACTAGAAGGGTTAGCAGTGCATACACGAGGCAGAATCCTAAGGCAGTGGGGCCAGCTCCGCAGTCAGGCGCGCAACCCCCGATTCCGATGTTGTAGATAAGCGGCGGGTGGGCAGCTGCTAAGGGGGCTAGAAGAGCTGCAAGCGCCACCCAACCAGTGGCAACGCTGATTATCACCTACAAAAAGAATAAATATGCTAAAAATCGTAGCAATTCATACAAACAATAAAAAAATCATAATCTCGTCATGTAGCTAAGCGTACAGAACTTTTAATCAGCAAAATGTTTTCTAGATGAGACTAGAAAAAATACACAGTAAGTATTATTTAACGTGATAGCAAGCGCACCTGTGTTTGCGTACACACTTATGCTAAGCTATTGTCATATGGCCCCCAAGTTGAATTCCCAAAACGCTTTGTCCGAAATGCTCTATTATTGTTTAAGTTTGACGACCTCCGTAGCGCAGTGGTATGCGCGGTGGATTTATAAGACGGAGGTCCTGGGTTCGATTCCTGGCGGGGCAGATTGAGATTTGTCTTGGTCTGGCTGGTGGGAGGCTTTCGCCGTGGCTAGTTACCACCCTACCGACAAAGACGTACCGCCAAGCGATTTAGCGTTCCGATACGATGTCGTGTAGAAACCGAAAGGGGTGTGGATTTTATCCTACTCCTAACAAATTAGCCCGTTTCCATCTTAGATTGCACCATCACTTAACATCAGATGTGATAGCAGTCAAGGGCTAACTTGTAGTCGATAAAAAAAAGAGTCAATCATCATAATTACCATCATTCTATTTTTGATGATCCTTTACAAGGGCGTGGTATTCATTATATATAATCCCTGTTAAAACAAATTACTTGGACCATCACGATGCTCTAACATGATATACATAATGATGCTCTAACACAACATGCAATCGATTCAAATAACATTTTAAGCCCCGCTGACTCGCTGATTAGTTTATCAGCTGCAGCTGTCAACAGACAGCGAACGCAGCGCAAACTCAGCGTCGGCTGTGTGTCAGAAGAACCATTGTTTGTATTCGTTTAATTACCTTTTTAGCGGAGACCATAGCCGCGTAGTGCAACGGTGCAGCGATGGCGGCGGCGCGGTCCGCGTGCAGGCCGCACACGGTCCACAGCTGCAGCGGGTGCAACGCGTGCAGCAATGCTCCGCACACGCAGGTGCCGCCGCCCGCACACAGCGCCGCACCGCTCGCCAGCGCACCCACCGCACCCAGGTGCACCAGTAAAACTGACGACGCTGATGCCGGCTGCAATACCATTATTCATAAATCCCTTCGATCTGCATTACTGTCTTTCTAATAAAAAAACAATTATCAAAATAGGACAACTCTGTAAAAAGTTCTGCGTGGTGCATACATAATAAAATATACGTGTCGAATTGAGAACCTCCTCCGTTTTTTTTCATTGGTTAAAAAACACCAAGTATTACACCCTGACAACTGACATGACACTTGACTATACGTTTCAAATTCACCACTGTCTCTCTCTATCTATAGTCTTTTAAGAAGAAATAGAGACGTGAGGCACAAGTGACGCTTGAGTTTCGTTAAAGGTTTACATTATAGCCAACGTTATTATCATTTCCATTTGAAATTGATCGTTATAGTGTCAAACATTATCACCGTAAATCCGCCAACCGCATTAGACAAACGTCGCTAGTCGCCATTTAAAGTTTCACAGCCCCGAGGGGTCCCCTGGCAACCGTCAGGCAAATAATGACAGCTGTCATTATAGCTTCGTCGCTACCCGGGTAGCCGCGGGCCTCAAAGAAGGTTTGAATGTCAGGCCCACAGGGGTTAAGGCTGACAATGATAAAATGAAAAAAGTTTTAAACTAGCCTAAAACCAATAACTTGGGGGATTGTTGATATACTTTATACTCCTCAAAGACTCTGTATGAAAATCAAAGGAATCCTCGAGGCGTAAACGTATGTGGGACGATCCGTCAGTGACGTTGTTAGGCGTGGGCGATGCGGGGCCCAGGGCCTCGCACTGAAAGGGCCCTCTTTCTTCAAAGATTACCTACCAAGTAATAGTGTCCTCTGCTGCCTATTACCTTGTACTAATATTTATTCCATGTTTCGATTAACGGAATATGTTAAATGATAATATGATCACAAAATAAATTAAATCGTTTTTATCGTGTTACAAATTATTTAAATATTCCCAAACATTCAACTAATAATTAGTATGTAAATATGTGTGTTAATTAAATTCAAATTTTAAAACTGTATACGATTAACGTACAAAAATAAAATGTGAAATAATTTTTGGTGCTTAACCAAAATATGTTTAAATGTTTTCATTAGGCAATAATCGGTAGCTGTGATATTTTATCATAATAAACTTTGGAATAAAGTATAATTTATTAAAATATTCATTAATTCATTACTACAGCATACATTTAGAGATGGACCATCGCGTTGCTAACTAGGAATTGATTTATGTTGTCTTCGAAAACATCTATCGGATACAGTTTTAGAAACAGGTATTGAAAGAAAAGTGCCTCAATGATACTACTTCGTACCCTTCTAGAACAATCCTAGCTACGTCACTGCGTACCTACTGTGATACCATTTACTGGCAATTATCCTCGGCTTGATTGTTTTTTCCGTAAAAAGTTAAATATGCGCAATTACCCGCCCATTTGTTTTCAACTTTTCCTTGACGAGCTTCAGCGGTTTTTCTTTTATAAAAGCAAAATTAGCAAATTAACTTGCAAGTTGTTTTGACAATGCCGTTTAAGTTGCGAAATAAATTTATTTCATAAAGTTCTTACCAAAGTAATAAAGGAACCAAATGGAAAAATTTGAAATGACTAGAAATGTTCAGGTGCGATTCCAACTCAGAGTTCTTAAATCTACTAAGCGCATTACTCAATCGTTATATTTTCCAGTAAATCCGTATACAAAACAACCATATCCAAATCGGTCCAACCAGGTAATCCGACTGTTTTTAAGATATGCGTGAACCAATCTACAGATATAAAAATATACAAACGAAAAATTAAACTTATTTTTGGCATACATGTTAAGAAGCTTGTCTAGTCTAACAGATTCAAAAACTGTGAATTCCTTATAATTTTTCATACACTCGGGTCGAAGTGATAGCCTCCTTTTTTATGTCGGTTAAACAGAAGGTAAACATGTCGTTAACAACCACTAGTTGCTACGCTCGAAAGCGGAAGTGTTAGGGGGAAAGTACTTAGGGCAACCACTCTAGGAAGCTGTGACCCACTCTTACGTCCGGTGCAATATGTTTCATTTTATAACGTTTTTATTGGGTAGACATCTTAACATAGTCGCTTCTCGCTGTTGCTAAATCTTTATGCTATGCTTTAACACTTTATACTACGCAAAAGATTTTAATGCGTCAAAATATACAGTGATTCAATAGGAAGGTTTATGCCAAGGTTTTTTTTTAATATAGAATGTTGTATTTCAGGATTTCCTTGAGGATGAAGTCGCGGGCGTCTACCAGATTTCCAATATAAATATTTTATTCAGACTTACACTTTGTTTTTAACTAGTTTTTTAACCGACGAAAAAAAACGGAAGAGGTTCTCAATTCGACACGTATATATTTTTTTATGTATGACTACGCATAACTTTTCACAGAGTTGTCCGATTTGGATAATTCTTCGATCTGATCGATTTGATAATTCTCTGAGTCGGTCCCAGCCAAGATGTCTACTTTAAGGACGTTACCTAGAACCCACAAACTGCTTTACTATGTTAAATAGATGTTCCTTAAACTTGGCTGGCACCGACTTCAAAGAATTGCTTAAGTAAATTAAAACAACTAAATGATGCAGTTATTTTTTACTTTTTAGTGCGTTTTGAGTCGCTTCTATTTTTTGTTAAAAATTTTTATGTTTGAACTTGTAAACAAATTTATAAGAGTTGGAGTAAGTCTAATTTACAATCCATTCAATTTTCATCTCACTAACGTGAAACCAGGAATATTTTGTGTCTGAAGAGTGAAAATTTTATTCACCCTTCAGATAAAACACAGCTACTTGGCAGTAATGATAAGCATGCCATTAATTAATTATACTTCCACGGATTAAATCAGTCAAAAAAAGCTCTCCCACTACACCCAAAAATGAATCATAAAACTATAGCAGTACATATAGATATGTCTGCGAGAGAATGAGTGAATCTAGTCCGCCTTATTTCGTATGTGGGGCACGGGACACCGGAAACAGTTTCCAGAATACCTGCCGTGACAAACAGTCTATATGTGGCGGATCAATAGGCTGCAACTGGCTGCATTTAAATGCAGAGTTTCTGACGTAGGATTTTTGGTCGTCGATTTTTTTGCTCATCTCATTTCTATGCTTTTTTCGTACTAAATAAATAACAAATAAATGGTAGCCAATGAATCATAGATTAAAGACTACTAGATAGAGCCCATAGCGTGTCCACTCGTGAGACAGCAAATCAGCCTTATTGACATGACATGTCAACATTTAAATTACATCATAAAACGTTATGTTTTAAAATATCGTAAAATACGAAATATTACTTTATATAAGATAGTTTAGTAAACGCATAATCCATTAAATTTGCTAAAAAATAACATATCTAAGCTTTAAATCATCAATCAATGAAGTTTATGCCTACTTACGTATGAAGCGTAATTCCTTCGATTTTCTGTTCGCTGCGACTGTTGCAGCCGAAAATATCACAACCCACCATAGCACGATAACGTTTAAATTAATATCGTAACCGCAAAGTTATATTATTTATCAGCAAATTTAATAAAAAGCTAATAATTGCTCAGATATGTCCCTTGTCTGTCACAAACTCCACTCTTGACAAACAAAAAAAATGAACACGCTGAAAGGGACAAAAAATAATCTTGTGTCACTTTCTAATAAAGGCCGAATGAAATAAGTCTGTCACGCTCTTGAACCTACAACCGCGTTATGACTCCATCTAGTAGTCTTTAATCTATGTCAGTAGGTATCTTTGGCATACTGTTTAAAATACAGATTACACAAACGAATTAAGCTGAGCATCTTTGTATGTAGTTGTATGTATTTTTATTCGTCTGAATTTACGTCAATTTTAAAACGGTTTGACTTTAAGTCAATTTCAAAACGCAATGTAAACACATTCTCCTTTATTTTTGCAATAATAACTGAATAATTTCTATTGCAAATTGCAGTAAGTCCAATAAATCGTAGACATGTCAACGCGAAGAAAATTGAATCAAATAAAGTTGAAATAGACATTTGATTGATATACGAATGCAAGGAAATTGTGAGTTTAGTGTATGCTTTAAATATCTTTTAGTCTAACGCTGCTGCATAGGGTAAAAGACAAATAATGATTATTTAATCCCCATGCTTTCAGCGTACATTAATTTTTTTTTCATTACAAGTTTTGACTGCAATCGCACCTGCAAATGATGACACAATTAAAACGGAAGCGTGCACCCGTCGGACCTGAACCACCTTGGAAAATCTTAATTTTCTTTAACTACTACAAGTTGGCCCTAGACTGCTATCACACCTAATGTTAAGTGATGATGCAATCTAAGATGGAAGCGGGCTAACTTGTTAGGAGTAGGATGAAATCCACACCCCTTTCGGTTTCTACACGACATGGTACCGAAACACTAAATTGCTTGGCGATACGTCTTTGTCGGTAGGGTGGTAACGAGCCACGACGAAAGCCTCCCACCAGCCAGACCAAAACAAATTAAGGAAAATCTCAATCTGCCCCGCCGGGAATCGAACCCAGGACCTCCGTCTTATAAATCCGTGGCCGTCAAATAAGTTATTAGCCAGGTCTGGCTGATGGGAGACTTCGGCCGTAGCTGTGTTACCACCCTACCGACAAAAAGGTAGCGACAAGCGGTACAGCGTTCCGGTGCGATGTTGTATAGATATCGAAAGGGGCATGGAATTCATCGTACCTACTCCTAACAAGTTATCTTAAACCTTCCATTTTAGATTGCATCATCATTTACCATCAAGTGTGATCGCAGTCAAAGGGTAACCCGAACGAAGTCGCGCGCATCAAGTAGTTATTAAAAAACATCAGACAGCTCATTAATAATTTTGTTTAATTATAGTTTGGTGATGATTGATGAAATATAAGAGCAACTCGACATGTGCTGCATTTTCACTTGTTGTGGATGGGTGATCGATCTCATTCAGAGGTAAGCCGCTCTCGATTCATTAATAAGAGGATTTTGTGAAGAGCTTAATCGAGTTAGAGTTGCGAAACTGATAATTGACCTCCTCAATAAAAACTTATTAATACAGCTAAAAAATTAATGCGGAGCTTTATTAACATATCTTTTTAACCCCCGACGCAAAAACGACACGGTGTTATAAGTTTGTTTTGTTAGTAAGTTTGACGTGTCTGTGTAAGTGTATGTGTCTGTCTGTGGCATCGTGACTCCCAAACGGATGATCCGATTTTAATGCGGTTTTTTTGTTTGAAAGGTATAACAGTCGAGAGTGTTCATAGCTATGTTTGGTGGTAATCGGTTCAGGTCTTCAAGGTCGTTTGTTAGGTGTGATAGAAATGTTACGCGCTCAGTTTGCTTGAAAGCATGTGTGTGATGTGACATTTGATACACTAATGTCTTCCGGAACCACTGAGCTGACCTATGATAAGGCTCGAAGGTAGGAGACGTAACGCTGGTCTAACTTTTTAGTAAACCCATCGAGTTTGGGCTCGTTGAATTTGTCTTGACTGGTTCTTTTCATGTTTCTAATTTGGTTCGGGGGTTTTTTAAATTTTTAATTTATAGTTATTTTTATAGGCTTGCGCTAAACTACCATCACGCCTGATGAAAAGCTGTGACGAGGTCTGAGATGGAACGCGCTTTCCTAGAAGATGCCTATTTACTCTTGCCTTGAAGATGTTTAGATTGTATGTAGTAGGAAACACTGACGCTGGGAGAGCATTCCACACTATACCCGTACGTATTAGGAACGTTGATGCAAAACGATTGGTGCGAGTAGCTTGGATGTCCACCACGTAAAGGTGCCAGTGTTCTCGACGTCTAGCTGTTCTGTGGTAGAAAGGGGTGGAACGAGATCATGTAGTTCCTTCGCACACTCTCCGAAGTACATCCAGTATAAATTTTTTTTTTTTGTGATTGGATTGATTCGAGCGTGGGTATATTAAGTATGTTTTCTGTGATATTACAGTCTCTTTAAAAGACGGAAATCCCGGGTTTCATTCCCGGCTGGGCCGATTGCGATTTTCTTAAATGGTTTAGGTCTGCTTCAGAAAGGCTTTGGCCGTGGCTAGTTACCAATACTGGCAAAGACGTACCGCCAATCGATTTAACGTTCCGGTTCGACGTCGTGTATAGAAACCGAAAGGGGTGTGAATTTCATTCTCCATCATCACTTACCATCAAGTTTAATTACAATCAAAGGCTAACTAAAATAAAGCTGAATAAAAATTCAATCTAAAGTCTAATAAGAATCTGGGTGTTGGCGAGACTAGTTTATCTGTTATAAATATTTAAATCAGCTATTATTGATTTTGACCGAGATCGTCGATTTAACGGGCTCTCCAAAGCATATGTATACCATCACCACCTTTTCAACTCTGAGTTATTTTCAACAATTTCTCTGGCGGAAGAAATAGAGCCCAAGTAGACTGTAGCCTTGGACAGAATAATCGGAAATCGCACTAGCTAATTAAAAATCAAGGAAGCATCATAAGAGTGCCGGTTGGTAGACGACCGCAGATCACAGCAGCATACGACATGTGGTAGCGACACTACTAATTTCTGTGTATTTAAAAGGAAATTATACAACACAAAAAGCCACATAAGGCAATTCATTGTAATTCATATAAACCAGAAGGTACTATGTAGTGTGCCTGCGCGGTCGGCTACGAACTCGCATCTTTAATCTCATTGAATCGATAGACGATACGATCACGAACTTGTAAGTCGGTGCATTAACCTCATATGTTTCAAGACATATTACAATTTTCATGAATAGATGAAATTGTTCCACGTAGTAAGAATATTCCATATATTTCTTAAATATTCAAAACGTAGCCGCGGGCGGAATGCTAATATCTTCGAGAACATGTTTATGAGATCACTTTTTGAATTATTCCACAAAGCTCTTATATTCCCTTTCTGGAAATTTATGAACAAGTTCTACGTAATACTTCAAATTTTTTATACTTATTGGTGTGTTAGCGAGAAATATCATTGCTAGTTTTAGTTTTTTATTTGCTAGTTAGTTACAAAATTTATCCCTTTTTAACCGACGGAAAAAAACGGAGGAGGTTCTCAATTCGACACGTATATATATATATATATATATATATATATATATATATATATATTTATGTATGATCGCTTAACTTTTTACAGAGTTGTCCGATTTTGATAATTCTTTTTTTATTAGAAAGGGCATACATCCAAGGTGGTCCCATTGTTATCATGTTAGGATCTGATGATGATATTCTACTTTAAGGTCGTTACCTAGAACCCACAAACTGCTTTACTACGTTAAGTAAGTGTTCCTTAAACTTGCTGGCACCGACTTCATAGATATGCTTAAGTAAATTAAAGCAACTAAATGACACTAACTATAGAACTGTTGATACACCATATTAGAGTTTAGTGTCCCATTAGTTCTATATAGAACTGTCGACATCAACATCTTGTTTGTACGTTACATATAAATTACCTAGTTATAGTATAATATGAAATCACAGACAAAAAAAGTCTTTCTGTCCGTATATGTATGTCACTCATACAGCCATTTTTTCCGAAATTATAAGAACTATACGATTGAAATTTACTAAATAGATTTATTCCTTCACACAACATTTCATACAAAAATAGAAAAAAAAAAACAATGTTTTGGGGGTTCCCCGTACCTGAACACAAACTGGAACACAATTTTTATTCATTAAACCCACACGTGTGGGGTATTTATGGATAGGTCTTTAAAAATGATAAAGAGGTTTTTACTATCATTTTTTTGGTTTCTACTATCATTTGTATGCCCTTTCTAATAAAAAAAGAATTATCAAAATCGGACAACTCTGTAAAAAGTTATGCGTGGTCATACATAAAAAAAAATATACGTGTCGAATTGAGAACCTCCTCCGTTTTTTTTCGTCGGTTAAAAAACGGTCAAGTATGTTGATCACGATCCTCATAAATACGGAAAATGACTGGAGGAGGATTTGAAATAAATTAACTTGAATTTTGAATTTGAATCTGTTATAGGTTCTGGACCTTTGCAATGTCTTGCTGCATCAGCTCCGCCGTGTGCTGTTCATTTCTCACCGCCTGCATGTCTGGTGTCGCCCTCGGGTACAACTACTCCTTAGCTGAATACATCGACTTGAGAGGTTTTATTATTATTTGTTATTATGTTTTAGTATTTTATCTCTACGCGGGTGAAATCGCGCGCATGTTCTCTAGTGAGGTAAGAAGGTTGATGTTTTAACAGAATTTTTCGCCGACGGTGTATAATAAAATACGTATACGAGAATCTATCATGAACTTCTCCAGATAATACACTAAAACTGAACTATTACAAACATGCTAAATTTGCACACCTGCTTACAATAATACCTCCTGAATAGTTTATTAATCTCCATTCATATATCCTTTACTAGATTTATACTATACCTTGTGCAGTAATAATTAATATACTAGAATATAAATGCAAATAGCAATACGGAAGCGTAACTTAACTTTATGTTAAATGAGGGAAACATTAACGAAATTTATGAGTGTATGTCGGAAGATACCTACTTTATTATGACAAATGATAATTGTTTAAGTTCGTATGAATTTTAATCAAAACCAGTCTACAATTGTGTTTTGGATACAATCCAACAGATTGTATATATACCTATTTCAGATTTATTTTGTGTATCGTTTTAGTAATTATAAATTTACTAGCTTTATCCCGCGGTTTCTTACGTACGGCCCCGGTTCCCGCAGAAATGTCGGCATAGTATTAGGTAGGTACATCTTTCAGGGTATATATCTCCATTCCAAATTTCAGCCACATCAGGTCAATATCGGGAGTAAATAACAAACTTACACACACCGACTTTCGTTTGTATAGTATAGGTATTAGCGTGACACTTCTAGCGGAATCCTGACACTTCATATGAATTAACTTCAGTTTTTACAGTTAAAAATTTCAGTTAAATTTTTCTTCATTCAATGTAACAATAAAAAAATAATAATACCCTAAGCTAAGCTTGCATCTCTTACCTTACCTTTAATCTCATGAAAATCCGTAAATTGCTTTTGGACACTTAAATCTACCTACTCGATTAATAGGAATAAAATTTATTGTATGACGATTTTAACCAGATTATAAATTATTCTTGTTTCAAAACAGATCATCCATGTCAGGCCAGTATTAGGTACCGGCAAAATTTAAAAATTATAGCAATTTTATTTAAAGTAAATTACGGGTGTAAATAACTTGTTAAAGTAGGAAATGCAACCTCAATTTATAGATTATTTTTTAGTTTTTATTGTAAAGTGTTACTCATAATTAAGGGATTATTTATATTTAAGAATAAACATAATAATTATCAAAAATTGCGGAACCGACGGAATTCGAACCCGCGATTGCCAGACACAATCGCAATTTTTAAATATCATTGTTACGAGCCTTTACAGCTATTGACCGCAAATTCTAAAAGGACATTAATATGCCAATATCTACAAGTTCGCTTTAAAATACATATAAATTGTAATTATATTCATGCACTTATACTAAAACAAAAGTCAAATTGTAGATATCAATAATCAAATATAGTTCAATAATTTGACATGTAAAACTTATAATACCTCTATTTTACGTTGGATGTGAACAAGCAAGTTTGTTTCAGAGACAAACGTAACTGTATATCTGAAGCGCGGTATCTTCGACGATGAGATCGAAGACGACATGGTGTGGCGACGCAGCGGTCACATGCCAGTCGATGGATACATAAAAGAAGACAAACGTAAGTTACTGCTTTTCATCGCTTGAATAATGAGCAAACGAGTTTGCGCGTCAAATTGTCTAAATCTAATTAAAATCAATTGTTTTGAAGTAGATTTTATATAAACACTTTTGGTGAGTTACGTCTATCAATGAGTACCTACGCTACCAATGGTTCGGACTCGGTCTAAGTAGCTCCTGTCGAGAAGGATCGGTAATAATCTCTGCAGATGCTGGATGGATTAAATATGTTACTATTTGTTATTTTATAGGTCTCCGTGGCGCAGTGGTAAGCGCGGTAGATTAATAAAACGGATATCATGGGTTCAATTCCCAGCAGCATCAATTGAGTTTTTCTTAATTGGTCCAAATCTGACTAAGGTTACCGCTCTACTAGCAAGGACATAAGGCTAAGCGACTTAGCGTTCCGATACGATGTCGTGTAGGAACCGAAAGGGGTATGGATTTCATCCTACCCCTAACAAGTTAGCCCGCGTCCATCTTAAATTGCATCACTAGTTACCACCAGATGTGATTGCAGCCAAGGGCTAAGTTGTAGTAAATAGTAAAATTATTATTATAAAAACAAAAATCCCGACTGCTTAGAAGTTATGAACTGAAAAGAGAAAAACAAGGATCACTATATCTGTATAAAATTCTAAATAGTTTATGGTGCTGCAAACAGGGACAAAATACTTTAACCTGCGGGGAGAGAAAAATCTACCAAAACTACGTTTGTCCCCGCCTGCAGCACCATAAAGTATTTAGAATTTTATACAGATATAATGATCTTTGTTTTTCTCTTTTCATAACTTCTAAGCAGTCGGGATTTTTGTTTTTATAATAATAATTTTATTTGAGACTTTTTAGTTTTAGTTTATGGTATAGAAATGAGACGGTACACTTGGTACACTTTTTGCCATTTTTGGTTAAAAAAGGTAATATGAACATGATATGATATTTATATTTTTGAAATGGTCTTTTTACGAACTTTCAATTGGTACCCATATTGCTAAGATAAGAGAAAAAAATACACACATCACCTCTTTTTTCCCCCATTTACAGCCGCCATTTTGAAAATTTATATGGCCTATGTCACTACCACAATTTTGACAAATTTAACGACACTTCACATGTCGAAATCCGTTCAGCCGTTTAGGCTGTAGCGCGTGCCGAAGAAATGGACATACATACATTCATATATACGCTCTAAAAACATAACCCTCCTTCTGACGCAGTCGGGTAAAAAATAACCCTGACTTACAAGTCATTTTCATACATGATATCAAATGATTACCGTCGATTATGATCATTTGTAGCACCTGGAGTCCTGCTAATTCGTTCCCAATAACCATTGTAATTGTATGGGAACATCGCAGCAGGAAGTTTGCTCTACAATTTGCATGACCAATTTGATTTATAATTTTTAAAAGACAGTTAGTTGTTAATCCCAGCCATACAACACTAACAGTATTGGGGATTTTTCTATTTACTTTATTGGTTACTTTCTCATTAATAACTCCGTGCATGGGTATAAACGCTATAAAAATCCGTTCAATAGATGTATTTTTTGACTATAACATCTACAGATACAGACGTTCTTTAGTTTGTACTCGTACTCGTACATGGCTATAACTGAATATATTTGACAGCCAAGTTTCTCAGTGGGTGGTGACCGTGCTTCTGCATCCAAGTTCGATTCCCACATCTGGATGTTTTCCAGTTTCTGGGTATTTATCTATAAATTTGAAGTATTCATGTATAATTTTTTTTAAAATATTGATCAGTTATCGTAGTATCTCTAACAAAAGCTACGCTTATTTTGGAGCTAGATACCGTTGTGTCTATTGTATAATATTTATTAATTTATATTGAATTGAAAATAAAACATGTAAAGCAAATGACAATATGTGTCATGTCGGTTAGTAATATATTGTGAGGTGATTATTTAAACGACAAAACGCTAAAAACTATTCACAAATCTACACGTGTGTTGTAATTATCTATATTAAAAAAAAGTTGGCACTTTTCCAAGTTTTCAATATTTTTATACGCAATGATTGGCCCCCAAAATAAAGATCAGTGAGTTGTAGTCGGAATATCTTTCGCGATTGAATAAAAAAGTGAGTTCTTTAATGTGTGTATAGTTAGGTACTTAACTCAAAGACTCGTCCTTCCAAACTGCTGGTAGAGTCACTACGAACTGACAGCCTTGACGTTTTAAAAGTGCTTTCAAAACAGCGTACTTGAAATAAATTCTTTTGAATTGAATTGCAATCTATAATTGTATGGCTATAAATGGGCTACAACAGAAAAAGAATAAGGAATATATATTAAGAAATACTCAGTTTCTTTTTCATAGATTTTCTTAGGTAAGCACGTGTCTTACCTAGTTTCATCATTATCAGCCTATTAACGGCCCACTACAGGGCCAGGCCTCCCTTCTCATAGGAGAGGGGATATGGAGCGTACACCCACCATACTCCTCCAATGCGGGTTGGCGGGCTTAGGGTGATAATGTTTCATTTATTAACGACCACTATCAGATGTTGATGATAGTGACCAGGACCGTCGGCTTAACGTGCTCTCCGAGGCACGGGGGTGTAACACCACTAACTTCCAGATTCCGAGCTTGGAATGTACTTAACATTTCATAGAAGAATGAAAAAACTCAGAAATATTTCGTGACCCGACCCAGGAATCGAACCCAGGACCTCGTGATCGAAGCCACATAAGCTAACCACTAGACCAACGAGGCAGTCAGTTACATAGTTTAATGGCCAGGAAATATTCTGTTTTCGTTAATCTCAAGTACAGGCATCTTTGAGAGGCATGACAATAGTAAAAAGATTTACTCATTTTAAATACGTAATAATGAAAATATTTTTTACTTGGACCTTGCTCATGAGATTACCGCCATGTGGAATGTTGAGTCAACGATAATTGTTCCTATAGTCGTTTCAGTCAACGGTCTTATAGCGAAAAGCTTTGACCAACATCTTAAAAAGCTTTCGCTTAGTTGTTGGATCAAGGGTCGGACACAGAAGGCGGTAATTCTTGAAACGGCGTGTATTGTGAGGAAGTCCTCCTCACTCTGGAGCCCTGACCACCGGTTGCTTGGACCCCCGGGCCCCGCAGCAGGCGGAATTAATTTTTTTATAAATTTTTAAATGTGGTTTTTTTTATAATTTTATAAGCATTGTTAAAAATTTTAAAAATAATTGTAAATAAATAAATGAGAGAAAAAAATGTTTAATACTCATAATAATATAAAATATTATTAAACAGTTATGACGAGTGAATCTGATGAGCCAACGTCAATGAGATCCGGTAGAAGATTGGACGATTCAATATATGAGTCGAACGATAAGCATAACTTCGAAGGATCACTGATGAAGTTAACAGCAAAACCACCGGATCAAGTTTATCCATCTCCTACTAGGTCTACGACAATGGATATTCATGAGGTATCAACTGATCAATTAGTATTTAAGTAATGTAGCATTTACTAATACAGATTTTTGTACTCTTGGGTTTGATCACTACGCCAAGCGATATAGCGTTTCGGTACGATGTCGTCTAAAAACCGGAAAGGGTGTGGAGCTCATCCTACTCCTTACAAGATAGGCTCACTTCCACCTTCAATTGCATCACCACTTACCATCAGCTGTGATAGCAGTCAAGCGCTAACTTGTTATGAAGAATAATAAACATACCAAATTGTATTGACTTGTAGGTATAAACAGTTATGTGCTTTGGTATGCCTGTGATTTAGGTGAGGAAAATACCAATACATAAGCCTCGAGTATTTTAGTAGAGTTCTCGAATATTTTAATAACGTCTTACTGCAAATCATGTTAAGTCTCATTACATACTGCCAAATTATCATAACAGAGATACATTAACTTGAATTATTAACTGAAACAGGACTAATAACATCGTAACATTGTCATCAACGCCACTAACTCACTTGTTGGCATCGGTACCTACTGCCATCTCAGGTTATTATGATATTTCAAAATACATTTACATTACATTACAATTATAACTTTACATCAACTAGTCTGCTACTGTTCGGGTTCGCGTTTATAAGCACGGGCAAAAACTGAAATACTTTTTTTAAGTTTCAGTGAATTTATAGTCGCAGTCATCGAAAGCGTGGCGAAACGTTGTTACTTTATTAACCGAGGAAAAAAAACGGAGAAGCCTTTTTAGTGAATACTGTGAATTAAAAATTTTTATTTCTTACTTTTTAGTGATTTATCGCCACGTAACGTTCTCGTACTATATTGTCATAGTATATACGGCATTTTTAGCCAAAAACCTACCGATACCTACACAAAAACGCTGCAAGCGTGCCTATAGCATTTGAAGAGTTCCTTCAATTTTTCCAGGATATCATCATCAGATCCTAATATATATACGTGTCAAATTGAGAACCTTCTCCGTTTTTTTTCGTCGGTTTAAAATAACTGTGTCATTTAGTTGCTTTAATTTACTTAAGCATATCTATGAGTCGGTGTCAGCCAAGGTTTCTACTTTAAGGACTAGAACCCACATACTGCATATGCTTAAGTTAATTAAAGCAACTAAATTACACAGTTATTTTTTACTTTTTAGTGCGTTTTGAGTCGGTTCTATTTTTTATTATAATGTACAGTATCGCTCGAATTTAATCTGGAAATGCGAAGTACCGAAGGCAAACCGTTTCTATCCTCTCGTTTCGTTTTGATTTCGCTTCACCTTACCTTCGGTTTGTTTTGTGTTTGACAAGGTCTTAATGCAATTATTATTCATATATGACTCGACCCAGGGCTCTATCTGTTAGTTACTCAATGACGCCTAAACTATTGAACTGATATATATGATTTTTGTACAAAGCTAGTGTAGTGCCTAAGAGAGGACATATGCTTGTTGTCGAATTTGAAGGCAAGACATAATTTCTTGCGAGCGTCCGCAAGTCTCATATAATATACACACAGGTTTCGCTGGAAAATAGTAAAATATAGATATTAAATTTACTCGCACAATTATCGTATTTTTTTAGAAAAGCAGCGTGTTATAATTAAGTTTAAAATACTCTGAAACACTGTACGTCTCAGATGGTGAAGCCTTTTGAAAAAGGCTCTCTCGACGAGTTGAAGGCAATTCAAAGCGCGATTAATATGCAAAAGGCCGCCGCCGCCGCCGCCGCCGCGGGTCGCCGAACAACAAAGAAAAGCGAGGATGTGAGTGATATTTTAATAATGAAACTAGTTTGATATCACACGTGTGGTATTGTCGTGGGGCTTTTAATTTCCTCGAAAGGCGAAAATTTAATTTCCTCTCAATGCAGAATATGCTCAAACTCTCAAGCGTCGTAAATACACAGCGTTATCTGCGGAAGATTAAAGATTATATATTTGCGGCGCTTGCGTGACTCTCGCTCGCTGGCATCCGCCCCGCGCGGACGTCTGCCCGATACGCTCCGATCGCCGTCCCGGTCTGCCACCAGCGGCTCGCCCCGGTTCTCGGTAATCGTCGGATGTCGACGCCCGCACGGACGGATGCTCGATTGCTCCCACCCTTCTTATCCCCGATCCCAGTGTCAGTGCTAGTGATAGTGCCGGTGACTGTGAAGTGCTCTGCGTCGTGATAGTGTTAGTGTAGTTCCAGGGTCCGGTAGCGTGAGTAACACACACACAGTGTAGATTAAGTACACCCTCGTCACCTAAAGGCGAGGACTCATTAGGGTCTCACCTTAGGTACACACCTCCCTGCCTCGGCGGGGAGGCCCAAGTTAGCGCCCGGGTCCAACATGGACCCAAAAACCTACGACCGAATTGTACTGGAGCACCTCATCAAGGTGCTCCAAAGTACCCAGCCAGGGTTCATAGAGAACCTACTGGCTAAGTTCCCAATCGCCGCGAGTGTCCCTCAGACGCCGCCGACCCATGCCGGGCCTTCAGCCCAGCCCCCGACCGCTGCGCGTCCTCCTAAAGGACCGCAACCCCAACCCGGGCCCTCAGCCCAGCCCCCGACCGCTGCGCGTCCTCCTAAAGGACCGCAGCCCCAACCCGGGCCCTCAGCCCAGCCCCCGACCGCTGCGCGTCCGCCGACAGGACCGCAGCCCAGACCATCCGCGTCACAGGGCGACTCAGTCCATAGGCCTTCCGCCATGGACACAAGCCCTGATAAGTACGATTCTCCCGCGTCACCCGCTTTGCCGGAAGACAGGGGCGACGGCTTCACCGTCGTCCAAAACAAGAAGCGTAAGCTTCGAGCCCCCAAGGCTCAAACCCAACCGGCCCGCAAGGTGACCGTCACTGACGCACCACGCACCGCCGACGCCAATTCATCCGAATCAGATTCGGAAATGGAGGACTCCCCGATGGAGGAGCCTCATAAGGAAAAAGTCCCTCCCCTTTTCATAAGGGACAAGGACTCGTGGATGAGGCTAGTACCCTTACTAGCCTCCCACAACATAGAAGTTCCGACGGCCCGCTTAACGGCCATAGGCATTAGGGTTCAATGCCCTACAAGCGACGTACACCGCCGCTTAACCACCCTACTGAGGTCCAACTCAGTAGGATACCACACTTACGCCCTCCAAGAGGAGCGTGTCCTCCGCGTAGTCGTACGCGGACTCCCGAAAGAGCTCACTACTGAGCAAATTAAGTCTGACCTAGTCAGACAAAACATCCCCGTGCAGGAAGTACACCGAATGCACAACACCCGCACTAAGGCCCCTATGGACTTAGTATTAGTCATTGCCGAGCTCTCGAAAGAGGGCAAACGCATCTACGATTTGAGGGCCATCTGCCACCTAACGGGGCTCAAGTTTGAGGCCCCATACAACAGAGGCCGTATAGGACAGTGTCACCGCTGTCAAATGTACGGCCATTCTCAGAAGAATTGCTTCGCCCGTCCCAGGTGCGTAAAGTGCCTAGGTGACCACGGCACCATAGACTGTCCCCGCAAGGAGCCAGTCGCCGCTGTGCCCCCAAGTTGCGTGCTGTGTGGTCTACAGGGACATCCCGCGAGCTATCGCGGATGTCCCAAGGCCCCCCAGCCCGGCAAGCGAAGGGGCAAAGCGGCCGGCCGGAAACCTGCCGCCCCCAAGCCCGCCGAAAAGTTTGTCCCCGCGCCGGTACCTAGTACCAACGCGTGGGGCAAACCCCTTTACGGTGCGCCACCCGCCACAACGGCACCCCCGCGGGCCGCCGCCCCCGCCGCCCCTTCCCAACCTAAGGCCCCTCAGGCCCAGGCGACAAAATACCAAGTAACATCAAGTTACTTGGACACACTCGACCCAGAGGAGTATGATTTATACATTGAAAAATGTAAAATCGACCCCTTTATGGCCTACGCAGAGCACAAAGCTCTAGTCATTGCCGCGAAAAAGTACAGAGATTACTTAAATGGCGTCTAAGGGCAGGACGAAACCACACTCCATGACAATTGTACACTTTAATGCAAACGGCCTTACCGATCAAATACTCGAGGTGCGTGAATTTGTACGCGCACATAATGTAGACATCCTATTAGTGCAAGAGACCTTCTTAAAACCTAGTAGACGCGATCCCAAAATAGGGAATTACACAATGATCCGAAACGACAGGACCGCCGCCCGTTTAGGTGGTACTGCGATTTACTTCAGAAGGGCTCTTCACTGTACCCCTCTCGATCCTCCCGAACTAACCAACATGGAAGTATCAGTATGTCAGGTGAGTATGACCGGCCATCCGTCGATCATACTAGCATCAGTATATCTCTCCCCGACCAAAGATCTTCTTGAGAGCGACCTTAAGTCACTCTTATCACTAGGAGACTCCGTTATTCTGGCCGGAGATTTCAACTGCCGTCACTCAAGTTGGAATTGTGTTACCAACAATGCCAGAGGAGTAACATTACACAGACTGACAGACCGTGAGGACTTAAATTTTATAATCCACGCCCCCGACAAACCAACCAGATACCCGACAGACGTTACGGAACGAACCTCTGCAGGTGTACTCGACATAGCACTCCTTAAGAACATCACCCTTCAGGTGAGTCCTTCTGAAGTGCTATCCGAGCTAGATTCAGACCATCGCCCGGTCCTGATCCAACTAGGACCTCGTCACTCCGCGGCCCCCCCGACCAAATCAATCATTGATTATGGAATGCTCTCCGAGCGTCTCAAATCAGTTGATTCCGAATTTCTATCCCAAATTCCTGACGAAATAGGGACCTTAGAAGAAGCACTCGCAGCTTCAAAAAGTCTCAATAGTCATTTACGCGGTGCAATTACTGAATGCACAAAAGAGGTTCCTGCCATCAGCACGAACACTCTACCGCCCGATTTACGTTCCTTAAGAACACAACGAGACGCCCAACATAGACTCCATGACGCAGAACCGACAAGAGAAAATCGGAGTAAACTCTGGAATCTCCAGAGACGTTGTAAGCGCCGCCTACAACAACTCCGTGACGGACAATGGGACGATAAGCTGAGACAGATAGAGCCATCGCACTTAGCGCATTTCGAATTGGCTCGATCTCTCAAAGCCGACCCCGTCTCGGCCACTCCACCTTTAATTCGCCCCGACCTCCCGCCCGCGTTCGAGGATATCGATAAGGCCGAGTGCTTAGCTGACAGCCTCGAAACACAGTGCACTCCAAGCACTACCTCCGTAGATCCAACTCACGTGAAACAAGTCGACGCCGAACTTGTTTCCATCCTATCGCTCCCTCCCAACGGAGACGATATCCCTCCTACGACCTACGACGAAGTCTCTAGGATTATCAAAGGCTTACGAAAAAAGAAGGCCCCAGGCCCAGATCATATTAGTAACAAAGCGCTTAAGCTCCTACCCATTCAACTAATTAACTTGTTAGTTGTTATTTTCAACATGTTTCTCGCACACTGCTCCTTCCCCGTAGAGTGGAAGGAAGCCACTGTTATCGGCATCCCAAAGCCTGGCAAACCACGTAACCTCCCTACAAGTTACCGCCCCATTAGTCTACTCAACACTCTTGCCAAGGTGTTTGAGATAGTTATCCAAAACAGAATCAAGACCGTAGTATCGGAGAAAAATCTCCTAAACAACCACCAATTCGGCTTTCGAGCCAAACATTCTTGTGTCCAACAAGCTCACCGCTTAACGGAACATATACTAGCTGGGTTCACCACACACTGGAAACCCATTCCTACTGGGGCCCTCTTCTTCGACGTGGCTAAAGCATTCGACAGGGTCTGGCACGGAGGCTTGCTAGTCAAACTCCACCGTTTCGGCGTGCCAAACAAACTGGTTCGATTGCTCCACAGCTACCTTACCGACCGTACCTTCAGGTACCGCCTAGATGGCACTCTCTCCTCCCGCAGGCCTATCCGAGCGGGAGTCCCCCAAGGCTCAGTGCTAGCTCCCATTCTGTATGCACTCTACACGAGTGACATACCCACTGACCTCCCAAACGTCCATGTTGCACAGTTTGCGGACGATACCGCACTGTACACAACACATATAAAACCTACGGTCATAACAAAAACACTCAAAGAGGCGGCCAAACGCTTAGGCGATTGGTTCCGTCTCTGGCGCATAGAGGTGAACCCCGAAAAAAGTGCAGCAGTACTATTTTCGGATAAAGCTCACCCAACCAGACCGCCGCCTAACCTCCCAGTGATCTCCCTTTACGGAGAACCCATCCCATGGCGACCCAAGGCCAAATATCTTGGGGTAACCTTTGATAACCGTATGAGCTTCTCAGCACATATTCAGAAGGTCAGAAATAGAGCCGCATATGTGTTAGGTCGTTTCTATTACCTAATTTGCCCTAAAAGCAAATTATCCCTTAGACTCAAGGTCACACTATACAAGACCTGCATCCGCCCCATCATGACCTACGCTAGCGTAGTGTTCGCCCACCGTCCAAAGAGCGCATTACAGCGCTTGCAAAGAATCCAAAATAGATTCATGCGCCTTGCCACGGGCAGCCCGTGGTTTGTTCGCAATAATGACCTCCATAGAGACCTGGATCTACCTACAATTTCACACTACATGAAAAAGCTTTCGGAAAATTACTTTTCGAAAGCCGCCACACATCCCAACCCTCTAGTGGTTGAATCGTGCTCTTACGCGCCCGAGTTAGACGCCGACTGCAAACGCAGACGCCCCAAAAATGTCCTTCACGACCCTGACGACGACATAACTACGGACAACGCCTCCCAGGACACACATACACAAAATACTACACAGCGTCTTCGCCGGCGAAGACGAGGTCCCCGCTTCATAACGTCACCCGGACGTGCCACTCACGCACGTCCATCAAGGGGGCGCTTTGGTCTGGTTTAATAATCACGCCAAACTACACACCCATTCCAAACGACCCTCTAAGCCGAGGCCCGAGTCTCACAGGAGACGCCCTTAGAGAGTCGTTACGCCCTCTTTTCTTTCGCCTTCGGGCAACCGCCTTCGGGCACCCTCCGGCGATGCTTCTGCGCTCGCCCAACCCCCCCGGTGACGCCGCTGTGGTCCCGTATGGAGCCTACGGCAATTACACAATCAGAAAAAAAAAAAAAAAAGGCGCTTGCGTTTGAGACTATGGGTCCCTGGTCATCGGACACCAAAAAATTTTAGACATCTTATCCAAACAACTGATCCATGCGTCCAGTGACCAACGTGCTGGTACTTATTTTGCCCAAAGAATTAGCCTTGCCATTCAGAGGGGAAATAGCGTCAGTCCTTTGGGTGAACAATTAGATGGCTTATTCTTTTTGACTACTAAATATTTATTTATATGTACATATAGTTAGTATTTCCTCTCTATATTGAGATATAATTTAAAATTAATACAACTTTATTAATATTAAAAATGCCAAATTGAATCGATGGTTTTTCACTCAGAACCAAAACCTACAATGGCTGAACAGATCTATATGAAATTCGTAATTGAATTGGAATTGATACAATGTTTAAAATTAATTATATGTCTGTTTAATATTAATATGATTAATTTAAGAAACTTTGTGATATTTCATTGCTAATAAATCCTGAGGAATACCTACATAAAATTGTACTCATACGTCTATCACATTTGTACTCCAAGCTCTTCATCTTTATCATTGTCTTTTAAATTTCTAGATTGGCCAGAGACGTTTTGACAACGTGATGCCAGTAAACGAACGTCGACTGAGTTATGACATACCGCCCTTCGAAGCACCGCGACCTAACGCACCGCCTTTCAACATGAACCCCCTGAGGCAAGCTGTTCCAGATGATCAAATCAACCAGTCATATAAATGGAGGCTAGCGAAGTTGCCTCCGCAAGAAGTCCCAAAGCACATTCGTTTCGATGATCGCTATGACCTTCAAAATGTTCCACCGGTTGTTACACCAAGAGCTGGCCCTGCGAGACCGACTAAATCAAAATTTACTGTGACATCATCAACAACCCGAACATCACAACAACCAACAAGGAGCCCTGATCCTAATATACCAAAATCTTTAGACGAAGAAATGGAATCGTTTAAGGACAAGCCATTGCTAGATAGATTTGATGATCTAGGGTAAGTGAAAACTAGGTTAATTTTTAATACAAGATTAGTTAATTACTTTGCATTACTTATAAAATCACTTTCGGTTATAAAACTCTCAGCTTGTCTTCACAGAAGCATTATTAATAAATTTTCTTTATGCGTTGATAACAATGATAATAGACATTAAATTGCAATTGTGAATTGTGTTTTCTTGCTGAAAATATTTAAAGATTCAATTCTAAAGAAATATCAACTTATAAACATTAATGTTCACAAGGTTTTGAAATACTTGTAATAGCTATATTTAAGCTCCTAATGTTGACATCCAATGCACCATGCAATATTATAGGAGTCGTTGTGATAATGGTTGTCCGCGACTATACCCATGTAGATATCCCGTGGAAACAATGGGATAAAATATCACTTATACGCTGTTCCAGATTATAGAATACTCCTGGAAAAAATCTCATCCAGATCCATTTAGCTTTTCTAGAGTTATAAATGATGCAACTCGTCTAACATTATTTTTACACACTTGTAGATATAAAAGTATATTTAAACATTGTAAAACTAATTTCAGCATTAAAGAAGATGACTTTTTAAGAAAAATGAAAACTTCCGATAAGAAAATGGACGAAGATTACGAAGACGAGATCAAAGGTGTACCGTTACGAAAGAAAAGGAATAATAGAATAATCGCCCCAAGCATTTCGCAAGTAAACAAAACCATCGAAGTCAACGACCGCAATAGCTCAAATACAGAATTTCAATCCAAAAACATTAATGTAGTTTCTAAACCTCTCACAGTTAATAACGAGACTGATAGTAAAAATATCAAGAATATTTGTTTAAGAAAAGGAGACGAGGATCCATTATCTAACAAAATATCGAAAAATATTTTAATATCGTCTGAGTCTCTTATTATAAAATTGCTTCTATCGGAATCTGTTGCATAAGGTTAGAATTTGAGATGTTGTTTTACGAATATAACCGTTGTTGTGTAAATATCTAAGTATAAGTTTGTGGGATTGTTTATTCGGAAATGTACTAGTGTTGTTTAAAAAAAATATTTTCTTGTAAAGAAATATTTTGTTTTATTATTCCTTCACGCAAAAAATGGTGTGTCTGTCTGAATGAGTAGAATATAGTGTCTGTCCATAGCAATGTATCTTCTAAACATTTCTCATCAGCATTTTGAAATGAGTAAATGATTGCAAGTTGACGTGATCAAGGGAGTTTTCAGCAGCTATGACTTAGTTTCGATAAGCTAGTGCAAGAGTAAGAAGCTATAAAAAGAAAATTTAATTGAAAGCCAGTCCAAGAATACATTTTTGTTGTTGTTTGTTTTTCTGTTAAGATCATCGATGATTGAGATGGAAAGAATTTCTGACTAAAATGGATATTATAGCTAAAATATTTACAAAATATTAAATTACTTTTACAAAATCATGCAATAAAGTATAAACCCTACATACTTTACAAAACAAAAAAACGAGTTATAGTTAAATAGATTTCAATTACCAAATAAAACCAAATTGGATTTTTAATTTTAAATTGCGGACTAAATTGAAACATGACCCAGATGTCAATCTATGTAGTTTTATTTTCGAATTCAAATTACAACTCAATTTACAATTCAATTTACTTCAGACTTAATCTATTGACGAGAATATCGAAATTGTAAATAATTCAGGTCATATTATAATCCTCAACATAAAAAATAGGATGTATTTGTGCATAGTAATATCTATGCAAATAAATAAAATTGAAGTGTCAATTTATAATTTCAAATGGACACTTCTATTTTAATGCATATGAAAATATATACTACGACACTTAGGTACATTAACATTAACAAATCATTTTTTAAAATTTTTGTCTGACTGTTCCAGCTAAACTTTAAGACCACCAGTAGGATTGTATGTTATTTTTTAACCGACGAAAAAAAACGAAGGAGGTTCTCAATTCGACACGTATATATTTTTTTTTATGTACGACCACGCATAACTTTTTACAGAGTTGTCCGATTTTGATAATTCTTTTTTTTTATTAGAAGGGGCAATACTTCCAAGGTGGTCCCATTTTCATCATGTTAGGATCTGATGATGATATCCTGGGGAAATTGAAAGAACTCTTCAAATTTTGGGGGCACGCTTAGAGCGGTTTCGGTTTTTATCTCGGTATCGGTAGCTTTTTGGCTACTAGTGCTATAACAGTATAGTACGAGTACGTTACGTGGCGATAAATCACTAAAAAGTAAGAAATAAAATTTTTTAAATAAAAATAGAACCAACTCAAAACGCACTAAAAAGTAAAAAATAACTGTGTCATTTAGTTGCTTTAATTTACTTAAGCATATCTAGGAGTCGGTGCCAGCCCAGTTCTACTTTAAGGACGTTACCTAGAACCCACAAACTGCTTTACCACGTAAAATAAATGTTCCTTAAACTTGGCTGGCACCGACTTCATAAATATGCTTAGGTAAATTAAAGCAACTAAATGACACAGTTATTTTTTACTTATTAGTGCGTTTTGAGTCGGTTCTATTTTTTGTTAAAATTTTTTTGTATATGATAGCCAGACTCATGAGGAATGATCTCTGACATCGAATATAATTTGTATACTGATATTGCCACAGGAACGGGAAGGACAGTTACGCTAGTACACAGTATTACCTTGAGACTAAGAAAGAGAAAACTGTAAACATTTTAAAGATTGAGCTTAATTTAATTAAGTCTTAATTTAATTTAAAATTTATATCATCCGATAGAATATTCTAAGGCTACCCTTCGTGTTAATAATTAAAATTCTAATCTCAACTATAAACATCAAAAACTTCGTAAGTTAAATTAAACAAGTTGTATTTGTGATATTTAACTTTCAATTTGCAAGCTTTTAGCAGCCGCGGGGAGACTGGCAGTAAAATACTAAGTTAAATTTAATTACACGTAAGTTGGTAAGAAGTTGCGAATAAATGTAACTGCACTTTAGCACTTTGCGCTTCCTGAGATTAACCAGAACATGTGACGCGAGAAAAGTTGATCCTTGCGACATTTGAGAGCGTGTGTGAAGTACCTATATTACATTCATTGTAGTTAGTTATTCATTGTAGTCCCTATCACTGTCATCAACATCAGATGTTGATGACAGTGATAGGGACCGACGGCTTAACGTGCTCTCCGAGGCACGGGGGGGTATCACCACCAACTTCCCGACTTCGGGCTTGGAATTTACTGAGAATATCATAGATGAATGTATTATTCTGTGACCCGACCCAGGAATCGAACCCAGGACCTCGTGATCGAAGCCAGATAGGCTAACCACTAGACCAACGAGGCAGTTTTCATAAAATATGTCCTATGTATTTCGTTATTTTTAGGGATGGGGGTATTGAGCTTCTACTGACTGAACTACCACATATAGTTATAAATTATGATCACTGAAATATCAATCGTAATTACTGACGATTTAGTGAGTATTTTGGCAAAGCCAGGGAGTAAGGGTAGGAGGAAGGGTAGGTAGGTATGTGTAATACCTATCTACCTACCTACCCTTCCGGATGCAGATTCGATATCGGCTTTGCTTCCGGGAGGGATGCATAAATCAGTTTCGCAACGTAAAAAAATTATAAGTTCTGCCTCATTCGTCCATTGGTCCACATTAGTCTATAAAACTATCTCTGTCCTTATCTGTTGTAAGCTGTGTCAGTTTTTCAAAAAAGATTCATTTGTTTTCTTTCGTTTCGATAGCTCAACTATAATAATAATATTAATCACATATTAATCCATGATTGCCAGTAATCTTTCAGTTGACAAGTAATTACTACACACGCGCACACACACACAAACTCATTACAGTTTCAAGCCCACTGACCACACATAGACCTTGTATCACGTCTAGTTCATTAATAATTCCAATTGTTCACCGTTTGAACAGGATGCTCTGTATTGGACTTTTATCACGTTCAACTCATTATTTATTCAACGGGAATAATTGAATTTCAGTGGCCTTAGTATTTCTAAATTGGAGGACGCATTTGATCCAAGGTGGATAGTGTATTTGCAGACATATAGAGTATATAAAACGGACAATTTATTCCATTCATTTTATACTCGTATTATCGTTTGAACTTTTCTTTTTTATTACGTGAACATCGTTACCATGTTATAGGTTAATAGGTATTCTATTTTCATTGAATTTTCCAGAAATACGTTATAATTTTTTTAGAGTTCTACAAACACATAATACATTCATTATAATCAATGCTAAAAGGTACTCTATTTTCATAGTATTTTCCAGAAAATTTAATACAATATTTATAGAATTTTTACCTATTCCTTGGAATCAGTAATATAAAACGGGCAATTATATTTCCGTTTCAATTATTATTTTTTATAAAGTAATTCTTATTATTACTATTATTAGTATTTTCCAGATAAGTCATAGCTTACTTACCTTGTTATGGATTTTATATAATGTTTACAGTTAAGTAGGTTTATTATAGGTTTGATAGGTTGAAGAAGTTATCAAAAGTGCTGAGTGTCTCAAGATTGAAGACGACGATGGCAGATTTAGATGGCCGAGATACAACAGAGAACACCTTTTAGACAGCTTTGCCAAAATTTCAAGAATGTACCCACAATGACGACCTCCGTGGCGCGGTGATATGCGCGGTGGATTTATAAGACGGAGGTCCGGGGTTCGATTCCCGACGAGGCAGATTGAGATTTTTCTTAATTTGTCTTGGTCTGGCTGGTGGGAGGCTTTCGCGGTGTGTAGTTACCACCCTACCGAAAAAGACGTATCGCCAAGCGATTTAGCGTTCCGTTACGATGTCGTGTAGAAACCGAAACGGGTGTGGATTTTCGTCCCACTCCTAACAAGTTAGCCTGCTTCCATCTTAGACTGCATCATCACTTAACATCAGGTGTGATAGCAGTCAAGGGCCAACTTGTAGTCGATAAAAAAAAACAATCTAAATATTCATTGCAAAATAATGAATAAATTGCAACTATACAAACTACGAACATAGGCAATTGAATATTATCTATGTTTGTCACTAAGTTTAATAAACCTGTATGATTTAATTTATACGAATTAAGTACGAGTTTATATAATGGGCTCGTTGGTCCAGTCTATGCGACCTCGGATCACAAAGTCTTAGGTTCGAGCAGCCAAAGCAATTTGACCGTATTTGTCAGTGTATTGTGATGTTATCGAAGAAGGCATAGTGCCTAAATGGAATATCAAACACAAAAATGATTTTTCAATTCAAGACAGTAAACCCAGCGCGTTCAAACCAAAAAAACAAACTAGAGCTTTATTAGAATATATTGTTTACTAAAAGAACGCCAGTCAAATACCTAATAATGTAGTAGAGTAACAGTGCTCACTGAATTTCTAAAGCCGTACTATTTCTTGTGTGAAGGGACTGAGGGTTGCATGAAAGCTGAGTGGGCGGTGGACGTCAGAAGCCGAATTATAACAAGAATATTAAATCAGCGGTTGACTGGCTCTAAGATTTAAGACTTTGCCGCCCGTATCCTTTAAGAAAAGGTCGTTTTAGTCATTATTTATTTAGTATATTTTAATTATAGTTTGTTAATAAAATAAACAATTTCTTATTCACAGTGCTAAGTTGCCCATAGATACAATAATATTATCAATATAATTTTTATAATCTAGTAACAATAAATATTAAATTGAAAATCAAACTCACGCACGGTGTAATGCAGAATACAAAGCCACTACCCATTGCACAATTTGGTCAACTATACAAATACAAGTACAAAATATGGTGATATTTCCGGTCCTGGATTCGAGCCCTGGATGTGACTATGGAACTTGAATTAGACTGAACTTTTCTTTCTTTTAAGACATATTCATGAAAATATGAAAGCCCTGATTTGCGAAATTGGTGGTATTACACCCTCGTGCCTCGGATACCTATAAAGAGATATCGATCAATGATCCTGGTCGTTAAACCAAACGTGGTGCTTTATCTAACGCTAATAAGATGTCAAAATGGGAGACAAAATTAAGAAGAAGATCATTTAAATTCGAATCGTCGAAATGAAATTTTCGCGATGAATTCAAACTCAGCCACTGCCATCACATTTTTATATATTATATAATAATATATACATTAATAATAATAATATATACATTAATATAATAATATATACATTTTTATATATTATTATATTAATGATTTTATTGTTTAATATACTTGTACTTACCGTTTATGTTTATTATTTAGGTCTCCTAACCTCTAAACTGGCGGGTCAAGCATCTTCTAAAGTGTGTGTAAACTCCATATTCCCTTTTCCACACAGAGCCGTTAAAATAAGCTTGTAGTGATAACAATGGTGCTGATGATGACGATGATGATGACAAATTTTACCTGTTTGGTGATGATGATGACGAACAGTATATAAACGTTGAGCAACAACCCGATGGCGGAGACGACGGTGACGGCGACACTCAAAGCGAGCGTCACCACCTCCTCGCCTCGAGCTTCCGTCCCGTTCATCTCCATGGCGTCGGCTGTCTCTGTCCTTGTCTAACTCCTTCTAGCTACGCCATATTGTCTGCTGCTTCACCTTACTGCCGCTGCCGCGCTCCATCGCATTTTGGAGAGTTGGAATCTAGAAAGAAGAAGAATTTCATTTGAAGGAGCTCTATATCTTCATTGTCAGCAAATTCTAAACTACAGGACCAGGCCTACCTTGTTATAAAAGAGACTACCACTCTACTTTAATACGGGTTTGCGGGCTAATCTTCTACTCTTGGTGATAATGTTCGACTCTTTAACGATCACTATCAGATATTATAAGTAGTGTAATTTCACCGACTTCTCAGTTAAACGCTGAATTTTTATTGAAAGTTTCTTGGGAATAAGAAGTTTCTACAGCGTATTTTATAGACTAAATAAAGATTCGATCCTGGAATCTAATGATATGCTATGAAGCCACATAAGTTAACAACTGGAGCAACAACGCAGAAGGTATAACTTACTGTACTTAAAGTTAAACTGTTCTGAGAATCTTATCTCTACGAAGTTCACCGAGTCAGTTAGTCGAAAAAAAATAAAGCTGAGTTTAAGCTTTAATTTTTATTTTGTACTAACAAATAAACAAACCCAAATGAAATAAACAATAGATAGACTATTTGGCATATGACTTGTGCAGTTTGATCAAATATTCGTTAAACTGGGCCACGTGCGGGCAACATTTTGTATAACAACGCCCCAAACTGGAAGTTAATTAATATCTCATAGTACCAAATTTGGAACTCATCTGGGATTAATCTCGACAAATGTTCGGAACATGCTTTCTCGGCCAGTCTGCCAGCCCACTGAATAAAATATTCACAAAGGGTCTAATGAATTTTGAGGTGGGGAGTGTATTTCTTGATTTTAATAACTTTGTAAGGTTGATTTGATGATTTTTTGGGATATCGTCAACGTCAAATGCTTTTTTTATAGTTCATTTTTGCAATTCTCACTAGCAAAAGAGTCTTCAGTGAGGAATAAAATATCTAAGCCTTAGCAAAACATTCTAAATTCATTTGTTTCGAGTCGCTTTTTACGAGAACTTTTGTCAAAAAGGTTTGACTATTTGTATTAACTCTACTATAGGTCCGGAAGGCATTTTATAAACTACGCAACAGATAGTGAATTAACGATTCGCATATATATTAATACCTACGAGTATTCTTTAATATTAAATGTTGTAGCCCAGAGACACACGGACGAAGTCACGGGTATTTGCTAGTTAGCATTACTGGTGCCTAATTGCATGGTTCATGTAGCACAAAGCCTTTTCGAGTTTCGAACAAACAATCCTAAATAGGCGTTTGATCTCAAAACTGAAATAGATAAATTTTGAAGTCTTATCTGAAGAGTTTCCATACAAACGAAGTCGCGGGCGATAGTTAGCTGTACTCGGACCTAATTGCATGCTTCGTGTAGCACAAAGCCTTTCCCAGTTTCGAATAAACAATCCAAAATAGGCGTTTGATGTCAAAACGGAAATAGATGTGTTTTGGGAAACGCAGCGCAAATAGATATCGTATATTTGCATTCTATTGACATTACCGCTATTGAGAATGGCAGGTATTCATACAACAGTACTTCATAGCATTTGGAAAATCACATTTCATTGGCTATCAATAATATATTCTGCTCTGGTCCACATGAGTGGTTCAACCTAGTAGTGATAATTTCTAAATAAAACCTGCCTTAAAAAAAGAGAGGTATTGTCGTATATGTCTGTGCATCAAAGTATTTGGTTTAAGTTGCAGAAAACGATCTCACGACCTAGGATGCAGGAGGCAAGACAACCGAAAAGTGCAGTAGGTTGTCTTATCTACAAAGAGAAATAGAGAGAGAGAGAGAGAATTTGAAACTCACACTGTCACGTTTCGTTACAGAATAGCGCTACTTCTCGTGGTGAATTCTACAGATCTACTGACGAAGCTCTGGCGACTGAAAAATTACGGTATATACATACCAATAGGCTACACTGTGAATAACACAGTCCGGTTGCTGACAGCAACAACTCCGATCCGCAAAGATGGCCCGGAGATAACTCGCCTGCCAGCATCAAGAATCACTATCGGGAATTTTCTTTTTAGCTCCTTTCTTTTTCTTTAAAAGGTTTATGTCTAGCATAGGACGCCGTGTAATTCCTCAATGAACAAGCAATAATTAATACAAATTATTTTAGCTGTTTGTAAGAGCAAAGTAGTCGTAACGAAAATAATGTTCGTCACAGTACAGTATTTTTAACCGACGAAAAAAAAACGGAGGAGGTTCTCAATTCGACACGTATATTTTTTTTTTTTATGTATGACCACGCATAACTTTGTACAGAGTTGTCCGATTTTGATAATTCTTTTTTTATTAGAAAGGGCATACTTCCAAGGTGGTCCCATTGTCATCATGTTAGGATCTGATGATGATATCCTGGGGAAATTGAAGAAACTCTTGAAATTTTGGAGGCACGCTTACAGCGATTACGGTTTTTGTCTCGGTATCGGTAGCTTTTTGGCTACTAGTGCCTTATAATATACTATGACAGTATATTTCTAGCCAAGCTTTCTACTTTAAGGACATAACCTAGAACCCACAAACTGCTTTACTACGTAAAATAAATGTTCCTTAAAGTTAGCTAGCACCGACTTCATAGATATGCTTAAGTAATTTGAAGCAACTAAATGACACAGTTATTTTTTACTTTTTAGTGCGTTTTGAGTCGGTTCTCTTTTTATTTAAAAATTTTTATTTCTTGCTTTTTAGTGATTTCTCGCTAAAAATTTTTAAATAATCGATGTCAACCACTTTAATACATTTAAATAAAATGTGCTTTAATCAGAAGGTAAGCTCTTTGAAGGCCACTTCACACAAATAATGTAGAAACACTGAGCTCAAATGAAATATGGTATTATTGCATACAAATATAAGGTCATGCCAAAAGCTTAAATCTAAAACTAATATTGTCACATGACTTTCTGATGTCGATGAGACCACCGCTCATGGTCATTTGGACTATTAATACTTTGCCATAAATAAAATCTAAAGTGAAATATAAATATACTTTATTGAAAAATTCTTATAATATGTTTTAAATCGTCAAAAATTTAATTAATAGTTATAACTAAAGAAAACACTGTTAGTAATATTAAATTCTCGTTGCGCTAAAATTCTTTATTTGAAATTGGAAATCGTATATATTTCTCTTGAAATTCATTTAAAAGTTACGGCCGGGGTTGCATTTGTCAGCGGCCGCAACTTTATTTCTTAGATATTAAGGGTTTAGTCAGTTAAAAAGATAATCTACAACTTTTGTAATGTAACTTTTAGTCAAATACAAAGTAACTTTTTATTTTAAGAACAAACAATTTCTATTGTTCTATTCAATTTCTATTATAATTCGTCGCCAGACTTTAAAGATCGAAGCTAACAGACGAGCGACTTTTTTTTATATTGAGAAAATGAAAAAAAATACTAGACAAACACGAACAAATGAAAGCTTGTAATGTGCAAACAATATGAACATTGTATCAAACACTAAAGAGCAATAACAACATATTAAATAAGTATTCCTTTTCATACACATTATGATAAAATTTTATGTGTTAGCACTAATACGACTTCTCGGTAACAGAGGCTATAACAATAAAGAGAGTAAATTCAATCAAGTTCCTGCTTTCATTTCAAACAAAACTCCAGTTCCACGCCGTTTTGAGGGAAATCGATTTTGCCATCGTTCCACGTTATTAGTCGCCAAAACGTTTACTTACCTACGACGAATTTAATTTTATTTGCTCTGAGTATTCGTGATACGAGTAGAAATGGTAGAGGTACACCATAGCTACCAAGTATTTTATAATTTATAAAACAAAGTCGGATTAATACAAAAAAATCCATACATTCAGATTGGCTGAATAGATCTGGATGAAAAAACAAGTTTAAGGCTTAACAGGTGCAGTGGGCAATTCTATTCCCAGTTCGAGCCAATTTATGATTTAATTCTTTTTAATTCATTCAAATTTAAATAATTAAAAAACCCGCGTAGCGTTTCAGTATGATGCCGAGTAGAAACCATTTGGAGGAATGGTTTAAAAAATATATCATTTCCAAGTTAGTGGACTAACTTAATGTTAGACAGCAATCATTACTTAATATTAGGTGAGATTACAGTTAAGAGCAAACTCATCATTGAATAGAAAAACAAACTTTATACTAACGAACTGGTTTTGAATTAATGAATGAAATATTCTTTATTGTACACCAAAAAAAAGAACTTTAGAAATTAAAACAATGTACAATTGGCGGTCTTATCGCTAATGAGCGATCTCTTTCAGACAACTGATACTGAAAAGGAAAAGTACATCCATTAGAGAAGGTTCGGGTGTACGTACACACAAATAAAGGAACTTATACGAATTCACATAAAAATATAAATTAATAAATAAATGAAAATTATAGACAGAGAACAAATAAAATCTAGACGATATTCAAGGGAAACAGTAAACAAATAGTTAAAATTTAGTATAAATAGATAAATAAATGCGTAATTATAGAGATGTCATAACTAGGTTATGGGGGATAGAAGTGCACATTCACCAGCCGTTTAAATGTAGCTGACGATTGTGCACGCCGAATTTCGAGAGGCAAGGAGTTCCATAGCCGAGCAGCTTTCACAGAGAAGGATTTAGAGTAGAAGGAAGTGTTATCTTCGGATCTAAGAGAGCGACAATGAGTGGAATGGTGGAAGTGAAATCGCTCTTTTAGGTATATTGGAACAGTAGGATTGAACAGGACATTGTACAGAAGGGAAAGAATGTGAGTGTTCCTGCGAAGGCGAATCGCAGGCCACTTGAGTTTATCGCGAAACTCGGGAATATGGTCATATTTGCGAAGACTAAATATGAACCTAATACAAATCTCCTGACTGCGCTCAAGTTTATCTAGCAATTCCTCACTCAAATTAAGATAACACGTATCAGCGTAATCGAGAATTGGTAAAAGTATAGAGATTTTATTTCGTTAATCATACTGGAACGGGATCTTTGTGGTTTAAATCATCGGGCACGTGTAGCAAAAGTGTACCAGAATGCCTAGAACGTATAGGATACTCGTAGTATTTATGACATTGTTTTTCTAAGATTCAATTTTTGATGATGTTTTTCTAAGATTCAATTTCACACTTGAACAATCTATATCAGCTAAATTATGTTTATCTACGGCTTACGGTTTCACAAAATTATGTTTTTGTTTTAGAAAAATATGCCTTAGGAACGTGGGCACTATGCATAGAATCGAAATACCACTAATATACAAAATACTAACCTCTCCTAACCTCCCATTAGAAGAAAAAAAATGCGCGACTCGGAATGAGAGAGGTGGAACATGCCTAAGCGTGAGAGATAGGGAAGCCAGACAGACTGCCGGCGTACAGTTTATCGTAACGAAGCGGCTTAATCTCCCTTAAAAAGTAATCACTTCATTAACATGTTAATAGCATCATCAATAGTGAAAGTCAATTCTTTAATTGCCGGTATTCACTTTTTACGGAGTCAACCTGATGATGCTCCGGTTTCGGAGTGAAACGTACGTAGGAGGTTTTGTGACGAATCTTATTGACTTTGTCCCTTGGATTCAACGGTATCTCGCGGAAAATAACGAAAGAAATAAATTAACTAAGATCTATAATCATCATCATCATCATTATCAGCCTACTAACGGCCCACTACAGGGCCAGGCCACCCTCCTTATAGGAGAGGGGATATGGAGCGTACACCCACCACGCCGCTCCAATAGGGCTAGGCGGGCTTAGTGATAATATTTCATTTATTAACGATCACTATTAGATGATATTGATGTTGATGATAGTGACCGAGACCGACGGCTTAAAGTGCTCTCCGAGGCACGGAGGTGTATAACACCACCAATCTATAATGAACTTCCACAAATATTTATAATTTAATTGAGAAATAATCTTTATCTTAACACAAAATAGTTACAGCCGTTTGAAATATTTCGACGGCTAATAAAAAAAATTAACAAAAAATAAAAACGATAAATCAGATGAAAGAGAAATCAGATCCTGGTTTCCTTGTCATGGTACCACCACCGGACTATCTCCTTTCCAACAAAAAAATAATTATGAATCGGTCCATAAACGACGAAGTTATGCGCGGACATATATATATACACGGTCGAATTGAGAAACTCCTTTTTTTTTGAAGTCATTTAAAAAGAGAAATGTTGAATAGGTAGGAGGTAGTGCCTTTACAATAGAAATATAAATACACATAATACAAAAGCCTGTTAAAGCAGATAGTAGATGATAGCGTATTTTTACGATACAAACTTCATAACTTCTTAACTTCTTAAGGAGCTATTTCCGTTAATGGACCCGGAGGGTAAGGCAACCCTTAAGTTGCTGGCTCAGGGTTCAAGATAGTACACAATATTACAATATTTTATGCAACACTAAGCTGGGAAAGGATAGGATTTGCTCAATTTAACGCTAAAATAGACTGATGTTTACCATGAGTTTATTACACGGCTTAGTTATCCGTACAGTAGGCTTTACTGGCTTACTGTTAGTTTTCGAAACTTAATAAAATATAAGATCATCTCAATTTTGAAAGATTTCTAAGTAACAACTCTACGTTTTATTTTCATATTTTTCCTTGGGTCCAGACCAAAACTACACAATTGCAAGTACACCATATTGATTTCAGGCAACCCCTTAGTATCATTTATTACCACACATAGACAGCATGATCTATTTTTTAATTCAAAAAGATATTATACGAGTATATAGATGCTTATGGTTGCCGATAAAATAAAAGGCATATTGATGTCACATCCCCTAGGTCTGCGTAAAGTGGGTAATATAGCGATCAAGTAGTAAATCCTGTTCTGAAAAAACGAATTTTCAAATATCATGATGAGATCGCCGCGCGTGTGAAACTGAAAGAGTGTTAGCAAAACAGAAATAAAGAGTTTATAAATCTTCTATCTTTAAAGGCTGGGAAATAATGATCTTTAAAATAATTAATTAAATAAATTAACTGTGTTGGCGTGAATTTTTACATTAAAATGCATTTGAACTTTCATTTTACTCCTTTTCGAAGCGAAATCCTTTTCCAAAATTAGAAAGTTCCTTTATGATTACGTTATTTAAAAAGGATGATCCTAAGGAAATGAATAATTACCGTCCTATTACCCTAATACCTGTTTTGGCAAAAGTATTTGAGAAGGTAATGCTAAAGAGATTAAAAAGCTTTTTTGACAAAAGTAATGTAATTATTAAAGAACAATTTGGATTTCGTGACAGAAGTTCAACTACTTTAGCATGTTTTCATCTTATTAAATCAATAACTGAAAGTTTAAATGACAAGGTACCTATTACTGCAATATTTTTAGATATGACTAAAGCATTTGATTATGTTAGTCATCAATTACTGTTAAGGAAATTAGAAAAGTACGGTATAAGAGGTCAAGCCTATCAATGGCTTGAGTCATATTTAAAAGACAGGATGCAATGCACGGAAATAGCTAAAATAATTAATGGTGCTAAAAATACATGTAGATCTGAATTCAAAGTAGTTAAAAATGGTGTGCCGCAAGGCAGTGTCATGGGTCCATTTCTGTTTCTCATCTATATAAATGATCTTCCAAAATGTGTATGCCATCCTTGCATTTTATTTGCAGATGACACAACAATATTAATAAAAAAAAATAATAACAATAATTACCAGAATGTTGTAAATAAGGCGTTAAGCGATGTGATAGATTGGTTGAGCAAAAATGACTTAAAAGTTAATTTAGAAAAAACTAAAGTTGTTCAGTTTCACTCTCACCATTCCAAAAGGACTTCTTTGAAGGTTCAATACGATAATGTCAATATTAGTGAAACAGAAGTGACGAAATTCTTAGGTATAGCATTTGACAAGCACTGTAGCTGGAAACAACATGTTAATGATGTGTGTACAAAATTAAATAAATTTGTGTATGCACTGAGGAGACTTCGTATGACGGTATCCAAAGAAGCAGCAATAACTGCTTATCACGGTTACGTAGCATCAGTGCTTACTTATGGTCTTCCTATCTGGGGTAATTCTGTGGATATTGACAGAGCTTTTAGGGCTCAAAAAAAATGTGTTCGGGCTATATTTGGTGTGGGTCCCCTTGTGAGTTGTAGACCACTTTTCAAGCAGTTGAATATCTTACCGCTGCCTAGTATGTATATTAGAGAAATTTGTATTCTTGTCAAAAAATATCCCAAATATTTTGAGCGCAAAGGTGACAATAATCAAAGATTCCCTAATAAAATTTGCATACCTAAATGTACTTTAAACATATTTAAAAAGAATGCTTTCTTTATGGCAATTATAGCTTTCAATAATTTACCATGCAAGTTACAGGCAATGCCTCTCCAGAGTTTTAAAAAAGAGCTGAATAAATGGCTTCTAGAAAAGAATTTCTATAAGATTAATGAATATATTAAATTTAATTCTTAATTCTATTATTGTTATTATTGTTATTATTATTATTATTTTTGACATTGTATTTAATTATTTAATATGACCAAGTTTTATGACATTGTATTTAATTATTTAATAAGATTAAGCTTCAATAATTGTAATATTTTATATTAATACTGTATATTTGCACGCCAGAATGGCAAAATATGTTGGAACCAATATTGAAATAATGTAACTGTATTTTAAACCCATATTTAAGCAAATAAAAAATCTTTATCTTTATCTTTATCTTTATGTTCGATGTTATTATCGCGCCAGCTGTAGGCGAAAGCAAAACAATAATCCATACGAGAATGAGGCTACACTCTCTAGGCTGTGCCATGGAGTGGCTAATTAAGAAAACACTACAACGCTCGTTACAGAATAGTTTACGAAACGGAACAAGTAGCCTGATTTTAAGATGACTGCCTCGTTGCTCTGTTAGTCTATATGGCCTCCACGAGGTTCTGGATTCGACTACTGTCGGTTTGTGAAATTGTTTTTTTCTTCTAAGAAATGTTCTAAATGATAAAAATTTTTAAATAAAAATATAACCAACACAAAACGCAACGCACTAAAAAGTAAGAAATAACTGTGTCATTTAGTTGCTTTAATTTACTTAAGCATATCTATGAAGTCGGTGCCAGCCAAGTTTAAGGAACCTTTATTTTACGTAGTAAAGCATTTTGTGGGTTCTAGGTAACGTCCTTAAAGAAACCTTGGCTGTCACCGACTCCTAGATATGCTTAAGTAATTTAAAGCAACTAAATGACACAGTTATTTCTTACTTTTTAGTGCGTTTTGAGTCGGTTATATTTTTATTTAAAAATTTTTATTTCTTACTTTTTAGTGATTTATTGCCACGTATCGTACTCGTACTATACTGTCATAGTAGTGCAAGGTGCTCCTGGACAGGGGTCTCTACTCACGCCGCCACGACAGAGTACTAGAAATCATACGTGAAGCTATAAGCCTTTCAGTAGCTAGAGCCCAAAAAGGGTTGAGGACGAATAAAAGACTAAAACTAACTTCGTTAAAGCAGGCTCAAGTATAAATTCCACCAGCAAGCCTTATTCAATTCTGGGCTCTGCTCCTGATTGGACTATATTAATGGACACGTATGAAAAGCACTATAAAATCCCGGAAGACTTAGCTATTACGACATCTAGACCGGACATATTTCTTTTTTCCAAACAAATCAATCGTATAGTACTTGTTGAGCTTACAATGCCGTGGGAGACAAACATCCCTAAAGACCATGTATTCAAAGTGAATAAATATTATGACCTTACTAATGAACTAACCAAAAATGGCTATGTGGTTAGTTTATACGCGGTAGAAGTGGGTGCGAGGGGTATACCAGCGAAGTCTCTCTACAACCTGCTAAAAGACCTTGGCCTTACTAGAAGTGCAATAAGCTCCATATTGGAACGAGTGTCCAAAGCTGCTCTAGTAGGGTCCTTCTGAATTTGGTTGGGCAGGGAGAATAACTTGAACAGAGGAGGTGAGTGTTGACGCGCGTCACAAAGGGTACCCTTAAACCTACACCCGAGTCACAAGTCCCGGGCTCTGTTCGGAGTTTTTCTCTCAGCCACGCGATGGACCCGGCACCCGCACGGTGAATCCATGGAATGCTAAGATATTCGTCTCTCTATATGCCACTAGTAGACAAAAAGCTACCGATACCGAGACAAAAACCGAAATCGCCGTAAGCGTGCCTCCAAAATTTGAAGAGTTCCTTCAATTTCCCCAGGATATCCTCATCAGATCCTAAAATGATGACAATGGGACCACCTTGGAAGTATGCCCTTTCTAATAAAAAAAGAATTATCAAAATCGGACAACTCTGTAAAAAGTTATGCGTGGTCATACATAAAAAAAAATATATATACGTGTCGAATTGAGAACCTCCTCCGTTTTTTTTTCGTCGGTTAAAAAAGAAATCTTCTAAAAAAGTATATTCCAACCCCGGAGTCTGCAAGATGGTGTTACACCTCCGTGCCTCGAAGAGCATGTTAAGTCGTCCGTCCTTATCGCTATCATCAACGATATACTTACCCCAAGCCCACCAATCCGCATTTGAGCAGCATGATGGATCTACGCTCTTTGTCCTTCAAGGAGAGAGGCCTGACTCTATTTTTGTTATAAGGATAATGATATTAGGATAATGATGATTTAAAATTAAAAAAATTTTAGGACTCCTATCCTTCTATAAATGTACATGTGCAAGTACGAAAATATGTCTCTGTTATCAAGAAAAATATGCATAGCAAGTTATCCTCAAAATATGCCAAGGCGAACTTTTTGTAGTCCTAATAAAGAGAAACAATTATTTCAAACATTTTTTCGTTATATCTTAAATAGATAAAGTAGCGTTTTCGATGTAAGCTCCCAGGCAGCTTAAATTTCTCCGACTTTTCCAACATTTGACGACCTCCGTGGCGCAGTGGTATGCGCGGTGGATTTGTAAGACGGAAGTCCTGGGTTCGATTCCCGGCGGGGCAGATTGAGTTTTTCTTAATTTGTCTTGGTCTGCCTGGTGGGAGGCTTTCGCCGTGGCTAGTTACCACCCTACCGACAAAGACGTACCGCCAATCGATTTAGCGTTCCGTTATGATGTTGTGTAGAAACCGATAGGGGTGTGGATTTCATCCTACTCCTAACAAGTTAGCCCGCTTCCATCTTAGATTGCATTATCACTTAACATCAGGTGTGATAGCAGTCAAGAGCCAACTTGTAGTCAATAAAAAAAAATTATCGTCAAGTTCCATCCAATTTACGTAAAATCTTAACAAATTATATGTAGACGATTGAATGATTGGGAACACCGCACAACAGTCCGTTCAGTAATCTTTGAGTTTATCTATCGTAAACAGACAGACGCGACGAGGGATTTTGTTATATGTTAGGTTAAGTAAGGAAAGGATTTTTCAAGGTTTTGTATAAATTGGCTCAGCTGTCTAGTCTACTTGAAATGTAACAAAACAATTTATGGCACGTTTGCTCCTCTTTACTAGTGTTACAAAAAAAAGCGCGACGGCATATCTCTATCTTAGGTATGCTTATTATTGCGCTGCTTTTATTATATTTTCTATTATAATACTTAGTATAATTTCTATATAATAATACTTAGTATAGTATACTTAGTATATATCTTATAATACTTAGTATATTTTCCTTATTTGTCATTAATTGTAATTCTAAAAGTGTAAATTTTTTTATTGACTACAAGTTGACACTTGACTGCTATCACACCTGATGTTAAGTGATGATGCAGTCTAAGATGGAACCGGGCTAACTTGTTAGTTGTGGGACGAAAATCCACACGCCTTTCGGTTTATTCACGACATCGTAATATAAATGAGAGTAGTTAAAAATATACTTTTTTCAAGTTATTCAATACATGCTTTTTGTTTTTTTCAACAGGTGTAATTAATGTTCATGTCTCTAAATAAATATCATGAAACCGTACCGGGGGAACAGTTGTAATGCGAAAATTAAATTATCCTATAAAACATATTCTATTAACTTCGCCACGAATCTTCACATTCCCTATTCAATGCGCAGGTCTTTGTGGATTCTAATCAAAATATGAATGAAACCAGATAATGTTAGAAAGTTACAAATACGGTTCAATTGTTCAAGCGTCACTATCCGCCATTTTAACGACCCAGGCCAGTTCTCCCGTCTTATATTACACGAGATAGTGGACTTATTGCCTATTTGAAGTGATAATACTTGATTTTTGTAATGATTAATGTTTTTTATTTTATTCACTACAAGTCAGCCCTTGACATGACATGCCTGTAAGTGTTGATGCAGTAAAGGATGGAAGCGGCCTAACTATAACTATAGGGGTTAAAGAATGAAATTGCCGTTTTATTGTAATAGGTACTTCGAATTTACATAGAACCTTCATGACTTTAAAGTGAAACTTTTTTCATATGGTACCTGTGTAGTTCTTCTTTTAAAAAATGTGCAACATTCGATTATCAACTTTCAGTTGTTTTTTTTATTAAGCTTAGATAATAAAGATGGATACTTCGAAAATTCGTGTGATTTTTGAATAGGAGTTCCGACGCGGAACTAACGCAGCAAAAACAGCTCGCAATATTAATGTTGCGTTTGGAGAGGGGACTGCTAATGAACGCACTGTGCGATTTTGGTTTAAACGCTTTCGTGATCGAAACTTCGATTTGAAGAACGAACCACGTTGAAGACCGCCCACACAGGTGAATAACAATGGTTTGAAAGAGATGGTGGAAGCCGATCCGAGGTAAACTACCCAGGAATTAGCGGCATGATTTAACGTTACTTTACCAACAATATTGACTCATTTGCGTCAAATCAATAAAATAAAAAAATATGAAAAATGGGTGCCTCATGATTTGACTGATCTGCAGAAAGAAACTCGTGTTGAAACTTGCGTTGCCTTGTTGAATCGATACAGAAATGAAGGAATATTGGATCGAATTGTGACATGTAATGAAAAATGGATTCTTTACGATAATCGTAAGCGGAAAATGCAATGGCCGCAACAGTGTCCTAAACTCAATAACGGCAGATGTCTACTGCGCTGAACTCCGAACAATGATAGCGAAACTAGCAGTGAAACAGCCCGAATCGATCTTCACCATTATTGCTCCATAATAACGCGAGACCTCATACAGCACGAGAAACCGTTTTAACTCTACAGGAACTGCAACTAACCTACTAGAAACCATTCGTCACCCTCCATATTTGCCAGACCTTGCTCCAACGGACTACAATTTTTTCGCGATTTGGACAATTTTCTACGTGATAAAAAGTTTTTTTTCTCAGGAGGCAGTGCAAAATGCTTTCACATAGTTTGTCGAATCTCGATCACCAGAGTTCTATCTCAAAGGCATAAATGAGCTTCCTACTAGATGTCAGCAATGTATAGATAATAATGGTAATTATTTTGATTAAATAAATATGTTAAATTAAAAAAAACGAATTTTTCAGTACACATTGGCAATTTCATACTTTAACTAATATTAATAGGAGGTCCTGAGTTCATTTCCCGGCTAGCGACCTCGGCCATGTCTAGTTCCCACTCTGCAGACAAAGACCAATGCCAAGTGATTTAGAATTCCGGTACCATTTCATGTAGAAACCGAAAGGAGAGCGTGGAGTTCATCCTACTCCTAATAAGTTAGCCCGCTTCTACCTAAGTTTGCATTATCACTTCCAACTCAACATGGGCGTAGTGAATAAGAACAATAATATTAAGCGATAATAACGTGCTCTTGTTGAAGATATTTCAAAAAGTTATCGAGTTTACGGGTGACATTGGCCAACAAAGGCTAGTTTGGCCATTCAAATAGAAAATGTTGCTAGTATCTTGCTTGGTATTATGCCTCGTAGGTAATACGTAGATATTATAAGTAGAAGGATAAACTTGTAATTTTAACAAATTTTATTTTATTAGTTATTATATAGAATTATATTAGTTATCCCCATTTTAATTATCGTGGCAAAAATACGCTGCGTACAAAATTAATGGCCACATCTCTTTATCATTTCACCGAGACAAGCGATCATGAAACTCGACAAAAACTTGATACGCAATTATTCGGTGCCATAGAGTAGGTACCAAAGGACAAATTACATTGCAATAAAGCAAAATGGTAATTTAATAATAAAGTATATCAGTAATTTTATTCCTTGGCTACAGAAATAGCAACAAGTTTATCATTTCATGCTTTTATAGCTGGCTAGTCAAAGATGTTATCAATGATAAAATAAATAAATGTGTGCGTGTACTAGCGTACACTCGTAAGAAGTGAAACTATAACTAACTTATCAACATTCAAGTGTTAGAAAAAATTGTGACATAAATGTGACATAAATACAAATTCTACAATTATTTCATTTTAGCTTATTACTACAAAGATTATTATTGAATTTCATTAATTGTAATAGAATTATTACTATCATTGATGTCGTAATTACTTTTTTTAGAAAATCACTGGAATTAGAATTAAAATAAACCCTTTGATTTTGCTGATCACTTCAATATAACATATATATATATTTATCATGTCACTTCCATAAGTCAAAGATGGCGCGTAACGAAAAAATGTGACGCGTAACGAAAAAATGTTACACTAAATTTTTTTCCAACCCCGATAAAGAAGTTTCACTTCAAAAAGGTAAAATTAATATGCTTTTTTTTTCTAGAAAATTGATTTCCTAACTAGAAAACTAGCTACTTCTGGAGGAAAACAAATACATTGTTTGCAACTACTTGACCTTACCGCAGCTTCACTCATATTAGTATGAATCTCGTCAATCCGTTTAATGCTGCACGAGTGTAAATGTCACCGGAAAATAGCGAAAACCGCTAATTTAAAATTTATTTTCTAGGAAATTTATAAATTTTGGAGGATTCAATAACGAGAGATAAATGGTATTATTTTACGCCCATTTGCGGATCTTGTTATCTTCCGGTGACATATATACCGGGTATAAGGGGTATGTTAATGTTAACAAAACTTAAACCAGTGATTTAGTTCATGAATCTCTCTGAGTCAGCGTTGAAATTTATTGTACAGTTTTTATACAACGTTCAGCATGGTCGACCAACACTTTTCTTTTTCCGGTGCACAGTTTCTGTTCCAACACCTTTATATCACAATGTCCATTTAGTCTTCGAACAAGGGAATACTAGTTTCTATGTTGTCGGCTCTCTAAGAAACGTCAACTATCAGAAGCGTTAACTTTTGAAGACGATGCGAGAGATACGAGCTCTTACAACTCGTTTTGAAGAGAAAAGTTGCCGGTAGAAGAGACGTAGGTCGCAGAAAGAAGTTTTGTTTGAGGAATATCAGAGAGTGGACCGGTATCGCGAGTGCCGCATAAAGAGGGATTTGCGAAGCTGACTGCCAAGCTTCGCTAGTCGAAGAGGCACAAATTTGAGTACATAACAGGCCTCTGCTCTCTCAAGTATTTCTCCAGATCTCGTAACTTTCACTTACAGTTGCTTGTCTTATTTATATCGCTAAAATAAATATCTCAAAAGCAATGTAGGTTAAATATAAATAAGTCCTTTAGGTACTTTAACGTAAATTAAAAGAGAATGTGATTTCACGATGCTTTTTATATTAAAGTGGTCTTCGTAATTGAAATGTTTAGGTCAATTTTGCCGCAGGGGAATTTATTCATTCGTACTAAAATTTATTTTGTTTTATGAAAAATTTTGCGTAAAACGACAATTATTTATCAAAAAAAAAAAACTTTTGAAATTCAAATTTTCCTGTTTGTACTGACTCTAGCAACGGTAGACAAATTGAAGAGCGGGCTCTTTTCAAAAAACAAAATTCATCATATCGGTATTCATCAATAAGTAAAATCTTAATTTGTGTGGAGCTTTATGTGTAAGTAGTTCAAGCTGAAGTCCATTGGGTTTTGCATAGGTAGATAACTTGGTAGGAGCTTAGGTTAGGATCGTGGTATGATAAACTTTCAGCTTTTATAAAATGACAAAGGTCTGGCCATTAACTTTTACGTGTACGATTGAACTTAGGTACTCGCTAACTATTGTAATTAGTCGCTAGGGTCAGAGTTTTTCCTCGGAATAAGTCTGAGTGATCAAATCACACATGAGGAGAATGAAAAAGGAATCAAAGTTTCCAACATAACTCATTGAGACGCAAAGCTGAAGTGATAGCCGCCGGGATTCATATTTCGAACATTCGATGGACTTTGGGGCCCACAAGTTACAAGATTGGCGACCTCGCGCCTTATAATAGACTTCGACGAAACAAACGATAAGGAGCCGATGGGTGCAGGCGGCTCAAGATCCTAGAATTTGTTGTTGTGTATTTGTAGTCTTGATGTCCCTATGTTTAGTGGGAAGTTGAACATTGGAGTCAAAACTCTTGATGATGCCTCGGTTAACGTGTGAATACTTATTACATACTTCGAGATTTTTATGTCGGATCTGAGTGACTTTGTCGCTAAGCTTCGTCGGACTTTCGCGGAAAATAGCAAAACTAATAATTATTCACAACGAAGATATTTTTAAACGATGTAGATATTTTGAGCCGATAAAAAATTCCGAAGAAAATCCAATTTTCTATATTCCGGTACAAAACAAGTGGCGCCATATCGGAACGATAGACGTAATCTAATTTAATCCCCCCTCCCCCCAAAGGGGAAAGGAAAGGCGAATTAAACATATCCAGGGAAATTCCTGTCGAGGTGTGTAGGAGATCTCGTAATATTTTCCTTCTCGGAATGAGAAACAATTTATTTATACGAATATCGAAGCCAATACTTTTTCTGTCTACCGAAAAGTAATCTACTTAAAAGTCTCGATTTTTTTGCAATTTGCATGTACAAGTGTAATTATTACAATCAACTCTCATGTCATATCTTAATTAAAAATATATCATATGGACATAGTTTATAATGTGCGTATATGTTAAGAAATTAAAAAAGAAGATTATAAAACGACGATTTTGACGACCTCCGTGGCGCAGTGGTATGCGCGGTGGATTTATAAGACGGAGGTCCTGGGTTCGATTCCCGGCGGGGCAGATTGAGATTTTTCCCTACCGACAAAGACGTACCGCCAAGCGATTTAGCGTTCCGGTACGATGTCGTGTAGAAACCGAAAGGCATGTGGATTTTCGTCCCACTCCTAACAAGTTAGCCCGCTTCCATCTTAGACTGCATCATCACTTAACATCAGGTGTGATAGCAGTCAAGGGCCAACTTGTAGTCCATAAAAAAGATTATTAATATTCGAGTGCATTTTATAAATGAAGTGACACTAGTAGTTGTAGTAGTTAGTAGGCTGATAATGGCGATCAGAGCTTCGGAATGGCTTCGGTATGTGGCTGATAGTGATCGTTAATGAATGAATCACACTAAACCCGCTAACCCGCATTTGCTCTAATGGTGTCTACGCTCCATATACCCTCTCGTATAAGGAGGGAGGCCTGGCCCAGTAGTTGGCCATTAATAGGGTGATAATGATGATCACAGATAAAAGAAATGGCAATCAGCTAGCGATTGTATGACCTAAAGGAATGTTTGTTTTGCTCGGCACAGTAAGCTCTATAAGTAGAGAGCTTTATTGAGGACAATTCTAGCAATGTAATAGAATATTCTCCTAAATAAATGTTCGTCACAGCGGCTGTTTTCCCTGTAAACTTACAAACTACCCTAATCCGTCACGACGGGAGATAGATTAGGAGTCAGCTTTTGACAAACTGATACCTCGTGATTTGCATCAGAATTAGCTATCGACTAACCGACGTTATACTATCCTTATATCCGCCTTGTTAAACCGATTTCAAAAAAGAAGTTTATTCGCGATTATCTCAAAAATGATTATCCTGCTTGATTAGGGTTTTCATTATTTAAAAATTATAATATTTTCAATAATGAAAGATACAATTTTTCTTAAAAAAAAATATTTATTAGCTTACAGTTGCAATGTAGAGCAGATCAATAGAAGGAATTATTAAAAAATCAAACCTTATTTTTATAATAAAAAAATGAAAACCGACTTCAGTACGTACTAATAAGTAAAAAATAATTGCGTCATTTATTTAACCATATCTATAAAGGCGGTGGTCTTTGCAAAAGCACTTCGTGGGTGTTTGGTAAAAGAAAGCTTGAGTGACGTCGACTTAAACACCGTTGATTAAAGTAAGTAAGTAACACAATTATTTTTTGATCTTTAGTGCATTTTGAAGTCGGTTTCATTTTTTATTAATTTTATTTCAACCTTTTTAGTGATTTGCCGAAAACGAACATAGGTAAAATCTACCTACTCGTGCTAAACTATGAGTACTATTATATGCTAGTCACTTAAAAGAAATACTGAAATTACTGCAAGTTAGTCTATAAAGTTTGAAGAGTTGCCTTAAATTTTCCTTGGATCCCATCATCAGACCCTAACAGGATGACTATGAAACAATTTTGAAAATGGCACCTTTTTAATAATAAATGAAATATCAAAGCAGACTACTCTGCAAAAATTTTATAACTTTTTTTCGCATCGAATTGAGAATCTCCTCCAGTTTTTCATCGGATAAATATAACTAATTCATTTCTCATTATCTTCGTCAATCTATTAACAGCCCGAATACAGGGCCTTTCTTCAGTGAGTTATATTAAAAAACCTCGTGCTAAAAAGTAAAATGTGACTCAAGTTGTTAAACGTTAAATAGTTTAGTTAAATACTTCAATAAACTTTTAAAAACGGCTTACAACTTCACACAGGAAGTATAATAAATAACTTTATGTACCAACACACTTAATATTGTAAAATTGATAATATTATAAAAAGAACAACTGTTGAGTTTCTTGCCGGCTCTTCTCAACAGGACCTGCCTTCCGAGCCGGTGGTAGAGTCACTATAAATAGTCCAATTTGACGTTTCAAAAGTGCTTATAATAAGCCTACTTGAAATAAACGAATTTGAATTTGAATTTGAAACGCTTATGTGATCCAAAATCAGCAAAAAAATTAAGTTCGTGTTTTAGTACCATTATCAAAATAAAATTCAACTGAAAATTACAATACGCAATCACAATAGCACTTACTTAATACATTTTAATAAATAAGAAAAAAAACGAAATCGATCGAAATATTCCACATTTTCAATAAAGCTTGAAATCCCTCTTACTTAGAATACTTAATGTCAATAGCCGTCACGGTAATATTGGCCATTTCCTCCGACCTTGCAATGAAAAAGCTATCCAAGTGTACATAAAATTTCGTACATATTGACCATTAGCCTTATTTCGGTAGGGATCGATCATCATAAGGTACCTTGCTTAAATTACTTAGGTATATACGAAAATATCGTATATACTTTTTTTTTGTTTTTATTGACTACAAGTTGGCCCTTGACTGCTATCACACCTGACGTTAAGTGATGATGCAATCTTAGAAAACTATAGAAAAGTTATCAAAGAGTATGTACACAAAATTTCGTAGATATTATTAGATCGGAACATATCTACAGAAATCCTAACTAATATTATAAAAGTAACTCTGTCTGTCTGTCTGTCTGTCTGTCTTGCTTTCACTCTACAACTACTGAACCGATTTAAATGAAATTTGGTACACAGTAAGTCTAGAGCCTGAAAAAGGACATAGGCTACTTTTAATTGCGAAAAAAGGTTTGTAAGGGGTTAAAGGGGGGATGAAATGTAGTATGAAAGTATCGTCATTTTGAAAGCTTAAGACCTATTTCTTAGGCAGTTAATTAGATATTAATAAATATGACATTCAAAGCTTAGAAAAATTAGGCTGCCGTAATAACTAATTCTACGCGGACGAAGTCACGGGAAAAAGCTAGTATAGGATATTAGTAATTGTCTGTATTTAGTCGCTAGCAAAGATGGATTGGATTACAAGGTCCTTGGTCTATTGAATATTCAGCTTTTTTTTTAGAAAAAAAAAAGAGTAAAATTTTTCAGCCCGATGTTGGAAAGTTGGCGTTGTTATAAACATTTTGGCACGTTAAGTCGTCTCGGTACTATTAAAGGACCGAAAAGAATCATACAGACCCACTAAACTGTATAGGAATAGCAGGATGAGTCTAAGTTGCATTTGCCGCATTTCACTTCTTATATAAAAACGCAGACCCCTGTAGTAGGACGTTAGAGTAGACTAATAATGATCAGGATATCGTAGCTAATATGCACCGAATGGTGACAGCGGAAAATCCTTGACAGATACCATTAACTTCTTTCTTATAACGGTTGCCTATATCATACATAAAAAGTACAGTTCAAGTTCAACCTATTTAATTTCCATGCAATTTCTTTCATGTATTATATATAGATCGATACTATTGTTTAATTAGTTTCGATCAGAATATCACTTATAATATGCTCTAAAGTGTGACACAGGTGACAATCCTTAGAACGGTTTCCTATACCACTATAAATAAAAAATACCGTCTGGATGCATCCTATTCATATTCACATATTCAGCAGATTCAATTCCATGCAATTTCTTTCATGTATGCCTACACACAGTGACACACATGGTGCAATATTCGCTGCGAACACATGCATAGCACACTCAAACGAATTCATAGTAGGGGGCAATAGATCGATTGCATCGTTTATTAGACTCGTGCCGCGCGCTATCACGTCGCGTCTCACGACAGAGCTCAGTTTCCGTAGTTACTGCGATTTCAAAGCAAATTTACTCTTCTTAAGTTGTTTCCACGAATACATTCTGTATCGTACATATAATATCTTAGGCTGGTGGGAGGCTTTCGCCGTGGCTAGTTACCACCCTACCGACAAAGACGTATCGCCAAGCGATTCAGCGTTCCGGTACGATGTCGTGTAGAAACCGAAACGGGTGTGGATTTTTGTCCCACTTCTAAACATCCCGCTTCCATCTTAGACTTCATCATCACTTAACATCAGGTGTGATAGCAGTCAAGGGCCAACTTGTAGTCCGATAAAAAAAATATAATATGTATCTGTACATCTATACAAATAAATAAAATTAGAGTGTCTTTTTGGAATTTAAAATTAACATCTACAATTGAAAAAATTTGTATCAATACTTGCAAAAAAATATAGCACATTAACTAGTAAATTATCGGAAAAATTCTAGTATTATGAAGAAAATACTTTTCTTAACTAGCTAATTGGATCTGGATTTACTACGATATATTACACTTTTGAATAAAACATATACCTACTACTTACTGGCAATGTTTGTGTGATGAGCATTGATGTTTTCCAGTGTCTGGGTGTTTATTTATATATTATACTTTTCTTTTATAAGAAGAAAGACCTAATTATGAATGCCTTGTTAGTCTGGTGATTAGTCTATGTGGGTGTGTCACGAGGTCATAAGTATAAATATATATATTCATCAGTTATCATAGCACCCATAACACAAGCTACTTACTAGTAGGTACGCTTACTTTGGGGCTATATAGCGATGTGTGTAATTGTCCTATAATATTTATTTATATTTTTATTTACTGTTCAGTAAAACCGTACGCCCGCGACTTCCTCCGCGTCAAAACTCGTAAACTACCAAATTCTATATTTCTACACGACACAACATTCTCCTTGATCTATCTGATGAAAATCGCACTAAAATCTTTTGCATAGCTTAAAATAATAAAGAGGAAAGTTCATGTACCTTAAGATTTGCACATAAAAGCAGGGTCGGGAATATAGTTCTGTATGAACTAATTTCAACCGCTGTCATTTTCTCAATTCTTTTACATCAAATAACTCACCTCTGTACTGTCTATTAACTTCAAGAAGTGTACAAGAAGCACGTAATACTACACACCTAAGTATCAATCTCGCGTGTACCAACGATCAAATTTCGCGCACCCTAATATTTCATTCATAAGTAACAGGTAGCAAAATCTTAAAGGTTACAGAATACGTGAGCTAAGAAGAGCTTTTTATTCATGAGGCGAGAGAATGTTTGTCGACAGATCTCATATGTATCAAGTTAACGCACGACCTCCCTGGGGTCATGTTACAAAGACAAATTTGTCGTATAATATATCAGATTATACGATATATTGTTATTAACGTCACACTAATATTACAAAGTAGAAAATTAGTGTGTATGTTTTTTTTTTATCAAATACAAGTTGGCCCCTGACTGCTATCACACCTGATGTTAAGTGATGATGCAATCTAAGATTGAAGCGGGCTAACTTGTTAGGAGTAGGATGAAAATCCACACACCTTTCGGTTTCTCCACGACATCGTACCGGAACGCTAAATCGCTTGGTGGTACGTCTTTGTCGGTAGGGTGGTAACTAGCCACGGCGAAAGCCTCCCACCAGCCAGACCAAGTCAAATTAAGAAAAATCTCAATCTGCCCCGCCAGGAATCGAACCCAGGACCTCTATCTTATAATTCTACCGCGCGTACCACTGCGCCACGGAGGCCGTCAATTTTTTTTTCTATATTCTATATTATGTTTTTTTCTACTATGCTACAACTATAGTGATTTAGATAAAATTTGGAATGGATAGATAAATATATTGAATCTTGAATTCCCTACTTGATTTTATCGCGCATAACTAACTAGACAGGACCAGGCCTGCCATCTTATGCCCTGCCCTGTAGTGCATGTAGGCTATATATAGACTGGTACCTAATGATGATGATGAATTTTTTTTATTGACTACAAGTTGGCCCTTGACTGCTGTCACACCTGATGTTAAGTGATGATGCAATTTAAGATGGAAGCGGGCTAACTTGTGAGGAGTTGGATGAAACCCACACCCCGACAGCCACGGCGAAAGCCTCCCACCAGTCAGACTAAGACAAATTATGAAAAATCTCAATCTGCTCCGCCGGGGATCGAACCCAGCACCTCCGTCTTATAAATCCACCGCGCATAGCACTGCGCCACGGAGGTCGTCAAAATAGATAGTGAAAATCCTAAACTCACACATACGAAAAGCATCAGCTGTTTACAGTTTTTACTATCATCCGTTTAAATATTAGTGTTTTGCCTCCTTTTGTGAGACCGTCATCGGCTTAAAGGAGGCCTCGGAGCGGCAGAGGCTGATCATCCGCTCCGCAGAAGAAGAACCACCTACCACCTCTGTAGTCACCACTGAGTGCTCCGACGAGCACGTCGGGACGTCAAAGTGTCTGCTTCCGCGATCCTTTGACGTTCCATAAAGGATGCAGGCGGCTCCGCTGGGTTTTAGTGGGTATTATAGCCAGCGAGTCCCACATACCCGAGCGCAGACTGCATAGTTCTTCCTGTGCAGTCTGCGCCGAGATGCGTAAATGCATTTCTCAGCGAAAAAAATAAATATATAAAAAGACTGATTGATATAAAAAATCAATGGACTACAAAGATGTAACCTATTCACTATTACCTTATCGGTTTAAAGGCGATGTCAATTATAAACTTTTTAGTTAAGCCGTCGGTATCCCAACAACCCGCGAGAAATTTATTTAAGGTACGCTTTTATTCCCCAAAATGAAAAGAAAATCCTTAGGCCTTAACATTAAGTAGTATGAAGAACATTTCGAACGATTCCAATTTTTTATTCAAATAAGACGTCTAGGGAAATCTTTTAGGGAAAAATTAGCCTTTTTTAGAAACACGGCAAAACAAACACTTCTAACATTTTGTAATGTAACAAGTTTTGAAATGTAAGTCAGCAGCCCGTAACCGGGATTCATCGTGAAATTCGCCTTAGCGTAAATTCTAATTGCTACATTTTATTACCATAAAATTTTCATCCGCTCGAAAATTCTCCGTATTAAATATTTCGCAAAATTAGGGCGGCCGTGTATGGTAAGATAAAAGAAATTTCATTCATATGAAAATTTAGCTTAATTTTGATTATATTAGGACCGTAAAATTGGAACGAAGTTACTTATTTTCATTTTATAAAACTACACACGGCATACTCTGTACTGTTATAAATTTAAATAAATACACGCCTGTTTTATTTGTATGTAAATATACTTCAAGTAAAACGCGAGTAAAACGTATCCATACGTAGGTACGATTGAGATCTTGCGATGAAAATCAGGCGCCAGTCAAGTGAATCAGACGCCTGTATTGCACTTACGAATATATTACGTGTATGGATTTAATGGATTTATCGAGTTAATTATCGGTGAGTAGCTTAAAAATTAATAAAATATTAATTAGGTATCATCAAAAAATAGTAGTAACAATTTTTGATGATCCTGTTTTTGATAAAAGTTGCAAGCAGGGAAAATCATTCCATAGAAAACTTATCAAAGGTAATAAAAATTGATTGTTTTGTGATAATTCGAAAAAAGTAGCCTATGTCGTTTCTCTTGCTCGAGAGTCTGGACTTTCTCCGTATCAAACATTTAAATTAGTTCAGTGTATTAGCGTGAAAGCGAGACAAATAAACAGACAGTTTCTTTTGCATTTATAATATTAGTATTAGATTTCTATGGGCTCGTCAAAAATAGCAGAAAAGTCTGCTTAAAGTGGAATTCATTGCCCTTAACCAAGTAGGAACTAAGTGTGGGTACCTAGCTCACTCTTAATTTGAATTGCAATCCAGCTAGAGGCAAGCTTTAGCATCAAGGTGGCTTAATTGCGTCTGCACCATCCCGTTTACACTGCGGCAGGATTTGCTAATTTTTACTATCTCAGTGATTTTGTAATGTTAATTATAACGTTCTTACGTTCTAACTATAAAAAGTAAGCATACGCTTAAATTTATTTTTGTATTTGATTACATGTATCTGTATCTATTTGAGGCATCGTAGCTCCCAAATGAATGAACCCATTTGGACGTTTATTTATTACATATTTATTTAATATATTTATTATAATAATTAGTCAATTCTATGAAGATTTCATCATTTTTATCAATAATTTTTAACATTTTACTATTGAGTTCTTATAGGCGAGATGGGATTGGGATGACAATTTTTTTTCAAAAGACCGAGATTGACGACTAAAAGCGCTCTCTAAGTGTGAGGAAAATATAGACTCTGTCGTGCGAAAACAGAAAAGAGATGATAGTATGTTCAAGATGTGCTGGTAAACCTCTGTTGTTACGGGGCTACAACAACCCTTAAGAAGGTCGGTTTTAGTGCGGGGTTAATAAACCCCGCACCGCACCAACGGAGAGTACAGATAAACCAGTGCCGCGGTGATTGTGTTAAAAAAGAATGTAATGTGTTGAAGAATCGGTAATGTGTTTATTTATACAACGCTTGTACGTTCTTTGATATTGGATTTGTAACGTCGCAGATTTTAATTGTCAATAATAATTTACGTTTCACGTGCCGAATAGTGAATACAACATCAAAGATAGTGACGAATATTATTACAATTTTAGGGTACCGTACCTCAAAAGGAAAAACCTGAACCTAATTGGGTAATAACATAAAACCTAACTGGACGGACAACAAAGTGATCTTCACTTTCCGTTTCACTTTTTTGTCCGTCCAGTAAACAGAGAAAAACTTCGCAAGGTGCTCAAAGGTCACTTAAACTAAATGCACTCTCTGTCTCCCAACTCGAGGCATAGTTATTAACCCTAACCTGTACTATAAGGAGGGAGGCCTGGCCCTATAGTGGGCTGTTAATAGGCTGATAATGCTATACTTATTATACTATACTTTATGTAGGTATGCTGTACGTACCTATATAAATCACTAGGGGGCGCCCGCAGTTTCATGTGGCTTATGTGTTATCCTGATATGTAATCGGTTCTACCGACAAAGACGTACCAAACCGAGCGATTTAGCGTTCCGGTACGATGTCTTGTAGAAACCGAAAGGGGTGTGGTTTAGTCATAATCCTAACAAGTTAGCCCGCTTCCATCTCAGATTGCATCATCACTTAACATCAGGTGTGATAGTAAAATCTATGTTATTGTGAAAGTTCATCAAAATCCATTCTGTAATTTTTGCGTTGCGGAATAATTTTCTATGAAATGTTCAGTACATTCCAAGGCCGGAGCCTGGAAGTTGGTGGTGCTACACCCCCGTGCCTTGGAGAGCACGTAAAGCTGTCGATACCGGTCACAATCATCACCATCTGATAGTGATCGTTAAATAATTTAAACATCATCACCCTAAGCCCGTCAACCCGCATTGGAGCAGCGTGGTGGGTGTACGCTCCATATCCCCTCTCCTATAAGGAGGGAGGCGTGGCCCTTAGTGGACGTTAATAGGCTGATAATGATGATGATGATGATAATGAATTTTTGCGTGATTTGTAACTTGTACACTACTATGGACAAAAGGACAGTGGTTTCTACTATTACATGCAGGATTATTACTATTGAACTGAAATGCCTCTTTGGTGCAATATAAATAAATATTATAAGACAAATACACACATCGCTATATAGCCCCAAAGTAAGCGTAGGTAGCTTGTGTTATGGGTGCTATGATAACTGATGAACATTTTTATATATTATATGATACATAAATACTTATAATATATAGATAAACACCCAGACACTGGAGAACATCCATGCTCATCACACAAACATTTTCCAGATGTGGGAATCGAACCCATTATTAGGCTTCGGATCACGACGTCCTGGATTCGAGTATTGGGTTATGAAATTATTAAGGTTTTCTTCTTCTTCAGTAGCTCGGAGCAAGAGAAGTCGAACCCGGTGCCTCGAATTACTACCACATCACACTAGAGTTCGTCACCGTACACGAGCAAGTTTATTACTTCCCTCGGCAGTTGGTTACGACGTAAAAATAGTTCATATCCACAGCTGCCAGCGGCGACCTATAATTAGATTTTTGATAGCCTTTTTACGTTCAATATCTGTCGTATTTTGTCGTCTACTAATTCACCGCCACTCGCTCACAAACTCGACCGTGATTTATCTTGATGGAAAATAAATAAAATTCATTCGTAACAAAGCTATATGCTCGTAGATTGCTAAAGGACACTGCCAAAAATTGTATGGAAGTGTACCCCAGGCTGCCCAGTAATGATATATATGTCATTAAATAGTGCAGAATTTCTATTTACAGAAAAACAAAGTTGTATGTAGCTATGCAGTCGCAGGAAAAAGTTATGAAGGTTGAAAAAGTTGACTTTTCATACTACGACGACGGTCACGTGATTCAGAACACAAAAAATCGATTGAAATTTTTATTTTTTTGATATATTTTCAAGTGATTGCTCTGAAACAAGGGTAGTTGTTTAAAATTCATTGTGTATAAATATGAGCATAAGTTTGGACAGCCTGGGGCCAATTTTGGCAATGTCCTTTGATTAATGCAGTTTTTATAATTCCAAATTCAAGTTTCATTTATTTCAATAAGTTTAAAAGCACTTTAGTAACGTGAAATATATTTTTTTGTAGTGACTACGTTCTACAAAGTGCTAGATTTATGCTGATTTCAGCATTGATTCATTTATTCAACATGTCGTCAATGGCTACTACAAGTCATGCCTTTCTTTCTAGGCAGGTAATTTGAAGCTTAAAGCCACCATGCTGCTTTCGTTGCAAACACATCAACCTAACAGAATACAATATTCATACGCTTATATATCATGAATGAATGGAACGTGTGAGAGTGATATTGAAAGAAGAGTAAATGCTGGAAACATGGTGAATGGTGCTCTACATACATTTATGAATAGCCAGAAAGTGTCTCAGAAGGCAAGACTGGCAGTGCATAGAGGTGTGCTAGTGCCCACACTCATGTATGGTAGTGAAAGTTGGGTATGGCAGAAGAAGCATAAAAGTAAAATAAATGCAGTAGAGATGAGAGCGCTGAGGAGTATGAGCGGAATAAAATTGAGTGATAGAGTTAACAATAGTATAATAAGAGAACAGTGTGGTGTAAAAGAAGATGTAGTGACTAAAATAGAGAAAGGGATGCTTAGATGGTTTGGGCATGCAGAGAGAATGGATGAAAGATTAACAAAAGAGATTTATGAGGCGACATTATATGGAAGTGTTGGAAGGGGAAGACCTAGGCGAATGTTTCTAGACCAAATTCAGGACATTTTAAAAAATGGCCAGGTCAAAAGTACCCTAAACCGACGATCTTTTATGAAAGGATTAATGAGTGTGGAAGAAGCTAAGGTAGTATGCAAGGACCGTGGCAAATGGAAGGATGTAGTCTCTGCCTACCCCTATGGGAACGAGGCGTGATGCTATGTATGTATGTATGTATATATCATACTAGCGGCCCGCCTCGGCTTCGCACGGCTGCAATGCTGGTACTAAAGTATATTAAAAAAGCACGCCCTACGCGACCCCCAACCGCTCGCTATGTCTCTGCATTTTGAATGTTATATATCTTGGAAAATATTTACATTAATTACATGCTGTAAAGGGCAATAGTGATCTATATTGAATGCACAAAGTTTTAAGATACTTAAATGGATTAGGATTAATGCAATATTGTTTAAAATCGCTTTGTAAATAAACCATTAATTTTGGCTGAAAGTATAAGTTAAAAAATGGTTATTGTGTGATATCGCTATGAGATAGACATATGTCATCGGGAATTTTTTTGTAGACCTTTTTAAGGTGTGCAATACTGTAGTACATTATTTTGATATATCTCGTAGGGTTTAGCCAGCGTTTGCAACGTAAGCGCAAAAAAATGCGTTAATTTACGACATCACATCAGAAACGTCTAAAATTATCAGCGTTTCTCTACTATATTGTGCATCTATTATACACATAAACCTTCCTGTTGATTCACTCTATCAAATAAAATCGCATGAAAATCGGTTGCGTAGTTTAAAAGATTAAAGCATACATCCGGACAAACATAAAAAAGCTACTTTGTTTTATACTATGTAATGATTAACTCCATTGATACAACTGTGAAGATTAATAATTTACGGTTGAATTTGTAAACGGTAGTCTAAACTTGGGCCATCGAAATTATAGAAAACAAATGAATCATTTTTGAAAATCTGATAACATTTTTCCTTACGAGAGATTAGGACAGACATAAAACTCCGCTTGCGCATACCGGTAATTTATTTACCATTATTCTTTTAATGAAATGAACAAACTATAGTTTAAAATAATACATCGACATGATACGATTGTTTACGTCAGGTGTACTCATTCAGTACGATAGACGGAATTACGTTTCATTGTAACGTTACAAACATATACGAGAGAATATGTAACATCTGTTCCGTCATCTCATCATTCGACATATACTTAGTCAGTTTAAAGCTTTTAATGGGATTGTTGACTATGGTCGGTGGATTCGAGACATTAAATGTGCTGGGAAGAAATATTTTGAGTAAAGAAAACGAGAAACGTCGCACATAATTTTGGGGATCGTAAGTAGCCTCAGATTTAATCGGCGGTTAATGTAGAGAACAATGTTCAGACTATATCTGCATCGAATCAGAAATGAAGGATCCGCACAAGAACGAAACTAGCTGACATAGCTCAACGAGTCGCATAACTGAAGTGGCAATGGACGGGACACGTAGTTTATAGCTGACGGACATTGAGAACCAGAGGTGCTACAATGGTGACCCCGCACCGGAAAGTGCAGTGTTGTTTGACCCTCACTAGTTGGACAGACGATATTTAACGTGTTGCAAATAGCCATTAGCCACCAACGGCTCAGGATTCACAACATACTTTTATAATTATTTTTTTATTTACTTTCGCCAAATGTACATTTATAAAAATAATTATGTGCTTCAACTCGAATTTAATTTCAATTATTTAACACAAATGGTTTCATAAAAGTCACTGGCTAAAACGAAAATCTAATAAGAAATATCGGATTCTCTTGTGACAATATTTTCTTAAAGTATCCTTATTCTTTACAAATGAATCCAATAGTATTTGTTTAAGCGAAGGAATTTACATCCCCAAGTGACGGGGAATTTATTAGCTTCTGCCTATAAAGGAGCGTTTATTGGGCAGTATCTGGCTTCAATGGGAAATATCGGCTTTTGTTATTACATTTACAGTTGCGATGGGACACTTTTATTATTTTTTTTATTTTTTTAATGCCTACAAGTTGGCCCTTGACTGCTATCACACCTGATGTTACGTAATGATGCAATCTAAGATAGAAACGGGCTAACTTGTTAGGAGTAGGATGAAAATCCACACCCCTATCGGTTTCTACACGACATCGTACCGGAACGCTAAATCGCTTGGCGGTACGTCTTTCTCGCTAGGGTGGTAACTAGCCACGGCGAAAGCCTTCCACCAGCCAGACCAAGACAAATTAAGAAAAACCTCAATCTGCCCCGCCGGGAATCAAACCCAGGACCTCCGCCTTATAAATCCACCGCGCATACCACTGCGCCACAGAGGTCGTCAAAATTATTTATTAATTATTCATTCTAGTTTTGGCCATTTGGATGGATCACTTGGATTATTTTAACACCTGTCTAACGTAAAAGTAAATAAGTTCATTTCACAACTGAAAATTTACTTGTGCATTTCATAATACAATTACACATTTTAGGAAGTATTTCTTGCGTGTTCTGCGATGTTGTGCACTATTTTATAAGTAATGGTTTTTCACTTTATAATTTCGCTGATTTACACCACTGGCCGAGGGTCCATACAAAAAAACCCTTCATACGATATGTTGCTTAACAGAGTACTTCTTTTTCAAGTTTCTGAACTAAAGTCAAAATTCCAACTTTCGTTACTGATACCTAACAATTTTATTTTTGTAAATAAAATTTGGAAAAACAAATCTCCGGATTTAATTTGAATTATACTGACCAAATTAACGTTATTCTATACTACAATAAATTATAAACAACAATTTGTATGCAGTCAAAACAATCGACTTATCATCATTTAATTTTTGCATGTTAACACACTGGCATACATTGAATAATCTAATTGGCAGCGATACAAATACCTACTTTGGCTCCAGGCTGGCGCAAAACAAAAAAAGTGTAAACATCTTGGGATGACCCAAAATACTCTTGTCAGCTTGGGTCATTTACTAAACCATGTACATACATGCCTACACTTTATTGAGAGTGCTTTTTATTCTGTATAGGCTAGCATATGGCTACGATCACACCTGATGCGAAGCGAAGATGCAGGCTACGGTAGAACGCGCTTGCCAAAAACATACCCACATTTCAGGTGTATGTAGACATGTATATTTAAAAATGAATTTATTGAGTTATGTCCTATCTAAATAAAAAATAATTTTTTGTAATTATTTCTTATTTACATGGGCGCAATGACCACAGAACATAAATACTTACCTAATAAAACTTGCAAAATATGTTGCGTACAGCGAAATACGATAACGGCTGAACCATTATAGATGATATTCATTGCAATTTCTATTTAATTTAAAGTCAGTATAATTAAAAAAACTGTCTAGCTGGCTGATAAATTGACATAATATGTACGCCCACTAAACTACTCGAGCTAATCTTCCCCGAGAAAAAATTGAAGATCCTTAATTAGGTACTCAAGGATCAGGTGTGACTAAAATGTACGTGTAAGCGTCATCCGGCAGCTGTTTCAATCCTTTAATCCTTTTATTAGTAGTTTTTTTATATATAAAACTTACCCTTTTCCTTTAAAAGCTTTCAGTCAGTTTTAATTTATTATGTTATCTTGCACAATTTTCATAAATTAACAATGAAAAACTACGTATTGTCAATACTGTTGTTGTATGTGTGTGTGTGTGTGTGTGTGTGCAAACTAATGTCGTAATTGCTTAATTGAAAATCTCGTCTGTAAAGCGAGCCAGAATTTGTAAAATTGGCGTCATCCTCTCGTAGTCGTACAATGGAAATTAATTAAGGAAGCTCTGTATGTGGCAAGTTGGGGCAGGAATTTTAATATAGCTCAGAACATTCGCCTTTTATTTGCCTTCATATAATAAAGTTTAAGAGAATGCCTTGAAAGTTTTTGATAAGAAATTCTAGGTAAGTCTTCTTTATTCTCGCTACTTGAACCTCTATGAAGTTAGCGGCAACTTGAAAGTGAAATAAATATGCAATTTTACTATAATTTGTTCATTATAATAAATGTCAACAAATGACTAGTATGCGAAAGTGGACGAGTATTATCTTTGCCCTTATCTTTCGTTGACAAAAAATTTGTCAGATTTTCAAAAACGATGATGAGAAATGATCAATTTATTTTCTGTGGTTTCGATGGCGCTATCTATTATCTTATTTTTTGTAACATTAATAACTTTTTAATTGGCTTCTAAAAGGAGGAAATTCTCAATTCGACTGAATGTTTTTTGTTTATATGTTATTCGATTATTACTTAAAGACTATTATAACCATTTATTTCGATTAGAAAAAAAACACAGGATGGTATTTGGCAGCACCGCAGCAGCGGCATAAAAGTCTAACCCTATAATGTACCTAAACCGTGTTACCAACGTGATCATTATCGGGCACAAGCTTGTTTGTTACAATTCATATTTGTATTTTGAAAGTGTTATTTGATAGCAAAAGTCGCAATATCAAGTTAACAGATCATCAGAATATAAATGGTATCGTGCAATGAACGCTGTTAATTTATTTCAGTCACGTGCCGACGCCTAAACGTGACCAGCTTGCCGAATGTTCACGTTTTCACCCGCAATAACTTTTAAAAGGGTCCATTGTCGATGTTTTCTAAAATATACATAACAAGAAGTCTACGAAATGTTATTGACATCTGTATACCTATTGGTGGTTTTACAGATGATTATTATCTTAATTCAATGGCTCACTACAAGGCCAGATCCTTTTAGGAAAAAGGATATGGAGCTTACACCCACTAGTCTACTACAATCTGGTTAGGCGAGCTTAGTGTCAGAATTTTTTATACTTTTGCAACGATAACTATCAGTGTGCCTAGTGTGTAGTAGTGTGAGTTTGTTACCGATCGACTGCGTAAAAACGTAACGCAAATTTATATAGAATTGAAGCAGCGCCATCTAGTTATAGCGAGAGTGAACGCTTTTTTTTTCTACATAATCGAGTGGTTATGTTTTTACGCAGTCGCTCGGTAAAAAACTCGCATTTGCCCCACAGAAGTTAATTTTAATAATAACAACACATGAAAGTATTATACTACCAGCTTCCTAACTTCAGGCTAGCACAGGGAAGAATGAATATCTATGTCGTAGCCCGACACAGACTCAGAGCCTCATAAATCTTAACCGAACAGGCTAACAACTAGAGCAACAGGGTCTTAACTCCGCCAGCGTTTTTTTTTTCTCAAAAATTGAGGGAAATTTAAAAAGTGTAATAGGTATATGAAGATAGTTTGGTGTCGCAATCGCAATTACCTATGTTTGGTGTGGCTGCAGCATTGACTATAAAAAAATTACTGCCCTCGATACACTATAACTAAAATATCAAGGAATTCGTTAAGTTTAATTAGTAAAAATAAATTAAGAAAACATTTAAATTCTAAAGTCCATTTAATTGTTGATTTCAGTAATTTATACGGAAAGCACTCTTGCCATAAAACTATTACTGGACACTAAATATTTTAGAACGAAACAGTAAAATATTTGACGACTTTGGTACGAGAGAAATTAAAACAATAAGGGGCTAGCGAGATACAGACACTTGTAGTAAAACTCTCCTAAAATCTACGAGTAAGGCTGGGGTGGCCCGTTTGTTTACTATGAGGCTTCATGTGGTCCTGAATGTTAACTAGACATGTCTTCAACTGTAATTTCAAATATTTTCTTATATTCTTCAAAATTAAAAACAAAATTATTTTTTAGTAAATATAAAAAGATAATAGACTACACAATTCATAGAAAATACTTGTTGTATTTTTTTTTATCGACTACAAGTTCGCCTTTGACTGCTATCACACGATCACATCGATGTTAAGTTATGATGCAATCTAAGATGGAAGCGGGCTAACTTGTTAGGAGTAGGATGAAATCCACACCCCTATCAGTTTCTACACGACATCGTACCGGAACGCTAAATCGCTTGGCGGTACGTCTTTGTCGGAAGGGTGGTAACTAGCCACGGCGAAAGCCTCCTACAAGCTAGACCAAGGCAAATTAAGAAAAACCTCAATCTGCCCACTGGGAATTGAACCCAGAACCTCCGTCTTATAAATCCACCACGCATACCACGCCACGGAGGTCGTCAAAAATATATAATATATTTGTATAAACTAATCCACATATGTAGATCCTGTTTCTGTCGGATATTCCCTTCAGAAATATAATAAGAATAAAAAAAGATGTCTAATCTCTTTGCCACAGACGTTGTCGTTAAGTTTTCTGAATTTTATATTTTTCTGTGCACTCTTCATCATTATAATTCCATTAAAAACAATGTGTAAAAACATTGAAAAAAAGATTAATGAATTTGTTTGATTCGTCCACAAATGATAACGAGAAAATAAAAACAAAAATATTCACAAAATAAAAATAATCTATTATATGAAAATAAGTCGGGTTTTCCTTCCTGACGCTATAACTCTAAAACGCACGAACCGATTTCCACGGTTTTGCATTCGTTGGAAAGGTCTCGGGCTCCGAGAGGATTATAGCAAAGAAAATTCAGGAAAATTTTCAACAGAAAAGCGGGAAAATCTTTTTTCCATACAGCGCCATCTCTGATACATAGCATGTACTACAAACCAATACTTTAAGTAGATGGCGCCGATGCGTGATACATTGTTTGACAGGTACTCATTGTTCTCTGCTCAGTTAATTAGTTATATATTTTCGGAGATATTACAAAATTTCTAAAAAGCGCGAAAATGCCGCTATGATATCTAAATTTAGTTCTTCTAACCTCTTTCGTGTTATATTATACGTACTGAATAGAGGTCAGCATTTTGGTACTGATATGCATTCATGATCGAAACGTTAATACGGTGGTGGATTTAGAATCCGATCTTTGTTCAAATATCTATATATGTAGTACACGGAAGAGTTTGTTCGTTTGTTGAAACGGGCTAATCTCTAGATCTGCGTGTCGGAATGTAAAATTATTTTTGTTTATTCTGAAGGCTAGACTCAAGAGTGAAATATACTATTTAATATCAATTTCTACCCAACAGCTTGCCAAAAATATATATTGTTAATGTTAATATACTGAAATATCGTACAATGTTTAACAAAAATCTAGATCTTTAGCACACGGGACGGGACGGAGGATATTGCTTCACGGGAATCTATAAAAAAATTAAATTGATAGGGGGAGCGGGGAATGAGCACACTTTGTATGAAAGTCTGCCTTTAAAATTAGAAGGGTACGTAAGAGGTTTTCATGCGGACGAAGTCGCGGGCGACTGCTAGTATTTGAATAAAAATAAGTATAATTAAAAATAAATTAAGTCTCAAAAGTAAAAAGAAGAATTGTCCATAAACAGGGCAGCAAAATATTTCCAATAACTTTTAAAATATCTTAACGAGCATTGAACGGAATGCCTCGCTTATGGACTCTATAAAGAGCTTAAGCTTTGAAATCTGTTCGCTTTAATACTTCAGCACTGCACTTGAAGCATCAACGCTGATCATTGACATCGTATCGACTGTATGAATCGAAATATTCTTTCGTAGCAATGAGGTGCTACACAGACCGCTTTGATTTTTTTATATTCATTATTTATTTATACTTTATTTGTAAAACACATCAGATAAAATAAAAACAAACAAAAATAATATTATGACGGAAGTAGAGAGGTACAAAAGGCGGCCTTATCGTGTAGTAGCGATTTCTTCCAGGCAATATTGGGCTTAGGAAAATATCAGGACCAAACTGAATGAACTTCGTTGAATAGTTTTTGTTAATTTACTCACTTTTTTTGCTACATAATTTGGATACAACCAGGAGGCCCTGTCTTTTGTAGTGATTTCTGTAGGTAAATAATATGGGTGTATTATGTGGGTCATTGGCTATAATATCATTTTATAATTTCAAATCAATTAAATAATAATTTCTCCTAGACCCCTGTGACTGCCCAACGCTTTTAAATGAACATACAAAATTATAAATTAATATTTTTTATTATTCATAAACATTAAACTATCGGTTTACCGTATTAAAGGCTTTTTTTTTTAATTTTTGTAAATATGCTGCTTACCAGTCTTGCTGTGTTGTTATTAAGATTTTTTCACATTTTGTTCTTTTTACCTATTTTTCATATTTTTAACGAAAATAAAAAAGCAGTTACTTATAGTGACGTCAAAAACAGTCGCAAAGTCATTAAAGAAACAAAGATGACGCAAGTGTTTAGAAGTACCAGGATTTAACGTACTTTATGTAGGCGTTATACCTATTGTTATTTCTAAGAAGTGACATGTTTCGTATGATCTGTCACGTTCAGGCGTAGGTACTTCTGCTACGGAGGGATCTTATTTAGGGTTTGTCATGTACATTATCTTTTCTATGGGATTAATGGTGGTGAATTGTGTTTATAATACTCTTAGTTACATACGTCAAATTAGTTATATACGTCAAATTAGTTACTACAATCTGACGACCTTCGTGGCGCAGTGGTATGCGTGGTGGATTCATAAGACGGAGGTCCTGAGTTCGATTCCCGGTGGGGCAGATTGGGATTTTTCTTAATTTGCCTTGGTCTGGTGGAAGGCTTTCGCCGTGGCTAGTTACCACCCTACCGACAAAGACGTACCGCCAAGCGATTTAGCGTTCCGGTACGATGTCGTGTAGAAAACGAAAAGGGGTGTGGATTTCATCTTACTCCTAACAAGTTAGCCCGCTTCCATCTTAGATTGCATCATCACTTAACATCGGGTGTGATAGCAGTCAAGGGCCAACTTGTAATCGATAAAAAAAAATTAGATAGATAGGGATAGACTTTGGTTACACTATGCGGTTTCACATCACACGGCCCTGTGTCAGACAATTAATTATTGAGCTTTTCTTTTCTCAATAAAATCGGTAGCATCTTTTAGCTCGGCGTTGATATGTCGGTAGGGTTATTATATTTCCAAGCTTGGAAGAGCACGTTAAGCTGGGCCCGGTCGTTATCATCAACATCTGACAAGGATCGTTACAGAGGCAAACATTATCACCCGAAGCCCGCCAACTCGCATTGAAGCTGCACAGTGGGTTTACGCTCCATATATCCTTTCCTTCATGGAGGCCTAGTCCTCTAGTGGGCCGTTAATAGGCTGATAATGTTAAACTGTTGGCACAGGTAGAGGTACAATAAAAGCACTTTGGCTGCGCCGCCACTAGTGCCTACATTGTTGAGGAACAAGTAAACGAATTAACCGCAGCGCGGTCTCGTTAATTGCATCAGCGAGCAACTTTCCCGGCGACTTCCCATCTCATCTGTTACTTGTACCATTAAAACAAGGTCTACCTTTGCTGCTAATTAAGTTTATAATATGTATATAGCTTTTGTTTATATGAACTTAATGAAAATGGTAATCAAACACAAATAATGAATTATTAATAAGGACATTACACACTTTGCCCTGTAGCCCCAATATAAGTGTAACTTGTGTAATGATGGGATGAGGTAAAACCGATGAAAATAAACTGATAAAATGTATGACAATAAAAGTCATAAAAAGTATGTAAGTAGACATTTATACCTCTAACTAAGAAAAGCGTAGTAGTAATGATTGTCAAATGTGTAGACATTCGGTTCTTGTACTCTGTAATTTTATTGTAACCGTGTCTCTATCCACTAAAAACGAAAATAAGAATGAGCTTAAAAAGCTTTCCGTTTTATCTCAGCAAAATTGTCATGTATGATGTTACAAAGCAGTAGAAGTTATAAAATGAAAATCATTTTCCGGCAGGTACGTGAGCTGACGGTCGAATATCTGACACAATACACGTCTCTGATCCCTTTTACTATTCCTTTGAGACCGGACTTTCCATAATAGATTTATTTGTCCTGTGAAAATGGAGAGTAGATTTAGACAATAATATCCCTGTTAGGTCATGTTACTGCTCTGTAGATATATAATCAGTAAAATATACTCGAAAATTTCCAATATTGCAATAGTAACTAAAAATATTTTGGATTCAACATTTGTTTGATACTCATGAAAATTATACTAAAACCAAACTCGATTGGAAATGCTTGTCAACAAACAAATTTAAAACGAAGGTAGAAAATGCAACACATTTTATGCCTAATAAATTTAAAATTATGTTTTGTTATTTAAAAAAATCTTATTTAAAAGATATTGAATATATTAATTAGTTTTAAGCTTACTAATCTAACTTATTGTCATGAATTCGTCATTGACTAGTTAATTAAAATAAATAGGTGTAAAATGACTGACTAGTGATTTCTACCTTCACTTTGATTTTGTTTGTTGACAAGCATTCTCAATCGAGTTTGGCTTTAGTATAGTTAAGATATTTAATTCTAAGTCAACAATATTTTTATTGACTTATAGTCATACTGCCCTTGACTGTAATCACACCTGATGATAAGTGATGGAGCAATCTAAGATGGAAGCGGGAGTAGCATGAAATCCATAAACCTATCGGTTTTTACATGACATCGTAATGGAACGCTAAATTGGTTGGCAGTACATCTTTTTTGGCAGGGCGGTAACTGGTCTCGACCGAAGCCTTCCACCGATCTGGATCAATTAAGAGATTTTCAATCGGCCCCACCCGGAAATTGAATCAGGGACCTTCGTTTCATAGATCTACCGCGCACCTCACTGCACTACGGAGGCCGTCAATAGAGTTCTTCATCGTTATTAGCCCATTAGTGATCCACTACAAGACCAGACCTCCCTCATTATAACAGAGGGGATAAGGAAGCTGCATTCCCCTTTGCTCACCCAGCACGCTGTTCCAATGCGGCTTGGTGGGCATAGGATGTTTCATTATTTAAAAATCATTACAAGTTAACAAGATTTCCGAGGCACGGGGTTTTAACACCACTTCCCGACTTCGGACTTAGAATTAACCGAAATTCTTGTAGAAGAAAGAAAAACTCAGTACAATTCCATAAATCGACCTAAGATTTGAACCCACGACATCGTTATCTGAAGCCGCACTGGTTAACCGCTGGAACAGCGAGACAATCAAACGTAACGTATAACAGCAACAACCCGTTATGCTGAGATATGATTCAAGTGTGATTCTGTTAGATTCCCAATTTTATTAAAACCTCGCGTGTATTTTTAAAACGGCCGTGAATTAGCGGTGACAGGAAGCGACAGATATCGAACGTAAAAAAAACTCTATCAAAAATCTAATTATGGCCCCAGCTGGCAGCTGTCGATACCTACTCGTTGTTTTTACATCGTCAGCGTCACTTCTACGTTGTGTAGGTATCATCATCATCATTATCATTATCTGCCTATTTTTAAAACATACTAGGCCAGGCCAGCCTCTTGAAAGGGGATATAAAGCTTAAGCCACGCTGCTCCAGCGCAGGCTGAAGGGCTTGGTTGGTAATTCTTTCTAATATTATAAAGGCAAAAGAATGGATGGATATTTGTTATTCTTTCACGCAAAAACTGAATGGATTTTAATGTAACTTTTCAATAATATATTTTACATATCAGAATAGCACATAGGCCAGAATATTTTATACCGAAATTCCTATTTTAACCGAGGAAAAAAGCGAAGGAGGTTCTCAATTCGACACGTATATTTTTTTATTTTATGTATGACCACGCATAACTTTTTACAGAGTTGTCCGATTTTGATAATTCTTTTTTATTAAAAAGTGCACACTTCCAAGGTAGTCCCATTGTCATCATGTTAGGATCTGATGATGATATCTTGGGAAAACTGAAGGAACTCTTCAAATTTTATAGGCACACTTGCAGCGATTTCGGTTTTTGTGTAAGTATCGGTAGCTTTTTGGCTACAAGTGCCGTATAATATAATATGAGAATATAGTACGAGTAGGTTACGTGGCGATAAATCACTAAAAAGAAAAGAAATGAAAATTTTTAACAAAAAATAGAACTTACTCAAAACAGACTAAAAAGTAAAAAATAACTGTGTCATTTAGTTGCTTTAATTTACTTAAGCATATCTATGAAGTCGGTGCCAGCCAAGGTTTCTAATTTAAGGAATGGTCCTTAAACCCATACTATCCTAACCCTAATCTAGAACCCACAAACTGCTTTACTACGTAAAATAAATGTTCCTTAAACTTGGCTGGCACCGCCTTCATAGTGTGTTTTGAGTTTTAGTGTGTTTTGAGTCGGTTATACCTTTTATAACTCCACACAGTCAGCGCTGTCACTAGTAGATATTTTAAAAAAATAATTGCGTTTCTTACCAAGCGGGTCTAACGTAAGTTTCGTTTAATTTCATTTATTCTCTATGCTCCTACAAAAGAGCAACGTAGAACTCGTAAACTCTCTCAGTGTTAAAGAATTTCAACACGTCGAAAAAGAAAATGTTGAAGACGGCCAGAAGAAAAATTCTGCGCCGGTTTGAACGAAGTTTAGCTCTAACTTTAAACTAATTACAATCTGTAGCTTGTGTAGAAATAGTAGGTCGTCCAGTATAAGTAGATTTATGTACATAAACAGGATGTCCCATAAATAGTAATAATATGGATGAAATTAACGTAAACGCCGCCTCTCTCAGGTAACTAAAATAAATAAATTTGTTTAAAGTTCGATTCGTTTTGAAAAATTATGTATGGTTAAGAAGTTTTCTGGTGATCCGCAGACGGATTTTAGGGAATCCTTAGATTCTCCAGTTGAGGGTCTGCCTCGGCGCATCTGCCACTGGCTAGGTTGCGGACGATTCATGATGCTCCCGAGACTCAGTAATCAGGCGACGTGAAGCAACATCGCTAGGTGTTAGTCAACAGTTCCTCAATGCCCCCTCGGAAACGGTACAGTTATGGTCGCCCTAGGGGATGCGTAAATGCATTTCCCAGCGTAAAAAAAAGTTAAGTAGTTTCCATTAATTTTAAAAATTTTCTATCCCCACACAGTTTTTTCAATGACAATTTTTGATTCTCTAACGATCACTATTAAATGTTGATAACAATAGCCGAGATCGACGACGAGGAAAGTGGTCTGTAACTAAATTTAAAATTTTTAATAAAAATTTCGTAGAAGATAGAAAAACTTAGCATTCTATAATAGCCGATCCTCGACTCAAACACTGGACCTCGTGATTCGAATCCACAGAGTATACCAGCGAGACAGTTAAAATTATTATATAATTTATAGCTTTCAGGATATTACCTTAATTGCTATAAAAGTGGCGTTGTCAGAATGTAAAGGCAATTATAAAGTTAATAATTAACAAATGCCACCGCAAAGTGTAAATGAGATGGTGAAAAGAGCAATTTAAGTTTCAGTCACGTTGAAGCGACCCTAAAGCGGTGGCCATATCGAGCCGAGCCTGCACAATTATGTTTCTTATCACAGCAAATTATATTACGACTACCTCGGCGGACCAGAGGTCAGCCTATTTGGCTTCCACGGGACCCACTGGTTTTATCATCCCTGTATCAGTGCAAACAAACAATGTAACTAGCGATATAGCCTAATTTTAAGAAGACACTTATAGCCTTTAACTTCCTGTCTAAGACGGAAAGATTTTTCAAATCAAACCGGTTATTCCTAAGATGAACGCTAATAACTTAACAATCTCTTTAGCTTAATAATATTAGTATAGATATCAGATTATCAGCTGAAGGACGCCCTTAGCTGGGCATAAGCCTCATGTATGGACTTCGAACCTTCCAAAGACCAAAGCCTTCCAAAGGCTAGCTAGCCTAAAGCTGTTAATAAAGTTTTTGAAAGATTTCGACTTCTAAGTTAAGTAATCTTATGGTATCTATTGAATCAGTATCATCCATGTAAAAAATTAATAACTCAATAAAATATAAAAGCGTTCGAAAAATCCATTGTATCCGGATAATGAATATTCATTATTCAGAACATAATTTCCGTAAGATCTATTAAAATTACCCACTCATTGTTATGTGTAGACTGTAGGCACACTTTGAGCGTAATCCCGCCTTTGTGGTAACCGACAGCGCCATCAACATTTCAAAGCAAGAGAGATGTTTTATTATATTAATTCTCCAGCGGATCGCCGTGGCTGGATACGCAGTTCTTATAACGCCAACAACTTATAGAAAGAGGCGTTACTTTGCGATCATTCATCTAGACTTTTTTATATTCATTGAAAGTTATAGTGATGATGCAACCTAAGAGGGCAGCAGGCGGCGAATTTGTTAGGAGTAGGATAAATCCACACTCTCTTTCGGTTTGTACAGGAACTCTAAATCGCTTGTCTTTGTCAGTAGGATGGTAACTAGCTACGACCAAACCTCCCACCAGCCAGATCTGGACCAATTTAGAAAATCTAATTCGGCCTAGCCGGGAATCGTCAAATTTTGCTGTTTCCCAAAAAATCAACGAACCCAAACAACAAAGTCAAAGTATTACACCACTTTTACCTTACTTCTACTACTTTTTAACCGACGAAAAAAAACGGAGGAGGTTCTCAATTCGACACGTTTATTTTTTTTTATGTATGACTACGCATAACTTTTTATAGAGTTGTCCGATTTTGATAATTCTTTTTTTATTAGAAAGGGCATACTTCCAAAGTGGTCCCATTATCATCATGTTAGGATCTGATGATGATATCCTGGGGAAATTGAAGGAACTCTTCAAATTTTGGAGGCACGCTTACAGCGATTTCGGTTTTTGTCACGGTATCGATAGCTCTTTGGCTACTAGTGCCGTATAATATACTATAACAGTATAGTAAGATACGATACGTGGCGATAAATCACTAAAAAGTAAGAAATAACATTTTTTAAATAAAAATAGAACCGACTCAAAAAGCACTAAAAAGTAAAAAATAACTGTGTCATTTAGTTGCTTTAAATTACTTAAGCATATCTAGGAGTCGGTGCCAGCCAAGGTTTCTACTTTAAGGACTTTGCCTAGAACCCATAAACTGCTTTAATACGTAAAATAAAACGTTCCTTAAACTTGGCTGTAGCTTGTAAATTAAAGCAACGTGGTTTAAGTAAATTAAAGTAACTAAATGACACAGTTATTTTTTACTTTTTAGTGCGTTTTTAATATTTCTTCTTCTTCACTTTTCTTGGGAAATTTCTTATAGGAATGGCAATACGAAGTTTACTACCAGCGAAGCCGTCAACTCAGTAACTTGTCCTTTTCCTTAGCCTTGTTTTCATTCAATTATAGAGTTTCTTCTTTCGAAAGGGTTTGCTTTAAATGTAGCAGTATAGCATTGTATAGCCAGGCGGCAGGTGCTTCGGTATGTGGACGAAATAATGCAATTATAGTAAAGCAATTAATATTAAAATATTATGATTAAATTATCACTTCTCTATCTGTTCCTGTGTAAGTTACCTTATCACTCTATATAATTTGCCTATGCATTTCGTGTTTTTATTTCCCGGTGTAACAGTTTTTGACGTTATACGCCATAAACCATCCTCTGCTTATGTCTATCCTTTAGTTTATACACAAACACGTTTGTGCCGTCACTTTAATACTGCATCTAAGGCTAAGCCTTTTCCAACTTATGTTTACCTACCGACATTATTGGGACCGTGGCCTAGCGGTAAGGCGCTCTAACTGCCCGGATTGCTAGAGAGACGCGGGTTCGAATCCCGTCGGTTCCGCAATTTTTTTTTAAGCGTGAATTTATTTTTTGCAAAAAGTCATTAATTTTTAAAAAAAATTCGGGAACCGACGGGATTCGAACCCGCGTCTCTCTGGCAATCCGGGCATTTAGAGCGCCTTACCCCTAAGCCACGTGCAGCGATGACGTCGTTGCCGAAATTGTGCTTTTGATATTATGTTTTTGACACTCAGGGGGTGTTAGGTTTTTTCGTTACGGAATTTCTGTATTCGGTCTCCACGCTCAAGGCCCGCGATAAAAGCTATACAATAGCTTAATAATAATATCACACAACACCGTCCAAATATTAAAGCATGGGCGATGTGTATTACATTAAATCCCTATCAGAGAGCCGTGGTTTTTATGATGTTTGTTGTTTTCTCGTCGTTGTTTCTTTCATTGATTCATTCAATTACTGCTTACAGCGTGAACGTAGACCTTGTTAATATAAGCTTAACACCTTATATTGAGTTCACCTGTGTTCGTAGATATTTAATCTAACATGTAACGTTTGAGTTCTGATTTAGTTTGCTATGTAGGTATGTAGATATGCAGCTAGGTAGCGCAATTTATATTCTCTAATGGCTGCATAGAGCTAAATAGAGGTGATATTGGACTGTAGTATATGGCGGATGTCCATTAACTGATGATGAAACTTGTATATTTATCTGTGTGTTGATAGCTTTAAATGCTTTATTTAACTATAGATCGATAGGCAAAGTTAGAACTTAAGACCTCTCAGATCCTGGTTAGTATGGCCCCGTAATGTAGAGTTTCGGGGTTCATTTCCATCGTCAGACTTTTTTAATAGCAAGCAACTTGCAATATGACATTAAAGTATCTCTCTTCTTACAGTAGAGGGAGTTTAGAGTTCATACGCGCCAAGCTGTGCCAATGCGATTTGGAGGGCGTAAAATGACAATGTTTAGTTGAACGGGAGTGTAATATCATCGACTTGTCAACTTCAGACTATTACAGAATTTCTCAGACAAATTAAAAACAATATATCATAGCAAAGTCGTTAATAATACCGAAACCAAACAACAAGGCAGTAAAGTTAAAAGCCGGAAAATTTAAAAACCAAAATAGATTAATCAATATCAGCTCAAAGCAAAATTTATTTTTACATTCAAGTTCACAAAGAAGTACTTTAGCAGTTGATTGTTCATTGTTAAATCTTGTACCAATAGTTCACCTTCCAAATATAAACCTATACTTGACCCGCTGGTAAGTTAAATCGATAAGCAAGGGCACGTAACCAAGTTAGAAGAGGTATAGCCTGGAGACCGCTGTTTGTACTAACATTAATTGAATTATGTCTTCGTAATTGAAATCGCAGTATATTAGTAGATTGGTTTGACGATTGCCGCCAAATTCAAATCAATGTAAATAAAAGTCCATTCGTCGACTAGTGACAGAAGCATAGATTAAAGACTACTAGATGGAGTCATAACGCGGCTGTAGGTTCAAGAGCGTGACAGACTTATTTAATTCGGCCTTTATTAGAAAGTGACACAAGATTATTTTTTGTCCCTTTCAGCGTGTTTGTTTTTATTGTTAGTCAAGAGTGGAGTTTGTGACAAGCAAGGGACATATCTGAGCAATTATTAGCTCTTTATTAAATTTGCTGATAAATAATATAACCTTGCGGTTACGATATTAATTTAAACGTTATCGTGCTATGGTGGGTTGTAATATTTTCGGCTGCAACAGTCGCAGCGAACAGAAAATCGAAGGAATTACGTTTCATACGTAAGTAGGCATAAACTTCATTGATTGATGATTTAAAGCTTAGATATGTTATTTTTTAGCAAATTTCATGTATTATGCGTTTACTAAACTATATTATATAAAGTAATATTTCGTATTTTACGATATTTTAAAACATAACCTTTTATGATGTACTTTAAATGTTGACATGTCATGTCAATAAGGCTGATTTGCTGTCTCACGAGTGGACACGCTATGGGCTCTATCTAGTTGTCTTTAATCTATGGACAGAAGGCCCCGTTTTGCGAAAAGAATCAGTACGACGATTCTAGACAAAAACGTCACTTTTGAAGTTTTTGAAGTTTCTTATCGCATTTTATTCACAATCAAAAAAAAAGTAACAAATAGGCTTGGAAATGATACCTATAACGTGTATGTCTAAGGACGTACGTGCATAATTTCCCTCCGTTGCGTCCGTATTAGTCCTTTAGACTTTAAGGGTAGTGGTAAAACTGCATTCTCCTTCAATTCAGCACACCAACGAACCTGGCAATCGCACCTTACACCTAAAACAAAAGTTATACGGACTTCCAAAAATAGATTGACTAAAGACGCAAACAATATTCATAAGTCAGATTGACGGTTAGCGTGACATTGGCTTTTTGCATGGCGGCCATCGAAGCGGGAAGCGTGACGAAAGGCCGTGACTGTAATGCTTACGAGTATAAACCTGCTTAGCCTTATCACGCACTTATTACTTGAGCAGCCAATGTCATACCGATATACTGCTTGCCATTTTTATAACAAGGTCCTTGAACAACTTGGTATACCTAGATGTTCTAGATGATGACAAGCGGATGTGTGTGTAAAAGCTAAAGAAACGTTAGCACAACAGAAGGTTTTTGACGACCTCCGTGGCGCAGAGGTATGCGCGGTAGATTTAGAAGACGGAGGTCCTGGGTTCGATGCCCGGCGGGGCAGATTGAGCTTTTTTCTTAATTTGTCTTGGTGTGGCTGGTGGGAGGCTTCAGCCGTGGCTAGTTACCACCCTACCGACAAAGACGCACCGCCAAGCGATTTAGCGTTCCGGTACGATGTCGTGTAGAAACCGAAAGGGGTGTGGATTTCATCCAACTCCTAACAAGTTAGCCCGCTTCCATCTTAGATTGCATCATCACTTAACATCAGGTGTGATAGCAGTCAATGGCCAACTTGTAGTCGATAGAAAAAAAAAATACTTTTGTAGATATAGATTTTTTATGGAAAGACGGTTTTGTCCTTTTCTGGTAGTATTTTGGTAGCAGATACGCTTTATCAAATTATTAAGAGTGACGTAGGAGGAAGTCAAACTGAAACACTTATTAAAAAACATTTTTAAAATAAAATTAAACCGACTTCAAAACGCACGGAAAAGTAAAAAATAAATGCGTCATTTAGTTACTTTAATTTACTTAACCATATCTATAAACTCTGTGCCATGCTAGTTTAAGAAAAGTTTATTTAACAAAGAAGCACTTTGTGTGTGTTAGGTATCGTCTTTAAAGTAGAAAGTTTGCAGATGGCACCGACTTCCGATGGCTGATATAGACTAACATATGCGAAAACTGGGCAGTTCTGGAAATATTACATACCTATGGGTCGAATTAATAAACTCCTTTTTTTGAAGTCGGTTAAAAACTGTTGCTTAGCACTTACTCGGATGTTACTTTAGTAATATCTTACTGGTATCTTATGTTTCACACACCAACACGCCTGTTAACTAAGATTATCTGTATACATGACTACCCACTACAAGGAAAACAAACCCGCACGTTTGATAAGAAATAATAGTCGAGCCACTATTTTACAATTTTCGTGAAAGAACATCCGGAAAGTACTACCACCGTATTCATCATCCCCATTTCTGCCGTTCACTAGCATTGCTGTGCTCTGCTATTTCACGCTAAAACCGATAATGGTACATTCATACAACGCAAAGATATTCAAAACATTATTCAGATATTCTAAGACAAAAACCTGACACTGTTGAAACAGGGCCCCTAACACCTTTTACTTTGCCTGTATTTAAAATAAACGTTAATAAAAACTGACCCGATAGTACGAGATCCCGCCCCTAACCGACCTAGCCTTATCGACTTTCATAATATAATTTATATATTTTCCGCAGCAGGATCATAATATTTACATTTTACTGTAAATATATATTTTTTTTATTGACTACATACAAGTTGGCCCTTGACTGCTATTACACCCGATGTTAAGTGATAATGCAATCTAAGGTAGAAACGGACTAACTTATTAGGAGTAGGATGGAAAATCACACTCCTTGCGGTTTCTACACGACATCGTACCGGAACGCTAAATCGCTTGGAGGTACGTCTTTGTCGGTAGGGTAGTAACTAGCTACGGCGAAAAGCCTCCCACCAGCCAGACCAAGACAAATAAAGAAAAATCTCAATCTGCCCCGCCGGGAATCGAACCCGGGACCGAAAATATGTATTAAATTATACGTACTTATTTAGTTTTCTAGTACCCCACTATTACTGACTTGGCACAGAAGTTTATGTTATGATGAACGAGATAAAATGTTTTGGGATAATCTTTAGGGGAGGAAAACGGGCAATATTTGTATGAGCAATTTATTTTTCTTCAAAATTGAATTTTTATCCTAAGATTCAAAAATGACCGGGAGTCTTAGCAAAAAATGTATATATTTCATTATAAACCATCCGACCGAAAGTTTCGGTTTCGGTTTCGGCGGAGTTTCGGCCAAAAATCAAGTTTCGGCGGCAATTTCGGTTTCGGCCTAAATTGGCCGAAACTTTTGCCGAAACCGAAACTGATTTCGGAAGTAGTCGTGCACGCTCGCCTAACTTCGTTTCTCGCGGCAACACTGGTGGACGCTGGCGGCCCTGTTCGGGAATTATCGTGCGCCGTTCGGATAGCTCCGTAGCAGCAAAACTTAGTCATTAATGTAAAACTTAGTCAATTAATGCAGCATAATGTGTAAAATGCATCAAATTTCAGTATTTTAAGGAATTTTATACTTGACCACATGAGTTTCGGTTTCGGTTTCGGCCGAAACTGAAGCCAGGGCCGAATATTCGGTTTCGGTTTCGGCCGGAAAACCAGTTTCGGTCGGACACTAATTATTGTTACCTACTGGTGATAATAATTAAAGTCTTAAAATTAATATAAGGCCTACAAATAAACTCAGCATCAACAAGTATTTTCGTTTCATTTTATAGAAACTCAACAAGCGTGGGTCTATGTAAGGAGGGCTCTTAAAGTACAATAATACCAGGTTCCGTTTGCGTAGGTACAGTACAGACGGCGTAAAATTTTTAGTGTATAATTAACTGGGCTCTGTTATTAGCAGAAGGGAAGGGAGCCCTCACAAATTTACCTTATTACGCCTTCCCGAGACTTGTAAATAACAAAAATATCATTTTCACTTTGAACAAAGTTTGCTTTTTTTATTATTTTTAGACAACTGGAAAACTGCTGTGACTTCGCGTGGAGTTTTTATTATTTTAAAGGCCTATAATATTATGTTGCTTAAAGTTGTTGTGTCTACATAATTCTAATAAGCATAAAAACCTTTTTCCTTTCCATTACTTCTAAAGATTACAGTGAGGCGGCAGACAAACATTTTAAATTTATTTTTTGTATTGCTGTTACGTTTTTCTTATTGGGAGGAGTAGAAATTAAATATTGATATTTTTTATATAGTCAATAAGTTTGTACTTTATTTTTATAATAATAAACAAATATTTTTTGTTGATTGCACATTCATAATTAAAAAACAAGAAATACATTATAAAAGAAAGTTACAACCAAATGTGAATAGGCGGTCTTATTGCTAAAGCAATCTCTGTAAGGTAACCTATGGGATAAATGAATTAAATAACCAGTATACCAGATAAGTATATAGAAGCATTTACACAACAGGTAAACATAACTTTTTATTTATTTATTTATTTAAGTCTACTGGTGATTTTTACAAAATTTCATTTACATAACATAATATACTACTTAAAATAACATGCCTAACGTATGCAAAATCGTATTAAAGCAGACATTGCTTGCACTTTTGTATTTGCTTTTATCTAATTACAAAACAAATACATAAACTTAACTACTTAACTTTATATCTAATGTACACTAATAACAATAAGAAAAGCATGAATATATTTAATGGGATCTAAAAATTATAATCTAAAAATCGATTTAAAAAAATATATATTATAAAATATAACGAATCTTAAAAAACAAGGCAGCCTGTCATATTTGGCCAACTAAGTTGCTGATGATCAGTTTTCGAAAAGTGTTTAGCGGATTTACATTAATGTCCAAGAACCCACTGTAATTATTGTACAATTTACAAAGCCGAGGGATGGTGGAGTTGGCGCCGAATACTGTTCTGGTGCGCGGTGGAGCTAGTAGAGTAATGGCAGAACGTGGATATCTATGTGGCACTCTAAAACTTTTAATACTATTTCTTGGTATTATAGTAAACGTTAAATAAAGACACATAATACCTACATACAGCTTTTAAAAGCTAACGAAGTTGTACACTATGCTTACAAGGAGCTTTTATAAAGATAATACATCTAATCTAGAGATTGGTTCAAGATACGCAACTTATTTCCGTTCAATTAATTTTGCTTTCAAAATGTGTAGTTATTCTCTTTAAAATAATAATTTATCTATAGTCCCAAATCATTAACATGAGACAGCAATCATTAACATTTACCTAAAACTGTCAATCCTCATTGACGTGGTGGGATTAAGCTTCATTATATTCTCTCAGGGAGGGAGGAAAAGCCCTGCAGTGTGCCGTTAAAAAGATAAATGTGATTAATATGCAGCTCCTGTGGCAGTGCGCAATAAACTTTTGGTCGTACCTTTTTGTCTGCTAAGCAGTAGGCCTGTAGCAGCTTAAGGCCTAAGCAATGAAAAGCCAATTGTCAGGGCTAATAACATTCTGTCCCCATTTAGAGTAGGGTTGCCACTTGCTCATTCTAAATATCAACAGTTATTTTAAAACAAAATTATAATTTACCTGTCTAATACATATGCCGAGAACTCAATACAGTTGATAGTAAAAGGTGAATAAAAAATTGTTTCTCTTAAGTAATAGTACATACAACTGTAATTATAAAAGAACACTAGTTTGTTATAAGAATGAAAACCAAGTGTACATTGTAATATTAATTATTTGTGGACACAGTGTAAGATAATACTCAAACAAATTATAATATATCTCTGTTTATCCATTCACGTCCATACGTCGATAAACTAAGCTTGGAGCTACATTTATACATTTTGTTTTATTAAATGCTGTTATCCGTCAAAAACTATTTTTCGACCACGAATTTGAAGAATAAATAATATTTCTTCATTTCAAGTAGGTTCAATTTTAAAACGTCATGTTAGACTATATGAGATATGGCTTTAAAACCGACTCAACAAGGTGTACATAATATTCGTAAAAAAAAATGTTGTCATTTTAGTCCATTTACGGACAATAATTTGATGTTATAACGTCACAACTCGTTAGAATATGGGGTCATAAGCCGAACGCTTATCCGGTCTTGCCTCTCTATCGCTTGTTACGCTCTTTCACTTGCACGTTCTGTTCAGACGGAACGTGACGCTTCTTGTGAGTGTGTGTTCTTGTGACATGCGTGCAGCCGGCGTACATCGATGTAAGACGTTATTAATTCCAAATGTGACAACCCTAAATGTGATCATGTAAGTGCAAATCAGTTGCTTCCAATCAGGCGGAGTAGCTGTGTAAATTCGCCACAAATCAGTGGTCCGACATTAATAAAGCTCTCACGTAACAAGACATATTAGATTCTGACTAATAAAGACCGTACTAATTTATCGGAGCATCGCTCGCAGAAATATTGCCTCATTAGGTCAAAAGTGATTTATTTTATAGCTTTTCATAATTGAACCCTCCAAACTTAGAGCAAATATGTTCTAGAGATGACATGAAAGAATAATTCTGTGAAATGAGATGGAGAAACACGAAACCCTTAAAAAGTCATGTTAAAGTATTTCTTGCACTTATAGGCATGGTATGATAGCACATTGCTGGCTTATGAAATCATAACCTTATATTTGTGTTATTAAGATAATGTTGATGACAATGAGTCCCTTACAGGGAGCTTCCAGGAGCAACTCTAGTACATACTTACTCTAAGCTTACCTAATTATGTATCGTGTCTTGGCGCGCCTTGAAAGGAGATTGGCGAGAGTGGCCTTATAATTTTAAAGCATCGTTCAGATACCAGATTGTGCTATTTAAAACTGCAACTTTATTATGATACTTGTATAAAAAAATTGGGATTTGTTAAAGATGGGGATCAGAAGAACAAAAATAATTATAATTGACTGAAAATTAGTCGTCTGCAGTAACCGGAAGGGTTCTCTGGTAGAAGGTAGCACAAGACAGCAGCTCCAGTGCTACCAACTTAGTGGATTTCTTAGTAAATCTGGTAGTTTAAAGTCAAAAGTTTATTTTAGAAGAGATGTTTATTTATATAATAAACCAGTAAAAAAATATCACATAAGTTTTGTAATTGTTGTAAAACGTATAACTATGTATTAGTTTTAAAAGTGTATCTATTATAACAGTTACCTACTATTTATAAAAAATATATGTACAATACATATCTATTTACAATTATTATTCTCATTATATATTTTATAACTGTGCAAATTGAACATTTTGATTTTTAGGTATGACCTATTTATTCAAATAATTATTATAGAATCGGCTTTATTTTTTCGTTCTATATACATATATAGCTTGGCAAAAAAGTCGTGAAACGGTACTAAAAAAATATGATAACTGGCAACACCCCTTTTGCGGGTTGTCAACCACGTCAAGTCCGTAGATGTGTCATTTCTTGAAATCGATAATCTTTGTTCGTGTTATTTTCAATGTTATTGTGTTATTGGGCTCAAAATGGACAGAACCGCAATCCGCAGCTCGGGTAGAGAGATCATTTACAAAGTATTTAAAAGATTTTTGGCAGAACTCTAATCCACAAAAATTTTATCCGATTTGAACGAAGTTTACAAAAAGACTGCTGAAATGACTGGTAAAATGTGGTTTAAATAAAGTAATTGTATAGTATATGTGTGGCTTAATTACAATACCCTCTCATAGTATGCTTGTTTGCATGTAAATGTAGATTCCGGAATTAAAGGTTATGTTTATAAAATGCATTTGCCAAATAGCGCGTTTGTATAATTTTGATACTTTTTTGTGGATATTGCATAAATCACAGAAAAAAAAATGTGCAGATTATATGATTTCGCTTATATAACAATGGTAGGTAATAAACCTGTATATACTTAAGTAAATATCTTTTTTTAGGTAAATTCGTCAGTACTATAAGACGAATTGCTCTGGAAGGACAGAGAAATAAAGGTGTTTTCTCCACACCAGGGAAACATAGAACTAGGCGACCTACAAAAGAATTGGACGATTGGACACGTAATGAAAATAGAGAGTGATTATTACCAAAGGGGACAATCTCTGTATAGTGATATTGACAAAATAATTATAAACCTGCAAGATGAAAGCAATAGTGACACATCCGAAGATAGCCAGCGGTTGATAGCAGCTGATAGATAGTAGCAGCAATTGGAGTTGGCTCGCGCCAAGACGTGGCTGAAGGCTTATCTGGCGTGGAATATTTAGACGAAAGCATTTTTCATTCTGACTAAATATTTATAGTTGTATGAATACAAATTTTCTAATTAAAATACATTACCATCCTTTAAGAAGTTTTATTAATTATTTTTCTATCCCAATCAATTTTATTTTGAAAGTGTGTCAGTGAAATCACGTTATTAAAAATTGTATTTAAATCAAAGTATCAAAACCGATATTGTCGTACTATATAGAGTGCCCACATGAACGGTTGTGACGCGACCATTATTTTCACGACTTTCTTGTCCAGCTATAACATGATGTTGGTTCATGTGGTGCTAGGCTATTGATTAATTAAGTGACATTTAAAAAGGAACTTGTCTGTTATGTATACTTATTTTGACTTAATAGACTTTATTTTTTGACAGACAAATGTTGGGCATTGTCATTGTGTTTAAAACTAACAGTCATATTAATAAAAAATATTGTTTGATGTTGGTTGTTGATCATTTTCGGGTTTTAATGTTACATTTTGCGTTGATTTAATATACTCCAAGTGATTTAAACGTTGAAAGTAATTGCCATTTTTGTGATTTCCTCCTAACGATTTGGCTATATACAGGATTTACTAATTATGGCCCTGTCGACCGTTTTTGCCTTGGGACATCTAGTTTCCAGCAATTTGGACTTTGTTAACTATTAAAATGTGTTGTTTCAATTTAAACTGCTTCAATAATCTGTAGTGATTATTAGTATTAATCATCATCATCTGCATATAGTAGGAGGGAAAACAGGCACAAAACCTTGTTATGTGAAGGCACATAAGCTCACCACTGGAACAACAAGGTAGTTTAATGAAAAAAATTAAAATCCCTTGATATTTATTATTGATATTATTTACTCTGTAAGAAGTTCAACATTAAAATATTGGTTTAGTTAACATCTGTCGATGAGATAGGTATGTGTTACTTGTTGTTTGTTTGTTTGTCCAATAGAAGATCAGGTATCCTGTGCCCTCTACAAGCCAGGGAATCAATATATCTCCAAATTAACAAACAGAGGAAGTTGTAGAAGTTTATACTGATTGTTCTACTACTAAAGGCCCGTTAGTAGAATCTTCTGGACAAATTGTGATGCCTACATTCAGCAACAAAATAAATGAGCTTGCATTATGTCAATATTGTTTTATTTATCTACTCTTGTTTTCTTTTTATAATTTTCAGTGGATCTATACAATTAGTCTTATATCTATGTAGATCTCTTTTTTATACGAAATAAGCTTGCGCTTGATCCCAACCTCTATTGATGGTATGTGTAGATATTATGGTCTAAGATGAAACGCACTCGCTTAGAAAATGCCTATTCACTCTTGTTTTAAAGATACCCAAGTTGTTACAATATTTTCATTTTCTTCTCTGTAATGAATTGGTAGTTTGTAACTTCAGAACTAAGAACGCTAGGAAACTTGTATTTAAGGGATTTACTGTCTCCTTTTTATTTAATTATTGTTAGTTTATAACTACTGTACTTTACAATCAACCTTTTGGCTGAGATTTTTACTTAGGCTTATTAATATATTTAGTAATTTTTCTGTAACTATCTTCCATCTCACATTTAACATGCAGAAGTTATGCATGGTAAACTATTGCCTACCTATAACAAAATGCCAGCATAGCGATATATTGACGATATAAAAACTGTGGTATACTTACTTTAATCTTGTACCGCATGTTCACTTAAATATCTAGCTAATATTTACGAGTGTATGTTGAACATATTCCTACGTATTTGATATCCTGATACAATTAAACAGTAACTTCTTCTAGCAGTTCATTTTTGATTAGTAAATATTTGAGGTTATAAGATATCTTTTTTCTCCCAACTTTTCAAACCTACTTACCATTTGCTTTTTTCTTAGTTATGTTATGTTTTACAACTGCTAATAAGTTTCTACTTTGAATGCTACCGTTTTCTTCGGGTCCAAAGGTACATACAATCTCGCCATTCTCCTTTTACACCTACATTCATTAAAAGCTTTTATTGGTACGAATGTTTATCTTTTTTTACTGAAAATTCGTCATTAGCCTACTTTTGAGGCCAGGGTGGAACTTCTCTATAAAAGAGAGAGTATTTCGTATTTAGACATGAACTTAGTTAGTTTAGTCTCTGCTATAATTAACTGAATAATAAACGTAAACTATATAAGGACAAATATGTGAAACCAAAACAGTAATATCTTTGTCTTTTTATCTCGTAAGTCAAAATGTTGTTAGTTTTCTTTCGTTTCGATGGCTCAACTATAGCACAGAATATATACTAATATTATTGATGCGAAAATAATTCAGTCTGTTTGTCTCGCTTTCACACTAAAACTATTGAACCGATTTAAATGAAATTTGGTCCAGAAATAGTCCAGAGCATGAGAAAGGATAGGCTACTTTTTGTCGAATTATCACAAAACAGAATTCGCGAGAAATTCTGTGCATCCACTAGTCCTTAATATAGTAAATTAATCTTGGGCTAGTAAGCTCGCGATTTCTCTCGCATATCCTAGTCTAATATTAATCTTTATTTATGAATCTGGTTATCACATAGAACAAGAACTTTTACAATATAACTTACAAATTTATAGAGTAGCGCTTTTAAACATAAAACAAGCTCTTGTGCTATATATTAGTTTTAATATAAGAATAAATATCGACGTAAGAAACATAAATAAAGTATGTAAGGACATTGTAACCGATATTACTATGTATTACTACAGGTCAGATCTTGTCATATATGAGATTTATCACTTCTGTTTATTAGTTTTGTTTAACTTTCCCTCCATTACGAACATCTTGGTCCAGCCCAAGCGTTATGAATACTTGTATGGGTTATTGTTTCAATATTTACTAGTTTAGCAATAACAATAAAACTTTGCGTCAAAAACTCCGCAAGCGGAAAACCAGTTATATGCTGTTTTATATTTTAAAAAGCAAAATAAATGTAAATAAAAGTAAATGAGAGAAAATGGTTGATGAAAACAGGGCGGCAATTTTGATAGCGTATTCCTCGCTTATTTTTTTTTCTCTTTATTTGGTCTACCAACAGTTTTACAGATAATACATTGCATAAAAATAAAACAAAATCTACGAGTAACGTGTTAAAAAGTAAACTTAATTATAGGTAAACACAGCATGCAACTAATTAACATTTATTAGATTTGCTTAAGTTATGTTAATTTTATCAGAAAATATTTAAACTAATAATTATTACTATTAAGTGATTTTATTTCCAACTTAAAAGATTTACTAAATTTTAAGAATGAATCAATAAAAATATCTGTAGCACTTAGCTTATGCCAAATGGTTGCTCTGCTTATAGACGATAGTTTTCTACTTACCATCAGATCTGTCAATTGGTACTATAAAAAAGTAGTTGCATTGACTACAGTGTCAAACAGGTTGACTTAATTCATCGAAAGATATCGAATTACTAGCGAATAACAGAGTAAGTACCTATCTAAATCGCCACAGATGTTCTAAAACTAATCCTGAAGGTGTTGGAACTGATGTCTGAGCCCTGTTTTAAGTCTTTCTCTATTGTATGTCTCAGATTAGGAGCATCACAAGCCACGGAATTAATTGAGAAACACGACCTTGTACGTGACTCAAATGTTCCATAGAATAAACGACATCCCATAAACCCTTTATCCGTTCCTATGACGTTTCATAATAGGCCCTTATGTTTAAGTGTGTACGTATTATGAAAGCCGAGCGCGCATTCCGGCCATAAATCTGTCGGAGGCAAAGAAGGCCTTCTAAATCCCCTTTATACTTATTTATTTTTGTCATTAAGCTTTCCTTGTTTTCATCGTTATTCGTTCTATTATTTTTTATACTAAGGGCCAATTTCAGCACCTGATAAGTATCGGATAGTTTATTCGCAAGTTTCATTGACACAAATTAAGCAAGTCACAAAACTTACGTTAAGGCTTTCCTGTCATTAAAAAGTGTCCACGAGGGCCACTGAACGTGGAGAAACTCGCCCTAAATATTATAAGTTACTTTTACATTGCGTTAACGCGACGTCAACGTTGCTTTTCCGCGTACAATCAGAGAAAAAATAGAATCCGACAAGAAACACCACTAGACGAAAATAACTTTAAAAAAAGAAATTATCGTCATCAGTTTTGGGAAAATCCTATATGGTCCAATCGATTACAAAAAAAAGTGTATTTCGAACTGTACTCTGATAGTATCAAAAATAACGAATCTGAATTTTATAAATATTTGCGAATGTCGGAAACTACATACGGAAGAGAGGATTGTTATAACTTTGAGGTAAGAAAAAGAATACATTTAAATTAGTCATACGGGTTTTAAAAAAATTTACGTGATTGTACTTGTTGTTAATAAACGCAACGTCGACGTCGCGTTAACGCAACGCTGCGCAAACGTTGAAGGATCGCTGACGCTCGCAAAACGCTGGTGGAGCTTACAGACAGTTCGTCTTCACATTTTATTATAAGCGTGTAAACAGATCATTTTACTACATTTAATTTCAATATTAATATTTTGAAATTAAAAGTAGCAAAATAACATGTAAAAAAGCTACGTTAAAAATATTCAACAGTATTTTCATTCTGGGTCATCCGCAGTAACGAGTAACACGATCGCGCCATTTGCATCTGTAAACTGATATCGCTTCACCCGTCGTCTGGCTTATACTCGTATATTTAAAAAACTAGCCGAGTGCAATTCAGACTCATATCAGTTAGTCATAACTCCGCCTATGAGCTGTCCGCCTCATTTCGGTCGGTTAGTCTATATTGCTTCAATTACGAGGTCCTTGGTCCGAAATTTAAGTCGGTCATGGAATAATACTTTTTTTTCCCCTAAGAGGAGAAATTCCTCGTGGACATCCTCAAAGGATAGTGCCGTACTCCTACCGGCTAAAAACCCCCCTACCACCCCGACACTGGTGTACCTGCCGTTTTGGCCTACCACCAGTGCCTTTGTCTGTATCATCCTTCTCCTTTATTTTCATTATGGCTGCTAAATAGGTTTTTATCGCTTGCCAGTTCTCCTTCGTCTCTAGCATCAAGGTGCTCAATTTCTGCACGTCAATCTAGCTCCCCAGCTGTATAATAAACAACTCACTGTCTCTCTTTCAAACTTTGAACAATGAAAAATGGAATAATACTGAGTTTTCTTCTAGGAAATTATCAATAAATTCTTTAAAGGAAGTTGGTGGTGTTACACCCCCAAGCCTCGGAGAGCACATAAAGCCATCAGCCCCGGTCACTTTCGTTATCATTTGATTATGATCGTTAATTATAACATCATCACCTTAAACCAACTAACACGCATTGGAACAGCGTGGTGGTAGTTCTCCATATCGACTCACCTACAAAAAGGGAGGCCTATGTACCTATTGTAGGCTGATAATGATAATTAGTTCTATGTGACAAATCTCATTAGGTACATATTCTTAATGATTACCTGTTGGGTGCATCCCAGTAGTACCCCATACCGTAGTTCTATAGAACTGTTGGGATATTTTCCGGGCTGTCAAATTATATCCCAATAGTTCTATATAGTACTGTAGTATAGTTTTTGCTCTTGACTTTACGTATACCCATACCATATAAGTTTATTATAAAATTTATATTATTTTGATTGATATTTCATTTTGATTTTAAAAAAAAATGTCCCTTGCGACAAAAGCTAAGTTGTTAAAACCAAGTAGTAGTTGTGTCTAAAAAAATATTTTCTTATTTTAGAAGTTACAATGTCTCACACATTTTACCACTTTGGAAGTTAGTTAGTTTAGAAAAAAATTGTGTTAAAAACCTGAATACCATTTTAAAGACGTTTAGTGCAATTTAAGCAAATGTATTCCATATAGTATGTTTATAGATACTCTCAAATTTAAGTGGACATTTATTATTGCAATCAAAAGAGATTCCATATTATACTTATAAAAACTATAGATATTTTATATGTAACGTACAAACAAGATGTTGATATCGACATTTCTTTAATTTTGTCCCATTAGTTCTGTATAGAATTTTAATTCTATATAGAACATTAGTTCTATATAGAACTAATGGGACACTAAGCACTAATATGGTGTATCAACAGTTCTATAGAACTAAAATTAGGGGGTACTACTGGGATGCACCCTACCTGTTAACTGAGTCATTAAGTGTTGGTGTTCGTTATATAAAATTAGGTAGTTTACAATTCATGCAAATAAAGTATTGTAAACTACTTTTAAAAACAGTTACTTTAATCGTAGAGTTCTTTCTATCTTCCTAGAGCCAGAGCTCATGCCGTCCACTGTGCTTATTCCAAAATTGGTTAGTTCCAGTTCAAGGTTACATTAACAGTCTCGAATTGAGTATTTAAGAAGAGCTTCGAGCTCCAATGCAACCAACATGATTTTTTTATCGTACGCTCGATCTTAATAACGGCAACAGATAGACTCTTATAATATATTGTACGGAATCCTCTTTGCGTGAGTCCGACTCGCACTTGACCAGTTTCTTTTTTATTATGATGGAGAAAATCTGGCCGTTATTGTATATCAGTCAGGGATTATCAAAATTTGTAATTTAAACTTCTTTTAATTCTGTTAATAAGGCAAAAGATAATTTAAAGCAACAGTATTTTATTTTAAAACCCGAAATTCAAACAATTTGAGAACTTAACAAAACTTCCTTTGCTTGATTCAACAACACAGCAAATCCAGTTTTAAATGGCTTATAACTTTTAAACATCAAACAAATCTTTACTGTAATTATTGTTTCGAATAGTATTTGTTTATTTTAGGAATTTTTGAAAAACGGAACAACAATATTATTCTTTTCTCCTTATTAAGTAGTTATTTATTACACCTTTATTTTTCTTGGGAGTACGCAAATATAATGATATCATAATCATCCTTTTGTAATCAATCTAGAACTCTAGAGAATCAATGTACAGTAGTTTTTGCTCTAAACGAGTCACCTGGAACATTTTCTGGGCGTTTTAAATAGAATTTATTAAGCTTTTTCTGAATTTCAGCCTTGCCCCACCATATTGGGAAAATGGCACCTAATAGCAGTTTTTGCCGATGTGAGTCAACATTAACAAAATAAGAATTTCCATCACGTGAGTATTCAACAATAACAACGTTGCTGCTTCGTTGGTCTAGTCTATGTGGCTTTGATCACGAGGTCCTGGGCTCAAATCCTGGGCCAGGTTGTGGAATAATCCTAAGTTTATATTAAGTTCTACCTTATTAGAAATTTGCAGTAGGTATAACTAAGCTCGAAGTCGGATTGTTGGTGTTAATACCCTTATACGTCGGAGAGGGAGGCTAAAATGACCTTTCCGGTACTACTGTCAACATCTGACAGTGATCGTTAATGAATTAAACATTATCACGCTCAGCCCGACAAACCGTATTGAAGCAGCGTGGTGGGCTTAAGCTCCATATCCCCTCTCCTACAAGGAGGCCCCCCTCTATGCGGGCTGGCTGGGCTGGGCCGGGCCTGTAGTGGGCCGTTAATAGGTTGATCGTGTATGTATGTAATAACAACGTTACAATTACAAACACAGGAAAGAAAAAAATCGATGAAATTAGTTCACCATCAAGGTCAAATATAGTGGTAACAACCTTCAGCGGCACACACCGAAATATTAAACGGTCATTAATTTTATATTGCCCTGACTTTTTGGTGTCGTGGGGTGTGAAAACAAGGTATTTTAGGAAATATGACATAACGTCTACACTGAATTGAATTATGTAAACATTTTTATAAATAAGCATGTATAAGTAAAACGACTTCATTGTTTTTAAACCATGTACTGTTATAATTATTGTCTGTGGCTTGTATAGACCTTCAAAACGGCGTTGAAAAGCTGTATTTAGGGGTTTATTTTAAATTTTTCGTGGGAGGGGATTTGAATCCCTTGACACCCCTTGGGGTAAATTCTTACTGGAAGGTGATCACAGGAACTCCGCAATAAAACTACATAGTTCCATCGAGTTTGGCTTGCTTCGTTCTTATTATACCTACTATCGTTTATGTAATGGCATCAATACGACAATTCCCCAAATTCCACGTCAGTTTTGAAGCTGATGTTGCAAAGCGGATATAATAGAAATTAATGAATTTAATGTAATAGAAATTAATGAAATAATTGTAATAGAAATTAACGGAATTTCGCAATGACGTTTTGTAGTATTGGATTAATCGAACTAAAATTTTTAAATAAAAATAGAACCAACTCAAAATGCACTAAAAAGTAAAAAATAACTGTGTCATTTAGTTGTTTTAATTTACTTAAGTATATCTATGAAGTCGGTGCCAGCCAAGTTTAAGGAACATTTATTTTATGTATTAAAGCAGTTTGTGGGTTCTAGGTAACGTCCTTAAAGTAGAAACCTTGGCTGGCACCGACTCCTAGATATGCTTAAGTAAATTAAAGCAACTAAATGACACGGTTATTTTTTACTTTTTAGTGCGTTTTAAGTCGGTTCTATTTTTATTTAAAAAATTTTATTTCTTACTTTTTAGTGATTTATCGCCACGTATCATACTCGTACTATACTGTCATAGTGTATAGTACGGCACTAGTAGCCACAAAGCTACCGATACCAAGACAAAAACCGAAATCGCTGTAAGCGTGCCTCCAAAATTTGAAGAGTTCCTTAAATTTCCCCAAAATATCGTTGTCAGATCCTAACATGATGACAATGGGACCACCTTGGATGTATGACCCTTTCTAATAAAAAAGAATTATCAAAATCGGACAACTCTATAAAAAGTTATGCGTGGTCATACAAAAAAAAAATATATACATGTCGAATTGAAAACCTCCGTTTTTTTTCGTCGGTTAAAAAGTGGGATGATCGACGAGATGTAAGGTTTATGTTCGTACGATATATTTTTTTCAAGCATCGACGTACTGGTTGAAGGACGCCGGCGACACGCTGTCTAGTTCCGACATCGGGTGTTACGTTCCACAGCGTAATGAAAACAAATTCCAGTATCAGCTGACTTGGATCGGATCACATAACGACACAGATCACGTGAGAACATGACGTATCTACTTAAGCAATATTTCATTATCTGTCTATTTTAATACCTTAAAACCATAGATTAAAGACTACTAGATAGAGCCCATAGCGTGTCCACTCGTGAGACAGCAAATCAGCCTTATTGACATGACATGTCAACATTTAAAGTACATCATAAAAGGTTATGTTTTAAAATATCGTAAAATACGAAATATTACTTTATATAATATAGTTTAGTAAACGCATAATACATGAAATTTGCTAAAAAATAACATATCTAAGCTTTAAATCATCAATCAATGAAGTTTATGCCTACTTACGTATGAAACGTAATTCCTTCGATTTTCTGTTCGCTGCGACTGTTGCAGCCGAAAATATTACAACCCACCATAGCACGATAACGTTTAAATTAATATAGTAACCGCAAAGTTATATTATTTATCAGCAAATTTAATAAAAAGCTAATAATTGCTCAGATATGTCCCTTGTCTGTCACAAATTCCACTCTTGACAAATAATAAAAACGAACACGCTGAAAGGGACAAAAAATAATCTTGTATCACTTTCTAATAAAGGCCGAATGAAATAAGTCTGTCACGCTCTTGAACCTACAGCCGCGTTATGACTCCATCTAGTAGTCTTTAATCTATGCTTAAAACCGAGCCCCCTTTGTTAAAAGAGATTGGGAGTTTAGACCCATCAAGCTACCCTTATATTTTTTCTGATTGTGTAATTGCGGTAGGTTTTGTAGAGCTGGTAATTTTTTTTCTTGTAATAATAACTATCAATTGTTAAAGGTAATGACTGAGATCTAATAGTAATGAATATCTTGGAAGAAATAAAAGCTGAATAATCCATATGCCAACACTCACCTCGAACACTAAGGCAATGCCTGCAGTACCCAGAACAGGGCGCAGATCTTAGAGCAGCGTATAAATGGCAAGACCAGGAATACATCTCATTATAGCGAAGTTGTAAAGCTCGCACGAGGCGCATAAACGGCTAATTGAGTACTAACTGAACTTTTGCTATATGGGCTATCTGATAAAAAAAAGTTACAGGTACCTCGTTGTCTCATAGAAATCAATGAGAAAAGCTAAATAATTTTAATGATTTTCATACGTAACATCGTTTAAAGCCATAAAAGGTTTATTTAAATGGGTATATACGTATTAAGAGGATTTAGAGGGTTTCTTTACCCCGGACATATTTATTATAAGCAGTTGTAAAGGGTTCACTTTATCTATACGTGGTTAAACGTACCTAAGGATTATACATATTATGTAACATCTATAGAAAAGTACCTTTACTATTCTATGGATTTTTCATAATTTAGGACACACAACTTAAAGTTCGTATTCACAAAATACGGTGCCTAACACTACTCTGACAGCTCTAAGGCTTGGCTATATTTAAGCTTTTTCTACCGCTTCATTTAATCTATTTAGTAGTTACGATATTTAGGAGCTTAATGTGAGATGAACCAAAAGTACATATATCTATGCTTTTTTTCTTTTCTTCTTTAATAGGTACGCAGTGTTTTTCTTTATTTAACCGAGTATCTCTGAATACATTAGACGAAACTTTAGAGTACATTTGATAAAATTATATAAAACGACAATAAAGTGATAAAAATTATAATAAGTAAATATCGCGGATGTAATTTAAAAAATCCTTTATTTTTGATTTTTATTTTGTATTTTATTTATCGTAATTGCAATCAACTCCAACACATAGTACTCTTTTAGAAAAGTATAGTTTGAAAAGTTATTGAACGAAATGCTTAAAACCCAAATATATACCTGAAAATTTTGGCCTCGGTTTCAATTCGAAACAGATACGATATGAAAGCGTGCAAAGAAAATACTGTTTACCTTAGCCTAGCTGCAATGGAAAGAAAAAAATGTCACGCAAACATGTTTAATATGTGATCGATGTGCCGTGCCAAGGTTAGCGTGTCACGGCGCCGTGCACGCTGAGAGTTCGCATTGCTCTACTGGAGTTGCATCGATTTCCACTAAAACCCATCTATTTATACTAGTGTCTGAACAGGCTCTTCTACGTCCTGAGAAAGCTTGAAATGATAAAATTATGATCATCATCATCATCATTATCAGCCTATTAACGGTGATATGGAGCGTACACCCAACACACTGCTCCAAAGCGGTTTGACGGAATAAGGTTGATAAGGACCGACCCAGGAATCGAACCCAGGACCTCGTGATCGAAGCCAGATAGGCTAACCACTACACCAACGAGGCAGTTAAAATTATGATATTACAACAAAAATATTTTCAAAGGAATCCAGGGATTATCTTCATTTGTTTGAAATAAATCTTTAGTGGATTAGCGAAATGTGTACTCAAGCTTATTTTTCACAAAGTTAATGAATCAAAACATAAGCCTATTTGTGGGAACAAACAGTCCAGTGTACATTTAAAGAATTTAATTTCTGATGTCTGTGATTACTTAAGTAGCATAAAAGCTTCGGTCCATCCATCGGTTGAAACATCTTCGATCGAACAGTTAAGGGTAATCATAAACCATTAGCGCCAGGTGGTAAAGTTGTTTCACGTTATTTTTCGTAACACATATAATCATAAACCACAATGGACGTGCTCAAAGGAAACAGTAAATCAATAAATACATTACACTCATTAATGGCGTCCGTCTGAAGGTCGTTACGCACAGAAATAGCCTTTACCATGGGTTTACCTATAAACAGACCAAAATGTTCACCGCCCATGAATTTTATACAGCTCAAAATTTTATGGGGTGTAAAAAAATGTCGCGGAGTCTGACATAGAAATGTGTAACATATTTTATCATTTACGATTCGGGAATGTTCAAAAATAATCTTATCGCATACGCAATTTAATTTTGGGACTTTATCACAAGGGTTACAAAGCTACGCTTTTTACCCGACTGCGTCAGAAGGAGGGTAATGTTTTTCGAGCGTATGTATGTATGTATGTATGTATGTATGTATGACCATTTCTTCGGCAAGCGCTACAGCCTAAGCGACTGAATTGATTTTGACATGTGAGGTGTTGTTGAATTTGCCTAAATTGTGGAAGTAATATAGGCTATATGAAAATGGCGGCTGTACGTGGGGGAAAAAGTGTGCATTTTTTTCTTTTATCCTAACAATATTGGTATCAAATAAAAGGTCGTAAAAAGACAATTTGAAAAATATAAATATCATATCATGTTTATATTACTATTTAACAAGCTATGTCAAAAAAGTACACCAAGTGTCCGTCTCCGTCTCATTTCTATACCACAAATTAAAACTAAAAAATCTCAAATAAAATTATTATTATAAAAACAAAAAGCCAAATTGCTTATCCCAACAAAAACAAAAAAACCCAACGGGTTTTCACTAGTAGTAAACTATTTTGTCCACAACTACAGCACCTATTGCACCATAAAGTATTTATAATTTTATATAGATATAGTGATCCTTGTTTGTCTCTTTTCAGTTCATAACTTCTAAGCAGTTGGGATTTTTGTTTTTATAATAATGATTTTTTATAGGTTGAGCTCTCATCCGGTTATAAAAATACTTGCATTCCATTTGGAGCTTTATGCAACTGGAATTCGTCCGAGAAAGTTCTTAAGCTTATTTATTTCAGCCAAACTTTGGTGTTCCGGTCTGGAGAGCATGTTAGCCGTTGTCATTACAGACAGATTAAACTCAACACTTACGTCTCAGGTAAAGTACACAAAGTACAGCGACACTTGGTAGGACGTTATCCTTGTATAGATACCCTGCGAAGTGTTGGTGTTTATGTGATGGTTTTACACTTACTACCTACTAACTGAATAAGAGGTGAATACATCAATTAGTATCTAGTGTTACCAGGTGGACCATCTAGGTAATCCGTCATTTAGTACTGTAGATATAAATAAACCAGAGAACGCCCGCGGTTTCACCCGCGTAGTTCTCATTCACGTGGGAATTTCGGGATAAAATGTAGCTTATGTGTTATAATGATATATAAGCTATATTATTGTGAATTTTCATCAAAATACATTCAGTAATTTTTGCGCGAAAGAGTATCAAACATAGACTATTTAATTTTGTAATGAATTTACCACCGGTTTGGAAGACAGCGTTCTGCTGAGAAGACCTCCGTGGCGCAATGGTATGCGCGGTGGATTTATAAGACGGAGGTCCTGGGTTCGATTCCCGGCAGGGCAGATTGAGATTTTTCTTAATTTGTCTTGGTCTGGCTGGTGGGAGGCTTTCGCCGTGGCTAGTTACCACCCTACCGAAAAGACGTATCGCTAAGCGATTTAGCGTTCCGGTACGATGTCGTGTAGAAACCGATGTGGATTTTCGTCCCACTCCCAACAAGTTAGCCCCCTTCTATCTTAGACTGCATCATCACTTAATATCAGGTGTGATAGCAGTCAAGGGTCAAGTTGTAGTCGATAAAAAGAAAAAAGAGCCGACATAGGTGCAATGTTAACAGGAACTAAGTATACTTTTAAAATTAGAACGCACAATGATTACTGCACCATTTGCATTATCTATTGCTTTAATAACAATAAAAAAGTATCATACGTATGGAACCTTAAGGTGGTCGTAAAATAATTAAAACTAATTATGCTTATGTCAACATAAACTTTCCATTATGCGAAATTAATGTGCACAAAGTACAACCAACAGCTGAAACTTGTACAGCTGCCTCTGGGACCCAACTTATTCAATTAACCGCCTTTGAACCCAGTTCCAGACCCACTTTATTATTCAAATGGTGTAAAGGCACGTCTTTTTCCATTTTTCAACTGTTTATCGAAATTTCGGGCACCTCATTTAGGACGGAATGTAAAATTAACATTGAATTAAATTCAACTCTATTCGTATTTATATAAATTGCTATGATTATTACGAAATTAATGCTTCTTTAGTTCAGTAGAGCCTAGCCTAGCCTATTTATAGCATGGGATCTTGAGATCCTGGGTTCAAATCCTGACTAGAATAGCTTGAAGAGAATAGAATTTCAAAAAACATTATGGCTCTTGGGTCGGGATATCTCCTCCTTCTTAGAAGAATTCTCAATAGCAGTCGTAAGTTGGAGGAAACAGTTTAGGAAGTTGGAGGTATTTTAATATTATCTACTAGTCTTTTTAGATAGTGTCAAGCCGTCGATCCCGATTATTATAATTAGCATCGGAAAGATAACTATGTCAAGAATTGTCGGCGCAGCTTGATTGGTCGAATTGTTCCTAAACGCCAATTTTTTTTAAAAAAGAGTTCAATTTCACATGCATCCACCTGTATTTCCATAAATAATTTACCAACTTACTAACGCTTTTTAAATTTATTTGACACGCTCAAACGTGTGTATACTGTTATCTCTGAATCTATGCTCTGAATGAGCCTAGTAAAGGCTCATTCAGAGCAAAACTAAAACTAAAATAGTATATCGGTTTATAAAATAACTAAACTAAAAATAATCCCTCAAAAATTTATTTCTATTTTCTCTGCACGGATCCTACATCAAATAAACAAACCGAGATCTTTGTGTAGTGTACCGTATTATTTATTTATCTGTTGTGAACAAACTATAATCCTTTTACTAACAAACATTATTTTCCTTGTCTACTATCCTGATACTGGTGTTGTTAAAAAAATATATAATGTCACTAGGTAACCTACTGTATAATATTTAAGCAACATTTTTTGTATCTACTAGAATTTTAAAACAAGTGAGACGGTTTAATTTAAAATCATATATTGTATTTATTTTATATAAAGTTTCCCCACACATCCTCTCTTCCCCGTTCCAGTTAATTTATACAGTTTCCCGCCAAGCAATGTGTTGGCCCGTCCGCGACATATAGCCTGAATGAGTTATCTCCTAGTTACAAACTTTGAATGATTATTTATATCTAATAATAAGCTTATATAAATTACATAATTTTCATACAACTGTATCAACCCTTTGTAGTACAGTCATTTAGTATTTTTACTTGGAAAGTTTTCCGAGAGTTTTGAAAATTAGTAATTTTATAGATTTTGATATGCTCTTTCCAAATTTCAAATATGTTTTTCCTGTGAAATGCGCCGGAAAGGAGTTATTATCAAAAAAGTGCTTTTGGGCGCCATTTTTTCAATATGGCGGCGCGAGCGGCAAACATACGAGGTGGCAAAGTTGAAATTTGGAAAGAGCATATCAAAATCTATAAAATTGCCAATTTTCGAAACTCCCGGAAAACTTTCCTAGTAACCTCTATTTTTTCGACCAAATGTCTGTACTATTAGAGCTCTTTTACAAATGCCTACGTCCATTCTCAGGCTGTATACTATCTCTGTGCAAAATTTTATTTATACCGGTTTAGTAATTTCACGGCCTATTTAATGCAAATAATCAAACAGTCAAATCTTTCCTCTTTACTATAGATAAAGATAAATTTACCGTGTGCGGGCAATCCAATGCAAAATCATAATATGTTGGAATTTATCAAAGGTAAAACGTAAACAGAATGAGATATATCTGTATAGTGATCTCATATGTAAGATCGAAAAACGTAACCCTCCTTTAGCAGCAGGTAAAAACAAGGTCGAGGACTTAGCTCTAAACTAGGCACGGCGTAAGAAAATAATTTCACCGCTCGGGAAAATGGAAATTTCACGTGGATGAAAACGCGGACAACAGCTTAACCGTAATCTGAAATTGAAAGGCTAATAACTTTGTATAAAAGACAAATAACGAGTTTAATAGTACAACAAGCTTATCTTACTGTTTCACATGACGATAATCTCGTTAAAGCCGAAAGGGAAAAAGTATGAAAATACAGGGACCTTGCTCACGAGATTATGGTCACGGGGGAAGTTGATCAACCTTTACTGTCGCGTAAAAGAATCTTTCGCTTGTTTGTTGGATGATGGGCTGGATAAACACGGTGGTAGTCCTTAAAACGGCCCGCATTCTGAGAATCCTTGGACTGGAGTCCTGATCGCCGGTTGCATGAGCACTCAAGAGCTCTGCATTGCTGACCGATTTTTTAAATAAATTAATAGTGTTTTTATATAAATTTACAGATATTGAGAAAAATTATATATTACATAAATAATATATTGCAAAGAGAGTACAAGGTTATTAGAAACTCTGAAAGCATTGTGGTTCTGGAACTTGAAGAAAACAGGACCTTGTTCCCGCTGCAAATATATTGAACAAATACTTTGCAATGCGAAGTTTCTGCTATTTCCTATTCATTAAAGTTTTCCTACCGCGAGTCTTTATTTTGTTCAAAGTATCGCGTCCGGTAGTATTTTCTGCATAGTAAACGCTAATGGATCCCCATTTGTGTTTTAATATGAAACAAGCTAAGTAGTTAACATTTATTTATTTTGCTATTTTCCGCAAAAGTCAGGCAAATCCAAGCGACAGAGTCAGCCAGACCCAGATCCGACAAAAAATCCTCTACGTACGTTTCACTACGAAACCGCAGCATACTCAGGTAATGTTGTCTACAGAATGTTTAATTACAAAGAAGAACTCTATCCTAAATTGAAACAACCTATACGAGTTAGACTGTTGTTTATGTAAGAATATTATCACTACAGTTTGGCTACTAAAGTCGCCCGGCAAATGAAAAGAAATTTTGGAAAGCATTCCCAGAATTATTTGCAAATATTGGTATTTAATTAGTGCATTTTTTTTATATTGGTAGTAATAATTTTTTACACATATGCATGTTATTGTGCGCAAAATACGATTTTTAATTTGCCCGGTGATTTCATTCAAATCGATTCTGTTTTCAGAAGCCAAACTATCAATGCACAGTGAATCTTGATCGTCGTGAAAGGCTCATATTATCATTAACATCTAAAAACGACCGTATCAGACTGTATTAGTGCAGCGTGGTGTGTCAAAACTCCAACAAAGTAATTTTAAAATAGGCTTATGTTATATGAGAAAGTACTTTAACTCAAAGGTGTGAAGTCTGAGGAAGGAATTACGCACTCAAACCAGTAGAGCCAAACGTTTATGTCACATCATTTCATAGTATCACAAATCACTGTTTAATGAATTAAAAGTTTCCTGAAATTTGTGGCCAAGTACATCATAAAATGTAACGTATCTTGGGGCAATAACTTACAGAGGATAGAGCTATTATGTTCAGACTATGTAGCTGTGTCTGACATTGTTAAGTTAATGAGGGTACCACACATATTTTCTTATCTCTATATTATGGATATGTTAGAATAGTCGAATAGTGTATGGCACTGTTCTTTTGGTTGTTACAAAGTATGCATATTTTAATGTAATATTAATTATTGTAATTCAGTGGTATTGTAATTCATTTAAAAGAGCATGTGTCGAGTTTTTCTGGCCGCGTCTTTTCTCGTCACGGACTGCTTTTCCGATGCGGCGGTAGATAAAAGATTATGAAAGAATAAAACGATTTGGAAGACATCAGAATATTATTTAAAAACCCGCTGCAACTAACAATCAATATGTAATTTTTATACTATTAAATAAAATTGTGATAATTTAAGGTGGGAAACTTAAAATTAAAGCAACGAGGGTTTCAAACGCGCCTTTGTCCAAGAAAAGCCCACAACACACTCAATTTTTAATATCACAATCTAACATTGTTATTTAAAAAAATCAAAACAACATTCTGACCAAATAAAGGTCTCCAACTCAGTATAAAGCTAGCTGCAACGCTGATTTTTAGTCACATTATTTAAATCAAGAAAAAATCCTGTAAAATTAAGAATGTCGGTTATACCGTAGTAAAAACAACATTCACCAAAACTAGTGAAGCGAAAAACTACTTATGAAAATATCATTCGCTGTTACGCTACGTACACGCTACGACAAGATTCATCGTAGCTTGTTAAAATATAGCTTACTAGCAGGTCCGTGGCCCAAGTACCCTTCCAAGAACACCAAAAGAAATTTTAAAACAAACCTATTTTTTTTAAACATTGAGTTCAGCAAACTATTTGTTTTAAAGATATATTTTTGCGTTGCGGACTTTTTGGAGTAATAATAAAGATGAAATCCTTCCGCACATTGTTTAGTCACATCTCAAATATATACAGCAGCGGTTTCGACGAAAGCTGTCAAGTGGCAAAAATTCGACAATTATTGTTAATTTCAGCCAATGGTCAACAAAGCCCGGACAAATCATATACTAAAACCTTCCCCGGGAATTATTAACCGACTTCAAAAAATGGTGGTTATCAATTCGACCCGTGTGTATGTAATATTTCCAGAACAGCCGGTTTTCACATATGTTAGTCTATATCAGCGTCTGAACAAATGTACTCCATTTCAAAAGTGTATGTATGTATTTATGTTTGTGGAGGCATATCTCCGGAACTACAAGTCCGATTTAAATAATTCTTTTTTTGTAGTACTAGGTATTGTTCAACTTAGGGAATACTGCAAGTTTCATCAAAATCGGTTCAGTAGTTTTTGAGATAGAGTTTTTTTATGCATGACCACGTATAACTTTTCACAGAATAGTCCGATTTTGAAAATTCTTTTTTTATTAGAAAGGGTACGCTTCCAAAATGGTCCCATAATCATCATGTTAGGATAGAGAATGATAAGATCTTGGTTAAATCGAAGGAACTCTTCAAATGTCATAGGCACATTTGCAGCGATTAGTTTATAAGTGGCTGGCGAATATTGGTACTCATTATTTAGAACTAGTAGGTTTTACGTATGTTCGTTGTCAATAAACCATTATAAAGTATGAAAAAATTTAATAAAAAATTAAACCGACTCCAAAACGCACTGAAAAGTAAAAAATAAACGCGTCATTTAGTTACTTTAATTTACTTAACCATTTCTATGAAGTCGGTGCCATCTGTAAGCTTTCTACTTTAAAGACGATATCTTGGCTGGTGGGAGGCTTTCGCCGTGGCTAGTTACCACCCTACCGACAAAGACGTGCCGCCAAGCGATTTAGCGTTCCGGCACGATGTCGTGTAGAAACCGATAGGGGTGTGGTTTTCATCCTACTCCTAACAAGTTAGCCCGCTTCCATCTTAAATTGCATCATCACTTAACATCAGGTGTGATAGCAGTCAAGGGACAACTTGCAGTCGATAAAAAAAATCTAATTCACACAAAGTGCTTTGCTACTTTGTTAAATAAAGTGTCCTTAAACTTGGATGGCACCGAGTTTATAGATATGGTTAAGTAAAGAAGTCGTTTAATTAAAGTAACTAAATGACGCATTTATTTTTTACTTTTCAGTGCGTTTTGAAGTCGGTTTAATTTTTAATTAATTTTTTTTGGAACGAAGTTCCTTATCGCGCGTTGTGAAAGGGGGCTAGACGGAAAAAAATCGTACGAAAAGTTGTCACGACACTTTTTGATCAAAGGATCTTGCCGCCGCCTTTTATGTGTGTGCGCGTGAGCGGCGGGGGGCGCCCGCGCTGTATGCTGTCTCGCGCTCTCGCCCTCTGGTGTTTCGGTGTACAACAACATTATTATTACTTAAAAAAAATAAAATTTTATTACAATTCCTTCACTAATTAATCGAAAGGAACTTCGTTCCATCCGGGTGTCCCTTGACACCTCTCAACTTTTATTATTTTTATTTATTGGTGTAAACCTCATGACAGTTAGTTCAGTAATGTTTGAGTTTATCGCAGACAGACAGACGGACGCGGCGGGGGACTTTATTATACAATATCTATGATGATCATGATAATAATAATATTAATTGATGAGCTAGTACTGTGTCCTCCACCACACTGCATTCTTACAACTAAAAAAGAAAGTCGTGTGTTCTATCGCCAAATCCTAAACTTGGATTTGAGCCAAACAGTAAACGTACTAATTTACGCTGTTGCATCCTAATTAGAACATCTAACCATGTCGCTTGTTTTATTTTTATTCAAGGTAAATATGGATTTAATTTTAGTTTTTAAGGAAAAATATATTATATTTATATGATTTCAACATGGATAATATACCGCACGCTATTATGACTGCTTCGTGGGTCCAATGGTTGCCTTCGGATCACGAGGTCTTTGGTTAGAACCTGGGCACGGTTCGTCTCTCTTTTAAGTAATTCTCAGTAATAATTCCAAGCACGGAGTTGGGAAATTAAGTAGTTTTACACCCTTGTGCCGCCGACAGGCTCCCTGCCTCCGACCCTCCCTACTCTCTCTTTTGTGGGAGATGGACATCTATCCCAGCTCTCTCATTTATATCACTCTTACCAGCCCACCAAGCTGCTCTAATGCGGGTTGGTGATAATTTGAGGATTTTAGATGATTGAGCTTATTTAATTTCTCAACGATCAGGAATGACTAAAATGTACGTGAAAACGGCATTTGGTTGCTGTTTCCTTCCTTGACTAAAATCCTCAAATTCCATTCTAAAATTGAGGGTAAAATTAAAGAGTGCCCTTATTTTAATGTTACTATTTATTACTATTTAAAAATGAAATTCTGTGCTTTACAACAGTAATAGAATTAACAACACTAAGTTGCTATACAAATCTCTGAAGTAATTTAAAATGACAATTAATCTGAAGTTCTAATCTTGTTTAACAGGAACTTTATAAAGATAGCTTGCCTGTCCGTTAAGTTTAATGTAGTTAAAGTTGTGGAAAGCCGAAAATGCAATATTGTCTAGTTTATTCTTTATCAACTTATTTTAAATTTCTTTGATTATTGTTCAAGCGTTACCGTCTGTAATCACACCTGATGATGATAAGGGATGAAGCAATGTAATGATGATCGAAGCGGCCTTAGTTGTTAGAAGAAGAATGAAATCAACGTCCCTTTCGGTTTCTACACATCGTGCCGGAGCGAAATGTGCTTGCTGGTATGATGGTAAAGCCACGGCTAAAGCCTCCAGCCAAACTTGGACTAATTGAGAAAATATCAATCAAACTGGAAATTGAATTCAGGACTTATAAATCCACCGTGCATACCGCTGCGCCACAGTGACCGTCCAAAAATTTGGAAGTATAGGGTACCATGCTTCTTAAATCAGAATATGACATCGTAAATAATTACGGCTCTAGTACTTCCCAGGACGAGCACTGTCACAAAGAGCTCTATTACCTACTACATAGTTGATTTCACAATAACTGAGTTCTCAATATCAAGTATTTCTGAGGAATATAGTTATCTCATATACTATTTATTTATATTACTCAGCTTACTTGCTTACTTTTATATATTAGATATAAAAATAATAGAGAAAATTAATGGTTTCTTAAGCCAAGATATGATGTTTACATACGGCACAAAGAACCAAGAACGTTCTTACAAAGTGAAGTTAATATATTATCTTGCGTATAACTTGGAAACTTACAAATAATTTGTATCCTGTAATTAGATAAGGTTTTACTTTTTAAGTTTGTCTATATAAACCCGTAAAGCCTGGTCAGTAAATTAAGAAAACGCCATGTTGGGTAAAAAATGAAACAAATTCATACTAATTCTATCATTATTTACTATCATTCATATCATTTTTTACTAATTCATAATAACAGAAAGTGTAATACAAATAAAATAAAAACTTACACGCAATAATAATCTAATCTAATCTAATATTTTTTTAAAAAATAGTAAAAACTTTGGCAAAATTTCATAAATTTCTATGCCCAATTTTTTGATAAACGGAGATCAATGTTATAAATAAGCCTCTTCACTAAATAACAATGAGTTTCTAACGTGGTAACGTTTATTTAGGTAACACACGCAAACGTCTTGTCTTGTCTTCTCAATTTCCAAAAAAAATATATAAAAATCAATAACCGACTTTAAAACACATTAAAACAAAAATATCATTAAATTAATTTAGTTTCCAAGTTTAAGGAAACTAAATTAATAATATGCATACTTTTTGTCATTGATCATTGTGTTTGGAAGTCCCTGAAAAGGCCAGATGTGAACGTTCTTCGATTGATGGACATCCACACCCTACCTGTAACCTATATACATGTAAATATCTTTTTAAATATTAATTTATAATTTTATGTACTTGTTAATGTTCTCAATGCACTTACATATAATTATACGCTTCAACAAAATACAGCTCACTTATTATTATTCGCTTGCTTTAATAAAGTAGTGTAAGAGCTATTTGTAAGGTTTATTAATGAACTAAAGAATCAAAATTCAAGTATCACTTCCAGCGTTGCAAAAGCTTTATTATTAGCCTGCGCAACGGGCTAAAGAATCAAAAGTCAAGTATCACTTCCGGCGTGATTTGCGCTACATTAAACCTCATATTCTCTGACGGCACCGATTGGACAGACAAGCAGGCATTAACGGGTGGGTTACCTAATGGAATTTACCTTTAATAGCCTCTGTCGGTATAACGCTCTCGTAAATACCTGAGGCGCGGCCAGTGACATCCAGTATCGTATAACCTTTGTATAAACCAGTATGTTTACGTGCTGGGTTATGCTTATAAATAACCCTTTATTAAGGTACTAAAAATGTATGTGTCAGACGCAACATTAGCTACCAATTTCGAAATGGAAATTACACATATCACTGCATATTATAAAATCCTCCAGTCAGTTCAGTTCGTTATAAACTCAAAAAGCACTGAGCGAATTTTCATGCAGTCACCAATGGATAGAATGATGTATACCTATAATTTATCAAGTTTTGTCTATATTGTCATAATTATGCTGATAATTATTGCACAAAAAAACTGTTCCCGTTCATTAGGATTATAATATAGTCCGCGATATCATATAAAATAAAACATTTCTTTTTGTTACTGATTTTCTAGCGGGTGAAGTAGTAGGCGTCTGGTAATATGAAGCAATCGTTATTACCAGCCTATTTAACTGCCACTATAGAGGAAGGCCTTCCCCCTCATAGACGAGGGTGTACGGAACTCAGATCCATGTTTGATTATTGCAACTATAACGTGACAGTTATCGGAACCGGCGGCTTAATGTGCTCTCCGCTGGCTTGTAACGTCCTCCGACCACCGACTATTACCTACGTTATTTAAAGGATATACTAAGTAGGAACATATCAGTCGAAAACATAATATCTATGTCAAATTATGTTCAATGTAAAACATCGAACCACGCCCAAATATCGCGTGGTCGAAACTCGTAAAGTTACCTCGATTGAACCAATGGTGCACTTGCTAAAATTCGTATTCAAATAACATCAACATTTGACATGTATTTATAGAAATGTCAAGCATTCGTCTAGTACCGTTATGCCGCAAGTCTTTTTACTGTCTTTTTATGTCTCTGCAGAAAATAAGCGTACATAGGTAAGCATAAATATTAGATAAAGATTAGATTAGCTGGAATAATAGAACTCTTGACGTCCTCGTTATTCTAGTGGTAAGCAATCTGGCTTCACTCACGAGGTTCGAATACTGGGTCTAGTTGTGGAATAATTCGGAACTATTCCGAAGTCCCGGAAGTCCGAAGACGGTGTTAATGGTGTTCCGCTCACGACAGAGAAGACGTTAAGCCATCGTTCCCAGTACTATCATCAACATCTTACAGTGATCGTTGTTTTAAGAACAACTATGACTCCGCCAACCCGGGTTGGAGCAGTGTAGTGGATTTTATCCTATAAAATCTTAGCCCTGCAGTAAGCCGTAATTGGGCTGATATACTCACTTACATAGGCAACAACTGTTTAACAACTTAGAAACCTCTTGCTTGTTTCATCCTCTAAGATTCAGGCCCAGAAGTTCAACGAGGCGTAACTAAATGTGGGTACCTCTATAACGAAATATTCGTATTTATTTGTAAAGCTATCAAATTTTAACGTAATAAGCTCGGGTACATAATGGCAGCAGGCTCAACGGACTGTCTCTAGAGACCAGAACTTACCTACCCTGTTACTAGTATAACGATATCCGATATGAGTGGATTAAGGTCTCAACAATATTGCTGTTATTATACAGACTGTTTGTATAATACTAGTGATTACACCCGAGTCTGTGTTTAGTTTTTTAACAGACGTAAAGATCTTATATATATCTCAATATATAGCATTTTAAAATATTACAATTTATTACCATAGACAATACTGTACGATATTGTCTATGGTAACGTAAGCTTGTGTCTGTCGACCGTGAGATGATTTCATAGGACTAGATTCCAGGCCGTAAAATAAAATGTAAAAATGGATATGTTAGAATAGTCGAGTAGTGTATTTTACTGTTTTTTTGATTGTTACACAGTATGCATATTTTTAGTGTAATATTAATAATTATTGTAATTGAGTGGTTTTGTAATTCATGTAAAAAGAGAGTTTTTCTGGCCGCGTCTTTTCTCGTCACGGACTGCATTTCCGACGCGGCGGTAGTTTACAAAAGAATAAACAATTTTGAAGACATCGGAATATTATTTCTACGCCCAAGTTTAATAAATATTTGTGAATTATTGAATATTCCTCTCTCAGTGGTTAAAAATGTGTTAAGAGTGAGTACGACGATAGTCTAATGGATGAGGATCGAAGCCTTGAGCTCTCAGTAATGAATCCGCACTCTTAACCGAGGAGCTACTAATTATTTGGATAACTCGTAATTTTATTTTGATTGATAATGTAGTAGTGTCCTTACGAGATTCATTCTACCTATACCTATACGTACGTACGTTCTATCTATTGATAAAACAGCAATAAAATCCCTTGTATACTTTATAAGAGAAAAGGTTGCTTAAATTTTAAGTTTCCGACTTTAAATTATCACCATTACATTTGAATAATAGTTTAACGTGACGTTTCAAAAATGCATCTAAACTAAGCGTACTTTAAATAAACATAGATTTTGAGTTTAAGTTTGATCCAAGTCTAGACCAAGTCAAGACCAAGAATCTATAGACGGCACAAGCAATTTTGCTAAACACTTAAGTTATATCAACTGAAACAATTAAAGTTAAATTTCATGGTTATTTCCTTTACCGGCGTTGAATTTTAGTCGTAGACACACAAGTGAAATTTTAGGCCAGTTTACAGAAGTCGTTTCATGCATTAGTCAGCTCATTATTACAGTTTTCCTTCGTGCTTCGCCCCTAGGTGTAAAAGCCTACCGACCCGCCCCTTGAATAAAATATGCCAAAGCCGAGCCAGGGGTCACAAAACAATTTCTGTTTGTAGTACTTACATAATGAAACAGCACTTGGGAATGTTTGGCATTTGGTGTGCTAACTCAACACTACATAGCGTAGGTATTGTGTTGGTATGTTCTTTGATTAATAAGTAATAGTCGGCTTTTAGTAGTTATATATAAGCATTGATTGCCTCGTTGGTTTAGTGGTTAGCCTATGTGGCTTTGATCACGAGGTCCTGGGTTTGATTCCTGGAATAATTCTAAGCTTTTTCATTCTTCTATGAAATGTTCAATACATTCCAAGCCCGGAGTTTGGAAGTTAGTGGTGTTACACCCCCGTGCCTCGGCGAGCAAGTTAAGCCGTCGGTCCCGGTCACTATCATCAACATCTGATAATGATCGTTAATAAATAAAACATAAGGCCGCCAACCCGCATTGGAGCAGCATGGTGGGTGTACGCTCCATATCCCCTCTCCTATAAGGAAGGAGGCCTGGCCCTGTAGTGGACCGCTAATAGGCTGATAATGATAGTGATATAAGCTTTTTCGTATTTAGTAAGTCTTACGATATTTTTAAAAACAATATTCGTCTTTTTTAATAATTTAGAGTAAATTATAAAGTAAAGACTGTTTTACGAGTGGGTACAACGATAGTTTAACGAACAAATAGTACATAATAGGACAAGCAACGGGCAGAAATCGAATTAGCATTAGCATGACCTCCCGGCGTTAAAGCTTTGAAAATATTTTTAGTCGAGTGAAAATGATTCGTTTTGTTTATAAAATAAACAATCATTTTCTCGTAATCCTAATTAAATGTAGAATGTAACACAAAGTGGTGCTTATTCTAATCCTAACTAATATTATAAAATAACTCTGGTCTGTATGTATTTGATAGTCTAGACTCTAGAGGCTGAAAATGGACATAGGCTACTTTTGATTGCCAAAAAAGGGTTGTAAGGGGTCAAAAGAGAGGTTGAAATGTTGTTTGAAAGAATCTTCATTTTTAATGCTAGAAGCTTAAAATGTATTTTTGGGCAGTTAATTTAATAAATATGACATTCAAAGCTTTGAAAAATTAGGTTGCCGTAATAAGTAACTCCACGCGGACTGCATCCTGCGGCACCCCGTAACCCGTTTGATATCACCAGTCCACTTAGTTGGGGGTCAACCACTACCGTACTTTCTGGTGCGAGGTCGCAATTCCAGCACTTTGGGATTGTCAAAATTTTCGTCTAATCGTCGTTCGTTGTGGCAATAGGCTAGGCAGATAGATATCAGATTTAGCAACTATCCATAGCCCATTGCCACTTCAGGTTAGCGACTCGTTGAGTCAGTAACTTTGGTTCTTCTGCGGATCTAGTCATTTCTGATTCGACTACGCAGAGATAAGCCGATCATCTCGCTCGCCTTGCTTTTGTTTAATTTGAGCCGTGTGTCAGCAAAAAATATCGAACTTATTAATTACTATTAAAGCTATTTATGTAAAAGAAAAAGTACTAAAAGGATTAACTTAAGGCCTCCCTCCTATAAGGAGGGAGGCCTGGCCCTGTAGTGGGCCGTTAATAGGCTGATAATGATGATGACGATGAAAGAAAAAGTACTAAAAGGATTAACTTAAGGCCCCTCTCCTATAAGGAGGGAGGCCTGGCCCTGTAGTGGGCCGTTAATAGGCTGATAATGATGATGACGATGAAAGAAAAAGTACTAAAAGGATTAACTTAAGGCCCCTCTCCTATAAGGAGGGAGGCCTGGCCCTGTAGTGGGCCGTTAATAGGCTGATAATGATGATGACGATGAAAGAAAAAGTACTAAAAGGATTAACTTAAGGCCCCTCTCCTATAAGGAGGGAGGCCTGGCCCTGTAGTGGGCCGTTTATAGGCTGATAATGATGATGACGATGAAAGAAAAAGTACTAAAAGGATTAACTTAAGGCCCCTCTCCTATAAGGAGGGAGGCCTGGCCCTGTAGTGGGCCGTTTATAGGCTGATAATGATGATGACGATGAAAGAAAAAGTACTAAAAGGATTAACTTAAGGCCCCTCTCCTATAAGGAGGGAGGCCTGGCCCTGTAGTGGGCCGTTAATAGGCTAATAATGATGATAACGATGAAAGAAAAAGAAAAAGTATTACTTTGTTAATATTTACTAAATCTCGATAGCTTTTAATCCATCGACAAATTAAGCTTTCTCTGAACGCTATCAGCCCGGTTGAAAATTAATCAGATTGACAAGACTCTGACTAATATTTTTTATTCAAGGTTATCTCAAAATGTCGGATTAGTTTTACTCTGACAAATGATTCGAGGAGAGATCACTGATTGTTTTTCCTTCGTGTGACCAGCCATACCACCACTCTTTTATATTTGGGTCCCTATCCTACCAGCGTTTTGAGAGCGTCAGCTTTCCTTCCACGTTTCCGCGTACAATCAGACAAAAAAATAAACTCCGATAAGAACTTTTAAAATTGATTTAACATGTCATACAATAGAGACTAATCTCAGAGTTTCAGTGTCACCCGAAGAGAGGCTTGTTATAAATTTGAGGTAATAAAAAGAATACATTTAAATTTTTCATACAGGTTGTTAAAAAATGTGCGTGATTGTTCTTGTCGTCAATAAACGCAAAAAAGCGCAGACGTTGAAAACGCTGACGCTCGCAATACGCTGGTGGGATAGGGGTTTTTTTGACATTTTTTTTTCTTAAAGATTTTTGAATGTTCCGAACGAATAAAAAGATTTCGTTCGGAAAAGATTTTTAATTATTATATAAATATAGAGATTAAATATAGAGATGCTACTCCTCTTCATTGCAAACTCAAATTCTTTTGTATTCAATACAAGTTAGCCCTGCAATCACACCTGGTGATAAGTGGTGATGCAATCTAAGATGTAAGCGCCTAACTTATTAGAAGTAGGATGAAATCCACATCCCTTTCGGCTTCTACACGACATCGCACCGGAACGCCTAATCGCTTGGCGGTAAATCTTTGCCGTTAGGGTAGCTACGGACGTTGCCTCCCAGCAGCCAGACCAGTTAAAAAATTCCAATCGGCCCAGCCTGAAGCTGAACACAGGACCTCCTTATTTTAAATCCACTGCGCATACCACTGCGCCACGGAGGTCTTCAATAAATAGCTTTGACTGGGCTTTATGATATTACCCTCTAGCATTATAATATCATCGTCAGTAGGAAAAAATGTATGACCAAATTAGTTAAAATAATTTTAGAAGCCTAAAAAGCTCAAAAAGTAGAAGAAAGCTCTACCGTTAAGAGGGCAGACTCAGCATCTAGGGCTTAGATTCGACTACCGCTCGCTCGATTATTATTATCGTACCCACTCGTAACACATGTTTGGAGTATGGAACTTTACACACAGTTAGAGAGAAATGAGATTATTAAAAAAAAAAACTTTTAAAAAATAAAAATGGCTCCGCGATTGATTGTTTTAACGATCACTATCAGTCGATGATAGTGACCGACACCTTAAGGTATTATCCAAGGCAACGCAATCTCCGGTAAAGAAAGAAAACCTCAGTATTGTTTCCTAGCCCGTGGATGAGTGATTTGAACCTAATGTTAGATCTATATGATACTCGTAGCATCTATCGAAGGATTCTCAATTATTATGTTCTCAATTCAATTATTAAGCTCTTGAATCTGAATAATGCATTGCCTGTCGAATGATTTCAAAGTTTCGAGGGCCAAAGGAGAATGCCAGATCCTAACCCAGAAAGAACACTAATTGTAAATATACTAAAAATATCCTATTATTATATAAATGTTTTTAAATAAGCCATTTTTACTGTTTGACATCGGAATAAAATTCTGTTGAAAAAAAGTAATTAAACTATTTTCTTTTAATTTACACTCTTTACGCATTTTTAAATATTTATTGTTGCACTGGGTTCTAGCCTTTAAAATCGTTTTTATTGTATTTTCATCAAAAGTGGGCTCTAATAAGTTAGTACCCAGAGTCGTTAAGCCTGTTTAAAAATGTATTTAATGAAGCTCTGCTGTCAGTGTGACTACTATACGAAACATAGATTAAAGATAACTAGATAGAGCCCATAGCGTGTCCACTCATGAGACAGCAAATCAGCCTTATTGACGTGACATGTCAACATTTAAAGTACATCATAAAACGTTATGTTTTAAAATATCGTAAAATACGAAATATTACTTTATATAAGATAGTTTAGTAAACGCATAATACATGAAATTTGCTAAAAAATAACATATCTAAGCTTTAAATCATCAATCAATGAAGTTTATGCCTACTTACATATGAAACGTAATTCCTTCGATTTTCTGTTCGCTGCGACTGTTGCAGCCGAAAATATTACAACCCACCATAGCACGATAACGTTTAAATTAATATCGTAACCGCAAAGTTATATTATTTATCAGTAAATTTAATAAAAAGCTAATAATTGCTCAGATATGTCCCTTGCTTGTCACAAACTCCACTCTTGACAAACAATAAAAACGAACACGCTGAAAGGGACAAAAAATAATCTTGTGTCACTTTCTAATAAAGGCCAAATGAAATAAGTCTGTCACGCTCTTGAACCTACAGCCGCGTTATGACTCCATCTAGTAGTCTTTAATCTATGATACGAAACAACAATACGGAAATGGACGATAACCAACGTTAGGTTCGTATCGAATATTCCGAGTTCTAGAGCTATTAAATGTAATTTATATTAAATAGTAAAAAAAAAAACAATTAAATGATGCATAATACATTGTTGTACAATATGTTTATATTAGTGGGTTAAAGTCCTATACATTGTCTGGCATTATCCTTTAGCTTTTTATTTATTAACCATGCCCCGAAGGGCAAACAGGCCACGCCTGCCGACCATTAGTCAATAACACCTGATAACAACTACTGCCTTTAATCAGTGTACGTAAACCCACGAGTCTGCTCTGGAGCAGTAAGGTGAAGTTAAGCTTATTTACTCCTTTATACTATCGAGAGAAAACTCCATCAGTCAGACATTATATTTGTTTATTAATTTTATTCGATTCACTGACAAGAGCATCAAACGACAAAAAAATTGAAAACATAAAGGTATTTTTAATAAATCTCACAATATTATCATGGCGTGTGAATAACATGAAACTAAAAATAGCTGGACATTTTTCTTAAAGGCGTAAATTTCACAAGTTTTTTGTTTACTCTACGTAACTATATTCGTTATAAACATCTTTGTAAACTTACTGATTTAAATAAAAGAGCCTTTTTAAAACAAGACCAATATATCTTTATAAAATACAAGTACCACTCAATTATTATTTCATTTATTTTTACTTAAAATATAAAATCAACAAACAAGAAAGTTGTAACTGAAAACAACTTAAATTAACATACCTTTAAATAAAATCTTGATACAATCCTTTATAGCGAATTTAGTATGAACATACACAAACACTTTCACTCTGTAATTCAAAGTTATACTGTTTTCACTGTGTTAAATTTAGTTTTATTTAATTCAAAGTTAGTTTATTCAGTTCGGAACACGTAATACGCAGGGCGGGCGGGCGGCGCGTGCAACACGGAGGGCATGCAAGAACTCACTGAAAATGAAATGCCGAACTAACAGTAGCACCGAATATCTCATACTCTTAATTCGACTATTGTTTCAATTTTGTTGGAAATATAAACAATTGGTGACAATTCCGTGTTGAATTCTTGGCATGGACGCAAGAATATCGCGATTTTAAAAAGTGTTATGTAATTCCCTACACTTTCATCATAGCTTTTTTATTCGCGGAAAACTCGTATTTCGTCAACATTGTTTTGAACTCGCGTGTTTAAAGCTTAATTTATAACTAAGAAAATGTATTCATACATAACATATCTATGCTAAATATTGATAATTGTTAAACTTTTTTGTGATATGCACTCACACGTGTGTAGATGCAACACTGTCCTAAGCAGCATTATTCGTTTTTCTAAGGGTTATGTATATGTCGATGTTTTAGCATAGGTAGTTGCTGAAAAGATAAGGGAAAATGATGTAGGTATATTTAGCTTTGTTAGGATTATTCCAGGCGTATAAGGCTTCATAATTTTTTACTTTGATATCTTAGGATAAAGAAGACTGGACTGTTCTACTACTCTGTTACTAAACAACTTCATTCCCTTATGATCTTCGTAAGCCTAGTACTTTTACGTAAATTGGCCATTCCGTCATAGACGGCCTACGTGACTCCGTGTATGTGCGGTGGATTTATAAGACCTGGGTTCGATTCCCGGCGAGGCAGATTGAGATTTTTCTTGACTTGTCTTGGTCTGGCTGGTGGAAGGCTTTCGCCATGGCTAGTCACCACCCTACAAACAAAGACGTACTGCCAAGCGATTTAGCGTTTCGGTACATCGTATAGAAACCGAAAGGGGTGTGGATTTCCTCCTACTACATTGCATCATACTTAACATCAGGTGTGATAGCAGTCAAGGGCCAACTTGTAGTCGATAAAACAAGCCATGCCGTCATTAGTATAAAAATACGCCTATAGTATCTATTTTCGGAAGACAATTTGGATTTGATGGAAATTGTGATGTACAGGTACTTAACAGGTTTGTGTTTTTGTGGCAGAAACTTATTTATAAATAATAATATATATAGTTTCACACAAACGCATTTAAACTAGTACTTTTCTATAAAATCCATAAATAAACCGTCTTCCAGAAATAGAAAAGAATAGTACCTATTTACATAGTGATAAACAAAATCATCTTTGTCATATGACTGTGACAGTCACTTACTTATTTGTCAACGTGACAAAGCACAGCAGCTTCCGCAGCGTATTTCTGATTTAAGAAATTATCTTTTACCTAAATGGTTATCATTTATGAAATAATTTGGAGGTGAGTGTATAGCAGTGTTAAGTTATTTAGAATTCTTTATATTTATGAAAATTATTAAACTACAGAAATGTTTTAATGTTTAAAATTAAATTCAACTACAATATACATATAGGACTGTCTTGTTGTACCAGTGGTTAACCTGAGTGATTCGAGTCTTAGGCCTGTGTGCACCAAGATTTCGGTTATCATAACAAACGGTTAACATAACTTTACTATAAATTTACTATTTATAATATACCCGTACGCCGGTTAAGGACGTAAACCGGGCGGTTATCTTAACCGAGCTTACGTCCTTAACCGGTGTACGGGTTGTCGTGAAAAGTAAATTTTACGTTTAGCTTATGTTAACCGTTGGTTATGATAACCGAAATCTTGGTGCACACAGGCCTTAGGACTCATTATACCGTACAGGATTGCAACCCGACTCAGGCTGGTCTATGAAATAATACTTTATCTCTTCTCACAAAATTCTAAGTCTATACTAAAGCCAAACTCGATTGAGAATGCTTGTCAACAAACAAATTAAAAATGGAGGTAGAAATCACTAGTAATTTTTTTAGATAACTTATTAATGACGAATTCATGACAATATATTAGATTAGTAAGCTTAAAACTAACTAATACATTCAATATCTTTTAAGTAAGATTTTATACAAAAACAAAACGTAATTTTAAATTTATTAGACATAAAATGTGTTGCATTTTCTACCTTCATATTAAATTTGTTTGTTGACAAGCATTCTCAATCGAGTTTGGCTTAAGTATAGAGTTGGTACTGTGGTGGTGCCAAACCTTTGTGCCTCGGAGAGCACGTTAAGACGGCGGTCACGGTCATTATCACTCACATCTCAAAGTGATCGTTAAAGAATCAAACGTTATCTCCCTAAGCCCGATGTTTCGATATCTGCACGGGAGCGAACTCTACGTACGCGGGTGAAACAAATAGTTATATAGTAATTATAAATATAGATTTTTGCTCACATCCATAATATACTTATTTTTACTATACTAAAACTTCTTCTAAGCACACTACTGGCAGGTAATCTTAAAAAGTTCCAATCCAAAGTTTTTACATGACGATATAAATAAAATATCTACAAGCAAACGAAGCCTAAATGAAGAACATTCTTAACCCCTGTGGGCCTGACATTCAAACCTTCTTTGAGGCCCGCGGCTACCCGGGTAGCGACGGAGCTATAATGACAGCTGTCATTATTTGCCTGACGGTTGCCAGGGGACCCCTCGGGGCTGTGAAACTTTAATAGTTTTAATTTACCGAAAACATTTCAAATTCGATTATTTTCAAATAGGTAGAGTTTGATTACGAGCACTTTTGAAAGGCAAAGTGGACTGTTTGTAGTGACTCTACTATCAGTTCAGGTATTATGAGTAGTAGAGCTTCTTGAGACAAAACTCGTCCGGAAAATTACTGCCACCTTGCTTATTTCTGCCGCCAAGAAGGGTTTAGTTTCTGCCGCCAAGTTGCCTGAACCTTTAAACCGCGGTGAAGGCTTTAACCGCCACAAGAGCATAGTAGCCGGTGTAATTAAATGCAGATGAGACTTAACACATACGCCTCAAGTTAATTGACACTTGGCGGCACATAGTACGATGTCCAGCGATGTTGCTCTATTTATAGGCGATGATGCACTTACTTACACTTGCTTTTAGCATCAGGTAGTAATTTGTTTGATTCGTCAATTACTATAATTATATATTTTCTATATAGCGTTGTCATCTCTAAAATTTGGAAACCAGAACAAGAAAAAAGACGCGTTAAAACCCCGGATCTCAGAGTCCAGAACCCGGTCAGGTCAACAAATTTTTTAAACGTAGTATAATCAAAAATAGTTGAATATATCACAAATCACCTTTTTATGTATTCTAATACCTTAAAATTAAATTAAGCCATTTTTATCATTATTTTAGATGTAGCTAACAAAACAGAATCCTATTACATTTTGTTACAAATTGTTTTAACAATCGGCTAGATTTTGCGGCATGGTTGAAGGACGGTGAATAGCGACTAGCAACTCGGTTCGTCCTTTGATCGTGGTGTTTGAGCACAGTGCGTGGGCGGACCAAGACGTTATGTCTAAACCCGGACTACACATAAAGCCATAAGGACGCTCCACGGACGCCCTATAACTATCCCGGGGAAACCCATACGGATGGCAACCTAACTTCTATAGAAATGATTCTTTTCACTAACTGCTAGTTCTTGTATCTCAAAGTTTAATTTCCAAAATAAATATAACAACAGCTACCAGCATATAGAAGATAGAGATAGAACAGGACATCAAACGAATTCCCCGAAAACAACCACAAATATTTGCTTTACGCTTACCAAACGGGTTTAATTCCACGCTGAGAGACAAAGAATTAACATGTACTCGCACCATGTGGCTTTGTTCACACGGTGACAGTATGCACTCAAAATTATATTGTGTGACATTACTGTACAGTTCTTAACATAAAAACAGTAAACCTTGTACTATTATGTATTTTGTGCTAATATACAATAATCTCTTATCTTAATTCTCCTGGATTGCATGACCGATTTTCTAAAATACTTTTTGTCTGTATATTTGGTAGGTTTGAGAATAAGTCACAGGCTATTTTTCCGCCCCTATAGGTAATAAGGATGGTTCTCTCCAGAATTTTAAAAATACTGATAACACAAAATTACACGCAGACGAACTTTAAGGCAAGAAATAGAGAAAGAAAATGTTTTTGTTCCAAAATTTTATGCCATAAAATGCATAACATACATTAACTGTATCATTATGGTGCTTTAGTTTTCAGCCATGAACCTGTAGTATGATGATAATTATAATATAAAAGAAAGAATAATTTTCAGTAACAAAGAAACATTGATTACTCAAAATCAATAGGTTCCTAACCTGTCGACTACGCTGATATTTCAAGAAAATCTTTAACGGAAAATACCGTAGAAAATCGGACCTGTTCACCTTCAAAGTCAATAAGGAAGTCGACAGCGAGACGTGATCGGTATTTCTCAAAACCAAACACCGCCAAAGTTTAATTCACTTAAAATAAAATACTTTAAGTTAATACTTAAAGCACATAGTTAAAACCTATTTAAATAGTGTAAGAATGTTTATATATTATTATTATCAGCCTTTTTTCAACGTCCACCAGGGCTCTCTTCTTATAAGAAAGGGGATAATGGAGTTAAATAAACCTACCACATTACTGCAAGGCGGGTTGGTGAGCTGAGGGTGACAATGTTTTTTTTCATATAACAATGCGTTATATAATGTCAATTGCTATTAACTAAAATTTATGACTTTACGTGCTCCGAGACACACACAAAAGCACCATCAACTAACTCAGATTTGAAAATTGTCCCTAAATTTAATTTGGAAAAAAGCTCAATTTTTTCCAGCCCAATCTAGGACTCGAACCTGAGACCTTTCGGCCAAAACTAAAGGCATACTACTAGATCCAGAATCTACGAGTATACTACTAAAACACTGAACTGACCTTCAACTCTAAACGGAAGGTGTTTTTCAAATATTTTTGCCAACAGATATCAATGACACATAGCCCCGAGCTAACGTTAATCTACCTGTAAATAATAGTATTTTCTGTTGGTGAAAAAACTGTAAAAGCTATTTTTTCTTTTTTCTGTTATTCTATTTTTGGCTTATATAATCATAAATTCTTACATGTATGCATGCAATTTTTTTTTATCGACTACAAGTTGGCCCTTGACTGCTATCACACCTGATGTTAAGTGATGATGCAGTCTAAGATGGAAGCGGGCTAACTTGTTAGGTGTGGGACGAAAATCCACACCCCATTTCGGCTTCTACATGACATCGTACCGGAACGCTAAATCGCTTGGCGATACGTCTTTGTCAGTAGGGTGGTAACTAGCCACGGCGAGAGCCTCCTACCAGCCAGACCAAGACAAATTAAGAAAAGTCTCAATCTGCCTCGCCGGGAATCTAACCCAGGACCTCCGTCTTATAAATCCACCGCGCATACCACTGCGCCACGGAGGTCGTCAAAATGTAGATTTGCTTGGCTGTAAAACTGTTTTCCAGATCTAGAAATAAATAGTCATGCTTTACATAAAGCATGCCGCAGTCTATTTTAGTAATAGTAGAGCTTTTTGGGGATGTACTACCGCCATGCTTATTTCCGCTGTCAAACAGGTTTGTTCAGTTCCAGTTTTAAGGACATAGTCGCCGGTGTAATTACAGCCAAATGAAACTTAATACTTACGCCCGAATGAGGCAAAATAAAAATAATTATGTGCGGTGAAAATAAAAGTAAAAAAATACGACAAAGTTATAGACACTTTAATATTGCAGAAGGGGTCTTTCGTCGCTTGGTATGTCAAGACTCAAGACCCACTAAGTACATGACGGACTTGACATTTCTAGCGACACAGTCTACTTAAAATGAATGATTTAAAAAAAATGAGTCATGACCTTAAATGTATGGGCATTAAGGCTTGTCTCATCTAGTTTGCCTCAGTCAATGCAGTCAACAGAGAACAATACCCGCGATAAGTCTCCCCTGCGGCACTTGAATTTACAAAGGTTCTTGTGCGAGGTCAAGTTTTTGCATTACAACTATATGAAGACTGTTACGTTCTTTATTGACGTAGCGAAAATCAAAACATAACTGCAGTTTACTTTCTTCATTAGTAGTTCATCCTATGTAGTTTTTTGGTGTTATTATTAGGGATTTTCTTGAGCGCGACAGCGACCTATTAGATATGGTAGATCAGATGATGACAAAAATGAATTTGATGAGAAAGAAATCATTACGAAATACAAATTGTAACATTCATTTCTTGCCTGTTCTTCTCGGCAGAATCTGCCTTCCGAACGGGTGGTCTCTACTATTTTTTACCCGACTGTGTCAGAAGGAGGGTTATGTTTTTCGAGCGTATGTATGTATGTATGTCCATTTCCTTGGCACGCGCTACAGCCTAAACGGCTGAACGGATTTTGACATGTGAGGTGTCGTTGAATTTATCAAAATTGTGGTAGTGACATAGGCTATATAAATTTTCAAAATGGCGCCTGTAAATGGGGGAAAAAAGGGGGGATGTGTGAATTTTTTTTCTCTTATCTTAGCAATATGGGTACCAATTAAAAGGTCGTAAAAAGACCATTTCAAAAATATAAATATCATATCATGATCATATTATATTTTAACAAAAAATAGTACTAAGTGTACCGTCTCATTTCTATACCACAAACTAAAACTAAAAAGTCTCAAATAAAATTATTATTATAAAAACAAAAAACCCGACTGCATAGATGTTAAGAACTGAAAAGAGAAAAACAAGGATCACTATATCTATATAAAATTTTAAATACTTTATGGTGCTGCAGGCGGAGACAAACATAGTTTTGGTAGATCTTTCTTTCCCCGCAGGTTAAAGTATTTTGTCCCCGCTTGCGTCACCATAAAGTATTTAAAATTTTATATAGATATAGTGATCCTTGTTTTTCTCTTTTCAGTTCATAACTTCTAAGCAGTTGGGTTTTTTGTTTTTATAATAATAATTTTATCAATAACGAATTCATCATACGCATAAAAATAAACAAACAGCAGCTTTAAATTAAAAAAATAAAACTTGAAAAAAAAAATGACGATTCTGCTCCTTCGTCGTTTTCCTTATTGATAAGGGTCGTGACCACCTCCAGTAAGGAGGAGGGTTGGTCAGGAGGGACCACACCTACCTTAAAAGGTCAACGACGGGTCTCGGGCGACGGTAAATAACCTAACAACACTATGGCCACCCAGCGCCCATGAAGCGGTAGCCAGTGACCGGGAGGCCTAAATCACCTCTAAAAGACTGATCCGGAAGGACGAGGGAACCCAACGTGATTATTTTCCCAAGAAAACCCCCCATCATCGAGTACAAAAATGACGATTAACGTAAAAAAAAATTACATGGAGTTGAACATACAACATTAAATAACAATGACTTTTCCTACAGTAACTAGCTACATTTTTAAATATTCACGGCATTGCAACTCGCAGGGCCAGGTAACTTTTGTAGCGATTTATTAGGCTTTTAAGCTTTAACTTTCATTGTTAACTATATAGCCTATAGTACAGAAACAATTAAACAGATTACTTACAGATTATACAGTATGGTCTGTGGTAAATCCTTAGGATTTTAGTATATAATTTGTAAAGGTTTTGTGTATATTAACTGAAATATAATGAAATAATATTTGTTAGAAGTGTCGAAAAAATTTAAGGCGCCAGGGAGCATTCATTAAAAACACTGCTTTATCCGTATAAGTTATAACAAAACAATGTACAAAAATATTGTTCCTCTTTATTACAACTACAAAAACGTCCGCAATGTATCTATTTTTTAACCGACGAAAAAAAACGGAGGAGGTTCTCAATTCGACACGTATATATATTTTTTTTTTATGTATGACCACGCATAACTTTTTACAGAGTTGTCCGATTTTGATAATTCTTTTTTTATTAGAAAGGTGGTCCCATTGTCATCATATTAGGATCTGATAATGATATCCTGGGGAAATTGAAGGAACTCTTCAAATTTTGGAGGCACGCTTACAGCGATTTCGGTTTTTGTCTCGAAATCCGTAGCTTTTTGGCTACTAGTGCCGTATGATATGCTATGACTGTATAGTACGAGTACGATACATGG